>JAPQWN010000001.1:76480805-77757304 GCA_028538565.1 Umbellularia californica
GATCCTTCAGTTTCTGTCTGATTCTGACAAGATCTGATGCTTGAAGTAGCCTTGCCTATTTTTAACAAGATGCAGCTTCACGAGGCTTCTTATGTTGAGGAGACATATTGACTTTTTTGGTGTCAACAAATGCCCCCTTGAGGTACAGCGACTAGTAGCCTTTTGGAGTCGATGTGCCTTGAAGAGAAACTTGGAGGAGAGATTCCAACTTGACCAAGAGTCTTGAGCATCTTGTTTTTTTTTTTGAATAGCCTTCTGAGTTTCCAGGGGAATTTTATGGTAGTGAGAGGGATCACTACCATCTCAAGGCAAAGTTTTGAAAATGACATGGGGTATTTGGATTTTGGGTTTTGGATTTTGGTTTTTGACCTTGTGACCTAACAAGCTGTATGTGGCAGGTTAGGGGGTCGGGGTTTGATTTTGACTTTGACCTTGTGACCCAACAAGCTGTATGTGGCAGGTTGGTGATGGAACGCGCTCCACACCGAGGGTGCTACCAGGGTCGGCGGACGTGGGAGTCCGTCGGGTCCGGCCCTTTCGCGCCCGGGGGGCTGAAGCGTGCATCAACATTTTTTTGTGTGGGTGTGCCAGATTTTCTATTTTACTTGGAATTGCAAGTGGTAATCCGGAGATCGACCTTCGCAAGTAAAAAGGAAATCAACTTCTTTCAAGTTTTCCATTGCACAAATATTTAAGAAAAGAGACATTTTCTTGGTTTGCCATGAAAGGCGATTTTGTTTGGCATTTATAGCCGATTTTGGCGTTTATAGCCGATTTACAATTCTCATCAATAAAGAAAGACAAGAGTTGTGATTTTTGTCTCTTTTAGAAAAATACAAACTACAATGAAAAGCAAGAAAAGGAGGATCTAACTTCTCAGGAGATTGTGGGGGACTCGTTCAGATTGACGGTCGCAAGCCATGTGTGGGCTTCGCCATCATCCATGCAGATGAGAACAGAGGATGCTCTTGATTCGCTTGGCTCGGCTATAACCTCAGATTTTTAGAGGACAAAGACCAAGGGGAGGTCCTATGTCCAATAAAAAGCTAAGTAGACGGGCTGAAAAGCCACGTCTAAGCCATTGGAGGCAGCGGGAGAAGGCAAGGACCTTGGGGGGGGGGGGGGGGGGTACCCCCCAAGGGACTTTTGTCACCTTGTAGTGGTGCTCGGTGCAGAACTTCAGCAGAGTTTTCTCTCTTTTTCTTTCTCTCAGATTTCTGGATCTGTGGTGCTTTTTGCCGTCTTCTTTCGATCTCTGGATTCTTTTTCCGATCTCTTTCTTCTTGGAAAGCTCTCCTATTTATAGGCTCTTGGTAGCCATTAGGAGAGTTTATGGGCTTTAATGGCTTTAATGGGAGGAGTTACAAGATTTATTTCTTGATTTTGTAACTCCTTTTTCCTTAAATCTGATTGGCCGATGGAGATTAAGGGCTTTTAATCACCTTAATTACCATAATGGGAGGAGTTTCATGGGTTAAATGCCATGAATCAATTGACTTGTAACTCCCAAATGCTTGCTTCTGATTGGGCCGTCCAATAGAATGAGTTAATGACTGCCATAAAGCTAGCCAATTAACCACATTAATTGGTCGCCGAGCAGTCGAAGAGTCGTGGGCCGTGCCATGTCTTCTGGAATTCTTCTGGCGATGATCATCGATGGATCTTCATGCTGATCGATATCGGATGAACATGTAACTTCAGACATTGATAGCCAAGAGCGGGCCGGTGACATCTGTCCTGTCGATTTTTCGATCGATCGGGCGCAAAGCACACTTTTTTGGTCGACCGGTTGGCGATCAATGTTGATTTTGATACTTTTGGAGGTTGACCCGTGATTTTGACGGATGTCGGAGGATTTGGCGCCTCAAAAGTATGAATTTTGGAAAGTCCCAGGGGTTGGAAGCTTCGAATCGCGAAAAACGACGGAAAACGGAGCTCCTGGGGCGAAACCGGAGATTCCGGGCTTCCAGGGTTGCGGGCGACCCTGGGCCAGGGTCGCAGGGGCCTGCGACCCTAGGCCAGGGTCGCGGGGGTCTGCGACCCTGGGGGAATTTTCCCTTTCGGAGCCCGTTTTACGGTCGTTTTGAGGTCTTTTTCCTTCTTTTGTTCTTCTGTATTTTTCTTTGACATTTTTGCTCATTTGTAGGCCTTATTCCCTTGTAGAAAAATTGATGAGAATCCTTGCAATTTGGGTTGCAAAGTTTCCAATTTTCCAGGAAAGCCGAAGACTTTGTCGCACAAGGTTGCCGATTTTCCGTCAGAAGCTGAAACTGGGTCAAACGTTGTCCGAATGACTTGAAATTTGAGGTGGACCCTCCTGAGCAATAAATAAGACCAACCATAGGCTTTTGTTTGAGTTTTGAAGCCGTATAGGGTCCCGTCGCCAGTAGGCTTGATTCTGCCGCGAGGTAGATGTCACGCTTTGATGTGCGGTCAACCGATGTCCGATTGACTTGAAATTTGACAGGGAACCTATTGGAGTCATTTTGAGATGATCCACAGGCTCTGTCTTGGAAACCATGGTCCCGAGGAGCTCCGCCGCCGAGAGGCCTGATTTGGCTTCCGAGAGTCAAAGTCTGGTCAAATGTTGTCGAAATGACCTGAAACTTGACGTGTAGCCCTTTGTAAGCATTTTGAAGCTGCCCATGTGCTCTGTTTGATGAGTAATGGTTTCGGTGGTTTTCGCCGCCGAAAGGCTTGATCTAGCTGCTTGAGGGTTGATGTAAAAGGGTCAAACGTTGTCGGTTTGACTTGGAACTTGACGTGGAGCCTTTTGGATGCATTTTGAGATCATCCACAGGCTCTGATCGGGAATTTGATGTCTCCGATGCTGTCGCCGCCGAGAGCTCCTGTTTAGCTGTCGGAGAAGTGAAGTTAGGCCAAATGTTGCCGAAATGGCCCGAAACTTCATGTGTACTCTTCTCTTGGCTATCTTGAAGGATCTTGCAGTTTTTGTTTGATTCTGACAAGATTTGGTTTTTTGGAAGGAGCATTGCCTATTTTGGTAGGCTGCGGCTTCATGTGGCTTGAAGAGGCAAAGTAACATTTTTAGTGCCAACAAATGTCCCCTCGAGGTACAACGACGAGTTGCTTAACCTTTGTAGTCGATGTGCCTCGAAGAGAATCTTGAAGGAGAGTCTCTGTCTTGACCAAGAGTCTTTGAGCATTTCTTTTTTTTTTTTTTGTAGAGTGGCCTTTTGTGCTTCCGGGGGAATTTTATGGTAGTGAAAGGAATCACACACCATCTCGAGGCAAAGTTTTGAAGATGACATCAGGGATGTGGATTTGGGTTTTTGTTTTTGACCTTGTGACCTAACATGCTGTATGTGGCAGGTTAGGGGGTTGGGTTTTGGTTTTGACCTTGTGACTCAACAAGCTGTATGTGGCAAGTTGGGGGATCATGATTTGGTTTTTGGTTTTGGTCTTGTGACCTAACAAGCTGTATGTGGCAGGTTAGGGGACCAGGATTTGATTTTTGGTTTTGTTCTTATGACCTAACAAGCTGTATGTGGCAGGTTAGGGGACCAGGATTTGATTTTTGGTGAAATGTCAATTTCAAGATTTTTGCTCAATTTGGTATATGAGGCTGGATGGTTTGATTTTTGGAAGCTCATGGGGCTCGCAATTCTTCTTCTTTTTTTTTTTTTTTTTTTTTGCTCTTTTTTTTTTTTGCTCTTGGTAAGAGGAATACTTTGACTAAAAGCCAATTTTAGTGCCTAGGTGGTCAAACCTGGCTCATATGGGCTAACCCATGGGACCTTAGGCTTTGGAGATGGCTTAGATCTCATATGGTGTCATATTTGTAAAGAATATCTAAAAATATCTCTTTTGTGTAGAGAATATCTAAAAATATCTTTACTTGGAGAGAATTTCTCAAGTTTTCTTTTTGTGGAAAGATTCTCTCAAAATATCTTTCTCTTTGGGAAAGTAGCTAAATTTTAGCACTTACCTCCTTTCTTTCTCTTTGTTTCCTCTTTTGGCTTGCTCTCTTCTATAAAAGCAAAGAGGGTTGGTGCTTTTGCTCCATTACTTTCTTTTTGCAAGAAATCTTCAAGAGTGCTCCCCAAGACAAGAAGTGCTTTCTCTTCTTCAAGGATCACCAAGCTTTTCTTCTTCTTCTCCATCAATGGCTTCAAGTAAGTTTTCTTCCTCGTCAAGAATCTCCATTGTAGAAGTAGCTTCTTCATCATTTTTTTCTTTTTCTTTTTTTTTTCTTCTTTTCTTCTTTTTTTTCTTTCCTTTTCCTTTCATGCACGTTTTCCCCTTTTTTTTTCGTGCTTCTCTTTTTTTTTATTTCTTCCTGTTTTTTTTTCCACGCTGATCCTTTTTTTTTTCCTTCAGCGTTTTTCTCTTCTTTTCTTTTTTTCTGCTGTTTTTTTTTTTTTTTTTTTTTGCTGAGATTTTTTTTCTCTTTCTCTTTCTTTTTCCTTGTTTGCTCACTATGATAATGAGGCTATGCTATTTCAATATGTATGCATTTTTTTTATTTGGTGCATCAAGATAGAAGGCTAGAGTCTCTAGGTCAAGCCAACATGATTTTTGACTTGGACAAAGTTTGATCGGTTTTGACCAAATTGGGTTGGAATTGGTCAAACTTTGGTCAAGGTTTTCTTAGCATCTAATGCATGATGATATTTTTTGATGCATGATTTTTGTAAATGGATTTGGAAGTATGATGATGCATACCTAAAAGTCTTTTGCTGGAGGAGATGGGACGCACATCAGGCCGCATTGTATTTTTCCGGCTTGTCAGATGGCGTTTGGAGAGCGGCTTGCTTTGGTGCCTGCTCTTTACTCCTACTTGTGTACCGAACTGCAGGCTGCTGCTTTTTTGGTTCGGCTTGGGCTCCCTATGAATAGGGTATTTTCAGCCCATATCTTTTATTCGTGGTTTGTATACCACTGTCCTGGCTTCCACCAGCTGGGTGCTGCACAGGATGATGATCCTCTGATGATTCGATTGGCTAAAGGAAAAGCCGTATCCGAATCACTTTTGTTTGCCCGCATGAGGATCCGACGGTTCAGGGACGTCGAGATGGGGCAGTCTTCAGTTAAGCTTTCTCCGGAGTTGCGGAAGAAGGCTTTTGATTTTGGTGCCTCCCGAGACTCTACCAGAGCAGGGTCGGGAAGGCATTACTCTTTGACCAATGCAGAGAAGGAGTGGCTTTTCAGCATACGAGTCGGTACGATGGTGTACCGTAGACATCTTTTCGTTGACATCCAGCCGTATGTACCTTTTCGCTTTGCACTTCAGTTGGGCTTCTCTCAAGGCGTTGTTGGAGCGCCTTCGAGTATGGTGAAGCGTTTTGGAGGTTTGCAGGATGGCAGAAATAAATGGGCTTTTTATAGTGCTGAAGACACTACTGCCACGATTTCTTATCCTGAGCTGTCGACTTTCCGAACTGCCGGCTTCACGAAGTGGTTCGCGGAGAGCTTTTTGGCATATCGGGGGCTTTCCAAGAAGGAGCTTGATGTAAAGCTGTCTTCGGGGAAAGGTACTGGAAAGTTGGATGGCGTCCGGCGAGAGGAAGTTTGGGCCTTCCTTTCTGGAGAGAAGCACAAGATAGGCTTTCTCGGTGACCAGGGCGTCATTGGTTCTGAAGCTGTTCGGGAAGTACCTGATGAGGCTTTGGAGCAGCTAGAACAGGAGGAAGCTGCGCTCGACGCTTGGATGCAAGCGGCACAGAGGCGAGCTTCCGTGGAGTCTACTGGCAAGAGCAGACCATCCAGTGAGGAGTCAAGTGGGAGACCTGACTCTGACAGTGGGGCAGGATCTTCTAGGAAGCGAGCCCACAGAAGTAAGAGGAAGAGGAGTCAGCGTCACACGGGGCGGGACGAAGACTCTCCTGATGTGGAAGTCCCTCTCACTGTCAATGAGGAGGTGCCAGGGGAAGCTGACGAACCTCCGGAGAAGAGGATTCGGGAAGAAGAGACCATCGGTGAAGGTATGATTCTTCCTTTTTCTTTTTCTGCTTCTTTTATGGGGCTTTCCATGTTCTGATTTGTTTTCTCACCCTGCTGCTGCTTTTTTTTTTTAGCAGAGGATGAAGACTTGGCGATGCCTGAGGTTCCGACCGATGAGGCGGTGATGGAGCCGGTTATGGCATCTGAAGAAGAACCGAGGGACTCTGGAATGATTCCAGAATCTCCAATTGGTATAACTTCTTTCGCTTTCTCTTTTTTTTTTTTTTTGCCTGCGACTTGATTTGCTAACATTTTTCTTGTCAGCTGACTTGCCACAGGATTCCGATGACTTTGAACCATCAATGGACGCAAATGTTGATGATGCTTCCGATGAGTTCATGGAGGAAGAGAGTGTTCCGCCAGTCGTCGAAGAAGGTACTTTGTAGTGATGACCCTGATGATTTTTTTTAACAGGATCATATTCATACCTTTTTGTATTTCATTTGCAGGTTTTGAAGTGACAGAAGAGAGTCCATCGCTTTCTTCAGAACTAGAGCAAGGGATGCCGAGGTCGATCCGGAGGTAGAGACTCCTACAACCAGTTCTGACGAGATAGAGGAGATACCTCGTGCTGAGATTCCTTCTCCAGTGGCTCCAAGTGGAAAGAGTTCTTTTGTTACTCTTCCAATGGGACATGACATGAGCAGCCGATCAACGGAGAAGGGTGAATCTTCATCCAGTTCGTCTCTTTAATTTGCGAAGAAGGTGCTGGCTCGGGTTTTGAGTTCTTGGATCGAGACTCTCTTTTCTGGACACCTGGATGCCAGATTTGGCATGATCCCACATGTACAGGAGATTCTCACTGATATCGAAGAGGTTGGTCTGGATGTCACAGGTGCCAGGGCGATTGTTGATAGGATCATTGCACTGGGTGACAAGTGGTTTGAGACCATGGATTTCCCTGACGACCAATTCTTCAAGGAGATGTTCTTGGACCTTGCTGATAAGGCTAAGTCTGACCTGAATGAGGCTACACAAAGCAAGAAGCAGCTAGTTCGGGAGAAGAACTTGGAAGAGCTAGCCATCATCGGATTGAGGCATGACCTTAACGTCCTTGATAGGGAAGTTGAGGAGGCCAGGAAACGTCTTGAGCATTTGAAGGCGCAAGTCGCTGCCAAGTGGGCTGCTATAACAGAGGCTCGTGACAGGGAGAGTGCTCTGATTCGCAGGGTTGCAGATGCTGGTCAAGTTCTCGAGAGGAGGACTCTAGAAAACGAACAATGGCAAACTGCTGGGGAAAAGCTTTCCGGTGTAAAAGAAGGGTTACGGCATTCGCCAGCATCTCATGGCAAGTTCCTGAAGAAGCGTGCCTTGGAAACTCTGACGGCTGAAGCCAAAAGTTTGCTTGAGGAGCTGAAGCTTTGGCTGGAGACCATTTTTGGCTGAGCTCCTGATTTTTTTTTTTTTGTAGCAGAAACTACTCTTCTTTCTTTTGGTACCACATGTATGTATTTTTTTTTTTGGTACTTTTTTTTTTTTGCAGTGCTTGTGAACACTTTTTTTTGGTACCACATGTATTTTTGGTACTCTTTGCAAGTACTCATTCTACAAAAGTTACTTTTTTTTTTCCCTACGCTCACTTAAATCTTTTTGTGATGAAAGTAATTGCTAAATGGGATTTGATCAAAAGCTTTGTCATTTTGTGAAAATCTTTTGTCAAATGATTGTTTTGGTAGGGGAAACGAATTTGGCATGAAAGCCGGATTTTTGTGGCATTTACAGCCAGTTTGGTGGCATTGATAGCCAATTTGTGGCATTTATAGCCGGTTTGGTGGCATTGATAGCCGGGTTTTTTGAAAGCCAAGTTTTGGTTTGTCGGCGTGAAAGCCAATTTTTTGTGGCATTGATAGCCGATTTGTGGCATTTATAGCCGATTTTGACATGAGAGTCAGGTTTTTTTTTTTTTGTGGCATTTATAGCCGATTTGGTGGCATTGATAGCCGGTTTTGGCAAAAGAGCCAGGTTTTTGGTTTTCAAAAACGCAAGTATCGACTAAGAGTCGCCTCCCTGCTGAATGGTCTTGCAAGTATCGATGGAATGTCGCATCCTTGCTCATTCAGTTGCGAGTATCGATGGAATTTCGCCTCCTCGCGGATTTGGGTGCAAGTATCGATGGAATGTCGCATCCTTGCTTTTTTTCAAAAATTTTGTTTTGCGGGTACTGACTTTGATGTCGTTTCCCCACGATTTTTGAAATTTGCGGTTTTCTCGAACCTTTGGGTTGTGGATATCAAAACATTGCATCCCCACGATTTTTAGGTTTTTTCGAACCCTTTTTGAAATTTGGGTTGTGGATATCAACTGATATGTTGCGTCTCCACGGTTTTTGGATTTTGCAAGTATCGACAAAATGTCGCTTCCCCATGGTTTTTTTTTTTTTAAAAACCATTTTTTTTGTTTAAAGACACGAGGGTCGTAAATTTTGACCTAAAACCATTTGGCGGTAAAAGGGAGGGTGGACTAGGGTGGAAATCCCTGAATCCGGATTTTCATTTCAAACCATGAATTTTGGGTTCAAGGATCGAAAATTTTGGTCAAGTTAGGGAGGGGCTCCTAAACTTGGATTTTTTTTTTTGAACAATGAAACGATGAAAGTAAGCATTGTTTTTTGAGTTTCTTTAGAAATTTCAACATTTTGATATGAAAATTCTAAAGGAGTGGGTTTGATGAGCAAGTACCTGAAAATAGGCTTTTGCCGTGTAGGCATTGCTCTTACCCAGTTGGGTAAGTCTTCAAGGGTAGTACCGCTTTAAGAACTTGCCATTGATGGGCAGCATACACCTGTCGCCTTCCATGTTTAGGAGGGCATATGCGCCGTTGGAGAAGACCTTGTCGATGACGTAGGGTCCCTCCCATTTTGGCTCAAACTTGCCTTTGGACTTGTGAGCGAAGACCATTGGTCTTTTTACCGCAAGAACCAAGTCACCCTTTTTGTAGGCGCGTTGCCTGACCTTTTTGTCAAAAGATCCTACCATGCGTGCTTGGTAAAGTTCAATGCTTTGTCGAGCTTCGAGCCGTCTCTCGTCGAGATTGTCCAGCTCATGGAGTCGCAATTTGACATTGCTTTCTTGAGTCATGTCATTTTGTAGAGATACCCTCAGAGAAGGAATTTGTACCTCTAGGGGCACGACAGCTTCGCATCCATAGACCAAGGAGAATGGTGTGCTATGGGTTGGTCCTCGAACGGTGGTTCGATAGGCCCACAAGGCTTCAGACATCTTGTCGCTCTAGTCTCTTTTGTGACTAGAGACCATTTTCTTGAGGATTTTGCAGAGTGTCTTGTTGAAGGTTTCTGCTAATCCGTTTGCTGCCGGATTGTATGGAGTCGAAGGACAGCTTTGAATTTTGTATTTGTCGCAGAACCTGTAGAATCGATGATCCCGGAATTGTGGTCCGTTATCATGGACGAATCTTTTAGGTATGCCGAAGCGACAAATGATGTTGGTGCGTAGGAATTGAAGGACTGATGAGGTCTTCATTTCGTTGAACGCAAATGCTTCTGACCACTTGGAAAAATAATCCGTTGCGGCGAAGATGAAGCGATGACCTCTGCTTGAAGGGGGAGAAATAGGACCTATGATGTCCATACCCCAGGCTTCGAAAGGCCATGAGATTGCTGTAGGGTGTAGCCATTCCGGAGGCATGTGAATGTAATCTCCGTGAACTTGGCATAGCTGGCAGCGTTTGGCAAATTGCATTGCATCAGCTACCATGGTAGGCCAATAGTAACCTAACCTTTTTATCTGATCATAGAGCTTAGGACCTGCCTGATGGGCTCCACAAAGACCAGCATGAACTTCATTTAGTGTTTCTTCGGCCTTGTTGTGACAAGCAGCGTAGAAGTACTCCGTTGAAGGATTTCCTGTAGAGGATTTTTGAAGGAATATCCAAATGAAAGTTTGGGGCTCGTCTTTGTATGCTTACTCGTTCTTTTGGATCTTCAGGTAGGATTCCGAACATAGTGTAATCAATGAACGGATCCCTCCAGTCGCCGATTGAAGGTTGAAGGATAGAGATCCGACTTCCAACCACTCGGTGGCATTCAGCAACTGCTTGGTGTGTGTTAAGAGGAGGGAGGATCCTTCTCTCGCACACTGTAATTTGCATGTTTTCCCCTTCCTGGATCGCCATTGATGCGGCAAGTCCGGCCAGGGCATCTGCACGGATGTTTTCACCTCTACGAATGTGGGTGATGTGACAGATGTCAAACTTTTGCAGAAGCGATTGTGCCTTGTTGTAGTAAGGCAGCAGATTAGGCTTCCTGACTTCATATTTCTGATTCATCTGGTTGACGATCAGTTGAGAGTCTCCAAAGACTTCCAACATAGTGATATCGGATTCGATGGCGAGTTCCAATCCTAGGATTAGAGCTTGGTATTCAGCTGCATTGTTTGTGCATGGTTCCAGTAGCGAGAAAGCGTGTGGAATCATGTATTTGTCGGGGCTAACAAAGAGGATGCCAACTCCCGAGATCAGCTTTCTTTTTTCATTGGTCCTGGTTGCACCGTCAAAGTACATGTCCCAGGAGGCATTTGGTGAGGAAGTCTCCACGTTGTAGACAGGTTCGTCTGGGAGATCATCTCTGAGTGGAGAATCTTTAGGTAATGGATGCTATGCGAGAAAGTCTGCTAGAGCTTGGCCTTTGATTGCTTTTTGTGGCACATACCTAATATCAAATTGTGATAGAAGGATGGACCATTTTGCCAGTCGTGCATTGAGAGAACCTGCCTTTGTGACAAGGACCTTCAAGAGGTTGATCCTCGAGACCAGGTAGACTGTGTTGGAAAGCAGATAGTGACGTAGCTTTTGTACGGCGAACATCACTGCAAGGCATTCCTTTTCGACTGGAGAGTAGCGATGCTCTGTACCTACTAGCATGCGGCTGAGGTAGTATAGAGCAGCTTCTTTTCTTTCATCATTTTCTTGTGCAAGCAGAGCACCCAGAGAGTGATCAAGGGCTCTTGTGTACAAGATGAATGGTTTTCCAGTGGCAGGGGCAGCTAACACTGGAGGTTTGGTCAGGTATGACTTGATATCTTGAAATGCGGCTTCACAGTCGGCATCCCAGACAAAGTCTACACCCATTTTCATCAATCGAGAGAATGGACGGCATTTCCCCGAAAGATTGGAGATGAACCGTCTGATGTAGGCCAATCTCCCTTGAAGCCCTTTTAGTTCTCTCAAGGTTCTTGGAGAGGGCATTTCTAGAATAGCCTTGACTTTTATGGAGTCAAGTTCTATTCCGGCTTTCCGAACAAGGAATCCAAGAAACTTACCCGACGAGACGCCGAAGAAGCATTTTAGAGGATTCATCCGCAGTTTGTGTTTGCGGAGTCGGAGGAAGACTTCCCGAAGATCTTTGAGATGGTCTTCTTTTCTTTTGCTTTTGACGGCGAGGTCATCAACGTAACATTCGACCGTCTTGTGCTGCATATCTTGGAATATTTTCATCATAGCCCTTTGATATGTGGCACCAGCATTTTTCAGACCAAATGGCATGACAGTATAGCAATATACGCCAAATGGAGTCCGAAATGATGTGTGTTTTTCATCCTCGGGATGCATCTTTATTTGATTGTAACCAGAGAAGCCATCCATGAATGTCATTCGCTCAAATCCGCAGGTATTGTCAATTATCACCTCCGGTATGGGGAGCGGGAATTCATCTTTAGGGCAAGCGCCATTCAAGTCTCTATAGTCAATACAGACTCTGATCTGCCCATTTTTCTTTGTCACGGGGACAATGTTGGCCAACCATTCTGGATGTTGTTCCTCATGGATGAAGCCGACGCTTTTGAGCTTTTGAACTTCTTGTTCAATTTTATCCATCACATCTGGACGGAATCTTCTTTGGCCTTGTTTGACAGGCTTGATGTCTTCTTGAAGATTGAGTTTGTGGACTGCTACTTTAGGGTCTAAACCAGGCATTTCAGCGTAGGACCATGCAAAGCAATCAAGGAACTCACGAAGAAAAGCGATATACTCGGGTAACTCATCATCCTTTATATTCTTGCTTATGAATACAGGACGTGGGTTATCTGGTGTTCCCAAGTCTATCTTTTCAACAGGATCTTCTGTTAGAAGGTTCGAAGGTGGTTCCTCCACAATATTTTCGGAGGCTTCCAGCTCAACGAAACCTTCTGGGATTCCAAGGGCATTTGTAGACCGAGGGTTTGTTCCTTTCCACGGGTCTTCTTGATTGGTGATCTTCTCAAGGCTTGCTATGAGATGGTCCCAATTGCCTGTTGAAACTGGGTCGAAGTAAGGTATTTCTTTTGGAGACGAGGGCTCTTCTGGGTCAGAGTAGCACAACTCTGTATTATCGGACGATTCCTCTTTATCATCAGAGAAATCATACCAATTGGATGAGCTTCCTGGATCTTTGTCAGGTAACTCTTTAAAGAGATATCCAGGGAGATCGATGTCTTCATGGACTTGAGATGTTGAGGCTTGGTCGGTAAAACGACTTGTAAGCTTTTGTGTCAACTGTCTCAGAGGAGTGTCGGGATCATACCCTAACCCAAATGAAGACTTTTCTACATGACCGTAGAGTCTCCAATCTTCCAGCTGGCTTTTGGTCAAGGCAGGCCCCAATGGCGTGAGAATACCGCGTCTTTCTCCCAAACCGACTGGGTTTTGAGCGTCATAGCCCATTTTCTTCATAATTGCTTGTGTCACAGGACTATATAGAGATAGCAGAGGCATACCTTCATTTTGGAAAGGTTCCAGCATGGAGTTTGATGAAGAAGCGTCCGATCTATGGAAGAAGATCGGCCTTTGCTTTGGTGATGTTGTTGGAACAACAAAGGTAGCAGACGTAGGATCTTCTACATCAGCAGGTGTCTCCATCGGAGTGAGAGCAGGCTAAACATGCTGAGTGTCAGCTTGGCTTGACGAGGTGTCATCTTCTGGCTCTGAGTCCGAATCCGTGTCTTGCTTGATAGACACGAAAGAGACAACAAATTTGCCCCCAGGCTTTTGCTTTGCCTTCTTCACTCTGGTTGTGATGACCAAAGGTTTTGAAGATTTGAGGGAGATGACGAAGGGAGATTGACTACTCTCTTCTAATTTGCCGGAGGGTTTGTTTTCTTCCGGTGATTTTTGAGGAGCCTTGCCTTTATCTTTCTGGAGATTTTCAGCAGGGGGTGCTATTTCCTCTTTTTCTTCTTTTTCGCCTTCATACATTTGGGAGTCTGCGAAGTGGACTTCTTTACCTTTGAAGGGTCTTCTGTCCGCAAACACTCGATGTACCATGCCGTCGTCGCCGACGAACTTGATGCATTGATGTAGAGTTGAAGGGACAACACCATTCTCGTGTATCCAGGGGCGTCCGAGAAGGATGTTGTAGCATGAAGAGGTTTTTATTGCATACACAGTGACTTCAGAGATAAGATCACCAATCTGCAATTTGAACTTGATTTTGCCGATAGGCCTTTGAGTACTCCCATTGTATCCAAAGATAGATACAGATGTGTGGCTTAGCTTGCTGGGTGGGATGCCCAACTCTTCGAGAGCCGAAGTGGAGATGAGGTTGAGTGCAGAACCTGGGTCGACCTGAACTCTGTGTATAGGCATTTCCTTGATGTACCCTGTGAAGTACAGGGGTCGGTTGTGCCTTGCTTCGCCAAGTAGGAGGTCGTCCTTTGTGAAGGCGATGGTTGCACTGGCTGCTTTTTGCACCAAGAGGCATTCAATGCATGATCCCTCAGTTTTCTTTTCTCCCTTTGAAGAAGTTTCAGAGTTTTTGACCCGGTAGTCCATTTCAATTTGGAGGACTTGCGGGGCATGTTTGTCGACATCCTCATTCAGTTTTTGTAATTCTGAGATGAGATTATCACGAGTGCGTGGAGACATTCGTAATAAATCCAGGATGTGCAGTCGTGCAGGTATGTGTTTGAAGTGCTCGATCAAATCATACTTGAAAGCCTCCTTAGGGCCTGCATGTTCATCATTGTTGCCACTGGGGGCGCTTACAACATCTTTTCCCGAAGGATTTACATAAGTAAAGGAAGATTGGTTGTAATTTTTGTGGTAGTCCCAGCCCGAGCGGGTGCCTCTACCAACCTCGAGAGCTTCTTGAGAAGGGTCTTCGCTTGGAAGATTGTCCTCAGGATCAAGAGGCTGTCGTTTCTCATTTACTGAGGATGCGTCTGCAGCAGAATTGCCATCCTCAGTGATTGTGTTGCATGGAGCATTTTCTGGGAGCGAGTCCTGAACAGCATCCAGCAGCTTTTCTTCTTCGTTGACCCATCCATCATCCCAAGTTGGGTTTTCTTCATGATGATGAGTCGGGAAGAGCGTGAGTTCTGAAGTCACAGTCTCAGGGGATGAAGCCTGAGAGGGTGTCATCTCTGTGAAAGTCACGCGAGACGAGGTAGCCCCAGAAGATATGGTGCTAGGTGTCGCCGGTGTGTAAGTGATCTCATCAGATGATTCATCGGAAGAGCTATAATCCCGATATATTACATTACAGGAAGCTCTGATAGGAGATGTTGCCTGCTCGGAGTCAGACTCATCCTCAGATGTAAGAGGATCGTCTATCCAGCAATTTTCTCCATTTTCAGGAGTTAAGGATGGATGTACCTGATTATCTGCAGGGACTTCAGGCTCTGGGTTGCGAGGAGGCTCGCTAACGCGATCTTGCTCTTGTTCTAGAGCGAGACGCTGCAAGATCCTTGCATATTCTTCAAGATCAGGCATGGGAGCCAGATCCTCTTCTTCGTCTTCTCCGTGTGGCTCAACATAGTTGATTTCCACTGGAGCAATGACAGGTGCTGGGTTAACAACATCTTCTTGTGCAGCCACTTGATCTTCTTCATCATCAGACCAGGATCCTTGTGGTTGCAAAGGGTTATACCAGATTACTGGCATAAGGTGAGTTTCAGGAACCCATTCTTCATCGGAGAGATATTCTCCTGTTTCAAGGGATTCCTCCCACTCATCGGTGTAGCCGGACTCGAATCCATCATCGGTGTCGCTGGACTCGTATCCATCAATGGAGAATCCAACACCGAGTTGCAAGAGTATGATGCCCCCTGCATAGCTTCTTCTCTGAATCGAGGTGGCATGAAATCACTGAGAGTTAAGTTTCTTACCGCCTTTGAAGTCTCTGGAAGGGACGTTTCTGTTGCCCCTAGTGAAGTGGTAGAGGAGGCCTCTGCCTTTTCATGGACTTCTTGTTTTAGCTGAGTCTTCTCTTGCCGTTTGAGCCTGAGGAGATGTTTCCTAGCCTGCCTTGGCTGGGTCTACTTGCGCTTTGAAGGCATCAGAGAGTTCAGGTCTCTTACCTGCAGCTCTGTTTTCAGCTTTCTTTGGTTGCTGAGGAGCTGACTTGGTTTGCACATTGAGGACCTCTTTCTTCTTTGGTTTAGAGGTTGCAATGGCGGTTGGCTCTTTTCTTGATAACTTCTGACTGTTGAGTTCTTTAATCACCGTTTCAGCTTCCATAGAAGCCTCCAAGAGTTCTCCCAGGTTTTTTGATTTGTTGCCGATGATCATGGAGCGGATTCTAGCTCTCATGTTGTTTCGGCAGATGTCGACTAGCGACGCTTGTGGCAATACATCTGAGCATTTGTACGCCATTGCTTTCCACTTGTGAATGAAGTCATAAGTTGACTCATTCTCTCCCTATTTTAGGCTGCAGAGCTGTACCATGGTAACAGGATGATCCTCACCTTTGAAGTGGGTCAGGAAGCGTGTCTCTAGCATGGCCCAGTTTTGGATGGAGTCCTCCGAAAGAGTGGAGTACCAATCGAAGGCCGTACCTTTTAGGGTACTTACAAAGAGGCGAATCTTGAGTGCATCTTGATCCGCGATAGCTCCCGTCAAAATCTTGAAATGGATGACGTGCTGTCTGGCTGATCCTTTCCCCGTATATGTTTGGAGAGTAGGATGTTTGAATTTTGTGGGGAACGGGACCGAGTCCATCCATAAAGGATATGGTGGCTTGATTCCATGCTCCTTGAGTATATCCTCTTCTTTTGCTTTGGCGAGGATACTGTCTATGTCCTTTTTGGTAAGGGCGCGTGACTCATTTTCTTCTCCATTTACCTCGTTATTGTGATGATTCGGAGGAGGCTCATTGTTCACCTGATTTTGGACAACAAGGAGAAGGTTTTCCATCAGAGTTTCAATCCTCTGCTGGCCTTGTTCCAACTGCTGGATGCGTGTGAGCGCATCATCTTGAGGTGGATTCTGAGGTGGTGGCTCAGAATTTATAACCTGGACGTTCATTCCTCAGGATTCAAACGAAGAAACCGTCCTGGTGACTGAGCTGGGGCTCATTCTTTTTGATGAAGAGCTTGATGAAGGATTACTCTCCCGTCCTTGGCTTGAAGGGGCAGGAGATTCTTCGGGATGTCTTCGTGTCCTGGTGACGCTACGGGTCACCGGACGTCGGACATGGATTTTTTATGCTGACTTTTGGCGTCTTCTGGTTTTTCCAACCATATGGACGGCAGCAACTTGGTCGGGTCTTTCTTTTTCGACCCATTTGTGGGAGACTTGAAGTGTAGGAGGCTGGGTCCGTTGCTTCTCTAGTCTCTTTTGTCGATATGACTCACGGCGACGTGCTCGATGAGCGATTTGAGCTTTGGTCAGCTCTGGCTGGGCTCTGACGATGAAGGACGTGCTCCCTCGGGTGCAGCAGCCGAGCCTGTCTTCTTTGTAGCTAGGCAAGGACAAGATCCGGACCCGGTCCTTTGCCTGTTGCAGCGAAGCTTTGAATTTTTCAAGTTCGGCCCCTGTAGAGATAAAGGGTTGAACCGAAGGAGTGTATACCTTAGCAGGTGCTTGTAGAGGCCTGGTGATGCATGATCTCATTTTGGGCTTGTGGGAGCAAGCCGGTTCATGCTGGGTTGACTTGGGAGTCAAGTTGGAGATGGGTCTCTCCTCTTTCATGTAGGCAAGAGGGTAGAACTAGTTCTCCTTGAGCGGGGCAGGTATGCTGGCTTGGTGGATGTTTGAGACCTTCTTTATTTTGGGGAAGGTCTTGGAGACCAAGTCTTAGGGTAGACCTGGTTGTTTGTGGGTCGAGGCTTCGCGGGGGTGCCGCGGGCTTCGGGCTTTTGGGCGCTCGCCTTTGTTGTCACGGGAGTGACATGTTGAGAGGCGATCTTCTGCTTTTTAGCAGGCGCCGCTTGTTCTTCGGGAAGTGGGAATGGTCCCAGCGTCCCAAAGAAGATAATCCGGGGAGTCGAGGTCGACCCGGAGTTCGGAGAGTTGCCGAGGGAGTTGACGCTTCGGCAGCTGACAAGGCGCTTATGAGTGCACGCGCTTTGCTTCTGTTGAAGCATGAGCTGGTGCTTGTTTTCATCGAAGATAATGGTTAAGGCTGCCATTGTTAGTTTTGAAAAAGTTCTGAAACAAGACCACATCTATTAGTAATCACAAGAATATAATGATCATAAATGGGAATTTCTATGGTTGTCTTTTCAAATCGCTCAAGGGATATGACCCAAGCGACATGAAGAAGGCAAAAAGCCATAGATGGTACAATTGTTCTGACAGCAAGTATGGTGAGCACAGAATGAGCGTTCCGGTGACTGCTAGAAGCAATTGTAAACCTAAATTCGACTTATCGAGAAGTAGGGCTTGCTCGAGGTAAGACAAATATAAGGTTGGAGTTACAAATGTGCCGGCCACAGATACAGTAGACCCTGAAAGGGCGTACCAGTATTGCTAGGCACAAATGTTGGAAATCGCATCCATGAGATGGGATTCTCTTTGTTTTTTTTTTGAAATGTCAAGATTGGATTCATCAAAGAGAGCAGATGGTATTCCGATCCGAATACGGGCTCAACGATTTCCGCGAGCACCAGTACCCAGAAGGGAAGGAACCACAATTTCTCGAATCTGAATCCAAAAGTGACGAGTTTTTTTTTTTTTGAAATGTCAAGATTGGTTCCATCAAGGAGAGCAAATGGTATTCCAATCTGAGCACGGTCTCGGCGATTTCCGCGAGCGCCAGTGCTCAGAGAAGAAGAAACCAAAATTTCTCAGATCTGAAATCAAAAGTGACGAGTTTTTGAAGATTTTTTTTTGAAATGATTTTTTATTTTATTATTTTTTTTATTATATATTTTTTAAAAAAATATATTTTTTTAAGATTATTTATTTTTATTTTTTTTGAAGATTTTTTTTATTTTAAGATTTTTTTTTGAAAATCTTTTTTTTATTTATTTTTATTTTTAATTTTGATTTTTTTTTTGTTTAAGATTTTTTTTTGAAAATCTTTTTTTTTTATTTTTTTTTATTTTGATTTTTTTTATTTTTTTTTAAGATTTAAAGACAAGAGAGTACACATAGGCCTCCTAACCCGGTCTTATGAAACCTCAATTGATAGAATTGCCCCCAGGTAAGGGTGGGATTACTTAATGAACCCGTTTGGAGGACCTTTGCCTAGAACAGTCAAGCTGTCTCCACACTCTGGACAAGGCTTTTCTTGAATCAATCGTGATCAAAGAACGCAATTGGTTTAACCTTAGTGGTCTATGTCTTTTTATTTATTTATTTAAAATTTTTTTTAGATCCCTGACAGACTCATCGAAGAGAAACGATGGCCCAATCCCCGATCCAAACACGGGCTCAACGATTTCCGCGAGCACACATGCCCAGAAGAGAAAGGATCAAAGTTTCTCAATTTTGAATCCAAAACGAGAAATTGACTTTTTTGATTTTTTTATTATTTTTTTTTTGAAATCTCTAATGAACTCATCGAAGAGAAACGGTGGCCCAAAACCTTAGTCGAACGGGCTCAACATTTCTGCAAGCACCAAAGAACGATAGGATAGGATCAAAGTTTCTCAATTTTGAATTCAAACTAAGAAAACTGATTTTTTTTTAAAAGAGAAAGAGTGGAAACAAACTCAAAGAAATAGAAATTTCCAAAAAATCTCATCTCATTTTTTTTTAGGATGCAAAATCCAACATAGGCTACCAGCTAGAAAGTAGCCGAGGAATCCGGAAAAGAAGTATAAGCATAGAGCAAAAAGTATGATATGCAAATATTTCATTTCCGAGCACCGTGTTCTCAAATGAACGTGTCCCACCGGGTGTGCCAGCTTGATGGAACGCACTCCACGCCGAGGGTGCTACCGGGGTCGGCGGACGTGGGAGTCCGTCGGGTCCGGCCCTTTCGCGCCCGGGGGGCTGAAGCGTACATCAACATTTTTTTGTGTGGGTGTGCCAGATTTTCTATTTTACTTGGAATTGCAAGTGGTAATCCGGAGATCGACCTTCGCAAGTAAAAAGGAAATCAACTTCTTTCAAGTTTTCCATTGCACAAATATTTAAGAAAAGAGACATTTTCTTGGTTTGCCATGAAAGGCGATTTTGTTTGGCATTTATAGCCGATTTTGGCGTTTATAGCCGATTTACAATTCTCATCAATAAAGAAAGACAAGAGTTGTGATTTTTGTCTCTTTTGGAAAAATACAAACTACAATGAAAAGCAAGAAAAGGAGGATCTAACTTCTCAGGAGATTGTGAGGGACTCGTTCAGATTGACGGTCGCAAGCCATGTGTGGGCTTCGCCATCATCCATGCAGATGAGAACAGAGGATGCTCTTGATTCGCTTGGCTCGGCTATAACCTCAGATTTTTAGAGGACAAAGACCAAGGGGAGGTCCTATGTCCAATAAAAAGCTAAGTAGACGGGCTGAAAAGCCACGTCTAAGCCATTGGAGGCAGCGGGAGAAGGCAAGGACCTTGGGGGGGGGGGGGGGGGGGGGTACCCCCCAAGGGACTTTTGTCACCTTGTAGTGGTGCTCGGTGCAGAACTTCAGCAGAGTTTTCTCTCTTTTTCTTTCTCTCAGATTTCTGGATCTGTGGTGCTTTTTGCCGTCTTCTTTCGATCTCTGGATTCTTTTTCTGATCTCTTTCTTCTTGGAAAGCTCTCCTATTTATAGGCTCTTGGTAGCCATTAGGAGAGTTTATGGGCTTTAATGGCTTTAATGGGAGGAGTTACAAGATTTATTTCTTGATTTTGTAACTCTTTTTTCCTTAAATCTGATTGGCCGATGGAGATTAAGGGCTTTTAATCACCTTAATTACCATAATGGGAGGAGTTTCATGGGTTAAATGCCATGAATCAATTGACTTGTAACTCCCAAATGCTTGCTTCTGATTGGGCCGTCCAATAGAATGAGTTAATGACTGCCATAAAGCTAGCCAATTAACCACATTAATTGGTCGCCGAGCAGTCGAAGAGTCGCGGGCCGTGCCGTGTCTTCTGGAATTCTTCTGGCGATGATCATCGATGGATCTTCATGCTGATTGATATCGAATGAACATGTAACTTCAGACATTGATAGCTAAGAGCAGGCCGGTGACATCTGTCCTGTCGATTTTTCGATCGATCGGGCGGAAAGCACACTTTTTTGGTCGACTGGTTGGCGATCAATGTTGATTTTGATACTTTTGGAGGTTGACCCGTGATTTTGACGGATGTCGGAGGATTTGGCGCCTCAAAAGTATGAATTTTGGAAAGTCCCAGGGGTTGGAAGCTTCGAATCGCGAAAAACGACGGAAAACGGAGCTCCTGGGGCAAAACCGGAGATTCCGGGCTTCCAGGGTCGCGGGGGTCTGCGACCCTGGGGGAATTTTCCCCTTCGGAGCCCGTTTTGCGGTCGTTTTGAGGTCTTTTTCCTTCTTTTTTTCTTCTGTGTTTTTCTTTGACATTTTTGCTCATTTGTTGGCCTTATTCCCTTGTAGAAAAATTGATGAGAATCCTTGCAATTTGGGTTGCAAAGTTTTCAATTTTCCAGGAAAGCCGAAGACTTTGTCGCACAGGGTTGCCGATTTTCCGTCAGAAGCTGAAACTGGGTCAAACGATGTCCGAATGACCTGAAATTTGAGGTGGAGCCTCCTGAGCAATAAATAAGACCAACCATAGGCTTTTGTTTGAGTTTTGAAGCCGTATGGGGTCCCGTCATCAGTAGGCTTGATTCTGCCGCGAGGTAGATGTCGCGCTTTGATGTGCGGTCAACCGATGTCCGATTGACTTGAAATTTGATAGGGCACCTATTGGAGTCATTTTGAGATGATCCACAGGCTCTGTCTTGGAAACCATGGTCCCGGGGAGCTCCGCCGCCGAGAGGCCTGATTTGGCTTCCGAGAGTCAAAGTCTGGTCAAATGTTGTCGAAATGACCTGAAACTTGACGTGTAGCCCTTTGTAAGCATTTTGAAGCTGCCCATGTGCTCTGTTTGATGAGTAATGGTTTCGGTGGTTTTCGCCGCCGAAAGGCTTGATCTAGCTGCTTGAGGGTTGATGTAGGGTCAAACTTTGTCGGTTTGACTTGGAACTTGACGTGGAGCCTTTTGGATGCATTTTGAGATCATCCACAGGCTCTGATCGGGAATTTGATGTCTCCGATGCTGTCGCCGCCGAGAGCTCCTGTTTAGCTGTCGGAGAAGTGAAGTTAGGCCAAATGTTGTCGAAATGGCCCGAAACTCATGTGTACTCTTCTCTTGGCTATCTTGAAGGATCTTGCAGTTTTTGTTTGATTCTGACAAGATTTGGTTTTTTGGAAGCAGCATTGCCTATTTTGGTAGGCTGCGGCTTCATGTGGCTTGAAGAGGCAAAGTAACATTTTTAGTGCCAACAGTTGGGGGGTCAGATTTGTGTTTTTGGTTTTGGTTTGGTTTGGATTTTGATTTTGGTTTTGGTCTTGTGACCTAACAAGCTGTATGTGGTGATTTAGGGGACCGGAATTTGGTTTTGTGAAATGTCAATTTCAAGATTTTGGCTCAATTTGGTTCATGGGGTTGGATGGTTTGGTTTTTTTTTTTTTTTTTTTAGAAACTCAGTAGACTTTCTTTTCTCTTTTTTTTAAATGGTCCCATCAACTCAAAAGAGGCATGGGACTTTTTTTTTTTTTACTCTTTTCTTTTTTTTTTTGCTCTTGGTAAGAGGAATATTTTGACTAAAAGCCACTTTTAGTGCCTAGGTGGTTAAACCTGGCTCATAAGGGCTAACCCATGGGACCTTAGGCTTTTGAGATGGCCTAGATCTCATACGGTGTCATATTTGTAAAGAATATCTAAAAATATCTCTTTTATGTAGAGAATATCTAAAAATATCCTTACTTTGAGAGAATTTCTAAAATTTCCTCCTTTTGTGGAAAGGTTTTCTCAAAATATCTCTCTTTTGGGAAAGTAACTAAATTTTAGCACTTACCTCATTTCTTTTCTCCTTCTTTCCTCTTTTGGGTTGCTCCCTTCTATAAAAGCAAGAGAGTTGGTACTTTTGCTCCATTGCTTTCTTTTTGCAAGAAATCTTCAAGAGTGCTCTCCAAGATTAGAAGTGTTTTTTTCTTCTTCAAGGATCTTCAAGCTTTTCTTCTTCTTCTCCATCAACGGCTTCAAGTAAGTTTTCTTCCTCCTCAAGAATTTCCATTGTAGAAGTAGCTTCTTCATTTTTTTCTTTTCTTCTCTTCTTCTTTTTCTTTTCTTTTTCTCTTGTTTCTTTTTTTTCTTTAAGCACGTTTTTCGTTCTTTTTTTTTTCGTGCTTCTCTTTTTTTTTTTTTTTGTGCTTCTCTTCTTTTTTTTTCTTTTTTCTTGTTCTTCTTTTTCTCACGGTTTTCTTTTTTTTTTTTCCGTGAACTTTTTTTTTCTGTTTTTTTTCTCACGCTGATTTTTGTTTTTTGTTTTTTTTTTTTTAGCGTTTTTCTCTTCTTTTTTTTTTTTTTGTTGTTTGTTTTTGTTTCTCTTGGCTGTACGGATGGCCTGCCACGTGGCAGTGGGCCACGGCCTGTGGGCCAAAATTTTTTTTTTTTTTTTTTTTGCTGAGAGTTTTTTCTCTCTACCTTTCTTTTTCATTTTCCTTGTTTGCTCACCATGATAATGAGGTTATGCAATTTCAATATGTATGCATTTTTTTTTTATGCATGAAGATAGAAGGCTAGAGTCTCTAGGTCAAGCCAACATGATTTTTGACTTGGACAAAGTTTGATTGGTTTTGACCAAATTAGGTTGGAATTGGTCAAACTTTGGTCAAGGTTTTCCTAGCATTTAATGCATGATGATATATTTTTGATGCATGAGTTTTGATAAATGGATTTGGAAGTATGATGATGCATACCTGAAAATCTTTTGCAAGTATTGGGATTTTGAGCTGGCAGCGATGTTGAGCTCTTTCTCGGTCTTGCTGGATTTTGAGGAAGTTTGTAATTTTTGGATTCTGAAGCTCGCAGCAATGTTGAGCTCTTTTCCAGATTTTGCGGAAGTTTGATGAGATTGGCTTGTTCTCGCAGCGATGTTGAGTTCAAGCCTTCTTTGGGAATTCTCTACTGACTATGAGCTCGCAGCGATGTTGAACTCATCTTCAGGCTTTCTGTCTTTTTCGGAGTATTTTTCTTTTCGTTGGAATTGCCCAGGAACTATGTCAAAATTTTGCTAGAATTTTGTAGCAGAATTCTGTCATTTTGATGTTGATTGATCTTTTCTCTTCCATCTTTTGTAGGTAGTTCTTCTAGAACGAACAAGGGTAAATGTCCTGTTACTGACACACCAAGTCGGTCTGCAAGATCTTCCAATGCGGCCGTTCAGCAGGCTTGGGAGAGGGTCCAGTTTGTGGAGAAGAACTTGGAAGAATGCGATTCCCTCAATCGTGATGAGATGAGACAGCGATTGATCGCTCTCAAAGATGAGGAGTTCTATAAGATCATGGTAAGCAGCCGTCCTTGGGTTACAGACGATCAGAGCGTTGTGCTCAAGCCTACCTTCTTCTTTGGTGATGCAGTCCCCGACGACTTGACATAGCAAAGTAGATGTTTTCAGTTCTCTTACACAGCAGATGGTGAGGAGAGAACTATTTCTACCCGGTCGTCTTTTGATTGGACCATCTCGATCATGAGCCTTTCTCCCACGTGCCCTAAGAGGGAAGATCCTCCGAGCTGGGTGAAGAGGACCAGTGTGATCAAGACCGGGGTTTTTGTTGGCGGCCCTTCCGGTTTTGTAGAGAAGCCACCTGTCCGTATAGACATGTTGATGCCAGCCAATGGCTACCAAGGTTCTGATAATCCATCGGTTGATTTGAGACCGGTGGGCCTTGGTGTTTTTCGGGGTGACGACAGCAATTGGGTGAAGCCTTTTCGACTTCGTGGCCGTTTCAGCGCTGACTCGAGCTGGGAATCATGGACTGATCACACCCTGAGGATTGGTGAGGCCGTTTTTCGGGAGGCCGAGATTTTTGATGCGGTTCACGCTTTTCGGCAAACTGTCGTTTTCTCCGATGAGGCTTTCATGGCCATGCTGGAGTCATTCCTTTCACAAACCAACACATTCATTGTGACAAATGGTGAGATTGGTTTTTCTTTGAAGGAGTTGACCGCCATCACCGAGTTGCCTATCCTCGGCAAACTCTATGAGGAGTTTATGCCTATTGACAGCGTCCTTGAGGAGCAGTTTGAGGAGTTCAGGCTTTGTGTACTTTCAGCTCGTCGCCTTCTATGATTTTTTGAAGGAGAATGAGGGCTCGAAAGTTAGGTGCAACAGTTGGAGAAGTTGCAGCTCCAACTTTTTTGATAGCGGGGATTCTTCTGATGGCATGGCCCAGGATGCTAGGGCTAAAGCATCAAGTTTGAAGAAGATCGCCGCCATGCGAGAATATTTGAAGAAGTTCTTCGCAAGCACGGATGCCATTTGTCCTGACATTACGTTGCGGTGAAATCTTGCTGTTTACCTCACTTATTGGCTGGGTGAGGCTGTTTTTACTGGAGGAGATGGGACGCACATCAGGCCGCACTGTATTTTTCTGGTTGTCAGATGTCGTTTGGAGAGCGGCTGGCTTTGGTACCTGCTCTTTACTCCTATTTGTGTACCGAACTTCAGGCTGCTGCTTTCCTGGTTCGGCTTGGGCTTCCCATGAACAGAGTATTTTCTGCCCACATCTTCTATTCGTGGTATGTATACCATTGTCCTAGCTTCCATCGTTTGGGAGTTGCACAAGACGAAGATCCCTTTATGACTCGTTTGGCTAGAGGGACAGCCGTTCCCGAATCACTTTTATCTGCCCGTTTGAGGATCTGACGATTTTGGGTTGTCGAGATTGGGCAGTCTTCGGTGAAGCTTTCTCCGGGTTTGCGGAAGAAGGCTTTTGACTTCGGTGTCTCCCGTGATTCGACCAGGGCGAGGTCGGGAAGACATTATGCTTTGACAGACGCGGAGAAGAGATGGCTCTTCAACATATGGGTTGGTATGATGGTGTACCGCAGACATCTTTTCGTCGATATCCAACCGTATGTCCCTTCGCGTTTTGCATTGCAGCTTGGCTTCTCTCAAGGCGTTGTTGGAGCGCTTTCGAGCATGGTGAAGCGTTTTGGAGGTCTGCAAAATGGGAGAAATGCATGGGCTTTTTATAGCGCTGAGGACACTACTGCCATGATTTCCTATCCTGAGCTGCCCATTTTCTGGACTGCTGGCTTCATGAAGTGGTTCGTAGAGAGCTTTTCAGTGTACCGGGGGCTTTCCAAGAAAGAGCTTGATGTCAAGCAGTCTCCTGGGAAGGGTCTTGGCAAATCAGATGGTGTCCGCCCGGAGGATGTTTTGGCCTTCCTTTCTGGAGAGAAGCATAAGATAGGCTTTCTCAATGAGCAGGACGTCATCAGATCAAGAGCTGCACAAGGGATTCCTGGTGAGGTCTTGAGACAGCTGGAAGAGGAGGAGGCCGAAATCGATGCTATGATACAGGCAGAGCATACGAAGGCTTCCATGGAGTCTACTGAGAAGAGTAGACCATCCAGTGAGGACTCTAGTGAAAGGCCTGATGTTGATAGTGGGGCAGGACCATCGAGCAGATTGACGAGCCGAGGCAAGAGGAGGAGAGGATAGCGCCGTAACATGAGACGGCACGATAGTCCTTCTGATTTTGAAGTTCCTCTCACCATTGCTGAGGAGGTGTTTGAGGTTGCTGATGAGCCTCCGGAGAAGAGAAGCAGAGAAGAGGGGACAGCTGGTATGATCCTCTTTTTTTCCTTTGTTTCTTCCCCCTTTTTTTTCTTGTCAAAGATTTTGTTTTGATCCACTGCCTTCTTTTTTTTTTTTTAGCAGAGGACGATGACCTGGTGATGCCTGAGGTTCCTGCTGATGAGGCGATGACGGATCTAGTTGTGGCATCTGAGGAAGAGCCCAGGGACTCTGGAGTGGTTCCAGAACCTTCACCTGGTATGATTGCTTTCGCTTCTTCTCTGTTTTTTTTTTTGTGCCGTCATTTGCTGACATGTAGCTTCTGTTTTCTTGTTAGCTGACTTGCCAGAGAATTCCGATGATTTCGAGCCATCCATGGACGCAACCTTTGACGATGCTTCGGATGAGCTCAGAGAGGCAGAGAGTACTCCGCCGGTTGTCGAAGCAGGTATTTTTGAAATAATAATCTTGATATATTTTTGACAAGATTATATTCATATCTTTTTGTCCTTTTTTTTCTTGACAGATTGTGAAGCAGCAGGAGAGGTTCCTCCGTCTTCCTTGGAGCTAGAGCAGGGGATACCTGCGGCCGATGCAGAAGTAGGGGCTTCTTCTTCTTTCAATGAGTCAGCTTCTTCCGTTGGAAAGAGTTTATTGATTACTCTTCCAATGGAGCATGACGTGGGCAGTCAGGCACCAGAGCATGGCGAATCCTCATCTGCACCGCACCTTCAGTACTAAAGGAAGGTGTTGAAGACTGTCTTGAGCTCATGGGTTGAGACTCTTTCTTCAGGTCATTTGGAAGCTGGTTTTGGCATGATCAAGCATGTGCAGGACATCCTTGCTGATAGCAAAGAAGTCGGTCTGGATATCGCAAGCGCCAAGGATTTTGTTGAGGAGATCATCACCTTGGGGAACAAATGGACTGAGACCAAGAGTTTCCCAGATGGTGACTTCTTTGATGAGATGTTCATAAAACCTTCCAACAAAGTCAAAGCTGAGTTGACTGAGGTCACGAAGACTCAGAGGCAGATCGTTCGGGAGAAGAACGTTACCGAGTTATCCATCATGGGGCTGAATCAAGACTTGGACCGCCTTGATAAGGAGGTTGTCGAGGTTAGACAGCGTCTTGATCTTTTGGAGGAAGAAGCTGCTGCCAAATGGACCGCGATTGTTGAGGCTTATGACAAGGAGGGGACTCTCATTCGCCAGGTTGAGGAAGCTGAAGGTAATGTCCGGAGGAAGACTCAGGAGCATAAGCAGTGGCAGGTCCTCTGGGAAGAACTTCCTCGTGCTGCAGATGGGTCACGGCATTCGGCCGTGTTTTATGTGGACATTTTGAAGGAGCGTGGCCTAAAAACTTTGGAAGTTAAGGCCAAGGGTCTACTTGAGGAGTTGAACCTTTGGTTGAAGACCATGTAGGATTGAGCTCCCGAGTTGTAACAAACTCTTTTTCCTTCTTCTTTCTTTTTTTGGGTACCTCCATGTATAAACAGTTTTGGTACTATATTTTTTGTATCCCATTCTTTTCACTTAAATCATTTTTTGATGAAAACAAATTTGAGCAAAAGTTGGCGGGAATGTTTGTTTAAGAATTTGATCAAAAGGTTGTCATTTTGTGAAAATCTTTTGTCGAAGGGTTGTTTTGGGCATGAAAGCCAATTTTGTGGCGAAAAGCCTGTTTTTTTTTTTTATTTTTTATTTTTATTTTTATTTTTTTTTATGGCTTGAAACCAAATTTTGGGTGGTATGAAAGTCTAATTTTGTTTGTGGCAAGAGAGCCAAATTTGTTTGTGGCATGAGAGCCAAAAATTTTGAGATGGCATTAGAGCCAATGTTTTTTTGAATGGCGTGAAAGCCGATTTTTTGGAATGGCATGAAAGCCGATTTTGGCGTTTATAGCCGGATTTTTGGCGTTTATAGCCGGATTTTGGCGTTTATAGCCGGATTTGGCGTTTATAGCCGAGTTTTTTGAAAACCAAGTTTTGTTTTATTGGCGTGAAAGCCGATTTTGGCGTTTATAGCCGAGTTTTGGTGTTTATAGCCGGGTTTTGGCGTTTATAGCCGAATTTTGGCATTTATAGCATAATTTTGGCGTTTATAGCCGAATTTGGTTTTCAAAATGCAGGTATCGACCAAATGTCGCCTCCCCGCTGAATGGTCTTGCAAGTATCGATGGAATGTCGCTTCCTTGCTCATTCGGTTTGCGAGTATTGATGGAATGTCACTTCCTCGTGGGCTGGGTTTTGCGAGTATCGATGGACTATCGCTTCCTCGCGAATTGGGGTACAAGTATCGACTAAGCGTCGCTTCCCTGCTTTTCCCAAAACTTTTGGTTTTGCGGGTACTGACTTGGTATCGTTTCCCCGCGATTTTTGAAATTTGAGGTTTTCTCGAACCATTTGAAATTTGGGTTGTGGATAGCAACTGATATGTTGCGTCTCCGTGATTTTTGAAATTTGGGTTGTGGATATCAACTAGTATGTTGCTTCTCCACGAATTTTGAAATTTGGGTTGTGGATATCAACTGGTATGTTGCTTCTCCACGATCTGAGGTTTTGCAAGTATCGAATGGGGTTCGCTTCCTTGCGGTTTTTTGGGTTTTTGGAAGTATCGAATGGGGTTCGCATCCTTCCGGTTTTTTGGTTTTTGCGAGTATCGACTAAGTGTCGCTTCCCCATGGTTTCTAAAAAAAACCATTTTTTTTGTTTAAAGACACAAGGGTCATAAATTTTGGCTTTAAACCATTTTGGTTGTAAGAGCTGGGGCGAACTAGGGTGAAAGTTCCCGAGTCCTGGTTTTTGTTTCAAACCATGAATTTTTGGGTTCAAGGATTGAAAATTTTGGTCAAGTCTAGGAAGAGACTCCTAAACTTGGATTTTTTGGATTTTGATTTTTTTTTTTTTTGAACAATGAAACAATGAAAGAAAGCATTGTTTTGAGACAGTGTTTTTTGGAAACTTCAACATAAAGATGAAAATTTCAAAAGGGGTGGGTTTGACGAGCAAGTACCTTGGAAATAGGCTTTGGCCGTGTAGATATCGCTCTGACCCATTTGAGGAAGTCTTCAAGGGTAGTACCGCTTCAAGAACTTGTCGTTGATGGGCAGCATACATCTGTCCCCTTCCATATTTAGAAGAGCGTATGCGCCATTGGAGAAGACTTTGTCGATGACGAAGGGTCCCTCCCATTTTGGTTCAAATTTGCCTTTGGATTTGTGGGCAAAGACTATAGGTCTTTTTACTGCAAGAACCAAGTCACCCTTTTTGTAGGCGCGTTGCCTGACCTTCTTGTTGAAAGATCCTGCCATGCGTGCTTGGTACAACTCAATGCTTTGTAGAGCTTCAAGTCGTCTTTCATCGAGATTATCCAGCTCTTGGAGTCTCAATTTGACATTGCTTTCTTGCGTCATGTCATTTTGCAAAGATACCCTTAAGGAAGGAATTTGTACTTCAGAAGGGATAACAGCTTCGCATCCATAGACCAAAGAGAATGGTGTGCTATGGGTTAGTCCTTGAACGGTGGTTCGATAGGCCCACAAGGCTTCTGGTAGTTTGTCGCCCTAGTCTCTTTTGTGACTAGAGACTATTTTCTTGAGAATTTTGCAGAGTGTCTTGTTGAAGGCTTCTGCTAGTCCATTCGCTGCTGGATTATATGGAGTCGAAGGACAACTTTGGATTTTGTACTTGTCGCAAAATCTGTAAAATCTGTGATCCCGGAATTGTGGTCTGTTATCATGGACGAATCTTTTAGGTATGCCGAAGCGACAAATAATGTTGGTGCGCAAGAACTGAAGGACTGATGAGGTCTTCATTTCGCCGAGCGCAAATGCTTCTGACCACTTGGAGAAATAATCCATAGCGGCGAAGATGAAGAGATGACCTTTGCTTGATGGGGGAGAAATAGGACCTACGATGTCCATACCCCAGGCTTCAAAAGGCCATGAGATTGTTGTTGGATGTAGCCATTCTGGAGGCATGTGGACATAATCTCCGTGAATCTAGCATTTTTTGTAGCGCTTGGCAAATTGTATTGCATCAGGTACCATGGTAGGCCAATAATAACCTAGCCTTTTTATCTAGTTGTAGAGCTTAGGGCCAGCTTGATGGGCTCCACAAAGACCAGCATGTACTTTTTTGAGAGTTTCCTCAGCCTCTTGTTGTGACAAGCAGCGTAGGAGTATTCCGTTGAAGGATTTTCTGTAAAGTGCTTTTGAAGGTATTTCCAAATGGAAGTTCGGGGTTCGTCTTTGGATGCTTACCCGATCTTTTAGATCTTCAAGTAGGATTCCGAGCATGATGTAATCATTGAACGGATCTCTCCAGTCGCCAATCGGAGGTTTGAGGATGGACATCCGACTTCCAACCACTTGGTGGCATTCAGCAACTGCTTGGTGTGTGTTGAGAGGAGGGAGAATCCTTCTTTGACACACTGTGACTTGCATGTTTTCCCCTGCTTGGATTGCCATGGATGCGGCGAGTCCAGGTAGGACATCTGCACGGATGTTTTCACCTCTGAGGATGTGGGTGATGTGACAGATGTTGAATTTTTGTCGAAGCGACTGCGCCTTATTGTAGTAAGGTAGCAAATCAGGCTTCCTGACTTCATATTTCTGATTCATCTGGTTGACGATCAGTTGAGAGTCTCCAAAAGCTTCTAGTATGGTGATGCCGGATTCGAGGGCGAGTTCCAATCCTACAATCAGGGCTTGGTACTCAGCTGCATTGTTTGAACATGGTTCCAGTAGCGAGAAGGCGTGTGGAATCATGTATTTGTCAATGCTGACAAAGAGGATGCCGATTCCCGATATTTGCTTTCCTTTTCATTTGTCCTGGTTGCACCGTCAAAGTACATGTCCCAGGAGGCATCTGATAAGGAAGTTTCCACATTGTAGACAACTTCGTCTGGGAGATCATCCCTGAGTGGAGAATCTTTAGGCAATGGATGCTCTGCGAGGAAGTCTGCTAGAGCTTGTCCTTTGATTGCTTTTTGTGGCACATACCTAATATCAAACTGTGATAGAAGAATAGACCATTTTGCCAGTCGGGTATTGAGAGGACCTGCTTTTGTGACAAGGACCTTTAGGAGGTTGATCCTCGAAATCAGGTAGACTGTGTTCGACAGCAGATAGTGACGCAGCTTTTGTACAGCGAACATTACTGCAAGGCATTCTTTTTCAACTGGGGAGTAGCGATGCTCTGCACCTACCATCATGCGGCTAAGGTAATATAGAGCAGCTTCTTTTCCGTCGTCATTTTCTTGTGCGAGCAGAGCACCCGAAGAGTGGTCGAGAGCTCTTGTATACAAGATAAATGGTTTTCCAGTTGTGGGGGCAGCCAGCACTGGAGGTTTGGTGAGGTATGCTTTGATGTCTTGAAATGCATTTTGACATTCAGCATCCCAGACAAAGTCGACGCCTTTCTTCATCAGGCGAGAGAATGGACGGCATTTCCCTGATAGATTGGAGATGAACCGTCGAATGTAGGCCAGTCTTCCTTGAAGCCCTTTTAATTCTCTTAGGGTTCTTGGAGATGGCATTTCCAGGATAGCCTTACTTTAGTGGGGTCAAGTTCTATTCCAGCTTTCCGTACTATGAATCCGAGAAACTTACCCGATGAGACACCAAAGAAGCAATTTAGTGGATTCATCCGCAATTTGTGTTTGCGAAGTCGGAAGCAGACTTCTTGAAGATCGTCGAGATGGTCTTCTTTTCTTCTGCTTTTGATGGCGAGGTCATCAACATAGCATTCGACCGTCTTGTGCTGCATATCTTGGAATATTTTCATCATAGCCCTCTGATATGTTGCACCTGCATTTTTCAGACCAAATGGCATGACAGTGTAGCAATACACGCCAAATGGTGTGCGAAATGATGTATGCCTTTCGTCTTCAGGATGCATCTTTATCTGATTGTAGCCAGAGAATCCATCCATGAATGTCATTCGCTCGAACCCATAGGTGTTGTCAATCATCACCTCTGGTATGGGGAGCGGGAATTCATCTTTAGGACATGCATTATTCAGGTCTCTGTAGTCAATACAGACCCTTATCTGCCCATTTTTCTTTGTCACAGGGACGATGTTGGCCAACCACTCAGGATGCTGTTCCTCGCGGATGAAGCCAACGTTTTTGAGTTTCTGAACTTCTTGTTCGATTTTGTCCATCACGTCGGGACGGAATCTTCTATGGCCTTGTTTGATAGGCTTGATTTCTTTTTGCAAGTTGAGCTTGTGGACTGCTACTTTGGGATCCAGGCCAGGCATTTCGGCATAAGACCATGCAAAGCAATCAACGAACTCGCGAAGAAAAGAGATATACTCGGGTAACTCATCATCCTTTATATTCTTGCTTATGAATACAGGACGTGGGTTATCAGATGTTCCCAAGTCTATCTTTTGGACATGATCTTCTGTCGGAAGGTTTGAAGGTGGTTCCTCCACAGTATTTTCGGAGGCTTCCAACTCAACAAGACCTTCTGGAGTGCTAGAGAAATTTTCAGACTGAGGCTCTGTTTCTGTCCACGGATCTTCTTGATCAGTGTCCTTCTCAAGGCTCGCAATGAGATGGTCCCAATCATTTGCTGGAATTGGGTTGAAGTAAGGTACTTCTTTTGGAGACGATGGTTCTTCTGAGTCAAAAAACCGCTCGTCTGTATCATCGGGCAATTCCTCTTTATTACCAAAAGCTTTGGAGATTTGAAGGAGACGACGAAGGGAGCTTGGCTGCTTACTTCGAGTTTGGTGGAGGGTTTGTTTACCTCCGATGATTGCTGAGGAGCCTTGCCTTTATCTTTCTGGAGACTGTCGGCAAGGTGAATTGTTTTTTCCTCCTGTTCTTCTTTTCCATCTTTATACATTTGAGCATCTGCAAAATAGACATCTCTGCCTTTGAAGGGTTTTTTGTCTGCAAACACGCGATGTATCAAGCCAACGTTGCCAACGAACTTGATGCACTGATGTAGAGTTGAAGGGACGACACCATTGTCATGTATCCAAGGGCGTCCAAGGAGTATATTGTAACATCAAGGGGTCTTTATCGCATACACGGTGACTTCAGAAATAAGATCACCGATTTGTAATTTGAACATGATTTTGCCGATAGGCCTTTGAGCGCTGCTGTCATATCCGAAGATGGATACAGACGTGTGACTCAGCTTGCTAGGTGGGATGCCCAGCTCTTCGAGTGCCGAAGTAGAGATGAGGTTGAGTGCAGAACCTGGATCGATCTGAACTTTGTGTACTGGCATTTCTTTGACGTACCCCGTAAAGTACAAGGGACGGTTGTGCTTTGTCTCGCCTAGCAGGAGGTCATCATTGTCGAAGGCAATTGTTGCACTTGCTACTTTTTGTACCGAGAGGCATTCATTGCCTGATGCCTCAGTTTTCTTCTTTTCTCCCTTTGAGGGAGTATTTGATTTTTTGACCCTATAGTCCATTTCAATTTGTAGGACTTATGGGGCATGTTTGTCGACATCCGTATTCAGCCTTTGTATTTCTGAAATGAGACTATCACGAGTTTGTGGAGATATTCGTAATAAGTCAAGGATGTGCAGACGTGCAGGTATGTGTTTGAAGTGCTCAATCAGGTTGTACTTGAAAGCCTCCTTCGGGCCTGCATTTTCATTATTGTTGCCACTTGGGACGCTTACGACTTGCTTTCCCGAAGGATTTACATAAGAAGAAGAAGGTTGGTTGTAATTTTTGTGGTAATCCCGGCCAGAACGGGTACCTCTACCAACTTCAAGAGTTTCTAGAGACTGGTCTTCTTTTGGAAGATCACCCTCAGGATCAAGGGGTTGATCCTTTGCTGAAGACGTCTCTGTAACAACATTGGTGTCTTCAGTAATTGTGTTGCACGGAGCAATTTCCGGGAACAAGTCCTGAACAGCAGCCGGCAACTTTTCTTTATTAGCCCAGAAAAAGATTGATGCGATCCTGCTTTTGCTCTATGGCAAGATGTTGCAAGATTCTTGCATATTCTTCAAGATCAGGCATGGGAGCCAAATCTTCTTCGTCATCCGCTCCTCGTGGTTCGCCCATGTTGGGTTCCACTGAAGCATTTGCTGGTGCTGGATCGACAACATTTTCTTGAACAGGGCCCTGGTCTTCTTCATCATTAGACCAAGATCCTTGTGGCTGTAATGGGTTATACCAGATTACTGGCATAAGATGAGACTCGGGAATCCTTTCCTCATCGGAGAGGTATTCTCCTGTTTCAAGGGATTCTTCCCACTCATCGATATAACTGGTAGTATCACTGGACTCGTATCCATTCATGGAGAATCCAACTACTGACTTGCAAGAGTATGATGCCCCCTGCACATTTTCATTTTTGTATAGAGGTGGCATGAAATCATCAAGGGTGAATTTTCTTACCGCCTTTGAAGTTTTGGGAAGAGATTCTTCCATCATCCCAAGTGAAGCAGTGGAAGAAGTTTCTGTTTTTTCAAGGACTTCTTGTTTTGGTTGAGACTTCTGCTGCTGTTTGAGCTTGCGGAGTTGTCTCTTGGCTTGCCTTCGCTGCCGAGCGGTGGGCTTTGTTTTGACGATCTCCCAATTTTCATCATCTAGGAGATCAGGATGCACCCATATAGGTTGTCCATCTGATGTTGGATAGGGAACCAATTCTTGGGACGCTTGAGCCATTTTTATCACCTTGAATGAAGTAATGGTCTTCTTCTTTAGTGATTTTGAAACTTGCCCACATGACACCATGTTGACAGATTGGTGCCGTAGTTTTTGTCAAAAGTTATGACTCCGTTTTTCCACATGTCATTGATCTTCTCTCTCACAACGAAGCATTGATTGAGAGGATGTGAGATCATCTGATGGTATGGACAGTATCGGGGATCATTGGTTTTGCCAACATCTCCCGGTCTTTTGGGCTCTGGCAAAATGAGTTTGCCATTTGCTAGGAGAGCCTCAAAGATTTCTTCAACATCTTCATCGAACGGATATTTCTTTTCTACACGTTCTTTGAAGGCATCAGAGAGTTCAGGTCTTTTACCTGCAGTTTTATTTTCAAGTTTCTTTGGCTGCTGAGGAGTTGATTTAGTCTGCACATTGAGAACCTTTTTTTTCTTTGGTTTTAAGGTTGAAACAGCAGTCGGCTCTTTCTTTGATGATTTCTGACTGTTGAGGTCTTTGATCACCATTTCAGCTTCCATAGAAGCTTCAAGAAGTTCCCCCAGGTTCTTTGATTTGTTGCCGATGATCATGGAGCGAATTTTTGCTCTCATATTGTTACGGCAGATGTCGACTAGCGACGCTTGTGGCAGTACATATGAGCATTTGTCCGCCCTTGCCTTCCATTTGTGAATGAAGTCGTATGTTGACTCATTCTCTCCCTGTTTTAGGCTGCAGAGTTAAGCCATAGTAACAGGATGATCCTCACCTTGGAAGTGGGTCAGGAAGCGTGTCTCCAGCATAGCCCAGTTTTGGATGGAGTTCTCCGGCAGAGTGGAGTACCAATCAAAGGCTGTACCTTTTAGGGTACTTACAAAGAGGCGAATCTTGAGGGCATCTTGATCCGCAATAGCTCCTGTCAGGATCTTGAAATGGATGACACGCTGTCTGGCTGAACCTTTCCCAGTATATGTCTGGAGAGTAGGTTGTTTGAATTTTGCAGGGAACGGAACCGAGTCCATCCATAAAGGGTAGGGTGGCTTGATCCCATGTTCTTTCAATGTATCCTCTTCTTTTGCTTTTGCAAGGATATCTTCCACGTCCTTTCTGGTAAGGGTACGAGTCTCATTGTTTTTTACCCTCGTCATCTTCATGATTTGGAGGGGTTTCATTGTTAGGTGGTGGACGCTGTAGAGTGAGAATAAGGTTTTCCATTAGAGCCTCAATTCTCTGTTGTCCTTGCTCCAACTGCCGGATGCGTGCGGTTACGTCATCATGCCATGGAGGCGGCTCAGAACTTGTAGCCAAGACGTTCATCCCTCGGGATTCGAACGAAGAAATTGTCCTGGTGACTGAGCTGGGGCTCATTCTTCTGGATGAAGAATCTGAGGAGTGGTTACTCCGGTGTCCTTGGCTTGGAGGAGTGGAAGATTCTTCCAGATGTGTTCTTGTCCGAGAGACGCTGCGAGTCACTGGACGTCTAACATTGATTTTGGTTGCTGACTTCTGGCGTTTTCTAGTTTTGTCAACCATATGAACAGCAACGAATTGGTCGGGTCTTTCTTTTTTGACCCATTTGTTTGAGACATGGAGAGTAGAACACTGGGTTCTTTGTTTCTCGAGTCTCTTTTGTCGATATGCGGTGCGGCGACGCATACGACGAACAATTTGAGCTTCAGTCAGCTCTGGCTGGGCTCTAGCGATGAAGGATGTAATCCCTCGTGCGCAGCAGCCGAGTTTGTCTTGTTTGAAGCTTGGCAAGGACAGAATCTGGACGCGGTCCTTTGTCTTTCGCAATGAAGACTTGAATTTTGCGAGCTCGACCCCTGTTGAGATGAAGGGTCGACTCACGGGAGTGCAGGCTTCAACATATTTTTACGGAGGCCTAACGATGCAGGATTTGATTTTGGGCTTGTAGGAGCAAGCCGGCTCATGATGATTTTGTTTGTTTTTTGGGTGGAGGGTAGGTTTCTCCGCTTTCATGTAAGAGAGAGGGTAGAACCGATTCTCCTTGAGAGGGGTCAGGTATGCTAGCTTTTTAGATGTTCGGGACCTCCGTTGCTTTGGCGAAGATCTCGGGGACCAAGTTTTGGTGTAAACCTGGTTTCTTGTAGGTTGAGGCTTCGTGGGAACGCCACGGGCTTCAGGTTTCTTGGTGTTCGCCCTTGGTGCCATTTTAGTGACACGTTGCGGGGCGGTTTTCTGCTGCTTGGCAGGTACAGTGTCTTCTGCGGGAAGTGGGAATGTCCCAGTGACCCGAAGACGATGGTCCGGGGAGTTGAAGTTGACCCGGTGTTTGGAGAGTTGTCGAGGGAGATGATGCTTCGGCAACTGGTAGGGCGCTCATGCTTGTTTTGCTTGTCCTGAACCATAAGCCGGTACTTGTTCTCATCGAAAGTGATGGTTAATGAAGCTGCCATTGTTAGTTTTGGAAAACTTTTGAAACAAGACCAAATCCATTAGTAATCACAAGAATATGGTGATCATAAATGGAGAACAACTATGGTTTTGTCTTTTCAAATCACTTGAGGGGACATGGCCCAGCCCAAGGACGATGAAGAAGGCAAAAAGCTATAGAGGGTACAATTGTTCTAAAATGCAAGTATGGTAGGCTCAGGGTGAGCGTACCAGTGACTGCTAGAAGCAATTGTAGACCTTAATTCAAATTACCGTGAAACAAGGCTCACTCGAGGTAAAATGATATAAGGTTGGAGATACAAATGTGTCGGTCGCGAATACAATAGACCCGAAAGGGTGTACTAGCACCGCTAGGCACAAATGTTGCAAATCGCATCCTTGGAAAGGACACGAGATGGGATTTTTTGAAAAGTCAAATTTGGATTCATAAAGGAGAGCAACTGGTATTCCAATCCGAACCACAACTCAACATTTCTGCGAGCGTTAAATCCGAAAAGGAAGGAAACCATAATTTCTCAAATGTGAATCCAGACGTGACGAAAGTTTTTTTTTTTTTAAAGGTCAAGATTGAATTCATCAAAGAGAGCAAATGGTGTTTCATTCTGAACAAGGCTCAACATTTCTGCGAGCGCTAAATCCGAAAGGGAAAGAACCAAGATTTCTCAACTCTGAATTCAAAAGTGACGGAAGTTTTTTTTTTTTTTTTTTTTTTTTTTTTAAGGGTCAAGATTGAATTCACCAAAGAGAGCAAATGGTGTTCCATTCCGAACAAGTCTCAACATTTCTGTGAGCGCTAAATCCGAAAGGGAAAGAACCAAGATTTCTCAACTCTGAATTCAAAAGTGACAGAAGTTTTTTTTTTTCCTTTTTTTTAAAGATTTTTTTAAAAGGATTTTTTTTGAAAGGTGCACATAGATTTCCAATTCGATCTTATGAAACCTTAGTGGATAGATCAGCTCCCAGGTAAGGGTAGGATTACTTAATGAACCCGTTTGGAGGACCCTTGCCTCGAACAGTCTAGCTGTCTTCACACTCTGGACAAGGCTTTTCTTAAATCCACTTTGGTCAAAGGACGCAACAGGTGGAACCTTAGTGTTTTTTTTTTTTTTCTTAGCTGCTCTTTTTTTTTGAAAGGTTTTTTAATGAACTCATCAAAAAGAGCGAATGGTGTTCCAACCCGAACAAAGGCTCAACATTTCTGCGAGCGCTAAATCCGAAAGGGAAGGAAACCAAGGTTTCTCAAATTTGAATTCAAAAGAGAGAAAACTAATTTTTTTTTAAATTATAACTTTTTTTTTTTTGAAATCCCAATTGGACTCATCAAAGAGAAAAGATGGCCCAATTCCTGATATGAACGATAGCAGCGAACATTTCTGTGAGCTATCAAGTTCAAAGAGGGAAGGATCAAAATTTCTCAAAGTTGAATCTTTAGAAAGAGAGATCATTTTTTTTTGAAAGAGTTTGAAATGAAGGTGTTTTTTTTTTTTTTTTTTTTTTTTGAAATCCCAATTGGACTCATCAAAGAGAAAAGATGGCCCAATCCCCGATATGAACGATAGCTGCGAACATTTCTGTGAGCTATCAAGTTCGAATAGGAGAGGATCAAAATTTCTCAAAGTTGAATCTAAGAAAAGAAATCAGATTTGGTTTTTTTTTTTTTTGAAGTGAGAAAGAACAATTGAAATCCCATCTCATATTTTTTTAGATGCAAAATGCAACATAGGCCACCAACTAGAAAGGAGCCAAGTGATCAAAGCATCGCGTTCTCAAGTCAACGTGTCCCACCGGGTGTGCCAACTTGATGGACCCGAAAGGAATCTTCCGTCCTCTCCTTCCGCACCCCGGGGGCTGATCTGGGTCTCGGCGGAGGAGGGAAAATCTCGGTCATCAACATTTTTGTACGGGTATGCCAGATTTACTTTCTACTTGGAATTTGGAATAGTGATAATCCGGAGATTCACCTTCACAAGTGGAAAGGAAATCAACCCTTTTTTCGAACTTTTCAAATTGCATTAATATTAAGAAAAGAGACAAGTTTGTTTTTTTAGAATGCCGTAGGAGGCGTTTTTGTTTGTTTGCCGTAAAAGACGATTTTGCCTTGAAAGGCGATTTTACAAAACTCATCGAATGTGAAAGACAAGAATTGTGATTTCTTTTTGTCTCTTTAGGAAATACAAACTACAATAGAAAAGTAAGAAAAGGGATCTAACTTCTCAGGAGATTATGGGGACACGTTGAGATCGACGGTCACAAGTCATGTATGGGCTTCGCCATCGTCCTTCAAATGAGAACATGTGATGCTTTGATTCTTTGGCTTGGCTCCTAACCTCGGTTTTTTAAAGGACAAGGACCAAGAGGAGGTCCTATATCCAATGAAAAACCAAGTAAACGGGCTGAAAAGCCATGTTTAGGCCATGTTGGAGAAGGAGGTGACCTTGGGGGGGGGGGGGGTGGGGGGCGCCCAAGGGACGTTGATCACCTTGTGGTGCTTCCGGGAGCAAAGTAGCAGAACTTCGTCTCTCTCTTGGATTTTCTGGATTTTCAGAGCTTGTACTTGGGATCTATTTTCATCATGCATTCTTCTTGGAATGGACCTCCGTTTATAGGCTTTTGGTAGCCATGAGGTGTTTATTGGCATTGATGGCCATGATGAAAGAATTGATGAGGAGTTACAAGTTGATTTTGTATCTCCTTTTTCATAGCTTGTGATTGGCCGATGAAGGTAGTGGGCATTTAATTCCCTTTAAGCTTCATGATGATGGGAGTTTCATGGGTTTAATGCCATGATTGCTTGGATTTGTAACTCCCAAATGCTTGAATCTGATTGGGCCGTCCAAAGTAATGAGTTAATGACCGCATTAATTTGTCATAAACGGGTCAATTAACGTCATTAAGTGGTCGCGCAGGCATGTGAAGAGTCGCGGGCCGCGCTACGCCTTTTGAGATTCTTCTTGCGATCATCACAGGTGGATCCACGCATTGTTTGATGTCGGATTGCAGTGCAATCTCAGACATTGATTGATGTTGGTGGGCCTGTGACATCTGTCTTGTCGATTTCACGATCGGTCGGACAGAAAGTGCACTTTCTTGGTTAGCCGGTTGGCGATCTTGGAGCGATCGATGATGATTTCATGCTTTTGACCGCGAATCCGAGATGTCGAGAAGATCAGTCGTTTTCAAGCATCAAACATTGGATTTTCAGAAAATCACAGAGGCAGGAACACCCGAAATGGGAAAAGATCGAAAAACGGTCAATTTGGTGCAAAATCCGGCGACCTTAGGGTTTTTTGCCCTTTGGTCGCCGAGCTTCGTTTTCGGCCGATTTTGCGTCTTTTTCGTTCCTTTTTTCTTCTGTATTTTTCTTGATATTTTTCCTCAATTATTGACTTCATTTTCTTGGAGAAAATTTGACGAGAACCCGCGCGGAATCGGAGTACAAAGTTTCCCATTTTTCGGGAAAGCAGAAGACTTTGTAGCCGATTTTCCGTCAATAGTCGAAACTAGGTCAAACGATGTCGGAATGACCTGAAAATTGAGGTAAAGCTCCTTGAGCAGTGGATAGGACCAAACATGGGCTTTTATTTGAGTTTTGAAGCCGTTTAGGGTCCCATCGATACTTCACTTGATTTTGCTGCGGGGAAAATGCCGAGCTTTGATATGTGGTCAAACGATGTCCGATTGACCTGAAATTTGACAGGGAGCCTATTGGAGTCATTTTGAGACGTTCCATGGGCTCCATTTTCGATGTCATGGTCCCGGGTTGCTCTGCCGCCGGTAGACTTGATTTTCTCTCGGAGCATCGAAACCTGGTCAAACGTTGTCGGAATGACCTGAAATTTGACGTGCAGCCCTTTGGAGGCATGTTGAAGCCACTCATGTACTTTATTTGATGAGTGATGGTTTCGGTGATTCCCGCCGCCGGGAGGCTTGATTTTGCTGCTCGAGCATTGATGGAGGGTCAAACGTTGTCGGTTTGACTTGAAATTTGGCGTGGAGCCCTTTGAAGATATTCTGGAGTCATCCATAGGCTCTGATCGAAGTTTTGGTGTCTTCGATGATGTGGCCGCCGGAAGTGCTTGTTTAGCTATCGGAGCAGTGAAGTTGGGCCAAACGATGTCGGAATAGCCCGAAACCTCAGGTGTACCCCTCTTTTGGCTGCCTTGAAGGATCCTTCAGTTTCTGTCTGATTCTGACAAAATCTGATGCTTGAAGTAGCCTTGCCTATTTTTAGCAGGATGTAGCTTCACGAGGCTTCTTATGTTGAGGAGACATATTGACTTTTTTGGTGTCAACAAAGAGTAAGGTATAACCTGCGAGACAACAGGATTGCTTGTGCGGAGAGAGTGATCTCTTGACGTGGCATTATCATAGACCCTATATCTTGTAACGCGACCGGTGGGGCTGACTAGATCCGTGTAAGTCACTCCCGAATGTAAGGAGAATTGGTTCTCCTCTGACGAATGAGATGGGGTAGATATGTTAGAATGACTCCTTCCCATTGTAATGGTATTGACTGGGAGTGGTCCTCCTTCGAAAAGGGACCGTCTCATCTGTCGTGAATTATGACTTGAAGCTGCTAAGGACCCATCTAATACCCTAGAGGGTTCTATATTTTGCATTGCTTGGTGTGACCCGCCAGTGGTGCGAATCAATAGTGGGGGAGAGAGGGGTTGAAGATCGGACATCCCGAACGTATAACCCTCCATTTGTGAAGAAATATTTAGATGAGAATAGAGAGAAAGACAGGATGAGAAGAGCACATTTTATGTTGTTTGGTAGTGAGTGTTGGTGTAGGTTTGTTTCTTATGATGTAATCGAGGAAAGCTTAGTGGACGGTTCATTCGAACCTCATGTTTAATTTTGCACTAAACTCATAATAACCCTAAACCGAATGGAACACGAATGTCTGATCTTTGATTGGATATTCTTGTCCTAGAATAAAATCCCAGAAAGACCCAAATTCGTGACAAGACAACAAAAGATGTCCCATCACGATTGCCGGGCTGTCGGATGTGAATTTCGACCCCACCCTCCCCCGCACCCCATGGTTCAGGAAATCTCCATTCATCTATATATGTTATTTAAATTTTACATCGAAAATGAGGATTCCAACTACCCTCAAAATTGACAGATCACGATCCCCAGGTACGGTAACGGCCGTAACACCGTTCATCGACGAAAGCTGAAGAAATGTGGGGTGAAAATAAATGGGTGGGTTCTTTCTCTCGTTTAATGTGCTGCCGGCAATACACGGTGGTTGTCTTGTCACATTAATTTGGGTCTTTTTAATATAGGGTCAATTCAGGGTCATGAGTTAAAGTCCAAATAAGGTTAATCCTCACATAACAAAATCATGGTGTATCCAAGTAAAATAAAATAATCAAAATAAAACGAGGGAAGGTGCCAAATATTTAAGAAGAGGATCGGCCCCATTCCCAGGTACCCCCTTCAAATCCCTTGGCAAAATAAGGTTTAAAGGCTGATTTTGAAAATCAAAATAATGATGCAAATGAGACTTTGACTTGTGATTTCTGTGTTTTTTGTGTGAGATGCACGAGTGATAAAGGTGAAAGGCCAATGGGCCGTGGTTGTTTAGAAGTGTGTGCGAAATCACTCGTCTCATCTCGTCATTCTCATTTATTCAATTTTAGAAGTCAGTTCTTCATTCCCTTTTATCATTATGTTCAATTAAATATCTGGCACTTGAGGTGGAGGAAGAAATAAAGGAAAAATCTCTTTGGGTTTACTTTGTTGGTTTTATATTTTTTATGGATTTTTTATATTGGGCTAGAAGGGCTTAACTAGGGGATTTGACTTGGATTTACGTGATTAATGCCTTATTACTGATCATCGGATTAACCTTAACATGAGGTTCGAAACTCCCACATTAGCTCTCCCGGTCCCCTAACGGAACAGGAAAAGTGATGGGACGAAGTCTAATTCTCTAATCTATCTAATGGGAAAATCTGATCTAATCCTAGGGTGTGGACAACCTAAGTTCGATAATTCCTGCGCCTAAGCAATTTGTTGAGTGAGGTTTTAATTGGTTCTGTTTGTTTTGATTCGTTTTGAGTCGTGGTTTAGTTATGAGTTGTTTAGGGATGGATTAGATGTGTCTTAAGGTTCTGTTTAAGTTATTGAAGGTTCTGGAGTTTCAGGTTTTAATTCAAATAATGAAAAGATGTTGAAACCAGCAAAACGGCGGGTGCGGAAGACTTGGGCGCACCTGTGGTGGCGCCTATGTCCTCTTGGTAACTTCTGCGTACAGGCAGTGGTGCCTAAGTACCAAGTCCTGTGTAGAAGTACCAAGTCCTGTGTAGCTTGGCTAATGGTGATGAGGTTGGCTTGATTCAAATTATATGTTGATTTAGAATTAGGGTAAAGGTGGATTAGGGTCTTGATTAATGTATTTAAGGCTCTAGAGTCTCAGGTTTTAATTCGAGAGGTGAAAAGATATCTAAATTAGCGAAACGGGGTTGGCGAGGACTTGGGCGGTGCTGTGGTGCTCCTAGGTCCTCTTGGTGACTTGGGGGTATAGGCAGTGGCGCCCAAGTACCAGGTTCTGTGTGATTTGGCTAATGACAACGGTATCGATGTTAATTTTCGGAGAGTTTTGCCAAGTGTAAGTTTCTGTTCTGATGTTGTTTTATGTTTTGGGTTGGTTTATTTTAATAATCTTAAGTACGGAATTCAAAACACAACTAGAGTTCACAACTCGGATTTGACAGAGGACTTGGGTGCACCTGTGTGGGTGCCTAAGTGATGATTTTATGTTCTTTTAGTTTTCTGGCTTAATTCGAGGTTCTGAATGGTCTAAGTTGATTAAAATTTTGAATTCAAGGCTGTTATTAGTTCCGTGATGGTTCTAGGATAGTGATTTGGATCAAGATTGAAAGTGAGTTGGGGTTCAGTGATCCAAGGGAATGGAAATAGACTTGGGCGCACCTATGTTGGAGCCTATGTTTCCAAGGTGACATGGGTGCACCTGTGATTGCTCCCAAGTGCTTGGTTCGTGTGTTTCGTTTATTCTCGGGATTCGTTCACTTGAATTCGGAGTTTCGGGTAATCTATACCAATAACCCTGTATCCCGAATTGGTTTTGAGTCTATAAACCTTAAGTGTGGCAATGGTTCAAGTTCGGGAGTTGAAACGCAACCAAAGCGCATTCCTGGGTTGGACCAGAGGGTTGGGCGCACCTATATAGGCACCCAGGTATGTTGGGTGACTTTATGTGGCTATTGGATTGCTACAACTCTGATGGTTTCCAATGTATTCTTAGGTCGGTTTTGGGTATTCTAACTCATTTCTTGGTGTAGTGGTGTTTTTAATCCTCTGGTTATGACTTTATCTATTATTTTAATTAAGTTTTGACTAGGGTGTTAATTAGGGATTGGTGATTAGGGTTACTAAAGCTTGATTAAGGTTTCAAATATAGGTTTGTTGAGCAAGCTTATTAATTGGGATTCAGATTAATTTGGGGTTTTGATTTATTTAGGTTTATTAATTAGGATTAAAGTTTCGTTAATTAGGGTTTTAAATTAAAGGTTTGTTAATTAGTTTTTTAAATTAAAGGTTTATTAATTAGGGTTTTCTTAAAGGTTTTTAATTAAGGGTTGGAATTAGGGATTTTAATTAAGGTTTAAATTATAGTTTTAATTGGGGTTTGAAAATTAGGGTTCAGGTCAATGGTTAAATTAAGGTTCAATTAGATGTTTTAATTAGGTGTTTTTAATTTATGTTGGATTAGGTGTTTTAATTAAGTATTATTTTTTAGTGTACTAATTTGCTTAGGCGCAAATGCAATAACCTAGGCTCTAGGCTCATCTATTTAGTATATAGTCCTTTTTTTTTAATGGATGTTTCTATTTCTTTTAAACTTTTTTTTTTTTTTGGGTTCTCTTCTTTAATTACTAATATAGTAAGATGAGAAGGGAAGAGTTTTATGGTTTTATGATTTTTTTTGGTATTTTTATGTGATATAACCTAACCTAAAATATTGATGATTTAATAGATCGAAGTCTAAAAGTTCAGCAGTCAATTGAAATCATCACAAATATGGAACTGTTGGCACAAAAAAAAGTCACTTTGCCTCCTCGACATCAAGAAGCCACATGAAGCCGCATGCTACTACAAAGAGGCAATGCTACTTCAAGCATCAGATCTTGTCAGAATCAAACAAAAACTGCAAAATCCTTCAACACAGCCAAAAGAGGGGTACACGAAGTTTTAGGCCATTCCGACATCATTTGGCCTAACTTCACTCCTCCAACAGCTAAAAAGGCGCTCCCAGCGGTGGCAGTGTCGAAGATATCAAAACTTCAATCAGAGCCTACGAATGGTTCCAAAATACCTCCAAAAGGCTCCTTGTCAAATTTCAAGTCAAACCAACAACGTTTGACCCTCCATCAACCCTCGAGCAGTAAAAATCAAGCCTCTCGGCGGTGAGAACCACCGAGGCCATCACTCATCAAACAAAGTACATGAGTGGCTTCAACATGCTTCCAAAGGGCTGCATGTCGAATTTCAGGTCATTCCGACAACGTTTGACCAGACTTCGACGCTCCGAAACAAAATCAAGCCTACCTGCGGCAGAGCACCCCGGGACCATGACATCCAAATCGTAGCTAATGGATCGTCCCAAAACGATTTCAATAGGCTCCCTGTCAAATTTCAAGACAATCGGACATCGGTTGACCGTATATCAAAGCTCGACATCTTCCTTGAGGCAAAAACAAGTCTAGCAGCGACGAGACCCAAAACGGCTTCAAAACCCAAATAAAAGCCCATGGTTGGTCCTATCCAATGCTCGAGAGGCTTTACCTCAAATTTCAGGTCATTCCAACATCGTTTGACCTAGTTTCGACTCTTGACGGAAATCGGCTACAAAGTCTTTGGCTTTTCCAAAAAAATGGGAAACTTTGTGCTTCGGTTTTACGCGGGTTCTCGTCAAGTTCTCTCCAGGAAAATCAAGTCAACAAATGAGGAAAACTGTCAAGAAAAATACAGAAGAAAAACGAAACGAAAAAGATGAAGAAACGGCCGAAAAATCGGTGACCGAAAGGGGACCAATCCCCATGGTCACCGGCGACCATGGAAATTCGGGTCTCCGGATTTTCCACCGAGTGGCCCGTTTTTCGATTGTCGTCATGTTTCGGGAGTTCCAGCCCCTGTGATTTTCCAAAAATCCAATTCTTGATGCTTAGAAACGACTGATCTTCGCCAAAATCTCGGATCCGCCGTCAAGAGCATGAAACTATCATTGATTGCTCCAAGATCGCCAACCGGCTGACCAAGAAAGTACACTTTCTGTCCGACCGATCGAGAAATTGACAAGACAGATGTCACCGGCCCACTGGCATTAATCAGTGTCTGAAATTACATCGCCATCCGACATCAAACAATATGTGGATCCATCGGCGATCGTCACCTGGAGAATTCCAAAAGACGCGGCACGGCCCGCGACTCTTCAATTGCCCCGGCGACCACTTAATGATGTTAATTGACCCATTTTATGACAACTTAATGCGGTCATTAACCCATTATTTTGGACGGCCCAATCAGAAGCAAACAAATGGGAGTTACAAGTCCAAGCAATCATGGCATTAAAGCTATAAATCTCCCCTCATCATGGAGATTAAAGGGGATTAAATGCCCATTATTCTACATTGGCCAATCACAAGCCAAGAAAAAGGAGTTACAAAATCAAGAAATAAAAACTTGTAACTCCTCTCATCATGGAGCATCAATGCCATCAATCCTCTCATCATGGCCATCAATGCTCATAAACCACCCCATGGCTACCAAATGCCTATAAAAGGGGGTTCATTCCAAAGAGAGACATCAAGACACCAAGGCACACATACACACATCCATAACAAGAAGCCCGGAGTCTCGAAAATCCCAGAGAAATTCTGAAGAAGTCCCGCTACTCTGCTGCAAGAAACACCACAAGGTGATCGAAGTCCCTTGAGGGGCCACACCCCCCCCCCCCCCCCCCCCCCAAGGCAAAGCTCTTCTTCTCCTTCTACCCAACATGGCCTAAATGCGGCTTTTCAGCCCGTTTACTCTTTTCTTTATTGGATATAGGACCTCCCCTTGGTCTTTGTCCTCTAAAAAAACTGAGGCCAAAACCAAGCCAAAGAATCAAAGCATCAAGTGTTCTCATCTGAAGGACGATGGCTGTTGACACCAAAAAAGTCAATATGCCTCCTCAACATAAGAAGCCTCGTGAAGCTGCATCCTGCTACAAAACAGGCAAAACTACTTCAAGCATCAGATCTTATCAGAATCAGACAGAAACTGAGAGATCCTTCATGGCAGCCAAAAGAGGGCTACACCTGAGGTTTCGGGCCATTCCGACAACGTTTGGCCTAACTTCACTGCTCCGACAGCTAAACAAGCGCTCCCGGTGGCGACATCATCAAAGACACCAAAACTTTGATCAGAACCTACGGATGACTCCAGAATGTCTCCAAAAGGCTCTATGCCAAATTTCAAGTCAAACCGACAACGTTTGACCCTCCATCAATGCTCGAGTAGCAAAATCAAGCCTCCCGGCGGTGGGAACCACCGAAGCCATCACTCATCAAACAAAGTACATGAGTGGCTTTAACATGCCTCCAAAGGGTTGCACGTCAATTTTTAGGTCATTCCGACAACGTTTGACCAGGTTTCGATGCTCCGAGAGAAAATCAAGCCTACTGGCGGCGGAGCAACCTGGGACCATGACATCCAAAACGGAGCGCATGAAACGTCTCAAAATGACTCCAATAGGCTCCCCGTCAAATTTCAGGTCAATCGGACATCGTTTGACCACATATCAAAGCTCGGCATTTTCCTCGTAGCAAAATCAAGTGAAGCATCGATGGGAACCCAAACGGCTTCAAAACTCAAATAAAAGCCCATGGTTGGTCCTATCCACTGCTCAAGAACCTTCACCTCAATTTTCAGGTCATTCCGACATCGTTTGACCTAGTTTCGACTCCTGACGGAAAATCGGCTACAAAGTCTTCTGCTTTCCCGAAAAATGGGAAACTTTGTGCTCCGATTTCGTGCGGGTTCTTGTCAAGTTTTCTCCAAGAAAATGAAGTCAATAATTGAGGAAAAATGTCAAGAAAAATACAGAAGAAAAAAGGAACGAAAAAGACGGAAAATCGGCCGAAAACGAAGCTCGGCGACCAAATGGGAAAAAACCCTAAGGTCGTCGGCGACCATGGCCCAGGGTCGCCGGCGACCCTAGGTGCATGGTCGCCCGGCGACCCTGGAAATCCGGGTCGCCGGATTTTGCACCAAAGAGTCCGTTTTCCGATTCATTTTGCGTTTCGGGTGTTCCGGCCTTTGTGATTTTCGGAGAATGCAATGTTTGATGCTTGAAAACGACTGATCTTCGTCGACATCTTGGATCCGCCGTCAAAAGCATGAAATTACCACCGATCGCCTCAAGATCGCCAACCAGCTGACCAAGAAAGTGCACTTTCTGTCCGACCGATCGTGAAATCGACAAGACAGATGTCACCGGCCTGCCAACATCAATCAATGTCTGAAATTGCATCGCAATCCGACATCAAACAATGTGTGGATCCACCTGTGATGATCGCAAGAAGAATCTCAAAAGGCGCAGCACGGCCCGCGACTCTTCACATGCCCTGGCAACCACTTAATGACGTTAATTGACCCGTTTATGACAACTTAATGCGGTCATTAACTCATTATTTTGGACGGCCCAATCAGATTCAAGCATTTGGGAGTTACAAATCCAAGCAATCATGGCATTAAACCCATGAAACTCCCATCATCATGAAGTATAAAGATGATTAAATGCCCACTACCTTCATCGGCCAATCACAAGCCTTGAAAAATGAGTTACAAAATCAACTTGTAACTCCTCATCAATTCTTTCATCATGGCCATCAATGCCAATAAACACCTCATGGCTACCAAAAGCCTATAAAAGGAGGTCCATTCCAAAAAGAAAGCATGATGAAAATAGATCCCAAGTGCAAGCTCTGAAAATCCAGAAAATCCAAGAGAGAGACGAAGTCCTGCTACTTTGCTCTCGGAAGCACCACAAGGTGATCAACGTCCCTTAGGGGGCCGCCACCTCCCCCCCCCCCCCCCCCCCCCCAAGGCCTCCTCCTTCTCCAACATGGCCTAAACGCGGCTTTTCAGCCCGTTTACTTGGTTTTTCATTGGATATAGGACCTCCTCTTAGTCCTTGTCCTTTAAAAAACCAAGGTTAGGAGCCAAGCCAAAGAATCAAAGCATCACATGTTCTCATTTGAAGGACGATGGCGAAGTCCATACATGACTTGCGACCGTTGATCTCAACGTGTCCCTACAATCTCCTGAGAAGTTAGATCCATTTTCTTCCTTTTCTATTGTAGTTTGTATTTCTTAAAGAGACAAAAGAAATCACAATTCTTGTCTTTCACATTTGATGAGTTTTGTAAAATCGCCTTTCACGGCAAAATCTCCTTTTACGGCAAACAAACAAAAACGCCTCCTACGGCATTCTAAAAAAAAAACAAACTTGTCTCTTTTCTTAATATTAATGCAATTTGAAAAGTTAGAAAAAAGGATTGATTTCCTTTCCACTTGTGAAGGTGAATCTCCGGATTATCACCATTCCAAATTCCAAGTAGAAAGTAAATCTGGCATACCCGTACAAAAATGTTGATGCCAGAGATCTTCCCTCCTCCGCCGAGACCCATGTCAGCCCCCGTGGTGCGGAGGGAGAGGACGGAAGATTCCCCCTCTTTCGGGTCCATCAAGTTGGCACACCCGGTGGGACACGTTGACTTGAGAACGTGATGCTTTGATCACTTGGCTCCTTTCTAGTTGGTGGCCTATGTTGCATTTTGCATCTAAAAAAAATATGAGATGGGATTTCATTTGTTCTTTCTCACTTCAAAAAAAAAAAAAAAAAAACAAATCTGATCTCTTTTCTTAGATTCAACTTTGAGAAATTTTGATCCTTCCCTCTTCGAACTTGATAGCTCACAGAAATGTTCGCAGCTATCGTTCATATCGGGGATTGGGCCACCTTTTCTCTTTGATGAGTCCAATTGGGATTTAAAAAAAAAAAAAAAAAAAAAAAACACCTTCATTTCAAACTCTTTCAAAAAAAAATGATCTCTCTTTCTCAAGATTCAACTTTGAGAAATTTTGATCCTCTCCTCTTTGAACTCGATAGCTCACAGAAATGTTCGCAGCTATCGTTCATATCGGGGATTGGGCCATCTTTTCTCTTTGATGAGTCCAATTGGGATTTCAAAAAAAAATTATAAATTCAAAAAAAAATTTAGTTTTCTCTCTTTTGCATTTCAAATTTGAGAAACCTTGGTTCCTTCCCTTTCGGATTTAGCGCTCGCAGAAATGTTGAGCCTTTGTTCGGATTGGAACACCATTCGTTCTCTTTAATGAGTTTATAAAATACCTTTCAAAAAAAAAAGATTTCAAAAAAAAAAAAAAACACTAAGGTTCCACCTGTTGCGTTCTTTGACCAAAGTGGATGTAAGAAAAGCCTTGTCCAGAGTGTGGAGACAGTTAGACTGTTCGAGGCAAGGGTCCTCCAAACGGGTTCATTAAGTAATCCTACCCTTACCTGGGGGCTGATCTATCTACTGAGGTTTCATAAGATCGAATTGGAAATCTATGTGCAACTTTCAAAAAATTCTCTAAAAAAAAAATCTTTTAAAAAAAAAAAACTTCTGTCACTTTTGAATTCAGAGTTGAGAAATCTTGGTTCTTTCCCTTTCGGATTTAGCGCTCGCAGAAATGTTGAGCCTTGTTCGGAATGGAACACCATTTTCTCTCTTCGATGAATTCAATCTTGACCTTTCAAAAAAAAAACTTCCGTCATTATTGGATTCACATCCGAGAAATTCTGGTTCCTTCCCTTCTGAATTTAGCGCTCGCAGAAATGTTGAGCCTTTGTTCGGATTGGAACACCATTTGCTCTCCTTTATGAACCCAATTTTAACCTTTCAAAAAAATCCCATCTTGTGTCCTTCGCAAGGATGCGATTTGCAACATTTGTGCCTAGCGGTGCTAGTACGCCCTTTCGGGTCTACTGTATTCGCGACCGACACATTTGTATCTCCAACCTTATATCATTTTACCTCGAGTGAGCCTTGCTTCTCGGTAATTTGAATTAAGGTCTACAATTGCTTCTAGCAGTCACTGGAACGCTCGACTCTGAGCCTACCATACTTGCATTTTAGAACAATTGTATCCTGTATGGCTTTTTGCCTTCTTCATCGTCCTTAGGTTGGGCCATGTCCCCTCAAGTGATTTGAAAAGACAAAACCATAGTTGTTCTCCATTTACGATGACCATATTCTTGTGATTACTAATGGATTTAGTCTTGTTTCAGAAGTTTTCCAAAACTAACAATGGCAGCTTCATTGACCATCACTTTCGATGAGAACAAGTACCAGCTTATGCTTCAAGACAAGCAAAACAAGCATAAGCGCCCTGCCAGTTGCCGAAGTGTCATCTCCCTCGACAACTCTCCAAACACCGGGTCAACTTCAACTCCCCGGACCATCGTCTTCGGATCACTGGGACCATTCCCACTTCCCGCAGAAGACACTGTACCTACCAAGAAGCAGAAAACCGCCCCGCAACGTGTCACTAAAATGGCACCAAGGGCGAACACCAAGAAGCCTGAAGCCCGTGGCGTTCCCATGAAGCCTCAACCCACACGAAACCAAGTTTACCCCAAAACTTGGTCCTCGAGATCTTCACCAAAGTAACGAAGGTCCCGAACATCTTCAAAGCCAGCATACCTGGCCCATCTCAAGGAGAATCGGTTCTACCCTCTCTCTTACATGAAAGAGGAGAAACCTACCCTCCACCCAAAAAATAAACAAAATCATCATGAGCCGGCTTGCTCCTACAAGCCTAAAATCAAATCCTGCATCGTTAGGCCTATGCAAAAACATGCTGAAGCCTGCACTCCCGCGAGTCGACCCTTCATCTCAACAGGGGCCGAGCTCGCAAAATTCAAGTCTTCATTGCAACAGGCAAAGGACCGCGTCCAGATTCTGTCCTTGCCCAGCTTCAAAGAAGACAAACTCGGCTGCTGCGCATGAGGGACTACATCCTTCATCGCCAGAGCCCAGCCAGAGCTGACTGAAGCTCAAATTGCTTGTTGTATGCGTCGCCGCATTGCATATCAACAAAAGAGACTCGAGAAACAAAGAACCCAGCATTCTACTCTCCACGTCTCAAACAAATGGGTCGAAAAAGAAAGACCCGACCAATTCGTTGCTGTTCATATGGTTGGCAAAACCAGAAAACGCCGGAAGTCAGCAACCAAAATCAGTGTTAGACGTCCAGTGACTCGCAGCGTCTCTCGGACAAGAACACATCTGGAAGAGTCTTCCACTCCTCCAAGCCAAGAACATCGGAGTAACCACTCCTCAGATTCCTCATCCAGAAGAATGAGCCCCAGCTCAGTCACCAGGACGATTTCTTCGTTCGAATCTCGAGGGATGAACGTCTTGGCTACAAGTTCTGAGCCGCCTCCACGGCATGATGACGTAACCGCACGCATCCAGCAGTTGGAGCAAGGACAACAGAGAATTGAGACTCTGATGGAAAATCTGATTCTCACTCTACAGCGTCCACCACCTAACAATGAAACCCCTTCGAATAATGAAGATGATGAGAGTAATGCAGACAACAATGAGTCTCGTGCCCTTACCAGAAAGGACGTGGACGATATCCTCGCAAAAACAAAAGAAGAGGATACATTGAAGGAACATGGGATCAAGCCACCCTACCCTTTATGGATGGACTCGGTTCCGTTCCCTGCAAAATTCAAACAACCAACTCTCCAGACATATACAGGGAAAGGTTCGGCTAGACAGCATGTCATCCATTTCAAGATCCTGACGGGAGCCATTGCGGATCAAGATGCCCTCAAGATTCGGCTCTTTGCAAGTACCCTAAAAGGTACAGCCTTTGATTGTTACTCCACTCTGCCGGAGAACTCCATCCAGAACTGGGCTATGCTCGAGACACGCTTCCTGACCCACTTCCAAGGTGAGGATCATCCCGTTACTATGGCTCAGCTCTGCAGCCTAAAACAGGGAGAGAATGAGTCAACATATGACTTCATTCACAAGTGGAAGGCAATGGCGTACAAATGCTAAGATGTACTGCCACAAGCGTCGCTAGTCGACATCTGCCGTAACAATATGAGAGCAAAAATTCGCTCCATGATCATCGGCAACAAATCAAAGAACCTGGGGGAACTCCTCGAAGCCTCCATGGAAGCTGAAACGGTGATCAAAGACCTCAATAGTCAGAAGTCATCAAAGAAAGAGCCGACTGCTATTACAACCTCAAAACCAAAGAAAAAGGAGGTTCTCAATGTGCAGACTAAGTCAGCTCCTCAGCAACCAAAGAAACCTGAAAAAAAAAACTGCAGGTAAAAGGCCTGAACTCTCTGATGCCTTCAAATAACGTGCAGAAAAGAAATATCTGTTCGATGAAGATGTTGAAGAAATCTTTGAGGCTCTCCTAGCAAATGGCAAACTCATTTTGCCAGAGCCCAAAATACCAGGAGATGTTGGCAAAACCAATGTCCCCGATACTGTCCATACCATCAGATGATCTCACATCCTCTCAATCAATGCTTCGTTGTAAGAGAGAAGATCAATGAGATGTGGAAAAACAGAGTCATAACCTTTGATAAAAACTATGGCCCTGCCTCTGTCAACATGGTGTCATGTCGGCAAACTTCAAAGTCACCGAAGGAGAAGATCACTACTTCATTCAAGGTGATAAAAATGCCTCAAGCGTCCCAAGAATTGGTTCCCTATCCAACACCAGATGGACAACCTATATGGGTGCATCCCGATCTCCTAGATGATGAAAATTGGGAGATCGTCAAAACAAAGCCGACCGCTCAGCAGCGAAGGCAAGCCAAGAGACAACTCCGCAAGCTCAAACAGCAGCAGGAGTCTCAACCAAAACAAGAAGTCCTTGAAAAAGCAGAAACTTCTTCCACTGCTTCACTAGGGACGACGGAAGAATCTCTTCTCAAAACCTCCAAGGCGGTAAGAAAATTCACTCTTGATGATTTCATACCACCTCTATATAAAAATGGAAATGTGCAGGGGGCATCATACTCTTGTAACTCGGTAGTTGGATTCTCCATGAATGGATACGAGTCCAGTGATACTGCCAGTGATATAGATGAGTGGGAAGAATCCCTTGAAACTGGAGAATACCTCTCCGATGAGGAATGGATTCCCGAGTCTCATCTTATGCCAGTAATCTGGTATAACCCATTGCAGCCACAAGGATCTTGGTCTGATGATGAAGAAGACCAGGACCCTGTTCAAGAAAACGTTGTCGATCCAGTACCTGCAAATGCTTGAGTGGAACCTAACATGGGCGAACCACAAGGAGCAAATGACGAAGAAGATTTGGCTCCCGTGCCTGATCTTGAAGAATATGCAAGAATCTTGCAACATCTTGCCATAGAGCAGGAACAGGATTGCATCGATCTTCGTCATAATCCAGAGCCAGAAGTCCCTGAAAATCAATGGGAACTCCCTCCCTCAACTCCTGAAAATGGAGAAAACAGTTGGATCGATGATCCTCTCACATCTGAGGATGAGTCTAATTCCCAACAGTCTACACTGGGGGCATCTCTTGTCAGGATAACCTGCAATGCAATAGCTCAGGACAACAGTGCCTCTGAAGATTCCGAAGACACGTACTCCCCAACCGGTAGCGTATCTTCCGGAGATACATCCTTTCAGGTGACTTCCACTGAGATAACATCCTCTTAGCCCTCGTCTCCTGAAGCTGTGACATCAGAACTCAAGCCTCTCCCGATTGATCATCTTGAAGAAACTTCTGCCAATGAAATCTTCTTCAATGAAAACTTAGTCAATTGGTCCTAGATACCCTATCTCACAGGCGATGTCTGGGCTAATAAAGAAAAGTTGCCGGCTGCTGTTCAGGACTTGTTCCCGGAATTTGCTCCGTGCAACACAATCACTGAAGACGCCAATGCTGTTACAGAGACGTCCTCAGCAAAGGATCAACCTCTTGATCCTGAGAACGATCTTCCAAAAGAAGACCCTTCTCTAGAGGCTCTTGAAGTTGGTAGAGGTACCCGTTCTGGCCGGGATTACCATAAAAATTACAATCAATCCTCTTCTTCTTATGTAAATCCTTCGGGAAAACAAGTTGTAAGCGCCCCAAGTGGCAATAATAATGAAAATGCAGGCCCGAAGGAAGCTTTCAAGTACGACTTGATTAAGCACTTCAAACACATACCTGCACGTCTGCACATCCTTGACTTATTGCGAATATCTCCACAAACTCGTGATAGTCTCGTTTCAGAATTACAAAGGCTGAATGCGGATGTCGACAAACATGCCCCACAAGTCCTACAAATTGAAATGGACTATAGGGTCAAAAAATCAAATACTCCCTCAAAGGGAGAAAAGAAGAAAACTGAGGGATCAAGCAATGAATGCCTCTCGGTACAAAAAGCAGCAAGTGCAACAATTGCCTTCGACAAGGATGACCTCCTCTTAAGCGAAACAAAGCACAACCGTCCCTTGTACTTTACAGGGTACATCAAAGAAATGCCGGTACACAGAGTTCAAATCGATCCAGGTTCTGCACTCAACCTCATCTCTACTTTGGCACTCGAAGAGCTGGGCATCCCACCTAGCAAGCTGAGTCACACGTCCGTATCCATCTTCGGATATGACGGTAGAGCTCAAAGGCCTATCGGCAAAATCAGGTTCAAATTGCAAATCGGTGATCTTACTTCTGAAGTCACTGTGTATGCAATAAGGACCCATTCATGCTACAATATGCTCCTAGGACGCCCCTGGATACATGAGAATGGTGTCGTCCCTTCAACTCTACATCAGTGCATCAAGTTCGTTGGCAACGATGGCCTGATACATCGAGTATTTGCAGACAAAAAGCCCTTCAAAGGCAGAGATGTCCATTTTGCAGATGCTCAAATGTATAAAGATGGAAAAGAAGAACAAGAGGAAAAAACAATTCGCTTTGTCGACAGTCTCCAGAAAGATAAAGGCAAGGCTCCTCAGCAATTATCGGAAGTAAACAAACCCTCCACCAAACTCGAAGTAAGCGGCCAAGCTCCCTTCGTCGTCTCCTTGAAATCTCCAAAGCCTTTGGTAATCACTACCAAAGCAAAGAAGACAAAACAAAAGACTGGGGGCAAGTTCACTATCTCCTTTGTGTCCATTATGCATGACACAGACTCAGAGTCAGAGTCAGAAGATGACATAGCATCAAGCTAAGCTGATACTCAGCAAGATCAGCCCGCTCTCACTCCATTGGAGACACTTGCAGACATAGAAGACCCTACGTCTGCTTCCTTTGTTATTCCGGCAACTTCGCCAGAAGAAAAAGTGATTTACTTCCACAGATCAGGAGCATCTCCACTGAACTCTCTGTTTTAACCTTTCCAAAATGAAGGTATGCCTCAGCTATCCCTGTATAGTCCAATGGCACAAGCTATTATGAAGAAAATAGGCTACGACGCACAAAATCCGACTGGTTTGGGAGGTGGCCATGGTATTCTTACACCATTGGAACCCACCCTGACCAAAAGTCAACCAGAAGATTGGAAAATCCACCTTAAAAAAGGCAAGTCTTCATATGGGTTGGGATATGATCCTATCGCTCCTATTGTAGACACCAAAAAAGTCAATATGTCTCCTCAACATCAAGAAGCCTCCTGAAGCTGCATCCTGCTAAAAATAGGCAAGGCTATTTCAAGCATCAGATTTTGTCAGAATCAGACAGAAACTGAGAGATCCTTCAAAACAGCTAAAAGAGGGGTACACCTGAGGTTTCGGGTCATTCCGACAACGTTTGGCCCACTTCACCACTCCAATAGCTAAACAGGCGCTCCCGGCGGCAACATCATCAAAGATGCCAAAACTTTGATCAAAGCCTACGGATGACTCCAGAATGTCTCCAAAGGGCTCCATGCCAAATTTCAAGTCAAACCGACAACGTTTGACCCCCTATCAATGCTCGAGCAGCAAAATCAAGCCTCCCGGTGGCGGGAACCACCAAAGCCATCACTCATCAAACAAAATACATGAGTGGCTTCAACATGCTTCTAAAAGGCTGCACGTCAAATTTCAGGTCATTCCGACAACGTTTGACCAGGTTTCGATGCTCCGAGAGAAAAATCAAGCCTACCGGCGGCGGAGCAACCTGGGACCATGACATCCAAAACGGAGCCCATGGAACGTCTCAAAATGACTCCAATAGGCTCCGCGTCAAATTTCAGGTCAATCGGACATCGTTTGACCACATATCAAAGCTCGGCATTTTCCCCGCAGCAAAATCAAGTGAAGAATCGATGGGACCCCAAACGGCTTCAAAACTCAAATAAAAGCCCATGGCTGGTCCTATCCACTGCTCAAGAAGCTTCACCTCAATTTTCAGGTCATTCCGATATCGTTTGACCTAGTTTTGACGCTTGACGAAAAATCAGCTACAAAGTCTTCGACTTTCCCGAAAAATAGGAAACATTGTGCTCTGATTTCGCGAGGGTTCTCGTCAAGATTTCTCCAAGAAAATGAAGTCAATAATTGAGGAAAAATGTCAAGAAAAATACAGAAGAAAAAAGGAACGAAAAAGACGCAAAATCAGCCGAAAGCGGAGCTCGGCGACCAAACGGGCCGAAGCCCTATGGTCGCCAGCGACCTTGGCCCAAGGTCGCCGGCGACCCTGGCCCAAGGTCGCCAGGCGACCCTGGGTGCATGGTCGCCCGGCGACCCTGGAAATCCGGGTTGCCGAATTTTGCACCAAAGTGTCCGTTTTCGATGGTTTTCGCGTTTCGGGTGTTCCGGCCTCTGTGATTTTCGGAAAATGCAATGTTTGATGCATAAAAACGACTGATCTTCGTCGACATCTCGGATCCGCCGTCAAAAGCATGAAATCATCACCAATCACCTCAAGATCGCCAACCGGCTGACTAAGAAAGTGCACTTTCTGTCCGACCGATCGTGAAATCGACAAGACAGACGTCACCGGCCCGCCAATATCAGTCAATGTCTGAAATTGCATCGCAATCTGACATCAAATAATACGTGGATCCACCCGTGATGATCGCAAGAAGAATCTCAAAAGGCGCAGCACGGCCCGCGACTCTTCACATGCCTTGGCAACCCCTTAATGTCGTTAATTGACCCATTAAAGCAGTCATTAACTCATTATTTTGGACGGCCCAATCAGAACCAAGCATTTGGGAGTTACAAATCCAAGCAATAATGGCATTAAACCCATGAAACTCCCATCATCATGAAGCATAAAGGTGATTAAATGCCCACTACCTTCATCCGCCAATCACAAGCCTTGAAAAAGGAGTTACAAAATCAACTTGTAACTCCTCATCAATTCTTTCATCATGGCCATCAATGCCAATAAACACCTCATGGGTACCAAATGCCTATAAAAGGAGGTCCATTCCAAGAAAAAAGCAGGATGAAAATAGATCCCAAGTGCAAGCTCTGAAAGTCCAGAAAATCCAAGAGAGAGACGAAGTTCTGCTACTTTGCTCCCGGAAGCACCACAAGGTGATCAACGTCCCTTGGGGGGCCACCCTCCAAGGTCACCTCCTTCTTCAACATGGCCTAAACGCGGCTTTTCAGCCCGTTTACTTGGTTTTTGATTGGATATAGGACCTTCCCTTGGTCCTTGTCCTTTAAAAAACTGAGGTTAGGAGCCAAGCCAAAGAATCAAAGCATCACATGTTCTCATTTGAAGGACGATGGCGAAGCCCATACATGACTTGCGACCATCGATCTCAACGTGTCCCCGCAATCTCCTGAGAAGCTATATCCCTCTTCTTACTTTTCTATTGTAGTTTGTATTTCTTAAAGAGACAAAAAGAAATCACAATTCTTGTCTTTCATATTTGATGAGTTTTGTAAAAACGCCTTTCACGGCAAAATCGCCTTTCACGGCAAACAAACAAAAACACATCTTACGGCATTCTAAAAACTTGTCTCTTTTCTTAATATTTATGCAATTTGAAAAGTTAGAAAAAAAGGATTGATTTCCTTTCCACTTGCGAAGGTGAATCTCCGGATTATCACCATTCCAAATTCCAAGTAGAAAGTAAATCTGGCATACCCGTACAAAAATGTTGATGCCCGAGATTTTCCCTCCTCCGCAGAGACCCAGGTCAGCCCCTGGGGTACGGAAGGAGAGGACGGAAGATTTCTTTCGGGTATGCCAGATTTACTTTGATAAAAACTATGGCCCCGCCTCTGTCAACATGGTGTCATGTCGGCAAACTTCAAAGTCACCGAAGGAGAAAATCACTACTTCATTCAAGGTGATAAAAATGGCTCAGGCGTCCCAAGAATTGGTTCCCTATCCAACACCAGATGGACAACCTATATGGGTGCATCCCGATCTCCTAGATGATGAAAATTGGGAGATCGTCAAAACAAAGCCGACTGCTCAGCAGCGAATTCAAGCCAAGAGACAGCTCCGCAAGCTCAAACAGCAGCAGAAGTCTCAACCAAAATAAGAAGTCCTTGAAAAAGCAGAAACTTTTTCCACTGCTTCACTAGGGACGATGGAAAAATCTCTTCCCAAAACCTCCAAGGCGGTAAGAAAATTCACTCTTGATGATTTCATGCCACCTCTATACAAAAATGAAAATGTGCAGGGGGCATTATACTCTTGCAACTCGGTAGTTGGATTCTCCATGAATGGATACGAGTCCAGTGATACTGCCAGTGATATAGATGAGGGGGAAGAATCCTTTGAAACAGGAGAATACCTCTCCGACGAGGAATGGATTCCCGAGTCTCATCTTATGCCAGTAATCTGGTATAACCCATTACAGCCAAAGGATCTTGGTCTGATGATGAAGAAGACCAGGGCCCTGTTCAAGAAAACGCTGTTGATCTAGCACCAGCAAATGCTTCAGTGGAACCCAAGATGGGCGAACCACAAGGAGCAAATGACGAAGAAGATTTGGCTCCCATGCCTGATCTTGAAGAATATGCAAGAATCTTGCAACATCTTGCCATAGAGCAAAAGCAGGATCGCATCAATCTTTTTCATGACCCAGAACTGGAAGTCCCTGAAAATCAGCGGGAACTTTCTCACTTAACTCCTGAAAATGGAGAAAACTGTTGGATCAATGATCCTCTCACATCCGAGGATGAGTCCGATTCCCAACAGTCTACACTGGGGGCATCTCCTGTCAGGATAACCTGCAATGCAATAGCTCTGGACGACAGTGCCTCTGAAGCTTCCGAAGACACGTACTCCCCAACCGGTAGCGTATCTTCCGGAGCTACATCCTCTCAGGTGACTTCCACTGAGATAACATCCTCTCAACCTTCGTCTCCTGAAGCTGTGACATCGAAACTCAAGCCACTCCCGATTGATCATCTTGAAGAAACTTCTGCCAATGAAATCTTCTTCAATGAAAACTCAGTCAATTGGTCCCAGATACCCGATCTCACGGGCAATGTCTGGGCTAATAAAGAAAAGTTGCCGGCTACTGTTCAGGACTTGTTCCCTGAAATTGCTCTGTGCAACACAATCACTGAAGACGCCAATGCTGTTACAGAGATGTCCTCAGCAAAGGATCAACCTCTTGATCCTGAGAACGATCTTCCAAAAGAAGACCCTTCTCTAGAGGCTCTTGAAGTTGGTAGAGGTACCCGTTCTGGCCGGATTACCATAAAAATTACAATCAACCCTCTTCTTCTTATATAAATCCTTCGGGAAAGCAAGATGTAAGCGCCCTAAGTGGCAATAATAATGAAAATGCAGGCCAGAAGGAGGCTTTCAAGTATGACTTGATTGAGCACTTCAAACATATACCTGCACGTTTGCACATCCTTGATCTATTACGAATGTTTCCACAAACTCGTGATAGTCTCATTTCAGAATTGCAAAGGCTGAATGCGGATGTCGACAAACATGCCCCACAAGTCCTACAAATTGAAATGGACTATAGGGTCAAAAAATCAAATACTCCCTCAAAGGGAGAAAAGAAGAAAACTGAGGGATCAAGCAATGAATGCCTTTCGGTACAACAAGCAGCAAGTGCAACAATTGCCTTCGACAAGGATGACCTCCTCCTAGGCGAAACAAAGCACAACCGACCCTTGTACTTTAGGGGGTACGTCAAAGAAATGCCAGTACACAGAGTTCAGATCGATCCAGGTTCTGCACTCAACCTCATTTCTACTTCGACACTCAAAGAGCTGGGTATCCCACCTAGCAAACTGAGTCACACGTCCGTATCCATCTTCGGATATGACGGCAGCGCTCAAAGGCCTATCGGCAAAATCAGGTTCAAATTGTAAATCGGTGATCTTATTTCTGAAGTCATTGTGTATGCAATAACGACCCCTTCATGCTACAATATACTCCTAGGACGCCCCTGGATACATGAGAATGGTGTCGTCCCTGTAGACACCTCATTTGGCCCCCCTATGATAGCCCTAAACACCTGTCATATATAATGGTGCCCCCATTTCACCCATGATTGAATGGTTAATGGCATAATTAAGATTAATTAATGACGATGAAGATGCTTGTTGAAAATTTTATGCATAGTTCGACAATATTTAGAAATTCGTGAGAGAAAGGGCCGAATCGCGTTGAGCCTTCGAGTCCAACCCAATACTCATACAAAGGATAGGCTACAACACTATCCAAGTCCCTTTTAGACTACATAGAACGCACTTAAGTTGATCCCAAAGATATTACACTTAGTTTACCTAAGTACGATGCAATTAGTATGATTTAAACAGCTAGAATCTTTGACCCAGAGATCCCTACTATTTCTTGAACTCTAATCGCTAGAGCATATGGACCAAAAGATTCTACGTTCCGAGAGCTTTCTGTTGATATATAGAACGTCCAAATCCGATGAACGAATCAAAAGATATGGTCGTCGGAAGATTACATTGCGAACCCCACCAGGCACATCCTGGGCGCCCATGTAGGTGCGCCCATGTCCCAGAGTTGCACTTGGGCGCCCACACAGGTGCGCCCAGGTCCCTAATTGCCCTAGGAAAGCACTTATGTGCATACTTAACTGCATCCCGCTCTACCTTTCGTAGTTCCGACCCGATCTCAACCTAAAAAACGAACCGGAACCAAACCCGGGCCCATTTGACCCAAGACATGACATGGGCGCACCCACAGGTGCGCCCAAGTCCTGGAAACAACTTGGGCGCCACCCCATGTGCGCCCAAGTCCCAAGATACCTTAAAAATGCACTTTGATGCATACTTAGGTATGATTGACTCTACTCTTCGCAGTTTCGACTTGGTTTAGACCCAAAGACAATCCGGAACCGGACCCTAGACCCATTAGGCATCAAAATGAGACATGGGCGCCACCATGTGGGCGCCCAAGTCATGGGACCAGGTGCGCCCAAGTCTCCGAGAGCCCTAATCTCACCTTGGTTTGCATCAAACCCTTGGAAACTCGTGCAAGTAGTAGCCCTAACCCTTCCTCCACGTCAAAATCACTATAAAGAGACCTCACATACTACTTTTGCAGAGGAGGCTACCAAAAAGAGAGAAAAAAGGAGAGTAAAAAAAAAAGAGAGAAAAAGAGAGAGGTCACAAAGGAGATCTCTAGATCTAGAAGAAAGGAGGAAGGAGATTGCTTTGGTTCTCCAAGATCAGTAATGGAGAAAGCCTCCCAAAGCCATGGACTTGCGCAAGAACTTCAACATAGGACTTAAGAGCACGATTCGAACCGGTATTTCTAGATTTCTTTTGTTTATTTGCATTCCACCATCATTTTTGTTTAGAAACATGCTTAGGATCATGCATACATTGTAGATCTGCATTGATAGTACTATGTTACAGTAGATCTAATATTCAGTATTCTTTCCTCATTAGGAACATGCTTAGGATCATCCATAGCTTGTAGATCTGCATTATTTTCATCATTCTGAACTCGTGATTAGAACAGATCTTGCATCCATATCGTTTTCACTAGAAAAATCCGAATCTGAAAGGAAAAGTGTTAAAAAACAAGAGAATAGTACTTGGGCGCCACTGTGTGTGCGCCCAAGTCCCAAGAGTGGGATTTTGACCCTAGTCTCATCCCGCTTGCAATTTCTCTCTCAAATCCGGATTTCTATTCATATAAGTTAGTATTAGTACCTTCGGACTTGTGACTTTGTATTCAAAATCGCGCGAAAAGCACTGAAAAAAGAAACAAAAGAGGAAGAAAGCACAGAAAAGCACTTGGGCGCCCATACAGGTGCGCCCAAGTCCAAAATTGGAGATTTGACTCCGTTTTCCATTTCGCGCATTTTGCTTCGGAAATCCTAGTCCATCTTCGTATAAGTTGATATCAAGGCATTCGGACTTGTTAAAAGTATTGAAAGAATCGAAAAGGGACCAAACATATCATTGAAAAGAAGAAAAAGTACAGGAAGGCACTTGGGAGCAACCGTAGGTGCGCCCAAGTCCAAAAGTAGGCTTTTGGTCCCTATTTGTTTGATTCATGTGCATTTTGCTTCTTGAATTCGAGTCAATCCTCATATAAGTTGATATCAAGGCATTTGGATTTATTAAGAGTATTGAAAGAATTGAAAAGGGACCAAACATATCATTGAAAAGAAGAAAAAAGTACAGGAAGGTACTTGGGAGCAACCGTAGGTGCGCCCAAGTCCCTGCAAAGGGATTCACCCTCGAATCCGTGTGCTTGCATTATTATTTTCAAGTCCGGAAGCTTTGACATTGATAATTCATAGTATTACCTTATACTTAGTCTCGAATTGTTAGAAATCATATCGGGACATCGACAGAAGTCTGAAATACATCACAACCCGCAGGGGGGACACTTGGGCGCCACTGTCTGTGCGCCCAAGTCCCACAGAGACACTTGGGCGCACCTAAGTCCTCGGCTTATTTTCCGGCCCGCATTTGCTGCATTTTGCGTCTCGTTTAACATGCCATTCCACAATTGTGATGGTTTCCATTGATTGCTGAACTTCTAGACTTCGAATCTTCAAATTATCATACTTAGGTTGCATCGTTTGCATAAAATACTAAAAAAATTATAAAGTCATAAAACTCTTCCCTTCTCATCTTGCTCTTTAGTAATTAGAGAAGAGAACAAAAAAAATTAAAAGAAATAGAAAAATACATAAAAAGAAAAAAAAGTAGACATTAATTAAGTAGAAAAGCCCTAGATTGTTCTTTAGGATAGCTCACGTAGTTTTTGCATAAAAAACCAAACACCAAAAAAAAAAGGGTCATAAAACACTTCTCCTCTCATCTTGCTCACTAGTAATTAGAGAAGAGAACAAAAAGAAGTAGTAGAATTATAGAGTTAGACATTAACTAGGTAATCCTAAGTTAGTCCATTAATGCTTGAGTGAATTAATAAACTTAATCAACCCTTATCAATTAATTCGAAGCAATTAATTAAAACACTCAATTAAAATCCACATACTTAATTAATCAATTAAATCCCCAAAACTTATTAACAACTCCTAATGAAACCCCTAATTAAATAAAACTTTAATCAACAAATCCTAATTAAAATCTCGATTAACAAACCTAATCAATAAGCTTTAATTTATTAAAAGAAATTAACTTAAAGACACCCAAGAAGATAACAAACTACTAGACTGACACTTAGGAGCAACCACAAGTGCTCCCAAGTCACTCCTGACACTTAGGAGCAACCACAAGTGCTCCCAAGTCACCCCAGACACTTAGGAGCAACCACAGGTGCGCCCAAGTCACCCTTGACACTTAGGAGTAAACACAAGTGCGCCCAAGTCACCCCAGACACTTAGGAGCAACCACAGGTGCGCCCAAGTCACCCCAGACACTTAGGAGCAACCACAAGTGCTCCCAAGTTACCCTTGACACTTAGGAGCAAACACAAGTGCATCCAAGTCACCCCAGACACTTAGGAGCAACCACAGGTGCGTCCAAGTCACCCTTGACATTTAGGAGCAAACACAAGTGTGCCCAAGTCACCCCAGACACCTAGGAGCAACCACAGGTGCACCCAAGTCATCTCAGACACTTAGGAGCAACCACAGGAGCGCCCAAGTCACCCCAGACACTTAGGAGCAGCTATAGGTGCGCCCAAGTCATATTTAGTTTGGGAATCACCGAATCCCTATTAATTTCAAACCTTGACCCAAACCAACACACTAGAATACCCTTACGATTTGAAACAACTATAGCCAGTAGCCTAGATTAACCTAAAAGATTAAACCGACTTAAGCCACAAAAACATCCACATAAGTACCAATCCCTTGACACTTAGCCTCCCATAATCATTAAGAAATCTAATTAATTGAAACCTAATTTAATTCCAATTGACACAACACAGTAAAAACATAGTTAATTTAAAGAACATCAAACGATAAACACTTAATCTCAAATTAACCCATAAAGAAGAAAAGAAACACGTGACCCAAACACTTAGGCGCCACCACAGGTGCGCCCAAGTCATCCAGGAACTTAGGAGCCACCACAGGTGCGCCCAAGTCCCGTCCTAGTCCCAAGGCCACCACATCCTAATTCACTTCGAATTTCGGCCAAAATCAATATCTTAGAACCTTTACAGAACCAATAACAATCTTTATATCAAAACCTTGATCAACTTGGACCCGTCCGGAACTTCAAATCAAGCCAGAGTGACCAAAAGATTTCAAATTCCAACTTGGGCGCCACTACTGGTGCGCCCAAGTGCACAGGAATACTTAGGCGCACGCACAGGTGCGCCCAAGTCCTCTGTCAAATCCAAATCGAGAACCTTAGTTATGTTTTGAGTTCCAGGACTTAAGACTATTAAAATTAATTGACCCAAAGTTAAAGACAACATCATAACAGAAGCCTATATTGATTCGAACCCCACGAAATTCCAAAATCAAGCCAACACCATCGCAAACAACCGAATCACAAAGAGCAGCCACTTGGGCGCCACTACAGGTGCGCCCAAGTCACTAAGAGGACCTAGGCGCCACCACAGGTGCGCCCAAGTCCTCCCGTCCATCACTTCACTAGTTTCAACTTCCTTTCATCATTTAAAGTAAAACCCGAGGCTCCAGAACCTTTAGCATATTAAAACAGAACCTTAAAACACTCTTAACTCATCCCTAAATAACTCTTAATCAAACCAGAACTTAAAACAAACCAAATCAAATTAATAAGGTGTTTAGGTATAGAAGCTATCAAATTTAGACAATTTACACCCTCGCATTAGATCGGGTTTCCTCATTAGATAAATTAGAGCATTAGGCTTCGTCCCATCACTTTTCCTGTTCCGTTAGGGGACCGGGAGAGCTAATGTGGGCGGTCTAGGACCTTAGGTTAGGGTTAATCCGATGATCAGTAATAAAGCATTAATCATTTAAATCCAAGTAGAAATCCCTTAGTTAGGCCCTTCTAGCCCCAATATCAAAAATCCGGAAAAACTATAAAACCAATAAAATAAACCCAAAAATATTTTTCCTTTAGTTCCTCCTCCACCTCAGGTGCCAGATATTTAATTGAACTTAATGATAAAAGGGAAAGAAGAACTGATTTCTAAAATTGAATAAATGAGAATGACGAGATGAGGTGAATGATTTCGCACACACTTTTAAAACAATCACGGCCCATCGGCCACTCTAAAACAAATATCGGCCCATCGGCCACCTTTAGTCAATTACGGCCCATCGGCCTTTCACCTTTATCACTCGTGTATCGTACACGAAAAACACAGAAATCACAAGTCAAAGTCTCATTTGCATCATTGTTTTGGTTTGCAAAGTCAGCCTTTAAACCCTATTTTGCCAAGGGATTTGAAGGGGGTACCCGGGAACGGGGCCGATCCTCTTCTTAAATATTTGGCACCTCCCCCCTTTTATTTTCTTTATCTTAATTGTTTTACTTTACTTGGATATACTATGATTTTTCTATGTGAGGATTAATCTTTATTTGGACTTTAACGCGTAACCCTGAATTGACCCTGTATTAAAGAGACCCAAAAAGACCCAAATTAATGTGACAAGACAACCGTCGTGTGTTGCCGGCAGCACATTAGACGAGAGGAAGAACCCACCTATTTATCTTCTCCCATTTTTCTTCGGCTTTCGTCGAAGGACGGTGTTACGGCCGTTACCGTAGCTGGCGATCGTGATCCATCGATTTTGAGGGTAGTTGGAATCCTCACTTTCGATGTAAAATTAAAATAGCACATGTATAGATGAATAGAGGTCTTCCCAAGCCCCATTGGTTGGCACGGGGGGGTCGAAAATTCACATCCGACAGCCTGGCGATCGTGATGGGACGTCTTTTGTTGTCTTGTCACGAATTTGGGTCTTTCTGCAGTTCTATTTTAGGACACGAACATCCAATCAATGATTAGATGTCCGTGTCCCATTCAGTTTAGGGTTATTATAAGTTTAGTCCCAAATTAAACCTAAGGTTCGAATGAACCGTCCACTAAGCTTTCCCCCATTACATCATAAGAAACAAGCCTAACACCAACCCTCACTACCAAAGAACATAAAACATGCTTTTCTCATCCCCCCTTCTCTCTACTCTCATCTAAATATTTCTTCACAAATGGAGGGTTACACGTTCGGAATGTCCGACCTACAACCCCTCTCTCCCCCACTGTTGACTCGTACTAATGGCGGATCACAACAAACACCACAAAATATAGAATCATCAAGGATACTAGAGGGGTCCTTAGCGTATTCAAGTCATGACCCACAACAGATAAGACAGTCTCTTTTTGAAGGAGGCCCCATCCCAGTCAGTACCATTACAATGGGCAGGAATCATTCTAACATATCTACCCCATCTCATTCGTCAGGGGAGAACCAATTCTCCGCACATTCAGGAGTAACTTACACGGACCTAGTCAGCCCCACCGGCCAAGTTATAAGATATAGGGTCCACGACAATGTCTCGTCAAGAGATCACTCTCTCCGCGCGGACAACCCTGTTGTCTTACAGGTTATACCCTACTCTTCCCTAATCAGTCAGACCGAGCCAATCACGTCTTCTATCCCACAATATGGGATGCCTACTGATGCACCTATCACTACCCCGGCTAGAGCTATCGCACCATCCCAGACTCTCACGATAAACGAGAATCTATATCGACAGCCGAGTCATGGCTTAGTAAACCCGGGTCTGTTGGCGACATCCAACACCTCGCACCAAAACCCTTTGGCTCATATGGGAACGCCAGATGTCTACCAACAACGTGAGGCAACTCGACCTCAATTTCAAGTAATGACTCCTCCGCCAATCAATCAAATGAATTACAACCCTGTGACGGCTAGCAACGATATATTATATCCCCAGCCGATTCAATATGAGAGGACCTCTCCTGTTTATCAAAATCAGACCCCCCTAACCTACCAAGTGCCTACTTCAAATCAGGGTCCCCCAATCCAAAACAGTCAGGTTATCAATCCATCAGGCGTTAGAAATTCTTATCAAACATACCCAGGAAACGAGCCACGCTATCAACAGGCATATCAACCGTTCGCATTAAGTCCGATGATTGATCAACACAGAGGACAATCAGTTGGTTATGGAGGAACTCAGTTGAACCAAAACTATCATCTTATTCAACAACCATATCCCCGAGAGCAATTCCAAGAGCCGGCCTATGCCCCGACCCCACTAGGACCTCAAGGAGGATACCAACCACAGACAATCCAATACCTAGATCCTTTAGCATTTAAAGAATTGCAGAAAAACGTAGAAGAACTTAAAAATGAAATTAAGAAGAAGTCCTCAAGCTCGACTGGAAGAAAGCTAGGTTTCTACAATTTTACCAAAAAAGAAGAAAAGGAGAGATCACCCTTCCCTGTCAGAGCGCCTAAATTCGTACCCTATGATGGGACAACCGACCCTCAACACCATTTGGTTTCGTTCTGCAATAAGTGTCGTGCCATCGCTGACAATGACTCTATGCTCATAAACTATTTTCAAGAATCTCTAACGGGGGATGCACTAACTTGGTATACGTCTGTACCTTCTCACGAAATTAATACATTCGAGGATGTAATAGAGAAGTTCCTAGCGCGATACCAGCACTTGACTAAGAACAAACCCCTTTGGCATGACTTAGCGAACCTCAAACAAAAGAATAACGAGGATTACGAGGAATTCGCAGTGAGATGGCAAAATCAATTTGCGCGATCAGATTGCAATATGCAAGAGGAGGAACAAGTGAGAATGGCCATATCAAACATGAAGGATCCAATGAGGGCTTTGATGACGATCGGGGAAGTAGTTAGCTGGAGTGGCTTGTACCGTAGATTGTCTAGGATGAAACAAAACTTGGACGAAGGAGTGTTAAACACCATTATTGACCATAAGAAAAACACGCGTAGGATAGGCACAACCACCCAACCAGAAAGCCGTGCAACCCCTGAGGTAAGCTCAAATCAAGAAGAGGTTTATAGACCATACCAAGAACATAATAGTGTCAGCTTTAACCAACACCAAAATCAAGGGCAAAATGGCAATCCTAATTTCCAGGGTGGTAACCCGAATTTTCAAAGGAACAACCAGAATTATCAGCGGAACAATCAAAACTTCCGAAACCCTCCTAGAAACAATCAAGGCTATGACCCACCGCCAAGGAACCAAGGACCCCCGGTGAATCAAAATCAGAACCCCGACCACGCGCAATTGGTTCCGAATTCAACTGTTCTGCCACCAAACCAGAACGCGAATCCTCAACCCAACTATGGTATGGTTCCCTTCAATTACAATAGAGACAACAATGGCAACCAAAATAATGCAAACAATGGAAATAGAAGGAGATTCGGACCCAAGAGGACAAGCTACCCATCCCTGCCACAACCTTGGACTGCTGTCTTCTGGTCTCTTCTAAATCAGAACGCCCTCCGACTCCCACTAGAACGACCGCAGGCGTGGTCAGAACACCTGGACAAGACCAAGTTTTGTGCCTACCATAGGATGCCGGGGCATGACCTCACCCAATGCTATACAGTTAGAGATTTGATTTACGACCTTAATGATGAAGGTAGGATTGATTGGAACAATATCAGGCCGATAGGCACAAGCGACCCACGGAATACACCTCCTAATCAAAACGCTGCCGCTAATCCAACACAGAATATTCCAAACATGCAGATTTATACAAACCCGCTACCTCAGCATGGGCCATCAACCTCTGGACAAACCTCGCAAACTCAATTGATAAACATCGCCATGATAGAACACCAATACATTGATATCGCGACCCAAGGGAGAATAAATCATAATCAACCATGCCATGATGATTTCTTTGAAGAAGAAGACTATAGAAAATACATCACGCCATGGGACGGAAAGACGAAGTTCAAAATCTATAACTCCGGAATGGACGCGATTGTCGATTCTCCTGACCTTTACAAAGTAAATTTTGATGAACCAAATGACCAAGGACCACCGATCCTCGCGAACTCTGGATTAGATCCTCATTCGGATGCAAATGCATCTCAAGCCCATCTCCGATCCGGGCGAATTCGTCCTTCCCGATTACCCCCTCATCCGGTCACTCGAGATCCAGAATCGCAGAACCCCAACACTCAAGTTGAGGAAATAATCGATGAAAGAGCCCATATTTCGATAGAAACGGGAATAGAATATGATCTCTTAGGACACCTCACGAAGATCCCAGCTAAGGTATCCGTCCTCGACTTAATTAAAACCTCACCCAAACATCAGTAACAGTTACTTGAGGCTATTACGCGGTTGCAAGTCCCGGTAAACATAACTCCCGAAGAGTTGAGAACTACCATCGCAACCTTAGCCCCGGGAACCCCTTTTCCTGCCCTTACGTTTACGGAAGAAGAACTAAAAGAGATACCGTCTGAAGCGAGGACATCTCCCCTACATCTAACGATCAAGATAGCAGGAAAGGAAATATCAGGAGCTTTGGTCGACACTGGCGCATCATTAAACATATGCCCATTGAAAACCTACAAAGCTTTAGGGCTCACAACAAAAGACTTAACTCCGGCCCCCATGGTGGTGACTGGTTATGATGGGAATAAGAAAACAGTATGTGGAAAAGTTATGTTATTAGTACAAGCGGGTCCGATTTCGATGCCAGAAGAATTTTATATCATGGACATCCCCGCCACTTTCAATTTAATTTTAGGACGCCGATGGTTGAATCATATGAACGCCGTCATGTCAAGCAGGCATCAATGTGTCAAATTCCCCCATTTAGGCAAGATCATAAAAATGATGGGGGACCCACCTGTGATCGAACCGGAAGAACTCCAAATACTCCCGACCTTACAACCCGCTCCCATAACGCCAGAGGTCAAGATTCATGGATACAGAGTTGACCCCCTCATCTCCTTAATGGATATGGACCCCATGCAAAATGTGTTTCATGAATTTTCTCCCCTTCAAAATCCAACAACAAACGATCGGAATCAAGCGCCAGGATGGACTCTGATGAGGAAGATGGGATATCAACCCGGATTTGGACTAGGAAAAGACGGGGAAGGTGCTATCAACCCCTACATACCAGATCCTAGAGTAAAAGCAGAAGGATTAGGATACGATGCACATAGTAATATGAGAGGTAAGCAAGAGGACTGGACTTTAGATGAACACTTTATAAAGCACGATAAAACTCTAGATCCCAATGCATCACCAACTAGAGAGGGACGTGACAATTTGGATCCGAACGATAAAGGTAAGACCGTTCTAGTAGAAGATTGGGAAGACTCTACGTCGTCTGAAAGTGAGATCTACGAGCAAATCTTTGGCACTTGGAGAGAGTTCCATTCACCAGAAGAAGTGGATGATGCAGATTGCACTGTCAATCTAAGGTTCCAGACCCTATCGTGCAACATGTTGACTATAAACAAATCAACTCGTTTACCAAAAAAAAAAAAAAACGCCGATTGCCAAACTCAGAGAAAGTCGCGAAACATGGGAAATTGAAGACCCTACACGCGAGGAAGTGGTATATTGGCCCGTTGCCTGGCACAATTGGCGAGAAGACCCCTCTCAAGAAGACCATGAAGTTTGGGAAGTAGATGACCAAAACGACCATGAAGTGGTATACCGCCCCACTACCTGGCTACGCCAGCGGGGAGGATCCTCCTTGGTAGATAGCCCATCTTCAAACTCACCTGTACCATATCATTTCGAAAATCCAAAAAAATTAGAAAACCCCAAAAACCCCAAAAAATTAGAAAATAGAAAACCCAAAAACATAGGAACCGTAGGAGTAGAAGACTTTAGTCCTCATCAAAACATGGGCAATCCAAGGAGATGGAAGTTACCTCCGGTAGAACGGTCCCGACTAGAGGAGATTATGACCAACATCGATAAGTTAGGCTGTGAGTCTCTGCCGATCATTCCAGAGCCCGAACCCTTAGTGCAACCTACAAACGCCAATGATGGAATGGGTGTTTATGAACTAGTGGACGCCGAAGAAGGGGATGACGAAATTTCTGAAGAATTTGGGAGAGTAATCAAGAAATTTGATGAAGAGACGCAAGCGGCTGCTGAAAAGACAAAGGAAATAAACCTAGGGACGGATGAGAGACCCAAACAAGTCCAAATCAGTGCATGCCTAGAACCTGACGAAGAAAGTAAAATCCTTGAGATCCTAAGAGAGTATCAGGACGTGTTCGCGTCAGATTATAATGATATGCCCGGTCTTGCACCCGATCTGGTGGAGCACCGAATTCCGCTAGAGGAATATGCTAAACCCGTCAAACAAAAGTTGAGAAAGATGCTTCCCGACGCTGCCCTGAAAGTGAAGGAGGAGGTTGACAAGCTCCACCAAGCTAAATTCATCAGGGTCGTATTATTCCCTCAGTGGGTCGCCAACATAGTTCCGGTAAAGAAGAAAGACGGACGCGTCCGAGTTTGTATTGACTTTTGAAATTTGAACAAGGCATCTCCCAAAGACGATTTCCCTTTGCCTCACATTGACTTGCTTGTTGATAATACTGCAGGGCACGCCATGCTATCATTTATGGATGGTTACTCAGGGTACAATCAAATCAAGCTGTCACCAGAAGATCAAGAGAAGACATCATTTACTACACCCTGGGGGACCTACTGCTACGTTGTGATGCCTTTTGGCTTGAAAAATGCCGGTGCCACTTATCAGAGAGCCATGATGGCGATATTCCACGACATGATACACGATTGTGTAGAGGTTTACGTAGATGACATTCTAATCAAATCCGAAACCCGTGAGGATCACATCGTAGCCCTTAGGAGAGTCCATCAACGATCTAGGGACACCCAACTGAAGATGAATCCGAAGAAATGTGTTTTTGGAGTATCCTCTGGCAAACTCCTGGGCTTCATGGTAAGTAACCGGGGAATCGAAGTTGATCCTTCTAAGATAAAAGCCATCCTTGAAATGCCGCCCCCGAAGAATCTCAAAGAATTGAGGGGCCTCATAGGACGACTACAGTTCATCAGGAGATTCATTTCACAGCACTCCCAAAAATGCGAGCCCTTTTACAAATTGCTAAAAGGAGGTGTAAGGTACCACTGGGATGACGACTGCCAGAAGGCATTTGAAGATCTGAAGAAATATCTGTTGAGTCCTCCCGTCCTGAAGCCCCCTATAAAAAACAAGCCTCTCATTTTATATGTGTCAGCGACAGAATCTGCGATAGGTGTCGTCCTGGGGCAACATGATGAAACCGGTCGAAAGGAGAACGCTATTTATTACTTGAGCAAATCTCTATTACCCTACGAAAGGAAATACTCCCCAATGGAAAGGACTTGCTTAGCCGTAGTTTGGGCGGCTCAAAAATTGAGACATTACTTTCTGGCCCATCAGATCAAACTCCTAGCAAGGATGGATCCTTTAAAGTATATTTTCGAGAAGCCAGTAACTTCGGGAAGAGTTGCTCGACGGCAAATGCTCCTAGTCGAATTTGACATAACCTACGTTACACAAAAATCCATAAAAGGACAGGCGATCGCTGACCATCTAGCACACCTCCCCCTGCCTCAGTACGAGCCAGTTAGAACTGACTTCCCTGACGAGAGCATTTTGTTTACATATGTTGAAGAGGTTAAAGATGATGATTCATGGACTATGTACTTTGATGGAGCTTTGAACCAAAATGGAAAAGGAGTCGGGATAGTGCTATTATCCCCGGAAGGGGTTGTCATACCAAAGGCCTACAAGATCGGATTTCCAGCAACCAACAATGCGATGGAATATGAAGCTTTGCTAGCGGGGCTAAGAGAGGCCCAGGCTCTAGGTGTCATGAAGTTGAGAGTCTTCGGTGATTCCAAAGTTGTTATTTCCCAAATAGCCGGAGAATGGAAGGTCAATGCCCCCAAGCTTGCACATTACCACGCAAAGGCAAAAGAATTGATGTCTGGTTTCAAGGAAGTTTCCTTCCTCTACATTCCTCGAGCCTTGAACCGCTTGGCCGATTCATTAGCAATTTTAGCTTCCATTATAGAAATCCCCGACAACAAAGATTCCGAAGAATTCTTGATTAGAAGGCTAGCTTCATCGTCCGTCAAATCGATAGATCTAACCAAAGGGAACCTTGCTGAAGCTCTGCAGAAAATTTCGAAGGAAAAGGGTAAAAAAGTCAAGGCTAAAGAGTACGATCAAGAAGAGAACGCCAAGGCAGTAGAAGGAGTCCTAGCTCGCATACAACATGATGATGACCTAGTAGACGATCACCCGTGGTACTACGATATCTGGAATTACTTACATGATGGCTACATCCCTGAATACGCCAGTCGATCGGATAAAAAAGCGCTGAAAGAAATGGTTCAAAGATATGTCATAGTCGCGGGACTACTGTACCGCAGATCTTTCAGTGGAATTCTCCTACGATGTGTGACTGCAGAAGAAGGGCAAGAAATAATCGAAGAGGCACATTCAGGAGAGTGTGGAGGACACGTCAATGGCCAAATGTTAGCTAAGAAGATCATCCGTTTAGGTTATTATTGGCCATCCTTAGAGTCGGATTCAGTTCATTACGTTAGGAGATGCAAAGAGTGTCAGTTACATGCCGACCTAATTCATGCCCCTGCATCATCCCTTCACCCCACCACAGCTCCATGGCCTTTCTCGACCTGGGCTTTTGATATCATAGGACCCTTGGCCCCTACTCTAGAAAACACACAAAATAAGGCATTCATATTGACAGCCACAGAATATTACACTAAATGGGCAGAAGCAGAAGCATATGTTAATATTAAGGCTACTTCTGTGGTCAAATTCATTAAAACGAATATAATAGCCAGGTTTGGCATCCCTAAAGTATTCATAACAGACAATGGACCCCAGTTTATATCCCAACAAATGAATGAGTTGTGCACAAAATATGACATTGAATTGCATCATTCCACCCCATATTACCCCCAAGCAAATGGCCAAGCCGAAGCAACCAACAAGACTTTACTGAAGATCATCAAAAAGACTGTGCAAACCACCAAAGGTAGTGATTGGCCAGACCGTTTGGTTGAAGCGTTGTGGGCATACCGAACTTCCATAAGGACTCCTACAGGAGAAACCCCATACTCTTTGACCTACGGAATGGAAGCAGTCCTTCCCCTCGAAGTCCTTCACCCGTCACTACGCATCCAGTTAGATGAAGATATGACAGAAGACCAGAGGAGAGAAGCATTGCTACTTCAGCTAGACCTACTCGACGAGAAAAGAATGAAGGCAGCAGAACATGCACAAGTATATCGGAAAAGAATCGCCAGAGCCTACGACAAACATGTCAAAGAGCGGAAATTCAAAGTTGGCGACTTCGTCTTGAAGCGCATCGCTCCATCACAGCTTCCGCATCCTAAAGGTAAGTTACGACCCAATTGGGAAGGCCCTTATGTAGTTAAAGAAGCATATTCTGGTAATGCATATAGACTAGTAAATGCAGAAGGGGAAGAGCTCCCCGATCCATGGAACGCTATGTACCTGAAAAGGTACATAGTATGACCCTCCCTTACTTCTCACGGAGTATGGCCCTCCTTGCCCCTTAGCGTAGTTGTAGAAATCCCGTAGGAAGACAGAAGAGATGCACTCTAATCAAACTTGGAACTCGAACACACACCGGCACTTAAAAATACACAAAATGGCGAGTCTACCCCACACGGATTCAGCACGGTTAAGGCCACCCAATGTGAAGGTTTATAGGTGAGATTGCCCATGTCATGAAAGCTTCTTCACCATTTGCCAAAAAAAAAAAAAAAAAGGGAATAAAGCTTTGTGACTAGTCCGAGTCCGTAGCCTTTTTAACTCGAGCCAGTAAGCCCGTAGGGGTATGTAAATACCTAGTGCCCTAAAGCCACCTGGTTTGGGAGTCACTGGCCGAATGCTCGTTACATGGGTTAATTAGAAAGCTTAAGGGATCCAGACATTACACAGTCATATGGTTAAAAAAAAAAAAAATCTAGTTAGGGGTCTTGGAAACAATAAAGGTTTTGTGACTAGCTCGGGTTCGTAGCCTTTTTAGCTCGAGCCAATAAGCCCGCAGGGGTATTTACATATCTAGTGCCCTAAAGCCACCTGGTTTGGGAGTCATTGGCCGAATGCTCGTTACATGAGTTAATTAGAAAGCTTAAGGGACCCGAGCATTGCACAGTCACATGTGAAAAAAAAAAAAAAAAAAAAAAATCTTAGGCTTGCTAGACTGACATGGGCACTCATCAGGTGAACTAAGCAGAAGGTAGTTGAAAACCACAACACTAAGGTAGCACGGTGACTCACCACCCCACACACAAACATTACTCACAAATGAGCCCCGGATGCGGTCAGGTGCTCTCCGAAGTTCGGCCGAAAAGACTAAGCAGCTACAAAAGGGGCCCGTGAGGGCTCGACCTCCAAAGGACGGTTAGGGAAGACCACGTTGCCACTTAGGTGACAATCATGGATCGAGAAGCTAATCTCCTTTCACAATCTCACCCACGGCCAGAATAGAAACTAGTCTTATGCTGGGGCATTTTTTTGGTTTGTATATACACATGAATAAATGTCTACACGGCTTCCCAACTTGGGTCCTCATCGCATACACAGTTGCCACGAGCACTCACTAGGTTGCACACACACTCACCTCATACATGTTTTTACTACTAATGACTTTTAGTTGGATGCAGAAAAAAAAATATATCCCCTAAGGTATGAATTCAATCTTGTTATTCTCAAAGCTTGAGTGCCAAAATGGCCCCCTGACATTTTTACCGAGAAAGAAAATGCCACCTTAGCCAAACTATGCAGGGGGCCTAAAAATATTAAACTGACAAGTTTGTTTTGAGACCTTGCAGGGAAACCAACCCCGATCACATTCATAACATCCCACAAGCTGGGGCATTTATTTATTATATACGGGTACTATTTTGTGCACAATTCCTCATGACTTGAAAAGATCAAAGTTACGAAAACCAAACTGGGAAAATATGAGTTATGTCTGTTATGTTATCCAATGATGAATTTGATTATAGATGTATGCTGTACACACCCTTTATGACATCACATATGATTGTAGTATTGAAAGTGCAATTATCTTGAACCTCTGCCTTTATACTTATAGCTAACAATGTGAATGCCTGAAAACGTAGAATTGTTTAGGTCACAAATGTCACGCACTCAGGCACCCCCTATTGTTTGAGAACCTCATTCTGTGTTTCTTACTAAGTTTAGATTGATGAGAGATTGTGCTTATTCTTCTTTTTTTGTTGTATGAAATCTCACTTCATTAACTGCTAGTGATTCTTCCTACGAGATCCGTGCTCAAAGCACAAATTTCGAGATATTTTAGAAAATTTCGGCAGCACTTCCCCTTGTTTTTTGGACCCCGAAAAATTTCGAGATACGTAAGGATCTATTACCTGTGAGAAGAACACTTCGTATATTCCCCCAGCACCCCACAGTGACTCCTCGTCAATCAACCACATTCCCATAGCACTTCTAAGACACCAAACACACTATCTCAACTATACATACATAGTATACATACGCACAACATACACATACATATGAGCCCCCACCACGAGCCAAAGATAGGGTGCAACACCATAAATACAGGACTAGGACATATGAATACAATATAGAACAAGGATACATAAGGGATGCATCCCTAGGAGATCAATCAAAGGACAATAGCCTTATGGACCAGCTCCATTATGACGAGCCGACGAAGCAAATGAAGACGGACCAGGGGCACGCTGAGAAGGAGCTCGGGTCGAGTCCGAAAACGCATAACCTCTCTCTTCCGCCCTCCGGCGATATCGATCGAGGCGCCTCCGTAAATCAGCAACCACCTCCTCATGACCTCGCGCCATACGATCCATGCGCTCAATATACTGATCATGAATAAGGGCTCTCTCCTCGCCCACGCTGAGAGGCGGAGGAACAAAGGCGACAACGGCACCACTCTACAAGGCGACATTTTAAGAACACCTTATATTCAACAAACCTTACGTCAATGAACGCAGAACTTAAAAGAGGAAGAAAGATCTTCACCTGCGTAGAGGCCTCGTGGCTCCTGAGCTTGGCAAGCAACTCGCGGACCTGCACATCACCAGATTACAAATCACATCAACAACGGATACGAGGAATCAAGTTTGAAATGTCACATGGGAAAACCTCATACCTGTGCCTCTAAAGCATCTCTCTCGACAAGCGCCTTGTCACGCTCACTATGAGCCTCCGCCTAGAAGATCACAAAAGCAAACAATCAGGGATCGGTCATTATACAAAAGAAGAACGCGGTAAAAGTCTAAACCTCACTAACCTGCAACTGGTCCATCTCAGCTCGCAGTGTCTGGAGCTCGCCCTCCAATTTGATTCTTGTAGCTTCGGATGCTGCCAAGTCCCTGTCTCTCTATACAACGACCAGAGGCCATAAACATCAACTCAAAATGAAAAACCAAGTTAGTGACTTTATACCTCAGAGATGTCCACTGGCGCATCAATAACAACATCACGTCGTTTTAGCTCCTCCTGCAGGATCTCATCGGGTAAGATAAAAGAAATTGTTAAGTTCAAAAGGCTACTTCTACAATGGATGGGGAATAGTGATCTCCATGCCTCTTTAGCTGTCAATGATGCCTGTAGTCTCACTGTCATAACTTCCTGAAATAAATAGGATAATAACATGACGCGGTGGGTGGATGCCTTAATGCATGACATCAAGAGACAAGACTACCCAAATCCCTAGGCTACGACCTCAACAAACATTACCTTATCTCTCACCAACTCTGTCAACCGAGATACCTCCTCACGAAGGGCTGCCTCAACATCGGAAGCCGCTCTCCTAGAGGTCCCCTACCACAGAGCATAACAAGTACAATTAGAAAAGAAGGATAAAACAATACGGTTAATAAATCCGGTGAGATTTACCTCGCCTAGATCATTGCCTAACGAGCGTGTCCCGCGACTTTCCGTTTCTACAGAGGAAACCATCTGAAATAGAAGAACAACATATTGGATCAGATCGAGAATAGGGGATCACATCTAGGCAGGTGAAGATTAATTGATTACCCGAAGTGACAACAACGTCTCCATCGCCTCAGCACAATTTCGGATAGAATGGGAAGACCCGCCGGAATACGACTCGGGGAATATGTACCGGTGCGTGATATCCCTCCAACGCCGTTCATAATCGCCCGTTGCTTCTTCATCTGTACCAAAGGCAGGTGCTTTCCCCCCTCCATCCCAATCATCAATCTCGGGCTGATGCGGGTGAGAATGACCAAATACTGCTTCGCCCCATCCCCTATATGAATGACTCATGTTAGGTTCGGGAGGTAGGACAACCTGATGACCACCGAACTGGCGAGCAACCCGACTCACGATGAGCCTAGAAATGATCTGAGGAGCGTGTAGCCATATATCTCTTGCAAATAAATGTGCCCCATCTCGCACTACCACTAGCTCATCTTCAGGGCCGCCTTGGTAAGGACACCAAATGATCTGAAAAATAGGAGAAAGCATAACCCCGAAGGATATCAACTGTTAGCAACTCGAAGTAGGAGAGTGACCGATTCCGGCTTAATTCCAAAGCGAGTTAATAACTTAAAAGGAAAAGGAGGAAAGAACGACTCACTTCTCGGTCCATTAACTCATTCAAGATAAAGCGATAGCCCTGCTCATCAGGCCTCATCCTCAAATCCTTGGTTCTTTTTGCCAGCTCTGTAGGGAGGACGTCCGCGAAGCCCCGTACAGTAGCATTCGGATACCACTGCGCCGCCCGGGGAGCAAGGCTCAACCGCACTGGCAAACGCTCGGGGCGACACTGCAGGACATGCTCCCACATCCACACCTATCTCGAAACGATTGAATCATTAGTGAGGCGACATGTTCAAAGCAGAAGATTGACAAATATGGGAAGTTGACTCACCTGAAGGATTGGGACAAAACCCCGGAGACTCCTGTGGCCCCTCTGCACCCGACATCTATCATCCAGGCTATGGAAGAGAAAGGCGAGGGCTGCCGCACCCCAGGCATAATCACCTACTCGGCTCAAATCGTCCACAAACCTGAGCAAGGTGCCAGACGCTCTGTTGCCCGTCGCATTGGCAAATAAACATTTCCCGAAGAAATAAAGAAGGAATGCGCGTAGACTCTCGTCCTCGCCTTGCCTAGCCGACGATAGCCGAGGACGTCTCAATGCGACATCAGGTCGGGTCCCCTGTTTCCCTGCCAAAGTGACAAAGATGTTCAATCAATAATATTCATCAATTTACGGAAAGTAATGCCGGAATCATGGCTTGCCACTCACCAGTCACATAGAAGGTCTTGCAAGGAATCCCCACCCTCTTTCGACGATAGTACCCATCAACGGGTACCTCTCTACACTCGTGCTCTGCAAATGAGAAGGGATTATAAATGTTGGCCACCCAAACAACGAGGGGTAAGAATAAACTTGAGAATTTACCAGTGGGGAAGACGACGTCATCACCACCCCTCTCATCCTCACTACCCCTCTCGTCCATTGGATCATCACTATCATCGGACGCAAATAACTCATCCAGGGGTGCTATATACTCCTCATCATTGGAGCCGCTAGCCGCACCCTCACCTCCATCCATCCCGGCATCCGGACAAATAGCATCGGCCGTGCCTGTCCTCGCCCGCTCGTCGGTAGTCGGGGCAGGTCCGTTGTCCCCACCCCTGACCGATGAACCTCCAACAGCTGCCATCTGCGCCTCGTGACCTACTAAAAACTCCGCCTGATCACGAGACCAACCTGGAATGCATAAGAGACAATAGTGAGTAAGAGAACAAACGAATCGAAATTACAAGGACAAGGCTAGAATGCTCACGATCTAGGCTCCTCGCCCTCGCCGGACCATAGGCTTCCCATAGCCACTCAATATCAATCTGGCTGGAGCCAAGATAAGGCCGGGCACCAAACAATCGCTGGAACAAGGGCCGAACGAGCTCAGGATTAGCATCTGTCGCACCAGTCGAGGCCAGCAGACCGCTCACCCTCAAACCCCAGCATCTCGCTATATCGTCAAGGGTGATGGTCATCTCGCCAGTCGGGAAATGAAAAGAATGAGTCTCATCCCTCCATCTCTCCGAGAGTGCACTAATAAGAGCGCGATCAGGGCGGAAAGCGACGATTGACATAAAATCCCCGAAACCCATGGCCCGGACACGATCTTTCAGAGTGTCAGGCAGCACCGTCCACCACTCTTTCACCTTTAGCCATCCCACCCGCATTCGAGCGAGGGGGACATGCTAAAGTTGAGGGAAGCATCACAATTATTAGCCCAATAATTGAAGATGAATAATGACTAGAGGCAATACAAGAAAAGAAGATACAGCTACCTTGCCCGCCTTTATCTTGTCAGCAAGGTGGGGGTCCTTCGTGGCTTGTGGTTTCTTACGCCTTTTTCCGGGGCGGGCCGCTGTCGGATCCATATCCGTCCCCTTGGCAAGCCCAACGCCAGGATCCTCCATGGGTCTATCTAAGGGAACACTCCTCGGGTCTCCCGATGGACCCTCTGCTGACTCACCCGTCATCGGGGCCCTCTTGCAAGCCAACCTCGTCTTCATCCTGCACATTTGGAGAGAAAAGAAAGTACATATGAGAAATGGCAAGCAAGAAACGCACAAGTGGCGAGGTAAAATTTGAAAGATCTCACACTGCATACTATGCAGAGCAACCAAGCTGAACCCAAGAGAGATATTAAAATAGGGAAGCTTTGACCAAACAATCCCAAGGTGAACCAATCCAAGAACAAAAGTGAAACCGATGGCCAAGACTAATAACAATAATGATAATAATAAATATAATATGACAAGTGAAGCAAATCCCCACTCAAACCAAGACACCACCACCATGACCCTTGTCCCATCACGATCAAAACCACCACACTATTCATCACCATCGTATCACCCCTACGCATGCATCAGTCGCTAAAACCACTCACTTCGTCTCGATTAACCGAGACACCCAATGGGGTCGGCCCCACCAACGGATCTTTTCGGACCTCACCGAATCACATAAAACCCCCAAACCTTGCTCACAGTACCCAAAATCATTGCCCAGGTTGGTTACTAAACGACCACCTGGGGGGGGGGGGGGGGGGGGCGGGGGGGCTAAGAATCAAGATTTTCCTTCCACGGCTATGATGAACTCCATCTACCATTCAAATTCAAAACTCCACTGAACTCCACATTTACTACTTCTACAGAACACCCATGGCCATGACCAAGTCCAAAACTCCATTCTGCAGCTAATTAAAAAAAAAAAAGAAGGGAGGAGAAGACAGTCAAGAAGATGAGACCCACGTACCTGGGCCATTCAACGGCAAACTCCCCTTTCTTTTTTTCTCTTTTCCCTGTTCTTCCTCAGCCTACTCGGCCTTCACCTGCAAATGGCAGCAGCAACACATTAAAAAAAAAAAAAAGAGAGAGAAAAGAGAAAAGAAACAAGGTAAAAGAAAAAAAAAAAGACATACCTGGGCCAGGGGCTGGGCCCCCCCTTCCTCTTCTCCCTTCTCTCCCTTCGTTCTCTCTTCCTCTCCCCACTCAACCTGCCCCTTCACTCACGGTTTTCACCTGCAAATGGCACCAGCAGGCGCACGAAAAAAAAAAACAAAAGTGAAAAAAAAAAAAAGAAAAGAAGAAAGAAGAAGAAGAAGATGAAGTCCACATACCTGGTCAGGGACGAGCTTCCCCTTTCTTTCCACGCCTCTGCTGCTTCTCTTTTTTTTATTATTCATTTCTCACCTGCAACAATGGCAGCCACAGCAGAGTTCAAAACAAAAAAAATAGAAAATGAAGAAAGAAGAGAGAATAAAAGAAAGGAAAAGAAAGAACTACATACCTTGAACTCTTTTTCCTCCTCCCCTCAATCTCCTTGCTGCATCAAAGATCTCCACCTGCAACAATGGCAGGAAGTAAAAAAAAAAAAGAAAAGAGAAGAAGAGAAGAAGGAAAATAGAAAATGGAAAGAGATGTCGAGACCCACTTACATGAACACCGGCGAACCTGCGCGCTGCTGCTGCCTCCCCCTATTTCACCAACTCATCCTTGCCTCACCTGAAACAGCAAAAGCAAGAAAGAAAGGAACGAAGGAAAGGAAGAGAGGGAAAGAGCGAATGAAAAAGGAAAGAAAAGAGGGGGAAAGCCCCCAACACGTGTAGCCAGAAGCGCATAAGGCTGGGCGCTGAATGGCCCAGCCTCCTTATCAGATGGGGGGGCCTCTCTAAGGGCGACCCACCTCAAAATGGCCCATTCCTTCGCCCAATAATAATAATAAAAAAAAATGAACTGAAATCTAAAAAAAAAAAAAAAAAAAAAAAAGAAAAAAGAGGGATTAGATATCAAACCTAACATTAAATTAAGCCTCAAGAGGGATGAAAATTAAAACATGATTTACCCACTGATTAAGTTCAAGTCAATCTTTATTAATAATAACTACAATCCAACCTTGGCAAAATCTGACTTAGCTTGATTACCAACCTCGACACTAGACGAAGCTCAGGATTATCGGCGGAACATCAATGGCCCATCTCTACCTACGAAGAACAACGGTGCAAACAACATGCAAAGGTTTCCAAAGCAAAAATGAGAGCACCAAAGGTGATTTAAGCAGACTATTGGAGATGAATGGCATGAACTTTCAGCAAATGAACACTGAAAGAAAGCAGTAATGACCTCTATCAACGGATTTACAAAAAAAAAAAAAAAACTCTTGAGGTAAGTATCCCTAACCATGATTTTCATGATTTTACCTCATGTCTGGAAAATTGAGTCGCCGTAGGCCTCCCTTAAGCGCTTATGATCGGTATGGCGACCATAATACTGTGTTATCACGAATTGTGGTGTTTGCTGACTCAAGTCTTGACGTTGGAGGATGGAATCCGTGTAACTTGAAACTCTCCATGATAAGCATGAAATGATGATTGAATCTATCCCGGGTTCTCATCTAAGCTGGGTGAAGACCAAGATCCCTAGAGAGTGACAGTTATTCCGGTGAACATCTTCCATTGATTTAGCTTTTTCTATGCATACCTGAGTTTCGAAAATAAAACCTCTTTGTAAAAACAAAAAAATATGCATCTCATTCTCACATACACTTCACACCATTGCTTGAACTATGTTTATGATTGCTTTCAAGATCCCCATTATTACTAGTTAATGTTAACTATGCTTTGAGTATTCAACTATGAATGAAAGTTAAAAGACATTGTGTATGACAAAATTGAATTGAACTCTATTACAAGAACAAATGAAACTCTAATAGTGACTTAGCCAATCGAAAGACCAATTCTTGATTCAGACCACTGGGGCACAGTTCCCACCATCACTTTAAATTAAGCAACCGGGGCACAGTTCCCAACCCGCCACGTGGCAATACCACGGGCACCGAGGCACAGATCTCGGATTTCCGATCAAATCAGTAGGCACGTAACTTCTTGTTTTTTTTTCCTTTTTCCCCTGAATCAGAATTGATCCTAGAAAAGTGAACCTCACCCTTAGAACGAGTTTGCAATTGCATACATCCGTAGGTGGCCACTCCCGTGAGCTCAAAGGCTCCCGTGAGCCATGAGTGTTGTGTCTACTTTCTTTGGAGTACAACTCTCCACGTGTTGTTCTCCAAAGAGGGGCATACTGTAGACACCTCATTTGGCCCCCCTATGATAGCCCTAAACACCTGTCATATATAATGGTGCCCCCATTTCACCCATGATTGAATGGTTAATGGCATAATTAAGATTAATTAATGACGATGAAGATGCTTGTTGAAAATTTTATGCTTAGTTCGACAATATTTAGAAATTCGTGAGAGAAAGGGCCGAATCGCGTTGAGACTTCGAGTCCAACCCAATACTCATACAAAGGATAGGCTACAACACTATCCAAGTCCCTTTTAGACTACATAGAACGCACTTAAGTTGATCCCAAAGATATTACACTTAGTTTACCTAAGTACGATGCAATTAGTATGATTTAAACAGCTAGAATCTTTGACCCAGAGATCCCTACTATTTCTTGAACTCTAATCGCTAGAGCATATGGACCAAAAGATTCTATGTTCCGAGAGCTTTCCGTTGATATATAGAACGTCCAAATCCGATGAACGAATCAAAAGATATGGTCGTCGGAAGATTACATTGCGAAAACCCCACCAGGCACATACCTGGGCGCCCATGTAGGTGCGCCCATGTCCCAGAGTTGCACTTGGGCGCCCACACAGGTGCGCCCAGGTCCCTAATTGCCCTAGGGAAGCACTTATGTGCATACTTAACTGCATCCCGCTCTACCTTTCGTAGTTCCGACCCGATCTCAACCTAAAAAACGAACCGGAACCAAACCCGGGCCCATTTGACCCAAGACATGACATGGGCGCACCTGTGGGTGCGCCCAAGTCCTGGAAACAACTTGGGCGCCACCCCATGTGCGCCCAAGTCCCAAGATACCTTAAAAATGCACTTTGATGCATACTTAGGTACGATTGACTCTACTCTTCGCAGTTTCGACTTGGTTTAGACCCAAAGACAATCCGGAACCGGACCCTAGACCCATTAGGCATCAAAATGAGACATGGGCGCCACCATATGGGCGCCCAAGTCATGGGACCCACTTGGACGCACCTCCATGTGCGCCCAAGTCTCCGAGAGCCCTAATCTCACCTTGGTTTGCATCAAACCCTTGGAAACTCGTGCAAGTAGTAGCCCTAACCCTTCCTCCACGTCAAAATCACTATAAAGAGACCTCACATACTACTTTTGCAGAGGAGGCTACCAAAAAGAGAGAAAAAAGGAGAGTAAAAAAAAAAAGAGAGAAAAAGAGAGAGGTCACAAAGGAGATCTCTAGATCTAGAAGAAAGGAGGAAGGAGATTGCTTTGGTTCTCCAAGATCAGTAATGGAGAAAGCCTCCTAAAGCCATGGACTTGCGCAAGAACTTCAACATAGGACTTAAGAGCACGATTCGAACCGGTATTTCTAGATTTCTTTTGTTTATTTGCATTCCACCATCATTTTTGTTTAGAAACATGCTTAGGATCATGCATACATTGTAGATCTGCATTGATAGTACTATGTTACAGTAGATCTAATATTCAGTATTCTTTCCTCATTAGGAACATGCTTAGGATCATCCATAGCTTGTAGATCTGCATTATTTTCATCATTCTGAACTCGTGATTAGAACAGATCTTGCATCCATATCGTTTTCACTAGAAAAATCCGAATCTGAAAGGAAAAGTGTTAAAAAACAAGAGAATAGTACTTGGGCGCCACTGTGTGTGCGCCCAAGTCCCAAGAGTGGGATTTTGACCCTAGTCTCATCCCGCTTGCAATTTCTCTCTCAAATCCGGATTTCTATTCATATAAGTTAGTATTAGTACCTTCGGACTTGTGACTTTGTATTCAAAATCGCGCGAAAAGCACTGAAAAAATAAACAAAAGAGGAAGAAAGCACAGAAAAGCACTTGGGCGCCCATACAGGTGCGCCCAAGTCCAAAATTGGAGATTTGACTCCGTTTTCCATTTCGCGCGCATTTTGCTTCGGAAATCCTAGTCCATCTTCGTACAAGTTGATATCAAGGCATTCGGACTTGTTAAAAGTATTGAAAGAATCGAAAAGGGACAAAACATATCATTGAAAAGAAGAAAAAGTACAGGAATGCACTTGGGAGCAACCGTAGGTGCGCCCAAGTCCAAAAGTAGGCTTTTGGTCCCTATTTGTTTGATTCATGTGCATTTTGCTTCTTGAATTCGAGTCAATCCTCATATAAGTTGATATCAAGGCATTTGGATTTATTAAGAGTATTGAAAGAATTGAAAAGGGACCAAACATATCATTGAAAAGAAGAAAAAAGTACAGGAAGGTACTTGGGAGCAACCGTAGGTGCGCCCAAGTCCCTGCAAAGGGATTCACCCTCGAATCCGTGTGCTTGCATTATTATTTTCAAGTCCGGAAGCTTTGACATTGATAATTCATAGTATTACCTTATACTTAGTCTCGAATTGTTAGAAATCATATCGGGACATCGACAGAAGTCTGAAATACATCACAACCCGCAGGGGGGACACTTGGGCGCCACTGTCTGTGCGCCCAAGTCCCACAGAGACACTTGGGCGCCCCTGTAGGTGCGCCCAAGTCCTCGGCTTATTTTCCGGCCCGCATTTGCTGCATTTTGCGTCTCGTTTAACATGCCATTCCACAATTGTGATGGTTTCCATTGATTGCTGAACTTCTAGACTTCGAATCTTCAAATTATCATACTTAGGTTGCATCGTTTGCATAAAATACTAAAAAAATCATAAAGTCATAAAACTCTTCCCTTCTCATCTTGCTCTTTAGTAATTAGAGAAGAGAACAAAAAAATTAAAAGAAATAGAAAAATACATAAAAAGAAAAAAAAGTAGACATTAATTAAGTAGAAAAGCCCTAGATTGTTCTTTAGGATAGCTCACGTAGTTTTTGCATAAAAAACCAAACACCAAAAAAAAAAGGGTCATAAAACACTTCTCCTCTCATCTTGCTCACTAGTAATTAGAGAAGAGAACAAAAAGAAGTAGTAGAATTATAGAGTTAGACATTAACTAGGTAATCCTAGGTTAGTCCATTAATGCTTGAGTGAATTAATAAACTTAATCAACCCTTATCAATTAATTCGAAGCGATTAATTAAAACACTCAATTAAAATCCACATACTTAATTAATCAATTAAATCCCCAAAACTTATTAACAACTCCTAATGAAACCCCTAATTAAATAAAACTTTAATCAACAAATCCTAATTAAAATCTCGATTAACAAACCTAATCAATAAGCTTTAATTTATTAAAAGAAATTAACTTAAAGACACCCAAGAAGATAACAAACTACTAGACTGACACTTAGGAGCAACCACAAGTGCTCCCAAGTCACCCCTGACACTTAGGAGCAACCACAAGTGCTCCCAAGTCACCCCAGACACTTAGGAGCAACCACAGGTGCGCCCAAGTCACCCATGACACTTAGGAGTAAACACAAGTGCGCCCAAGTCACCCCAGACACTTAGGAGCAACCACAGGTGCGCCCAAGTCACCCCAGACACTTAGGAGCAACCACAAGTGCTCCCAAGTTACCCTTGACACTTAGGAGCAAACACAAGTGCATCCAAGTCACCCCAGACACTTAGGAGCAACCACAGGTGCGTCCAAGTCACCCTTGACATTTAGGAGCAAACACAAGTGTGCCCAAGTCACCCCAGACACCTAGGAGCAACCACAGGTGCACCCAAGTCATCTCAGACACTTAGGAGCAACCACAGGAGCGCCCAAGTCACCTCAGACACTTAGGAGCAGCCATAGGTGCGCCCAAGTCATATTTAGTTTGGGAATCACCGAATCCCTATTAATTTCAAACCTTGACCCAAATCAACACACTAGAATACCCTTACGATTTGAAACAACTATAGCCAGTAGCCTAGATTAACCTAAAAGAGTAAACCGACTTAAGCCACAAAAACATCCACATAAGTACCAATCCCTTGACACTTAGCCTCCCATAATCATTAAGAAATCTAATTAATTGAAACCTAATTTAATTCCAATTGACACAACACAGTAAAAACACAGTTAATTTAAAGAACATCAAACGATAAACACTTAATCTCAAATTAACCCATAAAGAAGAAAAGAAACACGTGACCCAAACACTTAGGCGCCACCACAGGTGCGCCCAAGTCATCCAGGAACTTAGGAGCCACCACAGGTGCGCCCAAGTCCCGTCCTAGTCCCAAGGCCACCACATCCTAATTCACTTCGAATTTCGGCCAAAATCAATATCTTAGAACCTTTACAGAACCAATAACAATCTTTATATCAAAACCTTGATCAACTTGGACCCGTCCGGAACTTCAAATCAAGCCAGAGTGACCAAAAGATTTCAAATTCCAACTTGGGCGCCACTACTGGTGCGCCCAAGTGCACAGGAATACTTAGGCGCACGCACAGGTGCGCCCAAGTCCTCTGTCAAATCCAAATCGAGAACCTTAGTTATGTTTCGAGTTCCAGGACTTAAGACTATTAAAATTAATTGACCCAAAGTTAAAGACAACATCATAACAGAAGCCTATATTGATTCGAACCCCACGAAATTCCAAAATCAAGCCAACACCATCGCAAACAACCGAATCACAAAGAGCAGCCACTTGGGCGCCACTACAGGTGCGCCCAAGTCACTAAGAGGACCTAGGCGCCACCACAGGTGCGCCCAAGTCCTCCCGTCCATCACTTCACTAGTTTCAACTTCCTTTCATCATTTAAAGTAAAACCCGAGGCTCCAGAACCTTTAGCATATTAAAACAGAACCTTAAAACACTCTTAACTCATCCCTAAATAACTCTTAATCAAACCAGAACTTAAAACAAACCAAATCAAATTAATAAGGTGTTTAGGTATAGAAGCTATCAAATTTAGACAATTTACACCCTAGCATTAGATCGGGTTTCCTCATTAGATAAATTAGAGCATTAGGCTTCGTCCCATCACTTTTCCTGTTCCGTTAGGGGACCGGGAGAGCTAATGTGGGCGGTCTAGGACCTTAGGTTAGGGTTAATCCGATGATCAGTAATAAAGCATTAATCATTTAAATCCAAGTAGAAATCCCTTAGTTAGGCCCTTCTAGCCCCAATATCAAAAATCCGGAAAAACTATAAAACCAATAAAATAAACCCAAAAATATTTTTCCTTTAGTTCCTCCTCCACCTCAGGTGCCAGATATTTAATTGAACTTAATGATAAAAGGGAAAGAAGAACTGATTTCTAAAATTGAATAAATGAGAATGACGAGATGAGGTGAATGATTTCGCACACACTTTTAAAACAATCACGGCCCATCGGCCACTCTAAAACAAATATCGGCCCATCGGCCACCTTTAGTCAATTACGGCCCATCGGCCTTTCACCTTTATCACTCGTGTATCGTACACGAAAAACACAGAAATCACAAGTCAAAGTCTCATTTGCATCATTGTTTTGGTTTGCAAAGTCAGCCTTTAAACCCTATTTTGCCAAGGGATTTGAAGGGGGTACCCGGGAACGGGGCCGATCCTCTTCTTAAATATTTGGCACCTCCCCCCTTTTATTTTCTTTATCTTAATTGTTTTACTTTACTTGGATATACTATGATTTTTCTATGTGAGGATTAATCTTTATTTGGACTTTAACGCGTAACCCTGAATTGACCCTGTATTAAAGAGACCCAAAAAGACCCAAATTAATGTGACAAGACAACCGTCGTGTGTTGCCGGCAGCACATTAGACGAGAGGAAGAACCCACCTATTTATCTTCTCCCATTTTTCTTCGGCTTTCGTCGAAGGACGGTGTTACGGCCGTTACCGTAGCTGGCGATCGTGATCCATCGATTTTGAGGGTAGTCGGAATCCTCACTTTCGATGTAAAATTAAAATAGCACATGTATAGATGAATAGAGGTCTTCCCAAGCCCCATTGGTTGGCGCGGGGGGGTCGAAAATTCACATCCGACAGCCCCTTCAACTCTACATCAGTGCATCAAGTTCGTTGGTAACGATGGCTTGATACATCGAGTGTTTGCAGACAAAAAGCTCTTCAAAGGCAGATATGTCCATTTTGCAGATGCTCAAATGTATAAAGATGGAAAAGAAGAACAGGAGGAAAAAGCAATTCGCTTTGTCGACAGTCTCCAGAAAGATGAAGGCAAGGCTCCTCAGCAATCATCGGAGGAAAACAAACCCTCCACCAAACTAGAAGTAAGCGGCCAAGCTCCCTTCGTCGTCTCCTTCAAATCTCCAAAGCCTTTGGTAATCACTACCACAGCAAAGAAGACAAAACAAAAGACTGGGGGCAAGTTCACTGTCTCCTTTGTGTCTATTATGTATGACACAGACTCAGAGTCAGAGTCAGAAGATGACACAGCATCGAGCCAAGCTGATACTCAGGAAGATCAGCTCCCTCTCACTCCATTGGAGACACTTGCAGACATAGAAGATCCTACGTCTGTCTCCTTTGTTATCCCAGCAACTTCGCCAGAAGAAAAAACAATCTTCTTCCACAGGTCGGGAGCATCTGCACTGAACTCTCTGCTTGAACCTTTCCAAAACGAAGGTATGCCTCAGCTATCCCTGTATAGTCCAATGGCACAAGCTATCATGAAGAAAATGGGCTACGACGCTCAAAATCCGATTGGTTTGGGAGGTGGCCGTGGTATTCTTACACCATTGGAACCCACCCTGACCAAAAGTCAATCAGAAGATTGGAAAATCCACCTTCAAAAAGGCAAGTCTTCATATGGGTTGGGGTATGATCCTACCGCTTCTATGAGACAGTTGACACCATGGCTGCAAAGTCGCTTTACCGACCAAGCCTTAACATCTCATGAAGACATCGATATCCCTGGATATCTCTTTGAGGAGTTACTCGTCAAAAATCCTGAAAGCTCCTCCAATTGGTATAATTTCTCTGATAATAAAGAGGAATTGCCCGATGACGTAGACGAGCGGTTCTCTGTCCCAGAAGAATCATCGTCTCCAAAAGAAGTACCTTACTTCAACCCAATTCCGGCAAATGATTCGGACCATCTCATTACAAGCCTTGAGAAGGATAGCATTGAGAAGGATGCTGATCAAGAAGATTCATGGACAGAAACAGAGCCTCAGTCTGAAAATTTCTCTGGCACTCCAGAAGGTCTTGTTGAGTTGGAAGCCTCCGAAAATACTGTGGAGGAACCACCTTCAAACCTTCCGACAGAAGACCCTGTTCAAAAGATAGACTTGGGAACACCTGATAACCCACGTCCTGTATTCATAAGCAAGATTATAAAGGATGATGAGTTACCCGAGTATATCTCTTTTCTTCGTGAGTTCGTTGATTGCTTTGCATGGTCTTATGCCGAAATACCTGGCTTGGATCCCAAAGTAGCAGTCCAAAGGCTCAACTTGCAAAAAGAAATCAAGCCTATCAAACAAGGCCAAAGTAGATTCCGTCCCGACGTGATGGACAAAATTGAACAAGAAGTTCAGAAACTCAAAAACGTTGGCTTCATCCGCGAGGAACAGCATCCTGAATGGTTGGCCAACATCGTCCCCGTGACAAAGAAAAATGGGCAGATAAGGGTCTGTATTGACTACAGAGACCTGAATAATGCATGTCCTAAAGATGAATTCCCGCTCCCCATACCAGAGGTAATGATTGACAACACCTATGGATTCGAGCGAATAACATTCATGGATGGATTCTCTGGCTACAATCAGATAAAAATGCATCCTGAAGATGAAAGGCATACATCCTTTCGGATACCATTCGGCGTGTATTGCTACACTGTCATGCCGTTTGATCTGAAAAATGCAGGTGCAACATATCAGAGGGCTATGACGAAAATATTCCAAGATATGCAGCAAAAGACAGTCGAATGCTATGTTGACGACCTCGCCATAAAAAGCAAAAGAAAAGAAGACCATCTCAATGATCTTCGAGAGGTCTTCCTCCGACTTCGCAAACACAAATTGCGGATGAATCCACTAAAGTACTTCTTCGGTGTCTCATCGGGTAAGTTTCTTGGATTCATAGTACGGAAAGCTGGAATAGAACTTGACCCCACCAAAGACAAGGCTATCCTGGAAATGCCATCTCCCAGAACCCTAAGAGAATTAAAAGGGCTTCAAGGAAGGCTGGCCTACATCCGACGGTTCATCTCCAATCTATCAGGGAAATACCGTCCATTCTCTCGCCTGATGAAGAAAGGCGTGGACTTTGTCTGGGATGCTGAATGTGAAAATGCATTTCAAGACATCAAAGCATACCTCGTCAAACCTCCAGTGCTGGGTGCCCCCACAACTGGAAAATCATTTATCTTGTACACAAGAGCTCTCGACCACTCTTTGGGTGCTCTGCTCACACAAGAAAACAATGACGGAAAAGAAGCTGCTCTATATTACCTTAGCCGCATGATGGTAGGTGTAGAGCATCGCTACTCCCCAGTCGAAAAAGAATGCCTTGCAGTAATGTTCGCTATACAAAAGCTGCGTCACTATCTGCTGTCGAACACATTCTACCTGACTTCAAGGATTAACCACCTAAAGGTCCTTGTCACAAAAGCAGGTTCTCTCAATGCCCGACTGGCAAAATGGTCCATTCTTCTATCACAATTTGATATTAGGTATGTACCACAAAAAGCAATCAAAGGCCAAGCTCTAGCAAACTTCCTCGCAGAGCATCCATTGCCTAAAGATTCTCCACTCAGGGATGATCTCCCAGACGAATTTGTCTACAATGTAGAAACTTCCTTATTAAATGCTTCCTGGGACATGTACTTTGACGGTGCAACCAGGACAAATGAAAAGGGAAAGCAAATATCTGGAATTGGCATCCTCTTTGTCGGTCCTGACAAATACATGATTCCACACGCCTTCTCGCTACTGGAACCATGTTCAAACAATGCAGCTGAGTACTAAGCCCTGATTGTAGGATTGGAACTCGCCCTCGAATCCGGCATCACCACGCTGGAAGCTTTTGGAGACTCTCAACTGGTCGTCAACCAGATGAATAAAAAAGATGAAGTCAGGAAGCCTGATTTGCTACCTTACTACAATAAGGCGCAGTCGCTTCAACAAAAATTCAACATCTGCCATATCACCCACATCCTCAGAGGTGAAAACATCTGTGCAGATGCCCTGGCTCGACTTGCCGCATCCATGGCAATCCAAGAAGGGGAAAACATGCAAGTCACAGTGTGTCAAAGAAGGATTTTCCCTCCTCTCAACACACACCAAGCAGTTGCTGAATGCCACCAAGTGGTTGGAAGTCGGATGTCCATCCTCAAACCTCCGATTGGCGACTGGAGAGATCCGTTCATTAATTATATCATGTTCGAAATACTACCTGAAGATCCAAAAGAGTGGGTAAGCATCCAAAGACGAGCCCCAAACTTTCATTCGGATATACCTTCAAAAGCACTTTACAGAAAATCCTTCAACGGAGTACTCCTACGCTGCTTATCACAACAAGAGGCTGAGGAAACTCTCAAAGAAGTACATGCTAGTCTTTGTGGAGCCCATCAGGCTGGCCCTAAGCTCTACAACCAGATAAAAAGGCTAGGTTACTATTGGCCTACCATGGTAGCTGATACAATGCAATTTGCCAAGCGCTGCCAAAAATGCCAGATTCACAGAGATTATGTCCACATCCCTCCAGAATGGCTACATCCAACAGCAATCTCATGGCCTTTCGAAGCCTGGGTTATGGAAATCATAGGTCCTATTTCTCCCCATCAAGCAAAGGTCATCGCTTCATCTTCGCCGCTACGGATTATTTCTCCAAGTGGTCAGAAGCATTTGCGCTCAGCGAAATGAAGACTTCATCAGTCCTTCAGTTCTTGCGCACCAACATTATTTGTCGCTTCGGCATACCTAAAAGATTCGTCCATGATAACGGACCACAATTCCGGGATCACAGATTCTACAGGTTCTACGACAAGTACAAAATCCAAAGTTGTCCTTCGACTCCATATAATCCAGCAGCGAATGGACTAGCAGAAGCCTTCAACAAGACGCTCTGCAAAATTCTCAAGAAAATGGTCTCTAGTCACAGAAGAGACTGGGGCGACAAACTACTAGAAGCTTTGTGGGCCTATCGAACCACCGTTCGAGGACCAACCCATAGCACACCATTCTCTTTGGTCTATGGATGCGAAGCTGTTGTCCCTTTGGAAGTACAAATTCCTTCCTTAAGGGTATCTTTGCAAAATGACATGACGCAAGAAAGTAATGTCAAACTGAGACTCCAAGAGCTGGATAATCTCGATGAAAGACGACTCGAAGCTCTACAAAGCATTGAGTTGTACCAAGCACGCATGGCAGGATCTTTCGACAAAAAGGTCAGGCAACGCGCCTACAAAAAGGGTGACTTGGTTCTTGCAGTAAAAAGACCCATACTCTTTGCCCACAAATCCAAAGGCAAATTCGAACCAAAATGGGAGGGACCCTTCGTCATCGACAAAGTCTTCTCCAACGGTGCATACGCTCTTCTAAACATGGAAGGAGACAGATGTATGCTACCCATCAACGGCAAGTTCTTGAAGCGGTACTACCCTTGAAGACTTCCTCAAACGGGTCAGAGCAATATCTACACGGCTAAAGTGTATTTCCAAGGTACTTGCTTGTCAAACCCACCCCTTTTGAAATTTTCATCTTTATGTTGAAGTTTCCAAAAAAAAAAAACTTTCAAAACAATGCTTACTTTCATCGTTTCATTGTTCAAAAGAAAAATCAATCCTAGCTTTTTCCTAGACTTGACCAAAATTTTTGATCCTTGAACCCAAAATTCATGGTTTGAAACAAAAATTGGGACTTAGGAATTTTCACCCTAGACCGCCCGGTTTTTACAACCAAAATGGTTTTAAGTCAAAATTTATGACCTTCGTGTCTTTAAACAAAAATTTTGAAACCGCGGGGAAGCGACATTCAGTCGATACTCGCAAAACCCAAAAACCGGAAGGATGCGAACCTCATTCGATACTTCCAAAACCCAAAAATCGGAAGGATGCGAACCCCATTCAATACTTCCAAAACCCAAAAATCGCAAGGAAGCGAACCCCATTCGATACTTGCAAATTTCAAAAATCGTAGAGAAGCAACAAACCAGTTGATATCCACGACCCAAATTTCAAAAATCGTGGAGATGCAACATACCAGTTGCTATCCACAACCCAAATTTCTAATGGTTCGAGAAAACCTCAAATTTCAAAACTCGCGGAGAAACGACATCAAGTCAGTACCCGCAGAACCAAAAGTTTTGGGAAAAGGAGGGAAGCGACGCTTAGTCGATATTTACACCCCAATTCGCGAGGAAGCGACATTCCATCGATACTCGCAAAACCTAACCCGCGAGGAAGTGACATTCCATCAATACTTGCAAAACCGAATGAGTAAGGAAGCGACATTCCATCGATACTCGCAAGACCATTCAGTGGGGATGCGACATTTAGTCGATACCTGCATTTTGAAAACCAAAACTCGGCTATAAATGCCAAAATCCAGCTATAAACACCAAAATTCGGCTATAAATGCCAAAACAAAAATTTTTCGGCTATAAACGCCAAAATCGGCTTTCATGCCAATAAAACAAAACTTGGTTTTCAAAAATCTGGCTATAAACGCCAAAATCTGGCTATAAACGCCAAAACTCGGCTATAAACGCCAAATCCGGCTATAAATGCCAGAATCCGGCTATAAATGCCAAAATTCGGCTATAAATGCCAAAAACAAAATTTTTCGGCTATAAACGCCAAAATCGGCTTTCATGCCATCTCAAAATCGGCTCTCATGCCACAAACAAAATTTTTGGCTCTCATGCCATCCCAAAGTTCGGCTATAAATGCCAAAACAAAACAAAAAAAAAATCGGCTATAAACGCCAAAATCTGGCTATAAATGCCAAAATTCGGCTATAAATTCCAAGACAAACAAAACAAAATTCGGCTTCTATGTCATTTTAGAATTCGGCTTTCACGCCATCCAAAAATTTTGGCTCCCATGCCGCAAAACAAATTTTGGCTCTTACGCCACAAAATTAGGCTTTCTCGCCATCCAAATTTTTGTTTTCAAACCATCAAAAACAAGGCTTTCCGCCACAAAATTGGCTTTCATGCCCAAAACAACCCTTTGACAAAAGATTTTCACAAAATGACAACCTTTTGATCAAATCCTTAAACAAAAATTCCCATCTAACTTTTGCTCAAAATTGTTTTCATCAAAAAATGATTTAAGTGAAAGGGAGGGGATACAAAAATATAGTACCAAAACTAGTTATACATGGAGGTACCAAAAAAAAAGAAGAAGAAAAGAGTTTGTTACAACTCAGGCGCTCAATCCGACATGGTCTTCAACCAAAGGTTCAACTCCTCAAGCAGACCCTTGGCCTTAACTTCCAAAGTTTTTAGGCCACGCTTCTTCAAAATGTCCCCATAAAACACGGCCGAATGCCGCGACCCATCTGCAGCACGAGGAAGTTCTTCCTAGAGGACCTGCCACTGCTCATGCTCCTGAGTCTTCCTCCGGACATTACCTTCAGCTTCCTCAACCTGGCGAATGAGAGTCCCCTCCTTCTCCCAAGCCTGCTGAACGGCCGCATTGGAAGATCTAGCAGACCGACGAGGCGCGTCAGTAACAGGACCTTTACCCTTGTTCGTTCTAGAAGAACTACCTGCAACAGATGGAAAAGAAAAGATCAATCAACATGAAAATGACAGAATTCTGCTACAAAATTCTAGCAAAATTTTGACATGGTTCCGGGGCAATTCCAACGAAAAGGAAAATACTCCGAAAAAGACAGGAAGCCTGAAGATGGGCTCAACATCGCTGTGAGCTCATAGTCAGTGGAGAATTCTCAAAGAAGGCTAGAACTCAACATCGCTGCGAGAACAAGCCAATCTCATCAAACCTCCGCAAAATCTGGAAAAGAGCTCAACATTGCTGTGAGCTTCAGAATCCAAAAATTGCAAAAATTCCTCAAAATCCAGAAAGACCGAGAAAGAGCTCAACATCGCTGCGAGCTCAAAATCCCAACACTTGCAAAAGATTTTCAGGTATGCATCATCATACTTCCAAATCTATTTACCAAAACTCACGCATCAAAAATATATCATCATACATTAAATGCTAGGAAAACCTTGACCAAAGTTTGACCAATTCCAACCCAATTTGGTCAAAACCAATCAAACTTTGTCTAAGTCAAAAATCATGTTGGCTTGACCTAGAGACTCTAGCCTTCTATCTTGATGCATAAAAAAAAAATGCATACATATTGAAATTGCATAGCCTCATTATCATAGTGAACAAACAAGGAAAAAGAAAAAGAAAGAGAAAAAAAAATCTCAGCACAAAAAAAAAAAAAAACAAAGAAAAAAAAAAGAGAAAAAAAAGGGAAAGAAAAAAAAAGAGAAGCACGAAAAAAAAAAGGGAAGAAAAAACGTGCATGACAAGAAAAGAAAAGAAAAAAAAAAGAGAAGAAAGAAAAGAAAAGAAAAAGAAGAAAAAAATGATGAAGAAGCTACTTCTACAATGGAGATTCTTGACGAGGAAGAAAACTTACTTGAAGCCATTGATGGAGAAGAAGAATAAAAGCTTGGAGATCCTTGAAGAAGAGAAAACACTTCTTGCCTTGGGGAGCACTCTTGAAGATTTCTTGCAAAAAGAAAGTAATGGAGCAAAAGCACCAACCCTCTTTGCTTTTATAGAAGAGAGCAAGCCAAAAGAGGAAAAAAAGAGAAAGAAAGGAGGTAAGTGCTAAAATTTAGCTACTTTCCCAAAGAGAAAGATATTTTGAGAGAATCTTTCCACAAAAAGAAAACTTGAGAAATTCTCTCCAAGTAAAGATATTTTTAGATATTCTCTACACAAAAGAGATATTTTTGGATATTCTTTACAAATATGACACTATATGAGATCTAGGCCATCTCCAAAGCCTAAGGTCCCATGGGTTAGCCCATATGAGCCAGGTTTGACCACCTAGGCACTAAAAGTGGCTTTAAGTCAAAATATTCCTCTTACCAAGAGCAAAAAAAAAAGAAAAGAGTAAAAAAAAAAAAAAAAAGAGAGTCCCATGCCTCTTTTGAGTTGATGGGTCCATTAAAAAAAAACAGAGAAAAAAGAAAAGTCTCATGAGTTTCCAAAAACCAAACCATTCAACCTCATGAACCAAATTGAGCCCAAATCTTGAAATTGACATTTCACAAAACCAAATTCCGGTCCCCTAGCTCGCCACATATAGCTTGTTAGGTCACAAGACCAAAACCAAAAATCAAAATCCAAACCAAACCTAACCTGACCCCCCAACCTGCCACATACAGCTTGTTGGGTCACAAGGTCGAAACCAAAATCAAACCCCGACCCCCTAACCTGCCACATACAGCTTGTTAGGTCACAAGGTCAAAAACCAAAATCCAAAACCCAAAATCCAAATACCCCATGTCATTTTCAAAACTTTGCCTTGAGATGGTACGTGATCCCTCTCACTACCATAAAATTCCCCCGGAAACTCAGAAGGCTATTTAAAAAAAAAAAAAAAAAAAAAAGCTCAAGACTCTTGGTCAAGTTGGAATCTCTCCTCCAAGTTTCTCTTCGAGGCACATCGACTCCAAAAAGCTACTCATCGCTGTACCTCGAGGGGGCATTTGTTGACACTAAAAAAGTCAATATATCTCCTCAACATCAAGAAGCCTCCTGAAGCTGCATCCTGCTAAAAAAAGGCAAGGCTACTTCAAGCATCAGATTTTGTCAGAATCAGACAGAAACTGAGAGATCCTTCAAGACAGCTAAAAGAGGGGTACACCTAAGGTTTCGGGTCATTCCGACAACGTTTGGCCCAACTTCATTGCTCCAACAGCTAAACAGGCGCTTCCGGTGGCAACATCATCAAAGACACCAAAACTTTGATCAAAGCCTACGGATGACTCCAGAATGTCTCCAAATGGCTCCCTGCCAAATTTCAAGTCAAACCGACAACGTTTGACCCCCCATCAATGCTCGAGCAGCAAAATTAAGCCTCCCGGCGGCGGGAACCACGAAAGCCATCACTCATCAAACAAAACACATGAGTGGCTTCAACATGCTTCCAAAAGGCTGCGCGTCAAATTTCAGGTCATTCCGACAACGTTTGACCAGGTTTCGATGCTCCGATAGAAAATCAAGCCTACCGGCGGCGGAGCAACCCGAGACCATGACATCCAAAACGGAGCCCATGGAACGTCTCAAAATGACTCCACACAGGCTCCTCATCAAATTTCAGGTCAATCGGACATCGTTTGACCACATATCAAAGCTCGGCATTTTCCCCGCAGCAAAATCAAGTGAAGCATCGATGGGACCCCAAACGGTTTCAAAACTCAAATAAAAGCCCATGGTTGGTCCTATCCATTGCTCAAGAAGCTTCACCTCAATTTTCAGGTCATTCCAACATCGTTTGACCTAGTTTCGACGCTTGACGGAAAATCGACTACAAAGTCTTCGACTTTCCCGAAAAATAGGAAACTTTGTGCTCCGATTTCGCAAGGGTTCTCGTCAAGATTTCTCTACGAAAATCAAGTCAATAATTGAGGAAAAGTGTCAAGAAAAACACAGAAGAAAAAAGGAACGACAAAGACGAAAAAACGGCCGAAAACGACGCTCAGCGACCAAACGGGCCGAAGCCCTATGGTCGCCGGCGACCCTGGCCCAAGGTCGCCAGGCGACCCTGGGTGCATGGTCGCTCGGCGACCCTGGAAATCCGGGTCGCCGGATTTTGCACCAAAGTGTCCGTTTTCGATGGTTTTCGCGTTTCGGGTGTTCCGGCCTCTGTGATTTTCGGAAAATGCAATGTTTGATGCTTAAAAACGACTGATCTTCGTCGACATCTCGGATCCGCCGTCAAAAGCATGAAATCATCACCGATCACCTCAAGATCGCCAACCGGCTGACCAAGAAAGTGCACTTTCTGTCCGACCGATCGTGAAATAGACAAGACAGACGTCACCGGCCCGCCAACATCAATCAATGTCTGAAATTGCATCGCAATCCGACATCAAATAATGCATGGATCCACCCGTGATGATCGCAAGAAGAATCTCAAAAGGCGCAGCACGGCCCACGACTCTTCGCATGCCTTGGCAACCCTTTAATGTCGTTAATTGACCCATTAAAGCAGTCATTAACTCATTATTTTGGACGGCCCAATCAGAACCAAGCATTTGGGAGTTACAAATCCAAGCAATAATGGCATTAAACCCATGAAACTCCCATTATCATGAAGCATAAAGGTGATTAAATGCCCACTACCTTCATCAGCCAATCACAAGCCTTGAAAAAGGAGTTACAAAATCAACTTGTAACTCCTCATCAATTCTTTCATCATGGCCATCAATGACAATAAACACCTCATGGCTACCAAAAGCCTATATAAGGAGGTCCATTCCAAGAAGAAAGCAGGATGAAAATAGATCCCAAGTGCAAGCTCTGAAAGTCCAGAAAATCCAAGAGAGAGACGAAGTTCTGCTACTTTGCTCCCGGAAGCACCACAAGGTGATCAACGTCCCTTGGGGGGCCACCCCCCCAAGGTCACCTCCTTCTCCAACATGGCCTAAACGCGGCTTTTTAGCCCGTTTACTTGGTTTTTCATTGATATAGGACCTTCCCTTGGTCTTTATCGTTTAAAAAACTGAGGTTAGGAGCCAAGCCAAAGAATCAAAGCAGCACATGTTCTCATTTGAAGGGCGATGGCGAAGCCCATACATGACTTGCGACCGTCGATCTCAACGTGTCCCCGCAATCTCCTGAGAAGTTATATCCCTCTTCTTACTTTTCTATTGTAGTTTGTATTTCTTAAAGAGACAAAAAGAAATCACAATTCTTGTCTTTCATATTTGATGAGTTTTGTAAAAACGCCTTTCACGGCAAAATCGCCTTTCACGGCAAACAAACAAAAACGCCTCTTACGACATTCTAAAAACTTGTCTCTTTTCTTAATATTTATGCAATTTGAAAAGTTAGAAAAAAAGGATTGATTCCTTTCCACTTGCGAAGGTGAATCTCCGGATTATCACCATTCCAAATTCCAAGTAGAAAGTAAATCTGGCATACCTGTACAAAAATGTTGATGCCCGAGATTTTCCCTCCTCGGCCGAGACCCAGGTCAGCCCCCGGGGTACGGAAGGAGAGGCCGGAAGATTTCTTTCGGGTCCATCACTTATGAGACAGTTGACACCATGGCTGCAAAGTCGCTTTACTGACCAAGCCTCAACATCTCATGAAGACATCGATATCCCTGGATATCTCTTTGAGGAGTTGCTCGTCAAAAATCCTGAAAGCTCCTCCAATCTCTGATAATAAAGAGGAATTGCCCGATGATACAGACGAGCGGTTTTCTGACTCAGAAGAACCATCGTCGCCAAAAGAAGTACCTTACTTCAACCCAATTCCAGCAAATGATTGGGACCATCTCATTGCAAGCCTTGAAAAGGATACTGATCAAGAAGATTCATGGACAGAAACAGAGCCTCAGTCTGAAAATGCCTCTGGCACTCCAGAAGGTCTTGTTGAGTTGGAAGCCTCCGAAAATACTGTGGAGGAACCACCTTCAAAGCTTCCAACAGAAGAACCTGTTCAAAAGATAGACTTGGGAACACCTGATAACCCACGTCCTGTATTCATAAGCAAGAATATAAAGGATGATGAGTTACCCGATTATATCTCTTTTCTTCGTGAGTTCGTTGATTGCTTTGCATGGTCTTATGCCAAAATGCCCGACTTGGATCCCAAAGTAGCAGTCCACAAGCTCAACTTGCAAAAAGAAATAAAGCCTATCAAACAAGGCCAAAGAAGATTCCGTCCCGACCTGATGGACAAAATTGAACAAGAAGTTCAGAAACTCAAAAACGTTGGCTTCATCCGCGAGGAACAACATCCTGAATGGTTGGCCAACATCGTCCCTGTGACAAAGAAAAACGGGTAGATAAGGGTCTGTATTGACTACAGAGACCTGAATAGTGCATGTCCTAAAGATGAATTCCCGCTCCCCATACCAGAGGTGATGATTGACAACACCTATGGGTTCGAGCGAATGACGTTTATGGATGGATTCTCTGGCTACAACTAGATAAAGATGCATCCTGAAGATGAAAGGCATACATCATTTCGGACACCATTCGGCGTGTATTGCTATACTGTCATGCCATTTGGTCTGAAAAATGCAAGTGCAACATATCAGAGGGCTATGATGAAAATATTCCGAGATATGCAGCACAAGATGGTCGAATGCTATATTGACGACCTCGCCATCAAAAGCAGAAGAAAAGAAGACCATCTCGATGATCTTCGAGAAGTCTTCCTCCGACTTCGGAAACACAAATTGCGGATGAATCCACTAAAGTGCTTCTTCGGTGTCTCATCGGGTAAGTTTCTCAGATTCATAGTACGGAAAGCTGGAATAGAACTTGACCCTACCAAAGTCAAAGCTATCCTGGAAATGCCATCTCCCAGAACCCTAACAGAATTAAAGGGCTTCAAGGAAGGTTGGCCTACATTCGACGGTTCATCTCCAATCTATCAGGGAAATGCCGTCCATTTTCTCGTTTAATGAAGAAAGGCGTAGACATTGTCTGGGATGCTGAATGTGAAAATGCATTTCAAGACATCAAAGCATACCTCACCAAACCACCAGTGCTAGCTGCCCCTACAACTGGAAAACCATTTATCTTGTACACAAGAGCTCTTGACCACTCCTTGGGTGCTCTGCTCGCACAAGAAAACGATGACGGAAAAGAAGCTGCTCTATATTACCTTAGCCGCATGATGGTAGGTGCAGAGCAACGCTACTCCCTAGTCAAAAAAGAATGCCTTGCAGTAATGTTCGATGTACAAAAGCTGCGTCACTATCTGCTGTCGAACACAGTCTACCTGATTTCGAGGATCAACCTCCTAAAGGTCCTTGTCACAAGATCAGGTTCTCTCAATGCCCGACTAGCAAAATGGTCCATCCTTCTATCACAGTTTGATATTAGGTATGTACCACAAAAAGCAATCAAAGGACAAGCTCTGGCAAACTTCCTCGCAGAGCATCCATTGCCTAAAGATTCTCTACTCAGGGATGATCTCCCAGACGAAGTTGTCTACAATGTGGAAACTTCCTTGTCAAACGCTTCCTAGGACATGTACTTTGACGGTACAACCAGGACAAATGAAAAGGGAAAGCAAATATCGGGAATTGGCATCCTCTTTGTCAGTCCCGACAAATACATGATTCCGCACGCCTTCTCGCTACTGGAACCATGTTCAAACAATGCAGCTGAGTACCAAGCCCTGATTGTAGGATTGGAACTCGCCCTCGAATCCGGCATCACCACGCTGGAAGCTTTTGGAGACTCTCGATGAGTCAGAAATATGAAGTCAGGAAGCCTGATCTACTACCTTACTACAATAAGGCGCAATCGCTTCAACAAAAATTCAACATTTGTCACATCACCCACATCCTCAGAGGTGAAAACATCCGTGCAGATGCTCTGGCTGGACTTGCCGCATCTATGGCAATCCAAGAAGGGGAAAACATGCAAGTCACAGTGTGTCAAAGAAGGATTCTCCCTCCTCTCAACACACACCAAACAGTTGCTGAATGCCACCAAGTGGTTGGAAGTCGGATGTCCATCCTCAAACCTCCGATTGGCGACTAGAGAGATCCGTTCATTGATTATATCATGTTCGGAATACTACTTGAAGATCCAAAAGAGCGGGTAAGCATCCAAAGACGAGCCCCAAACTTTCATTTGGATATACCTTCAAAAGCACTTTACAGAAAATCCTTTAACGAGGTACTCCTACGTTGCTTGTCACAACAAGAGGCTGAGGAAACTCTCAAAGAAGTACATGCTAGTCTTTGTGGAGCCCATCAGGCTGGCCCTAGGCTCTACAACCAGGTAAAAAGGCTAGGTTACTATTAGCCTACCATGGTAGTTGATGCAATGCAATTTGCCAGGCGCTGCCAAAAATGCCAGATTCACGAAGATTATGTCTACATGCCTCCAGAATGGCTACATCCAACAGCAATCTCATAGCCTTTCGAAGCCTGGGGTATGGACTTCATATTGAGCAAAGGTCCTATTTCTCCCCTATTGAGCAAAGGTCATCGCTTCATCTTCGCCGCTACGGATTATTTCTCCAAGTGGTCAAAAGCATTTGCGCTCAGCGAAATGAAGACTTCATCAGTCCTTCAGTTCTTGCGCACCAACATTATTTGTCGCTTCGGCATACCTAAAAGATTCGTCCATGATAACAGACCACAATTCCGGGATCACAGATTCTACAGGTTCTGCGACAAGTACAAAATCCAAAGTTGTCCTTCGACTCCATATAATCCAGCAGCGAATGGAGTAGCAAAAGCCTTCAATAAGACGCTCTGCAAAATTCTCAAGAAAATGGTCTCTAGTCACAGAAGAGACTGGGGCGACAAACTACTAGAAGCTTTGTGGGCCTATCGAACCACCGTTCGAGGACCAACCCATAGCACACCATTCTCTTTGGTCTATGGATGCGAAGCTGTTGTCCCTTTGGAAGTACAAATTCCTTCCTTAAGGGTATCTTTGCAAAATGACATGACGCAAGAAAGCAATGTCAAACTGAGACTCCAAGAGCTGGATAATCTCGATGAAAAATGACTCGAAGCTCTACAAAGCATTGAGTTGTACCAAGCACGCATGGCAGGATCTTTCGACAAAAAGGTCAGGCAACGCGCCTACAAAAAGGGTGATGATGGACCCGAAAGGAATCTTCCGTCCTCTCCCTCCGCACCCCGGGGGCTGACCTGGGTCTCGGCGGAGGAGGGAAGATCTCGGGCATCAACATTTTTGTACGGGTATGCCAGATTTACTTTCTACTTGGAATTTGGAATGGTGATAATCCGGAGATTCACCTTCGCAAGTGGAAAGGAAATCAATCCTTTTTTCTAACTTTTCAAATTGCATAAATATTAAGAAAAGAGACAAGTTTTTAAAATGCCGTAAGAGGCGTTTTTGTTTGTTTGCCGTGAAAGGCGATTTTACAAAACTCATCAAATATGAAAGACAAGAATTGTGATTTCTTTTTGTCTCTTTAAGAAATACAAACTACAATAGAAAAGGAAGAAAAGGGATCTAACTTCTCAGGAGATTGTGGGGACACGTTGAGATCGACGGTCGCAAGTCATGTATGGGCTTCGCCATCGTCCTTCAAATGAGAACATGTGATGCTTTGATTTTTTGGCTTGGCTCCTAACCTCAGTTTTTCAAAGGACAAGGACCAAGAGAATGTCCTATATCCAATGAAAAACCAAGTAAACAGGCTGAAAAGCCGCGTTTAGGCCATGTTGGAGAGGGAGGTGACCTTGGGGGGGTGCCCCCCCAAGGGACGTTGATCACCTTGTGGTGCTTCCGGGAGCAAAGTAGCAGGACTTCGTCTCTCTCTTGGATTTTCTGGTTTTTCAGAACTTGCACTTAGGATCTCTTCCTTCTTTTTTTTTCTCTCTTGGAATGGACCTCCTTTTATAGGCTTTTGGTAGCCATGAGGTGTCCATTGGCATTGATGGCCATGATGAAGGAATTGATGAGGAGTTACAAATTGATTTTGTAACTCCTTTTTCAAGGCTTGTGATTGGCCGATGAAGGTAGTGGGCATTCAATCACCTTTATGCTTCATGATGATGGGAGTTTCATGGGTTTAATGCCATGATTGCTTGGATTTGTAACTCCCAAATGCTTGGTTCTGATTGGGCCGTCCAAAATAATGAGTTAATGACTGCTTTAATGGGTCAATTAACGACATTAAGTGGTTGCCAAGGCATGTGAAGAGTCGCGGGCCGCGCTGTGCCTTTTAAGATTCTTCTTGCGATCATCACAGGTGGATCCACGCACTGTTTGATGTCGGATTGCGATGCAATTTCAGACATTAGTTGATGTTGGTGGGCCGGTGACATCTGTCTTGTCGATTTCATGATCGGTCGGACAGAAAGTGCACTTTCTTGGTCAGCCGGTTGGCGATCTTGAGGCGATCGGTGATGATTTCATGCTTTTGACGGCGGGTCCGAGATGTCGACGAAGATCAGTGGTTTTGAAGCACTAAACATTGGATTTTCAGAAAATCACAGAGGCCAAAACACCCGAAACGCGAAAAGAATCGAAAACGGACACTTTGGCGCAAAATCCGGCGACCCGGATTTCCAGGGTCGCCGGCGACCTTGGGCCAAGGTCGCCAGCGACCATGGGGCTTCGGCCCGTTTGGTCGCCGAGCGTCTTTTTCGGCCGTTTTTTCGTCCCTTTTTTCTTCTGTATTTTTCTTGACATTTTTCCTCAATTCTTGACTTGATTTTCTTGAAGAAATCTTGACGCGAACCCTCGCGAAATCGGAGCACAAAGTTTCCTATTTTTCAGGAAAGTCGAAGACTTTGTAGCCGATTTTCTGTCAAGCGTCGAAACTAGGTCAAAACGATGTCGGAATGTCCTGAAAATTGAGGTGAAGCTTCTTGAGCAGTGGATATGACCAACCATGGGCTTTTATTTGAGTTTTGAAGCCGTTTGGGGTCCCATCGATGCTTCACTTGATTTTGCTGCGGGGAAAATGCCGAGCTTTGATATGTGGTCAAACGATGTCCGATTGACCTGAAATTTGACGAGGAGCCTATTGGAGTCATTTTGAGACGTTCCACGGGCTCCGTTTTGGATGTCATGGTCCCGGGTTGCTCCGCCGCCGGTAGGCTTAATTTTCTCTCGGAGCATCGAAACCTGGTCAAACGTTGTCGGAATGACCTGAAATTTGACGTGCAGCCTTTTGGAAGCATGTTGAGGCCACTCATGTATTTTGTTCGATGAGTGATGGCTTCGGTGGTTGCCGCCGCCGGGAGGCTTAATTTTACTGCTCGAGCATTGATGGAGGGTCAAACGTTGTTGGTTTGACTTGAAATTTGGTATGGAGCCCTTTGGAGACATTCTGGAGTCATCCGTAGGCTCTGATCAAAGTTTTGGTGTTTTTGATGATACCGCCGCCGGGAGCGCTTGTTTAGCTGTCGGAGCGGTGAAGTTGGACCAAACGATGTCAGAATGGCCCGAAACCTCAGGTGTACCCCTCTTTTAGCTGTCTTGAAGGACCTCTCGGTTTCTGTCTGATTCTGACAAAATCTGATGCTTGAAGTAGCCTTGCCTATTTTTAGCAGGATGCAGCTTCAGGAGGCTTCTTGATGTTGAGGAGACATATTGACTTTTTTGGTGTCAACAGGTGACTTGGTTCTTGCAGTAAAAAGACCCATAGTCTTCGCCCACAAATCTAAAGGCAAATTCGAACCAAAATGGGAGGGACCCTTCGTCATCGACAAAGTCTTCTCCAACGGTGCATACGCTCTTCTAAACATGGAAGGAGACACTACAACAAATTGCACATTTCCCGACACTATTTGTCGATGCAGTGAAAATTAGCGTTGGCAGAAGTCTTATTTCCGACACATATTTGGACTGCGTTGGCAAAAGTCACGGAAATTGCTACTTTTACCGACGCAAGTAATACCGCGTTGGCAAAAACTGTGGTAACCACATTAGCGCCAACAAAAAATCCCCCTAAAAGAGAGGGAAAGTTTTGCCAACATGTGTTTTTCTATTGGCGACGCAATAATGCGTTGGCAATTATCTTACCTACTGTCGATGCACAGATGTGCGTTGGGAAAGCTCTGAGTTTTTATTCGCACCATTGCCAACGCATTATTGCGTCTATAAAGCCCCGTCTATGACAAACATACCTTTCCCGACACTATTTTCCGACGCAGTGAAAATTTGCGTTGGCAAAAGTCATAAAGAATTGCTACTTTTACCGACGCAAGTAAGATTGCGTTGGCGAAAACTGTGGAAAAACTTTCCCGACACTATTTGGCGATGCAATGAAAATTGGCGTTGGTAGAAGTCTTTTTTCCAATGTATATTGGACTGCGTTGGCAAAAGTCACAGAGAATTGCTACTTTTACCGACAGAAGTAAGGCCGCGTTGGCAAAAGTTGTGGAAAACATACATTAGCTCCAATAAAGATTTTCCGCAAAAGAGTGTGAAAGCTTTGCCAACGCGTGTTTTCCTAATGGAACTTGGGACTCAACTGTAAGAATTATAATGTGGACTCACCTCAGGCATATGGTACATGGGTTCTCTTAGAAACAAAAGTGTGGGACCCAATTTTAAAATTTTGAACAAGGACCCATCTTGATAGGAGTTGTATGGGCCCAATTTTTATAATTGTGAATATGGGGCATACTTTATTGTTGGTAGGAGTGCCGGGGTTCCAACTAAACTTCTCGGAGTTCTAGAATTCTAAAATGCTCTTGGAGGGGCTAGGATTTTGGAATTCTACTTTTTTGTCATTTGAGAATTCTGATTGCCTTGAATACTGAGAATCCCATTAAAAGAACATTAAATTTCTCACAAGAATTATTGAATCCACAGACAGTCTGAATTTTCTGTAAGAAATGTTTGTAAAGAAATGCTTAAACCCTTAAATCCTAAACCTTGCATCAAAAGTCTGTAGTATCGATAGTGGATGAACCAAATTCATATGCCCCACTCCACAGAAAATTAATTCGCGATTCTTTCATTTTGAACTATTAGTTTGTACAAGTTTGAACTTTTTAAAGTATATTAAATGATCACTTAAGTCTACTTGTATGATAAAATGATTCTAGATTATTTAATTGTCTTTTGATTGACAATAAAATCAGATCAAATCTTGTCTTATGATTAAGCGACTTGGGCCGGGCCATCTCGGGCTCGACTTGGGTTCTATTGAGCCTAGGTCCTAGATTAAGCAATGGAAAGCCAGAAGCTCATCTTGGCCCAAATGAGTAATGCAAGAAGTTTTATGATTCATCCAAATAAGTGATAGAAAGCCCAGTTCATCATGTGCGGCGGGCTTGAGCTAGAAATATGTAAGGGGGGCTACACTTAAGGGCCATGCACTTATGGGCCTCTGTTTCTAAAGTTGGGTCTGTGATTATGCTTTATCCCGGCCCGGTCCATAAACACCGCTGGTGAATTAGAATTTAGAGGGCTCAAAAGTCAAAACCCTAAACCCTGTCAAGAACCGGGAACAGCTACAGAATAAAAAACTAGACACAATCGCGGGAAGAACCCTAAACAAGATTGAAATCGATGGAAGGATTGAGAGTAGCAGATGCAGATCTGGTTGTATACATCCATCTTTCAAAGGCCAACAAGATCAAGCAAGCAGTTCTTCGTCAGCTCAGCTCCGCATTACTCTTCCTGTATTGCTCTTTTTCTGTAATCTTTCTCTTCATGATTCTTCCTTCTTCAAGTATGCGTTTGGATGCACTCACAATCACAAGTGAATCCCCGGTTTTGCTATTTTAGTGGGTATCATGTTTATGTGTTTGATCTTTTGTGAAAGAGTACCAAAATACCCATCACATTCAAAGGACTTGTTTGGGTCTTCATAAAATCAAGTGCAAGTTACTTTAGGAGGGTTCATGCGTTAGACAAAGTTACATGTAATGTAATTAGGTTAAGAGTTTGGCTGATTGCAGGGTGACCGAGTTCCAAGGATCCAATGGGGCTTCCCAAATGCAGCCATTAAGTTGCATTGGGATTAAGGTGTACCCAAATGATAGTTGCTTTGTTGGATGAGATGCTAATAGTGCTTAGGTTTACTATCGATTTTGTTTTGGGTTGTTTGGTTTCTTCTAGGTATGGGTAACCTGATCGTGACTATGTTTTATTTTGTTCTTGACATGGTGAATTTATTCCTCAGGTTCAATGAAAACTTTGATGGCGTGGTTTTGGCTTGTGACGAGCAATTTCAAAGTAATAAGGCAAAGATCACTCCTGGGATTGTTCCAAATCTTGGTGTTAAGCTGAAAACAAAGTTGTAGCTTTTTTCTCCAAAGCCAGACATGCTATTAGGTAATTCTGGTCATTGTTTGGCTTTTCATTTATATTTTCTTTGTGGAGGGTATTGAACAGATATTTAGAAAGGAAAGAGAGAGGATAACATAGTATGAGGAAAGAAAATTTAACTAAGAAGAACATAAAAATAAGGAAAGAAACAGAACATAAAAATTTACTGATAAATTTTATTCAACAAAAGGATAGAAACAGAACATCTCATGAGTGACACAAAAAGAAAATCCAAGAGAAGGGTATAAATTAAACCCAAAACCACTATCACAAGAAACACAAAAAACATGACCAGTTGGATATTATGCACAAATGAGAGAGACACCATGAAGCACCCTGTCCTTTGCTTACTTAACCATCTCATCATTTGCCGATCTATCCACATGCTGAAATTCCACCTTTAGATAAGAAGGTGATGATTTAATCTCATTTAGGCAGAAGTGACTTCCAATGCCCCCAGCCATAAATCTCTGTTGCTTGCACTGGAAAAATCATAGTGTCTTGTAGTGTTCTTTCTTGCAGGTAGATCAAATTGTAGTGCTTGATCTAATTTTATCTTGTCTCTCAGTCTTCATTTTGTGATTTGCCACTACTGTAGAAGGAAAGGTTGTCAAGGTTGGAAAAGAATCCATTCATGTTATTGTGCTTGGGTTCTCCTCAGCAGCAATAACATTTGAAGACATTTGTGAAGAATTCAAGTTTAAAACTGTAATCTCTTATTCCTTTTATTGGTGTTTCCTTTTCCAAATATCAAAACTGTTATATGCATTTTTTTTTTCCAAAGTATTGTGGCAATCAATTGAGATTTATCTTTTCACTTAACAGTATATTTGTCTTCGTTGTAGAAACATGGTGAAAGTGTGTTTGCTAGCTGATAAATCTTTACTCTCTTACTGAAGTTTGAAGTTTGAACTATAAATTAATGAAATTTTTATTTAAAATGTATAAGCAAAGATAAATTCCACTTCATAGACAACTTTTTAAATTTTTCGCTCTGCAGCTACTCCCATTTATGTATTCCATTTAGTGTTCCATAAAAGTAAAACCCAATAAATCTAACTGCTTTTCAGTTGGTACTAATAAATGACAATTATAACAAATGCACTGAAATACAACCACCATTGGTTGTCACAATTAGCAGTAATGATTTAACAAAGGTCTTTTTCTCTTCTTACTGCTCATTATAATTGGATCTCTCCAACTAAACCCAAGCATCTGATCTGCTTGACATGCCATCTTTTTTCTTCTTCCAACTTGAAATCCAGTTTTCTTAAACATATCATTGAAAATACCATTGAGTTTTCATCTCTCTACCATCTGTAATATGTGCATCATGTGTTAGATTTCATTTTCATATGGAGTGTGTGGATAACTACTTTATGGCACATTGGCACTAATGGTCGATATCTCCCCATTCTGCCCAGGGCTTGAGGTACCCTGCTCCCATAAGAACTTTTGATGTCCCTACGGCACAAAAAAAGATACTTCAGATATTTTGATGTGAGTCAGTAACGCAGCATTTTGCCAATTATATCAAACTACCATGTCGGCTATAGCTCAATTTTGACTTAATTCTTTTCATAAATCAATTGAAGCCTACTCTCATGTGAATGTCATCTATATTAACACAATATTACATCTGTTCTATGAAATAGATACAGGCAGAAATTGTCAACTTACATTAGCCACGCCCCTGGAAGTGTTAGTTTTACTCACATGCATCACTAACACATGAACACCACTATCCAACCACAACTGGTGGGGCAATGAAGTCTTAATTATTAGGGACAAAGGGTAGAGTGTTATGATCAATTGGAGGTGGAATTAGTGATGTGAAAATAGCGCCCATCATTATTTAAAAGGATTGGACACGAGATTACTACGTGTACAGGTTATCTTATAGTTTTGTATATATGTGAAAGGGACGGCCTTAACTTTGGTGACATCAACATTCTTCTTTGATGCTTGTGGTTCAGTTGATGCCCCTTTACTTAATAGGACTTTACTGGTTTGTTTTTTTCTTCAATTCATTTGAGTCCGAGAAGAAATTGAAAAAGCAATTCGTTCTGATAAAAAAATGTGTTTTATTATTTAGTGTTGAATGAGGATTTGAAAACACAGAAGTTCATTAATGTAGTGCTTTACTTTCAAACAATAATAGAGAACGAGTGGTTGAACTCTGAAATTTTTGTAGAGAAACTAAAATCATAGAAATAAAAAAACGTTATGGTGGTGCTTTTGCTTTTCAAAAATTGAAGATGTGTTGACTGTTTTTATATAAATATACATGAATATATGCTTATATGTTTATAATTAATTTTGATATCTCATAAATTCAAAATGTAATATCTTACTTTTTGCCCCGGGCTAAGCACGGGGCGTTGTTGCTAGTTTATTGCTACCTGTATTCTGACGGTGTTCTTTTTTGGTTTTGCAGATTGATTTTGGATTTTATTGTGCTGGTTGCGGGCTCTTAGGAGTTACCTTTTTTATTTTGATCACAGACATTTGTATATGTTAGAGATTTTTGGAAATTATCAAGTAGTAATATTTGTATATTTTAGAGGTTCGTGGGTTTATTTTGGTTTATGGATGTAAGATATTTGATTGTGGATGTTATTTTTGATTTGTTAATGAATCTATTTTAAATTGGGTTGTGCATCAAGTTTGGTGGTTTGAACAGGTACTCAGATTTTTTTTTTGTGGTATACAGGGATAAATGAAAATTTAATTTAAAAAATAATAATAATAATCTTTCCCGACGCACCAGCGTGCGTTGCAAAAAAGAAAATGTATAACAACATTTCCCGACGTGATTTCCAAGTCGGCGAAGTTGCATTTCCCAACGCGTTAGCTCAAAGATATAGCGCATTCACAACGCATTGGTAGCGTCGGCTATTTCATGAATTCCCAACGCTTAGTCATTGTCGGCCATCACCACGAATTCGCAACGCACTACGAGCATCGTCCATTGCTAGAAATTTCCAACGCACTACAAGCGTCGGCCATTACTATGAATTCCCAACGCGGTGCCAGCGTTGGCCATTACTAGGAACTCCCAACGTACTACCAACGTTGGCAAATATGGTTTTCGAATTAGAAAAGTTGGACTTTTTGCCGATGCACATCTCTTTGCCGACGTATTGCCCGACGCTGCAGTGCGTTGGCAATTGTATAGGGATATGCCGACACCGTTAAAATAGCGTCGACTATGGATTTGGCTACACATGATTGCCGACGCGCTGAAATGCGTTGGGAAATTCTTTGCCGACGCAAAACCTATCTTTCTAGACATAATGGATGCGTTGGCAAAACTACATTTTGTTGTAGTGGACAGATGTATGCTACCCATCAACGGCAAGTTCTTGAAGCGGTACTACCCTTGAAGACTTCCTCAAACGGGTCAGAGCAATCTCTACACGGCTAAAGCGTATTTCCAAGGTACTTGCTCGTCAAACCCACCCCTTTTGAAATTTTCATCTTTATGTTGAAGTTTCTAAAAAAAAAAACCTTTCAAAACAATGCTTACTTTCATCGTTTCATTGTTCAAAAGAAATATCAATCCAAGTTTAGGAGCCTCTTTCCAGACATGACCAAAATTTTTGATCCTTTAACCCAAAATTCATGGTTTGAAACAAAAATCGGGACTTAGGAATTTTCACCCTAGACCGCCTCGGCTTTTACAACCAAAATGGTTTTAAGTCAAAATTTATGACCTTCGTGTCTTTAAACAAAAATTTTGGTTTTTAGAAACCGCGGGGAAGCGACATTCAGTCGATACTCGCAAAACCCAAAAAAACCGGAAGGACGCGAACCCCATTCAATACTTCCAAAACCCAAAAATCGCAAGGAAGCGAACCCCATTTGATACTTGCAAAATTTCAAAAATCGTGGAGAACCAACATACCGATTGATATCCACAACCCAAATTTCAAAAATCGTGGAGAAGCAACAAACCAGTTGATATCCACAACCCAAATTTCAAAAAATCATGGAGACGCAACATACCAGTTGATATTCACAACCCAAATCTCAAAAATCGTGGAGATGCATCATACCAGTTGCCATCCACAACCCAAATTTCAAATGGTTCGAGAAAACCTCAAATTTCAAAAATCTCGGAGAAACGACATCAAGTCAGTACCCGCAAAACCAAAAGTTTTGGGAAAAGCAGGGAAGCGACGCTTAGTCGATATTTGCACCCCAATTCGCGAGGAAGCGACATTCCATCGATACTTGCAAGACCATTTAGCGGGGAGGCAACATTTAGTCGATACCTGCATTTTGAAAACCAAAAATTCGGCTATAAACGCCAAAACTCGGCTATAAACGCCAAATCCGGCTATAAATGCCAAAATCCGGCTATAAATGCCAAAACAAAAAAAAATTTGGCTATAAATGCCAAAATCGGCTTTCATGCCAATAAAACAAAACTTGGTTTTCAAAAAAAAAAAAAAAAATTCGGCTATAAACGCCAAAATCCGGCTATAAACGCCAAAATCCGGCTATAAATGCCAAAATTCGGTTATAAATGCCAAAACAAAAATTTTTCAGCTATAAACGCCAAAATCGGCTTTCATGCCATCTCAAAATCGGCTCTCATGCCACAAACAAAATTTTTCGCTCTCATGCCATCTCAAAATTCGGCTATAAACGCCAAAAGTCGGCTATAAATGCCAAAACAAAACAAAAAATTTCGGCTATAAATGCCAAGACAAACATTCCAAAATTCGGCTTCTATGCCATTCCAAAATTCGGCTTCTATGCCATTCCAAAATTCGGCTTTCATGCCATCCAAAAATTTTGGCTCCCATGCCGCAAAACAAATTTTGGCTCTTACGCCACAAAATTAGGCTTTCACGCCATCCAAAATTTGGTTTTCAAACCATAAAAAAAAAAAAAAAAAACCAGGCTTTTCGCCACAAAAATTGGTTTTCATGCCCAAAACAACTCTTTGACAAAAGATTTTCACAAAATAACAACCTTTTGATCAAATTCTTAAACAAACATTCCCATCAAACTTTTGCTCAAAATTGTTTTCATCAAAAAATGATTTAAGTGAAAGGGAGGGGATACAAAATATAGTACCAAAATTGTTTATACATGGAGGTACAAAAAAAAAAAGAAGAAGAAAAGAGTTTGTTACAACTCAGGAGCTCAATCCGACATGGTCTTCAACCAAAGGTTCAACTCCTCAAGCAGACCCATGGCCTTAACGTCCAAAGTTTTTAAGCCACGCTTCTTCAGAATGTCCCCATAAAACGCGGCCGAATGCCGTGACCCATCTGCAGTACGAGGAAATTCTTCCCAGAGGACCTGCCACTGCTCATGCTCTTGAGTCTTCCTCCGGACATTACCTTCGGCTTCCTCAACCTGGCGAATGAGAGTCCCCTCCTTGTCACGAGCCTCCACAATGGCGGTCCATTTGGCAGCAGCCTCTTCCTCTAAATGATCAAGACGCTACCTAACATCGACGACCTCCTTATCGAGGCGGTCCAAGTCTTGCTTCAGCCCCATGATGGATAACTCAGTAACGTTCTTCTCCCGAACAATCTGCCTCCGAGTCTTCGTGACCTCAGTCAGCTCAGCTTTGACTTTGCTGGAAGGTTTTATGAACATCTCATCAAAGAAGTCACCATCTGGGAAACTCTTGGTCTCAGTCCATTTCTTCCCCAAGGTGATGATCTCCTCAACAAAGTCCTTGGCGCTTGCGATGTCCAGACCGACTTCTTTGCTATCAGCAAGGATGTCCTGCACATGCTTGATCATGCCAAAACCAACTTCCAAATGACCTCAAGAAAGAGTCTCAACCCATGAGCTCAAGACAGTCTTCAACACCTTCCTTGCATACTGAAGGTGCGGTGCAGATGAGGATTCGCCATGCTCTGGTGCCCGACTGCCTACGTCATGCTCCATTGGAAGAGTAATCAATAGACTTTTTCCAACTGAAGAAGCTGACTCATTGAAAGAAGAAGAAGCCCCTACTTCTGGATCAGCAGCAGGTGTCCCCTGTTCTGGCTCTGAAGAAGACGGAGGAATCTCTCCTGCTGCTTCACAATCTATCAAAATAAAAAAATAAAAAAGAAAAAAAGGAAGAAAAGACAAAAAGGTATGAATATGATCTTGTCAAAAATATATCAAAAAATATATCAAGATTATTATTGCAAATATACCTGCTTCGACGACCGGTGGAGTACTCTCTGCCTCTTTGAGCCCATCCGAAGCATCATCAAAAGTTGCGTCCATAAATGGCTCGAAATCGTCGGAATCCTCTGGCAAGTCAGCTACATGTTAGCAAATGACGGCAAAAGAAGAAAAAAAAAAGCAAAAGCCAAAGCAAAACATACCAGGTCAAGGTTCTGGAACCACTCCAGAGTCCCTGGGCTCTTCCTCAGATGCCACGACTGGATCCGTCATCGCCTCATCGGTAGGAACCTCAGGCATCACCAGGTCATCATCCTCTGCTAAACAAAGAAGCAGCGGATCAAAACAAAATCTTTCACAAAAAAAGGGGGAAGGAAGAAACAAAAGGAAAGAAAGGGGATCATACCAACTATCTCCTCTTCTCTGCTTCTCTTCTCCGGAGGCTTGTCAGCACCCTCAGACACCTCCTCAGCAATGGTGAGAGGAACGTCGAGATCAGAAGGACTATCGTGCCGTCTCATGTTACGGCGTTGTCCTCTCCTCCTCTTGCCTCGGCGGGTCAATCTGCTCGACGATCCTGCCCCACTATCAACATCAGGCCTCTCACAAGAGTCCTCACTGGATGGTCTACTTTTCTCAGTAGACTCCATGGAAGCCTTCGTATGCTCTGCCTGTATCATAGCATCGATCTCGACCTCCTCCTCCTCCAGCTGTCTCAAGACCTCACCAGGAATTCCTTGTACAGCTCCCGATCTGATGATGTCCTGCCCGTTGAGAAAGCCTATCTTGTGTTTCTCCCCAGAAAGGAAGGCCAAAACTTCCTCCTAGCGGACACCATCTGATTTACCAAGACCCTTCCCAGGAGATTGCTTAATATTGAGCTCTTTCTTGGAAAGCCCCCGGTACACTGAAAAGCTCTCCACGAACCACTTCGTGAAGCCAGCAGTCCGGAAGGTGGGCAGCTCAGGATAGGAAATCATGGGAAGTGAAGCCAGCAGTCCGGAAGGTGGGCAGCTCAGGATAGGAAATCATGGCGGTAGTGTCCTCGGCGCTATAGAAAGCTCATGCATTTCTCCCATCCTGCAAACCTCCAAAATGCTTCACCATGCTCGAAGGCTCTCCAACAATGCCTTGAGAGAAGCCAAGCTGCAATGCAAAATGCGAATGGACATACGGTTGGATATCGACGAAAAGATGTCTGCGGTACACCATCGTACCAACCCGTATGTTGAAGAGCCATCTCTTCTCCGCGTCTGTCAAAGCATAGTGTCTTCCCGACCCTGCCCTGGTCGAATTACGGGAGACACCAAAGTCAAAAGCCTTCTTCCGCAAACCCGGAGAAAGCTTCACCGAAGACTGCCCAATCTCGACGTCCCTAAATCGTCGGATCCTCAAACGGGCAGATAAAAGTGATTCGGGAACGGCTGTCCCTCTAGCCAAACGAATCATAAAGGGATCTTCGTCCTGGGCAACTCCCAAATGATGGAAGCTAGGACAGTGGTATACATACCACGAATAGAAGATATGGGCAGAAAATACCCTGTTCATGGGAAGCCTAAGCTGAACCAGGAAAGCAGCAGCCTGAAGTTTGGTACATAAATAAGAGTAAAAAGCAGGTACCAAAGCCAGCCGCTCTCCAAACGCCATATGACAAGCCGGAAAAATACAGTGCGGCCTGATGTGCGTCCCATCTCCTCCAGCAAAAACAGCCTCACCCAGCCAGTAAGTGAGGTAAACAGCGAGATCTCTCCGCAACGCAATGTCAGGACAAATGGCATCTGCGCTTGCGAAGAACTTCTTCAAATCTTCTCGCATAGCAGCGATCTTCTTCAAACTTGATGCTTTAGCCCTAACATCCTGGGCCATGCCATCAGAAGAATCCCCGCTGTCAAAAAAGTTGGAGCTGCAACTTCTCCAATTGCTGCATCTAACTTTCGAACCCTCCTTCTCCTTCAAAAAATCGTAGAAGGCGACGAGCTGAAAGTACACAAGCCCAAACTCCTCAGACTGCTCCTCAAGGATGTTGTTAATAGGCATAAACTCCTCATAGAGTTTGCCGAGGATAGGCAATCCGGTGATGGCACTCAGTTCCTTCAAAGAAAAACCAATCTCACCATTCGTCACAATGAAGGTGTTGGTTTGTGGAAGGAATGACTCCAGCATGGCCATGAAAGCCTCATCGGAGAAAACGACGGTTTGCCGAAAAGCGCGAACCGCATAAAAAACCTCGGCCTCCCGAAGAACGGCCTCACCAATCCTCAGGGTGTGATCAGTCCATGACTCCCAGCTCGAGTTAGCGCTGAAACGGCCACGAAGTCGAAAGGCTTCACCCAATTGCTGCCATCACCCCGAAAAACGCCAAGGCCCACCGGTCTCAAATCAACCGATGGATGATCAGAACCTTGGTAGCCACTGGCTGGCATCAACATGTCCATACGGACAGGTGGCTTCTCTGCAAAACCAGAAGGTCCACCAACAAAAACCCCGGTCTTGATCACACTGGTCCTCTTCACCCAGCTCGGAGGATCTTCCCTCTTAGGGCACGTGGGAGATAGGCTCAGGATCGAGATGGTCCGGTCAAAAGACGACCGGGTAGAAATAGTTCTCTCCTCACCATCAGCTGTGTAAGAGAACTGAAAACATCTCCTTTGGTATGTCAAGTCGTCGGGGACTTCATCACCGAAGAAGAAGGTAGGCTTGAGCACAACGCTCTGATCGTCCGTAACCCAGGGACGGCTGCTTACCATGATCTTATAGAATTCCTCATCCTTGAAAGCGATCAATCGCTGTCTCATCTCATCACGATTGAGGGAATCGCATTCTTCCAAGTTTTTCTCCACAAATTGGACCTTCTCCCAAGCCTGCTGAACGGCAGCATTGGAAGATCTAGCAGACCGACGAGGTGCGTCAATAACAGGACCCTTACCTTTGTTCGTTCTAGAAGAACTACCTGCAAAAGGTTGAAGAAAAGATCAATCAACATCAAAATGACAAAATTCTGCTACAAAAATTCTAGCAAGATTTTGACATGGTTCCCGGGCAATTCCGAAGAAAAGGAAAATACTCCGAAAAAGACAGGAAGCCTGAAGATGAGCTCAACATCGCTGCGAGCTCATTGTCAGTGGAGAATTCTCAAAGAAGGCTCGAACTCAACATCGCCACGGGAACGAGCCAATCTCATCAAACTTCCGTAAAATCTGGTAAAGAGCTCAACATTGCTGCGAGCTTCAGAATCCAAAAATTGGAAAACTTCCTCAAAATCTAGCAAGACCGAGAAAGAGCTCAACATCGCTGCGAGCTCAAAATCCGGATACTTGCAAAAGATTTTCAGGTATGCATCATCATACTTCCAAATCTATTTACCAAAACTCATGCTTCAAAAAAAATATCATCATGCATTAGATGCTAGGAAAACCTTGACCAAATTTTGACCAATTCCAACCCAATTTGGTCGAAACCAATCAAACTTTGTCCAAGTCAAAAATCATGTTGGCTTGACCTAGAGACTCTAGCCTTCTATCTTGATGCATCAAAAAGAAAAAAAGAGAGAAAGAAAATGCATACATATTAAAATTGCATAGCCTCATTATCATAGTGAGCAAACAAGGAAAAAGAAAAAGAAAGAGAGAGAAAAAAATCTCAGAAAAAAAAAAAGTTTTGGTCCACAAGCCGTGGCCCACTGCCATGTGGCAGTACGGTCAGGTCCATACGGACCTGTCCGTACAGCCAGAAGAAAAACAAAAACAGCAAAAAAAAGAAAAAAGGAAAGAAGAGAAAAACGCTGAAAAAAAAAAGAAATCAGCGTGAAAAAAAAAACAGAAAAAAAAGAGAGTACACGTTTTAAAAAAAAAAAAAGAAAACCGTGGAAAGAGAAAAAAAAAAAGAAAGAAAAAAAGAAGCACGAGAAAAAAAAAAGAGAACGAAAACATGCATGAAAAGAAAAACAAAGAAAAAAAAAAGAAAAAGAAGAAGAAAAGAAAAAATAAAGAAGCTACTTCTACAATGGAGATTCTTGACGAGGAAGAAAACTTACTTGAAGCCATTGATGGACAAGAAGAAGAAAAGCTTGGAGATCCTTGAAGAAGAGAAAGCACTTCTTGTCTTGGAGAGCACTCTTGAAGATTTCTTGCAGAAAGAAAGCAATGGAGCAAAAGCACCAACCCTCTTTGCTTTTATAGAAGAGAGCAAGCCAAAAGAGGAAACAAGGAGAAAGAAAGGAGGTAAGTGCTAAATTTTAGCTACTTTCCCAAAAAGAAAGATATTTTGAGAGAATCTTTCCACAAAAAGAAAACTTAAGAAATTCTCTCCAAGTAAAGATATTTTTAGATATTCTCTACACAAAAGAGATATTTTTAGATATTCTTTACAAATATGACACCATATGAGATCTAGGCCATCTCCAAAGCCTAAGGACCCATGGGTTAGCCCATATGAGCCAGGTTTGACCACCTAGGCACTAAAATTGGCTTTTAGTCAAAGTATTCCTCTTACCAAGAACAAAAAAAAAGAAAAGAGCAAAAAAAAGTCCCATGCCTCTTTTGAGTTGATGGGACCATTCAAAAAAAAAAAAAAAAGAAAAGAAAGTCTCATGAGTTTCCAAAAACCAAACCATCCAACCTCATGAACCAAATTGAGCCAAAATCTTGAATTTGACATTTCACAAAACCAAATTCCGGTCCCCTAGCTCGCCATATACAGCTTGTTAGGTCACAAGACTAAAACCAAAATCAAAATCCAAACCAAACCAAAACCAACAAATCAAATCTGACCCCCGAACCTACCACATACAGCTTGTTGGGTCACAAGGTCAAAATCAAAATCAAACCCCGACCCCCTAACTTGCCACATACAGCTTGTTAGGTCACAAGGTCAAAAACAAAAATCCAAAACCCAAAATCCAAATACCCCATGTCATTTTCAAAACTTTGCCTTGAAATGGTACGTGATCCCTCTCACTGCCATAAAATTCCCCCGGAAAATCAGAAGGCTATTCAACAAAAAAAAAATGCTCAAGACTCTAGGTCAAGTTGGAATCTCTCCTCCAAGTTTCTCTTCGAGGCACATCGACTCCAAAAAGCTACTCGTCACTGTACCTCGAGGGGGCATTTGTTGACACCAAAAAAGTCAATATGCCTCCTCAACATAAGAAGCCTCGTGAAGCTGCATCCTGCTACAAAACAGGCAAAACTACTTCAAGCATCAGATCTTATCAGAATTAGACAGAAACTGAGAGATCCTTCAAGGCAGCCAAAAGAGGGGTACACCTGAGGTTTCGGGCCATTCCGCCAGCGTTTGGCCTAACTTCACTGCTACGACAGCTAAACAAGCGCTCTCGGCGGCGACATCATCAAAGACACCAAAACTTTGATCAGAGCCTACGGATGACTCCAGAATGTCTCCAAAGGGCTCCATGCCAAATTTCAAGTTAAACCGACAACATTGACCCTCCATCAATGCTCGAGCAGCAAAATCAAGCCTCCCGGAGGCGGGAACCACCGAAGCCATCACTCATCAAACAAAGTACATGAGTGGCTTCAACATGCCTCCAAAGGGTTGCACGTCAAATTTCAGGTCATTCCGACAACGTTTGACCAGGTTTCGATGCTCCGAGAGAAAATCAAGCCTACCGGCGGCAGAGCAACCCGGGACCATGACATCCAAAACGGAGCCCATGGAACGTCTCAAAATGACTCCAATAGGCCCCCGTCAAATTTCAGGTCAATCGGACATCGTTTGACCACATATCAAAGCTCGGCATTTTCCACGCAACAAAATCAAGTGAAGCATTGATGGGACCCCAAACGGGTTCAAAACTCAAATAAAAGCCCATGGTTGGTCCTATCCACTGCTCAAGAAGCTTCACCTCAATTTTCAGGTCATTCCGACATCGTTTGACCTAGTTTCGACTCTTGACAGAAAATCGGCTACAAAGTCTTCGGCTTTCCCGAAAAATGGGAAACTTTGTGCTCCGATTTCGTGCGGGTTCTCGTCAAGTTTTCTCCAAGAAAATGAAGTCAATAATTGAGGAAAAATGTCAAGAAAAATACATAAGAGAAAAGGAACGAAAAAGACGGAAAATCGGCCGAAAACGAAGCTCGGCGACCAAAGGGGAAAAAACCCTAAGGTCGCCGGCGACCTTGGCCCATGGTCGCCGGCGACCATGGCCCAGGGTCGCCGGATTTTGCACCAAAGTGTCTGTTTTCCGATTCTTTTTGCGTTTCGGGTGTTCCGGCCTCTGTGATTTTCGGAAAATGCAATGTTTGATGCTTGAAAATGACTGATCTTCGTCGACATCTCGGATCCGCCGTCAAAAGAATGAAATCACCAGCGATCGCCTCAAGATCGCCAACCGGCTGACCAAGAAAGTGCACTTTCTGTCCGACCGATCGTGAAATCGACAAGACAGATGTCACCGGCCCACCAACATCAATCAATGTTTGAAATTGTATCGCAATCCGACATCAAACAATGCGTGGATCCACCTGTGATGATCGCAAGAAGAATCTCAAAAGGCGCAGCATGGCCCGCGACTCTTCACATGCCCTGGCAACCACTTAATGACGTTAATTGACCCGTTTATGACAACTTAATGCAGTCATTAACTCATTATTTTGGACGGCCCAATCAGATTCAAGCATTTGGGAGTTACAAATCCAAGTAATCATGGCATTAAACCCATGAAACTCCCATCATCATGAAGCATAAAGATGATTAAATGCCCACTACCTTCATCGGCCAATCACAAGCCTTGAAAAAAGAGTTACAAAATCAACTTGTAACTCCTCATCAATTCTTTCATCATGGTCATCAATGCCAATAAACACCTCATGGCTACCAAAAGCCTATAAAGGAGGTCCATTCCAAGAAAGCATGATGAAAATAGATCCCAAGTGCAAGCTCTGAAAATCCAGAAAATCCAAGAGAAAGACGAAGTCCTGCTACTTTGCTCGCGGAAGCACCACAAGGTGATCAACGTCCCTTGGGGGGCCACCCCCACTCTCCCCCCCCAAGGCCTCCTCCTTCTCCAACATGGCCTAAACGCGGCTTTTCAGCCCGTTTACTTGGTTTTTCATTTGATATAGGACCTCCTCTTGGTCCTTGTCCTTTAAAAAACCGAGGTTAGAAGCCAAGCCAAAGAATCAAAGCATCACATGTTCTCATTTGAAGGACGATGGCGAAGTCCATACATGACTTGCGACCGTCGATCTCAACGTGTCCCCACAATCTCCTGAGAAGTTAGATCCATTTTCTTCCTTTTCTATTGTAGTTTGTATTTCTTAAAGAGACAAAAGAAATCACAATTCTTGTCTTTCACATTTGATGAGTTTTGTAAAATCGCCTTTCACGGCAAACAAACAAAAACGCCTCGTACGGCATTCTAAAAAAAAACAAACTTGTCTATTTTCTTAATATTAATGCAATTTGAAAAGTTAGAAAAAAGGATTGATTTCCTTTCCACTTGTGAAGGTGAATCTCTGGATTATCACCGTTCCAAATTCCTAGTAGAAAGTAAATCTGGCATACCCGTACAAAAATGTTGATGCTAGAGATCTTCCCTCCTCCGCCGAGACCCAGGTCAGCCCCCGGGGTGCGGAGGGAGAGGACGGAAGATTCCCCCTCTTTCGGGTCCATCAATGGCGAAGTCCATACATGACTTGCGACCGTCGATCTGAACGAGTTCCCACAATCTCCTGAGAAGTTAGACCCCTTTTCTTTCTTTTCTATTGTACTTTGTATTTTTTAAAGAGATAAAAGAAAATTCACAATTCTTATTTTTCACTATTGATGAGATTTGTAAATCGCCTTTTACGGCAAAAATCGCCTTTCATGGCAAAAAATCGCCTTTTACGGTAAAAATCGCATTTCACGGCAAAAATCGCCTTTTACGGAAAAATCGCCTTTCACGGCAAATAAACCAAAAATCGCCTCCTACGGCATTCAAAAATCTTGTCTCTTTTCTTAAATATTATGCAATTTGAAAAGGGACTCGTTCAGATTGACGGTCACAAGCCGTTGTGGACTTCGCCATCATCCTTCAGATGAGAACAAAGGATACTCTTGCTTCGCTTGGCTCAGCTTAAACCTTAGACTTTTAGAGAACAAAGACCAAGATGAGGTTGTATGTCCAATAAAAAACCAAGTAGACGAGATGAAAAGCCACATCTCAGCAATAGAGGAGGAAGGAGAAGGCCTTGGGGGGACTTTCCGTCACCTTGTAGTGGTGGTTGGTGCCGGAATTCTTCAACGGAGGAGAGATCATTGTAGCAACTTTGGCAGAGTTCTCTCTTGCGTATTTTCTAGATTCCGTCGATTCGATCGATTCTTTATTTCTTTTGAAATGATCCCCTTTTATAGGCCTTTGGTAGCCATTATGTGGGTTTATGAGCCTTAAACGTATTAAAGCGGCATAATGGGAGGAGTTACAAGTTTTAATTCATTATTTTTGTAACTCCTTTTTCTTGGCTTCTGATTGGCTGATAGAGAATTAAGAGCCTTTAATCGCCTTTAAGCTCTATGATAGGAGGAGTTACACAATTTAATGCCATATTTATGGCTTACCTGTAACTCCTTTTTGATGGCTTCTGATTGGGCCGTCTGAAATAATGAGTTAATGACCGCATTAACTTGTCATAAAATGGGTCAATTAACAGCACTAAGTGGTCATTGAGGAGATTGAGAGTCGCAGGCCGTGCCGCGTCTTCATGCTGATCGATGTCGGATGACCATGCAATTTTAGACATTGATTGCTACCAGTGTGCCGGTGCCATCTGCCTGTCGATTTCTTGATTGATCAGGCAGAAAGTGTGCTTTCTTGGTCAGTCAATTGGCGATTTTGAAGCGGTCAATGATGATTTCATGCTTTTGACAATAAATCCGTGATGTCGACGAAGATCGACGGATTCCATGCCTCAAGAGTCAGAATTTTGGAAAACCATAGGGGTCGAACATCTCGAAACACGAAAAGGGACTGAAAATGGCCTTTTGGCAAAAATCCGGTCACCCAAATTCCATGGTTGCAGTGACCATGGGCCAAGGTCACCGGCGACCATTGGGGGTTTTGCCACTTTTGGTCGCCGATTTTCAGCCGTTTCTCTATTTTTTTCATTTCTTTTTTATTTGGTATTTTTCTTGATATTTTTGTACATGTATTGGCCTGATTTCCTTATAGAAAACTTGATGAGAAATCTTTCATATCGGAGGGGGATTTTCCCCCTTTTGGTCGTCGGTTTTCGATTGTTTCTTGGTTTTTTAATTTCTTTTTTCTTGGGTATTTTTCTTATATTTTTGTACATGGATTGGCTTGAATTCCCCGCAGAAAACTTGATGAGAAACCTTGCATATTAGAGAGAAAAGTTTCTAATTTTCCGGGAAAGCTAAAGACTTTGTCGCGCAGAGTTGCCGATTTGCCGTCAGAAACCAAAACTGGGTCAAACAATGTCGGAATGACCTGAAATTTGAGGTGAAGCCTCACGAGCAATAAAGAAGGCCAGCCATAGGATTTTGTTTGAGTTTTGAAGCCATGTGAGGTCCAGTCGCTAGTAGACTTAATTTTGTTGCGAGGAAGATACTGCGCTTTAATGTACGGTTAACCGATGTTTGATTGACCTAAAATTTGACAGGGAGCCTATTTGAGTCATTATAAGACGATTCATTAGCTCCGATTTGGAAATCATGGTCCTGGGGAACTCTGGCACTGGGAGGCCTGATTTGCCTTCCGAGAGTCAAAGTCCGATCAAATGTTGTCGAAATGACCTGAAATTTGATATGTAGCCCTTTGAAGGCATTTTGGAGTCACTTATGTGATTTATTTGATGAATGATGGCCTCGGTGCTTTTTGCCCTCGAGTGGCTTGATTTTGTTGCTCGAGGGTTGATGTAAGGTCAAACGTTGTCGGTTTGACTTGAAACTTGACACGAAGCTTTTTGGAGGTATTTTGAGACCATCCATAGGCTCAGATTTAAGATCTAATGTTTTCGATGCTGTCGCCGCCGGGAGCTCTTGTTCAACTGCTGGAAAAGTGAAATTAGGCAAAATAATGCTAAAATGGCCCAAAACTTCATTTGTACTCTTCTTTTAGCTATTTTGAGGAATCTTGCAGTTTTTTTTTTTGACAAGATTTGACGCTTGAAGTAGCATTGCCTGTTTGTGGTAGGATGCAGCTTCATGTAGCTTCTTGATGTTGGAGAGGTAAAGTGACATTTTTGGTGTCAACGGTGTGCCCCATGAAACTGGAGTTTTGACCAGCTTTTCAACCCGTCTAGAACTATTTTAGCCCGATTCCCCCACAACAACATTTCTGAATTTTTGGTACTCAAAATTGAACATGGAAATGGGAAATTAGGTGGTACCCGAATTGTCTAACCACCACGAAAATTTGGATTTTTGTTATGGAAGCCTGGATAACCTCTGATATTAACCCAAAACATTGGTGGACCTAGATTTATTTCCCTAAGACTCTAGCAACCCCTCTGAGCTATATTAATGTGGATTTCCTTTCGTAAAAGGGAACCTGGAACTTAGATATCTGTTGGACCCCATACCTCAACGTCGACCAAACATGGTTTTTATTTAAACTCGGCCCGAATAAATTTAAGGGGCATGTGGAGCATGGTGATTATCACTCTATCCGGACTTAGGGTTTGGATATCCCCACCTCCATAATGAACCAAGTGTAAAACTAGTCGTAATTTCCAATCCTTATTGCGTATAGTCTTGAATATCATTGTAGTTGGATGTCCAAGGTAATCAATGACTTAAAGATATGTTAGTAACGGATCGTTGACTATTTTGTAGGCTTGATCGAATGTCTTAATCAGTTATTTCTCTAATCTTCTGTGTTTTTTGCATCCTATCATACCCACACTTACCCGGCCCTAGCATAGCAACCTATGGGACCCTAGATGTACCTGGCCGAGGTTGGGAGTAATGTGGATGAAGATTTTCCGTGTAGAGGATGTCGTACACCGACAGTTGGTGGCAGAAACTAAGAGTTCTGCTTTCGAGATAAGCTGCTTCAGAAGTGCCAACACTAGAGAGATCCAGGAGACGACTAGTTGGAGCTAGTTATGAGCAACATGCTAGAGTTGTACTCGTTTTTCGCTTTAGTTGAATGTAGTTTGCCTTTGGAGGACCATATGTTTTTAAGTGGGGGAGAATGTAAGGAGCTAACCCTTAATCCCTTTGCCTAGCACTAATTAATTCATGTGGTTATGATTACTAAGTGGGGCTAGAGGCTAATCGTGGTGTTTTGTGTGTGAGAATAGTCTATGTTTAGCTTTGGAAAGTTTTGAGAGCCACTTGGAAGAATGGAGAAAAAGATAGTCCTCCTATTGTGTAAGTCTATAAAACGCTGGTGAAAGACTTTCCCAACGATTTCCCTTGCGCCGGCAATGCACCGGGAAAAGTGCGTCAGCAATACCATTTGCCGGTGAAAAAAGGTTTGCGCCGGTAAAAATTTAAACATTAACGGCGCTCTTGATCGCCGGGAAAAGAGGTATGAAACGCCGCGAAAAGGCCTTTATTTTTCAATAATAAATTGATTAAAAAACTTTTTCCTGCGCTTTTTTGCGCCGGCAAAACATTTATGTTTTATGTAAATTATTTTTTCAAAACTTTTGAAGGCGTTTTTTTTTTGCGCCGGCAAAACATTTATATTCTATGTAATTTATTTTTTCAAAACTTTTACCAGCATTTTTTTTGGGCCGGCAAAACATCTCTATTTTACGGAAATTATTTTTTTCAAAATTTGTTGCCAGCATTTCTTTTTTTATTTTTTTATTTTTTTTTTGCACCGGCAAAGCATTAATATTTTACCGAAATTATTATTTCAAAATTTTTTTGCCGGCGTTTTTTCTCGCCTAGAAAATTTTTTTCAAGTAATTATTTTGAAGGTGTTTTGCCGGCGAAAATATTGTGCCGGTAAAGAGTGTGCCAGCAATCAATATTCATTTTTTGTATTTATTTCATTTTTTAATTTTTTCTGCTATATATACATCCTTGCATCATTACAACTTCCAACCTGTATCGTATGAAACTACTATTTCATTATCTATGACCAAATCAACTACACACCCAACATCTATTTCAATTCCAAATATTCATTTCACTTCATATTAATATTCAAATATCCTTACAATATTAAAAGCACTTCACCATTACCATTACAGAATAAAAATCCATGCTAACATTCTACTCTTTGCCAACATTCAAATGCCAATGAAAATTGACATCTTCATACACAATCATCTCATTGTTGCACCAATCCAACACCTGCAACATTGTTAAAAAAAACTTCATACATCCTATTTTAACATATAGCAATCAGCTAGTTTGCATCCATTTTTCCTTCATGTTCGCTGCATCTTAGTTGCATGAATCTTTCAACAAAAAACGTTCTTCAATTTTCATTTGATCCTGCATAAAAAAAGAGCAAGATTAACATATGATTAAACTCATAGATGGCACATTTGCACCAAAACCATGGACTTGCATATTCAACTACTGACATAATTCATGCCACAAACCCTTTACATTACTAGAAAAACTCCAACAAGAAATAGCACAGATGGTAACAAATAGCAATCACAACATCAGCTAATAATAGTGAATCCTAACTGATGCTCTTCTAACAGCAGCATGATATCACTGCTAGTGATAACTAAACTTGGAAATATACCCAAGATAACACTGAGATAAATAATCTATGATCATTTCTATATAAAAAGTCAGGTGGTCAAACGCCAAAATTAATTCAAATATCAGCAATTGAATTTTACCAATAGTGACTCAAAAATAAACAAAAAGACGAGTATACCATAAAACCCACAAAATTAAAGATTACTAACATTAAAAGATATTATGATCAACAAGCAATAAAAATATACCTTTGTAACTGCATCATGGTCTAAATCACCCTGCGCCACCGAGCTGTCAGATTCGTATGCAGTAATAACATCATCCTGCAATAACAAAAAAGGACATATAAGAAGCATAAACACATTTTGGCAAACATTAACATAAACTTCATAAAAATGTTCCTAAGAAAAAATTCTAATGTAAAAGATTTCTTGAAATTTCGGCATAGTCTCCCCTGTACATGTGACATTTAATTTAAATTTTTTGTTTACAACCTGTTAAGTACCTGTACATAACAAAAAAAAAAAAACTTCATATAAACAACCCAATGCCCCAACACACCACAAAGTCATTCACCACTACGTCATTAGTCATTCACCATTCAACCATAGCACTTCAATAATTTACTTCACACTTACACCATGAATATTAAACAAGTTTTCTTTTACAATATGTTAGAGACCTGTGCATAACAAAAAACCTGTATATAAACACCCCACTAGTGAATCAAGTCAAAGTACAAGTAATGACCTGTATAAGTAATGACCTGTGCATAACAAAAAAAACTATATATAAACACCCCACTGTATATAAACATCCCACTAGTGAAACAAGTCAAAGTACAAGTATATAAGCAACCCTTGATCAGTTCCTGAGAAACAACACGCACAATATACTAGTTAAAAGGCAGGTATAAAAGCTTTAATCATACATGCTGACAGTGAAGTTGAGTTTAGTAAAAGAAACAAATATTAGATAAGTAATAAGATACAATTAGTTAAAACCGAAGTTTTAACTTTTAACCATTCATTCCATGGAAAGCTTTTCATTAATATTTAATCCAATCTTAACAACATTCAATGTATCTAATCTACTCCTAATCACATCACAATGCTAACTATAACATATCCAATCTTTTGACAAAGAATTTTGTCTGATGGTGGATTCTAACAACCTCCCACGTCACTTACCTTCCAAAAAGCTCATGTAAGTTGTGCTACAAAAGCTGGAGTAGATTGGCAATCTTTCTATATTAGATACGTTCTTCTTGCTAAGTTTTCACCGTACGCTTTCAGCACATCAAAGCTCCTATTTTTATGATACAACTTGCCCGCTATTTAAAACCATAATCTTATCATAACTTTGCTTGTTTTGGAAAAGGGCTGAAACAAACAGAATTCATGGACCCAAAACCTGATCCAAAACTTGACCCGAACTAATAGAATGCACAAATATTGGGCCCACATCCATTTTTTTCAGTTCTGATTCTTGCAGCATTTGGGATGTTTTGATCCCTACACCCAGTTTTTGTCCTCTAGAGGGAGTTCAGTTAAAAACTTCAGGCCCATGTCTAGCAAACAATTCAAACTCAAATAAAAATAATAGGATGGCATGTGTTTTCTCTTTTAGTTAATTTTGTTCCCTGCTATCACAACTTGTGTACAGATAGAAGGATGCACTTGAACAGCTTATGAAGCTCTGTAGCAGCTTGACTGATAATCATTTGAGTTGGGCAGATAACAAACACATTTATTGGAGGTCTTTTCTGATCACAATCAAGGTGAACCAATTTTAGAATGACCTCAATTGCAAGCAGCTGAAACTAAGAAAAAAAACTTTGATAACTGAACGGAAAGACAAAAATAAGAAAATCCTGGGTTTGAGCAGAACACAGAGTAAAGTGGCAAGACTTTTCTGCCAACATGCATTACCTTGAAGAGGAAGAAGTTTTGCTAAAACAAAGCTAGTTCTTCTGCTGCTTGTCTTGCCTTTGCTGGAAAATCTTTGCCTATAAAGCATAATTGAAAAAAATCAACACTCAAATATTTTCAAAACAAGAATATCAGAGACAATTCTGACTCCAATAACCGTGAAAACTCAAGCTATTACCCACATTTTTATCACTTCCCCATATTGCCAGGAAATGGTGTTGAAGATAGGAAACTTTCAATTATAACCGTCTCTTGACAAAAATTTGGAACACATCTTGATATGTTTGTCATCCCACATTGGCATCAACAAATAGTAAAGTATAGCTAACTCTTAATTGGTTGGAGAATTTACTAGCACAGGAATGCATAGAAATGATAGAATTGGATCAATGCATGAATACCGAGCAAACTCTAGCAAAATAGAGGCCACTAGGCCAGGTATCATCTCTTCAAAGAATTACTAGAAGTGATGTACTTCTATTTTGCAAGTCCAACAACATTTAACATGACTTGCTTTCATAACTCTCTCATGGCGTGACAGTGCAGCCCCATTGTGTTAAAAAGGGTCAAGTTATGTAAGTGACCAAATCCAACCATGCATATTAGCCAGAGAAGTTTTTACGCCAACAAGCACCTTTTATCTCCTTAAAGAAAATAACCCCAAATGTCATGTATATGTTATGAAATACAAGATTGAAACTTTTTTCAACATAAAGGATATGTGAAATTTGAAATAATGGAGAGATTATTTTGTTTGGATCCAACCATCCAAACTGTCATTTCATGTTAGAGACTCTTTCTCTAAGTTTATATGAAATACACTTATTTGCTTATTCAGTTAAGTTTCATACCTGAACCATTCAGATAATGGTTTCCAGATTAGAAATAAAGACTGCATTAGTTAAGATGGAGAAAAATAGAACAGACTTTTATTATATTTTGTGATCTTAAGGGCATTGTATTATTAGCATAGATGTTCCAGCAAACAGTTATTTATGCTGTGCATACTCCAATTAAAGACCCTACTAGGAAAACTGTCATTATGGTAGTTTTTGGATAAAACTATAGGAAAACCTCCATCTTCTATGTATATTTTTCTAATTACAGTGCAGAACAAGTGTACACTTTTGTGAGGAACCCCATTGATAAAAACTATAGGAACGACCCATCATCTAGTGATTTGAACCATTGATAATATGTGTAAAATATTTTTGAGAAAGTGGATATTGAATCAAGAGAATTACATCTATTTATAGGCTACAATGAAGAGATGAGAAGATAGCTAAACCTGTCAAGGATCTTATCCTGTCACAATTCTATAAACACCTTGGGCCATACATGTTGAAAATGACAGTAGCATTCACAAAGAAAATTATCAAGGGCCAGCATCATGATTTTGTCGTGGAAAACAATAAACATGTCCACTAAAATAGAAAATGACATCTTACTATTCTTATTGATTACTATCAACATGGTCCATGGATGAATTAAGTTGAGAGATGATTCAAACAACCGCAGCAGTCACTTGGAACTTCCCACATTATTTATACTGAAATTATGTGGAACTAGAGGGGAAGCAAACAAATTAAAATATATAAAGAAAGATATGGCTACAAAGCTAAAGAAAAACACATAACATTATAGTCAAAATGCCTGTTAAGGACATAGCATCAGAATCCAATACCTGCAGTATTCCAGAGGCCTAAGTTGACAAAGTTCCCATCCCCAGCAACATTAGCATTGAAGTTGTCAAAAACTGTGGGTACATAATCCTATCAATAAAACCCAAAAGCATAAAGAAAGTTAGAAAAAAAAATCCATGACTCACTGTTCAGACCTAAAAAATGTTACAGTAGGAAACTTGTTGCTGGTGTAAAAAATGAGAATCCATGTCTTCCCAACTGCCCCATCTCCAACAGTCATACATTTGATGAACTTTAAAGCATTCATCCTCTCTACTCAATAGAAAACAAGTTTCACCAACAGTAGCTCTAGAAAAAGCACTAGTAGTGGAAGAAGAATATCTAGGACTACAAAAGATAAGAGAATTAAGAGATTGAGGAACTAGAGAGAGAGACTTCTTCTTGTCTTTTGGGTTTTGAAGAGCATAGAACCCATATCTTTCAATTCTCCCCATAGTCCATAATCCATACAACCCATGAACTTAAATCTAATAATCTTACGACAATTCATGAACTTAAAAAAACAGGATCAAAGTTCATATACTCATTAACCAGTTCCATTTCACAATAGAAATCAAATATATCACAAACACAAACAAACTAAAAAAAAAAAAAAAAAAGTCTACTCTGTCTTACCACATTTACAAATGTGAGGTTCCAGAACAGGCACCAACCACCTCTGCGTCAGCTACATTGCAATGGCTTCTCTCCCAACACTGCAACCAACACAAAACCAAAAAAATCACATACGAATTTAAAAGGATGGGATGAGACACCCTCTCTCTCACACTTAATTTCCCAAGACATATGCAATTAAGATGCTGAAATTTTGAAGTTCTCTGTTGTTCCTCCTCATCATTCCAAAGGCCTAAGTTGACAATGTTTTGCTTCATAAGATTGTTGGATTGTCCTATTTCAATGGTGGTTGGGTTAAGGGTTATTCAGCATTCAAGAACTTGGCACATATCATCATTCCCAATAGATGAGCATCGACAAAGATCTCACATAGGGTTCAAAGGAAAGCACTACTACTGTGATGGATTGTGAAACAATTCCATTTAAGAAGGGCATCAAATTCAGCCCACACCAATATGCATTTAGGTCCCTTTTGTTCATTCCATATTTTCTTATAATTCAAAGCCAATTCCTTCCATCAGAAGGGGATAAAGTGAAGGATTCAACCTGAAGACTCACTGGGTTAACTAACACAAAGATTCTCCCTTTTTTTTTTTATAGAAAATGAAGACCCAATGATCTCCATGGTAAATGAAATCCTATAAAAATGATGTTCCCATATACATCTCCACCATAAACCCTTCTTCACTAATCACATCTTTTAACCCCTCAGATTAAAAACCCTTTTACTGTTACTTCCATGAACTCTTTTTGAAGCAGAAACCAGGTTTCCTAGAATTTTTATCTTCTTCTTGTCCCCTTTCTCAATAATTATCAGCAATCAAAAGTCCTAAAACCCCCCCCCCCAAAAAAAAAAAATAATAATTCAAAAAACCTAATGTGATGTTCAACTCTCTGTTTTGTTGAGATTCCAAGAACATCCAAAAGCGCCCAAAAAGAAAAATCATGGAAATAAAACAAACCTAGAAGGAAAGGAGACGGAAGAAGAGGGATTAGGGTTCCATCCCATTAGTGAGTCAACCCTGCCGGCGATAAGCAGAAGCGCAAAGGTGATGCCGGGGACAAGGAGGAGCTTGACCTTAGCACCGCCGAGGGAACTTTAGATCCGCCGTAGCAGAGGCAGCTATGGTAAGCGCCTCTGTTGGTGGCCCTTTCCTTAGCCTGAGAATAGAGATTGCTGCTGTCGGCCGGTGCGAAGACACCATCTTTGAGTGCTATGATGGATGCCATGCCCAGCCTGTTGATTGAGAGAGAGAGAGAGAAAGAGAGCAAGAGACGATGTCGATCTCTGCTACCGTACAGGTCGATTAGCAGAGAAAGAGGAAGAGAGCCGATGTCAATCTCCGCTGCCATGCCCGTCGATTGGGGGAGAGTGAAGAAGAAGAGAGACGGAGGGGGATAGAGGGCTAAAAGTCGATAGGGTTGGAGTGCGGGAATGAAATACTGGACAGGTATTTTGTTTTTATTTTTTTCATTTCACGTTTCTGATGGTTTTGTTGGGCGAGAGAGGGTCAGAGAGATGAGGAAGAGATGAGGGATTGAGAAGAGGCAGAGCGGAAGCGGGAAATGGAAATGGGCACAGGCATAACAATGGAATTTTATTTGTAGGGATGAAGTGAATTTGAAGGCCCAATTAACTTTAATTCCTCCAAAACAAAAATAATGAAAATATAACTTTTCCAGGCGCTTACTGCACTGGCAAAAGTTAAATAAATTGTCAAAATTTGACAAATTGACATTTGCCGGCGATATAGGTATTTCTCCGGCAAAAAATATAGCCTTTGCCGGGGACACAAATATTTTGCCGGTAAAACATAACCTTTGCCGGTGAAAAAATGAGTTCGCCGGGCAAAACTGAACCTTTACCGACGAAATTATTTCTCCGGTAAAAGTATAACTTTTCCCTGCAAAATAAGCTTTTTCGCCGGCAAAAGTTACACTTTTCCCGGCATTTAATTATTTCGCTGGCGAAAAACGCCGGCAAAAATGAAAATTCTTGTAGTGTTTATATTGTTGATTAGTGTAACAGTATTTTAGACCCTTAAGAGATACATAACAAATTGAGCTCGGCCATAAGGTTTGATCGCCGAGGCATACATTGCCAAAGAGAGTATTACTTTCTTCAAGAGGTAGCTAAAGAAAGAAGTTCTTGAAGAACAGAATGACAATCGGCGGAATGAGGCCTGAGGTTGGACATCTTCACCCACCGCACCCGTCCCTTCGTACCTATCACGAGGGCTCCCAATGTGTCAGATAGGGAATGCAACCTGGCCCATTGGTTTGTATTGTATAATACTCCTGAGGTCATACCTTATCTAGAGTAACCAGTTCAGTTTAACTAATCATAACATGTAAATTTTTTTATCTCCCTTTATGTCACTGATATCATTGTTTGTCACTAATCCCCTGAGAAGGGAGCACAAGAGGTAAGTGCACGTGCCTGGGGGACGCAACATCACTAATATACAATGGGAAGAGTTCGCTGGATGTTTCAAAATGATTAAGATAAATGCATAATAAATGTTGTCAACCCAAACACTAAGAACTTGTGTAACCTAATGTAAGGTCCTCGACCTTAATAGGTTGTTTACCTTCTTAATATTAGCGATTAGCTTAATTAATTGTGATTCTAGCTAATTAGGTGGGTTTAGTGGCTAAGCAAGTTTCTTTTATCATTAGAAAGTTGTTCCCGAAATTTCTTTTGATTCTGAGTGCGATTAGTCCTAATAGGGGGTTAGGTTGTTCTTAATAGGAAAATCGGGTATTTTTCCTGAAAATTCAGCTTTCACTGAATCTAGGTTTGTTGGGAAGATCACAATGCACTCGTCGATTTCTGTTCTTGACTTATCACGATTTGAGGCCCCGAAGTCCCTCAAATTGATCACTTTTCTCTCATTTCACTCTAGAGGGCATTTTGGACTTTTCCTCCTTCACCCCTCATTTAAACTCATTCCAACAACCCCCTTCATTCGTTCCATCCTATTTCAAAGAGAATAGCTGCCGAGAGACTCCTTCTTCACTCATCCACTCTCCCTTCTTGCATGTGGGTCTAGAGGCCAAGCATTGAGAATCCAAGTCCACCATCTTCTTCCTCTCCTCTTCTTCTTCCCTTGGACCCAAAAATTGTAAGGTTCTCCAACTTCTCCTTCCTTACATTTCTTTCTTGTTGCTGTGGAGATGTTGCATGTTTATGAACTCTTCTTCTCCCCGTTCCGTTGTGCTCTCGGAGTGTAAGAGAAGCTCTTGGAGAGTTAGTTTGTCTAGTGTGTGTGGAGAACTCCTCCTTCATCAATCTTCTCAGTTTCTCTCTACTTGCATTCTCCTTGGTAGAGGCAAGTGGATTAGGTCTATATATGAAGCATACATGTGTGTTTATTGTTTCCATTCATTCCATTGTTTAGATTTCCCCTAAATTCCAAGCTTGTCGTGGTTAATTTGATTATATATGCTAATTGGGTTGAATGGACTTTAATTGTGGATGACTTAATGAATGGATGAAATGTGGGTTGAGAGAAAGAGCATGGAGGCTCTTCTCATGCAGATATAGGCCTTGGAAAGGCTTAGGAGGGAAGGGAATGGAGCCTAGGTGAATGGGATTGAAAATACCTAAAAACAGGCCAAATTTGCTTCAGCCTTGTCTCAGGTAGCAAGCAGACTCGCTCTAATGGGCTTAACCCTCGCTAGAGTGAGCTTTGCTACTGTTCTGGGAGCCCAGGAAGAATGCATTCTCGCTATAGTGAAACTTTGGCTCGCTATAGCGAGATTGCATTCTGCAGACAGCAACGTCCATTTCGAACGGGTATGACTTTTGACCCGTTCGTCGGAATTTGGAGTTCTATATAGCATTGGAAAGCTCGCAAAGCATGGAATCCAGTCGTATACTTATCTTAATGATCAAAGGTTTGAAAGGAAGTAGATATTTGGAGAAATGAACGAATCCCTTATCTCTTTAGGAAAGGGACTTTAAACCTAGTTGGACATCTAGGTTGACACACATTAACCTTACCCTTCTATGACCATCTTTGGGAAATGAAACTAGAGCATGATTGGCTTAGTGTGCTTCGTTGGTTGTCTGGGCTTCCGTGTATTGTTGTAACTTGGCCGAATGCATACGGAATTGAGTCAATTGGTGCCCAATAACTTCTATACACTAAGGGCTCACCACACTATGGCATCATTGACTCTTTCTCCGTAAGTAGTCCGCTGGGAATACGTACGATATAGGATGGACAACCCTTGACCTAGGATTTTCTTGTTCTTCTCTCTTGACTAGTAAATCTTGTATCCTTGGCTTGACGTACCTTGTACACTCTAATCTTGTATACTTGTATAACTTGTAACATAGCTTGTAGAATTAGGTTTTGATAGGACTTAGAGTGTATCCTTAGGGACCTTGGTCTTGTATTTGATGAATACGTGTGGATTGACTTGGAAGATGACTACTCGTGGAACTTGAGGACTTGACTTGTATCTTGGCTTGACTTGGAGTAGCCCTCAACTTGTTATCTTGTAATTGAAATCTATCCACGTGTATGTCTTGGATATTGTCACATGCTAAAATCATCATCTGTCATTCATGACCAGCTACAGTCTGATGATTCTTGAGTGGGTCGGTTATTCGGACACTAGGGTGGGCAGTCGGCTTGGATGGCGTCTGTTGGCACCAAAAAAGTCAATATGTCTCCTCAACATAAGAAGCCTCATAAAGCTGCATCCTGCTAAAAATAGGCAAGGCTACTTCAAGCATCAGATCTTGTCAGAATCAGACAGAAACTGAAGGATCCTTCAAGGCAGCCAAAAGAGGGGTATACCTGAGGTTTCGGGCCATTCCGACATCGTTTGGCCCAACTTCACTGCTCCGATAGCTAAACAAGCACTCCCGGCGGCGACATCATCGAAGACACCAAAACTTCGATCAGAGCCTACGGATGACTCCAGAATATCTTCAAAGGGCTCCACGCCAAATTTCAAGTCAAACCGACAACGTTTGACCCTCCATCAATGCTCGAGCAGCAAAATCAAGCCTCCCGGCGGCGGGAACCACCGAAGCCATCACTCATCAAATAAAGTACATGGGTGGCTTCAACATGCCTCCAAAGGGCTGCACGTCAAATTTCAGGTCATTCCGACAACGTTTGACCAGGTTTCGATGCTCCGAGAGAAAATCAAGTCTACCGGCGGCGGAGCAACCCAGGACCATGACATCCAAAACGGAGCCCATGGAACGTCTCAAAATGACTCCAATAGGCTCCCTGTCAAATTTCAGGTCAATCGGACATCGTTTGACTACATATCAAAGCTCGGTATTTTCCTTGCAGCAAAATCAAGTGAAGCATTGATGGGACCCCAAACAGCTTCAAAACTCAAATAAAAGCCCATGGTTGGTCCTATCCACTGCTCAAGAAGCTTCACCTCAATTTTCAGGTCATTCCGACATCGTTTGACCTAGTTTCGACTCTTGACGAAAAATCGGCTACAAAGTCTTCGGCTTTCCCGAAAAATGGGAAACTTTGTGCCCCGATTTCGCGCGGGTTCTCGTCAAGTTTTCTCCAAGAAAATAAAGTCAATAATTGAGGAAAAATATCAAGAAAAATACAGAAGAAAAAAGAAACGAAAAGGACGCAAAATCGATCGAAAACGAAGCTCGGCGACCAAAGGGCAAAAAACCCTAAGGTCGTCGGCGACCCTAGGTGCATGGTCGCCTGGCGATCCTACAAATCCGGGTCGCTGGGTTTTGCACCAAATTGACTGTTTTTTGATCTTTTCGCGTTTCGGGTGTTCCAGCCTCTGTGATTTTCGGAAAATCCAAATTTTGATGCTTGAAAACCACTGATCTTCGTCGACATCTTGGATCCGCCGTCAAAAGCACGAAATCATCACCAATCGCCTCAAGATCACCAACCGGCTGACCAAGAAAGTGCACTTTCTGTCCGACCGATCGTGAAATCGACAAGACAGATATCACCGGCCCACCAACGTCAATCAATGTCTGAAATGCACTGCAATCCGACATCGAACAATGCGTGAATCCACCTGTGATGATCTCAAGAAGAATCTCAAAAGGCGCAGCGCGGCCCGCGACTCTTCACATGTCCCCACAATCTCCTGAGAAGTTAGATCCATTTTCTTACTTTTCTATTGTAGTTTGTATTTCCTAAAGAGACAAAAAGAAATCACAATTCTTTTCTTTCACATTCGATGAGTTTTGTAAAATCGCCTTTCACGGCAAAATCGCCTTTTACGGCAAACAAACAAAAACGCCTAATACGGCATTTTAAAAAAACAAACTTGTCTCTTTTCTTAATATTAATGCAATTTGAAAAGTTAGAAAAATAGATTGATTTCCTTTCCACTTGTGAAGGTGAATCGCCGGATTATCACTATTCCAAATTCCAAGTAGAAAGTAAATCTGGCATACCCGTACAAAAATGTTGATGACCGAGATTTTCCCTCCTCCGCCGAGACCCAGGTCAGCCCCCGGGGTGCGGAAGGAGAGGACGGAAGATTCCTTTCGGGTCCATCAAGTTGGCATACCCGGTGGGACACGTTGACTTGAGAACGTGCTGCTTTGATCACTTGGCTCCTTTATAGTTGGTGGCCTATGTTGCATTTTGCATCTAAAAAAAAATATGAGATGGGATTTCAATTGTTCTTTCTCACTTCAAAAAAAAAAACAAAAACAAATCTGATTTCTTTTCTTAGGTTCAACTTTGAGAAATTTTGATCCTCTCCTCTTCGAACTTGATAGCTCACAGAAATATTCGCAGCTATCGTTCATATCGGGGATTGGGCCATCTTTTCTCTTTGATGAGTCCAATTGGGATTTAAAAAAAAAAAAAAAAAAAAACACCTTCATTTCATACTCTTTCAAAAAAAAAAAAAAATGATCTCTCTTTCTCAAGATTCAACTTTGAGAAATTTTGATCCTTCCCTCTTTGAACTTGATAGCTCACAGAAATGTTCGCAGCTATCGTTCATATCAGGGATTGGGCCATCTTTTCTCTTTGATGAGTCCAATTGGGATTTAAAAAAAAAAATTAGTTCTCTCTTTTGAATTAAAATTTGAGAAACCTTGGTTTCCTTCCCTTTCGGATTTAGTGCTCGTAGAAATGTTGAGCCTTTGTTCGGATTGGAACACCATTCGCTCTCTTTGATGAGTTCATTAAAAAACCTTTCAAAAAAAAAAAAAAAAAAAACACTGAGGTTCCACCAGTTGCGTCCTTTGACCAAATTGGATTTAAGAAAAGCCTTGTCCAGAGTGTGGAGACAGCTAGACTGTTCGAGGCAAGGGTCCTCCAAACGGGTTCATTAAGTAATCCTACCCTTACCTGGGGGCTGATCTATCCACTAAGGTTTCATAAGATCGAATTGGAAATCTATGTGCACCTTTCAAAAAAAAATCCTTAAAAAAAATCCTTTTAAAAAAAATCTTTTTAAAAAAAAAAAAAAAAAGTTCTTTCACTTTTGAATTCAGAGTTGAGAAATCTTGGTTCTTTCCCTTTCGGATTTAGCGCTCGCAGAAATGTTGAGCCTTGTTCGGAATGGAACACCATTTGCTCTCTTTGATGAATTCAATCTTGACCCTAAAAAAAAAAAAAAAAAAAAAAAAACTTCCATCATTTTTGAGTTCAAAGTTGGGAAATTTTGGTTTCCTCCCTTTCGGATTTAGCGCTCGTAGAAATGTTGAGCCTTTGTTCGGAACGGAACACCATTTGCTCTCTTTGATGAATTCAATCTTGACCTTTAAAAAAAAAAACTTCTGCCACGTTTGGGTTCACATTTGAGAAATTCTGGTTCCCTTTCTCTTTCGAATTTAACGCTCGCAGAAATGTTGAGTTATGGTTCGGATTGGAATACCAGTTGCTCTCCTTTATGAACCCAAATTTGACCTTAAAAAAAAATCCCATCTCGTGTCCTTCCCAAGGATGTGATTTGTAACATTTGTGCCTAGCGGTGCTAGTACGCCCTTTCGGGTCTACTGTATTTGCGACCGACACATTTGTATCTCCAACCTTATATCATTTTACCTCGAGTGAGCCTTGCTTCTTGGTAATTTGAATTAAGGTCTACAATTGCTTCTAGCAGTCACTGGTACGCTCACCCTGAGCCTACCATACTTGCATTTTAGAACAATTGTATCCTCTATGGCTTTTTGCCTTCTTCATCGTCCTTCGGCTGGGCATGTCCCCTCAAGTGATTTGAAAAGACAAAACTATAGTTGTTCTCCATTTATGATCACCATATTCTTGTGATTACTAATGGATTTGCTCTTGTTTCAGAAGTTTTCCAAAACTAACAATGGCAGCTTCATTAACCATCACTTTCGATGAGAACAAGTACCAGCTTATGCTTCAGGACAAGCAAAACAAGCATAAGCGCCCTGCCAGTTGCCGAAGCGTCACCTCCCTCGACAACTCTCCAAACACCGGGTCAACTTCAACTCCCCGGACCATCGTCTTCGAGTCGCTGGGACCATTCCCACTCCCCGCGAAGACACTGCACCTGCCAAGAAGCAGAAAATCGCCCCACAACATGTCACTAACATGGCACCAAGGAAGAACACCAAGAAGCTTGAAGCCCGTGGCGTTCCCACAAAGTTTCAACCCATAAGAAACCAGGTTTACCCTAAAACCTGGTCACCGAGATCTTCACCAAAGCAACGGAGGTCTCGAACATCTGCAAAGCCAGCATACCTGGCCCCTCTCAAGGAGAATCAGTTCTACCCTCTCTCTTACATGAAAAAGGAGAAACCTACCCTCCACCCAAAAAACAAACAAAATCATCATGAGCCGGCTTGCTCCTACAAGCCCAAAATCAAATCCTGCATTCCCGTGAGTCGACCCTTCATCTCAACAAGGGCCGAGCTCGCAAAATTCAAGTCTTCATTGTGATAGACAAAGGACCGCGTCCAGATTCTGTCCTTGCCAAGCTTCAAAGAAGACAAACTCGGCTGCTACTCACGAGGGACTACATCCTTCATCGCCAGAGCCCAGCCAGAGTTGACTGAAGCTCAAATTGTTCGTCATATGTGTTGCCACACTATATATCGACAAAAGAGACTCGAGAAACAAAGAACCCAGCGTTCTACTCTCCATGTCTCAAACAAATGGGTCGAAAAAGAAAGACCCGACCAATTCGTTGCTGTTCATATGGTTGGCAAAACTAGAAAACGCCAGAAGTTAGCAACCAAAATCAGTGTTAGACGTCCAGTGACTCCTCCAAGCCAAGGACACCGGAGTAACCACTCCTCAGATTCTTCATCCAGAAGAATGAGCCCCAGCTGAGTCACCAGGACGATTTCTTCGTTCGAGTCCCGAAGGATGAATGTCTTGGCTACAAGTTCTGAGCAGCTTCCACCGCATGATGACGTAACTGCTCGCATCCAGCAGTTAGAGCAAGGACAACAGAGAATTGAGGCTCTGATGGAAAACTTTATTCTCACTCTACAGCGTCCACCACCTAACAATGAAACCCCTCTGAATCATGAAGATGACGAGGGTAATGCAGAAAACAATGAGTCTCGCGCCCTTACCAGAAAGGACGTGGACGATATCCTTGCAAAAGCAAAAGAAGAGGATACATTGAAAGAACATGGGATCAAGCCACCCTAACCTCTATGGATGGACTCGGTTCCGTTCCCTGCAAAATTCAAACAACCTACTCTCCAGACATATACTGGGAAAGGTTCAGCCAGACAGCATGTCATCCATTTCAAGATCTCGACGGGAGCTATTGCGGATCAAGATGCCCTCAAGATTCGTCTCTTTGCAAGTACCCTAAAAGGTACAGCCTTTGATTGGTACTCCACTCTGCCGGAGAACTCCATCCAAAACTGGGATATGCTGGAGACACGCTTCCTGACCCACTTCCAAGGTGAGGATCATCTTGTTACTATGGCTCAACTCTGTAGCCTAAAACAGGGAGAGAATGAGTCAACATACGACTTCATTCACAAGTGGAAGGCAATGGCATACGAATGCTCAGATGTATTGCCACAAGCGTCGCTAGTCGACATCTGCCGTAACAATATGAGAGCAAAAATTCGCTCCATGATCATTGGCAACAAATCAAAGAACCTGGGGGAACTTCTCGAAGCTTCTATGGAAGCTAAAATGGTGATCAAAGACCTCAACAGTCAGAAATCATCAAAGAAAGAGCCGACTGCTGTTACAACCTCAAAACCAAAGAAAAAGGAGGTTTTCAATGTGCAGACTAAGTCAGCTCTTCAGCAGCCAAAGAAACTTGAAAACAAAACTGCAAGTAAAAGACCTGAACTCTCTGATGCCTTTAAAGAACGTGTAGAAAAGAAATATCCGTTCGATGAAGATGTTGAAGAAATCTTTGAGGCTCTCCTAGCAAATGGCAAACTCATTTTGCCAGAGCCCAAAAGACCGGGAGATGTTGGCAAAACCAATGATCCCCGATACTGTCCATACCATTAGATGATCTCACATCCTCTCAATCAATGCTTCGTTGTGAGAGAGAAGATCAATGAGATGTGGAAAAACGGAGTCATAACTTTTGATAAAAACTACGGCTCCACTTCTATCAACATGGTGTCATGTGGGCAAGTTTCAAAATCACCAAAGAAGAAGACCATTACTTCATTCAAGGTGATAAAAATGGCTCAAGCGTCCCAAGAATTGGTTCCCTATCCAACAACAGATGGACAACCTATATGGGTCCATCCTGATCTCCTAGATGATGAAAATTGGGAGATCGTCAAAACAAAGCCCACCGCTCGTCAGTGAAGGCAAGCCAAGAGACAACTCCGCAAGCTCAAACAGCAGCAGAAGTCTCAACCAAAACAAGAAGTCCTTGAAAAAGCAGAAACTTCTTCCACTGCTTCACTTGGGACGATGGAAGAATCTCTTCCCAAAACCTCCAAGGCGGTAAGAAAATTCAGTCTTGATGATTTCATGCCACCTCTATACAAAATTGAAAATGTGCAGGGAGCATCATACTCCTGCAATTCGGTAGTTGGATTCCCTATGGATAGATACGAGTCCAGTGACACTGCCAGTGATATCGATGAGTGGGAAGAATCCCTTGAAATAGGAGAATACCTCTCCGACGAGGAATGGATTCCCAAGTCTCATCTTATGCCAGAAATCTGGTACAATCCATTACAGCCACAAGGATCTTGGTCTGATGATGAAGAAGACCAGGACCCTGTTCAAGAAAAAGCTGTCAATCCAACACCAAACAATGCTCTGGTGGAACCCAACATTGGTGAACCACAAGGAGCAAATGACGAAGAAGATTTGGCTCCCATGCCTGATCTTGAAGAATATATAAGAATCTTGCAACATCTTACCATAGAGCAGGAGCAGGATCGCATCAATCTTCGTCATGATCCAGAACTAGAAGTCCCTGAAAATCAACGGGAACTTTCTCCCTCAACTCCTGAAAATAGAGAAAACAGTTGGATCGATGATCCTCTTATATCTGAGGATGAGTCCGATTCTCAATAGTCTACACTGGGGGCATCTCCTGTCAGGATAACCTGCAATGCAATAGCTCAGGACGACAGTGCCTCTGAAGCTTCCAAAGACACGTACTCCCCAACCGGTAGTGTATCTTCCGGAGCTACATCCTCTCAGGTGACTTCCACTGAGATAACATCCTCTCGGCCCTCGTCTCCTGAAGCTGTGACATCAGAACTCAAGCCTCTCCCGATTGATTATCTTGAAGAAACTTCTGCCAATGAAATCTTCTTCAATGAAAACTCAGTTAATTGGTCCCAGATACCCGATCTCATGGGCGACGTCTGGGCTAATAAAGAAAAGTTGTCGGCTGCTATTCAGGACTTGTTCCCGGAAATTGCTCCGTGCAACACAACTACTGAAGACACCAATGCTGTTACAGAGACGTCTTCAGCAAAGGATCAACCCCTTGTTCCTGAGGGTGATCTTCCAAAAGAAAAACAGTCTCTAGAAACTCTTGAAGTTGGTAGAGGTACCCGTTCTGGCCGGGATTACCACAAAAATTACAACCAACCTTCTTCTTCTTATGTAAATCCTTCGGGAAAGCAAGTTGTAAGCGTCCCAAGTGGCAACAATAATGAAAATGCGGGCCCGAAGGAGGCTTTCAAGTACGACCTGATTGAGCACTTCAAGCACATACCTGCACGTCTGTACATCCTTGACTTATTACGAATGTCTCCACAAACTCGTGATAGTCTCATTTCAGAAATACAAAGGCTGAATGCGGATGTCGACAAACATGCCCCACAAGTCCTACAAATTGAAATGGACTATAGGGTCAAAAAATCAAATACTTCCTCAAAGGGAGAAAAGAAGAAAACTGAGGGATCAGGCAATGAATGCCTCTCGGTACAAAAAGCAGTAAGTGCAACAATTGCCTTCGACAAGGATGACCTCCTGCTAGGCGAGACAAAGCACAACCGTCCCTTGAACTTTACGGGGTACATCAAAGAAATGCCAGTATACAGAGTTCAGATCGATCCAGGTTCTGCACTCAACCTCATCTCTACTTCGGCAGTCGAAGAGCTGGGCATCCTACCTAGCAAGCTGAGCCACACGTCCGTATCCATCTTCAGAAATGACGAGAGTGCTCAAAGGCCTATCGGCAAAATCAGGTTTAAATTGCAAATCGGTGATCTTATTTCTGAAGTCACCATATGCGATAAAGACCCCTTCATGTTACAATATACTCCTTGGACGCCCCTGGATACATGACAATGGTGTCGTCCCTTTAACTCTACATCAGTGCATCAAGTTCGTTGGCAACGATGGCTAGATACATCGCGTGTTTGCAGACAAAAAGCCCTTCAAAGGCAGAGATGTCCATTTTGCAGATGCTCAAATGTATAAAGATGGAAAAGAAGAACAAGAGGAAAAAATAATTCACCTTGCCGACAGTCTCCAGAAAGATAAAGGCAAGGCTCCTCAGCAATCATCGGAGGTAAACCAACCCTCCACCAAACTCGAAGTAAGCAGCCAAGCTCCCTTCGTCGTCTCCTTCAAATCTCCAAAGCCTTTGGTAATCACTACCAAAGTAAAGAAGACAAAACAAAGGGCTGGGGGCAAATTCACTGTCTCCTTTGTATCTATTATGCATGACACAGACTCAGAGTCAGAGCCAGAAGATGACATAGCATCAAGCCAAGCTGATACTCAGTAAGATCAGCCCGCTCTCACTTCATTGGAGACACTTGCAGATATAGAAGACCCTACGTCTGCTTCCTTTATTATTCGGGCAACTTCGCCAGAAGAAAAAGTGATTTACTTCGACAGATCAGGAGCATCTCCCCTGAACTCTTTGCTTGAACATTTCCAAAACAAAGGTATGCCTTAGCTATCCCTGTATAGTCCAATGGCACAAGCTATCATGAAGAAAATGGGCTACGACGCTCAAAATCCGACTGGTTTGGGAGGTGGCCGTGGTATTCTCACACCATTGGAACCCACCCTGACCAAAAGTCAACCAGAAGATTGGAAAATCCACCTTCACAAAGGAAAGTCTTCATATGGGTTGGGGTATGACCCTACCGCTCCTATGAGACAGTTGACACCATGGCTACAAAGTCGTTTTACCGACCAAGCCTCAACATCTCATGAAAACATTGATATCCCTGGATATCTCTTTGAGGAGTCACTCGTCAAGGACCCAAAAAGCTCCTCCAATTGGTATGTTTCTCTGATAATAAAGAGGAATTGCCCGATGATACAGACGAGCGGTTTTTTGACTCAGAAAAACCATCGTCTCCAAAAAAAGTACCTTACTTCAACCCAATTCCAGCAAATGATTAGGACCATCTCATTGCGAGCCTTGAGAAGGACACTGATCAAGAAGATCCGTGGACAAAAATAGAGCCTCAGTCTGAAAATTTCTCTGGCACTCCAGAAGGTCTTGTTGAGTTGGAAGCCTCCGAAAATACTGTGGAGGAACCACCTTCAAACCTTCCGACAGAAGATCATGTCCAAAAGATAGACTTGGGAACATCTGATAACCCACGTCCTGTATTCATAAGCAACAATATAAAGGATGATGAGTTACCCGTGTATATCTCTTTTCTTCGCGAGTTCGTTGATTGCTTTGCATGGTCTTATGCCGAAATGCCTGGCCTGGATCCCAAAGTAGCAGTCCACAAGCTCAACTTGCAAAAAGAAATCAGGCCTATCAAACAAGGCCAAAGAAGATTCCGTCCCGACGTGATGGACAAAATCGAACAAGAAGTTCAGAAACTCAACAACGTTGGCTTCATCCGCGAGGAACAACATCCTGAATGGTTGGCCAACATCGTCCCCGTGACAAAGAAAAATGGGCAGATAAGGGTCTGTATCGACTACAGAGACCTGAATAATGCATGTCCTAAAGATGAATTCCCGCTCCCCATACCAGAGGTGATGATTGACAACACCTATGGGTTCGAGCGAATGACATTCATGGATGGCTTCTCTGGCTACAATCAGATAAAGATGCATCCTGAAGACGAAAGGCATACATCATTTCGCACACCATTTGGCGTGTATTGCTACACTGTCATGCCATTTGGTCTGAAAAATGCAGGTGCAACATATTAGAGGGCTATGATGAAAATATTCCAAGATATGCAGCACAAGACGGTCGAATGCTATGTTGACGACCTCGCCATCAAAAGCAGAAGAAAAGAAGACCATCTCGACGATCTTCGAGAAGTCTTCCTCCGACTTCGCAAACACAGAAGTGCTTCTTTTCTTCGCGGATGAATCCACTAAAGTGCTTCTTCGGTGTCTCATCGGGTAAGTTTCTCGGATTCATAGTACGGAAAGTTGGAATAGAACTTGACCCCACTAAAGTCAAGGCTATCCTGGAAATGCCATCTCCAAGAACCCTAAGAGAATTAAAAGGGCTTCAAGGAAGGCTGGCCTACATTCGACGGTTCAACTCCAATCTATCAGGGAAATGCCGTCCATTCTCTCGCTTGATGAAGAAAGGCGTCGACTTTGTCTGGGATACTGAATGTCAAAATGAAATTTCAAGACATCAAGGCATACCTCACCAAACCTCCAGTGCTGGCTGCCCCCATAACTGGAAAACCATTTATCTTATACACAAGAGCTCTCGACCACTCTTTGGGTGCTCTGCTCGCACAAGAAAACGACGACGGAAAAGAAGCTGCTCTATATTACCTTAGCCGCATGATGGTAGGTGCAGAGCATCGCTACTCCCCAGTCAAAAAGGAATGCCTTACAGTAATGTTCGCTGTACAAAAGCTGCGTCACTATCTGCTGTCGAACACTGTCTACCTGATTTCGAGGATCAACCTCCTAAAGGTCCTTGTTACAAAAGCAGGTTCCCTCAATGCCCGACTGGCAAAATGGTCTATTCTTCTATCACAGTTTGATATTAGGTATGTGCTACAAAAAGCAATCAAAGGACAAGCTCTAGCAGACTTCCTCGCAGAGTATCCATTCCCTAAAGATTCTCCACTCAGGGATGATCTCCCAGACGAAGTTGTCTACAATGTGGAAACTTCCTTATCAGATGCCTCCTGGGACATGTACTTTGACGGTGCAACCAGGACAAATGAAAAAGGAAAGCAAATATCGGGAATCGGCATCCTCTTTGTCAGCCCCGACAAATACATGATTCCACACGCCTTCTCGCTACTGGAACCATGTTCAAACAATGCAGCTGAGTACCAAGCCCTGATTGTAGGATTGGAACTCGCCCTCGAATCCGGCATCACCATGCTGGAAGCTTTTGGAGACTCTCAACTGATCGTCAACCAGATGAATCAGAAATATAAAGTCAGGAAGCCTGATTTGCCACCTTACTACAATAAGGCACAGTCGCTTCGATAAAAAATCAACATCTGCCATATCACCCACATCCTCAGAGGTGAAAACATCCGTGTAGATGCCCTAGCCGGACTCACTGCATCCATGGCAATCCAAGAAGGGGAAAATATGCAAGTCACAGTGTGTCAAAGATGGATTCTCCCTCCTCTTAACACACACCAAGTAGTTGCTGGATGCCACCAAGTGGTCGGAAGTCGGATGTCCATCCTCAAACCTCCGATTGGCGACTGGAGAGATCCGTTCATTGATTACATCATGTTCGGAATCCTACCTGAAGATCCAAAAGAGCGGGTAAGCATCCAAAGACGAACCCCGAACTTTCATTTGGATATACCTTCAAAAGCACTTTACAGAAATTCCTTCAACGGAGCACTCCTACGCTGCTTGTCACAACAAGAGGCTGAGGAAACTCTCAAAGAAGTACATGCTGGTCTTTGTGGAGCCCATCAGGCTGGTCCTAAACTCTACAACCAGATAAAAAGGCTAGGTTATTATTGGCCTACCATGTTAGTTGATGCAATGCAATTTGCCAAGCGCTGCCAAAAATGCCAGATTCACGGAGATTATGTCCACATGCCTCCAAAATGGCTACATCCAACAACAATCTCATGGCCTTTCGAAGCCTGGGGTATGGACATCGTAAGTCCTATTTCTCCCACATCAAGCAAAGGTCATCGCTTCATCTTCGCCGCTACAGATTATTTCTCCAAGTGGTCAGAAGCATTTGCGCTCAGCGAAATGAAGACCTCATCAGTCCTTCAGTTCATGCGCACCAACATTATTTGTCGCTTCGGCATACCTAAAAGATTCGTCCATGATAACGGACAACAATTCCGGGATCACGGATTCTACAGGTTTTGCGACAAGTAAAAAATCCAAAGTTGTCCTTCGACTGCATATAATCCAGCAGCGAAGGGACTAGCAGAAGCCTTCAACAAGACACTCTGCAAAATTCTCAAGAAAACAGTCTCTAGTCATAAAAGAGACTGGGGCGACAAACTACCAGAAGCCTTGTGGGCCTATCGAACCACCGTTCGAGGACCAACCCATAGCACACCATTCTCTTTGGTCTATGGATGCGAAGCTGTTGTCCCTTTGAAAGTACAAATTCCTTCCTTAAGGGTATCTTTGCAAAATGACATGACGCAAGAAAACAATGTCAAATTGAGACTCCAAGAGCTGGATAATCTCGATGAAAGAGGACTTGAAGCTCTACAAAGCATTGAGTTGTACCAAGCACGCATGGCAGGATCTTTCGACAAGAAGGTCAGGCAACGCGCCTACAGAAAGGGTGACTTGGTTCTTGCAGTAAAAAGACCCATAGTCTTTGCCCACAAATCCAAAGGCAAATTTGAACCAAAATGGGGGGGACCCTTCGTCATCGACAAAGTCTTCTCCAATGGCGCATACGCTCTTCTAAACATGGAAGGGGACAGATGTATGCTGCCCATCAAAGGCAAGTTCTTGAAGCAGTACTACCCCTGAAGACTTCCTCAAACGGGTCAGAACGATATCTACACGGCCAAAGCCTATTTCCAAGGTACTTGCTCGTCAAACCCACCCCTTTTGAAATTTTCATGTTTATGTTGAAGTTTCCAAAAAAAAACTCTCTCAAAACAATGCTTGCTTTCATCGTTTCATTGTTCAAAAAAAAAATCCAAAAAATCCAAGTTTAGGAGCCTCTTCCCAGACTTGACCAAAATTTTCAATCCTTGAACCCAAAAATTCATGGTTTGAAACAAAAACCAGGACTCAGGAACTTTCACCCTAGTTCGCCCCGGCTCTTACAACCAAAATGGTTTTAAGCCAAAATTCATGACCCTCGTGTCTTTAAAAAAAAAAAAAATGTTTTTTTTTTAGAAACCACGGGGAAGCGACACTTAGTCGATACTCGCAAAAATCAAAAAACCGGAAGTATGCGAACCCCATTCGATACTTCCAAAAACCCAAAAAACCGCAAGGAAGCGAACCCCACTCGATACTTGCAAAACCTCAGATCGTGGAGAAGCAACATACCAGTTGATATCCACAACCCAAATTTCAAAAATCGTGGAGAAGCAACATACCAGTTGATATCCACAACCCAAATTTCAAAAATCGTGGAGAAGCAACATACCAGTTGATATCCATAACCCAAATTTCAAAAATCGTGGAGAAGCAACATACCAGTTGATATCCACAACCCAAATTTCAAAAATCGTAGAGAAGCAACATACCAGTTGATATCCACAACCCAAATTTCAAAAATCATGGAGACGCAACATACCAGTTGCTATCCACAACCCAAATTTCAAATGGTTCGAGAAAACCTCAAATTTCTAAAATCACGGGGAAACGACACTAAGTCAGTACCCGCAAAACCAAAAGTTTTGGGAAAAGCAGGGAAGCGACGCTTAGTCAATACTTGTACCCCAATTCGCGAGGAAGCGATATTCCATCGATACTCGCAAAACCCAGCCCGCGAGGAAGTGACATTCCATCAATACTCGCAAACCGAATGAGCAAGGAAGCGACATTCCATCGATACTTGCAAGACCATTTAGCGGGGAGGCGACATTTAGTTGATACCTGCATTTTGAAAACCAAATTCGGCTATAAACGCCAAAATTCGGCTATAAGTGCCAAAATTCGGCTATAAACGCCAAAACCCAGCTATAAAGGCCAAAACTCGGCTATAAACGCCAAAATCGGCTTTCACGCCAATAAAACAAAACTTGGTTTTCAAAAAACTCGGCTATAAACGCCAAAACTTGGCTATAAACACCAAAATCCGGCTATAAACGCCAAATCCGGCTATAAACGCCAAAACTCGGCTATAAACGCCAAAATCCGGCTATAAACGCCAAATCCGGCTATAAATGCCAAAAATCCGGCTATAAACGCCAAAAATCCGGCTATAAACGCCAAAAGTCGGCTATAAACGCCAAAATCGGCTTTCATGCCATTCCAAAAAATCGGCTTTCACGCCATTCAAAAAAAAACTTTGGCTCTAATGCCATCTCAAAATTTTTGGCTCCCATGCCACAAACAAATTTGGCTCTCATGCCACAAACAAAATTAGGCTTTCATACCACCCAAAATTTGGTTTTCAAACCATAAAAAAAATAGGCTTTTCACCACAAAATTGGCTTTCATGCCCAAAACAACCCTTTGACAAAAGATTTTCACAAAATGACAACCTTTTGATCAAATTCTTAAACAAAAATTCCCGCCAACCTTGGCTTTCACCTAGCCAATAAGTGAGGTAAACAGCAAGATTTCTCCGCAATGCAATGTCAGGACAAATGGCATCCGTGCTTGCGAAGAACTTCTTCAAATATTCTCGCATGGCGGCGATCTTCTTCAAACTTGATGCTTTAGCCCTAGCATCCCGGGCCATGCCATCAGAAGAATCCCCGCTGTCAAAAAAGTTGGAGCTGCAACTTCTCCAACTACTGCACTTAACTTTCGAGCCCTCCTTCTGCTTCAAAAAATCATAGAAGGCGACGAACTGAAAGTACACAAACCTGAACTCTTCAGACTGCTCCTCAAGGACGCTGTCAATAGGCATAAACTCCTCATAGAGTTTGCCGAGGATAGGCAACCCGGTGATGGCGCTCGGCTCCTTCAAAGAAAAACCAATCTCACCATTCGTCACAATGAAGGTGTTGGTTTGTGGAAGGAATGACTCCAGCATGGCCATGAAAGCCTCATCGGAGAAAACGACGGTTTGCCGAAAAGCGCGAACCGCATCAAAAATCTCGGCCGCCCGAAGAACGGCCTCACCAATCCTCAGGAACACAGTCCATGATTCCCAGCTCGAGTCAGCGCTGAAACGGCCACGAAGTCGAAAAGGCTTCACCCAATTGCTGCCGTCACCCCGAAAAACACCAAGGCCCACTGGTCTCAAATCAACCGATGGATGATCAGAACCTTGGTAGCCACTGGCTGGCATCAACATGTCCATACGGACAGGTGGCTTCTCTGCAAAACCGAAAGGGCCGCCAACAAAAACCCCGGTCTTGATCACACTGGTCCTCTTCACCCAGCTAGGAGGATCTTCCCTCTTAGGGCACGTGGGAGAAAGGCTCAGGATCGAGATGGTCCGATCAAAAGACGACCGGGTAGAAATAGTTCTCTCCTCACTATCTGCTGTGTAAGAGAACTGAAAACATCTCCTTTGGTATATCAAGTCGTCGGGGACTGCATCACCAAAGAAGAAGGTAGGCTTGAGCACAACACTCTGATCGTCTGTAACCTAAGGACGACTGCTTACCATGATCTTATAGAACTCCTCATCTTTGAGAGCGATCAATCGCTGTCTCATCTCATCACGATTGAGGGAATCGCATTCTTCCAAGTTCTTCTCCACAAACTGGACCCTCTCCCAAGCCTGCTGAATAGCCGCATTGGAAGATCTAGCAGACCGACGAGGTGCGTCAGTAATAGGACCTTTACCCTTGTTCGTTCTAGAAGAACTACCTGCAAAAGATGGGAGAGAAAAGATCAATCAACATCAAAATGATAGAATTCTGCTACAAAATTCTAGTAAAATTTTGACATGGTTCCGGGGCAATTCCAACGAAAAGAAAAATACTCCGAAAAAGACAAGAAGCCTGAAGATGAGCTCAACATCGCTGCGAGCTCATAGTCAGTAGAGAATTCTCAAAGAAGGCTTGAACTCAACATCACTGCGAGAACAAACCAATCTCATCAAGCTTTCGCAAAATCTGGAAAAGAACTCAACATTGCTGCGAGCTTCAGAATCCAAAAATTGCAAACTTTCTCAAAATCCAGCAAGACCGAGAAAGAGCTCAACATCGCTGCGAGCTCAAAATCCCGATACTTGCAAAATATTTTCAGGTATGCATCATCATACTTCCAAATCCATTTACCAAAACTCATGCATCAAAAATATATCATCATGCATTAAATGCTAGGAAAACCTTGACAAAAGTTTGACCAATTCCAACCTAATTTGGTCAAAACCGATCAAACTTTGTCCAAGTCAAAAATCATATTGGCTTGACCTAGAGACTCTAGCCTTCTATCTTGATGCATCAAAAAAAAAATGCATACATATTGAAATTGCATAACCTCATTATCATGGTGAGCAAACAAGGAAAAAGAAAAAGAAAGGGAGAGAGAAAAAAAATCTCAGCAAAAAAAAAAAAAAATTTTTTTTTGGCCCACAGGCCGTCCGTACAGCCAAGAGAAAAAAAAAAAACAAACAGCAAAAAAAAAAAAAAAGAAGAGAAAAACGCTGAAAAAAAAACAAAAATCAGCGTGAAAAAAAAAACAGAAAAAAAAAGTTCACGAAAAAAAAAAAGAGAAAATCGTGAGAAAAAGAAAAAAAAAAAGAAGAGAAGCACGAAAAAAAAAAAGAGAAAGAAAAACGTGCTTAAAGAAAAAAAAGAAAGAAGAGAAAAAGAAGAAGAAAAGAAAAGAAAAAAAATGAAGAAGCTACTTCTACAATGGAGATTCTTGAGGAGGAAGAAAACTTACTTGAAGCCATTGATAGAGAAGAAGAAGAAAAGCTTAAAGATCCTTGAAGAAGAAAAAATCACTTCTAATCTTGGAGAGCACTCTTGAAGATTTCTTGCAAAAAGAAAGCAATGGAGATATTTTGAGAAAAAACTTTCCACAAAAGGAGGAAATTTGAGAAATTCTCTCAAAGTAAGGATATTTTTAGATATTCTGTACACAAAAGAGATATTTTTAGATATTCTTTACAAATATGATACCGTATGAGATCTAGGCCATCTCCAAAGCCTAAGGTCCCTTGGGTTAGCCCATATGAGCCAAGTTTGACCACCTAGGCACTAAAAGTGGCTTTTAGTCAAAATATTTCTCTTACCAAGAGCAAAAAAAAAAAAAAATGCCTCTTTTGAGTTGATGGGACCATTCAAAAAAAAAAAAAAAGAGAAAAGAAAGTCTCATGAGTTTTCAAAAAAAAAAAAAAAACCATCCAACCCCATGAACCAAATTGAGCCAAAATCTTGAAATTGACATTTCACAAAAGCAAATTCCGGTCCCCTAACTCGCCACATACAGCTTGTTAGGTCACAGGACCAAAACAAAAATCAAAATCCAAACCAAACCCAAAACCAAAAACCCCAAACCTGACCCCCCAACCTGCCACATACAGCTTGTTGGGTCACAAGGTCAAAATAAAAAATCAAACCCCGACCCCCTAACTTGCCACATACAACTTGTTACGTCACAAGGTCAAAAACCAAAATCCAAAACCCAAAATTCAAACACCCCATGTCATTTTCAAAACATTGCCTTGAGATGGTGTGTGATCCCTCTCACTACCATAAAATTCCCCTCGAAACTCGAAAGGCTATTAAAAAAAAAAAATGCTCAAGACTCTTGGTCAAGTTGGAATCTCTCCTCCAAGTTTCTCTTTGAGGCACATCGACTCCAAAAAGCTACTTGTCGCTGTACTTCGAGGGGGCATTTGTTGACCCCAAAAAAGTCAAAATTTCTCCTCAACATAAGAAGCCTCGTGAAGCTGCATCCTACTAAAAATAGGCAAGGCTACTTCAAGCATCAGATCTTGTCAGAATCAGACAGAAACTGAAGGATCCTTCAAGGCAGCCAAAAGAGGGGTACACCTGAGGTTTCGAGCCATTCCGACATTGTTTGGCCCAACTTCACTGCTCCGATAGCTAAACAAGCACTCCCAGCGGAGACATCATCAAAGACACCAAAACTTCGATCAGAGCCTACGGATGACTCCAGAATATCTTCAAAGGGCTCTACGCCAAATTTCAAGTCAAACCGATAACGTTTGACCCTCCATCAATGCTCAAGCAGCAAAATCAAGCCTCCCGGCGGCGGGAACCACTGAAGCCATCACTCATCAAACAAACTACATGAGTGGCTTCAACATGCCTCCAAAGTACATGAGTGGCTTCAACATGCCTCCAACATCACTCATCAGGTCATTCCGACAACGTTTGACCAGGTTTCGATGCTCCGAGAGAAAATCAAGTCTACCGGCGGCGGAGCAACCCGGGACCATGACATCAAAAATGGAGCCCATGGATTGTCTCAAAATGACTCCAATAGGCTCCCTGTCAAATTTCAGGTTCATCGGACATCGTTTGACCACATATCAAAGCTCGGCATTTTCTCCACAGCAAAATCAAGTGAAGCATCGATGGGACCCCCAACGGCTTTAAAACTCAAATAAAAGCCCATGGTTGGTCCTATCCACTGCTCAAGAAGCTTCACCTCAATTTTTAGGTCATTCCGACATCGTTTGACCTACTTTCGACTCTTGACGAAAAATCGGCTACAAAGTCTTCGGCTTTCCCAAAAAATGGGAAACTTTGTGCCCCGATTTCGCGCGGGTTCTCGTCAAGTTTTCTCCAAGAAAATGAAGTCAACAATTGAGGAAAAATATCAAGAAAAATACAGAAGAAAAAAGGAACGAAAAAGACGCAAAATCGGCCGAAAACGAAGCTCGGCGACCAAAGGGCAAAAAACCCTAAGGTCGCCGGTGACCCTGCAAATCCGGGTCGCCGGATTTTACACCAAATTGACCGTTTTTCGATCTTTTCACGTTTCGGGTGTTTTGGCCTCTGTGATTTTCGGAAAATTCAAATTTTGATGTTTGAAAACCACTGATCTTCGTCGACATCTCGGATCCGCCGTCAAAAGCACGAAATCATCACCGATCGCCTCAAGATCGCCAACCGGCTGACCAAGAAAGTGCACTTTCTGTCCGACCGATCGTGAAATCGATAAGACAGATGTCACCGGCCCACCAACATCAATCAATGTCTGAAATTGCACTGCAATCCGACATCAAACAATGCGTGGATCTACCTATGATGATCGCAAGAAGAATCTCAAAAGGCGCAGCGCGGCCCGCGACTCTTCACATGCCTTGGCGACCACTTAATAACGTTAATTGACCTGTTTATGACAACTTAATGCGGTCATTTACTCATTATTTTTATATGGCCCAATCAGATTCAAGCATTTGGGAGTTACAAATCCAAGCAATCATGTCATTAAACCCATGAAACTCCCATCATCATGAAGCATAAAGGTGATTAAATGCCCACTACCTTCATCGGCCAATCACAAGCCTTGAAAAAGGAGTTACAAAATCAACTTGTAACTCCTCATCAATTCTTTCATCATGGCCATCAATGCCAATAAACACCTCATGGCTACCAAAAGCCTATAAAAGGAGTCCATTCCAAGAAGAAAGCATGATGAAAATAGATCCCAAGTGCAAGCTCTGAAAATCCAGAAAATCCAAAAGAGAGACGAAGTCCTGCTACTTTGCTCCCGGAAGCACCACAAGGTGATCAACGTCCCTTGGGGGGCCACCCCCCCCCCCCCCCCCCCTCCCCCAAGGTCACCTCCTTCTCCAACATGGCCTAAACGTGGCTTTTCAGCCCGTTTACTTGGTTTTTCATTGGATATAGGACCTCCTCTTGGTCCTTGTGCTTTAAAAAACCGAGGTTAGGAACCAAGCCAAAGAATCAAAGCATCACATGTTCTCATTTGAAGAACGATGGCGAAGCCCATACATGACTTGCGACTGTCGATCTCAACGTGTCCCCACAATCTCCTGAGAAGTTAGATCCATTTTCTTACTTTTCTATTGTAGTTTGTATTTCCTAAAGAGACAAAAAGAAATCACAATTCTTGTCTTTCACATTCGATGAGCTTTGTAAAATCGCTTTTCACGGCAAAATCGCCTTTTACGGCAAACAAACAAAAACGCCTCCTACGGCATTCTAAAAAAACAAAATTATCTCTTTTCTTAATATTAATGAAATTTGAAAAGTTAGAAAAAAGGATTGATTTCCTTTCCACTTGTGAAGGTGAATCTCCGGATTATCACTATTCCAATTCCAAGTAGAAAGTAAATCTGGCATACCCGTACAAAAATGTTGATGACCGAGATTTTCCCTCCTCCGCTGAGACCTAGGTCAGCCCCCGGGGTGCAGAAGGAGAGGACGGAAGATTCCTTTCGGGTCCATCAGCATCCATGGCACAAGATAATGACATTCAGCTAGGACATCATTGTTATCCCTAGCAGGAAGCTTTGGATACCACTAGAGCCGTACTTTTGGGTATTCATAGTCGGCTATGGACGACACATACCCCTAGGAGATAGCTTGGACATTCTCGGAGTCTCCTCTTACTTGGCATTGCATTTCATGGATGGTCGTTCTTGTATAACTTGCTAGGATTTATAATGTTACTTGATTCTTATATTTACTCTTGCTTTATGACTAGCTTGTTACCTTGATGTCTTATAATCATGTACATGTCTCTATTCTCTTTTGAAACATATTATGAATAATATATATTGCTTATCTTTTTACCAACATATTGTTGATCCTTTATCCTTAGTGTGTAGACGAGACCACCTACTACTACGTTGACTCGGACACTGAGGCAATCCCAAAGGATTCTTACCAAGGGGAGGAGGACGAGTTAAGTGAGTGGGATGCCGATGACGTAACTTAGCGTCATCACTCCCGGCATCTATAAGCATTGCATGGGGACATCTATTATCTAGCCACTCAGGTCCATCTTTTGGGGATATCTATCTTTTGGACTTCTATCATACTTTTGTATATCTTTTATTCCAGGACATGACTTTTGGGATGCTCCTGAGACTTAAATATATAATGGGACGAGATGCATACTTGCTTTGATATTTATACAGGTTTAATGAATGTGTTTACCGGAAAAGTCCCGTTGGTTATTTTGTTAATGAAGCTCAAATACAAAATCCTCGCAGCGAACTTCGATCCTTAGGCATAGAGGGCAAATTTTTTTTAATTAGCCCTAAATTTGACACCTCGGATCTAGTTTATTCACTAATCGGGTTCGGGGTCGTGACACCTAATTTATATGTTTCATGCTCTATTAATTAATGTAGATAAATCAACTGAGATCTCAAGGGTCTCGATATGCAACCGATGAACTGTGGGTATTGGCCAATGGTCCTAATTGTCTATTGCATCAAATTCGGTTTGTATGGTTAATGGTGTCTGTTTCCTCACTAGAGATCGCGAAAACTATCACAAGAGCCAGAATAGTAGATTGGCCATTGAGGGGGAACACAATAGAGAAATAATTGACTTTTTTGGTTAGTGTCCATCATACTTGAATTGTCAGACATTAATGGTCCTAAAGTAGTTTTGTTCCAATTTGAGTGGTATAATACTGGGCATAAAGATAGAATACATATCGATGCACATGTCAAATGCGTTGACGTTAGGGGTCGGTGGTATGAGGAGGATCCATTTGGCTTGCCAAATCATGTAAATCAAGTCTTCTACACCAATGATACCAAATTAGGCCCAAATTGGAAAGTTATGAAACATGTCAAGCGTCGGGGAATTTGGGATGTGCCAAAGCGAGAAGAAGATAGTGGACAAAAAGTGACAAATGAGCCATACCAAATAGGAAGAACCAATGAAAGTGTCTCAGTCCCTGTTCAAGAGGATTTTTCCTTTCCTTACAGTTGCGATGACATTGAACCAAAGATCATCCTTGAGGGTAATGAACCAACAGCTGACCATGATGAACCCATTGCCGATAATGATGATAACGAGAATGATACATTGGCAGAATTTGTAAATGAAGATGAAACTGATCAGTCCAAGGCTGATATGGAATATGATATGTAAACTTGTTTTTTTCATGTGTGTGGACAAGTATTGTAATGCTATGAAAAAATTATTTTACCTTTCAGTTGGCCATTTACCATGTTTTTATATGTAAGTTGTTCCTCCTGCCTGTGTGTTCTAAGCATATATGTTTTATTTTCTATCAATTTATTAATCATAGCAGCCAAAAATGCCTCCCAAAAGAAAACTTTATGTCAAGCCATTGACCCATGAGAAAAATTCTTATGAGGCAAATTGAAATAGTAACATTCAAAGGAAAATCCCTTGATTGAATGCATTGGACACACGACCATTGGAACGAGCACTTGAACATCCACCTCAACGCCGTCTCTCACCTAAAGACGAAGATGATGCTGTCAACATGGAATAAATGCCATCCAGGAGTGAGGAAGAGTTGAGTTCCTCGGGTGATGATGACTTGGAAGATGCGGTAATAATACTCTTAATGTGGTAGAACATTAATGTTACATGTTATTATATGGATCATCCTCAATTATGTGACTTATTGTTGATTATATATGCTCATTGATTGTGTTATTCAGTTTGCAGACATGGTTGGTCAACGGAGATAAAGACACCACAGTGCAGTCAGTCAGTCGCAGCGTGCTGCCAGTCGGCCGAAAATCTGTGCCAGAGCGCACACGGTCCTAGATCATGCTACTAGTCCGCTCGATCTCGATTTGGCTAGCCCGCCTAGTACTAATAGTAGCGTTGGTAAGTAATATTGGACCCTATTATATTCGAAACTTCATTTTTTTATGTTTAAGGTAACACTTAGAATTATTTGGGATGGTATTAGCATCAACCTTTCCATGTGTGCGGGGCAAGGTGGTGGGCTTAGCTTCGAAGATGAGGATGAAGGCTCTTGGTGTTAAGTTGAATGTTCCGTTGGGCGAAATATCGGGGGCATTCGAGGGTGTAAATGCCTCCACATTCGCGGTCGAACTAGGCAATCATATCCGGAGATTTGCACCTTATGGCAAACCAATATGGTCAATTGTTGATGAAGGGACCAGGGAGGCAGTCTACATGCCAGCGTCGGTAATAAAATGAACTTTAACTTCTTATTCCATATGCTTTGAATTTTTTTGCATTGAATCCTGTCATTCATGCTTGTGGATCCAGTGATGTAGGAGGGGTGGTTTTTTAGTTGCTTCCCTTTTGGCACTCATGTAGATAAATTACTTGAAATTATCTAATGGATGTGGAATTTGATTTATTTTGTCTCCTTTTAAATGCATCATTGGTTATTACTCAACTAATTGAGTTTGAAATGACAGCAAAAGAATAACTTCAGTGAATGGAAGGCCGACCAAGCTGTGAAAAAAGCCGTCCACAAACTTGCCTTACATCTATATAGGGAGTTCAGGTCTGAGCTTCGTATGAAGTGTAAGCAGTTGTTTGGAGAGGGACATGATCTGAGGCAGTACCCACTGGATTCGCAGATGGAGGCCCTGTGGATATGGATGATAGAGCATAGATGGGAGGCACCTAAGTGGAAGGTAACTGAATCCGTTGTTATGTTCCCTCAAGTTTTATTGAATAAGCTAACTACATTCTTTTTTACTTATAATTTGCAGCTTCAGTCAAAGAGGAATTCAATGAGCCGGAAGCAAGTGAAGACGACTCATACCTATGGCTCTCAGTCATTTCCATAGCAGTTGTCCTCACGCCAGTTGAGGATGTTCCTTCCTCCCAAGCGAAATTATACCTGAAACAACACTAAAGCAAGAAGAAAAACAAGTGGATCACACCTCATACTGAAGCGACATATGTGAGTTATTGAGAATTCATTAGTATGTCATACTTTATATGGTGGTATTTACATATATTATAAGTTTATATAAATGCTTTGAGAATGCAACAAAGGTTGGAGTTGGGACTGTCGTGGTCTGAGGTGAGCAGCTCCCAGTGGTGCTACAACAATAGATAGAGGAAGTGCTAGGGAAGATGTTCGTGAGGAGGCAAGAGTACTGTTCGAGGGGCTTAGCATCAGTATCCAGCAGTATTGCAGTCACGACTGAGATGAGCAGCTTACGGCAGCAGCTAGCCAAGTCATAGAGAGCACCAGAGGAGTTGCGGCGACAGTATGAAGAGGTGCAAAAGGCACAAGAGGATTTCCGGTGACTATAGGAAGAGTTGCAAGATCAGGCAGCTACACAGGCAAGTCAAATTTAGATGCTGCTCCGGCAGGCTGGCTTAAGCGGTTCGGGGTCCACGGGCAGCTAGAGATTTGTTGTGGTGAGTACAGTTGTGCGGTCATACTTCCTATTTCGCTTTGACAATAACTCTCTACATTCGAAGAGCACTGCATGGTGTGCTAATTATATATATATATATATATATATAATAGCAACAAGTACCTTCCTGGGAGAACAAAAAAGTACATCAAAACCTAATAGATATATTTGGATTGATAAAGTACTACATAAATTTCCATAAGACTTAGCAATCCAATCTGCAGAAACAAGATTCTTATTGGTTTAAAAAGGTTTAGACAAGTGAAATGACTTGTCGTTGTATGTGTTTTTGAATTGTAGTAAACAAGTGAATTATTAAATGTGTAGTCATCAGATGTATTCTTTAGATGTGATGAGCCTTACTAAAAGATTAAAATAGAAAGAAAATAACATAATTAGGAACCATACCATTTGGTATATCCTTCAAATGAGTAACATGCCCATGTGTATTAATAAAGAAAGGAGCTAAGCACAATCAGCACAAAAGTGGAAAGAAAAATACTCCAAAAACCAAAGAGATTTGACCATTCAAAAGAAAACAATAATGTCTAAGTAGAGTGAATTCAACCATAATTGAACTTAGGAATTATTTAAGTAGAAATAAAAATTATTGGAATAGAAAAATTATATAATGAAAGAAAAAGGCAACTAAGTTTTAATGACCAAAGGGCATTTGCCTCAATGCCCTAAAAGCACATTTCATCTCACAATGCCCCAACATGGATTTTCTCAGACAAGTTGGTGGGATTGTTCTGACTTCTCTTATCAAATCAACACCATGCCATTTGTTATATGCCGATGACATCCTGTTATTCTTAAAGGCCAACAAGAGCTGTCTAAGATGCCTTAAAAAACTCCTCAACCTTTACCAAGACTCATCCGGGCAGTCTTTCAACCTTCTCAAGAGTCAATTGTTTGGGGGAAAGGTATCTGTAAGGTGTGAAAATATGATTTCTAGCCTGCTGTCCATCTCCCATGCTGCTTGTAAGACCCCGACCCGAGTGACCTCGCTTAGTACTGATTAAGTGGTGCGTTAGTTCTAAGCGTGATTAGTGCATTTTGGTTTAGTTGGGACTAGAATAGCTCTTTTATAGTTTTGGGAGATTTTAAGTGTCTTGTGCTTAGTGGGACCCTTTGGGGGTTCCTTTTCGATAGTCTTACGTTTACTTGGAGGTTTACTCGAGATTCCTATAATTCTTATCTTGATCCCGTTTTACCCATCTTGTCGAACCCTACAACTTTCATGTTGATATCGTACCCGTTCGGAACCCCGAAACCCGATTTTCCTAGTCTTGAGGGCAAAACAGTCTTTTTACACTAAATCTGTACCCAAAACTTGATATCCCCGAAACCCGCGGAAAAATATACTTTTTGGGAACTATATATTTCTGTGATAATTTTTCCTTTCTTCGTCAATTTCGTTCGAGGTCCCGAAAGTAGCGATTTCAGCCTCCAAAGATCCTTCGTGGTGGAGCCCACACTCAACTTGTATATAAGGAGAACCCATCTTCTTCTTCTTCCTTTTTCCAGTACAACCTAACAAAAGCTAGGGTTTCCTTCTCTTTTCTTTTCTCCTTGCTTTGCCATCATCAAACTGTTAGACCCTAAGTTGTGTTTGCAATTTGATGTCCAACATTTGCATCATGATAATCTCATTTCATTTCTCACAGGTTTATCTTGAAAATCACAGAATTTTAAATCAACTTGCTCAAACTCTGTTTCAAACCTTTTCGTTGATTTCAGTCTTATTTTGAAAAGTTTTTTCTTCATAAAACCTAGTCTCAAACACCTTTACATTCAGAGTTTTCAAAAATGATTTCAAAGTTAGAGGTTTTCAAAACTGAAGGAACTCAGAAATTTCAATTGATCTATTGTCGGTTCACTCATCGGTTCAAGTCGGTCAACCGACAAAGCAAGCCGCGGTCAACCGATGGGTGTCGGTCCGAATTCCAGAGAGTTACAAATTTTAGATCTTCTCTGTCGGTCCTCGCGTCGGTTCATGTAGGTCAACCGGCAGTTTATAAAAATCCAGACCGAGAGCTTGTCGGCTCAAAATCCAGAGAGCATCATTTTATCCATCTTTGTGCTGTCGGTTCGTTTGTCGGTCCATGGTCGGTCGACTGATAATGACGGTCAACCGACAATGACAAGTTGGTTAGAAAAATTTGAAATATATGACCGTTGCCATTAGACCGTTGAACCATCGGTCAACCGACCCCTAGTTGTCGGTTGACCGACAGGTATCCGTTGGACCAATTTTTTATAAAGAGCCAGTTCATTCCAAAAGCAAAAAACAGAGATTGGGGAGTCTATGTTTGATGTTTTGAGAGCCCAAGCAAAGAGAATGAACTAAGGATGCTCTAAGGTCCAAATGGAAAGCTAAAGCTTGAAGATTAAGAAGTTTAAAACTCTAGTAAGCTTTAATTTTCTCTTATATGTTTCGTGCTTCTATTCAAACCTTTGGAACCACCGAAGCTATCACTCATCAAACAAGGTACATGAGTGGCTTCAACATGCTTCCAAAGGGCTGCACGTCGAATCTCAGGTCATTCCGACAATGTTTGACCAAGTTTCGATGCTCCGAAAGAAAATCAAGCCTACCAGCGGCAGAGCACCCTGAAAACATGGCATCCAAATTGGAGCTAATGGATTGTCTCAAAATGACTCCAATAGGCACCCCGTCAAATTTCAGGTCAATCAGACATCATTTGACCACATATCAAAGCTCGCCATTTTCCCCGTAGTAAAATCAAGTCAAGCATCGACAGGACCCCAAACGGCTTCAAAACTCAAATAAAAGCCCATGGTTGGTCCTATCCATTGCTCAAGAAGCTTCACCTCAATTTTTAGGTCATTTCGACATCGTTTGACCTAGTTTCGACTCTTGACGAAAAATCGGCTACAAAGTCTTCGGCTTTCCCGAAAAATGGGAAACTTTGTGCTCCGGTTTTGCGAGGGTTCTCGTCAAGTTTTCTCCGAGAAAATCAAGTCAATAATTGAGGAAAAATGTCAAGAAAAATACAAAAGAAAAAAGGAACAAAAAAGAAGGAAAAATGGCTGAAAACGAAGCTCGGCGACCAAAAGGGCCAAAGCCGTATGGTCGCCGGCGACCTTGGCCCAAGGTCTTCGGCGACCCAGGGTGCATGGTCGCCGGAGACCCTGCAAATCCGGGTCACCGGATTTCTCGTTGAATGGCCCGTTTTCCGATCCTTTTCGCATTTCTAGTGTTCCTGCCTCTGTGATTTTCTGATAATCCAATCTTTGATGCTTGAAAACCACTGATCTTCACCAACATCTTGGATCCGCCGTCAAAAGCATGAAATCATCACCGATCACTCCAAGATCGCCAACCGACTGACTAAGAAAGTACACTTTCTGTCCGACCGATCGTGAAATCGACAAGACAGATGTCACCGACCCACCAACATCAATCAATGTCTGAAATTGCACTGCAATCCGACATCAAACAATGTGTGGATCCACCTGTGATGATCACAAGAAGAATCTCAAAAGACGCGGCGCGGCCCGCGACTCTTCACATGCCCTGGCGACCACTTAATGTCGTTAATTGACCCATTTTTGACAACTTAATGCGGTCATTAACTCATTATTTTGGACGGCCCAATCAGATTCAAGCATTTGGGAGTTACAAATCCAAGCAATCAGGGCATTAAACCCATGAAACTCCCATCATCATAAAGATTAAAGGCGATTAAATGCCCACTATCCTTCATCGGCCAATCACAAGCCAAGAAAAAGGAGTTACAAAATAAAAATAAAACTTGTAACTCCTCTCATCAATTCTCTCATCATGGCCATCAATGCCAATAAACACTTCATGGCTACCAAGAGCCTATAAAAGGAGGTCCATTCCAAGAAGAAAGCATGAATCCCAAGTGTGATCCCAAGCCCTGAAAATCTAGAAAATTCAAAAGAGAGAAGAAGTCCTGCCGCTTTACTCCCAGAAGCACTACAAGGTGATCAAAGTCCCTTGGGGGGCCACCACCCCATGGTCCCCTCCTTCTACAACATGGCCTAAACGCGGCTTTTCAGCCCGTTTACTCGGTTTTTCATTGGATATAGGACCTCCTCTTGGTCCTTGTCCTTTAAAAAACTGAGGGTGGAGCTATCGCGACCCCGAACCGGGTTTGGGGACCAATCCGGGATCGGGACTAGTTGTGAAGTAAGTGACATAAAAAGATCATACGTATGTTTGATGCTAATGCGTACACGGGTCAATAAAGAACACACATCACCCGTGCACGTGATTTCCCACAGGAGTCCGCGGTGAGGATTTCACAACACATAAACATTTTGTATAATTGCGGAAGCTTATGGCAAATCAAGCATGTAATTCATTCCTATGATAATATGACTGATTGCATTTGAATACAAGTATTAGAATGAGCAATGTTCTATAGCGTAACCCAAAATACTGTTAAAGTTGAACATATATCATTTAATTACAATCTCCAAAATTAGAGGCCAATAAAGACCAATAGAGACAAAATAATATCCACCAAACAACAATTAGTGACACCCCCAAAATGTTTCGCATCTCCGCAACCGGATGTTTACATAACATCGTCTGCACGCCACTCAACTAGCTGCTGCGGTTCTCCGACCGCCTGCTCTGGCTCCTCCTCTGGATAACCGACAACGGGACCTGAGTACCAAAGCAAAGGGTCAAACACGACGGTCTGGCAGGTGGGTGAACAAATAGAAACATTCGATAATAAAAACCTTTACCTTGGAAAACATATAAACCTGTTTAAACAATGACTTTCGAGAAGTAAATGAATCATTTAATTGAAAACACATATGTAGTAATAAAACATGTAAGGTGACCAAAGAAATCGGGAAATGAGCAAGATGGCAACCACACGAAGCTAAGTCCTCTATCACCGAAGTGATAGAGCAAGCATATCAAGACGTTGACCTCAGTCACCAAAGTGAGGAGGTACAACGAGATTTACATATACATATACTATTTATACGGGACATGACCACGGTAGCAAGCCGGGCATCAGGAACCACAGTAGCAATCTGCGGTATCGGGACTAGACCACGGTTAAATAACCGGGTAGCGGGATCCAAACTGCAACTGGCGGGACAAGTGGGGGATCTCCAAGTCAGTGGATCAGACTCACAAGGTTATCCAAGCTCAGTGGTGCCGACTCATAGGTCAAATCATGTAAATCAAGACATGTATAAAATAAATCAAGTGTAAGACTATAACCGGCAAGACGGGGGTGCTCAAAGGCACAACTATCATATCATGTCGGGCATGTATTTCGGGACTAGTAAAAAAGGTGTAAGTACAAATACAATGCTTTCGGAATTGATAAATCATAATTCATAATTTTCTGGAATAAATAGTTGAAATAGACTTTCAAAATATCGGGGTTTAAAACTAATTCAAGGTGAATGGGGATTTCAAGGTGAATAGGGATCCCGAATGCCTATTTAATAAGAAATTTGGTACTCCTTGAATTTGAAGACATTCCGGTTCCTTATACACTTTGAGATTCCCCAAAACTTCAACGAATTCCTTGTGATTATGGTTTCTTTCCCAGATGGATTTCAAACAATGGTTATAAGTGCTCTCTTCACCATAGGGATGCAAACTAACCTCTCTCAATACTTAAGACCTTTCATTCTTTGCTTCCAAACAACCCCAGGAAAACAGTACACATCGCTCGAGCGGAGGAGTCTCTGGAATGTTTTCTGGGAGGGTGGCTTCTCTTCACAAATGGTATCCAATGAGAGCTCTAGTGGTGAGGAAGAAGAAGGTGACTTCCATTAATGTTCTAGGTGCAAGCTTGGTGGAGATTTGGTGGTGGAGAAGCAAGGAGAAGAGAAAAGGGAGAAACCCTAGCTTAGAAGACTCTTTGTGCTGGAGAAAGGAAGTGAGGGAGAAGAGTCTCTATTTAAAGTAATTGGAAGTGGGCTCCACCAATGGGAATCTCTTAGGGCTGAAATCACTAATTTCGAGACCTCGAACGAAATCGACGAAGAAGGAAGAAATGATCGCTGAAATATCTAGTTTCCAAAAAGTATATGTTCCGCGGGTTTCGGAAATATCAAGTTTTGGGTATAGATTTCATGTAAAAGACTGTTTTGCCCTCAATGCAAGAAAATCGGGTTTCGACGTTCTGGACGGGTACGGGATCAACATGAAAGTTGTAGGGATTAGCGGAACAAGTAAAACGGGGTAGGCATACAAGTCATCGGGATCTCGCGTCATTCCCAAATTAACGCAAAGCTATCAAAAGGGAACCCCCAAAGGGCCCCACTAAACACAAGCACTTAAAAATTCTCCAAAGCTATAACAAGAACTATACTAATGCAACTTAGTCAAGTTCTACCGAACACGCTTAGCACTAACACGCGACTTAATTAGTACTAATCGGGGTCACTCGGGTCGGGGTCTTACATCCTCCACCCCTTAGGGCATTTGGTCCTCCAAATGAAACACAAAACTCACTTCGGGTAGGAGATGTGGATACTTCTTCTGCACTTGATCTCGTAATTCCCTCGTCGTTTCTTCCGGTCAATGATTTTCCCAAAGCACCTTTACCCACTGAATAGTCAGTGTCCTCAACTCTTGCTTTTTCGGGTCTATGATATGAACGGGCTTCTCTACATAGGTAGCATCTTCTCTGATTTCCAATGGTTCATGCCGGATTACATGTGAATGATCGGGGACGTACTTCTTCAACATCGACACATGGAAGACGTTGTGTACACCGGATAACTCGGGTGGTAAGGCTAATCTATAAGTCACATCACCAATCTTGCTCACAATGTCATACGGTCCAATGTATCTCCTGGATAACTTGCCCTTCTGCCCAAACCTCAATGTTCCTCTGGTGGGTGACACCTTCAAGAAAACTTTATATCCTTCTTTCAACTGTAGATCCCTTCTATGAGAGTCTGCATAGCTTTTCTGTCTACTCCGGGCTACTTTCAAACATTCTTGGATCTGTCTCACTTTGTCACTGGTCTCACTCACTATGGTTGGTCCATGGAAACTGCGGGTGCTAACTTCTTCCCAACAAACAGGTGTCCTACACCTTCTGCCATACAAAGCTTCAAAGGGCGCCATTCCAATGCTCGAGTGGTAGCTATTGTTGTAAGCGAACTCACACAACGGTAGAGTCTCATCCCACTGAGTCTTGAAGTCTAATACACAAGCACGTAGCATATCCTCAAGGGTCTGAATGGTCCTCTCTGACTGGCCATCTGTCTGAGGGTGATAAGCCGTGCTAAACTGTAGCTTCGTACCCATAGACGCATGTAGGGTTTTCCAAAATCTCGAGACCAATTTGTTGTCTCTGTCGAATGTGATGGAAACTGGCTATCCATGTCTACTAACAATCTCATTGACGAACAACTCTGCCAGGGGTAACATGTGCATCTTCTTCCCTGTCTTTATGGGGATAAAATGAGCTGACTTAGTGAGTCTATCCATTATAACCCATATAGCGCATTGCCTCTGCTAGTCCTCGATAGTCCTGAAATGAAATCAATGGTAATGTGCTCCCACTTCCATTCCGGGATCTCTAATGGCTGTAGCAACCCTGGAGGCTTCTGATGTTCTACCTTTATCAACTGACACGTCATGCAACGAGAGACAAACGCTGCAATCTCTCTCTTCATGTTGTTCCACCAAAATCCGCCCTTCAAGTTTTGATACATCTTCGTGCTGCCCGGGTGCATAGAATACTTCGTACTGTGAGCTTCTGCCATGATGTCATTCCTTAAATCTTCGATGTTAGGCACACACAGACGGTCTCGATAGTAAAGAACTCCATCAACGATACGAAAATCAGGACGTTCCGCTATATGCTCTGAGATCTTAGCCACCTTTGGATCTTGCAACTGACTAACCTTGATCTTCTGAATGAACGAAGGCTCTGACACTGACATATTGGCGCATATAACACCCTTCCTCAGTGGCTGTAGGTCTATCTTCAACTCCTCAAATTGTTCAAAAATACAAGTATCACTTAGATTTGCCATGCCCACTGATTTTCTACTCAAAGCATCGGCAACTACATTCGCTTTCCCCGGGTGATATTTGATTGGAAAATCATAGTCCTTGATATACTCCATCCATCTCTGCTGCCTCATGTTCAATTCCTTCTGAGAAAATAGGTACTGTAGGCTGCGGTGATCAGAATGGACCTCAAATTTCTCTCCATAGAGGTAATGTCTCCACATCTTCAACGCGAAGACGACCGCTGCCAATTCGAGGTCATGGGTTGCATAGTTCTTCTCGTGATCTTTCAACTGCCGGGACCCATATGCTATAACTTTTCCTTCTTGCATCAACACACAACCAAGTCCAATGTTCGAAGCATCGGTAAAGATGGTGAAACCGCCGCTTCCAGATGGCAAAGTAAGTACTGGCGCGGTGGTCAATCTCTTCTTCAGCTCTTGGAAACTAGCTTCACACTGATCTGTCCACACATAGGGTACAGTCTTCCTTGTCAACTTCGTCAGCAATGCTGCAATCGACGAAAATCCTTATACAAACCTCCGGTAATACCCTGCCAATCCAAAAAAACTCCTAATTTATGACACATTCTTCGGTCTTTCCCACTTCACTGCTGCTTAAATTTTAGACGGGTCTACTGACAATCCTTCCTTAGAGATAATGTACCCCAAAAATGCAACTTGCTCTAGCCAAAATTCACACTTGTTGAGCTTCGCATACAGCTGGTTCTCTCTCAGAAGCTACAATGCTATCCTCAGATGCTCTTCATGCTCTTCTCTAGTCTTGGAGTACACCAAAATATCATCAATAAATACTACCACAAACTGGTCCAGATATTGGACAAATATCTTGTTCATCAATGCCATGAACATTGCGGGTGCATTGGTCAACCCAAATGGCATCACTAGAAACTCATAGTGGCCATATCTTGTCCGAAAAGCTGTTTTCAACACATCTGATTCTCTGACTCTCAGCTGATGGTAACCGGATCTCAAATCAATCTTCGAGAAATACGAAGCACCTTGTAACTGATCAAACAGTTCATCTATCCTTGGCAATGGATATTTGTTCTTGATGGTCACTTGATTCAATCTTCGGTAATCAATACATATTCTCATCGAACCATCCTTCTTCTTAACGAACAAAACTGGAGCTCCCCACTGAGAAATACTAGGTCTTACAAAACCTTTACAACAATTCTTGTAATTGTATCTTCAACTCTCCCAATTCCGCCGGAGCCATTCTATATGGTGCAATAGATATCAGAGTGGTCCCTGGTAACAACTCAATGGTGAAATCAATTTCCCTCATGGGTGGTAATCCTGGAATCTCCTCCAAAAATACATCCGGGAACTCCCAAACAATAGGGATCTCCTCCACCCCTTGGGACAGTTTATCGTCCGTGATAAACGCCAAATAGGCTTCACATCCACTTCTCAATAGTCTATCAGCTTTCAACGCCGAGACAAACCCTGCACGAGGATTCCTCCTCTCTCCCTGGAATAACACCCCTGCGGTGTCTCATACAATTTGAAGGTAAGGGTCTTATTGAAACAGTCCATCGTGGCATGGTACCCTGCCAGCCAATCTATCCCTAGGATGACATCAAAATCATTCATCTCCAACAGATTAAGATCTGCGGGTAACACAACCTCTCCTATCCGTACTTGACAATTGGGGTAATGACTAGTACACACTACTTGTTTTCCTAGTGGGGTTGCCACAATCAAAATGTACTCAAGATCTCTACCATGCACATCAATTAATCTAGAAAATGCATGGGATATGAAAGAATGCGTAGAGCCAGGGTCAAATAATATTTTAGCTTCTATCCCACTAACAAGGAGTGTACCTTCCACAACATTGCCTGCTGCCTCTTCATCAGCTCTGTTGACCGCATATACTTGTCCTCGCTACTGTAGCCTGATAGGTGCTTGCCGCTGTCTGCCTTGAGGGACATTTCTGTTCTGTTGCGGGGGACGCTGATTCTGGTGCTGTCCCCGCTTACTGGCCTGCTGCTATTCTTGCTGAGGTCTATACTGTTGTTGCGGTGCCTGTTGCTGGAGTGGCCTTACCTGATCCTGCACCACTAGTGCATTCTGTGGCAGTGCGGGACGTGGTGCTCCTTGCTGCTGCTGATTCTGCCTGTTCTGTCTTGGACAATCTGTCATCTGATGGTTCATCGAACCACATCTGAAGCGTGCTCCCGAGACTGTACGACATTGGGTACTGTCATGGTTTTTGCTATAGTGGATACAAACGAGCTGCACATTCTGGTCTTGCCTCTACCTCTTGTTCTGCTGATTCCTTTGCTGGTGATTCTGTTGCTGGGGTTGCCCTTGTCCTTTACCTTGAGATTTAAGGACCTTGTGGTGGAAGTTCTCGAACTTATAGGCCCTCTTGATCGCCTCTTCAAAAGTGACCGGTGGTATAACTCTCGTAGCATCCCTCTCGATGATGGGGTGAAGTCCTTCAAGGAACTTGGTTATCTTTTTCTCCACCGTGTCCACTAATTCGGGGGCATATCTGGACAACCTCTCAAACTTAGTGAGGTATTCTTGAACGGTCGTATTACCTTGGACAAGCTGTTGAAACTCCACTGCCTTCTGTCTCCTGATGTGTGTGGGTACATATTTGTCATGAAACTGTATCTTAAAGTTTCACCATGCAACTACGTCAGCCATTGTTCTACACTCTTCCCTTACTGTTTTCCACTAGATGTCTGCCAACCCGGTGAATAGAGATGTTGCCAGCTTTACTCTCTCTCTCCTCCTGTGCACCTGAAGACTTCGAAGATATTCTCTGTATGGTCCAGCCAATCATCTGCAGTCAAGGGATCTTCTGAGCCAATAAAATCTTTGGGTGCCCTCTTTCTGAATCTCTCGAACAATGCATTGGGGTCATGCTCCCTCTGGTTGATGACAATTGCAGGTTGAGGCTGGACTGGCTCTGGCCTTCTCTGTAACACCTCCAATAACTGTCTCTGCATCTCTGCCAACTCTCTGGCATGATCCTCATCCTTCTTCAGCATTTGCTCTTGAAGTCTAGTCTGATTCTCATTGGCTTGACACTGCTGGTCAAGCATAGCTTGCAACATCTGCTGAAACTGATTCGGCATTGTATTGTTAACCCTAGTATTCTCAATTCTATCTTCCTCAATAGGCTCGGTATAATCACTGTTGCTCGCAGTGGGATTACCATTCACTGGGTGCTTACGAGGTGGCATGATGCTGCAAAACAAGTTGTTAGCACATGATAATCAAGAATAGGGTCACACATTGCTCACGCGAGTCTAGCTTAACGAAAGATCTAACGAATCCTCGCCACGTCCTAAGGACTTCTAGTTTCTTTTAATTGCTTGAAACACGTCTCGCTCTAATACCAGTCTGTCGCGACCCTGGACCGGGTTTAGGGACCAATCCAGGATTGGGACTAGTTGTGAAGTAAGTGACATAAAAAGATCATAGGTATGTTTGATGCTAATGCGTACACGGGCCAATAAAGAACACACATCACCCATGCACGTGATTTCCCACAGGAGTCCGCGGTGAGGATTTCACAACACACATATACATTTTGTATAATTGCGGAAGCGTATGGCAAATCAAGCATGCAATTCATTCCTATGATAATAACACTGATTGCATTTGAATACAAGTATCAGAATGAGCAATGTTCTATAGCGTAACCCAAAATACTGTTAAAGTTGAACATATATCATTTAATTACAATCCCCAAAATTAGAGGCCAATAAAGACCAATAGAGACAAAATAATATCCACCAAACAACAATTAGTGACACCCCCAAAATGTTTCGCATCTCGGCAACCAGATGTTTACATAACATTGTTGGCACGCCACTCAACTAGCTGCTGCGGTTCTCCGACCACCTCCTCTGTCTCCTCCTCGGGATAACCGACAACGAGACCTGAGTACCAAAGCAAACGGTCAGACACGACGGTCTGGCAGGTGGGTGAATAGATATAAACATTCGATAATAAAAACCTTTACCTTGGAAAACATATAAACCTATTTAAACAATGACTTTCGAGAAGTAAATGAATCATTTAATTGAAAACACATATGCAGTAATAAAACATGTAAGGTGATAAAGGAAATCGGGAAACGAGCAAGATGGCAACCACACGAAGCTAAGTCCTCTATCACCGAAGTGATAGAGCAAGCATATCAAGGCATTGACCTCAGTCACCGAAGTGAGGAGGTACAACGAGATTTACATATATATATACTATATATACAGGACATGACCACGGCAGCGAGCCGGGCATCAGGAACCACAGTAGCAATCTGCAGTATCGGGACTAGACCACGGTTAAATAACCGGGTAGCGGGATCCAAACTGCAGCTGGCGGGACAAGTGCGGGATCTCCAAGTCAGTGGATCAGACTGGCAAGGTTATCCAAGCTCAGTGGTGCCGACTCATAGGTCAAATCATGTAAATCAAGACATGTATAAAATAAATCAAGTGCAAGACTATAACCGAGAAGACGGGGGTGCTCAAAGGCACAACTATCATATCATGTCGGGCGTGTATTTCGGGATTAGTAAAAAGGGTGTAAGTACAAATACAATGCTTTCGGAATTGATAAATCATAATTCATAATTTTCTGGAATAAATAGTTGAAATAGACTTTCAAAATATTGGGGTTGAAAACTAATTCAAGGTGAATGGGGATTTCAAGATGAATAGGGACCCCGAATGCCTATTTAATAAGAAAGTTGGAACTCCTTGAATTTGAAGACATTCCGGTTCCTTATACACTTTGAGATTCCCCAAAACTTCAACGAATTCCTTGTGATTATGGTTTCTTCCCCAGATGGATTTCAAACAATGGTTATAAGTGCTCTCTTCACCATAGGGATGCTAACTAACCTCTCTCAATACTTAAGACATTTCATTCTTTGCTTCCAAACAACCCTAGGAAAATAGTACACATCGCTCGAGCGGACATAACAGTTCGTTCGAGCGGAGGAGTCTCTGGAATGTTTTCTGGGAGAGTTCGCTCAAGTGAACCATGGGTCGCTCGAGCGGACTTGCCCAGTTCAGGCTGGCTCGAGTGAACTACCAGTTCGCTCGAGCTTGCAACTCTCTGGATGGGTTGCTGGGAGAGTTCGCTCGAGCGGACCAAGGTTCGCTCGAGCGAACAGCTCTCTGGAACGGGACGAGCCCTTATCTAGGTAGTTCGCTCGAGCGCAGTATTAGGTTCGCTCGAGCGAACTGTCCAGAACTGGGTTCGTGGACAGTTCTGCTCCTTCCTTCTTCTTCTTCTTACTACTGTCTTTAGCCCCATTTCTTCACAATAAATGGAGGGTTCAATTCTCCACTAGACTTCTCATGACTCCCATCTAAAACTTCTCAAAACATTCACCAAGAATCCATCTATTAATCTCCATCCTTTTTCCTACATTCAATCACAAAGGAAAAGATAATAACCACAACCACATGGATTCATTCAAGCCTTAAACAAGAGATAAAACAAAAGCTATAATCACATTTCAAGGCAATAAATGGGCTAACCACCCTTTTCAAAAGCATTTATAACATATTGAATGCAAGTAAGTAAATCATTAATGTAATGACAAAACCAATCACATTCCCCATAAAAATCATTGAAACTCAAAGCATCCATTCATTCCACTTGCCTCAATGTCTCTAACAAGAAATCCAAGCTTCTAGTCACTTCTCCAAGTCAAGAACACAATCTACACAAAAACCCCCAAAATACAAACCCTAAAATGGGTCAAACCATGAAACAAGAGGGGAGGACTCTCAATAATGAAAATAGAGCTTCTCTAAAGCTAAGATAATACAAAACAAGGAGATTGGAAGGAAAAACTTACTTGGAAGTTGTTCAAATGGGCAAGGCTAGCTCATTGAAGGTCTTGGAATAGAGGTTTCTTTTCACAAATGGTATCCAAGGAGAGCTCTAGTGGTGAGGAAGAAGATGGTGACTTCCATTAATGTTCTAGGTGCAAGTTTGGTGGAGAAAGAAGGAGAAGCGAAAAGGGAGAAACCCTAGCTTAGAAGACTCTTTGTGCTAGAAAAAGGAAATGAGGGAGAAGAGTTTCTATTTAAAGCAATTGGAAGTGGGCTCCACCAATGGGAATCTCTTAGGGTGAAATAACTAATTTCGGGACCTTGAACGAAATCTACGAAAAGGAAGAAATGATCCCCGAAATATCTAGTTTCCAAAAAGTATATGTTCCGCGGGTTTCGGGAATATCAAATTTGGGTACAGATTTCATGTAAAAGACTGTTTTGCCCTCAATGCAAGAAAATCGGGTTTCGGAGTTCCGGACGGGTACGAGATCAACATGAAAGTTTTAGGGATTAGCAGGACAAGTAAAACGGGGTAGGCATACAAGTCATCGGGATCCCGGGTCATTCCCAAATTAACGCAAAGCTATCAAAAGGGAACCCCCCAAAGGGCCTCACTGAACACAAGCACTTAAAAATTCTCCAAAGCTATAACAAGAACTATACTAATCCAACTTAGTCAAGTTCTACCGAACACGCTTAGCACTAACACGTGACTTAATTAGTACTAATCGGGGTCACTCGGGTCGGGGTCTTACAGGAGCCAAGCTGAAGAATCAAAGCATCAAGAGTTCTCATTTGAAGGACGATCGCGAAGTCCATACATGACTTGCGACCGTCGATCTGAACGTGTCCCCACAATCTCCTGAGAAGTTAGATTCATTTTCTTTCTTTTCTATTGTAATTTGTATTTTTTAACGAGATAAACAAAAATCACAATTCTTGTCTTTCATATTTGATGAGTTTTGTAAAATCGCCTTTCATGGCAAAATCGCCTTTCACGGCAAACAAACAAAAAAACGCCTCCTACGGTATTCTCAAAAACAAACTTGTCTCTTTTCTTAAATATTTATACAATTTGAAAAGTTAGAAAGAAGAATTGATTTCGTTTCTACTTGTGAAGGTGAATCTCTGGATCATCACCATTCCAAATTCCAAGTAGAATTGTAAATCTGGCATACCCGTACAAAAAGATGATACCCGCGTTTTCCCTCCTCCGCCGACACCCAGGCAACCCCCGGGGCGGAAGGAGAGGACAGAAATCCGAGGGTCCATCAAGTTGGCACACCCGGTGGGACACGTTCACTTGAGAACGTGATGCTTTGATCCCTTGGCTCCTTTCTAGTTGGTGGCCTATGTTGCATCTTGCATCTAAAAAAAAAAACAAAAACATGAGATGGGATTTTAATTATTCTTTCTCATTTCAAAAAAAAAAAATCTGATTTCTCTTTCTTGGATTCAATTTTGAGAAATTTTGATCCTTTCTTCTTCGAATTTGATAGCTCACAGAAATGTTTGCAGCTATTGTTCGTTATCGGAGATTGGGCCATCTTTTCTCCTTGATGAGTCCGATAGGGGTTTTTAAAAAAAAACCAAAACTTTATTTCAAATTCTTTCAAAAAAAAAATGATCTCTTTCTTAAGATTCAACTTTGAGAAACTTTGATCCTCTCCTCTTCGAACTTGATAGCTCACAGAAATGTTTGCAGCAATTGTTCATATCGGGGATTGGGCCATCTTTTCTCTTTGATGAGTCCAATTGGGATTTCAAAAAAAAAAAAAACATATAATTTCAAACTCAAGAAAAAAAAATCAGTCTTCTCTCTTTTGAATTCAAATTCAAAGAAACTTTGGTTATACCCTTTCGGATTTAACGCTCGCAAAAATGTTGATTTGTGGTTAGGATTGGAACACCACTTGTTCTCTTTAATGAGTTCATTAGAAACCTTTCAAAAAAAAAAAAAAAAAAACACTAAGGTTGCACCAATTGCTCTCTTTGACTAAAGTGGATTTAAGAAAAGCCTTGTCCAGAGTGTGGAGAGAGCTAGACTGTTCGAGGCAAGGGTCCTTCAAACGGGTTCATTAAGTAATCCTACCCTTACTTGGGGGCTGATCTATCTACTAAGGTTTCATAAGATCGAATTGGAAACCTATGTGCACCTTTCAAAAAAAAAATTTCTTCACTTTTTGAGTTCAAAGTTGAGAAATCTTGGTTCTTTCCCTTTCGGATTTAACGCTCCCAGAAATGTTGAGTTGTGGATCGGATTGGAACACCATTTTCTCTCTTTGATGAATTCAATCTTCAATCTTTTAAAAAAAAAAAACTTACGTCACTTTTGAGTTCAAAGTTGAGAAATTTTGGCTCTTTCCCTTTCGGATTTAACGCTCGTAGAAATGTTGAGTTGTAATTTGGATTGAAACACCATTTTCTCTCTTTGATGAACTCAATCTTGACTTTTAAAAAAAAAAAACTTCCGTCACGTCTGGATTCACATTCGAGAAATTTTGGTTCCTTTCCCTTTCGGATTTAGCGCTCGCAGAAATGTTTGAGCCCTTATTGGGATTGGAATACCATTTGCTCTCCTTTATGAATCCAAAATTGACTTTTCAAAAAAATCCCATCTCGTGTCCTTTCCAAGGATGCGATTTGCAACATTTGTGCCTAGCGATGCTAGTACGCCCTTTCGGGTCTACTGTATTCGCGACCGACACATTTGTATCTCCAACCTTATATCATTTTACCTCGAGTGAGCTTCGGTTCTCGGTAATTTGAATTAAGGTCTACAATTGCTTCTAGCAGTCACTGGAACGCTCACCCTGAGCCTACTATACTTGCATTTTAGAACAATTGTATCCTCTACGGCTTTTTGCCTTCTTCATCTTGCTTGGGCTGGGCCATGTCCCCTCAAGTGATTTGAAAAGAGAAAACCATAGTTGTTTTCCATTTATAATCACCATATTTTTGTGATTACTAATAGATTTGGTCTTGTTTCAGAACTTTTCCAAAACTAACAATGGTAGCTTCATTGACCATCACTTTCGATGAGAACAAGTACCAGCTTATGCTTTAAGACAAGCAAAACAAGCATAAGAGCCCTGCTAGTTGCCGAAGCGTCATCTCCCTTGACAACTCTCCAATCACCGCGTCAACTTCAACCCCCCGGACCATCGTCTTCGGGTTGCTGGGACCATTCCCACTCCCCGCGGAAGAAACTGTACTTGCCAAGAAGCAGAAAACTGCCCCGCAACGTGTTACTACCATGGCAGCAAGGGCGAACACCAAAAAGCCTGAAGCCCGTGGCGCTCCCACAAAGCCTCAACCCACAAGAAACCAGGTTTGCCCTAAAACCTGGTCCCCGAGATCCTCACCAAAGCAACGGAGGTCTCGAACATCTGTAAAGCCAGCATACCTGGCCCCTCTTAAGGAGAACCGGTTCTACCCTCTCTCTTATATGAAAGAGGAGAAACCTACCCTCCGCCCAAAGAACAAACAAAATCAGCATGAGCCGGCTTGCTCCTATAAGCACAAAATCAAATCCTGCATCGTTAGGCCTCCGCAAAAACCTGCTGAAGCCTGCACTCCTGCGAGTCGACCCTTCATCTCAACAGGGCCGAGCTCGCAAAATTCAAGTCTTCACAGTGACAGGCAAAGGACCGCGTTCAGATTGTGTCCTTGCCAAGCTTCAAAGAAGATAAGCTCGGCTGCTTGGCATGGGGGACTACATCCTTCATCGCCATAGCCCAGATAGAGTTGACTGAAGCTCAAATTGCTCGTCGTATGCGTAGCCGCGCGGCATATCGACAAAACAGACTGGAGAAGCAAAGAACCTAGCATTCTACTCTCCATGTCTCAAAGAAAGCAGAAAACAAAGCTGCGGGTAAAAGGTTTGAACTCTCTGATGCCTTCAAAGAACGTGTAGAAAAAGAAATATCCGTTCGATGAAGATGTTGAAGAAATCTTTGAGGCTCTCCTAGCAAATGGCAAACTCACTTTGCCGGACCCCAAAAGACCGGGAGATGTTATCAAAACCAATGATCCCCGATACTGTCCATACCACCAGATGATCTCACATCCTCTTAATCAATGCTTCGTTGTGAGAGAGAAAATCAACGAGATGTGGAAAAACGGAGTCATAACCTTTGACAAAAACTATGGCTCCGCCTCTGTCAACATTGTGTCATGTGGGCAAACTTCAAAGTCACCAAAGGAGAAGATCACTACTTCATTCAAGGTGATAAAAATGGAGCAAGCATCCCAAGAGTCGGTTCCCTATCCAACACCAGATGGACAACCCATATGGGTGCATCCCGATCTCTTAGAAGATGAAAATTGGGAGATCGTCAAAACAAAGCCGACTGCTCAACAGCGAAGGTAAGCCAAGAGACAATTCCGCAAGCTCAAACAGCAGCATAAGTCTCAACCAACACAAGAAATCCTTGAAAAGGCAGAAACCACTTCCACTGCTTCACTAGGGGCGACGGAAGAATCCTTTCCCAAAACTTCAAAGGTGGTAAGAAAATTCACCCTTGATGATTTCATGCCACCTCTACACAAAAATGGAATTGCGCAGGGGGCATCATACTCCTGTAATTCGGTAGTTGGATTCTCCATGGATGGATACGAGTCCAGTGATACTGCCAGTGATATCGATGAGTGAGAAGAATCCTTTGAAATAGGAGAATACCTCTCCGACAAGGATTGGATTCCCGAGTCTCATCTTATGCCAGTAATCTGGTATAACCCATACAGCCACAAGGATCTTGGTCTGATGATGAAGAAGACCAGGACGCTGTTCAAGAAAATGGTGTCGATACAGCACCAGCCAATGCTCCAGTGGAACCCAATAATGATGAACCACAAGGAGCAGATGACGAAGAAGATTTGGCTCCTATGCCTGATCTTGAAGAATATGTAAGAATTTTGCAACATCTTGCCATAGAGCAGGAGCAGGATCGCATCAATGATCTTCGTTATGATCCAGAACCAGAAGTCCCTGAAAATCAACGAGAACTTTCTCCTTTAACTCTTGAAAATGGAGAAAACAGCTGGAATGATGATCCTATTACATCTGAGGATGAAATCGATTCCCAACAGTCTACACTGGGGGCATACTTAAATGTGATAGCTCAGGATGATAGTGCCTCTGAAGCTTCCGAAAACACGTACTCCCCAACCGATAGTGTATCTTCCGGAGCTACATCTTCTCAGGTGACTTCCACTGAGATATCATCCTCTCAGCCCTCTTCTCCTGAAGCTGTGACATCGGAACTCAAACCTCTCCCGGTTGATCATCTTGATGAAATTTCTGCCAATGAAATATTCTTCAATGAAAACCCAGTTGATTGGTCCCAGATACCCGATCTCATAGATGATGTCTGGACTAATAAAGAAAGGTTGTCGAATGCTGTTCAGGACTTGTTCTTAGAAATTGCTCCGTGCAACACAATCACTGAAGATGCCAATGCTGCTAGAGAGACGTCTTTAGCAAATGACAAAGATCGACTCCTTGATCCTGAGAATGATCTTCCAAAAGAAGGCCCTTCTCTAGAAGCTCTTGAAGTTGGTAGAGGTACCCGTTCTGGCCGGGATTACCACAAAAATTACAACCAACCCTCTTCTTCTTATGTAAATCCTTCGGGAAAGCAAGTTGTAAGCACCCCAAGTGGCAATAATAAGGGATAATAGCAGAATACCTACCTGTACTTTGATCATATTTTAGATTACCCCCCTGTATTTTGGTCCTTTGTACTAAACCTACCTGTAGTTTAAATCACAATGCAAATAGAGACGACCGTGACGGAAAATATAGAATGACAAATTTACCCCTCCATATATAAGATGTGTCTTAGCGTTTCTCCAAATTGGGTCTTCTCCCTCTCTCGTCTGCATATCCAAAGCAACTCTTCTCCAACCTCTACAGCCAATCCTCTGCCATCGATAAGGTGAAGATGAAGATATTAGAAAAAGTTGCAAACAAAGAAGCTGAATATGAAAAGAGTTCGGATTCCCTATTTGGTTGAAACAAGGGTTTACTGTTACGGCTACTCCCTTTTCTGGTTCTTTTCCATGGCTCTGACGACAAGATTGCTACAAGGATGACAACCGACAGCCCAACAATCCTTCTTCTCCGGCAAAAATAACCAGGCACTCCAGCCCATCCCAATTAGTCCAACCCTTTTCTTTTTTTTTTTTTTTTTGTAAAAACCCTCCTCTGTTTGTCTCAAAAATGTCTCTAATCCTTTTCTTCGATGAAACCCCACAACCTCTATAATAAAATCCCATCAAGTTGAGCATGAAAAGGGGGGCAAGGAAGAGGTGTCCGGCGGCGTACAGGGTCGAGCGCTCACCGCCGCTGCCATTGCTGAACTTGAAATGGTTGCGAATCTGCATATTGAGGTGAAGAAGATTGATTGGCACGAGATTCTCCACGCGTCAAAGCAAGGTGGACGGTTGAGATTGAAATTGACGAATCAAGATGGGTCACTACCCAACATGAAAAGAGACTCAGAGAGACTCACAGAGAGAAAGATTTGCGATGTAGAGAAGATGATAGCCATCGGCCTCGACGGGGGTGCCATGAACGCTATAGTGCATCGAGGTGGATCATTTGGGATCAGAAGCTTTGATCCTCTCCATCAATAACCCATCAATCTTCTCCCAAACTGCATCTTCCTTGGTTAATCGTTTCCATCAATACCCCATTGGTCCTTTTTCTCGTAAATCTCTCAGCATCTGCTTGGAAAAGATTGTAATCCGGATTGTTGGTGATGGGGTCATGTGGATGGTCCATTTGAGAAGCTAAGATGAATGGTGATGGTCCATATGAGATTGCAGGGTGGAGCACAGGCCGGAGATTTTCTGTATTGGTCAGAGAGAGGGAGAGCTGCAAATCGATTGGGTTCAGAAATTTGGAAATGGGGAAATGAGAAAAAAAAAGAGGGGCTGGGATTTTTTCTCCCCAGGGGCAAATAAGTCTTTTTGGGCGAGTAATTTACCGCCAGTATACACCAGATACTATTTATACGACCTACGCCGTTAATACTAACAGAATCCGTGAGTTTTGCATGTTAATTAAAACTACAGGTAGATTTAGTACAAAAGATCAAAATGCAAGGGGGTAGTCTAAAATCTGACCAAAGTACAGGTAGGTATTATGCTATTATCCCCAATAATAATGAAAATGCAGGCCCGAAGGAGGTTTTCAAGTACGACTTGATTGAGCACTTTAAACACATACTTGCATGTTTGCGCATCCTTGACTTATTACGAATGTCTCTACAAACTCGTGATAGTCTCATTTCAAAATTACAAAGGCTAAATGTGGATTTCAACAAGCATGCCCCACAAGTCCTACAAATTGAAATGGACTATAGGGTCAAAAAATCAAATACTCCCTCAAAGGGAGAAAAGAAGAAAACCGAGGGATCAAGCAACGAATGCCTCTCAGTATAAAAAGCAGCAAGTGCAATAATTGCCTTCAACAAGGATGACCTCCTGTTACGCGAGACAAAGCACAACCGACCCTTATACTTTATGGGGTACGTCAAAGAAATGCCACTACACAAAGTTCAGATCGATCCAGGTTCTGCACTCAACCTCATCTCTACTTCGGCACTCGAAGAGCTAGGCATCCCACCTAGCAAGCTGAGTCACACTGATGGAACGCGCTCCGAGGCGCCGTGGGGCGGCTACCGGGGTCGGCGGAACGTGGGAGTCCGTCGGGTCCGGCCCTTTCGCGCCCTGGCGGGCCCTGAAGCGTGCATCAACATTTCTTTTATGTGGGTGTGCCAGATTTTCTATTTTACTTGGAATTGCAAGTGGTAATCCGGAGATCAACCTTCGCAAGTAAAAAGGAAATCAACTTCTTTCAAGTTTTCCATTGCACAAATATTTAAGAAAAGAGACATTTTCTTAATTTGCCGTGAAAGGCGATTTTGTTTGGCATTTATAGCCGATTTTGGCGTTTATAGCCGATTTACAATTCTTATCAATAATGAAAGACAAGAGTTGTGATTTTTGTCTCTTTAGAAAAATACAAATTACAATGAAAAGCAAGAAAAGGAAGATCTAACTTTTCAGGAGATTGTGGGGGACTCGTTCAGATTGACGGTCGCAAGCCATGTATGGGCTTCGCCATCATCCATGCAGATGAGAACAGAAGATGCTCTTGATTCGCTTGGCTTGGCTATAACCTCAGGTTTTTAGAGGACAAAGACCAAGAGAAGGTCCTATGTCCAATAAAAAGCTAAGTAGACGGGCTGAAAAGCCACGTCTAAGCCACTGGAGGCAGCAGGAGAAGGCAAGGACCTTGGGGGGGGTGCCCCCCAAGGGACTTTTGTCACCTTGTAGTGGTGGTCGGTGCAGAACTTCAGCAGAGTTTTTCTCTCTTTTTCTTTCTCTCAGATCTCTTTTTGATCCTTTTTTTCTGATCCTCTGATTTTCTCCTCTTTTTTCTGATCCCGATTTCAATGGAATGCTCTCCTATTTATAGGCTTTTGGTAGCCATTTAGGAGGGTTTATGAGCCTTAATGGCTTTAATGGGAGGAGTTACAAGATTTATTTCTTGATTTTGTAACTCCTTTTTCCTTGAATCTGATTGGCCGATGGAGATTAAGGGCTTTTAATCACCTTAATTACCATAATGGGAGGAGTTTCATGGTTTAAATGCCATGAATCAATTGACTTGTAACTCCCAAATGCTTGCTTCTGATTGGGCCGTCCAAAGAAATGAATTAATGACTGCAATAAAGCTAGTCAATTAACCACATTAATTGGTCGCCGAGCAGTCGAAGAGTCGCGGGCCGTGCCGTGTCTTCTGGAATTCTTCTGGCGATGATCATCGATGGATCTACATGCTGATCGACATCGGATGAACATGTAACTTCAGACATTGATAGCTAAGAGTGGGCCGGTGACATCTGTCTTGTCGATTTCACGATCGGTCGGACAGAAAGTGCACTTTCTTGGTCGACCGGTTGGCGATCTTAGAGCGATCAATGATGATTTTATGCTTTTGGAGGTTGACCCGTGATTTTGACGGATGTCAGAGGATATGAGTCAATTTCAAGCACTAAAAATCACATTTTTAGGAAACCACAGGGGCCAAAGTGCGCGAAACGCGAAAAAAGACGGAAAAACGGGTCACCGGCGGAAAATCCGGTGACCCGGACCTCCATGGTCGCCGGCGACCATGGACCGGCGACCATGGCCCATGGTCGCAGGGGCCTGCGACCATGGGCCATGGTCGCAGGGGTCTGCGACCCTGGGGGATTTTTCCCCTTCGGAGCCCGTTTTGCGGTCGTTTTGAGGTCTTTTTCGTCGCCGTTTTCTTCTGTATTTTTCTTGACATTTCTTCTCATTTATTGGCTTGATTTCCCTGTAGAAAACTTGATGAGAATCTTTGCATTTTTAGAGTGCAAAGTTTCCAATTTTCCGGGAAAGCCGAAGACTTTGTCGCGTAAAGCTGTTGATTTTCCGCTAGAAGCTGAAACTTGGTCAAACGATGTCGGAATGACCTGAAATTTGAGGTGAAGCCTCTTGAGCAATAAATAAGACCAACCATAGGCTTTTGTTTGAGTTTTGAAGCCGTTTGGGGTCCCGTCGATGCTTCACTTGATTTTGCTGCGGGGAAAATGCCGAGCTTTGATATGTGGCCAAACGATGTCCGATTGACCTGAAATTTGACGGGGAGCCTATTGGAGTCATTTTGAGACGTTCCATGGGCTCCGTTTTGGATGTCATGGTCCCGGGTTGCTCCGCCGCCGGTAGGCTTGATTTTCTCTCGGAGCATCAAAACCTGGTCAAACGTTGTCGGAATGACCTGAAATTCGACGTGCAGCCTTTTGGAAGCATGTTGAAGCCACTCATGCACTTGGTTTGATGAGCGAAGGCTTCGGTGGTTCCCGCCGCCGGGAGGCTTGATTTTGCTGCTCGAGCATTGATGGAGGGTCAAACGTTGTCGGTTTGACTTGAAATTTGGCATGGAGCCCTTTTGGGACATGCTGGAGTCATCTGTAGGCTCTGATCGAAGTTTTGACGTCTCCGATGATGTCGCCGCCGGGAGCGCCATTTTAGCTGTCGGATAAGCGAAGTTAGGCCAAATGATTCTGAAATGGCCCGAAACTTCATGTGTACTCTTCTCTTGGCTATCTTGAAGGATCTTGCAGTTTTTGTTTGATTCTGACAAGATTTGATTTTTTGGAGAAGTTGCATTGCCTATTTATGGCAGGTTGCGACTTCATGTAGCTTTCTTGATGTTGAAGAGGCAAAGTGACATTTTTGGTGTCAACAAATGCCCCCTCGAGGTACAGCGAGGAATTGCTTGACTTTTGTAGTCGATGTGCCTCGAAGAGATTTTTGAAGGAGAGCTTGTGTCTTGACCAAGAGTCTTTGAGCAATCCTTCCTTTGGTAGAGTAGCCTTTAAGCTTCCAGGGGAATTTTATGGTAGTGAAAGGAATCACACACCATCTCGAGGCAAAGTTTTGAAGATGACATCAGGGATGTGGATTTGGGTTTCTGTTTTTGATCTTGTGACCTAACCAGCTATATATGGCAGGTTAGGGGATCGGGTTTTGGTTTTGACCTTGTGACCCAACAAGCTGTATGTGGCAAGTTGGGGGATCATGATTTGGTTTTTGGTTTTGGTCTTGTGACCTAACAAGCTGTATGTGGCAAGTTAGGGGACCAGGATTTGGTTTTTGGTCACTCTTTGGGACTGTGTGGGTCCATTGGAGTGGTTTGGATATTTGTGGAATGTCAATTTCAAGATTTTGGCTCAACTTGGTATATGAGGCTGGATGGTTTGATTTTTGGAAGCTCATGGGGCTTGGAATTTTTTGTATGGTTCAATCAACTCAAAAGAGGTATGGAACCATTTTTTTATGCTCTTGGGTAAGAGGGATTTTTTTTTCCTGACTAAAAGCCCATTTTTTTTTTTTTAGTGCCTAGGTGGTCAAACCTGGCTCATATGGGCTAGCCCATGGGACCTTAAGCTTTTTAGGATGGCTTAGATCTCATGTGGGGCCATTTTTGTAAAGAATATCTAAAGATAACTCATTTGGATAGAGAATATCTAAAAATATCTTTATGGGAGAGAATCTCTCATATTCCCTTAATTTGGGAGAGAATATCTCAAGGTATCTTTCTTTTTGGGAAGAAATCTCCAATATCCTTTTTTGTTGGAGAGAATCTCTCATTTGATTGATTTTGGGAGGAAATCTCTCAAAGACATCTTTCTTTTTGGGAAAGAATCTTTCTAATTCCTTCTCTTTTGGTAAGGTTACTAATTAGTAACACTTACCTTTCTTCTTTGTTTCCTTCTTTGATTTGCTCTCTCCTATAAAAGCAAAGGAAGGTAGGATCTCTTGCCCTTATTGCTTTCTTTTGCAACAATCTCAAGAGAGCTCCAAGGCCAAGAGTTTTTCTTCTTCAAGGATCTTCAAGCTTTTTCCTTCTTCTTCTCCATCAATGGCTTCAAGTAAGTTTTCTCTCTTTTTCTTTCAAGAAAACTTTATGTAGAGAATAGGATGGTAAAAAAAAGTTTCTCTTTTTTTTTTTTTTTTTCTTTCTTCTTTTTTTTCTTTCTTTCTTTTCTTTCTATTCTTCTTCCTTTTTTTTTCTCTTTTCCACGTGATTTCTTCTTTTGTTTTTTTTTTTTTTTTTTCACACGTTTTTTTTTTCTTCTTTTTTTTTTTTTTTTTGTGGGCCGTACGGACAGATCCGTACGGATCTGGTCCGTACGGCCACGTGGCCTGTGGGCCACGGCCTGATGGGCTAGCCCCTGATTTTTTTTTTTTTTTTTTTTTTTTGCTGTTTTCTTTCTTCTCTTTTTTTTTTTCTAGAAAGTTTCTTTCTCTTTTTTGTTCTTTTCTTTCTCCCCCTTTTTTTTTGAGAAAGTTTCTTCTTTTTTTTTTTTTTTTTTTTTTTTTGCTCATCATGATAATGCGTTTTTATGCAAATTTAGATGTTCATGCATGTACTTTTTGTAAATTGAATTGAGTAGCATGATGTGATAGCATACCTGAAAATCTTTGCAAATTTGGGAATTTGGAGCTCGCAGCGATGTTGAGCCCTTCTTGATTTTGCGGAGATTTTGAGGTTTCGAAAGTTTGGAGTTTCGGAGCCCGCAGCAATGTTGAGCCCATCTTCAAACTTTCTATTTCCGTCGGGGTATTTCCTTTTTCTTTGGAATTGCCCCGGAGTCATGCCAAAATTTCGCCAGATTTTTGGTGGGACAAAGTGACCCCCTTTTTTTTTTAGCGAAATCCTGTCATTTTGATGACGATCTTTTTCTTTTCCAACCTTTGCAGGTGGTTCCTCCAGAGCGAACAAGGGTAAAGAGCCTGCTACAAGCGTACCTCGTCGATCTGCTAGATCTTCCAATGTGGCCGTTCAGCAGGCCTGGGAGAAGGTCCAGTTTGTTGAGAAGAACTTGGAAGAGTGTGATTCCCTCAATCGCGATGAGATGAGACAGCGATTGATCGCTCTCAAGAATGAGGAATTCTATAAGATCATGGTAAGCAACCGTCCTTGGGTTATGGACGATCTGAGGGTTTTACCCAAGCCTACCTTCTTCTTTGGAGATGCAGTCCCTGACGACTTGACATACCAAAGGAGATGTTTTCAGTTCTCTTACACAGCAGATGGTGAAGAGAAGACTGTTTCTACCCGGTCGTCTTTTGATCGTACCATCTCGATCATGAGCCTTGCTCCCACGTGCTCTAAGAGGGAAGATCCTCCGAGCTGGGTGAAGAGGACCAGTGTGATCAAGACCGGGGTTTTTGTTAGTGGACCCTCCGGATATGCGGAGAAGCCACCTGTCCGTATGGACATGTTGATGCCAGCCAGCGGCTACCAGGGCTCTGATTATCCGTCGGTCGATTTGAGACCGGTGGGCCTTGGCGTTTTCAGCGGTGACGGCAGTACTTGGGTGAAGCCTTTTCGACTTCGTGGCCGTTTCAATGCTGACTCCGATTGGAAGTCATGGACTGACCACATCTTGCTGATTGGGGGCGCCGTTTTGAAGGAAGCCGGGATTTTTGACGCGGTCCGCGCTTTTAGGGAGACCGTGACTTTTTCCGATGATGCCTTCATGGCTATGTTGGAGTCTTTCCTCCCTCAGACCAATACCTTCGTTGTCACGAACGGTGAGATTGGTTTTTCTCTGAAGGAGTTGAGTGCTATTACTGGATTGCCCATCCTTGGCAAACTCTACGAGGAGTTCATGCCGATTGACAGCGTCCTTGAGGAGCAGTCAGAGGAGTTCAGGCTCCTATACTTTCAGCTCGTCGCCTTCTATGATTTTTTGAAGGAGGGCTCGAAAGTTAGATCCAGCAGTTGGAAGAGTTATGGCTCTTCATTCTTCAACTTCTTTGACAGCAAAGAGTCTCCTGATAGCATGACCCGGGAAGACAGGAAGAAGACTTTGGCCATGCAGGAAGAGTTGAAGGGTTTCTTCGCGAGCACAGATGCCCTTTATTCTGACATTGCACTGCGGAGAGATCTTGCTGTTTACCTCACTTTTTGGCAAGGTGAGGCTATTTTTGCTGGTGGAGATGGGACGCACATCAGGCCGCATTGTATTTTTCCGGCTTGTCAGATGGCGTTTGGAGAGCAGCTTGCTTTGGTGCCCGCTCTTTACTCCTACCTGTGTACCGAACTGCAGGCTGCTGCTTTCTTGGTTCGGCTTGGGCTCCCTATGAATAGGGTATTTTCAGCCCATATCTTTTATTCGTGGTTTGTATACCACTGTCCTGGCTTCCACCAGCTGGGTGCTGCACAGGATGATGATCCTCTGATGATTCGATTGGCTAAGGGAAAAGCCGTATCCGAATCACTTTTGTTTGCCCGCATGAGGATCCGACGATTCAGGGACGTCGAGATGGGGCAGTCTTCAGTTAAGCTTTCTCCGGAGTTGCGGAAGAAGGCTTTTGATTTTGGTGCCTCCCGAGACTCTACCAGAGCAGGGTCAAGAAGGCATTACTCTTTGACCAATGCAGAGAAGGAGTGGCTTTTCAGCATACGAGTCGGCACGATGGTGTACCGTAGACATCTTTTCGTCGACATCCAGCCGTATGTACCTTCTCGCTTTGCGCTTCAGTTGGGCTTCTCTCAAGGCGTTGTTGGGGCGCCTTCGAGTATGGTGAAGCGTTTTGGGGGTTTGCAGGATGGCAGAAATGCATGGGCTTTCTATAGTGCTGAAGACACTACTGCCACGATTTCTTATCCTGAGCTGTCGACTTTCCGAACTGCCGGCTTCACGAAATGGTTCGCGGAGAGCTTTTTGGCATATCGGGGGCTTTCCAAGAAGGAGCTTGATGTAAAGCTGTCTTCTGGGAAAGGCATTGGGAAGTCGGATGGCGTCCGGCGAGAGGAAGTTTGGGCCTTCCTTTCTGGAGAGAAGCACAAGATAGGCTTTCTCGGTGACCAGGGCGTCATTGGTTCTGAAGCTGCTTGGGAAGTACCTGATGAGGCTTTGGAGCAGCTAGAACAGGAGGAAGCTGAGCTCGACGCTTGGATGCAAGCGGCACAGAAACGAGCTTCCGTGGAGTCTACTGGCGAAAGCAGACCATCCAGTGAGGAGTCAAGTGAGAAACCTGACTCTGATAGTGAGGCGGGTTCTTCTAGGAAGCGAACCCGTAGAGGTAAGAAGAGGAGGAGGAGTCAGCGTCACACGGGGCGGGACGAAGACTCTCCTAATGTGGAAGTCCCTCTCACTGTCAATGAGGAGGTGCCAGGGGAAGTTGACGAACCTCCGGAGAAGAGGATTCGGGAAGAAGAGACCATCGGTGAAGGTATGATTCCTCCTTTTCCTTTTTCTACTTCTTTCATGGGGCTTTCCATGTTCTGATTTGTTTTCTCACCCTGCTGCTGCTCTTCTTTTTTTTAGCAGAGGATGAAGACTTGCCGATGCCTGAGGTTCCGACCGATGAGGCGGTGATGGAGCCGGTTATGGCATCTGAAGAAGAATCGAGGGACTCTGGAATGACTCCGGAATCTCCAATTGGTATAACTTCTTTCGCTTTCTCTTTTTTTTTTTTGCCTGCGACTTGATTTGCTAACAGTTTTTTCTTGTCAGCTGACTTGCCACAGGATTCCGATGACTTTGAACCATCAATGGACGCAAATGTCGATGATGCTTCTGATGAGTTCATGGAGGAAGAGAGTGTTCCGCCAGTCGTTGAAGAAGGTACTTTGTAGTGATGACCCTGATGATTTTTTTTTTTTTTGAACAGGATCATATTCATACCTTTTTGTGTTTCATTTGCAGGTTTTGAAGTGACAGAAGAGAGTCCATCGCTTTCTTCAGAACCAGAGCAAGGGATGCCAGAGGTCGATCCGGAGGTAGAGACCAGTTCAGACATGATTGAGGAGATGCCTCGTGTTGAGATTCCCTCTCCAGTGGCTCCAAGTGAAAAGAGTTCTTTTGTTACTCTTCCAATGGGACATGACATGAGCAGCCGATCAGCGGAGAAGGGTGAATCTTCATCCAGTTCGTCTCTTCAATTTGCGAAGAAGGTGCTGGCTCGGGTTTTGAGTTCTTGGGTCAAGACTCTCCTTTCTGGACACTTGGAGGCAGGATTTGGCATGATCCCACATGTACAGGAGATTCTGACCGACACCGAAGAGGTTGGTCTGGATGTCACAGGTGCCAGGGCGATCGTTGATAGGATCATTGCACTGGGTGACAAGTGGTTTGAGACCATGGGTTTCCCTGACGACCAATTCTTCAAGGAGATGTTCTTGGACCCTGCTGATAAGGCTAAGTCTGACCTGAATGAGGCTACACAAAGCAAGAAGCAGCTAGTTCGGGAGAAGAACAAGGAAGAGCTAGCCATCATCGGATTGAGGCATGACCTTAACGTCCTTGATAGGGAAGTTGAGGAGGCCAGGAAACGTCTTGAGCATTTGAAGGCACAAGTCGATGCGAAGTGGGCTGCTATAACAGAGGCTCGTGACAGGGAGAGTACTCTGATTCGCAGGGTTGCAGATGCCGGTCAAGTTCTCGAGAGGAGGACTCTAGAAAACGAACGATGGCAAACTGCTGGGGAAGAGCTTCCCGGTGTAAAAGAAGGGTTACGGCATTCGCCAGCATCTCATGGCAAGTTCCTGAAGAAGCGTGCCTTGGAAACTCTGACGGCTGAGGCCAAAAGTTTGCTTGAGGAGCTGAAGCTTTGGCTGGAGACCATTTTTAGCTGAGCTCCTGATTTTTTATAGCAGAAACCATTCTTCTCTTTTTTTTTTTTGGTACCACATGTATTTTTTGGTACTTTTTTTTTGTAGTGCTTGTGAACACTTTCTTTTTTTTTTTTTTGGTACCACATGTATTTTTTGTTTGGTACTTTTCTTTTTTTTTTTTTGTAGTGCTTGTGAACACTTTCTATTTTTTTTTTTTGCTTTGGTACCACATGTATTTTTTTTGGTACCTTTTTTTTTGTTCCCTACGCTCACTCAAATCTTTTTGTGATGAAAGCAATTGCTAAATGGGATTTGATCAAAAGCTTTGTCATTTTGTGAAAATCTTTTGTCAAATAATTGTTTTGGCATGGGAGCCTGATTTTGGTTGTGGCGTGAAAGCCGATTTTGAGATGGCATGGAAGCCGAAATTTTATGGCGTAAAAGCCAAAATTTGGGTTGGCATGGAAGCCGAAATTTTGTGGCATTTACAGCCAGTTTGGTGGCATTGATAGCCAATTTGTGGCATTTATAGCCGGTTTTGTGGCATTGATAGCCATTTTTTGAAAGCCAAGTTTTGGTTTGTCGGCGTGAAAGCCAATTTTTCGTGGCATTGATAGCCGGTTTGTGGCATTTATAGCCGGATTTTGTGGCATTTACAGCCGAGTTTTTTGAAAACCGAGTTTTGTTTTATTGGCATGAAAGCCGATTTTGGCGTTTATAGCCGGAAATTTTTTGTTTTGGTATTTATAGCCGGATTTTGGCATTTTATAGCCGAGTTTTGGTTTTCAAAATGCAGGTATCGACTAAATGTCGCCTCCCCGCTGAATGGTCTTGCAAGTATCGATGGAATGTCGCTTCCTTGCTCATTCGGTTTTGCGAGTATTGATGGAATGTCACTTCCTCGCGAATTGGGGTGCAAATATCGACTAAGCGTCGCTTCCCTGCTTTTCCCAAGACTTTTGATTTTGCGAGTACTGACTTGATGTCGTTTCTCCGCGATTTTTGAAATTTGAGGTTTTCTCGAACCATTTGTAATTTTGGGTTGTGGATAGCAACTGGTATGTTGCATCTCCACGATTTTTGAAATTGGGTTGTGGATATCAACTGGTTTGTTGCTTCTCCACGATTTTAGGTTTTCTCGAACCTTTGAAATTTGGGTTGTGGATATCAACTGGTTTGTTGCTTCTCCACGGTTTTTGGATTTTACAAGTATCGATGAAATGTCGCTTCCCTGCGATTTTGGATGCAAGTATTGATGGAATGTCGCATCCTTGCTTTTTTTTCAAAATTTTTGTTTTGCGGGTACTGACTTTGATGTCGTTTCCCCACGATTTTTGAAAAACCATTTTTTTTTTGTTTAAAGACACGAGGGTCGTAAATTTTGACCTAGAACCATTTGGCGGTAAAAGGTAAGGTGGACTAGGGTGGAAATCCCTGAATCCGGATTTTTGTATCAAACCATGAATTTTGGTTCAAGGATCGAAAGCTTTGGTCAAGTCAGGGAGAGGCTCCTAAACTTGGATTTTTTTTATTTTTGAACAATGAAACGATGAAAGTAAGCATTGTTTTTGAATCTCTAGAAATTTTGACATTTGATATGAAAATTCTAAAGAGAGTGGGTTTGACGAGCGAGTACCTGAGAACAGGTTTTGGCCATACAGGCATTGCTCTTACCCAGTTGGGTAAGTCTTCAAGGGTAGTACCGCTTCAAGAACTTGCCGTTGATAGGCAGCATACATCTGTCGCCTTCCATGTTTAGGAGGGCATATGCGCCGTTGGAGAAGACCTTGTCGATGACGTAGGGTCCCTCCCATTTTGGTTCAAATTTGCCTTTTGATTTGTGTGCGAAGACCATTGGTCTTTTTACCGCAAGAACCAAGTCACCCTTTTTGTAGGCGCGTTGCCGGACCCTTTTGTCAAAAGATCCTGCCATGCGTGCTTGGTAAAGTTCAATGCTTTGTCGAGCTTCGAGCCGTCTCTCGTCGAGATTGTCCAGCTCATGGAGTCGCAATTTGACATTGCTTTCTTGAGTCATGTCATTTTGTAGAGATACCCTCAGAGAAGGAATTTGTACCTCTAGGGGCACGACAGCTTCGCATCCATAGACCAAGGAGAATGGTGTGCTATGGGTTGGTCCTCGAACGGTTGTTCGATAGGCCCACAAAGCTTCAGACAGTTTGTCGCTCCAGTCTCTTTTATGACTAGAGACCATTTTCTTGAGGATTTTGCAGAGTGTCTTGTTGAAGGCTTCTGCTAATCCGTTTGCTGCCGGATTGTATGGAGTCGAAGGACAGCTTTGAATTTTGTATTTGTCGCAAAACCTGTAGAATCGATGATCCCGGAATTGTGGTTCGTTATCATGGACGAATCTCTTGGGTATGCCGAAACGACAAATGATGTTGGTGCGTAGGAATTGAAGAACTGATGAGGTCTTCATTTCGTTGAACGCAAATGCCTCTGACCACTTGGAGAAATAATCCGTTGCGGCGAAGATGAAGCGATGACCTTTGCTTGAAGGGGGAGAGATAGGACCTATGATGTCCATGCCCCATGCTTCAAAAGGCCATGAGATTGCTGTAGGATGCAGCCATTCCGGAGGCATGTGAATGTAATCTCCGTGAACTTGGCATAGCTGGCAGCGTTTGGCAAATTGCATTGCATCAGCAACAATGGTAGGCCAATAGTAACCTAACCTTTTTATCTGATCATAGAGCTTAGGACCTGCCTGATGGGCTCCACAAAGACCAGCATGAACTTCTTTAAGTGTTTCTTCGACCTCTTGTTGTGACAAGCAGCGTAGAAGTACTCCGTTGAAGGATTTCCTATAGAGGATTTTTGAAGGAATATCCAAATGAAAGTTTGGGGCTCGCCTTTGTATGCTTACCCGTTCTTTTGGATCTTCAGGTAGGATTCCGAACATAGTGTAATCAATGAACGGATCCCTCCAGTCGACGATTGAAGGTTGAAGGATAGAGATCCGACTTCCAACCACTCGGTGGCATTCGGCAACTGCTTGGTGTGTGTTAAGAGGAGGGAGGATCCTTCTCTCGCACACTGTAATTTGCATGTTTTCCCCTTCCTGGATCGCCATTGATGCGGCAAGTCCGGCCAGGGCATCTGCACGGATATTTTCACCTCTACGAATGTGGGTGATGTTGCAGATGTCAAACTTTTGCAGAAACGATTGTGCCTTGTTGTAATAAGGCAGCAGATCGGGCTTCCTGACTTCATATTTCTGATTCATCTGGTTGACGATCAGTTGAGAGTCTCCAAAGACTTCCAGCATAGTGATACCGGATTCGATGGCGAGTTCCAATCCTAGGATCAGAGCTTGGTATTCAGCTGCATTGTTTGTGCATGGTTCCAGTAGCGAGAAAGCGTGTGGAATCATGCATTTGTCGGGGTTAACAAAGAGGATGCCAACTCCCGAGATCAGCTTTCTGTTTTCATTTGTCCTGGTTGCACCGTCAAAGTACATGTCCCAGGAGGCATTTGGTGAGGAAGTCTCCACGTTGTAGACAGGTTCGTCTGGGAGATCATCTCTGAGTGGTGAATCTTTAGGCAATGGATGCTCTGCGAGGAAATCTGCTAGAGCTTGGCCTTTGATTGCTTTTTGTGGCACATACCTAATATCAAATTGTGACAAGAGGATGGACCATTTTGCCAGTCGGGCATTGAGAGAACTGGCCTTCGTGACAAGGACCTTCAAGAGGTTGATCCTCGAGACCAGGTAGACTGTGTTGGAAAGCAAGTAGTGACGTAGCTTTTGTACGGCGAACATCACTGCAAGGTATTCTTTTTCGACTGGAGAGTAGCGATGCTCTGCACCCACTAGCATGCGGCTGAGGTAGTATAGAGCAGCTTCTTTTCCCTCACCATTCTCTTGTGCAAGCAGAACGCCTACAGAATGATCAAGAGCTCTTGTGTACAAGATGAATGGTTTTCCAGTGGCAGGGGCAGCCAACACTGGAGGTTTGGTCAGGTATGACTTGATATCTTGAAATGCGGCTTCGCAGTCGGCATCCCAGACAAAGTCTACACCTTTTTTCATCAATCGAGAGAATGGACGGCATTTCCCCGAAAGATTGGAGATGAACCGTCTGATGTAGGCCAATCTCCCTTGGAGCCCTTTTAGTTCTCTCAAGGTTCTTGGAGAGGGCATTTCTAGAATAGCCTTGACTTTTATGGGGTCAAGTTCTATTCCAGCTTTCCGAACAAGGAATCCGAGAAACTTACCCGACGAGACGCCGAAGAAGCATTTTAGAGGATTCATCCGCAGTTTGTGTTTGCGGAGTCGGAGGAAGACTTCCCGAAGATCTTCGAGATGGTCTTCTTTCTTCTGCTTTTGATGGCGAGGTCATCAATGTAACATTCGACCATCTTGTGCTGCATATCTTGGAATATTTTCATCATAGCCCTCTGATATGTGGCACCAGCATTTTTCAGACCAAATGGCATGACAGTGTAGCAATACAAGCCAAATGGAGTCCGAAATGAAGTGTGTTTTTCATCCTCGGGATGCATCTTTATCTGATTGTAACCAGAGAAGCCATCCATGAATGTCATTCTCTCGAATCCGCAGGTATTGTCAATCATCACCTCCGGTATGGGGAGCGGGAATTCATCTTTAGGGCAAGCGCCATTCAAGTCTCTATAGTCAATACAGACTCTGATCTGCCCATTTTTCTTTGTCACGGGGACAATGTTGGCCAACCATTCTGGATGTTGTTCCTCACGGATGAAGCCAACGCTTTTGAGTTTTTGAACTTCTTGTTCAATTTTATCCATCACATCTGGACGGAATCTTCTTTGGCCTTGTTTGACAGGCTTGATTTCTTCTTGAAGATTGAGTTTGTGGACTGCTATTTTGGGGTCTAAACCAGGCATTTCAGCGTAGGACCATGTAAAGCAATCAACGAACTCACGAAGAAAAGCGATATACTCGGGTAACTCATCATCCTTTATATTCTTGCTTATGAATACAGGACGTGGGTTATCAGGTGTTCCCAAGTTTATCTTTTGAACAGGATCTTCTGTCGGAAGGTTCGAAGGTGGTTCCTCCACAATATTTTCGGAGGCTTCCAACTCAACGAAACCTTCTGGAGTTTCAACTGCATTACCAGACCAAGGCTCTGTTCCTTTCCATGGATTTTCTTGATTGGTGATCTCCTCAAGGCTTGCTATGAGATAGTCCCAATCGCCTGTTGAGTCTGGTATTTCTTTTGGAGACGAGGGTTCTTCTGGGTCAGAATAGCACAAGTCTGCATTATCGGACGATTCCTCTTTATCATCAGAGAAATCATACCAATTGGATGAGCTTCCTGGATTTTTGTCAGGTAACTCTTTAAAGAGATATCCAGGGAGATCGATGTCTTCATGGACTTGAGATGTTGAGGCTTGGTCGGTAAAACGACTTTTAAGCTTTTGTGTCAACTGTCTCAGAGGAGTATCAGGATCATACCCTAACCCATATGAAGACTTTTCTACATGACCGTAGAGTCTCCAATCTTCCAGCTGGCTTTTGGTCAAGGCGGGCTCCAATGGCGTGAGAATACCGCGTCTTTCTCCCAAACCGACTGGGTTTCGAGCGTCATAGCCCATTTTCTTCATAATTGCTTGTGCCACAGGACTATATAGAGATAGCTGAGGCATACCTTCATTTTGGAACGGTTCCAGCATGGAATTTGATGAAGAAGCGTCCGATCTATGGAAGAAGATCGGCCTTTGCTTTGGTGATGTTGCCGGAACAACAAAGGTAGCAGACGTAGGATCTTCTACATCAGCAGGTGTCTCCATCGGAGTGAGAGCAGGCTGAACTTGCTGAGTGTCAGCTTGGCTTAACGATGCATCGTCTTTTGGCTCTGAGTCCGAGTCTGTGTCTTGCATGATAGACACGAGAGAGACAACAAATTTGCACCCAGGCTTTTGTTTCGCCTTCTTCACTTTAGTCGTGATGACCAAAGGTTTTGAATTCTTGAGGGAGATAACGAAGGGAGATTGACTACTCTCTTCTAATTTGCCGGAGGGTTTGTTTTCTTCCGGTGATTTTTGAGGAGCCTTGCCTTCATCTTTCTGGAGATTTTCAGCAGGGGGTGTTATTTCCTCTTCTTCTTTTTCTCCTTCATACATTTGGGAGTCTGCGAAGTGGACTTCTTTACCTTTGAAGGGTTTCCTGTCCGCAAAGACTCGATGTACCATGCCGTCGTCGCCGACGAACTTGATGCATTGATGTAGAGTTGAAGGAACAACACCATTCTCATGTATCCAAGGACGTCCGAGAAGGATGTTGTAGCATGAGGGGGTTTTTATTGCATACACAGTGACCTCAGAGATAAGATCACCGATTTGCAATTTGAACCTGATTTTGCCGATAGGCCTTTGAGTGCTCCCATCGTATCCAAAGATAGATACAGATGTGTGGCTTAGCTTGCCGGGTGGGATGCCCAACTCTTCAAGAGCCGAAGTGGAGATAAGGTTGAGTACAGAACCTGGGTCGATCTGAACTCTATGTACCGGCATTTCTTTGATGTACCCTGTGAAGTACAGGGGTCGGTTGTGCCTTGCTTCGCTAAGTAGGAGGTCTTCCTTAGTGAAGGCGATGGTTGCACTGGCTGCCTTTTGAACCGAGAGGCATTGGATGCATGATCCCTCAGTTTTCTCTTTCTCTACTTTTAAGGAGGTTTCTGAGTTTTTGAACCGGTAGTCCATTTCAATTTGGAGGACTTGTGGGGCATGTTTATCGACATCTTCATTCAGTTTTTGTAATTCTGATATGAGATTATCACGAGTGCGTGGAGACATTCGCAATAAGTCTAGGATGTGAAGATGTGCAGGTATGTGTTTGAAGTGCTCAACCAAATCATACTTGAAAGCCTCCTTAGGGCCTGCATGTTCATCATTGTTGCCACTGGGGGCGCTTACAACATCTTTTCCCGAAGGATTTACATAAGTAAAGGAAGATTGGTTGTAATTTTTGTGGTAGTCCCGGCCCGAACGGGTGCCTCTACCTACTTCGAGAGCTTCTTGAGAAGGATCTTCGTTTGGAAGATTGTCTTCAGGATCAAGAGGCTGTCATTTTTCATCTACTGGGGATGTATCTGCAGCAGAGTTGCCATCCTCAGTGATTGTGTTGCACGGAGCATTTTCCGGGAGCAAGTCCTGAACAGCATCCAGCAGCTTTTCTTCTTCGTTGACCCATCCATCACCCCAAGTTGGGTTTTCTTCATGATGATGAGTCGGGAAGAATGTGTATCCTGAAGTCACAGTCTCAGGAGAAGAAACCTGAGAGGGTGTCATCTCTGTGAAAGTCACGTGAGACGAGGTAGCTCCAGAGGATACATTGCTAGGCGTTGTCGGAGTGTAGGTAATCTCATCAGACGACGCTTCAGAAGAGCTATAATCCTGATATATTACATTACAGGAAGCTCTGATAGAAGATGTTGCCTGCTCGGAGTCAGACTCATCCTCGGATGTAAGAGGATCGTCAATCCAGCAATGTTCTCCATTTTCAGGAGTTGAGGGAGGAGGTACCTGATGGGCTTCAGGGACTTCCGGCTCTGGATTGTGAGGAATCTCGTTGACGCGGTCTTGCTCTTGTTCTAGAGCGAGACGCTGCAAGATCCTTGCATATTCTTCAAGATCAGGCATGGGAGCCAAATCTTCTTCTTCGTCTTCTCCGTGTGGCTCAACATAGTTGATTTCCACTGGAGCAATGACAGGTGCTGGGTTAACAGCATCTTCTTGTGCAGCCTCTTGGTCTTCTTCATCATCAGACCAGGATCCTTGTGGTTGCAAGGGGTTATACCAGATTACTGGCATAAGGTGAGTTTCAGGAACCCATTCTTCATCGGAGAGATATTCTCCTGTTTCAAGAGATTCCTCCCACTCATCGGTGTAGTTGGGCTCGAATCCATCGTCGGTGTCGCTGGACTCGTATCCATCAATGGAGAATCCAACTACCGAGTTGCAAGAGTATGATGCCCCCTGCATGGCTTCTTTTTTGAATTGAGGTGGCATGAAATCACTGAGAGTGAAGTTTCTTACCGCCTTTGAAGTCTCTGGAAGGGACGTTTCTGTTGCCCCGAGTGAAGTGGTAGAGGAGGCCTCTGCCTTTTCATGGACTTCTTGTTTTGGCTGGGTCTTCTCTTGCCGTTTGAGCTTGAGGAGATGTTTCTTGGCTTGCCTTCGCTGCTGAGCGGTCGGCTTTGTTTTGACGATCTCCCAATTTTCATCTTCCAGGAGATCGGGATGTACCCATATGGGTTGTCCGTCTGGTGTCGGGCAAGGAACCAACACTTCGGACGTTTGAATTCTTTTTATCACCTTGAAGGAAGTAGTGATCTTCTTCTTCGGTGATTTTGGTGTTTGTCCACATGACACCATGTTGACGGAGGCAGTCCCATAGTTTTTGTCAAAGGTGATGACTCCGTTTTTCCACATCTCGTTTATCTTCTCTCTCACAACAAAGCATTGATTGAGAGGATGCGAGACCATCTGGTGGTATGGACAGTACCGAGGGTCATTGGTTTTGCCAACGTCTCCAGGTCTTTTGGGCTCTGGCAAAATGAGTTTGCCATTTGCTAGGAGAGCCTCAAAGATTTCTTCGACGTCTTCATCGAACGGATATTTCTTTTCTACTCGCTCTTTGAAGGCATCAGAGAGTTCAAGTCTCTTACCTGCAGCTCTATTTTCAGCTTTCTTTGGTTGCTGAGGAGCTGACTTGGTTTGCACATTAAGGACCTCTTTCTTCTTTGGTTTAGAGGTTGCAATGGCGGTCGGCTCTTTCTTTGATGATTTCTGACTGTTGAGGTCTTTGATCACCGTTTCAGCTTCCATGGAAGCTTCCAGGAGTTCCCCCAGGTTCTTTGATTTATTGCCGATGATCATGGAGCGGATTTTAGCTCTCATGTTGTTACGGCAGATGTCGACTAGCGACGCTTGTGGCAGTACATCTGAGCATTTGTACGCCATTGCTTTCCACTTGTGAATGAAGTCATAAGTTGACTTATTCTCTCCCTGTTTTAGGCTGCAGAGCTGAGCCATAGTAACAGGATGATCCTCACCTTGGAAGTGGGTCAGGAAGCGTGTCTCCAGCATAGCCCAGTTCTGAATGGAGTTCTCCGGCAGAGTGGAGTACCAATCGAAGGCCGTACCTTTTAGGGTACTTGCAAAGAGGCGGATCTTGAGTGCATCTTGATCCGCGATAGCTCCCGTCAAGATCTTGAAGTGGATGACGTGCTGTCTGGCTGATCCTTTCCCCGTATATGTTTGGAGAGTAGGATGCTTGAATTTTGTGTGGAACGGGACCGAGTCCATCCATAAAGGATATGGTGGCTTGATCCCATGCTCTTTGAGTATATCCTCTTCTTTAGCTTTGGCGAGGATATTATCTACGTCCTTTTTGGTGAGGGCGCGTGACTCATTTTCTTCTCCATTTCCCTCGTTATTGCTATGATTTGGAGGAGGCTCATTGTTCACCTGATTTTGGACGATAAGGAGAAGGTTTTCCATCAGAGTTTCAATCCTCTGCTGGCCTTGTTCCAACTGCTGGATGCGTGTGAGCGCATCATCTCGAGGTGGATTCTGAGGTGGCGGCTCAGAACTTGTAGCCAAGACGTTCATCCCTCGGGATTCGAACGAAGAAATCGTCCTGGTGACCGAGCTGGGGCTCATTCTTTTTGATGAAGAGCTTGATGAAGGATTACTCTCCCGTCCTTGGCTGGAAGGGGCAGGAGATTCTTCGGGATGTCTTTGTGTCCTGGTGATGCTACAGGTCACCGGACGTCGGACATGGATTTTTGATGCTGACCTTTGGCGTCTTCTGGTTTTTCCAACCATATGGACGGCAGCAACTTGGTCGGGTCTTTCTTTTTCGACCCATTTGTGGGAGACTTGAAGTGTAGGAGGCTGGGTCCTTTGCTTCTCTAGTCTCTTTTGTCGATATGACGCACGGCGGCGTGCTCGACGAGCGATTTGAGCTTTGGTCAGCTCCGGCTGGGCTCTGACGATGAAGGATGTGCTCCCTCGGGTGCAGCAGCCGAGCTTGTCTTCTTTGTGGTTGGGCAAGGACAGGATGCGGACCCGGTCCTTTGCCTGTTGCAGCGAAGCTTTAAACCTTTCGAGTTCGGCCCCTGTAGAGATGAAGGGTCGAACTGAAGGAGTGTAGGCCTTGGCAGGTGCTTGTAGAGGCCTGGTGATGCATGATCTAATTTTGGGCCTGTAGGAACAAGCCGGCTCATGCTGGGTTGACTTGGGAGTCAAGTTGGAGATGGGTCTCTCCTCTTTCATGTAGGCAAGAGGGTAGAACTGGTTTTCTTTGAGTGGGGCCAGGTATGCTGGCTTGGTGGAAATTTGAGACCTTCTTTGTTTTGGGGAAGGTCTTGGAGACCAAGTCTTGGGATAGACCTGGTTGTTTGTGGGTCGAGGCTTCGCGGGGGTGCCGCGGGCTTCAGGCTTTTGGGCGCTCGCCTTTGGTGTCACGGGAGTGACACGTTGAGAGGCGATCTTCTGCCTTTTGGCAGGCGCAGTTTGTTCTTCGGGAAGTGGGAATGGTCCCAGTGTCCCGAAGACGATGGTCCGGGGAGTCGAGGTCGACCCTGAGTTCAGAGAGTTGCCGAGGGAGTTGACGCTTCGGCAGCTGGCGGGGCGCTTGTAAGTGCGCTCGGTTTGCTTCTGTTGAAGCATGAGTTGGTGCTTGTTCTCATCGAAGATAATGGTTAAGGCTGCCATTGTTAGTTTCGAAAAAGTTCTGAAACAAGACCACATCCATTAGTAATCACAAGAATGTAATGATCATAAATGGGAATTTCTATGGTTGTCTTTTCAAATCGCTCAAGGGATATGACCCAAGCGACATGAAGAAGGCAAAAAGCCATAGATGGTACAATTGTTCTGACAGCAAGTATGGTGAGCCCAGAATGAGCGTTCCAGTGACTGCTAGAAGCAATTGTAAACCTAAATTCGACTTATCGAGAAGCAGGGCTTGCTCGAGATAAGAAGAATATAAGGTAGGACTTACAAATGTGCCGGTCACAAATACAATAGACCCTGAAAGGGCGTACCAGTATTGCTATGCACAAATGTTGGAGATCGCATCCATGAGATGGGATTCTTTGTTTTGAAATGTCAGAAATCGATTCGTCAAAGAGAGCAGGTGACATTCCGATTCAAATACGGGCTCAACGATTTCCGCGAGTGCCAGTAGTCAGAAGGGAAGAGACCACAATTTCTCGAATCTGAATCCAAAAAGTGACGAGTTTTTGGAGATTTTTTTTTTTGAAATGATTTTTTTTTTATTTTTTATTTTATTTTTTTTTATTTTTTATTTTTTTTTAAAATATTTTTTTTATTTATTTTTTTATTTTATTTTTTTTTTGAAAATTTTTTGTTTTTTTTTTTTTTTTAAGATTTTTTTTTGAAAATCTTTTTTTTTTTATTTTTATTTTTTTTTTTAATTTTTTAAGATTTAAAGACGAGAGAGTACACATAGGCCTCCTAACCCGGTCTTATGAAACCTCAATTGATAGAATTGCCCCCAGGTAAGGGTAGGATTACTTAATGAACCCGTTTGGAGGACCCTTGCCTAGAACAGTCAAGCTGTCTCCACACTCTGGACAATGCTTTTCTTGAATCAATAGTGATCAAAGAACGCAATTGGTTTAACCTTAGTGGTCTATGTCCCCTTTTTTTTTTATAAAAATCCCAAATAGACTCATCGAAGAGAAACGATGGCCCAAAACCTTAGTCGAACGGGCTCAACATTTCTGCAAGCACCAAAGAACGATAGGATAGGAACAAAGTTTCTCAATTTTGAATCCAAACTAAGAAAACTAATTTTTTTTTTATTTTATTTTTTTTTAATATTTTTTTTTTTGAAATCTCTAATGAACTCATCGAAGAGAAACGATGGTCCAAAACCTTAGTCGAACGGGCTCAACATATCTGCAAGCACCAGAGAACGATAGGATAGGATCAAAGTTTCTCAATTTTGAATTCAAACTAAGAAAACTGATTTTTTTTTTTTTAATATTTTTTTTTTGAAATCTCTAATGAACTCATCGAAGAGAAACGATGGTCCAAAACCTTAGTCGAACGGGCTCAACATTTCTGCAAGCACCAAAGAACGATAGGATAGGATCAAGGTTTCTCAATTTTGAATCCAAACTAAGAAAACTGATTTTTTTTTATTTTTTTTTTTTTTGAAATCTCTAATGAACTCATCGAAGAGAAACGATGGTCCAAAACCTTAGTCGAACGGGCTCAACATTTCTGCAAGCACCAAAGAACGATAGGATAGGATCAAGGTTTCTCAATTTTGAATCCAAACTAAGAAAACTGATTTTTTTTATTTTTTTTTTTTTGAAAAGAGAAAGAATGGAAACAAACTCAAAGAAATAGAAATTTCCAAAAAATCCCATCTCATGTTTTTTTTTTTTTTTAGGATGCAAAATCCAACATAGGCTACCAGCTAGGAAGTAGCCAAGGAATCCGGAAAAGAAGTATAAGCATAGAGCAAAAAGTATGATATGCAAATATTTCATTTCCAAGCACCGTGTTCTCAAATGAACGAGTCCCACCGGGTGTGCCAGCTTGATGGAACGCGCTCCGAGGCGCCGTGGGGCGGCTACCGGGGTCGGCGGAACGTGGGAGTCCGTCGGGTCCGGCCCTTTCGCGCCCTGGCGGGCCCTGAAGCGTGCATCAACATTTCTTTTATGTGGGTGTGCCAGATTTTCTATTTTACTTGGAATTGCAAGTGGTAATCCGGAGATCAACCTTCGCAAGTAAAAAGGAAATCAACTTCTTTCAAGTTTTCCATTGCACAAATATTTAAGAAAAGAGACATTTTCTTAATTTGCCGTGAAAGGCGATTTTGTTTGGCATTTATAGCCGATTTTGGCGTTTATAGCCGATTTACAATTCTTATCAATAATGAAAGACAAGAGTTGTGATTTTTGTCTCTTTAGAAAAATACAAATTACAATGAAAAGCAAGAAAAGGAAGATCTAACTTTTCAGGAGATTGTGAGGGACTCGTTCAGATTGACGGTCGCAAGCCATGTATGGGCTTCGCCATCATCCATGCAGATGAGAACAGAAGATGCTCTTGATTCGCTTGGCTTGGCTATAACCTCAGGTTTTTAGAGGACAAAGACCAAGAGAAGGTCCTATGTCCAATAAAAAGCTAAGTAGACGGGCTGAAAAGCCACGTCTAAGCCACTGGAGGCAGCAGGAGAAGGCAAGGACCTTGGGGGGGGTGCCCCCCAAGGGACTTTTGTCACCTTGTAGTGGTGGTCGGTGCAGAACTTCAGCAGAGTTTTTCTCTCTTTTTCTTTCTCTCAGATCTCTTTTTGATCCTTTTTTTCTGATCCTCTGATTTTCTCCTCTTTTTTCTGATCCCGATTTCAATGGAATGCTCTCCTATTTATAGGCTTTTGGTAGCCATTTAGGAGGGTTTATGAGCCTTAATGGCTTTAATGGGAGGAGTTACAAGATTTATTTCTTGATTTTGTAACTCCTTTTTCCTTGAATCTGATTGGCCGATGGAGATTAAGGGCTTTTAATCACCTTAATTACCATAATGGGAGGAGTTTCATGGTTTAAATGCCATGAATCAATTGACTTGTAACTCCCAAATGCTTGCTTCTGATTGGGCCGTCCAAAGAAATGAATTAATGACTGCAATAAAGCTAGTCAATTAACCACATTAATTGGTCGCCGAGCAGTCGAAGAGTCGCGGGCCGTGCCGTGTCTTCTGGAATTCTTCTGGCGATGATCATCGATGGATCTACATGCTGATCGACATCGGATGAACATGTAACTTCAGACATTGATAGCTAAGAGTGGGCCGGTGACATCTGTCTTGTCGATTTCACGATCGGTCGGACAGAAAGTGCACTTTCTTGGTCGACCGGTTGGCGATCTTAGAGCGATCAATGATGATTTTATGCTTTTGGAGGTTGACCCGTGATTTTGACGGATGTCAGAGGATATGAGTCAATTTCAAGCACTAAAAATCACATTTTTAGGAAACCACAGGGGCCAAAGTGCGCGAAACGCGAAAAAAGACGAAAAAACGGGTCACCGGCGGAAAATCCGGTGACCCGGACCTCCATGGTCGCCGGCGACCATGGGCCATGGTCGCAGGGGCCTGCGACCATGGGCCATGGTCGCAGGGGTCTGCGACCCTGGGGGATTTTTCCCCTTCGGAGCCCGTTTTGCGGTCGTTTTGAGGTCTTTTTCGTCGCCGTTTTCTTCTGTATTTTTCTTGACATTTCTTCTCATTTATTGGCTTGATTTCCCTGTAGAAAACTTGATGAGAATCCTTGCATTTTTAGAGTGCAAAGTTTCCAATTTTCCGGGAAAGCCGAAGACTTTGTCGCGTAAAGCTGTTGATTTTCCGCCAGAAGCTGAAACTTGGTCAAACGATGTCGGAATGACCTGAAATTTGAGGTTAAGCCTCTTGAGCAATAAATAAGACCAACCATAGGCTTTTGTTTGAGTTTTGAAGCCGTTTGGGGTCCCGTCGATGCTTCACTTGATTTTACTGCGGGGAAAATGCCGAGCTTTGATATGTGGCCAAACGATGTCCGATTGACCTGAAATTTGACGGGGAGCCTATTGGAGTCATTTTGAGACGTTCCATGGGCTCCGTTTTGGATGTCATGGTCCCGGGTTGCTCCGCCGCCGGTAGGCTTGATTTTCTCTCGGAGCATCAAAACCTGGTCAAACGTTGTCGGAATGACCTGAAATTCGACGTGCAGCCTTTTGGAAGCATGTTGAAGCCACTCATGCACTTGGTTTGATGAGCGAAGGCTTCGGTGGTTCCCGCCGCCGGGAGGCTTGATTTTGCTGCTCGAGCATTGATGGAGGGTCAAACGTTGTCGGTTTGACTTGAAATTTGGCATGGAGCCCTTTTGGGACATGCTGGAGTCATCTGTAGGCTCTGATCGAAGTTTTGACGTCTCCGATGATGTCGCCGCCGGGAGCGCCATTTTAGCTGTCGGATAAGCGAAGTTAGGCCAAATGATTCTGAAATGGCCCGAAACTTCATGTGTACTCTTCTCTTGGCTATCTTGAAGGATCTTGCAGTTTTTGTTTGATTCTGACAAGATTTGATTTTTTGGAGAAGTTGCATTGCCTATTTATGGCAGGTTGCGACTTCATGTAGCTTTCTTGATGTTGAAGAGGCAAAGTGACATTTTTGGTGTCAACACACACGTCCGTATCCATCTTCGGATATAACCGAAGCGCTCAAAGGCCTATCGGCAAAATCAGGTTCAAATTGCAAATCGGTGATCTTATTTCCGAAGTCACCGTGTATGCAATAAGGACCCCTTCATGCTACAATATACTCCTTGGTCGCCTCTAAATACATGAGAACGGTGTCGTCCCTTCAACTTTACATTAGTGCATCAAGTTCATTGGCAACGATGGCTTGATACATCGAGTGTTTGCAAACAAAAAGCCCTTCAAAGGCAAGGATGTCCATTTTCCAGATGCTCAGATGTATAAAGATGGAAAAGAAGAACAGGAGGAAGAAACAATTCATTTTGCCGACAATCTCCAGAAAAATAAAGGCAAGGCTCCTCAGCAATCATCAGAGGTAAACAAACCTTCCACCAAATTCGAAGTAAGCAATCAAGCTCCCTTTGTTGTCTCCTTCAAATCTCAAAAGCCTTTGGTAATCACTACCAAAGTAAAGAAAACAAAACAAAAGGCTGAGGGCAAGTTCACTATCTCCTTTGTGTCTATTATGCATGACACAGATTCCGAGTCAGAGCCAGAAGATGACACACCATCAAGCCAAGTTGATACTCAGCAAGATCAGCCCGCTCTTACTCCATTGGAGACACTTGCTGACATAGAAGATCCTTAGTCTGCTTCCTTTGTTATTCCGGCAACTTCGCCAGAAGAAAAAGCAATCTTCTTCCATAGATCGGGAGCATCTCCACTAAACTCTCTGCTTGAACCTCTCCAAAACGAAGGTATGCCTCAGCTATCCCTGTATAGTCCGATGGCACAAGCTATCATGAAGAAAATGGGCTATGACACTCAGAATCCGACTGGTTTGGGAGGTGGCCGTGGTATTCACACCATTGGAACCCACCCTGACCAAAAGTCAACCAGAAGATTGGAAAATCCACCTTCATAAAGGCAAGTCTTCATATGGGTTGGGGTATGATCCTACGCTCCTATGAGACAGTTGACACCATGGCTGCAAAGTCGCTTTACTGACCAAGCCTCAACATCTCATGAAGACATTGATCTCCCTAGATATCTCTTTGAGGAGTCACTCATCAAGGATCCATAAAGCTCCTCCAATTGGTATAATTTCTCTGATGATAAAGAGGAATTGCCCGATGACACGGACGCGCGGTTTTCTGACCCAGAAGAACCATCGTCTCCAAAAGAAGTACCTTACTTCGACTCAATTCCAGCAAATGATCGGGAACATCTCATTGCAAGTCTTGAGAAGGATACTGATCAAGAAGATCCATAGACAGAAACAGAGTCTCAGTCTGAAAATGCCTCTGGCACTCCAGAGGGTCTTGTTGAGTTGGAAGCCTCCGAAAATATTGTGGAGGAACCACCTTCAAACCTTCCGACAGAAGACCCTGTTCAAAAGATAGACTTGGGAACACCTGATAACCCACGTCCTGTATTCATAAGCAAGAATATAAAGGATGATTAGTTACCTGTCACGACCCGGGCCCGGGATCGGACTAATCAGGGCCTAACTCGGATCGCGATGCCATCATACTTACTCCCGTAAATCTCGAATTAACCAAAGTTTAAACAAGACTCACAAGGGATCTAACATGCATACCTATCAAATGTACATTTTTGCGGAAATATATATATATACATTGACAACAATTGACTTTACATTACATGTAAAGTTCACATATACAAAAACACAGTCTAATAAAGTCCACCACTGCATATGCAAATTACAATGCAGGGGACAACTAATTACATCTCAAAATGATTTACAAAAGTATCTATCAAAATAATTCTCAAAATATTCGAAACCAACGCCCTCCGAACTATGCCCATTCAACTAAACCTCCTGGAGGTATCGGATGGGCCTCCTCCGCATGCGGCGTGGCCTCTGCAAGGCCAGGATGGGTAGCTGGGCCTGTAATGCCATCAATAACACTATGAACATGACGGTTCAACAATGTATAAATAAATCTATGACAATTCATGCTAAATCTATAACAGTGCATTATCCTGTACAATATAGCCAATCAATAATCAATGACTAAGGTACAATTACAATAGTATTATTCTCATTCAATACAACTTCTTCTCGAGGAAGTAGCTAGTCAGTTCGTTTCATTAATTACATTGAACATTTATTAGATGGCTTATGGGACTCTTCAGTCCATTACATATTACTTTTCATTACATGGCTTATCAATTCATTGACTTTGCAGTCTAATATGTGGGATCTACCAGCGTCTTGATCAGAGATCACCGGCATCACCATGGAGCCCCAGAACACCCCAATCATCTGCCGCAGCAGGGTTATTCATTAACTCATTGCATTTATTCATTGTTCAATGCTTCATTGTGTCTATTCATTATTCAATGGTTCATTACATTCAATCATTATAATCCTACCGGTCTCTATTTCAAATCTAGTCAACTATTAGGTGAAATCATTGGTTACTAAATGCACGTGTTATTCTCGATGGACATCACATTTATATTTAATGTGTGCATTTAGTTTCCAAATTTTCCACCCGCGATTTCAAAATCCACTCGATTGGCCAAATTTTTGCTCACAATTCATGTTTGGCCAGTATCAGGTTCGCTCGAGCGGACTCAAACAAAACCCAGTTCACTCGAGCAGACACTTACAGACGACGTTCGTATCAGATAGAACCTAGTTCCCTCGAGCGAACTGTCCAAAACTCCATTTCTGGAACTCTGAACATTCACTCTTTCACACTCCCATTTCAACTCCAATCCCATTCAAACCTGCAATAAAGGTTTGGAACCTCCTGTTTCCTTCATTAACCACATTCTAACACAATCACAACACTTTTATTCTCTCATTCCATCAATCTATAAAAATCTCCATTCTATAAGAAATGAGGGTTTGAGAACCCAACTCTCACAATTCAAGAAAAACTTGTAAAATAGCATTCAAATCATAGAGGTGCATTTACACTTGCCTCTTGGAGCCTATTAGCAAGAAACTCTCACTTGGCTTGACTTGAAACAAAACCCCCAATTGAAAACCTTCTTCAAGCCTATTTCCATGGAAACATCAAAAGTACAAACCCTATGAGCTAAATGAGCTAGAAATCATTCCTAAGCACTTAATAGAACTTGAGAATCCTATAAGACACTCAAAATACTTACTTGTAGTGTAGTTAGGGGATTCTTGAGCTTTTCCTCCAAGCTCCAACACTCCAAAGATGGAAACAAGATGAGGAAGAAGATGATGCTTCTCCAAAACCCACTTGAAATACTCCATATCTCTCTCTCTCTTTCAATGAAGAAGAATGAAAGAAAGAAGAAGGGAAAGGGTGTCTAGGGTTTTCTCTACAATGAGGTTGGGGTGGAAATGAACTCAAGGGTTCATCTCATATATATATATATATATATATATATATATATATATATATATAAACCCCCTTTTGCATTTAAACCGACCCCTCTAAGGCTATTTACATTTTAAGTCAAATGGAGGGTCATTTGACCAAATTCTCGTCAAACGACTTCGAGTCTATTACGAAAGTTAACGTACTCGATGAGATACGCGTGTTGGTATCAAGCGTTTCCGTATCCGATAAAATACATATAAATCCGTATTTACGAAAAAGGGTTTGTTTTCTTAGTTTGAGTCTAAACTCTCACTCAATCCATTTAATCCCTTCATTATCACTTTATCAAATTCATTTGAGATTAATCTCATTGAGTTGGGTCATTAACCATCATTAGTCTAATTAGACTTGCTTAATTAGCATTAATTGCAATTAATTAGAGTTAATCTTGATTAACTCGGGGTGGGGTCTTACATTACCCGAGTATATCACTTTTCTTCGTGAGTTCATTGATTGCTTTGCATGGTCTTATGCTGAAATGCCTGGCTTGGATCCCAAAGTAGCAGTCCACAAGCTCAACTTGCAAAAAGAAATCAAGCCTGTCAAACAAGGCCAAAGAAGATTCCGTCCCGACGTGATGGACAAAATTGAACAACAAGTTTAGAAACTTAAAAATGTTGGCTTTATCCGCGAGGAACAGCATCCTGAATGGTTGGCCAACATCGTCCCCGTGACAAAGAAAAATGGGCAGATAAGGGTCTGTATCGACTACAGAGACCTGAATAATGCATGTCCTAAAGACGAATTCCCGCTCCCCATACCAGAGGTGATGATTGACAACACCTAAGGGTTCGAGCGAATGACATTCATGGATGGATTCTCTGGCTACAACCAGATAAAGATGCATCCTGAAGATGAAAGGTGTTGACACCAAAAAAGTTAATATGTCTCCTCAACATCAAGAAGCCTCCTGAAGCTGCAACCTGCTAAAAATAGGCAAGGCTACTTCAAGCATCAGATTTTGTCAGAATCAGACAGAAACTGAGAGATCCTACAAGACAGCTAAAAGAGGGGTACACCTGAGGTTTCGGGCCATTCCGACATCATTTGGCCTAACTTCACCGCTCCGACAGCTAAACAGGCGCTCCCGGCGGCAACATCATCAAAGACACAAAAACTTTGATCAGAGCCTACAGATGACTCCAGAATGTCTCCAAAGGGCTCCATGCCAAATTTCAAGTCAAACCGACAACGTTTGACCCTCTATCAATGCTCGAGCAGCAAAATCAAGCCTCCCGGCGGCGGCAACCACCGAAGCCAGCACTCATAAAAAAAAAATACATGAGTGGCTTCAACATGCTTCCAAAAGGCTGCACGTCAAATTTCAGGTCATTCCGACAACGTTTGACCAGGTTTCGATGCTCTAAGAGAAAATCAAGCCTACCGGTAGCGGAGCAACCCGGGAGCATGACATCCAAAACGGAGCCCATGGAACGTCTCAAAATGACTCCAATAGGCTCCCCACCAAATTTCAGGTCAATCGGACATCATTTGACCACATATCAAAGCTCGGCATTTTCCCCGCAGTAAAATCAAGTGAAGCATCGATGGGACCCCAAACGGCTTCAAAACTCAAATAAAAGCCCATGGTTAGTCCTATCCACTGCTCGAGAAGCTTCACCTCAATTTTCAGGTCATTCTGACATCGTTTGACCTAGTTTCGATGCTTGACGGAAAATCGGCTACAAAGTCTTTAACTTTCCCGAAAAATAGGAAACTTTGTGCTCCGATTTTGCGAGGGTTCTCGTCAAGATTTCTTCAAGAAAATCAAGTCAATAATTGAGGAAAAATGTCAAGAAAAATACAGAAGAAAAAAGGGACGAAAAAGACGAAAAAACGGCCGAAAACGACGCTCGGCGACCAAACGGGCCTCGCCGGCGACCCTGGGTGCATGGTCGCCCGGCGACCCTGGAAATCCAGGTCCCCGGATTTTGCGCCGAAGTGTCCGTTTTCGATTCTTTTCGCGTTTCGGGTGTTCTGGCCTCAGTGATTTTCTGAAAATCCAATGTTTAGTGCTTCAAAACTACTGATCTTCGTCGACATCTCGGATCCGCCGTCAAAAGCATGAAATCATCACCGATCGCCTCAAGATCGCCAACCGGCTGACCAAGAAAGTGCACTTTCTGTCCGACCGATCGTGAAATCGACAAGACAGATGTCACCGGCACACCAACATCAACTAATGTCTGAAATTGCATCGTAATCTGACATCAAACAATGCGTAGATCCACCTGTGATGATCGCAAGAAGAATCTCAAAAGGCACAGCGCTGCCCGTGGCTCTTCACATGCCTTGGCAACCACTTAATGTCGTTAATTGACCCATTAAAGCAGTCATTAACTCATTATTTTGGACGGCCCAATCAGAACCAAGCATTTGGGAGTTACAAATCCAAGCAATCATGGCATTAAACCCATGAAACTCCCATCATCATGAAGCATAAAGGTGATTAAATGCCCACTACCTTCATCGGCCAATCACAAGCCTTGAAAAAGGAGTTACAAAATCAATTTGTAACTCCTCATCAATTCCTTCATCATGGCCATCAATGCCAATAAACACCTCATGGCTACCAAAAGCCTATAAAAAGAGGTCCATTCCAAGAAGGAAGGAAAAAAAAAAAAGAAAAAGAGAGATCCTAAGTGCAAGCTCTGAAAAACCAGAAAATCCAAGAGAGAGATGAAGTCCTGCTACTTTGCTCCCGGAAGCACCACAAGGTGATCAACGTCCCTTGGGGGGCCACTCCCCCAAGGTCACCTCCTTCTCCAACATGGCCTAAACGCGGCTTTTCAGCCCGTTTACTTGGTTTTTCATTGGATATAGGACCTTCTCTTGGTCCTTGTCCTTTAAAAAACTGAGGTTAGGAGCCAAGCCAAAGAATCAAAGCATCACATGTTCTCATTTGAAGGACGATGGCGAAGCCCATACATGACTTGCGACCGTCGATCTCAACGTGTCCCCACAATCTCCTGAGAAGTTAGATCCCTTTTCTTCCTTTTCTATTGTAGTTTGTATTTCTTAAAGAGACAAAAAGAAATCACAATTCTTGTCTTTCATATTTGATGAGTTTTGTAAAAACGCCTTTCACGGCAAAATCACCTTTCACGGCAAACAAACAAAAACGCCTCTTACGGCATTCTAAAAACTTGTCTCTTTTCTTAATATTTATGCAATTTGAAAAGTTAGAAAAAAGGATTGATTTCCTTTCCACTTGCGAAGGTGAATCTCCGGATCATCACCGTTCCAAATTCCAAGTAGAAAGTAAATCTGGCATACCCGTACAAAAATGTTGATGCCCGAGATCTTCCCTCCTCCGCCGAGACCTAGATCAGCCCCCGGGGTGCGGAGGGAGAGGACGGAAGATTCCTTTCGGGTCCATCAAGTTGGCACACCCGGTGGGACTCGTTGACTTGAGAACGTGATGCTTTGATCACTTGGCTCCTTTCTAGTTGGTGGCCTATGTTGCATCTTGCATCTAAAAAAAAAAACATGAGATGGGATTTCAATTGTTCTTTCTCACTTCAAAAAAAAAACAAATTTGATCTCTTTTTCTTAAAAGCTCAATTTTGAGAAATTTGATCCTTCCCTCTTCCAACTTGATAGCTCACAGAAATGTTCGCAGCTATCGTTCATATCAGGGATTGGGCCATCTTTTCTCTTTGATGAGTTCAATTGGGATTTCAAAAAAAAAAACACCTTCATTTCAAACTCTTTCAAAAAAAAAAATGGTCTCTCTTTCTCAAGATTCAACTTTGAAAAATTTTGATCCTTTCCTCCTTGAACTCGATAGCTCACAGAAATGTTCGCAGCTATCGTTCATATCGGGGATTGGGCCATCTTTTCTCTTTGATGAGTCCAAATTGGGATTTCAAAAAAAAAATTATAAATTCAAAAAAAAAATTAGTTTTCTTTCTTTTGCATTCAAAGTTGAGAAACCTTGGTTCCTTCATTTTCGGATTTAGCGCTCGCAGAAATGTTGAGCCTTTGTTCGAATTGGAACACCATTCGCTCTCTTTGATGAGTTCATTAAAAAAAAAAACCTTTAAAAAAAGGGATTTTAAAAAAAACATTAAGGTTCCACCAGTTGCGTTCTTTGACCAAAGTGGATGTAAGAAAAGCCTTATCCAGAGTGTGGAGACAGCTAGACTGTTCGAGGCAAGGGTCCTCCAAACGGGTTCATTAAGTAATCCTACCCTTACCTGGGGGCTGATCTATCTACTAAGGTTTCATAAGATCGAATTGGAAATCTATGTGCACCTTTCAAAAAACAATTCTCTAAAAAAAAAAGAAAAAAAAAACACTTCTGTCACTTTGAATTTAGAGTTGAGAAATCTTGGTTCTTTCCCTTTCGGATTTAGCGCTTGCAGAAATGTTGAGCCTTTTTCGAAATGGAACACCATTTGCTCTCTTCGATGAATTCAATCTTGACCTTTCAAAAACACTCCTGTCATTTTGAATTCAGAGTTGAGAAATCTTGGTTCTTTCCCTTTCGGATTTAGCGCTCGCAGAAATGTTGAGCCTTGTTCGGAATGGAACACCATTTGCTCTCTTCTATGAATTCAATCTTGACCTTTCAAAAAAACTCCTATCACTTTGAATTCAGAGTTGAGAAATCTTGGTTCCTTCCCTTTCGGATTTAGCGCTCGCAGAAATGTTGAGCCTTGTTCGGAATGGAACACCATTTGCTCTCTTCGATGAATTCAATCTTGACCTTTCAAAAAAAAAAAAACTTCCGTCACGTCTGGATTCACATCCGAGAAATTATGGTTCCTTCCCTTCTGAGTTTAGCGCTCGCAGAAATGTTGAGCCTTTGTTCGGATTGGAATACCATTTGCTCTCCTTTATGAATCCAAATTCGACCTTTCAAAAAATCCCATCTCGTGTCCTTCCCAAGGATGCGATTTGTGCCTAGCGGTGCTAGTACACCCTTTCGAGTCTACTGTATTCGCGACCGACACATTTGTATCTCCAACCTTATATCATTTTACCTCGAGTGAGCCTTGCTTCTCGGTAATTTGAATTAAGGTCTACAATTTCTTCTAGCAGTCACTGGAACGCTCACTCTGAGCCTACCATACTTGCATTTTAGAACAATTGTATCCTCTATGGCTTTTTGCCTTCTTCATCGTCCTTGGGTTGGGCCATGTCCCCTCAAGTGATTTGAAAAGACAAAACCATAGTTGTTCTCCATTTATGATCACCATATTCTTGTGATTACTAATGGATTTGGTCTTGTTTCAGAAATTTTCCAAAACTAACAATGGCAGCTTCATTGACCATCACTTTTGATGAGAACAAGTACCAGCTTATGCTGCAAGACAAACAAAACAAGCATAAGCGCCCTGCCAGTTGCCGAAGCGTCATCTCTCTCGACAACTCTCCAAACACCGGGTCAACTTCAACTCCCTGGAGCATCGTCTTCGGATCGCTGGGACCATTCCCACTTCCCGCAGAAGACACTGTACCTGCCAAGAAGCAGAAAACCGCCCCGCAACGTGTCACTAAAATGGCACCAAGGGCGAACCCCAAGAAGCCTGAAGCCCGTGGCGTTCCCACGAAGCCTCAGCCCACAAGAAACCAGGTTTGCACCAAAACTTGGTCCCCGAGATCTTCACCAAAGCAACGGAGATCCCAAACATCTGCAAAGCCAGCATACCTGGCCCCTCTCAAGGAGAATCAGTTCTACCCTCTCTCTTACATGAAAGAGGAGAAACCTACCCTCCACCCAAAAAATAAACAAAATCATCATGAGCCGGCTTGCTCCTACAAGCCCAAAATCAAATCCTGCATCGTTAGGCCTATGCAAAAACATGCTGAAGCCTGCACTCCCGCGAGTCGACCCTTCATCTCAACAGGGGCCGAGCTCGCAAAATTCAAGTCTTCATTGCGACAGAGAAAGGACCGCGTCCAGATTCTTTCCTTGCCAAACTTCAAAGAAGACAAACTCGGCTGCTGCGCACAAGGGACTACATCCTTCATCGCCAGAGCCCAGCCAGAGCTGACTGAAGCTCAAATTGCTCGTCGTATGCGTCGCCGCACTGCATATCGACAAAAGAGACTCGAGAAACAAAGAACCCAGCGTTCTACTCTCCACGTCTCAAACAAATGGGTCGTAAAAGAAAGACCCGACCAATTCGTTGCTGTTCATATGGTTGGCAAAACCAGAAAATGCCAGAAGTCAGCAGCCAAAATCAGTGTTAGACGTCCAGTGACTAGCGTCTCTCGGACACGAACACATCTGGAGGAATCTTCCACTCCTCCGAGCCAAGGACATCGGAGTAACCACTCCTCAGATTCTTCATCCAGAAGAATGAGCCCCAGCTCAGTCACCAGGGCGATTTCTTCGTTCGAATCCCGAGGGATGAACGTTTTGGCTACAAGTTCTGAGCAGCCTCCACCGCATGATGACGTAACTGCACGCATCTAGCAGTTGGAGCAAGGACAATAGAGAATTGAGACTCTGATGGAAAATTTGATTCTCACTCTACAGCGTCCACCACCTAACAATGAAACCCCTCCGAATCATGAAGATGACGAGGGCAATGCAGAAAACAATGAGTCTCGCGCCCTTACCAGAAAGGACGTGGACGATATCCTCGCAAAAGCAAAAGAAGAGGATACATTGAAGGAACATGGGATCAAGCCACCCTACCCTCTATGGATGGACTCGGTTCCGTTCCCTGCAAAATTCAAACAACCTACTCTCCAGACATATACTGGGAAAGGTTCAGCCAGACAGCATGTCATCCACTTCAAGATCCTGACAGGAGCTATTGCGGATCAAGATGCCCTCAAGATTCGCCTCTTCGCAAGTACCCTAAAAGGTACAGCCTTTGATTGGTACTCCACTCTGCCGGAGAACTCCATCCAGAATTGGGCTATGCTGGAGACACCCTTCCTGACCCACTTCCAAGGTGAGGATCATCCTGTTACTATGGCTCAACTCTGCAGCCTAAAACAGGGAGAGAATGAGTCAACATACGACTTCATTCACAAATGTAAGGCAATGGCGTACAAATGCTCAGATGTGCTGCGACAAGCGTCGCTAGTCGACATTTGCCGTAACAATATGAGAGCAAAAATCCGCTCCATGATCATCGGCAACAAATCAAAGAACCTGGGGGAACTCCTCGAAGCTTCCATGGAAGCTGAAATGGTGATCAAAGACCTCAACAGTCAGAAATCATCAAAGAAAGAGCCGACTGTTGTTACAACCTCAAAACCAAAGAAAAAGGAGGTTCTCAATGAGCAGACTAAGTCAGCTCCTCAGCAACCAAAGAAACCTGAAAACAAAACTGCAGGTAAAAGGCCTGAACTCTCTGATGCCTTCAAAGAACGTGTAGAAAAGAAATATCCGTTCGATGAAATCTTTGAGGCACTCCTAGCAAATGGCAAACTCATTTTGCCAGAGCCCAAAAGACCGGGAGATGTTGGCAAAACCAATGATCCCCGATATTATTCATACCATCAGATGATCTCACATCCTCTCAATCAATGCTTCGTTGTGAGAGAGAAGATCAATGAGATGTGGAAAAACGGAGTCATAACCTTTGATAAAAACTATGGCCCCGCTTCTGTCAACATGGTGTCATGTCGGCAAAATTCAAAGTCACCGAAGGAGAAGATCACTACTTCATTCAAGGTGATAAAAATGGCTCAAGCGTCCCAAGAATTGGTTCCCTGGCCAACACCAGATGGACAACCTATATGGGTGCATTCCGATCTCCTAGATGATGAAAATTGGGAGATTGTCAAAACAAAGCCGACTGCTCAGCAGCGAAGGCAAGCCGAGAGACAGCTCCGCAAGCTCAAACAGCAGCAGAAGTCTCAACCAAAACAAGAAGTCCTTGAAAGAGCAGAAACTTCTTCCACTGCTTCACTAAGGACGACGGAAGAATCTCTTCCCAAAACCTCCAAGGCGGTAAGAAAATTCCCTCTTGATGATTTCATGCCACCTCTATACAAAATTGAAAATGTGCAGGGGGCATCATACTCTTGCAACTCGGTAGTTGGATTCTCCATGAATGGATACGAGTCCAATGATACTGCCAGTGATATAGATGAGTGGGAAGAATCCTTTGAAATAGGAGAATACCTCTCCGACTAGGAATGGATTCCCGAATCTCATCTTATGTCAGTAATCTGGTATAACCCATTACAGCCGCAAGGATCTTGGTCTGATGATGAAGAAGACCAGGACCCTGTTCAAGAAAATGCTGTCAATCCAGCACCAGCAAATGCTTCAGTGGAACCCAACATGGGCGAACCACAAGGGGCAAATGACGAAGAAGATTTGGCTCCCATGCCTGATCTCGAAGAATATGCAAGAATCTTGCAACATCTTGCTACAGAGCAGGAGCAGGATCGCATCAATCTTTGTCATTACCCAGAACCGGAAGTCCCTGAAAATCAACGGGAACTTTCTCCCTTAACTCCTGAAAATGGAGAAAACTGTTGGATCGATGATCCTCTCACATCCGAGGATGAATCTGATTCCCAACAGTCTACACTGGGGGCATCTCCTGTCAGGATAACCTGCAATGCAATAGCTCAGGACGACAGTGCCTCTGAAGCTTCCGAAGACACTTACTCCCCAACTGGTAACGTATCTTCCGGAGCTACATCCTCTCAGGTGACTTCCACTGAGATAACATCCTCTCAACCTTCGTCTCCTGAAGCTGTGACATCGGAACTCAAGCCACTCCCGATTGATCATCTTGAAGAAACTTCTGCCAATGAAATCTTCTTCAATGAAAACTCAGTCAATTGGTCCCAGATACTCGATCTCACGGGCAATGTTTGGGCTAATAAAGAAAAGTTGCCGGCTACTGTTCAGGACTTGTTCCCGGAAATTGCTCCGTGCAACACAATCACTGAAGACGCCAATGTTGTTACAGAGGCGTCCTCAGCAAAGGATCAACCCATTGATCCTGAGAACGATCTTCCCAAAGAAGACCCTTCTCTAGAGGCTCTTGAAGTTGGTAGAGGTACCCATTCTGGCTGGGATTACCATAAAAATTACAATCAACCCTCTTCTTCTTATGTAAATCCTTCGGGAAAACAAGATGTAAGCGCCCCAAGTGGCAACAATAATGAAAATGCAGGCCCGAAGGAGGCTTTCAAGTATGACTTGATTGAGCACTTTAAACACATACCCGCACGTCTGCACATCCTTGACTTATTACGAATGTCTCCACAAACTCGTGATAGTCTCATTTCAGAATTGCAAAGGCTGAATGCGGATGTCGACAAACATGCCCCACAAGTCCTACAAATTAAAATGGACTACAGGGTCAAAAAATCAAATACTCCCTCAAAGGGAGAAAAGAAGAAAACTGAGGGATCACGCAATGCATGCCTCTCCGTACAAAAAGCAGCAAGTGCAACAATTGCCTTCGACAAAGATGACCTCCTCCTAGGCGAAACAAAGCACAACCGACCCTTGTACTTTACGGGGTACGTCAAAGAAATGCCAGTACACAGAGTTCAGATCGATCCAGGTTCTGTACTCAACCTCATTTCTACTTCGGCACTCGAAGAGCTGGGCATCCCACCTAGCAAACTGAGTCACACGTCCGTATCCATCTTCGGATATGACGGCAGTGCTCAAAGGCCTATCGGCAAAATCAGGTTCAAATTGCAAATCGGTGATCTTATTTCTGAAGTCACTGTGTATGCAATAAGGACCCCTTCATGCTACAATATACTCCTTGGACGCCCCTGGATACATGAGAATGGTGTCGTCCCTTCAACTCTACATCAGTGCATCAAGTTCGTTGGCAACGATGGCCTGATACATCGAGTATTTGCAGACAAAAAGCCCTTCAAAGGCAAAGATGTCCTTTTTTCAGATGCTCAAATGTATAAAGATGGAAAGGAAGAACAGGAGGAAAAAAACAATTCGCTTTGCCGACAGTCTCCAGAAGGATAAAGGCAAGGCTCCTCAGCAATCATCGGAGGTAAACAAACCCTCCACCAAACTCGAAGTAAGCGGTCAAGCTCCCTTCGTCGTCTCCTTCAAATCTTCAAAGCCTTTGGTAATCATTACCAAAGAAAAGAAGACAAAACAAAAGACTGGGGGCAAGTTCACTGTCTCCTTTGTGTCTATTATGCATGACACAGACTCAGAGTCAGAGTCAGAAGATGACACAGCATCGAGCCAAGCTGATACTCAGCAAGATCAGCTCACTCTCACTCCATTGGAGACACTTGTCTGCCTCCTTTGTTATCCCGGCAACTTCGCCAGAAGAAAAAACAATCTTCTTCCACAGGTCGGGAGCATCTCCACTGAACTCTCTGTTTGAACCTTTCCAAAAAGAAAGTATGCCTCAGCTATCCCTGTATAGTCCAATGGCACAAGCTATCATGAAGAAAATGGGCGACGACGCTCAAAATCCGACTGGTTTGGGAGGTGGCCGTGGTATTCTTACACCATTGGAACCCACCCTGACCAAAAGTCAACCAGAAGATTGGAAAGTCCACCTTAAAAAAGGCAAGTCTTCATATGGGTTGGGGTATGATCCTACCGCTCCTATGAGACAGCTGACACCATGGCTGCAAAGTCGCTTTACCGACCAAGCCTCAACATCTCATGAAGACATTGATATCCCTGGATATCTCTTTGAGGAGTTATTCGTAAAAAATCCTGAAAGCTCCTCTAATTGGTATAATTTCTCTGATAATAAAGAGGAATTGCCCGATGACACAGACAAGCGGTTCTCTATCCCAGAAGAATCATTGTGTCCAAAAGAAGTACCCTACTTCAACCCAATTCCAGCAAATGATTGGGACCATCTCATTGCAAGCCTTGAGAAGGATAGCCTTGAGAAGGATACTGATCAAGAAGATTCATGGACGGAAACAGAGCCTCAGTCTGAAAATGCCTCTGGCAGTCCAGAAGGTCTTGTTGAGTTGGAAGCCTCCGAAAATATTATGGAGGAACCACCTTCAAACCTTCCAACAGAAGATCCTGTTCAAAAGATAGACTTGGGAACACCTGATAACCCACGTCCTGTATTCATAAGCAAGAATATAAAGGATGATGAGTTACCCGAGTATATCTGTTTTTTTCGTGAGTTCGTAGATTGCTTTGAATGGTCTTATGCCGAAATGCCTGGCTTGGATCCCAAAGTAGCAGTCCACAAGCTCAACTTGCAAAAAGAAATCAAGCCTATCAAACGAGGCCAAAGGAGATTCCGTCCCGACGTGATGGACAAAATTGAACAAGAAGTTCAGAAACTCAAAAACGTTGGCTTCATCCGCGAGGAACAGCATCCTGAATGGTTGGCCAACATTGTCCCCGTGACAAAGAAAAATGGGCAGATAAGGGTCTGTATCGACTACAGAGACCTGAATAGTGCATGCCCTAAAGATGAATTCCCGCTCCCCATACCAGAGGTGATGATTGACAACACCTATGGGTTCGAGCGAATGACGTTCATGGATGGATTCTCTGGCTACAACCAGATAAAGATGCATCCTGAAGATGAAAGGCATACATCATTTCGGACACCATTCGGCGTGTATTGCTACACTGTTATGCCGTTTGGCCTGAAAAATGCAGGTGCGACATATCAGAGGGCTATGATTCCAAGATATGCAGCACAAGACCGTCGAATGCTATGTTGACGAACTCGCCATAAAAAGCAGAAGAAAAGAAGACCATCTCAATGATCTTCGAGAAGTCTTCCTCCGACTTCGCAAACACAAATTGCGGATGAATCCACTAAAGTGCTTCTTCGGTGTCTCATCGGGTAAGTTTCTTGGATTCATAGTTCGGAAAGCTGGAATAGAACTAGACCCCACCAAAGTCAAGGCTATCCTGGAAATGCCATCTCCCAGAACCCTAAGAGAATTAAAAGGGCTTCAAGGAAGGCCGGCCTACATCCGACGGTTCATCTCCAATCTATCAGGGAAATGCCGTCCATTCTCTCGCCTGATGAAGAAAGGCGTGGACTTTGTCTGGGATGCTGAATGTGAAAGTGTATTTCAAGACATCAAAGCATACCTCATCAAACCTCTAGTGCTGGCTGCTCCCACAACTGGAAAACCATTTATCTTGTACACAAGAGCTCTCGACCACTCTTTGGGTGCTCTGCTCGTACAAGAAAACGATGACGGAAAAGAAGCTGCTCTATATTACCTTAGCCGCATGATGGTAGGTGCAGAGCATCGCTACTCCCCAGTCGAAAAAGAATGCACTGCAGTAATGTTCGCTGTACAAAAGTTGCGTCACTATCTGCTGTTGAACACAGTCTACCTGATTTCGAGGATTAACCTCCTAAAGGTCCTTGTCACAAAAGCAGGTTCTCTCAATGCCCGACTGGCAAAATGGTCCGTCCTTCTATCACAGTTTGATATTAGGTATGTACCGCAAAAAGCAATCAAAGGACAAGTTCTGGCAGATTTCCTCGCAGAGCATCCATTGCCTAAAGATTCTCCACTCAGGGATGATCTCCCAGACGAATTTGTCTACAACGTGGAAACTTCCTTGTCAAACGCTTCCTAGGACATCTACTTTGACGGTGCAACCAGGACAAATGAAAAAGGAAAGCAAATATCGGGAATCGGCATCCTCTTTGTCAGCCCCGACAAATACATGATTCCACACGCCTTCTCGCTACTGGAACCATGTTCAAACAATGCAGCTGAGTACCAAGCCCTGATTGTTGGATTGGAACTCGCCCTCGAAACCGGCATCACCATGCTGGAAGCTTTTGGAGACTCTCAACTAGTCGTCAACCAGATGAATAAAAAATATGAAGTCAGGAAGCCTGATTTGCTACCATACTACAATAAGGCGCAGTCGCTTCGACAAAAATTCAACATCTGCCATATCACCCACATCCTCAGAGGTGAAAACATCCGTGCAGATGCCCTGGCCGGACTCGCCGCATCCATGGCAATCCAAGAAGGGGAAAACATGCAAGTCACAGTGTGTCAAAGAAGGATTCTCCCTCCTCTCAACACACACCAAGCAGTTGCTGAATGCCACCAAGTGGTTGGAAGTCGGATATCCATCCTCACACCTCCGATGGGCGACTGGAGAGATCTGTTCATTGATTACATCATGTTCGGAATCCTACCTGAAGACCCAAAAGAACGGGTAAGCATCCAAAGACGAGCCCCAAACTTTCATTTGGATATACGTTCAAAAGCACTTTACAGAAAAGCCTTCAACGGAGTACTCCTACGCTGCTTATAACAATAAGAGGCTGAGGAAACTCTCGAAGAAGTACATGCTGGTCTTTGAGGAGCCCATCAGGCTGGCCCTAAGCTCTACAACCAGATAAAAAGGCTAGGTTACTATTGGCCTACCGTGGTGGCTAATGCAATGCAATTTGCCAAGCGCTGCCAAAAATGCCAGATTCACGGAGATTATGTCCACATGCCTCCAGAATGGCTACATCCAACAGCAATCTCATGGCCTTTCGAAGCCTGGGGAATGGACATCATAGGTCCTATTTCTCCACCATCAAGCAAAGGTCATCGCTTCATCTTCGCCGCTACGGATTATTTCTCCAAGTGGTCAGAAGCATTTGCGCTCAGCGAAATGAAGACTTCATCAGTCCTTCAGTTCTTGCGCACCAACATTATTTGTCGCTTCGGCATACCTAAAAGATTCGTCCATGATAACGGACCACAATTCCGGGATCACAGATTCTATAGGTTCTGCGACAAGTACAAAATCCAAAGTTGTCCTTCGACTCCATATAATCCAGCAGCAAACGGGCTAGCAGAAGCTTTCAACAAGACACTCTGCAAAATTCTCAAGAAAATGGTCTCTAGTCACAAAAGAGACTGGGGCGTCAAACTACTAGAAGCTTTGTGGGCCTATCGAACCACCGTTTGAGGACCAACCCATAGCACACCATTCTCTTTGGTCTATGGATGCGAAGCTGTTGTCCCTTTGGAAGTACAAATTCCTTCCTTAAGGGTATCTTTGCAAAATGATATGACGCAAGAAAGCAATGTCAAATTGAGACTCCAAGAGCTGGATAATCTCGATGAAAGACGACTCGATGCTGTACAAAGCATTGAGTTGTACCAAGCACGCATGGCAGGATCTTTCGACAAAAAGGTCAGGCAACGCGCCTACAAAAAGGGTGACTTGGTTCTTGCAGTAAAAAGACCCATACTCTTTGCCCACAAATCCAAAGGCAAATTCGAACCAAAATGGGAGGGACCCTTCGTCATCGACAAAGTCTTCTCCAACGGTGCATATGCTCTTCTAAACATGGAAGGAGACAGATGTATGCTACCCATCAATGGCAAGTTCTTGAAGTGGTACTACCCTTGAAGACTTCCTCAAACGGGTCAGAGCAATATCTACACGGCTAAAGCGTATTTCCAAGGTACTTGCTCGTCAAACCCACCCCTTTTGAAATTTTCATCTTTATGTTGAAATTTCCAAAAAAAAAAAAAACAATCTTTCAAAACAATGCTTACTTTCATCGTTTCATTGTTAAAAAAAAAAAAAAAATCAAATCCAAAAATCCAAGTTTAGGAGCCTCTTCCCAGACTTGACCAAAATTTCGATCCTTGAACCCAAAATTCACGGTTTGAAACAAAAATCGGGACTTAGGAATTTTCACCCTAGTCTACCTTGGCTTTTAACACCAAAATGGTTTTAAGTCAAAATTTATGACCTTCGTGTCTTTAAACAAAATTTTGAAACCACGGGGAAGCGACATTCAGTCGATACTCGCAAAACCCAAAAACCAGAAGGATGCGAACCCCATTCGATACTTCCAAAACCCAAAAATCGGAAGGATGCGAACCCCATTCGATACTTCCAAAACCCAAAAATCGCAAGGAAACGAACCCCATTCGATACTTGCAATTTTCAAAAATCATGGAGAAGCAACAGACCAGTTGATATCCACAATCCAAATTTCAAAAATCGTGGAGATGCAACATACCAGTTGCTATCCACAACCCAAATTTCAAATGGTTCGAGAAAACCTCAAATTTCAAAAATCGCGGAGAAACGACATCAAGTTAGTATCCGCAAAACCAAAAGTTTTAGGAAAAGCAGGGAAGCGACGCTTAGTCGATATTTGCACCCCAATTCGCGAGGAAGCGACATTCCATCGATACTCGTAAAACCCAGCCCGCGAGGAAGTGACATTCCATCAATACTCGCAAAACCGAATGAGCAAGGAAGCGACACTCCATCGATACTTGCAAGACCATTCAGCGGGGAGGCAACATTTAGTCAATACCTGCATTTTGAAAACCAAAGGTCGGCTATAAACGCCAAAATCCGGCTATAAATGCCAAAATTCGGCTATAAATGCCAAAACAAAAAAATTTTCGGCTATAAACGCCAAAATCGGCTTTCATGCTAATAAAACAAAACTTAGTTTTCAAAAAAATCGGCTATAAACGCCAAAATCTGGCTATAAACGCCAAAACTCGGCTATAAACGCCAAATCTGGCTATAAACGCCAAAATCCGGCTATAAATGCCAAAACAAAAATTTTTTGGCTATAAACGCCAAAATCGGTTTTCATGCCATCTCAAAATCGGCTCTCATGCCTCAAACAAAATTTTTGGCTCTCATGCCACAAACAAAATTTTTGGCTCTCATGCCATCCCAAAATTCGGCTATAAATGCCAAAACAAAAAACAATTGGCTATAAACGCCAAAATCTGGCTATAAATCCAAAATTCGGCTATAAATGCTAGGACAAACAAAACAAAATTCGGCTTCTATGCCATTCTAAAATTCGGCTTTCACGCCATCCAAAAATTTTGGCTCCCATGCCGCAAAACAAATTTTGGCTCTTACGCCATAAAATTAGGCTTTTACCCAAAATTTGGTTTTCAAACCATAAAAAAAAAAACCAGGCTTTTCCCCACAAAAATTGGCTTTCATGCCCAAAACAACCCTTTGACAAAATATTTTCACAAAATGACAACCTTTTGATCAAATCCTTAAACAAACATTCCCATCAAACTTTTGCTCAAAATTGTTTTCATCAAAAATGATTTAAGTGAAAGGAAAGGGATACAACATATAGTACCAAAACTGTTCATACATGGAGGTACCAAAAAAAGAAAAAGGAAAAAGAGTTTGTTACAACTCAGGAGCTCAATCCAACATGGTCTTCAACCAAAGGTTCAGCTCCTCAAGCAGACCCTTGGCCTTAACTTCCAAAGTTTTTAGGCCACGCTCCTTCAAAATGTCCCCATAAAACGCGGCCGAATGCCGTGACCCATCTGCAGCACAAGGAAGTCCTTCCCAGAGGACCTGCCACTGCTCATGCTCCTGAGTCTTCCTCCGGACATTACCTTCAGCTTCCTCAACCTGGCGATTGAGAGTCCCCTCTTTGTCACGAGCCTCCACGATGGCAGTCCATTTGGCAGCAGCCTCTTCCTCTAAAAGATCAAGACGTTGCCTAGCCTCAACGACCTCCTTATCAAGGCGGTCCAAGTCTTGCTTCAACCCCATGATGGATAACTCGGTAACGTTCTTCTCCCAAACGATCTGCCTCCGAGTCTTCGTGACCTCAGTCAGCTCAGCTTTGACTTTGCTGGAAGGTTTTATGAACATCTCATCAAAGAAGTCACCATCTGGGAAGCTCTTGGTCTCAGTCCATTTGTTCCCCAAGGTGATGATCTCCTCAACAAAATCCTTGGCACTTGCGATGTCCAGACCGACTTCTTTGCTATCAGCGAGGATGTCCTGCACATGCTTGATCATGCCAAAACCAGCTTCCAAATGACCTGAAGAAAGAGTCTCAACCCATGAGCTCAAAACAGTCTTCAACACCTTCCTGGCATACTGAAGGTGCGGTGCAGATGAGGATTCGCCATGCTCTGGTGCCCGACTGCCCACGTCATGCTCCATTGGAAGAGTAATCAATAAACTCTTTCCAACGGAAGAATCTGACTCATTGAAAGTGGAAGAAGCCCCTACTTCTGCATCAGCCGCAGGTATCCCCTGTTCTGGCTCTGAGGAAGATGGAGGAATCTCTCCTGCTGCTTCACAATCTGTCAAAGAAAAAAAGAAAAAGACAAAAAGGTATGAATATAATCTTGTCAAAAACATATCAAGATTATTATTGCAAGTATACCTGCTTCGACGACCGGTAGAGTACTCTCTGCCTCTTTGAGCTCATCCGAAGCATCGTCAAAAGTTGCGTCCATAGATGGCTCGAAATCGTCGGAATCCTCTGGCAAGTCAGCTACATGTTAGCAAATGACAGCAGAAGAAAAAGAAAAAGGAAAAGCCAAAGCAAATCATACCAGGTGAAGGTTCTGGAACCACTCCAAAGTCCCTGGGCTCTTCCTCAGATGCCACGACTGGATCCGTCATCACCTCATCGGCAGGAACCTCAGGCATCGCCAGGTCATCATCCTCTGCTAAAAAAAAAAAAAAAGAAGCAGCGGATCAAAACAAAATCTTTCACAAAAAAAAAGGAAGGAAGAAACAAAAGGAAAGAAAGGGGATCATACCAGCTATCTCCTCTTCTCTGCTTCTCTTCTCCGAAGGCTCGTCAGTATCCTCAGACACGTCCTCAGCAATGGTGAGAGGAACTTCAAAATCAAAAGGACTATCGTGTCGTCTCATGTTACGGCGTTGTCCTCTCCTCCTCTTGCCTCGGCGGGTCAATCTGCTCGACGATCCTGCCCCACTATCAACATCAGGCCTCTCACAAGAGTCCTCACTGGATGGTCTACTTTTCTCAGTAGACTCCATGGAAGCCTTCGTATGCTCTGCCTGTATCATAGCATCGATCTCGGCCTCCTCCTCTTCCAGCTGCCTCAAGACCTCGCCAGGAATCCCTTGTGCAGCTCCTGATCTGATGATGTCATGCCTGTTGAGAAAGCCTATCTTGTGCTTCTCTCCAGAAAGGAAGGCAAAAACTTCCTCCCGACGGACACCATCCGATTTGCCAAGACTCTTCCCAGGAGATTGCTTAATATCGAGCTCTTTCTTGGAAAGCCCCCGGTACACTGAAAAGCTCTCCACGAACCACTTCGTGAAGCCAGCAGTCCGGAAGGTGGGCAGCTCAGGATAAGAAATCATGGCGGTAGTATCCTCGGTGCTATAAAAAGCCCATGCATTTCTCCCATCTTGCAGACCTCCGAAACGCTTCACCATACTCGAAGGCGCTCCAACAACGCCTTGAGAGAAGCCAACCTGCAACGCAAAACGCGAAGGGACATACGGTTGGACGTCAACGAAAAGATGTCTGCGGTACACCATCGTACCAACCCGTATGTTGAAGAACCACCTATTCTCCGCGTCTGTCAAAGCATAGTGTTTTCCCGACCCTGCCCTGGTCGAATCATGGGAGACACCAAAGTCAAAAGCCTTCTTCCGCAAGCCCGGAGAAAGCTTCACTGAAGACTGCCCAATCTCGACATCCCTAAATCGTCGGATCCTTAAACGGGCAGATAAAAGTGATTTGTGAACGGCTGTTCCTCTAGCCAAACGAATCATAAAGGGATCTTCGTCCTGTGCAACTCCCAAATGATGGAAGCTGGGACAGTGGTGTACATACCACGAATAGAAGATGTGGGCAGAAAATACCCTGTTCATGGGAAGCCCAAGCCGAACCAGGAAAGCAGCAGCCTGCAATTTGGTACATAAATAGGAGTAAAGAGCAGGTACCAAAGCCAGCCGCTCTCCAAACGCCATCTGACAAGCCGGAAAAATACAGTGCGGCCTGATGTGCGTCCCATCTCCTCCAGCAAAAATAGCCTCACCCAGCCAGTAAGTGAGGTAAACAGCGAGATCTCTCCGCAACGCAATGTCAGGACAAATGGCATCCGTGCTTGCGAAGAACTTCTTCAAAATAGCAGTGATCTTCTTCAAACTTGATGCTTTAGCCCTGACATCCTGGGCCATGCCATCAGAAGAATCCCCGCTGTCAAAGAAGTTGGAGCTGCAACTCCTCCAACTGTTGCATCTAACTTTCGAGCCCTCCTTCTCCTTTAAAAAATCGTAGAAGGCGACGAGCTGAAAGTACACAAGCCTAAACTCCTCAGATTGCTCCTCAAGGACGCTGTCAATAGGCATAAACTCCTCATAGAGTTTGCCGAGGATAGGCAATCCGGTGATGGCGCTTAGCTCCTTCAAAGAAAAACCAATCTCACCATTCGTCACAATGAAGGTGTTGATTTGTGGAAGGAATGATCCAGCATGGCCATGAAAGCCTCATCGGAGAAAACGACGGTTTGCCGAAAAGCGCGAACCGCGTCAAAAATCTCGGCCTCCCGAAGAACGGCCTCACCAATCCTCAAGGTGTGATCAGTCCATGACTCCCAGCTCGAGTCAGCACTGAAATGGCCGCGAAGTCGAAAAGGCTTCACCCAATTGCTGCCGTCACCCCGAAAAACGCCAAGGCCCACCGGTCTCAAATCGATCGATGGATGATCAGAACCTTGGTAGCCACTGGCTGGCATCAACATGTCCATACGGACAGGTGGCTTCTCTGCAAAACCGGAAGGTCCACCAACAAAAACCCCGGTCTTGATCACACTGGACCTCTTCACCCAACTCGGAGGATCTTCCCTCTTAGGGCACGTGGGAGAAAGGCTCAAGATCGAGATGGTCTGATCAAAAGACGACCGGGTAGAAATAGTTCTCTCCTCACCATCTGCTGTGTAAGAGAACTGAAAACATCTCCTTTGGTATGTCAAGTCGTCGAGGACTGCATCACCGAAGCAGACGGTAGGCTTGAGCACAACACTCTGATCGTCCGTAACCCAGGGACGACTGCTTACCATGATCTTATAGAACTCCTCATCCTTGAGAGCGATCAATCGCTGTCTCATCTCATCACGATTGAGGGAATCGCATTCTTCCAAGTTTTTCTCCACAAACTGGACCTTCTCCCAAGCCTGCTGAACGACAGCATTGGAAGATCTAGCAGACCGACGAGGTGCGTCAGTAACAGGACCTTTACCTTTGTTCGTTCTAGAAGAACTACCTGCAAAAGGTGGAAGAGAAAAGATCAATCAACATCAAAATGACAGAATTCTGCCACAAAAAATTCTAGCAAAATTTTGACATAGTTCCGGGGCAATTCCAACAAAAAGGAAAATACTCCGAAAAAGACAGGAAGCCTGAAGATGAGCTCAACATCGTTGCGAGCTCATAGTCAGTGGAGAATTCTCAAAGAAGGCTTGAACTCAACATCGCTGCGAGAACAAGCCAATCTCATCAAACTTCCGCAAAATCTGGAAAAGAGCTCAACATTGCTGCGAGCTTCAGAATCCAAAAATTGCAAAACTTCCTCAAAATCCAGCAAGACCGAAAAAGAGCTCAACATCGCTGCGAGCTCAAAATCCCGATACTTGCAAAAAACTTTTAGGTATGCATCATCGTACTTCCAAATCCATTTACAAAAATCATGCATCAAAAAATATCATCATGCATTAGATGCTAGGAAAACCTTGACCAAAGTTTGACCAATTCCAACCCAATTTGGTCAAAACCAATCAAACTTTGTCCAAGTCAAAAATCATGTTGGCTTGACCCAGAGACTCTAGCCTTCTATCTTGATGCATCAAACAAAAAAATGCATACATATTGAGATTGCATAGCCTCGTTATCATAGTGAGCAAACAAGGAAAAAGAAAAAGAAAGAGAGAAAAAAAAATCTCAGCAAAAAAAAAAAAAAAGAAAAAATTTGGCCCGCAGGCCGTGGCCCACTGCCACGTGGCAGTACGGTCAGGTCCGTACGGACCTGTCCGTACAGCCAGAGAAAAAAAAACAGTAAAGAAAAAAAAAGAAAAGAAGAGAAAAACGCTGAAAAAAAAAGCGATCAGCGTGGAAAAAAAAAAACAGAAAGAAAGAAAAAAAGAGAGTTCACGAAAAAAAAAGAAAAACCGTGAAAAGAAGGAAAAAGAAAAAAGAAAAAAAAAAGAGAAAAGACGTGCAGAAAAGAAAGAAAAAAAAAAGAGAAAAGAAGAAAGAAAAGAAAAGAAAAAGAAGAAAAAATGATGAAGAAACTACTTCTACAATGGAGATTCTTGACGAGGAAGAAAACTTACTTGAAGCCATTGATGGAGAAGAAGAAGAAAAAAGCTTGGAGATCCTTGAAGAAGAGAAAGCACTTCTTGCCTTGGGGAGCACTCTTGAAGATTTTTTAGTAATGGAGCAAAAGCACCAACCCTCTTTGCTTTTGTAGAAGAGAGCAAGCCAAAAGAGGAAACAAAGAGAAAGAAAGGAGGTAAGTGCTAAAATTTAGCTACTTTCCCAAAGAGAAAGATATTTTGAGAGAATCTTTCCACAAAAAGAAAACTTGAGAAATTCTCTCCAAGTAAAGATATTTTTAGATATTCTCTACACAAAAGAGATATTTTTGGATATTCTTTACAAATATGACACCATATGAGATCTAGGCCATCTCCAAAGCCTAAGGTCCCATGGGTTAGCCCATATGAGCCAGGTTTGACCACCTAGGCACTAAAAGTGGCTTTTAGTCAAGATGACCAAGAGCAAACAAAGAAAAGAGCAAAAAAAAAAAAAAAAAAGAGTCCCATGCCTCTTTTGAGTTGATGGGACCATTCAAAAAAAAAAAAAAAGAGAAAAGAAAGTCTCATGAGTTTCCAAAAAACCAAACCATCCAACCTCATGAACCAAATTGAGCCAAAATCTTGAAATTGACATTTCACAAAACCAAATTCCGGTCCCCTAGCTCGCCACATACAGCTTGCTAGGTCACAGGACCAAAACCAAAAATCAAAATCCAAACCAAACCAAACCTGACCCCCCAACCTGCCACATACAGCTTGTTGGGTCACAAGGTCAAAATCAAAATCAAACCCGACCCCCTAACCTGCCACATACAGCTTGTTAGGTCACAAGGTCAAAAACCAAAATCCAAAGCCCAAAATCCAAATACCCCATGTCATTTTCAAAACTTTGCCTTGAGATGGTACGTGATCCCTCTCACTACCATAAAATTCCACCGCAAACTCAGAAGGCTATTCCAAAAAAAAAAAAAAAAAAAAAAGGCTCAAGACTCTTGGTCAAGTTGGAATCTCTTCTCAAAGTTCCTCTTCGAGGCACATCGACTCCAAAAAGCTACTCGTCGCTGTACCTCGAGGGGGCATTTGTTGACACCAAAAAAGTCAATATCTCTCCTCAACATCAAGAAGCCTCCTGAAGCTGCATCCTGCTAAAAATAGGCAAGGCTACTTCAAGCATCAGATTTTGTTAGAATCAGACAGAAACTGAGAGATCCTACAACACAGCTAAAAGAGGGGTATACCTGAGGTTTCGGGCCATTCCGACATCGTTTGGCCTAACTTCACCGCTCCGACAGCTAAACAGGCGCTCCCGGCGGCAACATCATCAAAGACACAAAAACTTTGATCAGAGCCTACGGATGACTCCAGAATGTCTCCAAAGGGCTCCATGCCAAATTTCAAGTCAAACCAACAACGTTTGACCCTCCATCAATGCTCGAGCAGCAAAATCAAGCCTCCCGGCGGCGGAAACAACCGAAGCCAGCACTCATCAAACAAAATACATGAGTGGCTTCAACATGCTTCCAAAAGGCTGCACGTCAAATTTCAGGTCATTCCGACAACGTTTGACCAGGTTTCGATGCTCCGAGAGAAAATCAAGCCCACCGGCGGCGGAGCAACCCGGGACCATGACATCCAAAACGGAGCCCATGGAACGTCTCAAAATGACTCCAATAGGCTCCCCGCCAAATTTCAGGTCAATCGGACATCATTTGACCACATATCAAAGCTCGGCATTTTCCCCGCAGCAAAATCAAGTGAAGCATCGATGGGACCCCAAACGGCTTCAAAACTCAAATAAAAGCCCATGGTTGGTCCTATCCACTGCTCCAGAATCTTCACCTCAATTTTCAGGTCATTCCGACATCGTTTGACCTAGTTTCGACGCTTGACGGAAAATCGGCTACAAAGTCTTCGACTTTCCCGAAAAATAGGAAACTTTGTGCTCCGATTTCGCGAGGGTTCTCGTCAAGATTTCTTCAAGAAAATCAAGTCAATAATTGAGGAAAAATGTCAAGAAAAATACAGAAGAAAAAAGGGACGAAAAAGACGAAAAAACGGCCGAAAACGACGCTCGGCGACCAAACGGGCCGAAGCCCCATGGTCGCCGGCGACCTTGGCCCAAGGTCGCCGGCGACCCTGGGTGCATGGTCGCCCGGCGACCCTGGAAATCCGGGTCACCGGATTTTGCGCCGAAGTGTCCGTTTTCAATTCTTTTCGCGTTTCGGGTGTTCTGGCCTCTGTGATTTTCTGAAAATCCAATGTTTATGCTTCAAAACCACTGATCTTCGTCGACATCTCGGATCCGCCGTCAAAAGCATGAAATCATCACCGATTGCCTCAAGATCGCCAACCGGCTGACCAAGAAAGTGCACTTTCTGTCCGACCGATCCTGAAATCGACAAGACAGATGTCACCGGCCCACCAACATCAACTAATGTCTGAAATTGCATCGCAATCCGACATCAAACACTTCGTGGATCTACCTGTGATGATCGCAAGAAGAATCTCAAAAGGCACAGCGCGGCCCACGCCTCTTCACATGCCTTGGCAACCACTTAATGTCATTAATTGACCCATTAAAGCAGTTATTAACTCATTATTTTGGACGGCCCAATCAGAACCAAGCATTTGGGAGTTACAAATCCAAGCAATCATGGCATTAAACCCATGAAACTCCCATCATCATGAAGCATAAAGGTGATTAAATGCCCACTACCTTCATCGGCCAATCACAAGCCTTGAAAAAGGAGTTACAAAATCAATTTGTAACTCCTCATCAATTCCTTCATCATGGCAATCAATGCCAATAAACACCTCATGGCTACCAAAAGCCTATAAAAAGAGGTCCATTCCAAGAAGGAAGGAAAAAAAAAAAAAGAAAAAGAGAGATCCTAAGTGCAAGCTCTGAAAAACCAGAAAATCCAAGAGAGAGATGAAGTCCTGCTACTTTGCTCCCGGAAGCACCACAAGGTGATCAACGTCCCTTGGGGGGCCACCCCCCCAAGGTCACCTCCTTCTCCAACATGGCCTAAACGCGGCTTTTCAGCCCGTTTACTTGGTTTTTCATTGGATATAGGACCTTCTCTTGGTCCTTGTCCTTTAAAAAACTGAGGTTAGGAGCCAAGCCAAAGAATCAAAGCATCACATGTTCTCATTTGAAGGACGATGGCGAAGCCCATACATGACTTGCGACCGTCGATCTGAACGTGTCTCCACAATCTCCTGAGAAGTTAGATTCATTTTCTTTCTTTTCTATTGTAATTTGTATTTTTTAAAGAGACAAAAAGAAATCACAATTCTTGTCTTTCATATTTGATGAGTTTTGTAAAATCGCCTTTCACGACAAACAAACAAAAAAACGCCTCCTACGGCATTCTAAAAAACAAACTAGTCTCTTTTATCAAATATTTATACAATTTGAAAAGTTAGAAAGAATGATTGATTTTCTTTTTACTTGTGAAGGTGAATCTCCGGATCATCACCATTCCAAATTCCAAGTAGAATAGTAAATCTGGCATACCCATACAAAAAGTTGATACCTGCGTTTTCCCTCCTCCGCCGATACTCAGATAGCCCCCGGGGCGGAAGGAGAGGACGGATATCCGAGGGTCAATCAAGTTGGCATACCCGGTGGGACCCGTTCACTTGAGAACGTGATGCTTTGATCCCTTGGCTCCTTTCTAGTTGGTGGCCCATGTTGCATCTTGCATCTGGAAAAAAAAAAAACATGAGATGGGATTTTAGTTATTCTTTCTCATTTCAAAAAAAAATCTGTCTTCTTTTCTTGGATTCAATTTTGAGAAATTTTGATCCTCTCTTCTTCGAATTTGATCGCTCACAGAAATGTTTGCAGCTATTGTTCGTATCGGAGATTGGGTCATCTTTTCTTTGATGAGTCCGTTAGGGTTTTCAAAAAAAAAAAAAAACTTCATTTCAAATTCTTTCAAAAAAAAAGGATCTCTCTTTCTTAAGATTCAACTTTGACAAACTTTGATCATCTCCTCTTCGAACTTGATAGCTCACAGAAATGTTTGCAGCTATTGTTCATATCGGGGATTGGGCCATCTTTTCTCTTTGATGAGTCCAATTGGGATTTCAAAAAAAAAAATTTCAAAAAAAAAAATCAGTCTTCTCCCTTTTGAGTTCAAATTCAAAGAAACTTTGGTTATTCCCTTTCAGATTTAACGCTCGCAGAAATGTTGAGTTGTGGTTCAGATTGGAACACCACTCCTTTTCTTTGATGAGTTCATTAGAAACCTTTCAAAAAAAAAAAAAAAAACACTAAGGTTGCACCAATTGCGCTCTTTGACTAAAGTGGATTTAAGAAAAGCCTTGTCCAGAGTGTGGAGACAGCTTGACTGTTCGAGGCAAGGTTCCTTCAAACGGGTTCATTAAGTAATCATACCCTTACCTGGGGGCTGATCTATCTACTAAGGTTTCATAAGATCGAATTGGAAACTTATGTGCACCTTTCAAAACAAAAAAAATTCTTCACTTTTTCAGTTTAGAATTGAGAAATTTTGGTTCCTTCTCTTTCGGATTTAACGCTCGCAGAAATGTTGAGTTGTTGTTCGGATTGGAACACCATTTGCTCTCTTTGATGAATTCAATCTTAAACCTTCAAAAAAAAAAAAACTTACCTCACTTTTGAATTCAAAGTTGAGAAATCTTGGCTCTTTCCCTTTCGGATTTAACGCTCGTAGAAATGTTGAGCTGTGGTTCGGATTGGAATACCATTTGCTCTCTTTGATGAATTCAATTTTGACATTTCGAAAAAAAGCCTTCTGTCACGTTTGGACTTACATTCGAGAAATTCTGGTTCATTTCCCTTTCGGATTTAGTGCTCGCAGAAAAGTTTGACTCCTTGTTCGGATTGGAATGCCATTTGCTCTCCTTTATGAATCCAAATTTGACCTTTCAAAAACTCCCATCTCGTGTCCTCTCTAAGGATGCGATTTGCAACATTTGTGCCTAGCGGTGCTAGTACGCCCTTTCAGGTCTACTGTATTCCCGACCGACACATTTGTATCTCCAACCTTATATCATTTTACCTCGAGTGAGCTTTGCTTGTCGGTAATTTGAATTAAGGTCTACAATTGCTTCTAGCAGTCACTGGAACGCTCACCCTGAGCCTACCATACTTGCATTTTAGAACAATTGTATCCTCTATGGCGTTTTGCTTTCTTCATCTTGCTTGGGCTGGGCCATGTCCCCTCAAGTGATTTGAAAAGAGAAAATCATAGTTGTTCTCCATTTATGATCACCATATTCTTATGATTACTAATGGATTTGGTCTTGTTTCAGAAGTTTTCCAAAACTAACAATGGCTGCTTCATTGACCATCACTTTTGATGAGAACAAGTACCAGCTTATGCTTCAAGACAAGCAAAATAAGCATAAGCGCCTTGCCAGTTGCCGAATCGTCATCTCCCTCGACAGCTCTCAAAACACTGGGTCAACTTCAATTCCCCGGACCATAGTCTTCGGGTCGCTGGGACCATTCCCACTCCCCGCAGAAGAAACTGTACCTGCCAAGAAGCAGAAAACCGCTCCACAACGTGTCACTACCATGGCACCAAGGGCGAACACGAAAAAGCCTGAAACCCTTGGCGCTCCCACGAAGCCTCAACGCACAAAAAACCAGGTTTGCCCCAAAACCTGGTCCCCGAGATCTTCACCAAAGCAACGGAGGTCCCCCGAACATTTACAAAGCCAGCATACCTGGCCCCTCTCAAGGAGAATTGGTTCTACCCTCTCTCTTACAAGAAAGAGGAGAAACCTACCCTCCGCCCAAAGAACAAACAAAATCAACATGAGCCGGCTTGCTCCTACAAGTACAAAATCAAATCCTGCATCGTTAGGCCTCCGCAAAAACATACTGAAGCCTGCACTCCCGCGAGTCGACCCTTCATCTCAACAGGGGCCGAGCTCGCAAAATTCAAGTCTTCACTACTACAGGCAAAGGACCGCATCCAGATTCTATCCTTGCCAAGCTTCAAAGAAGATAAGCTCGACTGCTGCCCACGGGGGACTACATCCTTCATCGCCAGAGCCCAGCCAGAGTTGACTGAAGCTCAAATTGCTCATTGTATGCGTCGCCGCGCGGCATATCGACAAAAGAGGCTCGAGAAGCAAAGAACTTAGCATTCTACTCTCCTTGTCTCTAACAAATGGGTCGAAAAAGAAAGACCTGACCAAGTCGTTAATGTCCATATGGTTGGCAAAACCAGAAAACGCCAGAAGTCAGCAACAAAAATCAGTGTTAGGCGTCCAGTGACTCGCAACGTCTCGCGGACACGAGCACATCTGGAAGAATCCTCCACTCCTCCAAGCCAAGGACACCGGAGTAACCACTTCTCAGATTCTTCATCCAGAAGAATGAGCCCCATCTCAGTTACCAGGACGATTTCTTCGTTCAAATCCCGAGGGATGAACGTCTTGCTTACAAGTTCTAAGCAGCCTCCACCGCATGATGACGTAATCGCATACGTCCAGCAGTTGGAGCAAGGACAACAGAGAATTGAGGCTCTGAAGGAAAACCTTCTTCTAACTTTACAGCGTCCACTACCTAACAACCAGGGTCCTCCGAATCATGAAGATGATGAGGCCAATCAGAAAACAATGAGTCACGCGCCCTTACCAAAAAGGATGTGGACGATATCCTCGCAAAAGCAAAAGAAGATGATACATGGAAAGAACATGGGATCAAGCCACCCTATCCTCTATGGATGGACTCGGTTCCCTTCCCTGCAAAATTCAAACAACCTACTCACCAGACATATACGGGGAAAGGTTCAGCCAGACAGCATGTCATCCACTTCAAGATCCTGATAGGAGCTATTGCGAATCAAGATGCCCTCAAGATTCGCATCTTTGCAAGTACCCTGAAAGGTACAGCCTTTGATTGGTACTCCACTTTCCCGGAGAACTCCATCCAGAACTGGGCTATGCTGGAGACACGCTTCCTGACCCACTTCCAAGGTGAGGACCATCCTGTTACTATGGCTCAGCTCTGCAGCCTAAAACAGGGAGAGAATGAGTCAACATACGACTTCATTCACAAATGGAAAGCAATGGCGTACAAATGCTCAGATGTACTGCCACAAGCGTCGCTAGTCGACATCTGCCGTAACAATATGAGAGCAAGGATTCGCTCCATGATCATTGGCAAAAAATCAAAGAACCTGGGAGAACTGCTCGAAGCTTCCATGGAAGTTGAAATGGTGATCAAAGACCTTAACAGTAAAAAATCATCAAAGAAAGAGCCGACTGCCATTACGACCTCAAAACCAAAGAAAAAGGAGGTTCTCAATGTGCAGACTAAGTCAGGTCCTCAGCAGCCAAAGAGAGCTGAAAATAAAGCTACAGGTAAAAGGCCTGAACTCTCCGATGCCCTCAAAGAACGTGTAGAAAAGAAATATCCGTTCGATGAAGATGTTGAAGAAATGTTTGAGGCTCTCCTAGCAAATGGCAAACTCACTTTGCCGGAGCCCAAAAGACCTGGAGATGCTGGCAAAACAAATGATCCCCGATACTGTCCATACCACCAGATGATCTCACATCCTCTCAATCAATGCTTCGTTGTGAGAGAGAAGATCAACAAGATGTGGAAAAGCGGAGTCATAACCTTTGACAAAAGCTACGGCTCCGCCTCTGTAAACATGGTGTCATGTGGGCAAACTTCAAAGTCACCGAAAAAGATGATCACTACTTCATTCAAGTTGATTAAAATGGCTCAAGTGTCCCAAGAGCTGGTTCCCTATCCAACACCAGATGGACAACCTATATGGGTGCATCCTAATCTCTTAGATGATGAAAATTGGGAGATCGTCAAAACAAAGCGAACCGCTCAACAGCGAAGGCAAGCTAAGAGACAACTCCGCAAGCTCAAACAGCAGCAGAAGTCTCAACCAAAACAAGAAGTCCTTGAAAAGGCAGAAACCTTTTCCACTGCTTCACTAGGGGCGACGGACGAAACCCTTCCCAAAGCTTCAAAGGCGGTAAGAAAATTCACCCTTGATGATTTTATGCCACCTCAATACAAAAATGAAAATGGGCAGTGATGGACCCGAAAAGGGGAATCTTCCGTCCTCTCCCTCTACACCCCGGAGGCTGACCTGGGTCTCGGCGGAGGAGGGAAGATCTCGGGCATCAACATTTTTGTACGGGTATGCCAGATTTACTTTCTACTTGGAATTTGGAATGGTGATGATCCGGAGATTCACCTTCACAAGTGGAAAGGAAATCAATCCTTTTTTCTAACTTTTCAAATTGCATTAATATTAAGAAAAGAGACAAGTTTGTTTTTTTAGAATGCCGTAGGAGGCGTTTTTGTTTGTTTGCCATAAAAGGCGATTTTGCCGTGAAAGGCGATTTTACAAAACTCATCAAATGTGAAAGACAAGAATTGTGATTTCTTTTTGTCTCTTTAAGAAATACAAACTACAATAGAAAAGTAAGAAAAGGGATCTAACTTCTCAGGAGATTGTGGGGACACGTTGAGATCGACGGTCGCAAGTCATGTGTGCGCTTCGCCATCGTCCTTCAAATGAGAACATGTGATGCTTTGATTCTTTGGCTTGGCTCCTAACCTCGGTTTTTTAAAGGACAAGGACCAAGAGGAGGTCCTATATCCAATGAAAAACCAAGTAAACGGGCTGAAAAGCCGCGTTTAGGCCATGTTGGAGAAGGAGGAGACCATGGGGGGGTGGCCCCCCAAGGGACGTTGATCACCTTGTGGTGCTTCCGGGAGCAAAGTAGCAGGACTTCGTCACTCTTTTGGATTTTCTGGATTTTCAGAGCTTGCACTTGGGATCTATTTTCATCGTTCTGCATTCTTCTTGGAATGGACCTCCTTTTATAGGCTTTTGGTAGCCATGAGGTGTTTATTGGCATTGATGGCCATGATGAAAGAATTGATGAGGAGTTACAAGTTGATTTTGTAACTCCCTTTTCATGGCTTGTGATTGGCCGATGAAGGTAGTGGGCATTTAATTACCTTTAAGCTTCATGATGATGGGAGTTTCATGGGTTTAATGCCATGATTGCTTGGATTTGTAACTCCCAAATGCTTGAATCTGATTGGGCCGTCCAAAATAATGAGTTAATGACCGCATTAAGTTGTCATAAACGGGTCAATTAACGTCATTAAGTGGTCGCCCAGGCATGTGAAGAGTCACGGGCCGCGCTGCGCCTTTTGAGATTCTTCTTGCGATCACCACAGGTGGATCCACGCATTGTTTGATGTCCGATTGCGATGCAATTTCAGACATTAGTTGATGTTGGTGGGCCGGTGACATTTGTCTTGTCGATTTCACGATCGGTCAGACAGAAAGTGCACTTTCTTGGTCAGTCGGTTGGCGATCTTGAGGTGATCGGTGATGATTTCATGCTTTTGACGGTGGATCCGAGATGTCAACGAAGATCAGTTGTTTTCAAGCACCAAACATTGGATTTTTAGAAAATCACAAAGGCCGGAACACCCGAAACGCTAAAACCATTGAAAAACGGACGTTTTGGTGCAAAATCCGGCGACCCGGATTTGCAGGGTCGCCGAGCGACCATGCACCCAGGGTCGCCGGCGACCTTAGGGTTTTTTGCCCTTTGGTCGCCGAGCTCCGTTTTCGGCCGATTTTGCGTCTTTTTTGTTCCTTTTTTCTTTTGTATTTTTCTTGACATTTTTCCTCAATTATTGACTTCATTTTCTTGGAGAAAACTTGACGAGAACCCGCACGAAATCGGAGCACGGAGTTTCCCATTTTTCGGGAAAGCCGAAGACTTTGTAGCTGATTTTCCGTCAAGAGTCGAAACTAGGTCAAACGATGTCAGAATGACCTTAAAATTGAGGTGAAGCTTCTTGAGCAGTGGATAGGACCAACCATGGGCTTTTATTTGAGTTTTGAAGCCGTTTGGGGTCCCATCAATGCTTCACTTGATTTTGCTGCGGGGAAAATGCCGAGCTTTGATATGTGGTCAAACGATGTCCAATTGACCTGAAATTTGACGGGGAGCCTATTGGAGTCATTTTGAGACGTTCCATGGGCTCCGTTTTGGATGTCATGGTCCCGGGTTGCTCCGCCGCCGGTAGGCTTGATTTTCTCTCGGAGCATCGAAACCTGGTCAAACGTTGTCGGAATGACCTAAAATTTGACGTCCAGCCCTTTGGAGGCATGTTGAAGCCACTCATGTAGTTTGTTTGATGAGTGATGGCTTCGGTGGTTCCCGCTACCGGGAGGCTTGATTTTGCTGCTCGAGCATTGATGGAGGGTCAAATGTTGTCGGTTTGACTTGAAATTTGGCGTGGAGCCCTTTGAAGACATTCTGAAGTCATCCGTAGGCTCTGATCGAAGTTTTGGTGTCTTCGATGATGTCGCCGCCGGGAGCGCTTGTTTAGCTATCGGAGCAGTGAAGTTGGGCCAAACGATGTCGGAATGGCCCGAAACCTCAGGTGTACCCCTCTTTTGGCTGTCTTGAAGGATCTTTCAGTTTCTGTCTGATTCTGATAAAATCTGATTCTTGAAGTAGCCATGCCTGTTCTGTAGCAGGATGTAGCTTTACGAGGCTTCTTATGTTGAGGAGACATATTGACTTTTTTGGTGTCAACATTGAGGCTTCGTGGGAGCGCCACGGGCTTCCGGCATTTTGTTGTTCGCCCTTGGTGCTGTGTTATTGACGCGTTGCCGGGCGGTTTTCTGCTTCTTGGCAGGTTCAGTGTCTTCTGCAGGGAGTGGGAATGGTCCCAGTGACCCGAAGACGATGGTCCGGGGAGTTGAAGTTGACCCGGTGTTTGGAGAGTTGTTGAGGGAGATGACGCTTCGGCAACTGGCAGGGCGCTTATGCTTGTTTTGCTTGTCTTGAAGCATAAGCTGGTACTTGTTCTCATCAGAAGTGATGGTTAATGAAGCTGCCATTGTTAGTTTTGGAAAACTTCTGAAACAAGACCAAATCCATTAGTTATCACAAGAATATGGTGATCATAAATGGAGAACGACCATGGTTTTGTCTTTTCAAATCACTTGAGGGGACATGGCCCTGCCCAAGGATGATGAAGAAGGCAAAAAGCCATAGAGGATACAATTGTTCTAAAATGCAAGTATGGTAGGCTCATAGTGAGCGTTCCAATGACTGCTAGAAGCAATTGTAGACTTTAATTCAAATTACCGAGAAGCAAGGCTCACTCAAGGTAAAATGATATAAGGTTGGAGATACAAATGTGTCGGTCGCGAATACAGTAGACCCGAAAAGGCGTACTAGCACCGCTAGGCACAAATGTTACAAATCGCATCCTTGGGAAGGACACGAGATGGGATTTTTTTTAAAAAAAAGGTCAAATTTGGGTTCATAGAGGAGAGCAACTGGTATTCCAATCCGAACCACAACTCCACATTTCTGCGAGCGTTAAATCCGAAAGAGAAAGGGACTAGAATTTCTCAAATGTGAATCCAGTATTGACAGAATTTTTTTTTCTTTTTTTTGAAAGGTCAAGATTAAATTCATCAAAGAGAGCAAATGGTATTCCAATCCAAACACAACTCAACATTTCTGCGAGCGTTAAATCCGAAAGGGAAAGAACCAAGATTTCTCGATTCTGAACTCAAAAATGACGGGAGTTTTTTTTTCTTTTTTTTTGAAAGGTCAAGATTAAGTTCATCAAAGAGAGCAAATGGCGTTCCAATCTGAACCACAACTCAACATTTCTGCGAGCGTTAAATCCGAAAGGGAAAGAACCAAGATTTCTCAATTCTGAACTCAAAAATGACGGGAAATTTTTCTTTCTTTCTTTTTTTTTTTGAAAAATACACATAGGTTTCCAATTCGATCTTATGAAACCTTAGTAGATAGATTAGCCCCCAGGTAAGGGTAGGATTACTTAATGAACCCGTTTGGAGGACCCTTGCCTCGAATAGTTTCGCTGTCTCCACACTCTGGACAAGGCTTTTCTTGAATCCACTTTAGTCAAAGAGCGCAATTGATGCAACCTTAGTGTTTTTTTTTTTTTTTTTTTTTTTTTTTTTTTTTTTTTTGTTTTGAAAGATTTCTAATGAGCTCATTAAAGAGAACAAGTGGTGTTCCAATCCAAACCACAACTCAACATTTCTGCGAGCGTTAAATCCGAAAGGGAAAAAACCAAGATTTCTCAATTTTGAGCCCAAAAGAAAGAAAACTGATTTTTTTTTAAATTATAATTTTTTTTTGAAATTCCAATTGGACTCATCAAAGAGAAAAGATGGCCCAATCCCCGATATGAGCGATAGCTGCTAACATTTCTGTGAGCTATCAAGTTCAAAGAGGAGAGGATCAAAATTTCTCAAAGTTGAATGTTGAGAAAGAGAGATCATTTTTTTTTTTGAAAGAATTTGAAATTAAGGTGTTTTTTTTTTTTTTTGAAATCCCAATTGGACTCATCAAAGAGAAAAGATGGCCCAATCCCCGATATGAACGATAGCTGCGAACATTTCTGTGAGCTATCAAGTTCGAAGAGGGAAAGATCAAAATTTCTCAAAGTTGAGTTTTTAAGAAAAGGAGATCAGATTTGTTTTTTCTTTTGAAGTGAGAAAGAACAATTGAAATCCCATCTCATGTTTTTTTTTTTTTTAGATGCAAAATGCAACATAGGCCACCAACTAGAAAGGAGCCAAGGGATCAAAGCATCACGTTCTCAAGTCAACGTGTCCCACCGGGTCTGCCAACTTGATGGACCCTCGGGAATCTTCCGTCCTCTCCTTTCGCACCCAGGGGGCTGACCTGGGTCTCGGCGGAGGAGGGAAAATCGCGGGTATCAACATTTTTTTGTACGGGTATGCAAGATTTACTTTCTACTTGGAATTTGGAATGGTCATAATCCGGAGATTCACCTTCACAAATAGAAAGGAAATCAATCCTTTTTTCTAACTTTTCAAATTGCATAAATATTAAGAAAAGAGACAAGTTTGTTTTTTGAGAATGCCGTAGGAGGCGTTTTTGTTTGTTTGCCGTGAAAGGCATGTTGACACCAAAAAAGTCACTATGTCTCCTCAACATCAAGAAGCCTCCCGAAGCTGTATCCTGCTAAAAATAGGCAAGGCTACTTCAAGCATCAGATCTTTTCAGAATTAGACAAAAACTGAGAGATCCTTTAAAACAGCTAAAAGGGGGGTACACCTGAGGTTTCGGGTCATTCCGACAGCGTTTGGCCTAACTTCACTGCTCCGACAGCTAAACAAGCAATCTTGGCGACGACATCATCAAAGACACCAAAACTTTGATTAGAGCCTACGGATGACTCCAGAATGTCTCCAAAGGGCTCCATGCCAAATTTCAAGTCAAACCGACAACGTTTGACCCTCCATCAATGCTCGAGCAGCAAAATCAAGCCTCATGGCGGCGGGAACCACCGAAGCCATCACTCATCAAACAAAATACATGCGTGGCTTCAACATGCCTCCAAAGGGCTGCATGTCAAATTTCAGGTCATTCCGACAAAGTTTGACCAAGTTTCGATGCTCCGAGAGAAAATCAAGCGTACCGGCGGCGGAGCAACCCGGGACCATGACATCAAAAACGGAGCCCATGGAACGTCTCAAAATGACTCCAATAGGCTCCTCGTCGAATTTTAGGTCAATCGGACATCGTTTGACCACATATCAAAGCTCGGCATTTTCCCCGCAGGAAAATCAAGTGAAGCATCGATGGGACCCCAAACGGCTTCAAAACTCAAATAAAAACCCACGGTTGGTCTTATCCACTGCTCAAGAAGCTTCACCTCAATTTTCAGGTCATTCCAACATCGTTTGACCTAGTTTCGACTCTTGACGGAAAATCGGCTACAAAGTCTTCGGCTTTCCCGAAAAATGGGAAACTTTGTGCCCCGATTTCGCGCGGGTTCTCGTCAAGTTTTCTCCAAGAAAATGAAGTCAATAATTGAGGAAAATTTTCAAGAAAAATACAGAAAGAAAAAGGAACGAAAAAGACGGAAAATCGGCCGAAAACGGAGCTCGGCGACCAAAGGGCAAAAAACCCTAAGGAAAATCCTTTGGATATACCTTCAAAAGCACTTTACAGAAAATCCTTCAACGGAGTACTCCTACGCTGCTTATCACAACAAGAGTCTGAGGAAACTCTCAAAGAAGTACATGCTGGTCTTTGTGGAGCTCATCAGGCTGACCCTAAGCTCTACAACCAGATAAAAAGGCTAGGTTACTATTGGCCTACCTGGTGGCTGATACAATGCAATTTGCCAAGCGCTGCCAAAAATGCCAGATTCAGGGAGATTATGTCCACATGCCTCCAGAATGGCTACATCCAACAGCAATCTCATGGCCTTTCGAAGCCTGGGGAATGGACATCATAGGTCCTATTTCTCCCCCATCAAGCAAAGGTCATCGCTTCATCTTCGCCGCTACGGATTATTTCTCCAAGTGGTCAGAAGCATTTGCGCTCAGCAAAATGAAGACTTCATCAGTCCTTCAGTTCTTGCGCACCAACATTATTTGTCGCTTCGGCATACCTAAAAGATTCGTCCATGATAACGGACCACAATTCTGGGATCACAGATTCTATAGGTTCTGCGACAAATACAAAATCCAAAGTTGTCATTTGACTCCATATAATCCAGCAGCGAACGGACTAGCAGAAGCCTTTAACAAGACACTCTGCAAAATTCTCAAGAAAATGGTCTCTAGTCACAAAAGAGACTGGGACGACAAACTACTGGAAGCTTTGTGGGCCTATCGAACCACCATTCGAGGACCAACCCATAGCACACCATTCTCTTTGGTCTATGGATGCGAAGCTGTTGTCCCTTTGGAAGTACAAATTCCTTCCTTAAGGGTATCTTTGCAAAATGACATGACGCAAGAAAGCAATGTCAAATTGAGACTCCAAGAGCTGGATAATCTCGATGAAAGACGACTTGAAGCTTTACAAAGCATTGAGTTGTACCAAGCACGCATGGCAGGATCTTTCGACAAAAAGGTCAAGCAACGCGCCTACAAAAAGGGTGACTTGGTTCTTCAAGTAAAAAGACCCATAGTCTTTGCCCACAAATCCAAAGGCAAATTCGAACCAAAATGGGAGGGACCTTTCGTCATCGACAAAGTCTTCTCCAACGGTGCATACGCTCTTCTAAACATGAAAGGAGACAGATGTATGCTACCCATCAACGGCAAGTTCTTGAAGCGGTACTACCCTTGAAGACTTCCTCAAACGGGTCAGAGCAATATCTACACGGCTAAAGCGTATTTCCAAGGTACTTGCTCGTCAAACCCACCCCTTTTGAAATTTTCATCTTTATGTTAAAATTTCCAAAAAAAAACAATCTCTCAAAACAATGCTTGCTTTCATCGTTTCATTGTTCAAAAGAAAAATCAAATCCAAAAATCCAAGTTTAGGAGCCTCTTCCCAGACTTGACCAAAATTTCGATCCTTGAACCCAAAATTCATGGTTTGAAACAAAAATCGGGACTTAGGAATTTTCACCCTAGACCGCCTCGGCTTTTACAACCAAAATGGTTTTAAGTCAAAATTTATGACCTTCGTGTCTTTAAACAAAAATTTTGAAACCACGGGGAAGCGACATTCAGTCGATACTCGCAAAACCCAAAAATCGGAAGGATGCAAACCCCATTCGATACTTCCAAAACCCAAAAATCGCAAGGAAAACGAACCCCATTCGATACTTGCAATTTTCAAAAAACGTGGAGAAGCAACAGACCAGTTGATATCCACAACCCAAATTTCAAAAATCGTGGAGATGCAACATACCAGTTGCTATCCACAACCCAAATTTCAAATGGTTCGAGAAAACCTCAAATTTCAAAAATCGCGGAGAAACGACATCAAGTCAGTACCCGCAAAACCAAAAGTTTTGGGAAAAGCAGGGAAGCGACGCTTAGTCGATATTTGCACCCCAATTCGCGAGGAAGCGACATTCTATCGATACTCACAAAACACAGCCCGCGAGGAAGTGACATTCCATCAATACTCGCAAAATCGAATGAGCAAGGAAGCGACATTCCATCGATACTTGCAAGACCATTCAGCGGGGAGGCGATATTTAGTCGATACCTGCATTTGAAAACCAAAACTCGGCTATAAACACCAAATCCGGCTATAAACGCCAAATCCGGCTATAAATGCCAAAATCCGGCTATAAATGCCAAAAAGAAAATTTTTTTCGGCTATAAACGCCAAAATCGGCTTTCATGCGAATAAAACAAAACTTGGTTTTCAAAAAACTCGGCTATAAACGCCAAAATCTGGCTATAAACGCCAAAACTCGGCTATAAACGCCAAACTCGGCTATAAACGCCAAAATCCGGCTATAAATGCCAAAATTCGGCTATAAATGCCAAAAACAAAAAAAATTTCGGCTATAAATGACAAAATCAGCTTTCATGCCAATAAAACAAAACTTGGTTTTCAAAAAACTCGGCTATAAACGCCAAAATCTGGCTATAAACGCCAAAACTCGGCTATAAACGCCAAATCCGGCTATAAACGCCCAATCTGGCTATAAATGCCAAAATTCAGCTATAAATGCCAAAAACAAAATTTTTCGGCTATAAACGCCAAAATTGGCTTCTATGCCATCTCAAAATCGGCTCTCATGCCACAAACAAAATTTTTGGCTCTCATGCCATCCCAAAATTCGGCTATAAATGCCAAAACAAAATCGGCTATAAATGCCAAAATCTGGCTATAAATGCCAAAATTCGGCTATAAAATGTCAAAACAAACAAAACAAAATTCGGCTTCTATGCCATTCTAAAATTCGGCTTTCACGCCATCAAAAATTTTTTGGCTCCCATGCCGCAAAACAAATTTTGGCTCTTATGCCACAAAATTAGGCTTTCTTGCCATCCAAATTTTGGTTTTCAAACCGTCAAAAAAAAAAAAAAACAAGGCTTTCCGCCACAAAATTGGCTTTCATGCCCAAAACAACCCATTGACAAAAGATTTTCACAAAATGACAACCTTTTGATCAAATCCTTAAACAAACTTTTGCTCAAAATTGTTTTCATCAAAAATGATTTAAGTGAGAGGAAGGGGATACAAAAATATAGTACCAAAATTATTTATAATGGAGGTACCAAAAAAAAAGAAAGAGGAAAAAGAGTTTGTTACAACTCAGGAGCTCAATCCTATATGGTCTTCAACCAAAGGTTCAACTCCTCAAGCAGACCCTTGGCCTTAACTTCCAAAGTTTTTAGGCCACGCTCCTTCAAAATGTCCCCGAAAAACGCCAAGGCCCACCGGTCTCAAATCGATCGATGGATGATCAGAACCTTGGTAGCCACTGGCTGGCATCAACATGTCCATACGGACAGGTGGCTTCTCTGCAAAACCGGAAGGTCCACCAACAAAAACCCCGGTCTTGATCACACTGGTCCTCTTCACCCAGCTCGGAGGATCTTCCCTCTTAAGGCACGTGGGAGAAAGGCTCAGGATCGAAATGGTCCGATCAAAAGACGACCGGGTAGAAATAGTTCTCTCCTCACCATCTGCTGTACAAGAGAACTGAAAACATCTCCTTTGGTATGTCAAGTCGTCGGGGACTGCATCACCGAAGAAGAAGGTAGGGTTGAGCACAACACTCTGATCGTCCGTAACCCAGGGACGACTGCTTACCATGATCTTATAGAACTCCTCATCCTTGAGAGCGATCAATCGCTGTCTCATCTCATCACGATTGAGGGAATCTCATTCTTCCAAGTTTTTCTCCACAAACTGGACCTTCTCCTAAGCCTGCTGAACGGCAGCATTGGAAGATCTAGCAAACCGACGAGGTGAGTCAGTAACAGGACCTTTACCTTTGTTCATTCTAGAAGAACTACCTGCAAAAGGTGGAAGAGAAAAGATCAATCAACATCAAAATGATAGAATTCTGCTACAAAAAAATTCTAGCAAAATTTTGACATGATTCCGGGGCAATTCCAACAAAAAGGAAAATACTCCGAAAAAGATAGGAAGCCTGAAGATGAGCTCAACATCGCTGCGAGCTCATAGTCAGTGGAGAATTCTCAAAGAAGGCTTGAACTCAACATCGCTGCGAGAACAAGCCAATCTCATCAAACTCCGCAAAATCTGGAAAGGAGCTCAACATTGCTGCGAGCTTCAGAATCCAAAAGTTATAAACTTCCTCAAAATCCAGCAAGACCGAGAAAGAGCTCAACATCGCTGCGAGCTCAAAATCCCGATACTTGCAAAAGACTTTTAGGTATGCATCATCATACTTCCAAATCCATTTACCAAAATCATGCATCAAAAAATATCATCATGCATTAGATGCTAGGAAAACCTTGACCAAAGTTTGACCAATTCCAACCCAATTTTGTCAAAACCAATCAAACTTTATCCAAGTCAAAAATCATGTTGGCTTGAACTAGAGACTCTAGCCTTCTATCTTGATGCACCAAACAGAAAAATGCATACATATTGAAATTGCATAGCCTCATTATCATAGTGAGCAAACAAGGAAAAAGAAAGAGAAAGAGAAAAAAAAATCTCAGCAAAAATAAATAAATAAATAAATTTTCTGGCCCACAGGCCGTGGCCCACTGCCACGTGCAGTACGGTCAGGTCCGTACGGACCTGTCCATACAGCCAGAGAGAGAGAAAAAAAAAACAGCAAAAAAAAAAAAAAAAACAAAAGAAAAGAGCAAAAAAAAAAAGAAAAGTCCCATGCCTCTTTTGAGTTGATGGGACCATTCAAAAAAAAAACAGAGAAAAAAAAAAGAAAAAAGAAAGTCTCATGAGTTTCCAAAAACCAAACCATCCAACTTCATGAACCAAATTGAGCCAAAATCTTGAAATTGACATTTCACAAAACCAAATTCCGGTCCCCTAGCTCGCCACATACAGCTTGTTAGGTCACAAGACCAAAACCAAAAATCAAAATCCAAACCAAACCAAACCTGACCCCCCAACCTGCCACATACAGCTTGTTGGGTCACAAGGTCAAAATCAAAATCAAACCCCGACCCCCTAACCTGCCACATACAGCTTGTTAGGTCATAAGGTCAAAAACCAAAATCCAAAACCCAAAATCCAAATACCCCATGTCATTTTCAAAACTTTGCCATGAGATGGTACGTGATCCCTCTTACTACCATAAAGTTCCCCCGGAAACTCAGAAGGCTATTCAAAAAAAAAATAAAAAAAAGCTCAAGACTCTTGGTCAAGTTGGAATCTCTCCTCCAAGTTTCTCTTCGAGGCACATCGACTCCAAGAAGCTACTCGTCGGTGTACCTCGAGGGGGCATTTTTTGACACCAAAAAAGTCAATATGTCTCCTCAACATCAAGAAGCCTCCTGAAGATGCATCCTGCTAAAAATAGGCAAGGCTACTTCAAGCATCAGATTTTGTCAGAATCAGACAGAAACTGAGAGGTCCTTCAAGACAGCTAAAAGAGGGGTACACCTGAGGTTTCGGGCCATTCCGACATCGTTTGGCCCAACTTCACCGCTCCGACAGCTAAACAAGCGCTCCCGATGGCGGTATCATCAAAAACACCAAAACTTTGATCAGAGCCTACGGATGACTCCAGAATGTCTCCAAAGGGCTCCATACCAAATTTCAAGTCAAACCGACAACGTTTGACCCTCCATCAATTCTCGAGTAGTAAAATCAAGCCTCCCGGTGGCGGCAACCACCGAAGCCATCACTCATCAAACAAAATACATGAGTGGCCTCAACATGCTTCCAAAAGGCTGCACGTCAAATTTCAGGTCATTCCGACAACGTTTGACCAGGTTTCGATGCTCCGAGAGAAAATCAAGCCTACCGGCGGCGGAGCAACTCGGGACCATGACATCCAAAACGGAGCCCATGGAACGTCTCAAAATGAGTCCAATAGGCTCCTCGTCAAATTTCAGGTCAATTGGACATCGTTTGACCACATATCAAAGCTCGGCATTTTCCCCGCAGCAAAATCAAGTGAAGCATCGATGGGACCCCAAACGGCTTCAAAACTCAAATAAAAGCCCATGGTTGGTCCTATCCACTGCTCAAGAAGCTTCACCTCAATTTTCAGGACATTCCGACATCATTTGACCTAGTTTCCACGCTTGACGGAAAATCGGCTACAAAGTCTTCGACTTTCCCGAAAAATAGGAAACTTTGTGCTCCGATTTCGCGAGGGTTCTCATCAAGATTTCTTCAAGAAAATCAAGTCAAGAATTGAGGAAAAATGTCAAGAAAAATACAGAAGAAAAACTGGACGAAAAAGACGAAAAAACGGCCGAAAAAGACGCTCGGTGACCAAATGGGCCGAAGCCCCATGGTCGCCGGCGACCCTGGGTGCATGCTCGCCCGGTGACCCTGGAAATCCGGGTCGCCGGATTTTGCGCCGAAGTGTCCGTTTTCGATTCTTTTCGCGTTTCGGGTGTTCTGGCCTCTGTGATTTTCTGAAAATCCAATGTTTGATGCTTGAAAACGACCGATCTTCATCGACATCTCGGATCCGCCGTCAAAAGCATGAAATCATCACCGATCGCCTCAAGATCGCCAACCGGCTGACCAAGAAAGTGCACTTTCTGTCCGACCGATCGTGAAATCGACAAGACAGATGTCACCGGCCCACCAACATCAACTAATGTCTGAAATTGCATCGCAATCCGACATCAAACAGTGCGTGGATCAACCTGTTATGATCGCAAGAAGAATCCCAAAAGGCACGGCGCGGCCCGCGACTCTTCACATGCCTTGGCAACCACTTAATGTCGTTAATGAACCCATTAAAGCAGTCATTAACTCATTATTTTGGACGGCCCAATCAGAACCAAGCATTTGGGAGTTACAAATCCAAGCAATCATGGCATTAAACCCATGAAACTCCCATCATCATGAAGCATAAAGGTGATTAAATGCCCACTACCTTCATCGGCCAATCACAAGCCTTGAAAAAGGAGTTACAAAATCAATTTGTAACTCCTCATCAATTCCTTCATCATGGCCATCAATGCCAATGGACACCTCATGGCTACCAAAAGCCTATAAAAGGAGGTCCATTCCAAGAGGAAAAGAAAAAAAAAAAAAGGAGAGATCCTAAGTGCAAGCTCTGAAAAACCAGAAAATCCAAGAAAGAGACGAAGTCCTGCTACTTTGCTCCCGGAAGCACCACAAGGTGATCAAAGTCACCTCCTTCCCCAACATGGCCTAAACGCGGCTTTTCAGCCCGTTTACTTGGTTTTTCATTGGATATAGGACCTTCTCTTGGTCCTTGTCCTTTAAAAAACTAAGGTTAGGAGCCAAGCCAAAGAATCAAAGCATCACATGTTCTCATTTGAAGGACGATGGCGAAGCCCATACATGACTTGCGACCGTCGATCTCAACATGTCCCCACAATCTCCTGAGAAGTTAGATCCCTTTTCTTCCTTTTCTATTGTAGTTTGTATTTCTTAAAGAGACAAAAAGAAATCACAATTCTTGTCTTTCATATTTGATGAGTTTTGTAAAAACGCCTTTCACGGCAAACAAACAAAAACGCCTCTTACGGCATTTTAAAAACTTGTCTCTTTTCTTAATATTTATGCAATTTGAAAAGTTAGAAAAAAGGATTGATTTCCTTTCCACTTGCGAAGGTGAATCTCCGGATTATCACCATTCCAAATTCCAAGTAGAAAGTAAATCTGGCATACCCGTACAAAAATGTTAATGCTCGAGATCTTCCCCCCTCCGCCGAGACCCAGGTCAGCCCCCGGGGTGCGGAGGGAGAGGATGGAAGATTCCTTTCGGGTCCATCAAAGCCCAAGAATCAAAGCATCACATGTTCTCATTTGAAGGACGATGGCGAAGCCCATACATGACTTGCGAGCGTCGATCTCAACGTGTCCCCACAATCTCCTGAGAAGTTAGATTCATTTTCTTCCTTTTCTATTGTAGTTTGTATTTCTTAAAGAGACAAAAAGAAATCACAATTCTTGTCTTTCACATTTAATGAGTTTTGTAAAATCGCCTTTCACGGAAAACAAACAAAAACGCCTCCTACGACATTCTAAAAAAAACAAACTTGTCTCTTTTCTTAATATTAATTTAGAAAAAATGATTGATTTCCTTTCCACTTGTGAAGGTGAATCTCCGGATTATCACCATTCCAAATTCCAAGTAGAAAGTAAATCTGCATACCCGTACAAAAATGTTGATGCTCGAGATCTTCCCTCCTCCGCCGAGACCCAGGTCAGCCCCCGAGGTGCGAAGGGAGAGGACGGAAGATTCCCCCTCTTTCGGGTCCATCAATGCGATTTTACAAAACTCATCAAATATGAAAGACAAGAATTGTGATTTCTTTTTTGTCTCTTTAAGAAATACAAACTACAATAGAAAAGTAAGAAAAGGGATCTAACTTCTCAGGAGATTGTGGGGACACGTTGAGATCGACGGTCGCAAGTCATGTATGGACTTCGCCATCGTCCTTCAAATGAGAACGGTTGATGCTTTGATTCTTCGGCTTGGCTCCTAACCTCAGTTTTTTAAAGGACAATGGCCAAGAGGAGGTCCTATATCCAATGAAAAACCAAAGTAAACGGGCTGAAAAGCCGCGTTTAGGCCATGTTGGAGAAGGAGGGGACCTTGGGGGGATGGTCCCCCAAAGGACGTTGATCACCTTGTGGTGCTTTTTGCAGCAGAGCAGCAGGACTTCGTCTGGATTTCTTTGGGAGAAATGCAGAATTTCAAGTCGATGTGTGTATCGATTTGCCGATAGATGTCTCTTTCTTGGAAATGGATCTCCTTTAATAGGCCTTTAATAGCCATGAGGTGATTATGAGCATTGATAGCCATGATGATTGAATTGATGAGGAGTTACAAATTGATTTTGTAACTCCTTTTTCATGGCTTGTGATTGGCCGATGAAGGTAGTGGGCATTTAATTCCCTTTAAGCTTCATGATGATGGGAATTTCATGGGTTAAATGCCATGATTGCTTGGATTTGTAACACCCAAATACTTGAATCTGATTGGGCCGTCCAAAATAATGAGTTAATGACCGCATTAAGTTGTCATAAACGGGTCAATTAACGTCATTAAATGGTTGCCAAGGCATGTGAAGAGTCGTGGGCCGCGCTGCGCCTTTTGAGATTCTTCTTGCGATCATCACAGGTGGATCCACGCATTGTTTGATGTCGGATTGCAGTGCAATCCTAGACATTAATTGATGTTGGTGGGCCGGTGACATCTGTCTTGTCGATTTCACGATCAGTCGGACAGAAAGTATACTTTTTTGGTCAGCCGGTTGGCGATTTTGAGGCGATCGGTGATGATTTCATGCTTTTGACGGCGGATCCGAGATGTCGGTGAAGATCAGTCGTTTTCAAGCATCAAACATTGGATTTTTAGAAAATCACAGAGGCATGAATGCTCGAAACGCAAAGAGGATCCAAAAACAGACAATTTGGTGCAAAATCCGGCGACCCGGATTTGCAGGGTCGCCGGCGACCATATGGCTTTGGCCCGTTTGGTCGCCGAGCGTCGTTTTCGGCCGTTTTTCATCTTTTTCGTTCCTTTTTTCTTCTGTATTTTTCTTGACATTTTTCCTCAATTATTGACTTGATTTTCTTGGACAAATCTTGACGTGAACCTGTAAGACCCCGACCCGAGTGACTCGATTAGTGCTAATTAAGTTGTGTGTTAGTGCTAAGCTTGATTAGTGGTTTTGACTAAGCTTGGATTAGTATAGTTCTTGATAGTTTTGGGAAATTATTTTTAGTGTCTTGTGTTTAGCGGGACCCTTTGGGGGTTTCCTTTTGATAGTCTTGCTAGCTTTTGGAGGTTACTTGTTTTCCCCCTAATTCTTGTCTTGATCCCGTTTTACTTATTTTGTCGATCCTTACAACTTCCATGTTGAGCCTGTGACCGTCCGGAACCCCGAAACCCGATCTTCTTGCTTTGAGGGCAAAACAGTCTTTTTACATGAAATCTGTACCCAACACTCGATATCCCCGAAACCCGCGAAACATGTACTTTTTAGAAACTAGATATTTCGACGATCACTTTTCTCTTCTTCGTCGATTTCATCCGAGGTCCCGAGATAGGTGATTTCAGCCTTCGAAGACTTTCTAGTGGTGGAGCCCCCACACCCATTGCTTTATATAGAGAACTCTTTCCCCACCATTTCCCTTTTTCCAGCACAAGCTCAAGAACAACCTAGGGTTCTTCTTTCTTCTCTTCTTCTTCTTGCTTCCCCATCCCAAGTCCCTACCAAACCTTACACCAATCAAGAAATGAACTTTACCCCCTTCTTCCTCACTACTAGAGCTATTCATTGATACCATTTGTGGAAGGATCTACTCAACTCAAGACCCTCATTGAGCTCACCTTGTCCATTTGAAGAACTTACAAGTAAGCTTCTTCCCTATTATCTTAGATCCATGTTCTTCTAGTCTTGGGAGAGCCCTATCTTCATTATTGTAAGTTTCTTCCTCTTGTTTCTTGGTTTGACCCATTTTAGGGTTTGTTTTGGGGGTTTTTGGTGTAGCTTGGTATTTGGCTTGGAAGAGTGGAATAGAGCTTGGATTTCTTGATTTAGAGACCTTGAGGCAAGTGGGTGTTTTGGTTTTGATGATTTCCATGACATGTAGACTTGATTTATACCTCATTAATGATTTGTTCCCTTGGCATTCAATGATGTTAAATACTTTTGAAAAGAGTTGGTAAGCATCTTTATTGTCTTAAACATGACTTCTAGCTTTGTTTCATTTGTTATCTTTAAATCTTGAATTGTGACTTTTGGTTCATCTTTTGTACAATGCCTAAGTGAGTCCTTGTGATGTTGGTTGTCTTCTTTCTCTTGGTGATTGTATGAATGTCAAATGGAGAATGAAAGGATTTGGTTTGAGGGAAGGGAAGACCTGAACCTGAACCCAGTAAAGAAATTCCCGTGACTGGCGGTCAGCTGGCGGTCGCCCAGCGGCTAGCCACCTGGTGACTAGCGGCTAACCGAAACAAGTTCGGTTACGTTTCCAGAAAGCTGTAACCTCACGGTCAGCTCCGCGATCAGATAGCGGCTAGCCGCCTATTTCATCAGCGGCTAACCGCCAGCCAACCGAAAGGTAGCGGTTGCAATTCCAGAGAGCTGCAATTCCACGGTCAGCCTTACGGTCAGCCAGCGGTTAACCGCCGGATTCAATGGCGGCTAACCGCCATCTGACCACAAGGTGACCGAAATTCCCTGAATTCTATGAATAAAAGAGGATTGAAGGGAGCCTCCACCCCATTGCTTGTGAACCTTTCTGAGAGCAATGGACACCGCTCACCTGGGATTGTGTTCGAAGCATAGGTGGAGTGTTTGTTGGTAGTACGTTAGAGAGAGAAACCACATCATCGAGATTCATTTAAGCATTGAGGCTACTATAGTGTATAAGGAACCCGGGATATCTCCCAAATTCAAAGAGTACCAAGTTTCCTTTATTATACAGACATACGGGATCCCTATTCACTTGGATTAGTTTTAACCCGACACTGTCTTGGCTTTTCAAAAAGGGTACCATACCTTGTTATTCTCGAAATTGATGATTGGGATCTATCATCCCGAAAACTTTGAAAGTATACTTGTATTGTTTTGCTAGCTTTGATAAACATGCCAGACCTGATATGATAGCTGTGCCTTGAGCACCAATGTCTTGCCCGGATATAGTCTTGTACTGGATTTATTTTACACATGTCTTCATTTTCCATGTTTTGACCTATGAGTCGGCACCACTAAGCTTGGATACCTTGTTAGTCTGATCTACTGACTAGGTGATCCCCCTCTTGTCCCGCGAACTGCAGTTTAGATCTTGCTACCCGGTTATTTAACCGTGGTCTTGTCCTGATACCGCAGATTGCTACTGTGGTTCCTGATGCCCGGCTCGCTACCGTGGTCATGTCTTGTATATAGTATATATGTATATGTATTTCGTTGTACCTCCTCACTTCGGAGACTGAGGTCAACGCCTTGACTTGCTTGCTCTATCACTTCGGTGATAGAGGATTTAGCTTCGTGTGGTCGCCATCTTGCTCGTTTCCTGACTTCCTTGGTTACCTTTACTGGTTTTACCTTGCATATGTGTTTTTAACTAAATGATGCATTTACTCATGAAAGTATTATTTAGACAGGTTTAACTGTTTCCAAGGTGAATGTTTTATTATTAAATGTTTTTACTTTTTATCCACCTGCCAGACCGTCGTGTCTGACCCCTTTGCTTTGGTACTCAGGTCCCGTTGTTGGTTTCCCCGAGGCGGAGCCAGAGGAGGCGGTCGGAGAACCGCAACCGCTAGTCGAGTGGCGTGCCGACGATGTTATGTAAACATCGGGCTGCCGAGATACGAAGCATTTTAGGGGTTGTTGGATAGTTTTCTGGTGGTTATTGTTTTGTTTATATTGGCCTTTGTTGGCCTCTAATTTTGGGACTATAATTAACTGATCTTCTGATTAAACTTGAATATGTACTTCTGGGTTATGCTTTAGGACATTGCTCATTCTGATACTCATATTCAAATGTAATCAGCCTTATTATTTTGGAAATGAAATACATGCATGATTTACTACACGCTTCCGCAATTATACTAAATGGTTATGTGTGTTGGAATATCCTAACCGGGGACACCTGTGGGAAATCACGTGCACGGGTAATGAATGTCCTTTTGTTAACCCGTGTACGCTTGATCATAAACATATCTTTAATTATTGTCATCACTCCATATGATCACATCATTGGCTTCATCACAATCAGTCCCGATCCCGGATTTGGTCCCCGAACCCGGTCCGGGGTCGCGACAGAACCCGCGCAAAATCGAAGCACAAAGTTTCCCATTTTTTGGGAAAGCCGAAGACTTTGTAGCCGATTTTCCGTCAAGAGTCGAAACTAAGTCAAACGATGTTGGAATGACCTGAAAATTGAGGTGAAGCTTCTTGAGCAGTGGATAGGACCAACCATGAGCTTTTATTTGAGTTTTGAAGCCATTTGGGGTCTCATCGATGCTTGACTTGATTTTGCTGCGGGGAAAATGCCGAGCTTTGATATGTGGTCAAACGATGTCCGATTAACCTGAAATTTGATGAAGAGCCTATTGGAGTCATTTTGAGACATTCCATCAACTCCGTTTTAGATGTCATGGTCCCGGGTTGCTCCGCCGCTAGTAGGCTTGATTTTCTCTCGGAGCATCGAAACCTGGTCAAACGTTGTCGGAATGACCTGAAATTCGACATGCAGCCTTTTGGAAGCATGTTGAAGCCATTCATGTACTTTGTTTCATGAGTGATGACTTCGGTAGTTCCCGCCGCCGGGAGGCTTGATTTTGTTGCTCGAGCGTTGATGGAGGGTCAAACATTGTCGGTTTGACTTGAAATTTGGCATGGAGCCCTTTGAAGACATTCTGGAGTCATCCGTAGGCTCTGATCGAAGTTTTGGTGTCTTCGATGATGTCGCCGCCGGGAGTGATTGTTTAGCTATCGGAGCAGTGAAGTTAGGCCAAACGATGTCGGAATGGCCCGAAACCTCAGTGTACCCCTCTTTTGGCTACCTTGAAGGATCTTTCAGTTTCTATCTGATTCTGACAAAATTTGATGCTTGAAGTAGCCTTGCCTATTTTTAACAGGATGCAGCTTCACGAGGCTTGTTGATGTTGAGGAGACATAGTGACTTTTTTTGTGTCAACAAGTTCCATGTAATGTTAGCATCATTTTCCAAAAAGAAAATTTTAAGGATATGAAATATTGCGGTTTGATTGTTATAGATGTCTTTTCTTGGGCTAGACAAGACAGTTGTAGTGCACAGAGTAATGTCTACTCTTCCATATTTGGTCAAAATACCTAGTGGTGAACTCCTACATTCCTCTCATTATGGTATTCAAGATCAAGTTTGTGTATGATAATCCTAAAGGTCATCTTATTGATGATAGTGACAATATTAATGATGATCTTCATACATAGCTGCTAAGTATGATGAACGTGCTGTGTACTGACACTGAAAATAGAATTAGAATTAGCAAAAGGAATGGCCCCTTGCATATTGTTCGATTTCGTTCTCCATGAGTTATATGTGAAAGATCTTAGGACCATCCTACCTGTGTGTTCCTCCATATGGTTCAATAATATTTCTGCTATGTCCAGGTTGGATTTGACTCGACCCACACAAACTAACCTCTTAACTTGTGAGTTGGGTTAGTGGTCGCCACCCACATCATTATAAAAAAATAAAAATAAATAAGAGTTGGGTTTGAGTTGACATTTTTAGTCTTGTATTAAATGGGCACTATAGATGTTATTAGCCTAATTTTAACCCGATCGATCCATTACCAATCCTGTTATACTCTGACCTGTTTGTAAAAACAAAATGAAGAGACTTTTAAGAACATCAACATGAAGTACAGCAAAAACATGAACCAAATTAAGATCAGATAACAAACAATGATCACACATAACACTTTAAAAACAAAAGGGAAACACAAAATTCATATACAACTTCTTAAAATGTATACATCACCCTAAATCAAAATGCAATGCCTTCCATATTTTTCTCAATGCAATGCACCATTTTATTTGCTACAAAGATTCAATGTAAACCATTTGAAAAGAAGGGGGAAAGATTCTAAGCCTGTAAATTATAAGAAAGACTTCAGGTACAGTTCCTACCAGAGAACCAAATATGTAAGGACCATAGTTCACATCTGTGGCAACAACAGCATAATTAAAAATAATGTATGGAAACGGAGAAATCCTGAGTAAAGCAACTTGATTCATTTTAAAAAACGCAAAGTAGAAATGCTGAGTAATGCTGCAATAAGGACTAGTTCCTGAGTAATGCTGCAATAAGGACCACAAGAAGCTGATGTCACCAATATCAGTTAAAAAATGCAAAGTCAAAAGTTAAGGCAATGGAAAGGAAGAGAAATTATTGACAGTCACTAAAACAAAGTACAAAGATCGAGAAGCTACATAATGCCCTTTGGAAGTTAAAGATAAATACCTGTAATTTATTGAGAACACGATATGATGCCAATAAAACATGGCAATCTGGCATATGAAGAGCTAAATGCAATAAAATGAAAAGTTGAACAAAACAACAGAATGAACAAAATGAAAAGTTGAGCTTATGGGCCACCCCAAGTGCATAGGAAAATGGGTGCCCATCTGTCTCGTGTGGGTATCTAGTTTAGCCCATAACTTGGATTTTGGACAACATTAGCAAGCAATCCCAATGTTCTACTAGAAGCTCATCCATGATAAAACTAATGAGACAAAAATTCATTTTCCACAAAGCTTGCTCCATCCAAACTAGCATCCACCATATAAACACTTATCATCATAAAAATTAGAAAGGAAACTGTGCAAATAATAACCAAGTCCATATCTCCACTTCTAATTCTATATTTTAGTAGCATTTGTACAATTTATATAGATCACAGCTCTATTAATATTTACATTTTTTTATTAGAACAACTATAATTATCATTGGCTACTAACTCTTTAAGATAAATTCATATACATTTATGGGGCTGTTGGTATAGTTTTTTAGCATCTGTTTATTTATTTATTTTTTGCATTTATTTTACACTATCTATTGGTTGAATTTGAGTTAACCACCCCCTTACATATGTAAACAAATATGGACAAGAGTTGGATGTTACAGATTCATAATAGATTCAGTCAACTGTATATAGACGGGGTGAATTCTTTTAATGAATTCGCAAAGGCGACTTCGGGTGGGAGTAGAGTGTTTAAATGCCCATGTAACCACTGCTGTAATGGTTTTAAGCATGATTATGAGATTGTGAGAGACCATCTGCTCCGGCATGGGATGATGGTATCCTACGACACCTGGTTACAGCATGGGGAGGTTGTAGAAACCGATGAATCAGATGATAGCGAGGATGAATCGGATGAGGACCAGGATGGATATGATCAGTTATTAGAGGACCATGGCAGGGGGACTTACATGATGGACGATACCCTAGGGATGGATGATGTGCGAAACTTTGAAATTATGCTAGAGGCTTCCCAGCGTGGTTTGTACTCGGGCTGTAAAGATTCAGAAACCCTATTAGCGTTTGTATTAGGATGCTACATGTGAAGGTACAGTATAGGTGGAGCAACAAGTCGTTCGACAAGGTCTTGGAGATATTTAGGGACACCCTACCAGAAGGTAATGTGGTTCCCGGTTCCGTTTATGAGGCCAAGAAGCTACTGCGTGACTTGGGCTTGGGGTACGAACACATTGACGCCTGCAAGAATGATTGCATACTTTTTTGGAAGGAGAATGCTCACTTGGAGAAATGTTCGGAATGTGGGGAGCCTAGGTACAAGGTAAATAATGCCAAGGGTAAGCAGATCGCTCATAAGATATTGCGTTACTTCCCATTGATACCTAGGTTGCAGAGATTATACATGTCCAGGATGACAGCCAAAGAGATGAGATGGCATCATGAGAATGGCATGGATGGTGATCTGGGTAGGCATCCAGCCGACTATAAGGAATGGAAGGAATTTGATTTGAATTTTCCAGAGTTTGCCCGGGAGATCCGCAATGTGAGGTTAGGACTGGCCACCCATGGGTTCAACCCCTTTTGCAACATGAGCACTTCTTATAGCATGTGGCCTGTCATACTTATGCCTTACAACCTTCCACCCTGGATGTGCATGAAGGATCCATTTTTCATGATGTCCTTACTTATTCCCGGTCCACAGGCACCTGGGAAGGAGATCGATGTGTATCTGAGGCCCTTGGTTGAAGAGTTGAAAGAGTTGTGGGAGATTGGTGTCGTGATTTATGATGCCCATAGTGAACAGACCTTCCGAATGCATGCGGCCGTGATGTGGACCATAAATGACTTTCCCGCGTATGGTAACCTGTCTGGTTGGAGCACAAAAGGTTATTTGGCTTGTCTCCCTTGCAATGAAGATTCATTATCGTGTAAGTTGAGAAGTAAGATTGGGAGGGTTGGACATCGAGCTTACTTGCCTGAGAACCACTCTTGGAGAAGGAGCAAGAAGTTCAACGGTCAGCCGGAGCATAAAATGAAATCCCAGCGTTTACCGGTGAATAAGGTACTTGATCAGTTGGATCAACTACCAGAAGTTAAGTTTGGGAAGGGCCCTAACAGCAGGAAAAGACCTCGTGAGCATGCACTATTGAATTGGACAAAGAAAAGCATCTTGTACGAGCAACCGTACTGGAAGAACCTAAACCTTAGGCACAACCTTGATGTCATGCATGTAGAGAAGAACATCTGTGAAAATATTGTTGGGACTATGGTGGGCATAGATAAGAAGAATAAGGACACGGACAAAGCGCGTGATGATTTAAAAGATATGGGCATCAGGCCACAATTGCATCTACAGAGGAATGAGGAAGGATCCATTATGAAACCCCGTGCATCCTACACATTGGACCTGAAACAGAGGGAGGGTTTTTTTGAATTCTTGAAATCAATCAAGTACCCGGATGGCTATGCTGCAAACCTCTCAAGGTGTGTGACCTCAAAAAATGACAAATTATCGGGTATGAAAAGTCACGACTATCATGTCCTCCTACAACGTCTTTTTCCGGTTGGCCTACGTGGTTATGTTGATAAGGAGTTAAGTATAACTCTATTTGATTTGGGCAGTTTCTTCCAGGACCTTTGCTCAGAAACACTGAAACAGAGCGATTTAAAAAAATTAGAGGAACGGGGAGTGCTCATACTTTGCAAGCTCGAGAAGATTTTTCCTCTAGCATTCTTTGATGTAATGGTCCATTTGGCTGTTCACTTGCCACGTGTGGCCATGCTTGCTGGACCGGTGGAATATCGGTGGATGTACCCCATCGAAAGGTAACTGTTACCATCCGATGGAGTGTTATTCATGTAGTAGTGTTATGAATGCAGTAGTGTGATTGTCTTGCATAAGTAACTTTAATACCAATGTCTCTTTGTTTGAAGGTTTCTCGGGACTTTAAAAGGTTATGTTACTAACCGAGCACGACCCAAAGGTTCGATCGCCGAGGCTTACATTGTCAAAGAGTTTTTGACTTTCTGTTCAATGTACCTAAAAGGGACTGATCGAGACGAACGAAATGATGATGGTGGCGTGCGTGGTCCCGGGATGGAGATTTTCACGCAAAATGTTCATCCCTTTGCACCGATCACAAGGGCACTAGATCCTTCTCAGAATGAACGGAACATGGCTCACTGGTTTGTGTTGCATAATAGTCCCGAATTGGAGCCATATCTCGAGTAAGTTCTATGGCTTAAATACATGTGTGCATATATTGTTCCCTTGTTGATTCTTCATCTACTTTTACTTGCTTAGGATTTGTATTTCCTTAAATAGGGAACACAGGAATACAATACAAAATCCAGGAGCGCATGACATCAGTCAAATACAGCGAGACACATTTCCAAAATGGTTTAAGCAATGCGTAAGATATATGATGCCTTATTGACACAGTAAACATTATCTAATTGGGCCTCAATTGACATCAACTTAATAAACTCAGCGCATGTTACTCATGTAGATGAATGATTTGCGAAACGGGTCGCCAAAAGAAACCGATGAAATGTGGTCATTAGCAAATGGTCCCGGTTCAATAGTGTATCTGTATTTAGGGTGCATATCCAATGGTGTCCGATTCCACACCAGAGATCGCAAGAACCGGCGTCAGTGCCAGAATAGTGGTTTGGTCGTGCAAGGGGAGCATATTGGGAAGACAATTGACTTCTACGGGTACTTGTACAAAGTCTGGGAATTGACATACATGCATGGGGGTAAGGTGGTTCTGTTCCAATGTGAATGGTACAACACCGGTACTAAAAACAAAATACATACCGATCAACACATAACAAGCATTAATGTTACAGGTCGGTGGTATAAAGATGATCCATTTGTCCTACCAAGTCAAGCGAAGCAAGTCTTCTATGTTAGTGATACATGCAAAGGCAACAACTGGAGAATCGTAGAACGAGTTAAGCATCGGGGAGTGTGGGATGTACCAGAACTGGATGATGTGCCTAATGAGGCCTTCCAGCAACATGAAGCCACCGATGTTGTCCCAATTTGTGCCGAAGATAGGGATGTTCATTACTGTAGGGATGATATTCCGCCAGAGATAGTTAATGGTGATGAGCCAATGTTGGATCATAGTGATGACGAGGATGAAACTATGGCAGAGTATTCAGATGATGATGATGATGAAGACAATCAGGATATAGATCCTGATATAGATTATGATGTGTAGTGTTTGTTTTTTGATTTGTGTATCGACAAGTGTTCTAAATTAATAAAGTTGTTGGTTTACATTTCATGGCTCATTAAATATTTATCTCATTTTATTTCATTTTATATGCCTTCATTCTCTTTTATGTCATATATAGTTGTCAAAAATGCCCAAGGGAAGTAAAACATATGTCAAGCCCGGGTGGGTGGCCAAACAGGCAAAGTTGACAGAATACGAGAAGGTGAGAAGTAAGAACATCATGGAAATGGACGAGAGATGTCGTGCTTTGGGAGTATAGCACATAGCCAACACCGTTTTGGGAATGGGTCAAACGAGCAGAAGGAAAAATGGAGAGGGAAAAAGAAAACCGGGTGAAGATGATGACAACGAAGATTATCGACCGGCCCAGGGTGATTTTGGGTTGGTTTATTCGGATGAAAATACCGATGCTGATGGGGATGATGAGACTACTGGGTCTCCAGCGCATATGGTAATTTGTGTCTATTGATTTATGACAAGCCATTCTAGTTTTAAATTTTATTTGATTCACTTTATTTATGTATTTATGTACTCATAATTCAATGTCGTGTTGTGACAGGTTACTCATATGAATCGAGGGAAGCGAAGTAGACATGCTTGCGCTGTAGCAGCTGCACTAGCCCAGGCTACACCGACACATCCTCCAGTCACACGGTCTTCTCGTGTAGAGAACACGCCTGATGGGGTGGGCCAAGCTACACCGGCATAGCCTCGAGTCACACAGTCTTTTCATGTGGATAGCACGCCCGAGGTGGCGACCATTGCTAAAGCGCGTAGTCCTACACAGAATGCTAGTTCTTCTGGCCAGCATGAGGGTGTTTTGACTCCGCGTACGGATGGCAGCAGTGTTGGTGAGAAATATAGAATTATTTATGTTTAAAATGTCCGTTCTTTTAATGTTATATGCTTAGTAACTCAATTAATATTGTGGTCGTGACAGCATCAGCCTTAGGCAAGGGATCCCGCCATGTACGGGGCAAGACACAAGGGAAAAAGGTGGAAAAGCTGAGGAGGCAGCTTGGCCATGCCATCCCAATTTCGATCACAGCTTCAAGCCTTGCGCCAGAGGGTGAATTTTCCACTAGTTTTGCAAACAGTCTCGGGGAAGCGATTCGAGATGAGGCACCTTTGCGGAAAGAAGGCTGGAAGTCTATTCCTGAGGGGATCAAGAAGTTGGTGGTAAGACGAGTTCAGGTAATTTCATTTGAGATAACTTAATGCAGATTCAATTAGACTCAGTAATGTTTAATTGTTGTCTCACATTAAATGTTTATATTTGCAATTGCAGCAATTTTTTGAGTTTGGGGACTATGTGAACGATCCGATCATCAAGGCTGCCGTTGATGTGAAGTGCCAAAAGTTGTACAGGGACTGGAAGTGTGAATTACATACCCATTATTTGTCTCTTTTGGAGGAGGGTGTCCCCGATCCAAAGAGCCAGCCACTAAAGCCTTGTAAGGCAGGTGATTGGGCCTGGATGATTGACAATTTGTGGGAGACGCCCGAGTGGAAGGTAACTTTTAATGGTTTTGTATATATGCCTACCTCAATTGTTGATCAAAATCATTGTATTAGTTAATAAATTTATTTGGACTAAGATATTGTTTTTTTATTTTTTGTGCAGGAGAAGTCAAAGAAAGCGAGAGTTAGCCGATCGAAGTTGCCGTGGAACCATACGAGTGGCTCTAGATCGTTCCTAGCACGCAGTTTAATAATCGTAAGTGTGGATTTAAGAATTTTTCATATGTCTAAGTTATGAAAATTAAATTCTTCGTATTAACGAAATATCTAATGTCATAACAGAGAGCAAAGAATGCTGGACATGCGCAGCCATTTCCCGATTTCTATCAGGACACCCACTATATGCAGGGGGAGAAAAGGTGGATAAATGAGGAGGCTCAGAAGACACATGTACATATGCCTAAGTCATATTTTATATATCAATACAAATATACTTTTATTCATATGTAAAAGTCACTTTATTTGATTTTTACATGAATACAAAATGGCAGGAGGAATTAGTGCGATTGACGGACGAACAATCCAAACCCTCCATCACATCTCCGATGACTGAGGAACATATATCTGTCAAGGTGCTTGGATAGAGATCGAGATAACTTAAGGGTTTTGGCATTCACAAGAACTCCACGTCAGGTTCAACCCAGAATCGGACGGGCCCTGATTCTAAAGTACTTCAATTGCGGCAGGACGTATCTTTCCTCCAGGGCTTAGACCTCCAGTTAGCTGAGCGCGCGGGCATAGATCCAGGTCCCCTTGTACAAAGGGATGGCACCTCTGGTGGAGCTCAGGATGCGACTTCTCTAGGTTTGTATATGACTACTCTTTTCAAAATGGTATTTATTTACATGTTGAATTAATTGAGAGAGAGAAAGAGGGAGAGAGAGATGCCTTATCTGTATGGGGAAAACATTACACCGAGATAGGGTTTATCTCAATAGCACATGAAGTTTAAAATCTGGTTGAAAGAGTGTCAGTTTCAGAAGTTCCATAAGTGAGGTTCCATTGATCATGGCCAATTGAAGCCCAAATCTCATAACATTTTATTTCATCTTACTACTAGATTTTTAATATCTATTAACGCTCGAAGCCCAAATCAACAAGTTTTATGACTTTAGAGATTTGCATAAAAATCAATAAAAGAATCATATACCAGACGATTTTTCCTTTCATTTGAAAGCCTGAGTTGTGCTCTATGTTTTGAAGTGCTATGGTTGAATCATATATTGAAGTGCTCATATATTGAAGTGCTATGGTTGAATGGTGAATGACTAATGACGTAGTGGTGAATGACCTTGTGGTGTGTTGGGGCATCGAGATGTTTATATGAAGTGTTTTTTTTTTTTTTTTTTTTTTTGTTATGTACAGGTACTTAACAGGTTGTAAAAAAAATTTAAATGTCACATGTACAGGGGAGACTCTGCCGAAATTTCAAGAAATCTTTTACATTCGAAATGTTTCTTAGGAACATTTTCATGAAGTTTACGTTAATGTTTTCCAAAATGTGTTTATGCTTCTTATTTATCCTTTTTTTTCATTGCAGGATGATGTTATTACTGCATACGAATCTTTTTATTATAGTGAGACCATGATGCAGTTACAAAGGTATCTTTTTATTGCTTGTTGATCATAATATATTTTAATTGATATACATCCATCATTCCATCTGTCAATGCAAAAGAAAATAAGACCATGTAGCAATCCAAAGAACTTGATCATAATATCTTTTAATTTTTTGTGCATTTTTTTGTACTTGTTTTTTCTTTTTCATTTTTTGTTATTACATCTTGATCTTGCCCAAGTCCAAATCAAGTCAGGTTTTAGCATCTGTAATTGGCCTAGTTGGTAGACGTGCTTTGAGTCCCAAGGGTGAACAGAAAAGGGGGATATGAAAAGAACTATTTATATCTCAATTGCGAATTTATCTCTCAGCTATGTAGGGGTTATGCCCTTAGTTCTCTGTAATGGAGTTCCTTATCCCCAAAACTCCATGGAGTGAAGTGGGTATGGACTGATTTTTTCTTTTTGATAATGTTGTGATCGGTATTTATTACGTTGTGTTTTGAAATGTGAAAGTTCATTACTTTGTCTCAAAGTACTGGTTTATTTTCAATCTGGGTTTGTCTCATGTCTCGATTTTGAGTGCTGGGTATCGATTATTTTGGTCAAATTGTGAATTGATAATCTGCAGTTGTCGATTTTGTGAAGTGGGTATCGATGATTTGGGTGGAATTTTAAAACCGATAGTGATAATCGTCTTTGTTTCCTTGATGTTTTTTACTTTGTGGGTCATATTAACAACATGTTGTCTACGTACGAAAGGTATGATGTCACTGTTGAAAAGAAAAATAAAATTAAGAAAATCTTCTAATCAAAGTGTTACAAAATAAAGAGAGAATAAAAAAGAAGAAAAAGAATGAAGAAAGATGTGTTCATGAAAGATAGATAAGACGTCACCTGTAATGAGATAGAAAGTCATCTATTTCTTCCATGTCTTCCATGTCTTCCATGAGATCAAGTGGAAGCTGATATGGGTCTTCCATATGTATTGAATTTGTAAGTGCCTAAATTATACGGACTTAGTTTAAGTGATGGAGGGGGTTAGGAAAATCCTGTTTAGCCGATCGGAGAAGTCACCGACGGCCTGAATCCTGAAAACAAGGAAGAAAGAGCAGTCAGAGCCCGAGGCTGTTGTTAGCCAAAGGCACTCCGACGCCTGAGTTAGTGCAGTCACTGAACTAGGGTGAAGTGAGGGAGGAGATGTGGGTGAAATAAACAGGATGTAGACTGTATATTGCTTACTTCTTATGGGGCTCCCATGCAGGTATTTGTAGGAGAGAATAGAAGATTCCATAGTGGAGGTAGGTGAGGATACTTGTCCCATCAGCCCACTCCTAAGATGGTAGGTGAGGATACTTGTCCCATCAGCCCACTCCTAAGATGGTAGGTGAGGATACTTGTCCCATCGGACGTCCCCTCAACCCCCTCACATAAATGTGGAAGTGATAGGGAAGGTCCCTTATCAGTACTTGGCCACCTTCTGTCAGGGGGGTTTTGTCATGTAGCCGTCCCATCTCATAAATGGAGATTAAGACGGACATCCATCTCAGTCAAGTGGACCGAGACGGGAATTACCGAGATCAGGGGATGTAGGAGGTCGGTCATGGGTACCGAGTCGCTCAGGGCAGGGCCCGTAATGAACGAGGTCGGTAGGTAGACCGAATCCAACTCCAACTCGGCGACAGCTGGCACTCTTGCCGAACTGGAATAAATCAGGCCGGAGTAACCCCTAATTGGTAGTTTAGTGCCGAAGCAGGAGATTACCTCGGTATTACGTAAGCACTCCACACAGAATTAATCAAATGTAGCACCTAGCAAGAGAAAGCGAGTTGTATTAATTATTCAAGACTCAAGAGAGACACGTATATATACCAACAAGTGTGTATGTAATATATAATTATTAAACAATGATGCAGGGGTTTTTAGTCTCAGGTTATTCTCAAAGAGAGGAAACATCTCACATAGAATACAATTAAGTTCCATATATATATATATATATATATATATATAAGGATCATCTGCCTAGTGAGATAGATACAAAACGTTATATGGCATAAGATTAGTTGTCTCCCAAAGTTGAGAGGATATGAATACTTGGAAGCTTCCGCAGGAAGGAGCTTCTGCTGCTTGAAACAATCCTCTATCGCGGAAGCTCTATATATATTATAGTAAACTGCAGTTTAAGATTACAAAGAGATGGTTGTGTTCTATTGGTGCTAGTGCTGTTTCACAGCGTGTCTGTTATTGGGTTTGGGTCTCAATTAACAGATTGTGGCACCCTTCAGTTCCCTTATTTAAGGTCCTCTTCAGACTTTGAATTGCTTCATGTGAATGGGGACACAGTGCATATTGTTCAGTCTTGCAAAAATCTGAACATTTATGATGCACATGGATGTTTCTGTGGTTCTGAATTAGAGGAATATTGGAAAAAAGTTAGAATAATCTTTCCAATTTTTTGTTTATATGCCAACTTGTGAAAGTTCTTCATTCTAATATTTTAGTTTTTTTTCCTCTTTCAAATTTTCTTTGATGATCTTACTGGTTGGAATGAGAATTTTGTATTCATGAATTCCTTCTTTGTTTCCAGGTTGCTTTCATATGGTTGGTGGTATTATGATTTTGTATCAGCTGTATAAATATAGGGCCTGTTTGCTTGCTTTGTATTGAATTCTGTGGGATTTATATTATAGCGGGTTCTAGGGAAACCATATTATGAGTAAAAATGATTCGTGTGATGATGTGAATCAGAAGAAACCATAGCCTGAGTTATTTGATTATAATTATCTGACATGCAAAGAGGAACTTATAGTAACTTTCTACCAAAACTCAAGTTCAATGGACCTTGATAGGAATACAAAATATAAAATGCGCCATCTATGAGTTTAATCATATGTTAATCTTGCTCTTTTTTTTTTTTTATGCAGGATCAAATGAAAATTGAAGAAAGTTTTTTGTTGAAAGATTCATGCAACTAAGATGCAGCGAACATGAAGAAAAATGGGTACAGACTAGCAGATTGCTATATGTTAAAATAGGATGTATGAAGGCTTTTTTAACAATGTTGGCAAAGAGTAGAAAGTTAGCATGGATTTTTATTTTGTAATGGTAATGGTAAAGTGCTTTTAATATTGTAAGGATATTTGAATATTAATATGAAGTGGAATGCATATTTGGAATTGAAATAGATGTTGGGTGTGTACTTGACTTGGTCTTAGATAATGGAATAGTAGTTTCATATGATACAGGTTGCAAGTTGTAATGATGCAAAAATGTGTATATAGCAAAAAATTTTAAAAATCAAATAAATACAATAAATAAATATTGATCGCTGGCCCAATCTTTACCGGCACAATATTTTCGCCGGCAAATAAATATTAATGTTTTTCCGGCGCAAAAAGAATGTCGGCAAAAGTTTTGAAAAAAATAATTAACATAAAACATAAATGTTTTGCCAAAGCAAAAAAGCGCCGGGAAAAGTTTTTTCAATTAATTTATTATTGAAAAATAAAAGGCTTTTCGCGGTGTTTTATACCTCTTTTCCCGGCGAAGAAGAACGCCGTTATTGTTTATATTTATACTGGCGCAAACCTTTTGCCGTAGGAAAATGGTATTGCCAGCATGCTTTTCCCGGCACATTACCGGCGCAAGGAAAATCGCCGGAAAAGTGTTTCACCGGCGTTTTATAGACTTTTGCCGGCGTTTATTTAGCGCCGGCAAAAGTGTAATTTGTTGTAGTGAGTAAATGTGGCATACCCGTACAAAAAGTTGATACCCGCGTTTTCCCTCCTCCACCGATACCCAGGCAGCCCCGGGGGCGGAAGGAGAGGACAGAAATCCGAGGGTCCATCAAGGAAGCGACATTCCATCGATACTCGCAAATCGAATGAGCAAGGAAGCGACATTCCATCGATACTTGCAAGACCATTCAGCGGGGAAGCGACATTTAGTCGATACCTGTATTTTGAAAACCAAAATTCGGCTATAAATGCCAAAATCAGCTATAAATACCAAAACCCGGCTATAAACGCCAAAATTCGGCTATAAACGCCAAATCCAGCTATAAAACGCCAAAATCGGCTTTCATGCCAACAAAACAAAACTTGGTTTTCAAAAAATCTGGCTCCCATGCCTAAACAAAACAAAACTAGGCTTCTATGCCATTCTTAAAAATCGGCTTTCATGCCATCTCAAAGTTTCGACTCTTATGCCAAATCAAAATTTCAGGCTTTCATGCTATCACAAAATTTGGCTTTCACGCCATCTTAAAACTTTGGCTCTTATGCCACAAACAAAAAATCTTTGGCTTTCATACCACAAACAAAAAAAATTTTGGCTCTCATGTCACAAACAAATTTGGCTTCCATGCCACAAAATAACATTCGGCTTTTATGCCATTCCAAAATTCGGCTTTCATGCCATCTCAAAAATTCTGGCTCTAATGCCATCTCAAAATTTTTGGCTCCCATGCCGTAAAACAAATTTTGGCTCTTACGCCACAAAATTAGGTTTCCATGCCGTCTAAGATTCAGTTTTCAAGCCATCAAAAGCTAGGCTTCCGCCACAAAAATTGGCTTTCATGCCCAAAACAACCCTTTGACAAAAGATTTTAACAAAATGACAACCTTTTAATCAAATTCTTGAACAAACATTCCCATCGGCTTTTGCTCAAATTTGTTTTCATCAGAAATGATTTAAGTGAAAAGAAGGGGATACAAATATATAGTACCAAAATTGTTTGTACATGGAGGTACTCAAAAGAGAAAGAAGAAAAAGAGTTTGTTACAACTCAGGACCTCAATCTAGCATTGTCTTCAACCAAAGGTTCAACTCCTCAAGCAGGCCCTTGGCCTTGGCTTCCAAAGTTTTCAGGCCACGCTTCTTCAAAATGTTCCCATAAAATGCGATCGAACACCGCGACCCATTTGCAGCACGAGAAAGTTCTTTCCAGAGGACCTAGCACTGCTCATACTCCTGAGTCTTCCTCTGGAAATTGCTTTAAGCTTCCTCAACCTGGCGAATGAGAGTCCCCTCCTTGTCACAAGCCTCCACAATGGCGGTCCATTTGGCAGCAGCTTCTTCCTCCAAAAGCTCCAGACGCTGCCTAGCTCCGACAACCTCCTTATCAAGGCGGTCCAAGTCTTGTTTCAGCCACATGATGGCCAACTCGGTAACGTTCCTTTCCCGAACGAAATGCTTCCGAGTCTTCGTGATATCAGTCAGCTCAGCTTTGACTTTGCTAGAAGGCTTCATAAACATCTCATCAAAGAAGTCACCATCTGGGAAACTCTTGGTCTCGGTCCACTTATTCCCCAAGGCAATGACTTCATCAACAAAATCCTTGGCACTTGCAATGTCCAGACCAACTTCTTCGCTATCAGCAAGAATGTCTTGGACATGCTTGATCATGCTAAAGCGAGCTTCCAAGTGACCCGAAGAGAGAGTCTCAACCCATGAGATCAAAACAGTCTTCAACACCTTCCTTGCATACTGAAGGTGCGGCGCAGATGAGGATTCGCCATGCTCTGGCGCCCGACTGCCCATGTCATGCTCCATTGGAAGAGTAATCAATAAACTCTTTCCAACCGAAGACACTGACTCGTTGAAGGAAGAAGAAGCCCCTACTCCTGGATCAGCCGTAGGTATCCCCTATTCTGGCTCTAAGGAAGACGGAGGGACTTCTCCTGCTGCTTCACAATCTATTAAGAAAAAGACAAAAAGGTATGAATATGATCTTGTCAAAATATATATATATATATCAAGATTATTATTACTAAATACTTTCTTCGACGACCGGCGGAGTACTCTCTGCCTCTCTGAGCTCATCCGAAGTATCGTCAAAAGTTGCATCCATAAATAGCTCGAAATCGTTAAAATCCTCTGGCAAGTCAGCTAACAAGAAAACAAAAGCTACATGTTGGCAAATGACAGCACAAACAAAAAGAAGAAAAAAAAGGAAGCCAAAGCAATCATACCAGGTGAAAGTTCTGGAGCCACTCCAGAGTCCCTGGGCTCTTCCTCAGATGCCACGACTGGATCCGTCATCGCCTCATTGGTCGGAACCTCGGGCATCATCAAGTCATCATCCTCTGCCGAAAGAAAGAAAGCATTGGATCAAAACAAAAATCTCTTATAAGAGAAAAGAAGAAACAAAAGAAAGAAAGAGGATCATACCAGCTGTCTCCTTTTCTCTGCTCCTCTTCTCCGGAGGCTCGTCAGCATCCTCAGACACGTCCTCAGCAATGGTGAGAGGAACTTCAAGATCAGAAGGACTATCGTGCAGTCTCATGTTACGGCGCTGTCTTCTCTTCCTCTTGCTTCGGCGGGTCAATCTACTCGATGATCCTACCCCACTATCAACATCAGGCCTCTCACTAGAGTCCTCACTTGATGGCCTACTTTTCTTAATAGACTCCATGGAAGCCTTCGTGCGCTCTGCTTGCATCCAGGCATCGATCTCGGCCTCCTCCTCTTCGAGCTGTCTCAAGACCTCACCAGGAATCCCTTCTGCAGCTCCTGATCTGATATATCCTGCTCGTTGAGAAAGCCTATCTTATGCTTCTCTCCAGAAAGGAAGGCCAAACCTTCTTCCCGACGGACACCATCTGATTTGCCAAGACCCTTCCCAGGAGACTGCTTGACATCGAGCTCCTTCTTGGAAAGCCCCCGGTACACTGAGAAGCTTTCCACGAACCACTTCGTGAAGCCAGCAGTCCGGAAGGTGGGCAGCTCAAGATAGGAAATCATGGTGGTAGTGTCCTCAGCGCTATAAAAAGCCCATGCATTCCTCCCATCCTGCAGACCTCCAAAACGCTTCACCATGCTCGAAGGCGCTCTAACAACGCCTTGAGAGAAGCCAAACTGCAATGCAAAACGCGAAGGGACATACGGTTGGATATCGACGAAAAGATGTCTGTGGTACACCATCGTACCAACCCGTATGTTGAAAAGTCATCTCTTCTCCGTGTTTGTCAAACATAGTGTCTTCCCGACCCTGCCCTGGTCGAATCACGGGAGACACCAAAGTCAAAAGCCTTTTTTCGCAAACCCGGAGAAAGCTTCACTGAAGACTGCCTAATCTCGACGTCCCTAAATCGTTAGATCCTCAAACAGGTAGACAAAAAAGATTCGGAAACGGCGTCCTTCTAGCCAAACGAATCATAAAGGGATCTTCGTCATGTGCAACTCCCAACCGATGGAAGCTAGGACAGTGGTATACATACCACGAATAGAAGATGTGGGCAGAAAATACCCTGTTCATGGGGAGCCCAAGCCGAACCAGGAAAGTAGCAGCCTGCAGTTCGGGGCACAAGTAGGAATAAAGAGCAGGTACCAAAGCCAGCCGCTCTCCAAATGCCATCTGATAAGCCGGAAAAATACAGTGCAGCCTGATGTGCGTTCCATCTCCTCAAGTAAAAACAGCCTCACCCAGCCAGTAAGTGAGGTAAACCACGAGATCTCTCCGCAATGTAATGTCAGGACAAATGGCATCTGTGCTTGCGAAGAACTTTCTCAACTCTTCTCGCATAGCGGCGATCTTCTTCAAACTTGAAGCTTTAGCCCTAACATCCTGGGCCATGCCATCAGAAGACTCTCCGCTATCAAAAAAGTTGGAGCTGTAACTCCTCCAACTGCTGCACCTGACTTTCGAGCCCTCATTCTCCTTCAAAAAATCATAGAAGGCGACGAGCTAAAAGTATACAAGCCTAAACTCCACAGACTGCTCCTCAAGGATGCTGTCAATAGGCATAAACTCCTCATAGAGTTTGCCGAGGATAGGCGACCCGGTGATGGCGCTCAGTTCCTTCAAAGAAAAACCAATCTCACCATTCGTCATAATGAAGGTGTTGGTTTGTGGAAGGAATGACTCCAACATGGCCATGAAAGCCTCATCGGAGAAAACAACGGTTTGCCGAAAAGCGCGAACCGCATCAAAAATCTCGGCCTCCTGCAGAATGGCCTCGCCAATCTTCAGGGTGTGATCAGTCCATGATTCCCAGCTCGAGTCAGCACTGAAACGGCCACGAAGTCGAAAATGCTTCACCCAATTGCTGTCGTCACCCCGAAAAATGCCAAAGCCCACCGGTCTCAAATCGACCGATGGATGATCAAAACCTTGGTAGCCACTTGCTGGCATCAACATGTCCATACGGACAGGCGACTTCTCTGCAAAACCGGAAGGGCCGGCAACAAAAACCCCGGTCTTGATCACACTGGTCCTCTTCACCCAGCTTGGAGGATCTTCCCTTTTAGGGCACGTGGGAGAAAGGCTCAGGATCGAGATGGTCCGATCAAAAGTCGACCGGATAGAAATAGTTCTCTCCTCACCATCTGTTGTGTAAGAGAACTAAAAGCATCTCCTTTGGTATGTCAAGTCGTCAGGAACTGCATCACCAAAGAAAAATGTAGGCTTGGGCACAATGCTCTGATCGTCCGTAACCCAAGGACGGTTGCTTACCATGATCTTGTAGAATTCCTCATCTTTGAGAGCGATCAATCGCTGTCTCATCTCATCACGATTGAGGGAATCGCACTCTTCCAATTTCTTCTCGACAAACTGGACCTTCTCTCCCAAGCCTGTTGAATGACCGCATTAGAAGATCTAGCAGACCGACGAGGTGCGTCAGTAACAGAACCTTTACCCTTGTTTGTTCTGGAAGAACTACCTGCAAAAGATGGAAAAGAAAAAATCAATCATCATCAAAATGACAAAATTTTGTTACAAAAAATTTTTAGTGAAATTTTGACATGGTTCCGGGGCAATTCCGAAGAAAAGGAAATACTCCTAAAACGACAAGAAGCCTGAAGATGAGCTCAACATCGCTGCAAGCTCATAGTCAGTCGAAAATTCTCAAAAAAAGGTTCGAACTCAACATTGCTGCGAGAACAAGCCAATCTCGTCAAATTTCCGCAAAATTTGAAAAAGAGCTCAACATTGCTGCGAGCTCCAAAATCCAAAACTTGCAAAGTTCCTCAGAATCCAGCAAGGCCGAGAAAGAGCTCAACATCGCTGCGAGCTCAAAATCACAATACTTGCAAAAGATTTTCAGGTATGCATCATCATGCTTCCAAGTCCATTACCAAAAAATCATGCATCAAAGAATATCATCATGCATCAGATGCTAGGAAAACATTGACCAAAGTCTGACCAATCCAACCCAACTTGGTCAAAACCAATCAAACTTTGTCTAAGTCAAAAATCATGTTGGCTTGACCTAGAGACTCTAGCCTTCTATCTTGAGGCATTAAACAAAACAAATGCATGAACATATTGAAATTGCATAACCTCATTATCATGATGAGCAAAAAAAGAAGGAAAGAAAAAGAAAAAGAGAGAGAAAGAAATCTCAGCAAAAAAAAAAAAAAAAGAAAATTTTTAGGGCCCACTACCACGTGGCAGTACGGCCAGGTCCGTACGCCATGAAAAAGAAAAAAAAAACGCTGGAAAAAAAAAGGGAAAAAAATGGTGAAAAAAAAAAAAAGAAAATCACCGTCTAAAAAAAACAACAAAAAAAAGAGGAAGAAACAAAAAACCGTGGAAAAAAAAAAGAAACAAGGTGAAAAAAAAAAAAGAAAAAAAAAAGGAAAACCGTGAGCAAAGAGAAGAAAAAATGAGAAGAAAAGAAAAAAAGAAGCACTTCTTGAAAGCAAAGAAAGAAACTACTACTCATTTTTTCTTTTCTTCTTTTCTTTTCTTCTCTTTTTTTCTTCTTGAAAAAAGAAAGAAGCTCAGCCCCCCCAGTGAATTAGAACTGCATCCGCCTTTGTTGCTGCTGTCTCTTTGTTTGTAGCCTTCTAGCTTGGGGGACCTTTCATCCAAGTTTCTTCCCTCCTTTTTATTAATACAGTTTACCATTAAGCAAAACAGAAAAAAATCTCACAATGACCACTTAATCTCTCTCTCTCTCTCTCTCTCTCTCTCTCTCTCTCTCTCTCTTCAAGAATTGAAAAGATATATGAGTGAGAGAAGACATGAAACGATAGAGTGGGAGAAATTTTGAAAAATGCAGAGAGAGAAGGGGTGGGGCCTGCCACAAGAGAGGATAAGAAGACCAAGGCCCCATGTGTGAATTGGCTGCGTAACGCATTCTTTCACTTACTAGAGCGGAGTTAGATAACGGTCTATAAATTTTACTTAACATAGTTGAATGAAGACAGCTGTCTGTCATGAGAGAATTCAGAGAATTAACTGATTTAAAACGATGTCCTACATTTAAGAATTACGTACCCACATTTGTTCGCTCAATATCAGGTAGTCGATATCTGATATTTTCATCAAAACTCTCTAGTCTAAATGTTTCATTGAGAAGTCTTAATTTTTCCACATATCTTGATTCACAGGAGTTGTGATTTAGTATGTCCTTTCAAGAGTTATACAGTAGGAAATAAAAGCAGTAGCAGGAAAATGAATTTTTACAAAAACTACAACACTATCATAACATCCGAAGATAAAGATAGTTTTACCTGTGTCTATGGTATAGGGTAGTACTATTCTATCTGAAAGTTCCCATACCAAACTCATGAAATAATTAGCATTCCACAGTTCACAGACATAAACTACTGAGGCATTCTGTAAGTGCCTAAATTATACGGACTTAGTTTAAGTGATGGAGGGGGTTAGGAAAATCCTGTTTAGCCGATCGGAGAAGTCACCGACGGCCTGAATCCTGAAAACAAGGAAGAAAGAGCAGTCAGAGCCCGAGGCTGTTGTTAGCCAAAGGCACTCCGACGCCTGAGTTAGTGCAGTCACTGAACTAGGGTGAAGTGAGGGAGAAGATGTGGGTGAAATAAACAGGATGTAGACTGTATATTGCTTACCTCTTATGGGGCTCCCATGCAGGTATTTGTAGGAGAGAATAGAAGATTCCATAGTGGAGGTAGGTGAGGATACTTGTCCCATCAGCCCACTCCTAAGATGGTAGGTGAGGATACTTGTCCCATCGGACGTCCCCTCAACCCCCTCACATAAATGTGGAAGTGATAGGGAAGGTCCCTTATCAGTACTTGGCCACCTTCTGTCAGGGGGGTTTTGTCATGTAGCCGTCCCATCTCATAAATGGAGATTAAGACGGACATCCATCTCAGTCAAGTGGACCGAGACGGGAATTACCGAGATCAGGGGATGTAGGAGGTCGGTCATGGGTACCGAGTCGCTCAGGGCAGGGCCCGTAATGAACGAGGTCGGTAGGTAGACCGAATCCAACTCCAACTCGGCGACAGCTGGCACTCTTGCCGAACTGGAATAAATCAGGCCGGAGTAACCCCTAATTGGTAGTTTAGTGCCGAAGCAGGAGATTACCTCGGTATTACGTAAGCACTCCACACAATTGCCCCTCAGCCGTCGAGCTCGTCAGCTCGGGGCTGGAACGAGGTCGGGAGCTGGAGACGTGGAAGCTTACATGAATACCGAGCTAGCATACTTTTTATACCGGCTGCGGTTGTCACGGTCTTCATAATGACTTCATTTAAGAGCTCCATCAATCAGTCGCCAGTCTGTCCGCTGGGAAGCGTCAAAATCGCTACGCCTGCCCGAGAAAATTAATTGTTCTGACGGCGTTTACTGCGGAAGCCGCCCTGATCTTGACACGTGGCGCCATCTGGTTTACAGTACCGTAAACCGAAGCGACGTGTGCGTCTTTTGAGGCGGTGTAATGAGGGCGTGCTTTCGGTTTTCGAGGAGACGTCTTGCTGCCCTATAAAAGCAATGCCTCCTCCTTCCTCCGTCCACCTTTCTGCTCTGAATCTGGGGGAGACTCTGCCTGCGTGATTTCTCAGACCATCTCTGTATCTTCCTAACCTTTCTGTCCTTCCGCGTCTAGTTTACTGTAAGTCGTCTTCTCCCTGATCTTTCCTTTGAGCACCTCTTCTCCAGTTTCTTTCTTTAGTTAGGGCTTTTCGTCCACCCATCTTAGTCTTCAGAAACATGGGAAAAGGGGTTTACCGTTGCCTAGCCGATACCCCTGAGGCTCTGTTTAGGTTTAGGGCGACCTACGATATTCCGGACGACGTCCGGGTTAGGCTGGATGAGCCAGACAATCTCTGGGATGGTGATGTCTACCGAGATGGGGCGATGCCCTTTCCATTGGTCTCGGTAGTGGAAGGGGGAGTGAGGTTCCCCGTCCACCCGTTGCTCAGGCGATGTCTGGCAGCGTGGCATCTTGCCCCTTGCCAATTGATGCCGAATAGCTACAAGAAGGGGTGAACACCCCCCACAGGGAGATAGGCGGGGCCCAGAGCCCCGGGCCTATTGTATACACTTCAGGCGTCAGGGAGTGCCCAAGTGGTACTGGGTTTCTCCCTAAATACCTCTTTAACGAGAGGTCACGGGATCGAAACCTGGGGAGGCCCCCTGGTGACGAGCCAGGGACAAATGCATGAATACTGGGTTTCTCCCTAAATACCTCTTTAACGAGAGGTCACGGGATCGAAACCTGGGGAGGCCCCCTGGTGACGAGCCAGGGACAAATGCATGAATAGGGCTAGGGGCTACTCCCTGACGCCTGAAGTGTATACAATAGGCCCGGGGCTCTGGGCCCCGCCTATCTCCCTGTGGGGGGTGTTCACCCCTTACACATTCAATAGTTATACAGACATAAGGTAAAGAAATTTGAGCACGGAATAGTTATTCACCAAAAAAAAAAAAAAAAAAGAACGAATCAAGATGCTCTCGGCATGAGTAAAGAAACTAGGCACAGAATAGTCATTCATGAAACAAAAAAAGCAGGAATCCATATGCTCAAAACATTTGAGATACCTTAAAACATTCGAGAAATCAAGCACACGAATATGTTTTAATTAATTAATTAATCGACTCCTTCAGTCGCAACAACCCCACATGTCGTTCTCTTTCTCGAACTTATTTTTAATTGATTATTTAGATTAATTGATATGTCCTTTAAAAAACTTCTCTTCCTAAAGTTTTCTCTCCTTAATTTTTTTCATTTACTATTACTATGAGGTAAACACATGCTTAATGATTTAGAACTTAATGTCTCATTATCACATGTTTTAGGTTATGTGAAGGTGGGGAGCTTTTGGATAGGATCGATACTTTCCATGTGATATTTTGTTATTGTCATATGGATATCGCAAAGTGACTATATAAAATTATTATGCTAATTTAATATTGTCCCACTGTCACATTATCTTTTTTTGGAGTGAATGCTTAGCCTGCAAGAATTTATTGCTTCTTGTATTATAGATGGTGTTCTTTTTTTTTTTTTTGCAAATTGGTTTTGGATTTTACTGTCCTAGCTATGGGCTCTTAGGGATTACCTTATTTATTTTAATCACAGGCATTTCTGGATGTTAGAGATTTTTAAAAATGATCAAGTAATAATATTTGTGTATGTTAGAGATTTATGTGTTTATTTTGGTTTACGGAAGTAGGATATTTGGTTATGAACGTTATTTTAGAATTGTTGATCAACCTATTTTAAATTGGTTTGTGCATCAAGTTTGTTGGTTTGAATATGTATTAAGATTTTTATTTGCAGTATATAGGTAGAAATGAAAATTTATTTATGTTTTTTAAAAAATAGTAAACTTTCCCGACGCACCAGCGTGCTTTGTAAAAGAAAAAAAAGAAAAAGAAAGTGTTACAACCTTCCCCATATTGGAAGTAGGTGGGCCTCCTGGATAGCTTTTCAAAACTTTTGACCCACTTGACTCAGGGATCAAGTACCCATAAGGTCATAAACCACATACAGGGTGCAATCCCTTAATCTCATCAATCATGTATAGCAATAAACTCTATCTAGAAGATAGAAACCAGCAGCAATCAAGCAACCAAAAATCTACAACATCTAATGAAATAGATTATACATTTGGAGCCCGGTAGTGCTCTAATGGAGAAGAAGACAATTAGCTTGAATAAGAACTTTTCTTGTAGCAAATTAGGATCTCTAAGACCTTGTTGTCTTCCACGCTATGACCCACTATTAGACCTTTTTTCTCAAGAAGAATGGTAGGATTTTCAAGAGAAAACCAACTAGAAGCTCTTTAAAAACTAGAAATGAAACTAGAAGAGGAAGGAGAGATGGGCGTGCAACAACTTGCACCCTAAGGTCTTGGGCGTGATTGATGTGAATTAAAATCCAATCCTTTTATACTGCAAGTGCACAATTGCCTTTTTGAGATAATGGAAAGAACAGGTCAAATCCCACAAGGAGCACTACTAAGTTAAAATTCAAAATTTGATTTTTTCTTTTCAAAGATTAATAAGTAATTGAGATCCAAGAAAAGGAACTAGAAAAATACAGAAACACAAACTAATCAAATATATAAAACAGATTGGAGCATCCAAAATCCACTAAGCAAGATAATTAATCCATCCATGCAAGTATTCTACTATTTGTCTCAAAAATAACTCAGATCAGAAACAAATCAATGCTTTGGATCCAAAGGATTTATCATTCGAAAAATCAATTTTTAATAAAAAGAATAAGGTCACAACCCAAGACCTTCTTTACCTCATAAAAGAATGAAAAATCATAAGCATGACTCATCAAATTAAGCATAAATTATCAAAGGATCTCAACCCTAAATATAATCTATCAAAATAAGTATAAATCGTCAAACTATTTTCATTAGAAATCAAAACAGAGGCTGCCTAAGGCATGAAGACAGATCTATTATTCTAATAGAGCATGCATTTAAAAGAGACAAGAAAGAAAATATAAAATTAACATAGATTAAATTAAAGATCTACTTAGCTTCATCTGTATGCTCCAATCCAGAAATCTACTCCTCCATTGCAAAATATATGATTTTCATTGAGAACTTCATTTTTACAACTTCTCCTTCACAAAGATTTTCCTTCAAAATAAATCCTTAGACATGGCCCAAGGCTACCAAAATAAAATAATGGAGAAAAGAGGTAAAAAAGAGAAGGTGTGGCTAGCAGAGAATAAATCAATAAAGAAAGATTGGTGGAGTTGTTTAGACGTATGGAATGTGTTTCTATGGGTCTCCATCATGTCTCCTTTTATGCTTTGTGCAAACCCATTTTAGTAAAAAAGTACCACCCTTTTAAGTCTCTTTTTTTCATATTTATAGGGATTCTTTTTTGTTCTCATAGCTAACTTTTCTTTTGGAAAGACTTTTGGCTTTGAGATGATTCTCTTTCTTAATTTAGGTGTCCTTAGTTAATCTTCAGATGGGGTCCCACAAGAGATGTGTTGCAATTGATTATCAACAGTGTGGATTTAATTGTAATCCCGTCTAAAAATGAACATGAAAATATCTGGGCCCATAACTTTGTCAATATAGCTTCGATTTGCACGTTTTTAGGCTCCACGGATATCTACTCTGAATAAGCTTTCCAACAGTAGGTAAATTTTATCGATCCGACGGTCAGATTGAAAGTTATGGCCATTTGAAGATGAGTTATCCTGAGAAAAAGGAATTAACTTGTAAATTTTGATTTGCACTGGATTCTATCTTTGCACAACTTTCATTTTTGAAAGGACATCAGATGGGGATGATTCAAACTCCTCTTCTTTTGTTCCAATCATAATCGTACTCTTCGAATTATCCATTAATAATTTCAAATATGTAACTACTGTGGACCCTGCCAAGTGGGACATTTCATCTGCTTGAACAGTGGGCCCTATGAGAAGTCTTCTACTGTAGTTAGGACTCTTCACTGACTTGATCCTTTGATTAATTTGCATATGGCTTGTGTGTGTGGTCCACATGGTGAATTCTTCAATTTACTTCAATTCAGTAATGCAAGGCCCATGATGATAATGTGTGCTTGAAAGTGCGTTCCGTGACAGAGGCCTGCAATTCTCATTTTCGCACAATCTAATTCAACACATTAGATACTGAAGAGTTCATATTGAGGCGGGACCCATCCGGACAGAGTTCTACTCCAACTATGACTCTTCGGAGAAAATTTACAAAACATTCTAAATTAATGCAGAAAATGTATTAAGAGTATGAAAATTCTCATTTCTAGGTGAAAATGCAGGAAATGATGTAATTTTATGAATAATGATGCAATTCACCTAATTAAATTCCTAATTCATCCTAAAATGATATGTAAATGTGCAAATTCATGAATTTAACACACCCCACTACAAGAAACTGCACTTTCAGCGACGAATTTTTTCGTCGCCAAAAAACAGAAAAACGTCGGTAAAAGTATTTACCGACGAATCTGCTAGACGTCGCTAAGAAAATGTCAGTGAAAAGTTTCACCGACGAATTATTTTTCCGTCGGCAAAAAGTTAGACTTTTACCGACGCTTTTTTGAATTTTACTGACATTTTAAATAAGTCGGAAATATTATTTTAGTTTTCTAAAAACTTAGTAAATACTTTTACCGACGTTTATTTTCGTCCGCAAAATAAAAAAATAAAATAAATAAAACATTTCTGCACGTTTACCGACGAAAAAAAACGTCGGTAAAAAAAAGGAAAAAATAAACTAAAACAAAATGACTTGTACCGACGTTTAGTTTTGTCGGTAAAATAAAAAGGCAGAATTAAAAAAAAGAAAACTTATTTTACCGACGTTTATTTTCGTCGGTAAAATAAAAAAGAAAAAGAAAACTAATTTTACCGACGTTTATTTTCGTCGCTAAAATAAGAAGTAAAAATAAAGCAACTTTTACCGACGTTTATTTTCGTCGGTAAATTAAAAAGGAAAATTAAAACAACTTTTACCGACGTTTTTTTGCGTCGCTAAAATAATAAGTAAAAATAAAGCAACTTTTACCGACGTTTATTTTCGTCGGTAAAATAAATAGGAAAAAATAAAAAAATAAAACCACTTTTGCCGACGTTTAGTTTCGTCGGTAAAGTAAATAAACAAAATTTAAAAAAATAAAACTACTTCTACCGACGTTTATTTTCGTCGGTAAAAGAAATAGGCAAAATAAATCAACTTTTACCGACGAAAATAAAACGTCGGTAAAAGTGATTTTATTTTTTTTAAAAATATAATATTCGTTCTTTTTTATATAATTTTCCTGTAACGCTGTTTATACACCTGTATCAGAAGTAAACCTGTTCATTTACCTATATTTAATATGAAAAATACGTTAAAACAAAAGTTACTAAATTACCCAACAACCATCGCCATTTTTCATCTAATCAATTATCTCATTAACCAAATATTATAATCAACAATAATACAGACCATATAAATATCCAATATATACATATACAAATAACAAAAAAAAATTAAAACACCCCCAAAAGTCTGCAACCGACCGCAAATCGTCAATTAATCTGCAATGAAAAAAACAACATTAGAATCTTTTCAACGAATTAAATTATAAATGAAAGATAAACATGTATATATATAAATATTTTTTCCTAAGTTTTTCGGCGGCCTATTTTCCCGTCTAAGTGTTGAGAATCGGGTAGTTTTTGTGTCTAATTCGATAACCAGAAGTCCGATTCACTAACCGTAAATTCCAACAAGTTACTTTGGCGTTCAAGGGTACCCGTCCTAGTTTCTGAGTTGTCCGATGACCGATTCCCATTTTCAACCTCCAACAGCCTATTTTCAAGACTAAGTGTTAAGAATCCAACGTTTTTAGGTCTAATTCGTTAACCGGGAGTCCGATTTACTAGCCGTCAGTTCCAGCAAGTTAATTTCGACTCGAGTGAGGTGTTCGTGCTGGTTCCTGATTTTTCCAGAGGCCGTTTCCCGTTCCGGACCCCCGGCGGGCCGTTTTCAAGCCTAAGTGTTAGAAAATCGTAGATTTTCACTTTTAATTCTCTAACCGGGAGTCCTATCAGCGAACCGTCAGATCCTACAAGTCACTCTACCCTCCAGCGAGGTGCTCGTCCCGATTCCCAATTTTTCCGGGGGCCGGTTCCCATTCCGGACCCCCGGCGGGACATTTTCGAGCCTAAGTGTTGGAAAATCTGACGTTTACGCCTCTAATTCTCTAACCGGGAGTCATATCTGCTAACCGTCAGTTCCTACAAGTCACCCTACCCTGGAGCGAGGTGCTCGTGCCGGTTCCCCATTTTTCCGGGAGCCTTTTCCAGTTCCGGACCCCCGGCGGGCCGTTTTCGAGCCTAAGTGTTGGAAAATCCGATGTTTTCGTCTCTAATTCTCTAACCGGGAGTCCTATTAGCAAACCGTCAGTTCCAACAAGTCACTCTACCCTCCAGCGAGGTGCTCGTGCCAGTTCCGAATTTTTCCAGGGGCCGGTTCCCAATCCGGACCCCCAGCGGGCCGTTTTTGAGCCTAAGTGTTGGAAAATCCGACGTTTACGCCTCTAATTATCAACCGGGAGTCATATCTGCGAACCGTCAGTTCCTACAAGTAACTTTACCCTCGAACGAGGTGCTCGTGCCGGTTCCCGATTTTTTCGGAGGCCGTTTCCAGTTCCGGACCCCCGGCGGGCCGTATTCGAGCCTAAGTGTTGGAAAATCAGATGTTTTCGCCTCTAATTCTCTAACCGGGAGTCCTATCAGCGAATCGTCAGTTCCAACAAGTCACTCTACCCTCCAACGAGGTGCTCGTGCCAGTTCCGAATTTTTCCGAGGGCCGGTTCCCATTCCGGACCCCCGGCGGGCCGTTTTCGAGCCTAAGTGTTGGAAAATCCGACGTTTACGCCTCTAATTACCTAACCGGGAGCCATATCTGCGAACCGTCAGTTCGTACAAGTCACTCTACCCTCGAGCGAGGTGCTCGTGCCAGTTCCCGATTTTTCTAGGAGCCTTTTCCAGTTCCGGACCCCCGGCGGGCCGTTTTCAGGCCTTAGTGTTGGAAAATCCGATGTTTACACCTCTAATTCTCTAACCGGGAGTCATATCTGCTAACCGTCAGTTCCTACAAGTAACTCTACCCTCGACCGAGGTGCTCGTGCCATTTCCCAATTTTTTCGAGGGCCGTTTCCAATTCCGGACCCTCGGCGGGCCGTTTTCGAGCCTAAGTGTTGTAAAATCCGATGTTTTCGCCTCTAATTCTCTAACCGGGAGTCCTATCAACGAACCGTCAGTTCCTACAAGTCACTCTATCCTTGAGCGAGGTGCTCGTGCCGGTTACTAATTTTTCCGGGAGCCTTTTCCAGTTCCAGACCCCCGGCGGTCCGTTTTCGAGCCTAAGTGTTAGAAAACCGATGTTTACGCCTCTAATTATCTAACCGGGAGTAATATCTGCGAACCGTTAGTTCCTACAAGTCACTTTGACCGAGGTGCTCGTGCCAGTTCCCCATTTTTCCGGGAGCCTTTTCCAGTTCCGGACCCCCGGCGGGCCGTATTCGAGCCTAAGTGTTGGAAAATCAGATGTTTTCGCCTCTAATTCTCTAACCGGGAGTCCTATAAGCGAATCGTCAGTTCCAACAAGTCACTCTACCCTCCAACGAGGTTCTCGTGCCCGTTCCGAATTTTTCCGGGGGCCGGTTCCCATTCCGGACCCCTGGTGGGCCGTTTTCGAGCCTAAGTGTTGGAAAATCCGACGTTTACGCCTCTAATTATCTAACCGGGAGCCATATCTGCGAACCGTCAGTTCCTACAAGTCACTCTACCCTCGAGCGAGGTGCTCGTGCCGGTTCCCGATTTTTCTGGGAGCCTTTTCCAGTTCCGGACCCCCGGCGGGCCGTTTTCAGGCCTAAGTGTTTGAAAATCCGATGTTTACACCTCTAATTCTCTAACCGGGAGTCATATCTGCTAACCGTCAGTTCCTACAAGTAATTCTACCCTCGACCGAGGTGCTCGTGCCGTTTCCCAATTTTTCCGGAGGCCGTTTCGAATTACGGACCCTCGGCGGGCCGTTTTCGAGCCTAAGTGTTGTAAAATCCGATGTTTTCGCCTCTAATTCTCTAACCGGGAGTCCTATCAGCGAACCGTCAGTTCCTACAAGTCACTCTATCCTCGAACGAGTTGCTCGTGCCGGTTACCAATTTTTCCAGGAGCCTTTTCCAGTTCCGGACCCCCGGCGGTCCGTTTTCGAGCCTAAGTGTTGGAAAACCGATGTTTACGCCTCTAATTATCTAACCGGGAGTCATATCGGCGAACCGTTAGTTCCTACAAGTCACTCTACCCTCGACTGAGGTGCTCGTGCCAGTTCCCCATTTTTCCGGGACGCTTTTCCAGTTCCGGACCCCCGGCTGGCCGTTTTCGAGCCTAAGTGTTGGAAAATCCGATGTTTTCGCCTCTAATTCTCTAACCGGGAGTCCTATCAGCCAACCGTCAGTTCCAATAAGTCACTCTACCCTCCAGTGAGGTGCTCGATGTTAAGGATTTTGTATCTTGCAATTTGATGGATACACTATTCATTTTATTCATCTTTTGAATTCACACACATGCATTGTTTTAGAAAAACTTGAAATCTTGATTTATACATGCATTGTTCTAAATCTTGTAAACCTTATGATTTATGCATGTTTTGGTTTTAAGCATGGATGCATTTAAATTTGAAAAAGAATTTTGATAAATCAAGCTAGCCATTGATTTTAAAGTTTCAAATCATATTTGGCTTTTTATGATTCATGATTTTAAAGCACTCGGATTGGTTTAAATCATGTTTCCATGCTTGGTTTAATGGCCCAAAAATCCCCTCTTGAAAATACTTTGAAATATGCAAAAATTGGGATTTTTGTCTTAGGCTGTCGGTCAACCGACAAGCTAGGTGTCGGCTAACCGACAGGTGAGCCGAGGTCAACCGATGGATCTGTCGGTCCGAATTCCAGAGAGCTAAAATTTCAAATCTTCTCTGTCGGTCAGCATGTCGGTCAGGGATCGGTTAACCGACCTTGCTTCTGAAACTGACCGAAGCTCTCTCGGTTAGAAAACCAGAGAGGTGTTTTCTGACCTAGTTTACACTGTCGGTTAGGGTGTCGGTCAAGTCTCGGTTAACCGAACATGTCGGCTAACCGAAACATGCTTTATGGTCAGCAAATTTTTGAAAATATGACCGTTGGCTTGTGACCGTTGGGGTGTCGGTTAACCGACCCCTGGATGTCGGCTGACCGACAGGTAGCCGTTGAGCAACTTTTTCTATAAAAAGAAGCTCATTCCTTAGCCCCAAGTGATGATCTTTGGAGCCCTTCTTGAGGTATTTTAAGGGAAAAGAAAGGGGATCAAGCTAAGGAAGGCTAAGGGTCATTAAGGAAAGCTAAAGCTTGGATTAATGAAGTTAAACCACCAAGTAAGCTTTGCCTTTTTATAATCATTGTTTTATGCTTTGTTTAATCTTTGGTAAATGATTTTAGCATATAAACTATGATGTGTTGAATCCTCTACTCCTTTAATCTTTGATTTAAGTCATTGGATTCTTCACCTTGATTTCTAAACAAGTTTGTTTTAATACTTTGTAAAACATGTTTTGTCAAAACCTTTGATTTGTTTTATAAACATGTTTCATTAACTTGTTTGAATCATCCTTGTTGTTTTCATTCATTTGAACTTTAGTTAAATTAGTTTGTTTTTGAAAACAACATTGAATATGCATCACATGTTTAGACATAATTAATTTCATACAACTTGTGAGCTTTTGATTTCATATCTTCTACAAGTTTGTATTTGGTACATGTGATTTGCATATTACTTCAATCAAATCTTTTTATGTGTATTAAACTTTTAATTGCTTCAAGCATAAATTGATTAAGCTTTATTTTAAAACTTGATTGAAGTTTCCACACACACACATCATGAGCATTCATCTTTGCATTTTACAGTGTGTTGTGTGAGTTGATTTACACTTTCTTATCCGCCTAATTTAGAGGCAATTATATTGAGCTTAAATTGTATCTCTTAGAGTGTTTTGAAGACACCTTCTTGAGAGAAAATCTTTCATTGTGTAAAGGTTATTGCTTAGCCTAAGAAAAGCATTGGGTAAAGGTTATTGCTTAGCCTAAGAAAAGCATTGTGTGAAGGTTATTGCTTAGCCTAGAAAAGCATCTTGTATAGGTTGTTGTTAAGCCTTGAAAAACAACATTATAAGGTTATTGCTTATCCTTGGAAAGCATATTGTAGTGGTTATTGCTTAGCCATTTGAAAAGCACAAATAGTGGAAATCCGGTGGGGTGTAGATTCACAAGCCGGTAGTGGATGTAGGCACGTTGGCCGAACCACTATAAATCTTGTGTTGTGGTGATTGCTTTTGTGGTGATTGTTGTTGTTTAGCTTCCGCATTTTATTTGTTAATCATCACAAGTGACTAATTGTTTTAAAGAAGTTTAAAATTGGCATAATTGGTCATTAAGTTGTAGCTCACCCTATTCACCCCCCCTCTAGGGTTCGGATCCTGAACTTTCAATTGGTATCAGAGCAAGGTTACTCCATTTAGGGCTTAAACACCCGGAGTTGATCCTTATTAGTTAAATCCTAGAGATTAGAACCCTAGTGTTGTGTTTATATGAAAATCATTAGAATGGATTCCACTATGCTAGACTTTGTAGATTCTTCTAGACCCCTTCTTCCATCTTTTGGAGATTCAAACATTAAAATTAGTGAATCTAAATTTGAATTAAAAGGAGAAGGAAATGATGAAAATGAAGATGACCTTCAACAAGCCTATAATGAATTGTGTACATTTTCCATAGAACTTGTTAAGAAGAATAAAAGATTAGAAGAAAAATCTAAAAGTCTAACCAAAGAATTAGTTTCTTCAAAAGATGAACTTAGAGAGAAAGAAGAATTAATAAATTGTGTAGAATCTAAGTTCATGATCTCTTTGCATAATTTATCTAATGCTCAAGATGAACTAAATGATATTAAGATAAATTGTGATGAACTTAATAAGGAAAATTCAAATCTAAGAGATCATTTAAAAAATCAAGTTGAAGACATTATCAATTTAGAATCCAAGTTAGTAATTTCCAAAGAAAATTTATCTAATGCTCAAAATAAGATAAAAACTTTAGAACTTGGAACTATTGTTGTTAATGAACTTAAATTTGAATTAAAGAAAGCTTATGAAGAGACAAACAATTTTAAGGGAATTGAAAATGAACTCATTAAAGTTAAAAATGAAAATTCAACCCTTAGAAACCAAGTCACTCAACTTGAAGGTTACAAACAAAAGTATGAGTGTAAATTTACCCATGGTGAAGAAAAATTTGAAAAACTATTTAAATTGGGTAAATCTCAAAGAGATAGGACGGGTCTTGGATTTAATAGGAATACTTCCCATGACCCCATAGTCACCAACACATTTGTGAAAGGTGAGTCATCATTCTCTAGCACTCATTCCTCCTTGCCCATGACTAAATGTAATTATTGTGGCATTGAAGGACACTTTAGGTTTGAGTGCAAATTAAGAAGAAGTCATGTGTCTAAAACCATCTATGAACCAAAGAAAGTAAAATCAAACTCTATGATGGATAAGACACTAAAAATCAAGGAAGACTCCAAGAAGATTAAACAAGTTAAACCCATTAAAAAGGAGTCTCCTAAGATAGATTCTAAAAAGCTTAAACAAGTTAAAACTAATATAAAAGAATCTATCAAGAAAAAGCTTCTCAACCTACCTCCCCTAACCCAACAAATGAAAGAACTTTTGAAGAAAGTTGCAAAGTTAAATCTAAAATTCAAAAGTCAATTAAAGGGAGGAAATAAGAAGAAAAGAAATCAATCCCCTACTAAGAAAAGTCACCAACCTCAAAAGACTAATCACCAATCAAAGCTAAAATTAGTCAAATCTCATTATCATGGTGATAAGTCTAAATTGAAAATTTATCAAGTCAAATCTCCTAAAGTTGGTGAGACTTTTAAGATAGACCTCAAAGATCAACCCTCTCAAGACCTTAGGTGGATTCCTAAAGATAGATACTTAGACAAACCTTAAGGCCTTGGAACTCTTGACCAACCGAACCTTTTTAGTTAAATCATATTGTTGGTCATGACACATTTGCATTTGTTTCTTTCATAGTCACATTTATTTAAATGCAATGTTTATTTATGCTCAATTGATTTTGTCTTCATGTACCTTTCTAGTTAAATATCATGGTTTTCAAAATCATTTGATTATAATTTCATCATTATAGATTTGCTTTTTGCTCTCATTTAGTTATATCTTTTGCAATGCATTTCTATATATGATCAATTGATTATGATTTCAAAAGCTTTTATAGCTAGATTTTTTTTTATAATCGATTGATATTTTCAAATTCATTTGTTTGATTGTCTTAGTTAAATTATTTTGAAAAACAAATGATTTAGATTTTCCATGGATTCTTTCTTATGGAAAGTTATTGTTTTGAAAAATCAACTTGTATGTGTTTCAAATAAGTTATATCTTTTACAATGCAAGTTGAAAAATAATTTAAGCCTCATTACTACATTCTTGATGAAAAATGAGGATTGAAGATTGATTTTCATTCTATGCTTACTAAGTTAGTATTTTGATATGAAAATTCAATTCCTTGATTTACTTGAGTTTCAATTGGTTAGATCTTTATAGTTATATTCTTCAAAATTGAATGTGTTTTTGATAAATGCATTTTTCCAATTGATATCAAGTTTGAAAAGCTTTTAAGTCAATTTGTATGAGTTTTTGTAGTTATCCTTAATTACAAATTGAAATTTGATATTAATTCACTTCATAGTTTTCTTAATCACTTGATCATGATTTTATGTTTCATTGTTGGATTTTGATTGTTGAAGTGAATTAAAGTCCTTTGGAAAATGTTCTAAGCTTTGTTAGTTATATTTTTAGTTGCATTTTCCTTTGAGTTTATTTCCTTGTGTTTATGATTGTATCTTTTAGAAGGAAATAGTTGTTATATGCTATTTGCATCATTGCTCATTTGGTTTCATTCTTTTTATGCAAATGTCATATAGTTCTATGTATGCTTGTGCTCTTTAGTTACATTAATAGATATCATACTAGAACTTTCAAATCCATCCTCTATGCTTTCTAGTAATTTTTGTTTTAAATGGATGGTTATGATGTCGATTCATGTGTATTTTCCTTGTGATGTCATTCTTATACATGTTTCAACTTCATAGTAGTGTTTAATCATATGAACCTCTTTGAAATCCATTCCTTGTATTTCATAGTTATATCTTTTGTTTGATGGATTTCTTAGTTGTTGAATTCATATGATTTGACACATTTGTAAATTGCATCCTCTACCGAGTTATATATATTTCTAAATGCAATTTCTCATGTTCATCAATATGCTCATTAGTTATATTATTCTAAGTGATGAATATCATTTTATGATGCTTGTTGGAATTTTGTGTTTGTCACATGCTTGCTCTTAATCATGTTTCATATTCAATTGGTAATCAATTGGTATCATTTTCAATTAGTATCAATATCCAATTGGTATCATATCTTGAGTTTGTGATAGACCTTGTGTACATTGGATTGAACTTAATAGTAATATTTTTTTTAATTCCATGTCACATTCCATTAGCATCATAATGTTCATGTTTGCCTCCTCTCTTGCACTTATAGGTAAATCACATGACCACCATGTTTATGTTTTCATAATTTTGGTTGGTTAATTGTGAGGTTGGCTTCATGATTGAACTTCATTTCATTCATCTTGTGCATATCAGTTATATTTAATGAATGTATGAAATGATTTCATAACCTTCATAGCATATGATTTTCATAGTTATATTGATTAATGCTATGTTTAGTATTCCCCATAACATCATAGATAACTCTAATTTGGATGAACCCTAATAGGTATATTCCTTAACTCCATTTTAGAGTGATTGAGTTAATACTCTTATCTTTGAATTTCAATTGGTATAATTGCTTTATATATATTTCAATTGGTATCCATGATAGATTATCCTTTTGACCTTGCTCTTTAATTATCCTATAGCTTTTCCGTCAATTGGTATTTTTATAATGGTAATTTGATCATATTGAGCTTTATTTCTTTTTTTTTCTTATCCTTCTCTTGAAGTTAACCCTCAATTGGTTAAACCATCTTCTTCTTGAACCAAATTGTTAAATCTTTGTCAAAGTTTGACAAAAGGAGATAATGGATTGAGGGGGAGTAAATCTTCATAGGAAGTATTAGTTATGATCAAATTCACTCTTATATTGGCTCTATACCCTTATAGACAACACCCATACATGAAAACCTGTTATGTATTTCATTTTCGAATTCTTTTGTTAACAGGTGCTGCTAAAAGGTATTTTCCTTATTTCATGTGTGTAGGTACCCTTGCAATTTAATGTCAAAGGGGGAGAATATTCTAGATGTCAAAGAGGGAGAATATAGCTAAGGGAAGAGATGTGCAATTCAATGTCAAAGGGGGAGAGACATTGTATTATCCTCCAAAGAGGAAGTGAATGCATATCTTGCCAAAACCCAAGAGTGCATGGTCAAAGGGGGAGAGATGAAAGAAGTAGAAGATGCTTGGCCAAAGAAAGGAAGATGAAGAGAAAGCTTGAGGATGATCAAGCTCCAAGCATCAAGGAGAATGAAGGAAAAGACAAAGGGCCCAAGCCAAGTGAAGAAGCATCCAAGAAGATTTCAAGCCTTGTCCAGCTAAGGAATAGCTGAAGACTTTGTGTGAAGATTCAGTATTGAGTAAGAGAAGGTTTGCCATCAAATTACAAAGGGGGAGATTGTTAAGGATTTTGTATCTTGCAATTTGATGGATACACTATTCATTTTATTCATCTTTTGAATTCACACACATGCATTGTTTTAGAAAAACTTGAAATCTTGATTTATACATGCATTGTTCTAAATCTTGTAAACCTTATGATTTATGCATGTTTTGGTTTTAAGCATGGATGCATTTAAATTTGAAAAAGAATTTTGATAAATCAAGCTAGCCATTGATTTTAAAGTTTCAAATCATATTTGGCTTTTTATGATTCATGATTTTAAAGCACTCGGATTGGTTTAAATCATGTTTCCATGCTTGGTTTAATGGCCCAAAAATCCCCTCTTGAAAATACTTTGAAATATGCAAAAATTGGGATTTTTGTCTTAGGCTGTCGGTCAACCGACAAGCTAGGTGTCGGCTAACCGACAGGTGAGCCGAGGTCAACCGATGGATCTGTCGGTCCGAATTCCAGAGAGCTAAAATTTCAAATCTTCTCTGTCGGTCAGCATGTCGGTCAGGGATCGGTTAACCGACCTTGCTTCTGAAACTGACCGAAGCTCTCTCGGTTAGAAAACCAGAGAGGTGTTTTCTGACCTAGTTTACACTGTCGGTTAGGGTGTCGGTCAAGTCTCGGTTAACCGAACATGTCGGCTAACCGAAACATGCTTTATGGTCAGCAAATTTTTGAAAATATGACCGTTGGCTTGTGACCGTTGGGGTGTCGGTTAACCGACCCCTGGATGTCGGCTGACCGACAGGTAGCCGTTGAGCAACTTTTTCTATAAAAAGAAGCTCATTCCTTAGCCCCAAGTGATGATCTTTGGAGCCCTTCTTGAGGTATTTTAAGGGAAAAGAAAGGGGATCAAGCTAAGGAAGGCTAAGGGTCATTAAGGAAAGCTAAAGCTTGGATTAATGAAGTTAAACCACCAAGTAAGCTTTGCCTTTTTATAATCATTGTTTTATGCTTTGTTTAATCTTTGGTAAATGATTTTAGCATATAAACTATGATGTGTTGAATCCTCTACTCCTTTAATCTTTGATTTAAGTCATTGGATTCTTCACCTTGATTTCTAAACAAGTTTGTTTTAATACTTTGTAAAACATGTTTTGTCAAAACCTTTGATTTGTTTTATAAACATGTTTCATTAACTTGTTTGAATCATCCTTGTTGTTTTCATTCATTTGAACTTTAGTTAAATTAGTTTGTTTTTGAAAACAACATTGAATATGCATCACATGTTTAGACATAATTAATTTCATACAACTTGTGAGCTTTTGATTTCATATCTTCTACAAGTTTGTATTTGGTACATGTGATTTGCATATTACTTCAATCAAATCTTTTTATGTGTATTAAACTTTTAATTGCTTCAAGCATAAATTGATTAAGCTTTATTTTAAAACTTGATTGAAGTTTCCACACACACACATCATGAGCATTCATCTTTGCATTTTACAGTGTGTTGTGTGAGTTGATTTACACTTTCTTATCCGCCTAATTTAGAGGCAATTATATTGAGCTTAAATTGTATCTCTTAGAGTGTTTTGAAGACACCTTCTTGAGAGAAAATCTTTCATTGTGTAAAGGTTATTGCTTAGCCTAAGAAAAGCATTGGGTAAAGGTTATTGCTTAGCCTAAGAAAAGCATTGTGTGAAGGTTATTGCTTAGCCTAGAAAAGCATCTTGTATAGGTTGTTGTTAAGCCTTGAAAAACAACATTATAAGGTTATTGCTTATCCTTGGAAAGCATATTGTAGTGGTTATTGCTTAGCCATTTGAAAAGCACAAATAGTGGAAATCCGGTGGGGTGTAGATTCACAAGCCGGTAGTGGATGTAGGCACGTTGGCCGAACCACTATAAATCTTGTGTTGTGGTGATTGCTTTTGTGGTGATTGTTGTTGTTTAACTTCCGCATTTTATTTGTTAATCATCACAAGTGACTAATTGTTTTAAAGAAGTTTAAAATTGGCATAATTGGTCATTAAGTTGTAGCTCACCCTATTCACCCCCCCTTTAGGGTTCGGATCCTGAACTTTCACTCGAGCCAGTTCCCCATTTTTCCGGGGGCCGTTTCCAATTCCGGACCACCGGCGGGCCGTTTTCGAGCCTAAGTGTTGGAAAATCCGATGTTTTCACCTCTAATTCTCTAACCGCGAGTCCTATCAGCGAACCGTCAGTTCCTACAAGTCACTCTATCCTCAAGCGAGGTGCTCGTGCCGGTTCCCAATTTTTCCGGGAGCCTTTTCCAGTTCCAAACCCCCGGCGGGCCGTTTTCGAGCCTAAGTGTTGGAAAACCGATGTTTACGCCTCTAATTATCTAACCGGGAGTCAAATCTGCTAACCGTCAGTTCCTACAAGTCACTCTACCCTTGAGCGAGGTGCTCGTGCTGGTACCCGATTTTTCCGGGGGCCGTTTCCAATTCCGGACCCCCGGCGAGCCGTTTTCGAGCCTAAGTGTTGGAAAATCCGATGTTTTCGCCTCTAATTCTCTAATCGGGAGTCCTATCAGCGAACCGTCAGTTCCTCCAAGTCACTCTATCCTTGAACGAGGTGCTCGTGCCGGTTACCAATTTTTCCGGGAGCCTTTTCCAGTTCCGGACCCCCGGCGGTCCGTTTTCGAGCCTAAGTGTTGGAAAACCAATGTTTACGCCTCTAATTATCTAACCGGGAGTCATATCTGCGAACCGTTAGTTCCTACAAGTCACTCTACCCTCGACCGAGGTGCTCGTGCCAGTTCCCCATTTTTCCGGGAGCCTTTTCCAGTTCCGGACCCCCGGCGGGCCGTATTCGAGCCTAAGTGTTGGAAAATCAGATGTTTTCGCCTCTAATTCTCTAACCGGGAGTCTTATCAGCGAATCGTCAGTTCCAACAAGTCACTCTACCCTCCAACGAGGTGCTCGTGCCAGTTCCGAATTTTTCAGGGGGCCGGCCTGGCGGGCCGTTTTCGAGCCAAAGTGTTGGAAAATCCGACGTTTACGCCTCTAATTATCTAACCGGGAGCCATATCTGCGAACCGTCAGTTCCTACAAGTCACTCTACCCTCGAGCGCGGTGCTCGTGCCGGTTCCCGATTTTTCTGGGAGCCTTTTCCAGTTCCGGACCCCCGGCGGGCCGTTTTCAGGCCTAAGTGTTGGAAAATCCGATGTTTACACCTCTAATTCTCTAACCGGGAGTCATGTCTGCTAACCGTCGGTTCCTACAAGTAACTCTACCCTCGACCGAGGTGCTCGTGCCGTTTTCCAATTTTTCCGGGGGCCGTTTCCAAATCCGGACCCTCGGCGGGCCGTTTCTCGAGCCTCAGTGTTGTCAAAATCCGATGTTTTCGCCTCTAATTCTCTAACCGGGAGTCCTATCAGCGAACCGTCAGTTCCAACAAGTCACTCTATCCTCGAGCGAGGTGCCCGTGCCGGTTACCAATTTTTCCGGGAGCCTTTTCCAGTTCCGGACCCCTGGAGGTCCGTTTTCGAGCCTAAGTGTTGGAAAACCGATGTTTACGCCTCTAATTATCTAACCGGGAGTCATATCTGCGAACCGTTAGCTCCTACAAGTCACTCTACCCTCGACCGAGGTGCTCGTGCCAGTTCCCCATTTTTCCGGGAGCCTTTTCTATTTCCGGACCCCCGGCGGGCCGTTTTCAAGCCTAAGTGTTGTAAAATCCGATGTTTACGCCTCTAATTCTCTAACCTAGAGTCATATCTGCTAACCGTCAGTTCCTATAAGTCACTCTACCCTCGAGCGAGGTGCTCGTGCCGGTTCCCCTTTTTTCCGGGGGCCGTTTCCAATTTCGGACCACCGGCGGGCCGTTTTCGAGCCTAAGTGTTGGAAAATCCGATGTTTTCGCCTCTAATTCTCTAACCGGGAGTCCTATCAGCGAACCGTCAGTTCCTACAAGTCACTCTATCCTCGAGCGAGGTGATCGTGCCGGTTCCCAATTTTTTCGGGAGCCTTTTCCTGTTCCAAACCCCCGGCGGGCCGTTTTCGAGCCTAAGTGTTCGAAAACCGATGTTTACGCCTCTAATTATCTAACCGGGAGTCAAATCTGTTAACCGTCAGTTCCTACAAGTCACTCTACCCTTGAACGAGGTGCTCGTGCCGGTTCCCGATTTTTCCGGGGGCCGTTTCCAATTCCAGACCCCCGGCGAGCCGTTTTCGAGCCTAAGTGTTGGAAAATCCGATGTTTTCGCCTCTAATTCTTTAACCGGGAGTCCTATCAACGAACCGTCAGTTCCTACAAGTCACTCTATCCTCGAGCGAGGTACTCGTGCCGGTTACCAATTTTTCCGGGAGCCTTTTCCAGTTCCGGACCCCCGGCGGGCCGTTTTCGAGCCTAAGTGTTGGAAAACCGATGTTTACGCCTCTAATTATCTAACCGGGAGTCATATCTGCTAACCGTCAGTTCCTACAAGTCACTCTACCCTCGAACGAGGTTCTCGTGCCCGTTCCCGATTTTTCCGGGGGCCGTTTCCAATTCCGGACCCACGACGTGCCATTTTTGAGCCTAAGTGTTTAAAATTCTGACGTTTACGCCTCTAATTTTCTAATCGGGAGTCATATTTGCGAACCGTCAGTTCCTACAAGTCACTCTACCCATGAGCGAGGTGCTCGTGCCGGTTCCCGATTTTTCCGGGGGCTGTATCCATTTCCGGACCACCGGCGGGCCGTTTTTGAGCCTTAGTGTTGGAAAATCCGATGTTTTCGCCTCTAATTCTCTAACCGGGAGTCCTATCAGCGAACCGTCAGTTACAACAAATTCACTCTACCCTCCAACGAGGTGTTCGTGCAGGTTCCGAAATTTTTCGGGGGCCGGTTCCCATTCCGGACCCCTGACGGGCCGTTTTCGAGCCTAAGTGTTGGAAAATCCGACGTTTACGCCTCTAATTATCTAACCGGGAGCCATATCTGCGAACCGTCAGCTCCTATAAGTCACTCTACCCTCGAACGAGGTTCTCATGCCGGTTCCCGATTTTTCCAGGACCCTTTTCCAGTTCCGGACCCCCGGCGGGCCGTTTTCAAGCCTAAGTGTTGGAAAATCCGATGTTTACGCCTCTAATTCTCTAACCGGGAGTCATATCTGCTAACCGTCAGTACCTACAAGTCACTGTACCCTCGAGCGAGGTGCTCGTGCCGGTTCCCGATTTTTTCGGGGGCTGTTTCCAATTCCGGACCCCCGGCGGGCCGTTTTGGAGCGTAAGTGTTGGAAAATCCGTTGTTTTCGCCTCTAATTCTCTAACCGGGAGTCATATCTGCTAACCGTCAGTTCCTACAAGTTACTCTACCCTCGACCGAGGTGCTCGTGTCGTTTCCCGATTTTTCTGGTGGCCGTTTCCAATTCCGGAGCCCCGGCGGGCCGTTTACGAGCCTAACTGTTGGAAAATCAGATGTTTTCGCCTCTAATTCTCTAACCGGGAGTCCTATCAGCGAACCGTCAGTTCCTACAAGTCACTCTATCCTCGTGCAAGGTGCTCGTGCCAGTTACCCATTTTTACGGGAGCCTTTTCCATTTCCAGACCCCCGGCGGGCCGTTTTCGAGCCTAAGTGTTGGAAAACCGATGTTTACGCCTCTAATTATCTAACCGGGAGTCATATCTGCTAACCGTCAGTTCCTACAAGTCACTCTACCCTCGAGCGAGGTGCTAGTGCCAGTTCCTGATTTTTCCGGGGGCCGTATCCAATTCCGGGCCCATGACGAGCAGTTTTCGAGCCTAAGTGTTGAAAAATCATACGTTTACAGCTCTAATTGTCTAACCGGGAGCCATATCTGCGAACCGTCAGTTCCTACAAGTTACTCTACCCTCAAGCGAGGTGCTCGTGCCGGTTCCCAATTTTTCCGGGGGACGTTTCCAATTCCGGACCCCCGGCGGGCCGTTTTCGAGCCTAAGTGTTGGAAAATCCGATGTTTTCGCCTCTAATTCTCTAACCGGGAGTCCTATCAGCGAACCGTCAGTTCCAACAAGTCACTCTACCCTCCAACGAGGTGCTCGTACCGGTTCCGAATTTTTCCGAGGGCCGGTTCCCATTCTGGACCCCCGACGGGCCGTTTTCGAGCCCAAGTGTTGGAAAATCCGAGGTTTACGCCTCTAATTATCTATCCGGGATCCATATCTGCGAACAGTCAGTTCTTACAAGTCACTCTACACTCGAACGAGGTGCTCGTGCTGGTTCCCGTTTTTTCCGGGAGCCTTTCCCAGTTCCGGACCCCCGGCGGGCCGTTTTCAAGCCTAAGTGTTGGAAAATCCGATGTTTATGCCTCTAATTCTCTAACCGGGAGTCATATCTCCTAACCGTCCGTTCCTACAAGTGACTCTACCCTCGAACGAGGTGCTCGTGCCGGTTCCCCATTTTTCCGGGGGCCGTTTCCAATTCCGGACCACCGGCGGGCCGTTTTCGAGCCTAAGTGTTGGAAAATCCGATGTTTTTGCCCCTAATTCTCTAACCGGGAGTCCTATCAGCGAACCGTCAGTTCCTACAAGTCACTCTATCCTCGATCGAGGTGCTCGTACCGGTTCCCAATTTTTCCGGGACCTTCTCCAGTCCCAAACCCCCGGCGGGCCGTTTTCGAGCCTAAGTGTTGGAAAAACGTTGTTTACGCCTCTCATTATCTAACCGGGAGTCAAATCTGCTAACCGTCAGTTCCTATAAGTCACTCTACCCTTGAGCGAGGTGCTTGTGCCGGTTCCTGATTTTTCCGGGGGCCGTTTCCAATTCCGGACCCACGGCGGGCCGTTTTCGAGCCTAAGTGTTGGAAAATCCAATGTTTTCGCCTCTAATTCTCTAACCGGGAGTCCTATCAGTGAACCGTCAGTCACAACAAGTCACTCTACCCTCCAACGAGGTGCTCGTGCCGGTTCCGAATTTTTCCGGGGGCCGGTTCCCATTTCGGACCCCCGACGGGCCGTTTTCGAGCCTAAGTGTTGGAAAATCCGACGTTTACGCCTCTAATTATCTAGCCGGGAGCCATATCTGCGAACCGTCAGTTCCTACAAGTCACTCTACCCTCGAGCGAGGTGCTCGTACCGGATTCCGATTTTTCCGGGTGCCTCTTCCGGTTACGGACCCCCGGCGGGCCGTTTTCAAGCCTAAGTGTTAGAAAATCTGAAGTTTACGCCTCTAATTCTCTAACAGGGAGTCATATCTGCTAACCGTCAGTTCCTACAAGTCAGCCTACCCTCAAGCGAGGTGCTCGTGCCGGGTCCCGATTTTTCCGGGGGCCGTTTCCAATTCCGGACCCCCGGCGGGCCGTTTTCGAGCCTAAGTGTTGGAAAATCCGATGTTTTCGCCTCTAATTCTCTAACCGGGAGTCCTATCAGCGAACCGTCAGTTCCAATAAGTCACTCTACCCTCCAGCGAGGTGCTCGTGCCGGTTCCGAATTTTTTCGGGGGCCGGTTCCCATCCGGACCCCGGACGGGCCGTTTTCGAGCCTAAGTGTTGGAAAATCCAACGTTTACGCCTCTAATTATCTAACCGGGAGTCATATCTGCTAACCGTCAGTTCCTACAAGTCACTCTACCCTCGAGCGAGGTGCTCGTGCCGGTTCCCGATTTTTCCGGGGGCCGTTTCCAATTCCGGACCCCCGGCGGGCCGTTTTCGTGCCTAAGTGTTGGAAAATCCGATGTTTACGCCTCTAATTATCTATCCGGGATCCATATCTGCGAACCGTCAGTTCTTACAAGTCACTCTACACTCGAGTGAGGTGCTCGTGCCTGTTCCCATTTTTCCGGGAGCCTTTTCCAATTCCGGACCCTCGGCGGGCCGTTTTCAAGCCTAAGTGTTGTAAAATCCGATGTTTACGCCTCTAATTCTCTAACCTAGAGTCATATCTGCTAACCGTCAGTTCCTATAAGTCACTCTACCCTCGAGCGAGGTGCTCGTGCCGGTTCCCCTTTTTTCCGGGGGCCGTTTCCAATTCCGGAACACCGGTGGGCCGTTTTCGAGCCTAAGTGTTGGAAAATCCGATGTTCTCGCCTCTAATTCTCTAACCGGGAGTCCTATCAGCGAACCGTCAGTTCCTACAAGTCACTCTATCCTCGAACGAGGTGCTCGTGCCGGTTCCCAATTTTTCCGGGAGCCTTTTCCAGTTCCAAACCCCCGGCGGGCCGTTTTCGAGCCTAAGTGTTGGAAAATCGATGTTTACGCCTCTAATTATCTAACCGGGAGCCAAATCTGCTAACCGTTAGTTCCTACAAGTCACTCTACCCTTGAGCGAGGTGCTCGTGCCGGTTCCCGATTTTTCCGGGGGCCGTTTCCAATTCCGGACCCACGGCGGGCCGTTTTCAAGCGTAAGTGTTGGAAAATCCGATGTTTTCGCCTCTAATTCTCTAACCGGAAGTCCTATCAGTGAACCATCAGTCACAACAAGTCACTCTACCCTCCAACGAGGTGCTCATGCCGGTTCCCATTCCGGACCCCCGATGGGCCGTTTTCGAGCCTAAGTGTTGGAAAATGCGACGTTTACGCCTCTAATTATCTTGCCGGGAGCCATATCTGCGAACCGTCAGTTCCTACAAGTCACTCTACCCTCGAACGAGGTGCTCATGCCAGATTCCGATTTTTCCGGGAGCCTCTTCCGGTTCCGGACCCCCGGCGGGCCGTTTTCAAGCCTAAGTGTTGGAAAATCTGAAGTTTACGCCTCTAATTCTCTAACCGGGAGTCATATCTGCTAACCGTCAGTTCCTACAAGTCAGCCTACCCTCAAACGAGGTGCTCGTGCCGGGTCCCGATTTTTCCGGGGGCCGTTTCCAACCCCCGGCGGGCCGTTTTCGAGCCTAAGTGTTGGAAAATCCGATGTTTTCGCCTCTAATTCTCTAACCGGGAGTCCTATCAGCGAACCGTCAGTTCCAACAAGTCACTCTACCCTCCAGCGAGGTGCTCGTGCCGGTTCCGAATTCTTTCGGGGGCCGGTTCCCATCCGGACCCCGGACGGGCCGTTTTCGAGCCTAAGTGTTGGAAAATCCAACGTTTACGCCTCTAATTATCTAACCGGGAGTCATATCTGCTAACCGTCAGTTCCTACAAGTCGTTCTACCCTCGAGCGAGGTGCTCGTGCCGGTTCCCGATTTTTCCGGGGGCCGTTTCCAATTCCGGACCCCCGGCGGGCCATTTTCGTGCCAAGTGTTGGAAAATCCGATGTTTACGCCTCTAATTATCTATTCGGGATCCATATCTGCGAACCGTCAGTTCTTATAAGTCACTCTACACTCGAGCGAGGTGTTCGTGCCGGTTCCCGTTTTTCCGGGAGTGTTTTCCAATTCCGGACCCTCGGTGGGCCGTTTTCAAGCCTATGTGTTGTAAAATCCGATGTTTACGCCTCTAATTCTCTAACCTAGAGTCATATCTGCTAACCGTCAGTTCCTATAAGTCACTCTACCCTCGAGCGAGGTGCTCGTGCCGGTTCCCCTTTTTTTCGGGGGCCGTTTCCAATTCCGGACCACCGGTGGGCCGTTTTCGAGCCTAAGTGTTGGAAAATTCGATGTTCTCGCCTCTAATTCTCTAACCGGGAGTCCTGTCAGCGAACCGTCAGTTCCTACGAGTCACTCTATTCTCGAGCGAGGTGCTCGTGCCGGTTCCCAATTTTTCCGGGAGCCTTTTCCAGTTCCAAACCCCCGGCGGGCCGTTTTCGAGCCTAAGTGTTGGAAAACCGATGTTTACGCCTCTAATTATCTAACCGGGAGTCAAATCTGCTAACCGTCAGTTCCTACAAGTCACTCTACCCTTGAGCGAGGTGCTCGTGCCGGTTCCCGATTTTTCCGGGGGCCGTTTCCAATTCCGGACCCACGGCGGGCCGTTTTCAAGCGTAAGTGTTGGAAAATCCGATGTTTTCGCCTCTAATTCTCTAACCGGAAGTCCTATCAGTGAACCGTCAGTCACAACAAGTCACTCTACCCTCCAACGAGGTGCTCGTGCCGGTTCCCATTCCGGACCCCCGATGGACCGTTTTCGAGCCTAAGTGTTGGAAAATGCGACGTTTACGCCTCTAATTATCTAGCCGGGAGCCATATCTGCGAACCGTCAGTTCTTACAAGTCACTCTACCCTCGAGCGAGGTGCTCGTGCCAGATTCCGATTTTTCCTGGAGCCTCTTCCAGTTCCGGACCCTCGACGGGCCGTTTTCAAGCCTAAGTGTTGGAAAATCCGATGTTTACGCCTCTAATTCTCTAACCGGGAGTCATATCTGCTAACCGTCAGTTCCTACAAGTCAGCCTACCCTCAAGCGAGGTACTCGTGCCGGGTCCCGATTTTTCCGGGGGCCATTTCCAATTCCGGACCCCCGGCGGGCCATTTTCGAGCCTAAGTGTTGGAAAATCCGATGTTTTCGCCTCTAATTCTCTAACCGGGAGTCCTATCAGCAAACCGTCCGTTCCAACAAGTCACTCTACCCTCCAGCGAGGTGCTCGTGCCGGTTCCGAATTTTTTCGGGGGCCGGTTCCCATTCCGGACCCCGGACGGGCCGTTTTCGAGCCTAAGTGTTGGAAAATCCAACGTTTACGCCTCTAATTATCTAACCGGGAGTCATATCTGCTAACCGTCAGTTCCTACAAGTCACTCTACGCTCGAGCGAAGTGCTCGTGCCGGTTCCCGATTTTTTCAGGGGCCGTTTCCAATTCCGGACCCCCGGCGGGCCGTTTTCGTGCCTAAGTGTTGGAAAATCCGATGTTTATGCCTCTAATTATCTAACCGGGAGTCAGATCTGCGAACCGTCAGTTCCTACAATTCACTCTACCCTCGAGCAACGTGTTCGTGCCGGTTCCCATTTTTTCCGATAACCTTTTCCAATTCTGGACCCACGGCGGGCCATTTTCGAGCCTAAGTGTTGGAAAATCCGATGTTTACGCCTCTAATTCTCTAACCGGGAGTCATATCTGCTAACCGTCAGTTCCTACAAGTCACTCTACGCTCGAGCGAGGTGCTCGTGCCGGTTACCGATTTTTCCGGGGGCCGTTTCCATTTCCGGACCCCCGACTGGCCTTTTTCGGGGCAAAGTGTTGGAAAATCCGACATTTACGCCTCTAATTATCTAACCGGGAGCCATATCTGTGAACCGTCATTTCCTAGAAGTCACTCTACCCTCGAGCGAGGTGCTCGTACTGGTTCCCGATTTTTCCGGGAGCCTTTTCCAGTTCCGGACCCCCGGCGGGCCGTTTTCAAGTCAAAGTGTTGGAAAATCCGATGTTTACGCCTCTAATTCTCTAACCGGGAGTCATATCTGCTAACCGTCAGTTCCTACAAGTCACTCTATCCTCGAGGGAGGTGCTCGTGCCGGTTCCCGATTTTTCCGGGGGCCGTTTCCAATTCCGGACCCCCGGCGGGCCGTTTTCGAGCCTAAGTGTTGGAAAATCCGATGTTTTCGCCTCTAATTCTCTAACCGGGAGTCCTATCCGCGAACCGTCCATTCCTTCATGTCACTCTACCCTCCAACGAGGTACTCGTGCCGGTTCCGAATTTTTTCGTGGGCCGGTTCCCATTCCGGACCCCCGACGGGCCGTTTTCGAGCCTAAGTGTTGGAAAATCCGACGTTTACGCCTCTAATTATCTAACCGGGGTCATATCTGCTAACCTTTAGTTCCTACTAGTCACTCTACCCTCGAGCGAGGTACTCGTGCCGGTTCCCTATTTTTCCGGGGGCCTTTTCCAATTCCGGACCCCCGGCGGGCCATTTTCGAGCCTAAGTGTTGGAAAATCCGATGTTTACGCCTCTAATTCTCTAACCGGAGTCATATTTACTAACCGTCAGTTCCTACAAATCACTCTACCCTCGATCGAGGTGCTCGTGCCGATTCCGACTTTTTCCGGGGTCCGTTTCCAATTCCGAACCCCCGACGGGCCGTTTTCGGGCCAAAGTGTTGGAAAATCCGACGTTTACGCCTCTCTTTATCTAACCGGGAGCCATATCTTCGAACCGTCAGCTCCTACAGGTCACTCTACCCTCGAGCGAGGCGTTCGTGCCGGTTCCATATTTATCCGGGTGCCTTTTCAAGTTCCTGACCCCCGGCGGGCCGTTTTCGAGCCTAATTGTTCTAAAATCGTCGATTTTCGCTTCTAATTTTTTAACTGGGAGTCCTATAAGCGAACCCTCAGTTCCAACAAGTCACTCCACCCACCAGAGAGGTACTCATCTCGGTTCCGAATTTTTCCGGGGGCCGGTTCCCATTCCGGACCCCCGACGGGCCGTTTTCGAGCCTACGTGTTGGAAAATCCTACGTTTACGCCTCTACTTTTCTAACCGGGAGTCATATCTGCGAACCGTCAGTTCATACAAGTCACTCTACCCTCGAGCGAGGTGCTCGTGTCGGTTCCCGATTTTTCCGGGAACCTTTTCCAGTTCCGGACCCCTGGCGGGCCGTTTTCGAGCCTAAGTGTTGGAAAATCCGATGTTTACGCCTCTAATTCTCTAACCGGGAGTCATATCTGCTAACCGTCAGTTCCTACAAATCACTCTACGCTCGACCGAGGTGTTCGTGCCGGTTACCGATTTTTCCGAGGGCCGTTTCCAATTCCGGACCCCCGACTGGCCGTTTTCGGGCCAAAGTGTTGGAAAATCCGACGTTTACGCCTCTAATTATCTAACTGGAAGCCATATCTGCGAACCGTCAGCTCCTACAAGTCACTCTACCCTCGAGCGAGGCGCTCGTGCCGGTTCCATATTTTTCCGGGAGCCATTTCCAGTTCCGGACCCCCGGCGGGCCGTTTTCGAGCCTAAGTGTTAGAAAATCGTCGATTTTCGCTTCTAATTCTCTGACCGGGAGTCCTATCAGTGAACCCTTAGTTCCAACAAGTCATTCCACCCTCCAACGAGTTGCTCGTCACAGTTCCAAATTTTTCTGGGGGCCGGTTCCCATTCCGGACCCCTGACGGGGCCGTTTTCATGCCTATGTGTTGGAAAATCCGACGTTTACGCCTCTAATTATCTAACCGGGAGTCATATCTACAAACCGTTAGTTCCTACAAGTCACTCTACCCTCGAGCGAGGTGCTCGTGCCGGTTCCCGATTTTTCCGGGAACCTTTTCCAGTTCCGGATCCCCGGCGGGCCGTTTTCGAGCCTAAGTGTTGGAAAATCCGATGTTTACGCCTCTAATTCTCTAACCGGGAGTCATATCTGCTAACCGTCAGTTCCTACAAGTCACTCTACCCTCAAGCGAGGTGCTCGTGCCGGTTTCCGATTTTTCCGGGTGCCGTTTCCAATTCCGGACCCCCGGCGGGCCATTTTCGAGCCTAAGTGTTGGAAAATCCGAGGTTTACGCCTCTAATTATCTAACCAGGAGTCATATCTGCTAACCATCAGTTCCTACAAGTCACTCTACCCTCGAGCGAGGTGCTCATGCCGGTTCCCGATTTTTCCGAGTGCCGTTTCCAATTCCGGACCCCTGGTGGGCCGTTTTCTAGCCTAAGTGTTGGAAAATCCGATGTTTACGCCTCTAATTCTCTAACCGGGAGTCATATTTGCTAACCGTCAGTTCGTACAAGTCACTCTACCCTCGAGCAAGGTGCTCGTGCCAGTTCCCAATTTTTCCGGGGGCCGTTTCCAATTCCGGACCCCCGACAGGGCCGTTTTCGGGCCAAAGTGTTGGAAAATCCGACGTTTACTCCTTTAATTATCTAACCAGGAGCCATATCTGCGAACCGTCAGCTCCTACAAGTCACTCTACCCTCGACCGAGGCGCTCGTGCCGGTTCCATATTTTTCCGGGAGCCTTTTCCAGTTCCGGACCCCTGGCGGGCCGTTTTTGAGCCTAAGTGTTAGAAAATCGTCGATTTTCGCTTCTAATTCTCTGACCGGGAGTCCTATCAGCAAACCCTCAGTTCCAACAAGTCACTCCACCCACTAGCGAGGTGTTCGTCCCGGTTCCAAATTTTTCTGGGGGCCGGTTCCCATTCCGGACCCCCGACGGGCCGTTTTTCGAGCCTAAGTGTTGGAAAATCTGACGTTTACGCCTCTAATTCTCTAACCGGGAGTCATATCTGCGAACCGTCAGTTGCTACAAGTCACTCTACCCACGAGCGAGGTGCTCGTGCCGGTTCCCGATTTTTCCGAGGGCCGTTTCCCATTCCGGACCCCCGGCGGGCCGTTTTCGAGCCTAAGTGACAGTTGGTTTTACATCAAGAGCATGCCCTTCCGAAACTTTTACATCAGAACTAGGTATCTCACAAGTTACAGTTGGTGAGCTTGGAGCTATATCCATTGGTTCAGTTCCTATTAAGCAGATAAAATATGAACCCCTTTGGTAATGGATCACAATTGTTTTTTGGGTTCTCTAATCTATTAGTTTTTTGGGTTCTCTAATCTTGCTGATCATCCATACTTCATGCAACGGTGCAGTCCAAATTACCAAGAAAGTGAGGATGATTATTGTTATATATTCAAAAAAAAAAAAAAAGGGGTTGTCTACCTGACCTTAAGAGCATCCATCATGGTCTCCAGTAGCTGTGCCGTCACCAGCAGAAGTGGTCCCTCTCGTGATGTCGAAATAGGTGGTCGGATCTATCCCTGCCGCAGCTGCCAACTGTTGAACAAGGGCCTCAAGTGCAGCATGCTTCCTGTCCTGCTCAGCCTGCCTCTTGTCCTGCTCAACCTGCCTTTTAGCTTGCTCAGCTAGCTACTCCCGTAGGGCGATCACCTCAGGATCCGGTGCCCGAGACTGTGTGGAACATGCAGAGGTCCTAGTGTATATCCCATACCCTTTTAAATATCCGGACCTCTTTCCAAGCACATCAACAACAATCTGTTCCTCAATCATCGGAGCTGTGACAAAGGGCTGCGACTGCTCCTCAGTCCGCTGCACCAAGGCCTCCTGCCATTTAAATCAATAAGGGATTTAGAATGCTTTTATGGCATTATTGATCATAATTGAATTAATAGCATACGTACATGTCTCTACTGAGCCACCTCATTTACCCACTCATTACTTTTTTCTCTATAGTGGGTGTCGCGGAAGAACTGAGTAATAGGCGGCGCTTGACCGGCATTCTGTGCCATCTGTCATTTGAAATGGCTTTGTATTAGATATGAACCCAACTACATATTGATAAATTAATAAACTTAATCAAGTTTCTTCATATGAATATAATTAGTACCATCAGAGATTTCCTCGATGCAAATGACCTAGAGCCACTAGTATGATTATATGGCAGCTTGGCTCGACTCTCTTGAGCTTTTTTCGACTTCGACTGCATAGAAAAACAATAATATAGTAGCAATCATTTATAAAATCATAACCAATAGAATTATGTTGCCATATAATTAATTGTTGTAGATAACATCTCAAAGTTATCTTCCAGGCTGGTGATTCCCAGCACTGTGAGACCATCAACTGCCAGTCAGCTGGATCACAACCCCCCGCCGGGTGGTCCTGGGGTCGGGGAACCCCCTGCTCCAACAACTCGAGATAGTGACTATGCAGCTCATACTTCCAACTCATATACAAAACCCCGCATTGGCGGTCAATGTCCGCCCTGAGCTGCATATCGCCCTCGTAGTCCCCGATATCAAAAATTTGCTGCAATTAGGGGCGAGCCATATAAAGATTAGTCATAACAAAGTATAATATATTAAGCTGCAATTGGTGTCAGACAAGCATCCAGTCATAAAACTTCATCGGATCAAAATTTGAGTCTACATTTTTATGAAAGTAGCTCTCAACTTCATCGGAATTTAAATTTTTTTTTATTGAAATGGCAAGTCAGATATTCTCAAGAGCAAACTTATAATATAGTCATACAACAACTATCATAGATTTTCTCCAACATTCACAAAATACTTTATAAGCCAATTTCATGCATGTCACATACCCAACATCATCTCTAAGAGTGTATCAAAATGAAATTCATAAGTATCAACATCCCATATAATCCTATTACAAGACATACAAAAAATTAGATGAAATTAAAATAAGCAAATCATGATTGAGAGAAGACATTTGCAATAGCTTCTGTGACATTCCAAGTAACAGCACATAAAAGTTCGCATGTCTGTGCCAAGATTTAGCTATGAAAATGATGTTTCTTCAAGATGGGAACATCCATGGTGAGCATAGTATTTCAAATTATTTTTACTATGAAAGATAATGATTCCTATATCAATTAAACAATGAGGATAGCAATTTCAATAACTTTACAGAGATCCAAATACAAGTTAGCTCAGAGAAAGCAATAACAAAAACATTAATACACAAAACTTAACCACCCCAAGTAAAATAACAACAGCACCCTACCCCAAACAACTAATAATATTGATCAATTAAATACTTCTCTGTCATCCAAAAACCAAATCAAATCCATCCAGTAAAAAATCAAATGACAAGAAAAACCACCCCTAATTGATATCCTTATTCATGGCATTAGATTAAATTGTGGCTAAGAAAACGCCCCAAATTCCTACCTGCATTCATCAACTAACCAAAATTCTAATACCCATAATTAGTTTGAGATGAAACCTAAATACATGAAGAGATTGAAAGTCAATTGAGCAAAAGAGTTAATACCAAGAACTTGCTTCAGCAGAAAACCAATTCCCGCACTCGAATAGCTGGAGCGCGAGAGAGAGAGAGGGCAGCTGAGAAGGAGAGCAGGAAAGAGCCTTATGGGTGAACATCAAGTGGACTCCAATATGGGTGAACACTATGCACAAGTTGTGCATGGGATATTTTTCCTACCCTTGGTCCTTGTTACGAGAGAAAGCTAGAGGGATATGGAGACCAAAGGGGTGTGGAAGAGAAGGTGGTGTTAGAGTAAGGTTGATAAAAATTGAAATACTCTCAAAAAAATTGAAATTGAAATTGATTTGAGATAAAAATTGGTTGATATTTCTCATTGAAGTTTACTTGAACTACAGCAATGACGGCAAGCTTGATCGCACTGTCAAGCTTCTTCCATCCATGGGGCTTGACTGGGGCAACCTCTCTAATGGCTAACCCAAGATGGTTAACCAGTGATGGGGCATGTTCCCCTTCTGGCCTATGACTAGAGATGGGGATCAGGACTGGGATGTTATGACCCAGCTGTCTCCTCAGCTTTTTCACATTCTTCCCTCACGTAACACCCCTTACATGGCTCGGAACCTCCGAGACTGGGGCTGATGCTGGTAAGATGAAAGTGATAAATGAGTTAGTGAACACAAATCATTAAATTGAGGTGAACCATTCTGAATCTTAAAAGGTCATAATTTTCTCACCTACGCTGCTCCCGACTGTATGAGGACTCGTCGGAAGCTGGGACGGCTGAGGCTGGGTCTGCGAGGGCTGTGTGGTCAGAGGCTGAATCGGTAGAGGCTGGGGGGCTGCCAAATCAGGGGTGCTCCCTGATCCTCCAGACCGTGCAACTAGAAGAGCAGCCGGCGGAGGCTGTGTCGAGGCCTCAGGTGTCACCGTAAGTGAAGCTGCGATCCTCCGAGCACGTTTCACCCTACTTTCCCGAGGCATATCTGCAATCTGGCATAACGCAAATTGACAAGGAAAATAAATAATTATTAGCAAAAATCAATAATATTAGTAAAGTGAATGTCAACAATTTACATTAAATGAAAATGGAAATCATTTTAGCATGAGTGTCACCGTCAAAACTAATATTTTGAAGTAAACGTCATAGACATTCACAGAAAGATTACCTCATCCGAATGAGACCAAAATGTCTCGTCATCTACATCATCTTCGCGGGGAATGTAGTTCTCATCCTTATCATTCACACTTACATTCCTCTTTCCCTTCTCGTTTGTCCCTTTAGCCAAACCAAATATAGTACATGCGGTCGGCGGGAGCCCTAGAGATGCAAGTCTTTCTGCATTCTACTTAATTGTCTTTTTTCTCTTTAATAAATAATTGGATGCTTGCACTTGACGGGACAACTCTCCTCGTTTGACCCATTTTTTCCCTCCGTTTGGCATCTTTTGCAACTATGATATATAGAAGTAAGAATAAAATGTGAAATGTAGAAATGTCTTATCCATATATGAACAAATCATAAGAGAAAATGAAATTGAAGACAATGTCATTATGTAAGACAAGATTTTTATTAATTTACTTAATCGTTACATATGCAAAACCTGAAACAAACACTACATGTCATATTCCATGTCATCATCTTCCTGACTATGAACATCATTTTCTTCTTCATCTTCGTACTCTGCCAGTGTTTCGTCCTTGTCTTGGCCATCCACGTCTGCTGACTCATCACTAAGAACGATCTCAGGATCTAGATCATCCCCAGAGTATTGGACACTAGTACCATCGACAAGAACTGGGACAACAAATGTTATTTCGTGTTGCTGAAATGCATCATTAGGCACATCGTCATCGTCATCTTCGTCATCCCGCTTAGCGGGTACATCCCATACTCCCCGATGCTTTACCCGCTCTACGACTCTCCAATTTTTTCCTTTACTGGTGTCATTGACGTAGAAGACTTGTGTCACCTGATTTGGTAGGACAAATGGATCATCCGTACACCAACGACCCGTGATATCAATGCTTGTAACATGGTCTTCGATGTTTATCTTGTGCTTGGTACTAGTGTTGTACCATTCACATTCAAATAAGACCACCTTACCCCCGTGCCGATAGGACAGTTCCCAGACTTTGCAGATGTAGCCATAGTAGTCATGCTTCACCCCTTGGTATTCCCCTTCCACGACCAATCCACTACTCTGGCTCCTACGGCATTTCTCATGGTCTTTAGTGTGGTATCGGACGCAATTGCAATCACATCCTTGATAAAGATTCACTAGGGATCTAGGGCCATTTGCTAATGACCACATCTCATCAAATGCTTCTAGTGACCCTAGAGTTCGCAATTGATTAATCTACATAAGCAGATTAAGACAAATGTATTAGACTAATGTTATTTGAAGTGCAATCCAATAATATGTAGCAATTAAAATGATGATATTTCATATGTCTTACACGCTGTTTGAACCATGCTGCAAATTCTTTTCGTTGTATTTGACCGACATCTCCAGTTCTTTGATCTTGCACTAAATGCTTGTGTTCCCTACTCAATATAGCTTTTAATGAATAAGTAAGAGTAGAGAATGAATAAAGGAGTTAACAAGCAATGCAAGAATAATCTACTAGATTGAAGCACATACTTTAGATAGGGCTCCACCTCGGGGCAATTATTCAACACAAACCATTGAGCCATGTCACGCATTTTTTGAGAAGGATCATGTGCTCTTGGCATCGGTCCGATGGGACAAACGGTTTGTGTGAATACCGACATCCCCAGGCCACGTTTGCCACCATCATCATAGCGCTCTACTCGATCAGTCTGCCTTAAATACATTGAGCAAAAAGTGAGGCACTCTTTAACAATGTAAGCCTCAGCGATTGAACCTTCAGGCTGAGCTCGGTTGCGAACGTACCCTTTTAGGGTCTTCAGAAACCTTTAGATAGCCAATGATAACAATTACGATTTTCAATGCAAGGCAGTTAGTTGCACTAATACATAAATAATTAATCAATGGTCATCAACTATTACCTTTCTATAGGGTACATCCACCGATATTGCACCGGTCCACCAAGCATGACCTCACGTGGCAAATGAACTGATAGATGAACCATCACATCAAAGAAAGTAGGAGGAAAAATCCTCTCCAACTTGCACAATATCAAAACTATCTGCTCCTCCAATTTTTTCAAATCATCGTGTCTCTGTGTTTTCGAGCAAAGGTCTTGGAAAAAGCTGCCTAACTCAAACAATGTTGTACAGATATCCTTATTCAAAAAGCCGCGCATGCCAATAGGAAGGATGCGTTGTATAAGGATGTGGCAATCATGGCTCTTTAAACCAGCTAATTTATCATTTTTCGAGGTTACACACCTTGAAAGGTTCGCCGCATAGCCGTCTGGGTATTTGATCGACTTCAAGAATTCATAAAATCCATCTCTATGTTTTGTTTCCAAAGTGTAAGAGGCATGTGGCTTCACGCTGGATCCATTGCCCCTCTCCACTAGATGCAACTCTGGCCTGATGCCCATATTTTTCAAATCCTTACGTGCTTTCTCGGTGTCCTTGTTTTTGCCCTTTATGCCCAAAATTGTTCCAACCAAAGCTACACAGATGTTCTTCTCAATATGCATAGGATCAAGGTTGTGTCGGAGTTTTTTGCACTTCCAGTAGGGCCATTCAAATAGGATGCTTTTCTTTGTCCAATTAAGTTCTTCGGAGTCACGCGGTCTTTTGTTATTCTTGCCAAACTTGACTGGCGCAAGTTCTTCTAGCTGGTCTAGTACCTTTTGCCCCTGTAAATCCAAAGAATTCTTTTCACGCTCAACCTGACCGTTGAAGGCCTTGCTTCTACGCCATTGGTGGTTCAGTTCCAAGTATTTTCGATTGCCAATGTACCCAATCTTATCTTTCAACTTCACCCCTAACGAGCTGTCGTTACATGAGGGGCAAGCATTATAACCTTTTGTGCTCCACCCAGACAAGTTACCATACGCAAGAAAGTCATTTATCGTCCACATTACAGCCGCATGCATTTGAAAGGTCTGTTTAGTGGAGGCATCATAAGTCGATACACCATGATCCCACAGCTCCTTCAACTCATCAACCAAGGGCCTAAGATATACATCGATATCGTTTCCCGGTGAGCTTGGTCCTAGAATAAGTAATGACATCATCAAAAATGGTTCCTTCATGCACATCTATGGTGGCAAATTATAGGGCATAAGTATGACAGGCCACATGCTATAAGAGGCGCTCATGTTACCGAAAGGATTGAATCCATCGGTGGCTAACCCCAGCCTCACATTACGTGTCTCTTGGGCAAACTCTGGATATTTCTTATCAAATTCTTTCCATTCCACTGAATCAGCCGGATGCCGCGCTATCCCATCGTCAACGCGCTTATCACTGTGCCATCTCATCTCTATGGCTGTCTTCCTTGACATATACAATCTGCGTAACCTCGGTGTCAATGGGAAGTAACGAAGCACCTTATGAGGGATCTTCTTTCGCTTGCCATCATTGACCTTGTACCTAGGCTCTTCACATTCTGGACATTTATCTAATTGAGCATTCTCCTTCCAGTACAACACACAATTGTGTTTGCAGGCATCTATGTTCTTGTATCCCATGCCCAAGTCACGTAATAATTTCTTCGCCTCGTAAACTGAGGCCGGCACCACATGACCTTCAGGTAAGAAGTCCTTAAAAATCTGCAGAACCTTGTCAAACGACTTGTTGCTACACCCACTTTCTACCTTCACATGCAATATCTTGATGACAAACGATAACAGAGTATCTGAGCTTTTGCATCCTGGGTACAGGCCACGCTGTGAAGCCTTCAACAAATTTTCAAAATCATGCAGGTCATCCCTCTCTTAAGTATCTTCCTCCAAGTAAGTTCCCCTACGATGGTCCTCTAACAACTCATCATATTAATCTTGATTCTCTTCCGATTCATCATCACTCTCATCTGAATCATCGGGTTGAACTATAGGTTCCCCGTGAAATATCCACCGTAGGTATGTGACCATCATTCCATGAATGTGCAAATGACTTCTCACGGTTGCATAGTCCTGCTTTCGATAGTTACAGCAATCGTTACACGGACAGTTAATCTGCCCCGCCCCGCCCGAATTCGCCTTTGTAAAATCAATAAATGAGATCACCCCAGCTATGTACTCTGCACTAAATCGGTTCTGATAACGTAATATCCAACTCCTGTCCATATCTGACGTAATCACAAGTAATTAGGAATTAGAAATAGAATCTGCTCACCAAGTCACATCATGTAATGTAAGTGGAGAATTGCAGTCACCCATGATAGGCATCTATCTTGAAATATGAATCTGTTATTATCTGTTTTCAGCTTAATTCACATGTTTTCTTTCTCTATAAATATCTATTTGATTTTAGGATGTGGTAAAGTTCTGATTTCAACGTCTATTAAAATCTTTAAAATTGACAAATAAATCATCTTCATTGAGTAAAAGTGGACTCTACTCCAAACATTTACTTCACAATAAGCATCAAAATGTAGTGAAGTAGTCTACTTTAACTTCAACCTAGTTCTCCTCATGTGAAATCCACTTCATTTTACTCCACCTCTCGTTTATCCAAACAAGGCTAACTTTGGAACTTCACTAGTAAAGTGGAGTGAAGTAAAGCCTCCAATTTTAAGACAAATCATGATATCAAAAGCAAATATTTTCAAAATTCCATCCTTTTAAAATAAAAAAGTCAAAAGACAACCTCCTTTCTCAATTAAAGGATAAAAAAACCCAAAAAATATCATCACAACTTACTTATATTTTATTCTTTCACCTTCTGAGGCTTTACTTCACTTCATTCTTTCACAAGCAAGTATTCGAGTCCCAACAGGGTCAAAAGCTTGGATCCTTTTTACAGCATGGAACTGTTACATCCATGTATAAGCCTGTATAGTTGTAAGGGTCACAAGCCTGTGGGGTTTTAGCTAGGCCCTTTTTTATTTTATTTTGTTAATACATTTATGTTATGTAAACCAATAAAATAATGTTAACATAATACACAACACACCATGTGATAAAGGATTTTAATTATTTTTGAGTCCCCTAAATTTAAGATCCGAGACCAAATGTCCTAACGAGCATTGAATAGCCAAATAAGCACACCCCATTTAATAAGCAGGTAGGCTCGGATTGGAGCTTTAGGACCGGACTTTCAATGGTAAAAATTTGACCTTCCTGTTCATGGGTTTGGAATCCGATAGTGGAGGTAGTGTGTAGCAGCTGATGAAAAATTGCCAGACAATGAGACAGCTGCTCTAGTAACCAACTAATGATTTCAGCAAATAACTTAACAACAGTTTACACAGCTACAAATCAAAATAAATTTCGAAAAAACCTCCAATAGCATCTCTAGGATAACAGAACACCTAATTACGTGTGTTCATGGAGCATGATTATCTACATTCTGGAGGAAGTTTGTTTGGATTTTTCACCCTCTTGTAATGATCAAATATGGGACATTCATTATCATCATCAAATCTTGTTGTCGCAACTATGTTGGGAATTGGGATCAGCTAAGACATTGAAATGGAAACAAAAGATCCAGAAAAGGATATGGAAGAATAAGATTGCATAAAAATAAATAATAATAATGACATAAACACAGAGCCAACTCAGCATTTCCGCTAATAAGCTTGATGCCCAAGCACAATCCTAAAACCACGACAAACATAACATATATGGGTCCATGGAAAATGAGTGAGACATGGGCGTTGTTGAAAAGTGTAAAATCATTTGAGTAAGATCCATACTCGATTCACAAATCACAACTGAGAAGGTCCATTCTTTTTGAGTCCTAACTATAACTCCCTCACCAATAATTATTTAAAAATAAATAAATAAATAAGACACCTTCTTTCTTTCTCTCTGTATACATAAATGTACGCAGAAGGTCATATGTTTATCTTCTCGTTCTAAAGTACTTCTCATCTTATTCCTTTTTTTCCTTTCATTTTCTGTTTTTTTTTTTTTCTTGAATCACAAATTAGTTGTAGGCCATTGGGTCTTTGTAAATTGGAAGTTCAAGGAGTATCTTTGCTATATTTTCTTCTTTACAGAGAAAAACAAGGAAGAAAAATTAAAACCAAGCTTTGAGATGCCTGTACTTTTGAGAGCATAGGGAAAGTTACATTTAGCTTTCCTTGAAAAAAAAAGAGCAAAAAAGAAAAGAAAATTGTAATGGGTCGTGGTTAGGCCTATAATTTATACACCATTTCTGTTGAGGCACATCCCAAGGCCTAGTCCAATTTCAACTATAAATGAGAGAGGCTGGTCATGGGCCAGGCCTAGCATTTTTACAGCTCTAAAAAGGTAATAGAGTGGGTAGTCACAAAAGAAATGTTAATGTTACTAGTAAAAAGCATACAGTTAAAACATAGGAAAAGGCATGGGAAAACCAAGAGTAAGTTGAAAGCTAGTGAGAGAAGTACATTGTCCTAAGTAAGAAGTTTAAAGAGATGAATAGAATAGAATATACATGGATGGACATTTAGACAATAAATTACACAATTATGGGCCAAACAAGTCCAACCATTCCATGCCATTGATATTGTGGCAATTTTCAGGTATAATAAAGAAATCCTGGGGTGTATTCTCCACACCAAATTCTTTCTTCAACTCTTTTTTTTTTTTTCCTTTATGGATTTCTCTCTTCTACTTTAGCCTCTTTTGGATATGAGAAACTAGGCAGAGAAGACAAGCGCAGAGAATTGTCTAAGTAGAAAATTTTTAAGTGTGGACTTCTCTGCTGTTTTGGTTCTCATCTTTCATCTTGTTATTAGTGTTTCCTATTTGTGCTTTTATTAAGTTGGTTGAACCCAGAATGATTTTATTGTATTTTGGGTGGGATTAGATCACAACCCATTTCAATATTGGTGATCCAGAAGATAGGAGAAGAAGTTATGATAAATTTGAGGTTTCTGAAGTGGGCCGATCTAGGAATGGCTAAATTCTGTTTGATTGGATTTAGATTTCAATACATTTGACATAAGTTTTTGGTGGATTACAACTGGATGCCTGGAATCTCATGTAACCAAATCAAAACACACATACTGAAGAACAATCCAATCCAATCCAATCATTCAACCATTCCCTGGAATCTCATGCAACCAAATCAAAACACACATACTAAAGAACAAAAAAAAAAAAAAAAATACAAGTCAAGAACAAAGCAAACTGAAATACCTTTTTTGATTCTCTGTTACAGAAATGGGCAAATGCTTCTGGAGAAGACAACCCCAAAAGGAGTCGACCCTATGCTGCGTCTGGAGAAACGACCGGAAAAGGGGAACAACTCGTGCTGGCTTTGGAGAAGACGACAGGAAAAGGGGGCACCTGAGTGAGTGATGGGTTTGCGCCTGATAATAGAGGTGGGTTTTTGGAGACGGAGAGAGCGAGAGACAGAGAGCAGAGAGAGACTGACAGCGAGAGAGAGAAGAGAGAGACCGAGAGATAGAGAGCAGAGGGAGAGAGACCGAGAGACAGAGAGCAGAGGAAGACCCAGAGACAGAGAGAGAGAGCAGAGAGAGAGAGAGAGAGAGAGAGACCGAGTGAGCGAGAGAGAGAGCAGGAGAGACCGAGACCGATCGAGAGAGAGAGAGAGAGAGAGAGCAGGAGTACCGAGACTGAGAGCGAGAGAGAGCAGAGAAATCACATAGAGACACCGGCCGAGAGCGAGAGAGTGAGAGAGCAGAGAGAGATACGTTTTGGAGAAAAGGGGTTTTAGAAAAGATGGGTTTTGGAGGCGGGAGAGGGAAAAGAAAGAGTGGGAAGTTAAGAGGGATTTACCGACGTTTTGAAAAACGTCGGTAAAACATTATGATTTTTTAAATTAATTCTACAATAATCTTTTACCGACGTTTAAAATAAAAAAACGTCGCTAAAATGCAATTTTACCGACGTTTTTGGGAAACGTAGGTAAAAATATCTGATTTTTTCCATCCCACAGTTTGTAAGTCAATCCTCTAATAACCTTTTACCGACGCTTTTATTAAAATCGTTGGTGAAACCCTGGATTTTATCGACGTTTTCTATAAAACGTCGGTAAAAGTGCAATTTTTACCGACAAAATAATATACGTCGGTAAAATGTATTCTTTACCGACGAATTTATGAAAACGTCACTAAAAGTGCAGTTTCTTATAGTGCTAACCAGCATTTTGCTAGTCCATTGGCAAAAGTTGTGAGCAAAAAGGTTTGAAGTTCTTTGACCTAATCTAAGAAAAGAAAGTAAATATGAATACAAAACCACTTTTGCTGGTATTCTCGGTTGCATTTAACGTATGCGCGAGCCCTTAAACCCCTAGGTTCCCCCTAGTGGATGAGTTGTACATCGTGAGGGTTTGCAATGAATATGCCCACAAAATTCTTTCTTTATTTTTTTTTTTTTTTGCAAAAGATTTTTAAAACCTATCAAAATCCAAGGAAACTTCTTCCAAGAGAAAATCTATAGACACTGACTATTCTCGATTCTCGGAATTTTCAAGGACAAATCTTAAATTCGGTTCACAAATCCCATCTTTTGGTCAAAAATTCTCGAAATAATGCTAATTGATCGTGCACGGTGAAAAGCATGTATACAAAATAAGCATCAAATGATCCACCAATAATTTCCGTGAAAATAATAATTTATTTTTATTTTTTTTTAAATTCAGGGCCGCCTAAATGTCGCAAAGAAAACAGTCTTCCTCTCAAGGCAACAATGACGGCTTTTGCACTACTGTTTTTTCAAAGGGCGCATTTTCTTTCTTTCTTTTTTTTTTTTTTTTCTTCTTCCAAACACACACATGTGACTGTACAATGCCTAGGTTCCTTTAGCTTTCTAATTAACCCATGTAACGAGCATTAGGTCAATGTCTCCCAAACCAGATGGCTTTAGGACACTAGGTATGTAAATACCCCTAAGGGCTTACTAATTCGGGTTAAAAAGGCTACGAACCCAAACTAATCACAAAACTTTTTATTCTTTTCAAGACTTCTTAACACTTTTTTTTTTTTTTTTGCTTTTTTTTTTTTTTTTTTTGCGGTCCCCAACAATAGGTAGCCCTTTTCATGTATCCACCCATCAAACCAGGAAGCTCTATACACTAAGGGTCGATTTTCCTCTTCTTTTTTTTTTTTTTTTGGAAATTAAAAACGAAAATCATAGCTTCACATTCAAAACCTTAAAAACGTATACAATCTGTGTAAAAGTGAGGGATCAAACTTCAGCACTTTTCCAAAAACTCTTTCCGTAAATAAAATAGTAAACCATTATTTTCTTTTGCCCAAAATAAATAACTTCAGCCAATAAGAATTCTCTCGGAAGTTTCCCTCTAATTTTTTTTTTATTCTTGAAAAACAAAAAAGAAAATGTAGAATGAAAATTGAACAAATGATCACAAGTCAAGTTCTAACTCACACCCCCAAACCTAAATCCAACATTGTCCTCAATGTTATGAATGCATATGTAATGTCAAAATGAACAATAAAAAAAATTGGAACATCGTACCATGTGGGGTGATTGTAAAAGAATATGATCAACCAGCTCAATTACCTTCCAAAATTGGGTTGCCTCTCAAACAGCGCTAAGTTTAATGTCGTCAGCCCGACATGACAAAAAATTATTAGTCCTGGTAAATTGGGTCTTCCAGAAGGATATCCTCAATGTTTTTATCCTTTAGTTCCAGAAACGGTTTCAATCGTTGACCATTCACTTTGAAAATATCCCCATTCTTGGGATTTTCAATTTCCACTGCACCATTAAAGTAAACAATCCTGACAATGAATGGACCAGTTCATCGGGTTCGTAACTTTCCTGGAAATAGGTGTAATCGGGAATTATACAAAAGGACTTTCATACCAGGTTCAAATGATTTTCTTAAAATTGACTTATCATGGTTCAACTTCATTCTTTCGTTATAGATCTTGACATTCTCATAGGCATCATTTCGAAGTTCTTCCAACTCATTGAGTTGCAATTTGCGCAGAGTACCCGTAGTGGGTAAGTCAAAATTAAACTTCTTAATAGCCCAATAAGCTCTATGCTCCAATTCAACAAGCAAGTGGCTGTAGACACCTCATTTTGACACCCCTGTGGACAATTTAATACTCAAATTATTGAGCCCCAATTTTGCCCCGTTTGGACAATTTTGAATAAATAAATTAAAACCTTCATTATCATGCATATTTAGGAAGGTTGCATCATTATAGGCCTTTTCTTTTATGGATCTCACTTCCATGATAATCTACCTTTGATAAGCTTCTTGATGATATAAAGATTTAAAGCATCCGATGATTGGACCAAAAGATATGCCCTTTTTTTTTACGAATTTAATATATGTGCGCACCCCAAAAATTCAGATATTTTATAGATCTTCAAATGAACCTAACCCATATATCATTAGGACCTACTTGTTGAGAGATTCCCTCTGATACTGAGATTTTAAAAATCTGACGGTCGGATAAGAAGTTATGTCATTTTCTTAAAAATTAATCAAGCCTGGGTCCCTTAAAAAAATCAAGTCTTTTCTTGCCCTTCAAATTACTCAAACCCATACACCAATATGATCTACTCATCTAGAAATTTCTAACAGTACTCAGATCAAAAAATCGGACGGGCGGATTGAAAAATTATGGCAGCGGGACCCACACTCCAAAGTGCCTGCATGAAAAATCACTCACCATTTCTAGACCTCTGATCGCCCCAAAAGTCAATTCATTGTGACCTAATCGGCGAGAGCTTTCCGATAATATGTAGAACGTCGAAATCTGACGAGCGGATCAAAATTCACGAAGCCTGGACCCCAGCGATGATAGACTGATCCATTTTGTCAGACTGGGCCCAAACCCATCCAATCTGAACCAAATCCAAACCCAATCCAAACCCAGCCTAAGCTTGACTCCAACCCAACCTGACCCACAACTCAGACTCGAGCCTAAACCGACCCAGATCCGTCCGGCCCATCACCTGCATGAGAGAGGAGAGTCCGCGAGATCTGGACTCTCCCCTCTCCCTGATATCTCTGTTTCGTTCTCCATCTCTATCTCTATCTCTATCTCCCTCATCTCTATCTGTACTTCCCCAGAACTCATCTCAATGTCCCATCTCTAACTCCCTCATCTCTACCATCATCATCGACGGCTGTCACTGCTGCCCCGATAAACCCTGTCTCTTCTCTCTATCCCACCCAGGCGCAGATCTCTCTTTCCTCCAGATCCAAAAAACCTCCCTCCGGGGATCTCTCATCACTTCTTCATCCCAGCCCAGTCACCATCACCCGGCCGGACCTTCTCCATCCGTCTCTCCTCCCTCACAGCATCTCTCCTCATCCTCTCCATCTCACAGCCATCTTTGTCTCCAAACGTCACCTCCATCACAGCACGAAGGCTCCTCTCATCTCCATCTGCGCAGATGTTAGGAGTCGTTGATCAAGAACACAATACAAACTGAAGGAATGACTCACTCATTGAAGAACATTGATCCGGCTTTAAATAGCCTTACAATAAGCTGCACTAACTAGAAAACAGAAAAATAGCTCATGATTCCATGATCTAAGCTACGTGATACATGTAGCAAGGAATAAGTCAAAAACTAACTCAACTCCCCTAGAAACTAGGACTTATTCTAACAGAAAGTAAATCAACTTGATACTCTAACTGAAAATCCTAACTCCAAGCAATTGACTCCTTCAATCCCTCCCTTAAACTAACTGCTGTGAGGCAATTAGTTTACATCTGTGACATCACATACTCCCAGCTTCTCCCTGAGCTTCTGAAATGCATCCAGCTTTAACGGCTTGGTCATCAAGTCTGCTACCTGGTCTTGTGTTCCACAGTGAATTAGTTCAACTTCACCATCTTTAGTGAGATCTCTCAAGAAGTGAAAACGCACATCAATGTGCTTACTCCTCCCATGCATGACTGGATTTTTGGAGAGTTTAATTGTCGAACTATTATCACACATTACAGTAGTACTTCCTTCCTGTGAATGGCCTAATTTCTTCAAAATCCTTCTCATCCAAACTGCCTGGCAAGCACAGGCAGCAGCTGCCACAAATTCTGCTTCTGTGGTTGAAAGGGTAACTATGGGCTGTTTCTTGGATGACCATGAGACTGCACCACAACTCAGTAAGAACACATAACCAGATGTGCTCTTTCTGTCCTCCAAATCACCAGCATAGTCACTATCCGTGAATGCTAGTAGCTCTTTTTCCCCTCTCTTCTTATAAAAAATCCCCTAGTCAATGGTGCCCTTCAAATACCTCAATATTCTCTTGGCAGTTTGCAGGTGAAGTTCAGTTGGTCTCGCCATGTACCTGCTTATAAGATTAACACAGAACATCATGTCTGGACGTGTGGTAGTGAGATACATTAAGCTTCCCACTATTTGCTTGTAATAGGTCTCATCCACTGTGATTCCATCATCATCCCTACACATTTTAGACCCTGGCACAATCGGACTATTCACTGGATTACTCTCTTGCATCCCAAAACGTTTCAAAACCTCCATGGCATATTTTCTTTGACAGATAAAAATACCACCAGGTTTTTGCAATACTTCAATGCCAAGAAAGAATCTCATTCTCCCCAAATCCGTCATGTCAAACACTCTCATCATTGAACTTTTAAAATCAGACATCATAACCTCATCATCACCAGTGAAAATTAAATCATCCACATAAACACTCACAATCAAAACTTTACCTTCACTGCTCCATTTGATGAACAAGGTCTGCTCATTAGGACATCGTTGGAACCCTTCATTGATGAAATGTGCTTCAATACGGCTAAACCAAGCTCGTGGAGCTTGTTTTAGGCCATATAAAGCCTTATGCAGCTTGTAAACCTTGTGTTCACTGCCTTTCTTCTCATATCCTCTTGGCTGCTCCACATAGACATCCTCATCAAGTTTACCATGGAGAAATGCAGACTTTACATCAAGCTGAAATATCTTCCAATTCCTCTGTGCTGCAAGGGCAATTATCATTCTCACCGTATCCATTCTTGCTACTGGAGCAAACACTTCAGTGTAGTCCACTCCATGCTGTTGAGAGTAGCCCTTAGCCACCAGACGAGCTTTATATTTGTCCACTTCACCGAGCTCATTAAGCTTTGTTTTAAAAAGCCATTTGACTCCAATCTTTTTGGCACCAGGTGGCAAATCAGTGAGCTTCCAGGTTTGATTCTTCTCGATTGAGTTGATCTCAGAATCCATTGCCATCCTCCATCTTGAACTCTTCACTGCTTCTACAAAGCTCACATGATCTGTGGATTCAACTAAAGCCATATTGACCTCATTTTCTTCTTCTGACAACCCTTCTCCACTAACATAGTCCTCCATCCAGATAGGAGCCTGCCTGTTTCTTCCTCCACCTACATTGATTGTTTCTCCAGAAGATGCATTCACTGCCATTGGAACTTCATCATCTGCTGTTTCTTCAGCTTCACCACTGCTTTCACTAACTGTTTCATCACCTTCTTCTACGTATGCATCAGTTTCATCACCCCATTCTAGATCCATCAACACATGCTCTTCATAGCTTGCATCCCAATTCCACTGTTTATCTTCCTCAAACACCACATCCCTACTGATTATGACCCTTTTAGAGATAGGATCATATAACCTGTAGGCTTTGGACTCGTCACTAACCCCTAAAAGCACACATCTGAAGCTTTTATTTTCCAGCTTTGTCCTCCTTGCATCTGGCACATGAACATGTGCCATACACCCAAAAACTCGAAAATGCTCCACTGTAGGTTTCACACCACTCCAGGCTTCTTCTGGAGTAACATTTTTGACAGCCAACGTAGGACACCTATTCAGCACATACATGGTCCAATTCACTGCCTCAGGCCAGAAGGTTTTAGGAATCTTCTTTTCTGAAAGCATAGAACGAACCATGTTCATCACAGTTCTGTTTTTTCTCTCGGCCACTCCATTTTGCTGTGGAGTGAATGCTGCAGTCAGCTGCCTCTTGATGCCACTCCTTTTGCAAAACTCTTTGAACTCATCTGAATTGAATTCTCCTCCCCTATCAGTGCGCAAGCACTTGATATACATGCCAATTTCTTTCTCAACAAGGTTTTTAAAACATTTAAAGGAATGTAAAGCTTCTGACTTGTTTACTAGAAAGTAAACCCATGCTTTTCTACTGAAATCATCAATAAAGCATAAGAAATACCTCTTCTTGCTGTTTGATGTGGGAGTTACAGGACCACATATATCTGCATGAATGAGTTGTAACTTCTCTGTAGCCCTCCATGCACTCTTTTTGGGGATGGGATCTCGATGTTGCTTTCCAATTAAGCAATTGGTGCAAATCACTGTGCTGACAGGGAGATGAGGCAGACCACGTACCATGTTCTTAGTTTGCAAAGTATTCAAACCTTTGTGGCTCAAATGGCCATATCGGCAGTGCCATAAATGGGAGAGGTCTTGTGAGCTTGTGTGGAAACAGGCAGCTTTCTCTTCTTGCACGTTGGCCGATAGAATGAACATTCTATTGACTGTCATATTTGTTTGAATGATCAAACCCTTGTCTGGATGGTAGATCTTGCACATTCCTGCATTGATTAGAATTGCAAGCCCTTTTTCCTGTAATTGTCCCACACTGATGAGGTTGTTCTTCAATTCTGGAATGTAGAAGACTTCTGTAATGACATGGACTAAACCATTCAAGTTTAGTCTAACATTTCCTCTACCAAGCACTATCATTCTGGTGTTGTTTCCAAGCCTCACATTTTGTGTAAAACTTTCATCCAGCTCACTGAACATGGTCCTATCTCCACACATGTGATTTGAGCACCCTGAGTCCAAAAACCATGCATCCTCTCGCTTGCCTTCATGCATCTCAACGTAGGACATTAACAGCATCTCTTCATGCTCATCTAATTCTCCATAGTTTGCCTCTTTGTCCCCGTTGGGACACTCATACTGAAAATGGCCAAGTTTATGGCACTTATAGCACTCAACTATGGCTTTATTGAAGGCTTCACGCCCTCTTCCTCTACCTCTTCCTCTGCCACGCCCTCTTCTACCATTTCTTTCATCAACAGTCACCTTTAGAGCTTGTTCCTCTCCATTGCTCCTGTGGAATTTTTGCTCATGCACAATGAGTGAACTTTGCAGTTCATCAATGGTGAGTGCATCAACATCCTTAGATTCCTCGATCGAGCAAACTATATAGTTAAATTTGTCAGTCAAGGATCTAAGAATCTTTTCCACAATTATAACATCTCTCATTTGTTCGCCGTACACCCGCATTTTGTTAGCAACTGACATAACTCGAGTAAAATAATCAGTAATGCTCTCAGTCATCTTCATCTCCAGAGTTTCAAAATCCCTCCTTAGTGCTTGAAGAATCGAGCGCTTCACCCTAGCATTGCCTTCGTATTTCTTCTTCATCGAGTCCCAGATCTTCTTTGAGGTGTCCTTTTCCAATATAGTCTCCAGAATGGTTCTGTCGATCGCTTGGAAAAGGTAATTCTTCACCTTTAAGTCCTTCAGCTTCAGCTCCTCAAGCTTCTTCTGTTGTGCCTCTATCACAGCTGCACCTGCCTCTAGTTCTGTATAGCCTGTTTCTACCAGGCTCCAATACTCTTTGCTTCTCAGGAAATTCTCCATAAGCATGCTCCAATGATCATAGTGACCATCAAAGCGTGGTATTGCAGGTTGGATAAAATTTCCTTCGCTTGTTGTCATCTCTCTCTCACACTGTTTTTTTTAAGTCACTCAAAGCTGCGGCTTTCTTTCGTCTCAGGCCCAGTGGGGGCTCTGATACCAATTTGTTAGGAGTCGTTGATCAAGAACACAATACAAACTGAAGGAATGACTCACTCATTGAAGAACATTGATCCGGCTTTAAATAGCCTTACAATAAGCTGCACTAACTAGAAAACAGAAAAATAGCTCATGATTCCATGATCTAAGCTACGTGATACATGTAGCAAGGAATAAGTCAAAAACTAACTCAACTCCCCTAGAAACTAGGACTTATTCTAACAGAAAGTAAATCAACTTGATACTCTAACTGAAAATCCTAACTCCAAGCAATTGACTCCTTCAGCAGATCCCAGACTCCCCTTTCATCCTTCATCTCTTATCATCTCCATCTCCAGAACTCTCACCACATATCATCCTCTATCATAGCGCTGTCCCCTGCACACAGCGCCGCCCACGCGCAGCACCAGTACCCATCTCCCCCCACCAGACGTTCGCTACCCTCTGTTACATCTTCCTCCGCCAGACGCACACCAGCAAGCCTGACGCACGCAGGAGCAGCCCCGGCCCACACACAGCACCTTCTTCCTCCTCCTCGCGCCACCAGACGCCTCCCCTGCGCAGGTACATTCCCCTTCCCTCTCTGTCACCTGCACCCACGCACAGACCTCTCTCTCTCTCTCTCTCTCTCTCTCTCTCTCCCTCACACTCTCTCTTCCTCTTCCTTTCTACCTCTCTCCACCTCTCTGCAACACCGCTACACCCATCTCCTCCCCTCTTCCCTCTCCAATCTCTCCTTCTCCGCTCCATCTCCCTCCTTTTCTTCTTTCTTCTCCCGCCTGCTACCTGCACTCACCAACCCCTCTCCCTCCGTTCTCTCTCTCTCTCTTCGTCTCTGTCTGTTCTCTCTCTTCTACTCTCCCTCTCTTTCAACCTCTCATCTCTCTTTCTCGCTTAGCCCGCACTCTCTCTCGCCTGCTCTCTCTCTCTCTCTCTCTCTCTCTCTCTCTTTCCCCTCACCTTCCTCTCTCCCTTCTTTTCTCTCTTCCCCCTCCACCTCACCAGCACACACCCACTTCTCTTCCCCACTGCACTCTCCCTTGCGGCTGGCACACACCCACCTGCACGTCCCCCATTTTCGTCTTTCTTTCCTCTCTTCTTCTTCTTCTTCTCCATATTCTTCTTTCTCCACCAGCACCTCTCTGCACTCTCTTCCCTCTCCCCGCTCTTCTCCTCTCCTTCTCCTCTCTGCTCTCATCTCTCTCGCTCCCCACCTCTCTCTAGCCCTCACTGCTCCCCTTTCTCTCTCCTCTTTTTCCTTCCCTATTCCTCTCCCTCTTCCCTCGCCTTCTTCCTCCTCTATTCTGCCCTGCGTGCCCACCTGCGTTGTATTCTCTCTTTTCTCCCTCTCTCCTTCTCTTCCTCTCCTCCTCCCTCTCTTTTCTTCCTCTCCCTCTTCTCTTCTCCTTTTCCACTGCCTATGCTCCTGCACCTGCACACGTCCAACACACACCCCTTCGCTGTTTTCTTTCTCTTTCTTTTCCTTTCTTTTCTTTTTCTCTTCTCCTCCTTGCCACAGCCCCTCCACGCTGCCAACTTCTTCTTCCTCTACTACACCCACCATCACAACCTCATATCAACACTTACCCCACAAACCAAACGCCATCCAAACAGCACCACTCCCTCGGTTCTCTCTGTTGCCTTCTTCTCTCTCTCTCTCTCTCTCTCTCTCTCTCTCTCTCACGTGGGACGAAGGCATCGACGCAGAGAGGAAGTCCACCGAGAGGAAGAAGCTCTCGTTCACGGAATTTTTCACCCTTCCAATCCCAATCATCACTAGTGGCTGGCCCATATCATCAATATCACCCTTGTCATCAAGTTGGGGCCCACTTCAGAAGGTTGCTCTATATCTGAACATAAGGCCGGATTTCAAAAGTCAGATCCGAAATTTATAGCGAGAACTGGTGTGATCTTTTCTTTCTTTCCAATATTTTACTCTTGTTAGTTTTAGATCTTGGTAACTTGTGTAATTATGTGCATATTTAATTAGTTTTTTAATTTAGTTGCATATTCATCATTAATTTATCTGCATAGTAGTTTAATTGTGCGCGTTTTAGATCTCATTGTATACATTCATCTAATTCATTCATAATTTGTTTATTTGAATCATTTGTACGTAGTAGTTTGCATTACATTCAAGCACCCATCATTTACATCTCCATTCTCCGTTTTCGTTAACTTAGCCCTTTCGAGACTAGGAGAGCGGTGGTAGGCGGGCTGGCCCTTCCATGGGGTCAGCCCATCTATGCACCCCAATGTAAAAGAGATGAACGGTTAGATTGGGTTCCATGCATACCCCTAGTTAGGCCCTTCTAACCCTATATTTACAAAAATCCAAAAAAAATAAAAAATTCCCAAAAAATCAAGAAAAATATTTTACTTTTCTTTTCTTCATTCAACCTTCGCCAATTTTCACCATTGAGCTTCATGCTATTAGGGTAGGCTATACTTGATTCATGAATTCATTGATATCTAAAAACGAATTTTCAACACATGCTATATTTTTAAAACCATCTTCCACCCATGCTTTCATTATCACCTCAATGCACTAAGTAACACCGACCCTTAGGTGTCAGTGACCGCGACATCGTCTACTCTTCTACGCGACTCCCTTGGCCCTAGGCGATAGCCTCCTAGTGGACTCCCTATGATTGACAGTAGCACACAGGTCCCTCACTCTCTCCTAAGTTAGGTTAGCTTAGTGTGTATCCACCCCTAATGTGCCCTAAGCGATTGTTGGTTTTAACATGGGCCTGACGGACGATAGTCCACTTCTCTAGGTGATCTTTCCCTAGATCGACCGGGAGCCTTAGTCCTCCCATCTTTAGATCAACGTTGTAGTGGGCACCTAGGCTTTCATTTGAGCATCATGGCACATGTGCTTTTAACCCTTTTTCAAGCATCCTTGCATGCATGTTTTCAAATAAAGCCTACCCTTCCCCCGCCAAGGGATTCGAGGAGGGTATCCAGTGAACGGAGTTGATCCCCCTCAATGAATATTGGCACCCACCCCTTTTTCTATTTTGTTTTACTTCATTCTATTTTTCATCATTTTCTAGTATTTTTTTAGCTAAATGAAATAGATGATGCAATACTTGAATATTTTTGGGTTGCAAATCGATGAATTGGGAATGTGCTAGAGGTTATAGTTGTTGATTACACCTTTAATCACATGTATGCCCAATTTGGAGTATTTATCATCACCATTTGTTTATCTGTGTGAAAATCATCTTTTCAATACAACTTACCACGTACCAAAGTGAATTTCATATGAAGAGTTACTGCATTTTCTATAAAATTGTATTTTTCTTATGATATATATGAGGATGCACAATATAAACATAGTTTCCTGCATTCTTGGTCTATGGTAGAACTTCTATAAATGAACACATCAATGATCTTTCATAAGGACCTGAAATCATAGCGATCTGATCTCCATGCTATTTATCAGAATTTTTTCTATAGTGGACCGAATCGTGCATCAAACCTAGCGTGTGACTGAATTTCTGATGTATATAAATTTCAGGATCTTCCATTATTTTTATGGTCATATATCATTATGTTTCAGATCAAATCACGTCATGCTGATGTTTTTAACTCATGTATATCTAAATCACCTTTCCAATAAGTCCAGAATCATGAAGTTTCGGTCTAAAATGGATTTTCTAAACATCCTGAGCCAAACTAGTCAAAACTAACAAATTGCTCTGTAGCTAGCAGATTTCTAAAGCCTATTCACTGTTTTCAGGGCCCTCTTTCGATGATTTCTAAGTTGAATTGAGATTCCCTGATTTTTCTGAATATTATCATGCCAATTTTCTTTTATTGAGATTTGGTTTCAACTGATTTCAATTTTTGAAGAAATTATTAAAAATCGGACAGCTGGTCTGAGTCATGGGCTCTGCACTGCAGAAAACTCAGCATGTAAACTGGGATTTATGCACATAATAACAAGGGTTTATTTTCATTTAAAATTCATGTAAAATTTACAGGAGCTTCCCCTTTGGGTCTATTAACTCCCATAAAAATTTCAAATTAATTGGAGTCTTATAAAATTTATCAAAATTCAGAAGTGGGCCCTGGTCATACACCAAATTCTACAGTGCAGAAAATCCAGCAGGTTAAGTTGGCTTTGTGTGCATAATCATGAATGGTTATGTCAATTCAGAATTCGTGGAAAATTTACAGGAGACTCCTATTTGGGTCCATTAAGTCTCATAAAAATTTTAGACTAATTGGAGTCCTGTAGAAATTATAAAAATTCGGAGAGTGGACCTATGTCAGGGGCCAGATCCTGCAGTGTAGAAATTCCAGCATATTTAATCTGATTTGTGTGAATTATTTCATGTGGTTCCAATAACCATAAAAACCCAAAATTAAATATGGGACTTTATCATCGCATACACTGAATCCCTATAAAATTTGAGACTGATCCGAGTTACAGAAAAATTATTAAAAATTGGGAAACCAGCATGCAAGAACCCCTAGAATTCAAGATTATGTTACCTATTTCATATTTCAGCCATTTTTCTTTCTTTTCTTCTAAATGCATGGAACTTGGTCTTCTCACTCATCTCAAATTTCAAAGATGGACTAATCCCCATAACAATGACCCGAAATAATATTGATGAGACTGTCACGCGTTGCCGGCGGCGTTGTGATGAGTGGGACCCTTAATTTCCCACATGGAGGCGATCAAACGGAGTCATGGCCGTTTACCATGACTGGCGATCACATTTTTTTTTTAACCATTTCGAAGATTAGTCGGGAATCCTCGGAATTGGTAGGTACTTTCTCGTATCGCTTTATATAACACTGTGTTTCCACCCACATCGGGTCCGGAAATCACATCCGACAGTAGCATGCCTTGCCATAGACCAACCTATATGGGGGACATCCCAATAGGTATCTTATAAGCGGTTTGATAGGCCCACAGACGAGTCTTTCCGAGCGGGATTGACCATCTTTTCCAGAATTTGTTTAATTTGCCTATTTGAAATTTCCGCTTGGCCACTTGTTTGTGGGTAATAAGGTGTAGCAACCTTATGGGTGACAGAATATTTTTTTAACAAATGCTCAAAGGGACGGTTGCAAAAGTGAGTGCCTCCGTCACTAATGATTGCTCTAGGTGTACCAAAGCAAGAAAAGATATGATCTCTCACGAACTTAATTACCACATGGTGGTCATTCTTCTTTGTCGGTATGGCTTCCACCCACTTGGAGACATAGGGTGTGTTTGGCATCGTGCCATATGGATGTTTCCATGTTCCCCCGAGATATGAGTGTTGAAAACATGTTTGGTATGTGTAAATGATTGTTCCGAATTTTGTTCTCACGGGAAGGAATCTCAAAATCTTAACCTTCCAGCATAAGAAAGTTGGAACAAAAAAACTTTGTTTCTTTTAAGAAACAACTTTCTGGCAAAATTGTTTCATTCTTATCTCTTGCATTTTAAAGAATATTATTTGAAAATTCTAAATCCTTTTACTTATCCTAAATGTAGGCCCTACATTCACAATCACAAAGGAGGTGGCCCCACTTTATAATTCCTAGAGGTTGGTCACATGGTCACAATTATAAAAGGTGGGCCCTTATTATAATTCTTTAATGGTGGGACCACATTATAAATTGTTTATAAAGGTAGGCATCATATTGTAGTTTCTCTAGGTGGGTCCCGTGTCCACAATCACATTTTAATGGTGGCCCCATATTCAGATTTCTAAATGTGGGTACCACATTGTAATTTTTAAAGTTGGGTCCCGTGTTTACAATTAACAAAATGTATGGCCCCACATTTTAATGATGGCCCCATGTTTGGATTTCTAAATGTGGGTACCACTTTGTAATTTTTTAAAGATGGGTCCCGTGTTCACAATTAACAGAAAGTATGGCCCCACATTATAATTCATATAAAGGTGGGCCCACATTGTAAATTTTATAGATGTGCTACCCTCATGTTTTAATTTTTAAAGGTAGGCACCACATTCTAATTTCTAAAGGTGGGCCATGTGTCTACAATTACAAAAAATGTGGCTCCACTTTGTAATTCATAAATATGTGAGTCACATGGTCTTGATTACAAAAGGTGGACCTGTAAGACCCCGAACCGAGCGACTCGATTAGTACTAATTAAGTTGTGCGTTAGTGCTAAGCTTGATTAGTGATTTTTGACTAAGCTTGGATTAGAATAGCCCTTTTATGGTTTTGGGGGAGTGTTAGTACTTTGTGTTGGTGGGACCCTTTGGGGGTTCCCTTTTTGGATGGCTTTACTATTGTGTGGGGGGTTGTTCGTATTCCAGTGAATTGCATTTATATTCCGTTTTACTCGTCTTGTTAATCCCTACAACTTTCGTGTTGATCTCGTACTCGTCCGGAACCCCGAAAACCCGATTTTCTTGCATTGAGGGCAAAACAGTCATTACACATCAAATCTGTACCCAAAACTTGATATCTCCGAAACCCACGAAACATATACTTTTTAGAAACTAGATATTTCGACGATCACTTTTCTCTTCTTCGTCGATTTCATCCGAGGTCCCGAGATTAGTGATTTCAGCCTCCGAAGACTTTCTAGTGGTGGAACCCACACCCATTGCTTTTTATAGAGAACTCTTTTCCTCCATTTCTCTTTTTCCAGCACAAGCTCAAGAACAGCCTAGGGTTTTTTTTCTCTCTTCTCTTCTTCTTCTTCTTGCTTCCTCATCCCAAGTCCCTACCAAACCTTACACCAATCAAGAATGAACTTCACCCTCTTCTTCCTCACTACTAGAGCTACTCATTGATATCATTTGTGGAAGGATCTACTCAACTCAAGACCCTCATTGAGCTCACCTTGTCCATTTGAAGAACTTACAAGTAAGCTCCTTCCCTAATATCTTAGATCCTTGTTCTTTTAGTCTTGGGAGAGCCCTATCTTCATTATTGTGAGTCTCTCTTCTTGTTTCTTGGTTTGACCCATTTTAGGGTTTGTTTTTGGGGTTTTTTGGTGTAGCTTGGTATTTGGCTTGGAAGAGTGGATTAGAGCTTGGATTTCTTGATTTAGAGACCTTGAGGCAAGTGGATGTTTAGTTTTAAAAGTGATTTCCATGATCTAATGTTTGTATTTATTGTATCATTTATGATGAGCTTTTACTTGCATTCATGATGCTATTAAATGCTTTTGAAAAGAGTTGGTAAGCATCTTTATTGTCTTGAAACATGATTTCTAGCTTTTGGTTTCATCTATTGTCTTTAAATCATGGATTGTAGTTTTGGTTCATCTTTTGTACAATGCCTAAGTGAATCCTTTTGATGATGGTTGTCTTCTTTCTCTTGGTGATTGTATGGATGTCAAATGGGGAATGAAAAGAATTGGTTTGGGGAAAAGGAAAGCCTGAATCTGAACCCAGTGAAGAAATTCCCGTGACTGGCGGTCAGCTGGCGGTCGCCCAGCGGCTAGCCGCCTGGTGACTAGCGGCTAACCGAAGCAAGTTCGGTCACTTTTCCAGAGAGCTGTAACCTCACGGTCAGCTCCGCGGTCAGCTAGCGGCTAACCGCTGTGTCCATCGACGGCTAACTGCCATCCAACCGCTTAGTTACGGTCACTTTTCCAGAGAGCTGAAATCTCGCGGTCAGCTCCACGGTCAGCTAGCGGCTAACCGCCAGCCAACCGAATTGAAGCTGTTACAATTCCAGAGAGCTGCAATTCTACGGTCAGCCTCACGGTCAGCCAGAGGTTAACCGCCAGATTCACAGCAGCTAACCGCCATCTGACCGCAAGGTAACCGAAATTCCCTGAACTCCATGAATAAAAGAGGATTGAAGGGAGCCTCCACCCCATTGCTTGTGAACCTTTCTGAGAGCAATGGGCACCGCTCACCTGGGATTGTGTTCTAAGCATAGGTGAAGTGTTTGTTGGTAGTACGTTAGAGAGAGAAACTACATCATCGAGATTCATTTAAGCATTGAGGCTACTATAGTGTATAAGGAACCCGGAATGTCTCCCAAATGCAAAGAGTACCAAGTTTCCTTTATTATACGGACATACGGGATCCCTATTCACTTGGATTAGTTTTAACCCGACATTGTCTTGGCTTTTCAAAGAGTACTTTACCTTGTTATTCTCGAAATTAATGATTTAGGATCTATCATCCCGAAACTTTGAAAGTATACTCGTACCGTTTTGCTAGCTTTGATATACATGCCAGACCTGATATGATAGTCGTGCCTTGAGCACCCACGTCTTGCCCGAATATAGTCTTGTACTTGATTTATTTTACACCTGTCTCGATTTCCATGTTTTGACCTGGTTTCTTGTACATGACTCATACGCCAAAACCTTGAGGCAATATTGGGCCAGAGCTTTGTAGTGCGAGCCCATGAGCCAAAAAGAGAACATGCATACACGTACCTGTTTTAATTACTTGCATATAACCTATGAGTCGGCACCACTAAGCTTGGATACCTTGTTAGTCTGATCAACTGACTAGGTGATCCCCCTCTTGTCTTGCTAACTGCAGTTTGGGTCCTGATACCGCAGATTGCTACTGTGGTTCCTGATGCCCGGCTCGCTACCGTGGTCATGTCTAGTACATAGTATATATGTATATGTATTTCGTTGTACCTCCTCACTTCGGTGACTGAGGTCAACGCCTTGACTTGCTTGCTCTATCACTTCGGTGATAGAGGATTTAGCCTTGTGTGGTTGCCATCTTGCTTGTCTCCTGATTTCCTTGGTTACCCTTACTTATTTTACCTTGCATATATGTTTTAACTAAATGATGCATTTACTCATGAAAGTATTATTTAGACAGGTTCAACTGTTTCCATAGCAAATGTTTTATCATTAAATGTTCTTATCTATTCATCTACCTGCCAGACCGTCGTGTCTGACCCTTTGCTTTGGTACTCAGGTCCCGTTGTCGGTTATCCCGAGGAGGAGTCAGAGGAGGCGGTCGGAGAACCGCAGCCGCTAGTTGAGTGGCGTGCTGACGATGTTAGGTAAACATCGGGCTGCCGAGTTGCGAAACGTTTTGGGGAAATTGTTTGAATAGTTTTCTGGTGGTTATTGTTTTGTATATTGGCCTTTGTTGGCCTCTATTTTTGGGAATTGTAATTAACTGATCTTCTGATTAAACTTGAATATGTACTTTTGGGTTATGCTTTAGGACATTGCTCATTCTGATACTCATATTCAAATGTAATCAGCCTTGATATTTTGGAAAATGAAATACATGCTCGATTTACCATACGCTTCCGCAATTATACTATATAGCTATGTGTGTTGGAATATCCTCACCGCGGACACCTGTGGGAAATCACGTGCACGGGTAATGAGTGTACTTTTGTTAACCCGTGTACGCTTGATCATAAACATATTTTAATTATTGTCATCACCCCATATGATCATATCATTGGCTTCATCCCAATCAGTCCCGATCCCGGATTTGGTCCGCGGACCCGGTCCGGGGTCGCGACAGGACCCACATTATAAATCCTATTGTGTGGGGTATTTCCATAAACCAGAAAATTACCTCCCAGTTTGGTAGAAGTACCAATTAGGGCATGCTCTGGGCCCGGTCTCCATCAGCTCGGCAACAGTGCCAGCAAGTACCGAGACCTGGCCTACCTCGGTAATAGTAACCGAGCACGCTTCCTTGGAGTTCGGCATCTCATATTTCAGCAATAAACTCCCGAGGTGGCACTCTCGGCCTCGGTGTCTTCTCCAGTTCGGCCAAGCGCCGAGGTGAACACTGGGCGTCTTAATCTTCATTATGAGATGGGACGGCTGCTTTATAGGGAGTCCCTGACAAATAGGGTGGCCACCGGCCATTGATAAGGGCTTGTTCCTATCAACAGATCACATCCACATTTATGTGAGGGATTTGAGGGGAGGTCTGATGGGACAAGTATCCTCACCTACCCCCACTAAGGATCCTAGGTGTGGGCTGATGGGACAAGTATCCTCACCTACCTCCACCGTGGAACCTTCCACTCTCCTCTATATATACCTGCATGGTAAGACATGAACAGGTATGCAAGATACAGTCCACATTCTCTTTATTTTGCTCACATCTTCTTCCTCACTTCACCCTAGTTCAGTGACTGCACTAACTCAGGCGTCGGAGTGCCTTTGGCTGACAGCAGCCGCGGGCCCTGACCTCTGTTTTCTTCTCCATTTCAGGTTCCAGACCATCAGAGACGTTCCTGCTCAGCTAAATAGCTTATCCTTAAACTCTCATTATCATCTAAACCAAGTCCGTAATTTTTAGGCATGCACACCTATGCATGTTAGCTTATATTCTAATTTCTAAAGGTGGATTCCTTATTTACATTTACAAAATGTTGGCCCACATTATAATTCCTATAACGGTGGGCCCATATTATAAATCCAATGGATATGGATTCCATGTTCCAATTTTTAAAGATGGGTACCACGTTGAGACTTCTACAAGTGGATCCTATATATGATTATAATAGTACTGCAAACAATAAAAGGTGGGGTCCCACATTGTAAATCTCATATTTGTTACTTGGATCAAAACTTTTATAATTTTACCAAACAAGTTCCGTACGGCATATTTTTAGTAGAGTAATTTTATATAATATTGCCAAACAAGTTCCGCAGAGTATAGACTCAGAACAATCTGATCTCAGCACAACCTAATTCGAGCACAAAATTGGGAACAACAAGAGAACAATGCCAAACAGGCCCATAGTCTACTGCCAACAAAATGTAAAAATTTCCAAAGGAATTTGGAAATGGCCCAATGAAGTCAATTCCCCACACATCAAAATTTTCCACCACAAGTATGGGATTCAAGGGCATCATGATCCTTCGATTGAGCTTGCCAAGCTTTTGACACCTCTCACAGTTCAAACAGAAAGTGTGGCAATCTTTAAAAATAGTGGGCCAGTAAAATCCACACTGCAAAACTTTTGCAACTGTCTTTTTCGAACTAAAGTGGCCCCTACAAGCATGATCATGGCAGAAGGAAATGACCGAGTAATGATCATGATCAAGAATGAATCTCCTGATGATCTGGCCCGGACAGTTTTTAAAAAGATAGGGTCATCCCAGAAAAAGTACTTGACCTCAGCTAGAAATTTTAATTGATCTTGTTTTGACCAATGGGTAGGCCTCTCCCATGTAGCAAGGTAATTAATTATATATGCAAACTAGGGGATTTGAGAAATACTGAGCAATTGTTCATCAGGAAAACTTTCATTTAGTGGGACCTCATTTGATGGCTTTAAATGTATCCTAGAAAGATGGTCTGCTAAACATTCTCACACCCTTTTTTATCTCTTATTTCCAAATCAAACTCTTGTAGCAAAAGGATCCACCGGATCAATCGTGCTTTTGCATCCTTTTTGGACAGAAGGTATCTCAAAGCTGCATGATCCGTGTAGATGATGACTTTAGACCCTATTAAGTAGGACCGAAATTTCTCCAAGGCAAAAATTACTGCAAGCAATTCTTTTTCAGTGGTTGTGTAGTTGAGCTGTGCATCATTAAGGTTCCTACTAGCATAGTAAATCACCTGAGGTAGCTTTCCAACCCGTTGACCCAAAACAACTCCAATAGCAGTATCGGATGCATCACACATTAGCTCAAATGGAATGGTCCAGTCAGGTGGCTGAATTATAGGGGCTGAAGTTAGTTCTTTTTTTAGTCTTTCAAAAGCCTTTAGACACGTTTCATCAAATTCAAACGAAGCCTCTTTTGTCAGCAATTGACACAAAGGTTTAGGAATTTTACTAAAATCCTTGATGAATCTACGATAAAAACCAGCATGGCCCAGGAATGATTGAATTTGCTTAACTGATTTTGGTGGTGGCAATTTGGATATCAATTCAATTTTTGCTTTGCCCACCTCAATTCCATTATTAGAAATAATGTGTCCTAGAACTATGCCCCTTTTTACCATAGAATGACATTTCTCCCAATTTAATACTAGATTCTTTTCTTTGCATCTTTCAAGTACTAGGGACAAATGATATAAGCATTCCTCAAAAGAATTGCCAAAGACCGAAAAATCATCCATAAAAACCTCAATGAATCTTTTACCATGTCAGAAAATATGCTCAACATGCACCTTTAAAAGGTGGCTGGTGTATTGCATAGCTCAAAGGGCATGCATCTGTAAGCGAAAGTGCCAAACGGACAGGTGAAGGTGGTCTTTTCCTGGTCCTCGGGTGCAATTGGGATTTGATTGTAACCGGAATAACCATAAAGAAAGCAATAATATGCATGACCGACTAGCCTTTTGAGCATCTGATTCATGAATGGGAGGGGAAAATGATCTTTCCGAGTGACTGAGTTCTACTTCCTATAATCAATGCATACCCTCCATCCAGTCTGTATCCGAGTGGGTACCAATTCATTGCCTTCATTTTGAACCACTGTTATTCCAAATTTCTTTGGTACCACTTGAACCGGGCTCACCGATGCAATATCAGATATGGGGTAAAGTACCCCTGCATCAAGTAATTTTAAGACTTCCGACCTAACCACTTCCTTCATTACAGGGTTCAGTTGCCTTTGTGGTTCACGAAAAGGTTTTGCATTTTCTTCTAAATGGATTCTATGTTGGACCACAGATGGGCCGATTCCTTTGATATCTGCATTGGACCACCCTATAGCTTCCTTGTGCTCTTCCAAAATTTTAACGAGTTTTTCCTCTTGGATAGGGTCCAAGTCTGAAGCAATAATCACTAGAAGGGTTTTTAGCGGGCCTAAAAATACATATTTCAAGGTATCTGGCAACTGCTTCAGTTCTAACTTAGGGGGCTCTACAATTGATGGGACAAGTGGGGAAGCAGATGGAGTTAGAATCTCTTGCTTCGGTTGCCACTTAGAGAAATCCATGGATGGGGTTGAGTCTAACAGTGCGTTGACTTCTTCAATATGTCCATCTACATCAAATTCACTTCCAAAGTGGGCTAGACCAGCCTCTAGTGGATCTTCAAGTTTCAAATGGGGTAAGTGATTTTCCACCTATTCATGAATGTAACTAACTTAAAAAACCCCATCATCCTCATCAGGAGGTTGCTTACTGACATTAAAAATGTTCACTTGGACTGTCATGGTCCCAAAAGAAATTTGCATTACTCCATTCCTACAATTGATCAAGGCATTTGAGGTGGCTAGGAATGGTCTCCCCAAGATTATTGGAATTTTAGTTTCTATCCCAGATGTGTGTTTGGTATCCAAAACGATAAAATTGACAGGGAACACAAAGTCTCCGACTTTGATAAGAACGTCTTTGACTACCCCTTTGGGGTATCGAATTGATGCATCAGCCAATTGCAAGGTCACATAGGTCTTTTTCAACTCCCCCAAACCTAATTCTTCATAAACAGAGTATGGAAGAAGGTTCACACTTGCACCCCAAGTCTAGCAAAGCTTTCTCTATGTGATGATCCCTTATCTGGCAAGAAATGGTAGGACACCCTGGGTCCTTATATTTGATCGGGGTTGGATAGGAAATGATTGAGCTAACTTGTTGGGCTAGAAAAGCCTTCTTGGGCACATTGGTAGTCCTTTTGAAGGTGCAAAGGTCCTTCAGAAATTTTGCATAGGCCAGAATCTGTTGGATAGCATCCAGCAGTGGGATATTAATCCTCACTTGTTTGAATATTTCTCGCATTTTATCCAACTGAACAGTTGATTTTGCTGGGCCTAGCCTCTGTGGGTATGGTGCCTTGGGAACATAGGTCCTAAGAGTGGGCTCACTAGGTGATGGTCCAGCATTGACTGGGTTCTCTAGTTCTAATATAGGTTCAGCATTCACACTTGGTTCCTCAGTTTTCACTTTCTCATTTGATTCTTCCTCAGGTTCCTTGGGTAGTTTGACCTTGTTATCAACCCGTGTACCAGACCGAAGGGTGATTATGGATTTAACTTGTTCCAGGCCATTTCCTTTAGGATCGTGAATAACTTGGCCCTTAGGATTAGGTTCGGGTTGACTAGGGAAGGTTCCCTTATCTCTGGCACTGATGGAGTTGGCCAGTTGGCCCATCTGATATTCCAATTTTGCAAGGGTTTGAGTGTGGCCATTCAAAAGTTGAGTAGTGGTCTGTTGGAATTGAGCAGTACTCTGAGACAATTGGGCCATGGTTTGAGACATGAGTTTCATGACATCGTCTAACGAATCTACCCTCTGGGTCGATGGATTGGGATTGAAATTGGGTTTTTGGAAATCGGGTGGGGCACTCACTTGAGATTGATTGGGCTGAAATTGAGTGGACTGAGATGGGCCACCTTGAGTTGGGCCTTGGGTCCAAGAAAAGCTCAGGTTGTCCCTCCAACCTGGATTGTAAGTGTTAGAGTATAGGTCATACCTCTGACGATTATCAAAATAAGTGTTTTGATATAGTGCATTCACCTCCTCAACAGACTCGGTCTGACCCAAAGTTGTTGAGTCAATCCCTACATTCATGGCCTCATTATATCTTAATGACTCCAAAGTGTTTGGAGTGGGCTTTTGGTTCAGCTCTAAGGCCTCTATTCTCCTCACTAGTGTGGTCAATTTGGCCTCTGCCTCAATTTTGGGTTCAATCTTGAACATCCCCCCTTTTTAAGGAATGGTGGGTTTGATGGGCTCCCTCTTGATGGGGGCCCACTGTAATGTGCTTTCAGCGGTATCTTCCAAAAATGTCCATGCTTCTTCTGCTGTTTTCTGTGTAAATTGCCCACTACAAAAAGATTTTACCATTTGTTTGTTTGGGTAATCCATGCCTTCATATACAATTTGGACTAATCGAATTTTTTCAAATCCATGGTGGGGACACTGAATTAAGAGGTCTTTGAACTATTCCAAATAACTGTAAAGTGTTTCCCTTTCCATTTGATGGAATCCATTGATGGCCTGCCTAATCGAAGCGCTTTTCTCCTTGGGGTAGAATTTTTTATAAAATTCTTCGACTAGCTTGACCCATATAGTGATGGACCTGGCCTGTAAGGCATAAAGCCAATCTTTAGCGTTTTCTTTTAGGGAGAAATGAAATAATCTAAGTTTAAGGGCCTCCTCAGTCATGTGATTAATTCTCATGGTTCCACGGATGTCCTCAAATTCCCTAACATGTTGATATGGGTTTTCATGGTCTAGCCCAAAGAATACTGAGAGCATCTGGATCATGCCAGATTTCAACTCAAATGTGGCATTGGTCTGAGGCAGGGTGATGCAGGACGATTGAGTTGTCTTGGTGGGGTACATGTAGTCCTTTAAAGTCATGGGTGGGTCCGCCATTCTAACAATTTATTCAAAGATTGAAGTCTTTCCGACAATGGTTAAGGCTAATTCGGGCTTTATCCTAACTAACCTTTTACCCTTGCGTACCCACAGTTTCTCTCTCTTAGGTCTAAAGCGCATGCATCGGTTTCAACATTAAAGGAATGCAAGCCTAATTTATATGCGGGGCCCTAATGGTATTACTAGATGCACAAGCAGTCAAGCACAAAGATTGAGCACAAGAAATTATCCTATGGTTAGCCTAACTCACTAGACAGCTCCTAACTGGTTTGAAGAGTGCACTAAGGCCTCCAATCCGGTCTTATGAAGCCAAATCGACCAGGTAAGTCCCCAGGATGAGTGGTAGGGTCACAATGCACTTGGCAAGGGTCCCGCTTAAGAATCAAACTCCTAGAGCAGAGACTGCCACCCTTTGAATGGACATGACTTACCTAGACATTGACTTGACCAAAGAGCACAATTGGTGCAACTTTTTGTGGTCTTTTTCCTAATGAGCTTGAGTCCTATGGTCTCGTTTCTACTTCATTTTAATTAATGTTTAGGTTACCATGTGAGAGGTGGTTAAACCTAATTGGGCAAGGACCTGGTGATGAAATCCAGTCATTATCTTATTGGGGTCAATTGTCCTTAACTAAGTGTGTGGGGTCCAATTTACTTGGTGTGTCAATCACACAATCATACTTGCTGAAATTTAAATCACCCAAGCCCCACTTGCAAGTAAAAGATTCGTGAGGTAAAGTTTAGAAACTCTTACTATGGGCCCACGCCTCTCTTTTTTTTTTTTTTTGGAAAATTTTGCAATTCTGAGAGCAATTTGTTTTTAGCAATTTTGAGAGCAACTTGTTTGCTTAGAGCAAATCCACGCAGTTTCTAGCTTTTGTACAACTCTCCTCTTACCAAGGTGACCTATTCAAAAGAAACTCTTATTAGTAAATTCTATGTTAACAAATCAACTCAAAATTCTATCTTATCCTAATTTTAAAAAAATAAGAAAATTCAAAAGACACCGAATTAATAAAAGCTCTATCAAAATGGATTCTAAGTTATTGAAACAAATAAAAAATTCTATCAAAAAAAAAAATTAGAAACTCTAAATTATCCAAATAAGTGTCTAGATATGGTTAGAGTTTTCAAAAAGTTTTCAATTATAAGAAATCCAATCTTAACCAACTCAAATTTCAAATTTTAAAACTCTAACTAATCTAAACAACTTAAGAGATGGAATTTTAAAATTTTCAACTACATCATTTCAAAACTTAAAGGTTAGCATATTAATCAAAACAACTAGTCCTAAAGATTTTAAACTCTATCTTATCAATCCTAATCTAATCAAGATACTAGTTAAAACAATCTAAAATAAAAAAAAAATTCTATTTACTGAAATTCGGAATTAAAAGAAATCCTTCAAAAAAAATTTGGTTTTTTTATTAATTAATTATTTATTCTGAAAATTCAATTAATTATAAAAAAATATCAGAAAAATCAGAAAAGTCTAAAAAATTAGAAAAGTGAAATACTCACTAATACTAACTAATACTAATTGCAAAGAACACTACTAATGCAAATTAGATGACTAAACAACGAATGCAATCTAATTATGAGCATACATATGAATCAAATAAAAAAAATCAGATTTTTAACAAAAACTCAAACTTGGCTCCCCGGCAACGGCGCCAAAAACTTGATGTGAATTTAAATCCAATCCTTTTATATTGCAAGTGCGTAGTTGTCTTTTTGAGACAATGGCAAGAACAGGTCGAATCCCACAAGGAGCACTACTAAGTGAAAATTCAAATTTTGATTTTTTTTATCAAAGATTAATAAGTAATTGAGATCCAAGAAAAAGAACTAGAAAAATTCAGAAACACAAACTGATCAAATATATAAAACAGATTAGAGCATCCAAAATCCACTAAGCAAGATAATTAATCTATCCATGCAATTATTCTACTATTTGTCTCAAAAATAACTCAGATCAGAAACAAATCAATGCTTTGGATCCGGAGCATTTGTCATTTGAAAAATCAGTTTTTAATAAAAAGAATAAGGTTACAACCCAAGACCTTCTTCACCTCATAAAAGAAATGAAAAATCATAAGCATGACTCATCAAATTAAGCATAAATTATCAAAGGATCTCAGCCCTAAGCATAATCTATCAAAATAAGTATAAATCATCAAACTATTTTCATTAGAAATCAAAACAGAGGCTACTTAAGGCATGAAGATAGATCTATTATTCTAATAGAGCATGCATTTAAAAGAGACAAGAAAGAAAATAGAAAATTAACATAGATTAAATTAAAGATATACTTAGCTTCATCTGTGTGCTCCAATCCAGAAATCTACTCCTCCATTGCAAAATATATGATTTTCATTGAGAACTTCATCTTTACAACTTCTCCTTCACAAAGATTCTCCTTCAAAATAAATCCTTGGATATGGCCAAGGCTACCAAAATAAAATAATGGAGAAAAGAGGTAAGGAAGAGAAGGTGTGGCTAGGAGAGAATAAATCAATAAAGAAAGATAGGTAGAGTTGTTTGGACGTATGGAATGTGTTTCTATGGGTCTCCATCATGTCTCCTTTTATGCCTTTTACAAACCCATTTTAGTATAGAAGTACCACCCTTTTAGGTCTCTTTTTTCCTTATTTGTAAGGATTCTTTCTTGTTCTCCAAGCTAACTTTTCTCTTGGAAAGACTTTTGGCTTTGAGATGATTCTCTTTTTTAATTTAGGTGTCCTTGGCTAATCTTCAGATGGGGTCCCACAAGAGATGTGTTGTAATTGATTATCAACAGTGTGGATTTAATTGCAATCCCGTCTAAAAATGAACATGAATATCTCCAGGACCATAACTTTGTCAATATAGGTCTAATTTGCACGTTCTTGGGCTCCACGGATATCTACTCTGAATAAGCTTCCCAACGGTAGGTAAATTTCATCGATCCGAAAGTCAGATTGAAAGTTATGACCATTTGAAGATGAGTTATCCTGAGAAAAACAAGATTAACTTGTAAATTTTGATTTGTATTGGATTCTATCTCTACACAACTTTCATTTTTGAAAAGACATAAGATGGGGATGATTCAAACTCCATTTCTTTTATTCCAATCAGAATTGTACTCTTTGAATTATCCATTAAAAATTTCAAATATGCAACTACTGTGGATCCTGCCAAGTGGGACATTTCATCTGCTTGAACAGTGGGCCCTATAAGAAGTCTTCTACTGTAGTTAGGACTCTTCACTAACATGATGAGTGGACCCCTCCTTTAATTAATTTGCATATGGCTTGTGTGTATCCACATGGTGAATTCTTCAATTTACTTCAATTCAGCAATGCAGGGCCCAGGATGATAATGTGTGCTTAAAAGTGGGTTCCGTGACAGAAGCCTGCAATTCTGATTTTTTGCACATTCTAATTCAACACATCAAATACTGAAGAGCCCATATTGAGACGGGACCCATCCGGATAGAGTTCTACTCTAACTGGGACTCTTCGGAGAAAATTTGCAAAACATTCTAAGTTAATGCAGAATATGTATTAAAAGTATGAAAATTCACGTTTCTAGGTGAAGATGCATGAAATGATGTAATTATATGAATAATGATCCAATTCACCTAATTAAATCCCTAATTCATCCTAAAATGATATGTAAATGTGCAAATTCATGAATTCAACAGTGATTCTCAAGGGGATAATGAGTGTAGATGTCCAAGCCTCACTACTACAAATTTTCTTTTTTGCGACACCAAAAAAGCGTCGCAAATAATATAAAAAACATCACAATAAGTAATTGTGACGCAAAAAATTAAGCGTCACAAAGGGGTCTCAAATAATGGGTCGCAGAAAGATTAGCTACACTAAAGACTGTAGCGTGGCAATAGGAGAGAGTATTTGCAACGGTTTCAAAGCGTTGCTAATTACGTATCAATTGCGATGTATTATAAGCGTCGTAGATAATGATTTATTTGCAACGGCAAAATTGCGTCACCAATAATTTATATTTGCGACGATTCAAAAAAGTAGTTAATAAATCATTAAGGGCAATGCTCTTATAAAGTTGTAAATAAATTTTTTTTTGCGACGCTTCTGTGTTGTGGTAAATAATCTTCATCTTGTTACATTTGATTATTTGCAACGCAATAAAAACGCCGTAAATAAAAATTTTTTAGAAAAAATTATTTTTTAATATTTTCAAAAATATATATTTTTCCTGTTTTGATACCCAATCAATACAAATATAATCTCATCATCCATTCACAATCCATCCATTCACAAATCTTTAATGCAAAGTCATCCTTAGGTCATCACAATCATATATCCTTAAGTAGCAATTTAAGTATGAAAATAACACTCCATCGATATAAAAACATAAACTAAATTAATTCATTGAATTTAAGTGCAATGAAATAGCAGTCCTCATCACAAATTATTACTGAAGATATTGATAAAATTTTGTTAAACATAAATCAATATAATAGTTGGTCTCAATATAACATACAAACAATAACTGAAAGGCGGTCTTCGATATGTATCATAGAGAGACAACAAATAATTGCCACGATAAAATATAGCATCCTCAAATAGATTTGCACCATCCAAACGGGTCCAAAAAAATGTTGCTTGTTCTTATTTTTTTTTCATCTCCCATTTCGATCTGTAATAAATAAAACAAGATAGATGTTAAAATCTATAAAAGAAGATAGATGTTAAAACTAAAATTTGAGATCTCAAGTTGAAATCTTATCTGTTCATGTTGATTGTAGCCTATATACAAAGTCACCACATGTACATCAATCCATATATCATTCAAATCATGGCCTTTGATGTGTATGGGGCATGGAAAAAATCAAATTGACTTGATGATACGGTTACTTATTTCTCATTTTTAAAAATTTCTTCACTATATATGCCTTTTGGGTATGTGACATTTGTGAAGAGAGATTCAATATGGTTTCTGCTGGAGCAATTGGGTTGCAGATGTAAAGAAGTAGGAAGCAATTTCTTGAAGCTTCCCAATGAAGGTTTTTTCCTTTTCTTGTGGTCTTCTTTGCTTTGCTCTGTAGTGGCTAGTGCTTGCCCTGTGCTGTGGTGAGCATTGCGGTTCCAAGCTTGGTAGCTCTGTGTAGTGGAGTGTGGAGTTTTTAGGAGGTTTGGTGTTCTGTGTGGTGCATTGAGCGGTGCTTTTAGTATTGTAGTTTTGAATCTTCCCTTTCCTGGTTCAGCAGTTCTTTGCCGTGCAATGTTTTGCTAGGTGGTGGTTGTCTCTCAGTGAAGTGTAGGTGTTGTTGTGGTAGTGCAGGGTAGTGTGGTGAAGAACTTTGGGGCTGCTCTTCTTTGTTGAGCTGTGTCTTGTGCAATGATGCTGTTTGTTATTTCTATTGCTAGTTTCTCCTTACATTGTTGCAGATTGGCTTTGGAGAGCTTCTTTGGTTTGAAATTTTGAGTAGCAGTGCAATGAAGCTTAATTTGTTTTGAATTTGTCTTGATCTTCAGTGCAGGGTCATTTCATGCTCCCTTTTGGTTTCCTCTCTTTGCTTTGAAGTGCAGAGTCCTACTCATTCACGTCCATTTCTTCTCTCCAGTGGTCATGTGTCGCTTCTCTGAGCTGCATTGAAGCATCATTCCTTTGTTTTTCTGTTTTCTTTGTTCTGAGTTCTTTCTTTTGGGAGGCTTGCCAATTTGGGATGGCAATTTTTTTTTTGTAAACCTCCACTTATGGTTTTCTCTCTGTAGTTTTGGGGGCTTTTGCCCACTTCCCTCTTTTTCTTTAATACAAATTTACCCTTAAGCCAAAAAAAAAAAAAAGAAAGACCAGTGATTTTGGGCAGTTACAAAAGAAAAAGACGAAAGTCAATTCAAGACTTGAAATTTATAACCTATCTGTAGCTTCCAAAGCAAGACAAATCAATCTAGGTTCAGTTTCAAGCCCGAAAATGATGATTAAATTTTTCCAATCAAAACATTGTGTGTACAGTATTTAATTGAATAAAAAAAAAAACCACATGAACTTTATTTCTGAAACTTCATAGCAAATCAAGGTAACCAAATCTTCAATGATGATAATAATAATAATGCTAACAATGACCAATTAAAAGTCCTGCAGAAATAGGATAGGTATGCCAAATTTTAATCGCTTCTAACTCAAAAGGGTCATAAGTGTAGAGAGACTTTTCTATGTTCTAATCCTACGATTCAATAAAATAAACACACATCACTAAAAAAAGTCCTTACTTGAACTCGTTGCAACCATTATTTCAAAGTTGATAGTTGTAGAGGAGGGAGAAGAGACTTGGAACTTTGTTTATAGCTTCTTTTCTAGCTTTCCTTTCATCACATAAACATCATCTTATTAGCTTTCAAAATCCTTTGATTAATCCAAATAAATCTTGCAACCGGCTGGATCTATCATTTGGATCAAGTTAATTTCAGCAATAGTCAGATTTCAGCAGCTGCATGTTCAACTAGGCATCTTTAGATGATCATATCTTTTTTATTTTAACTCCTTTTTCAATTTTACTTTTTTTTTTTTTTTTTTTTTGTGTTCATACATCATCAATGATTAAATGCCCGCCATTAGATTTAGGTTTAGTGCATGTTAGCTAGGTCATGCAATCCAGCAAAGTTGGGCCTGTGTAATAGTCTTTATACATGGAAAGTGATTAGTGCATTCATCACAAATTAGGTTTCATGTTTAAAATTATATTTTGTTGTTGAAACTCAAAGTTTGTGGATTGATTAGAAAGATTAAATAAAGACTCCGTTTGTGAATAGTGAAAAACTCTGTACAATTTTTGCAGATATGACCCAACTGTGTTCAAAAAGTACGCGAGTTGAAAATTAGAAAAAACATGATTTTTTTGTCTTGAGAAATACCATATTTAAAGTGTGTAATAAGGACTTTGAGACCCCCAAATTTCAGCTAGAAAATACCTCGAGAAGTGGGTTAAACACTGGCACAAACAAGGGTACATGGACAGCAATGGTCAAATTTCAGCAGCACTGCATGTTCAACTAGGCATCTTTAAATGATCATATCTTTTTCATTTTAACTATTTTTTCAATTTTACTTTTTTTTTTTTATGTTCATACATCAGCAAGGTTTAAATGCCTGCCATTAGATTTAGGTTTAGTGCATGTTAGCTAGGTCGTGCAGTCTAACAAAGTTGGGCCTGTGCAATAGTTTCTATAATTGGAATTTCTACAGCATGCATCAGATTTTTAGAAACTTGCATCGATTTGCATTGTTTGCATTTAGGGCCTCCAAATTATCCATATTTGCATTGTAATTTATTTTGGTAAGTAAGATCTAATTTAGGAAATTTTATTTTGATTTTTCATATTAAATTTGTTGTTTTCTATTAAGGTGCCCCTCCTATTGACAGTTCTAAGGAACTCAAATGACAAACAAAACTAAATTAAGAGTGTTAATTATTGGTGACTATATGAAATTTATAAATTATCCAATCTCAAACTCACAAAATTAAAAAAAAAACAAAAAAAAAAAAAAAAAGAAAGAAGAAGAACAATACAAAATGAAAATCTAAACCCAAAACCTCCAAACCCAATTACTAACCTTATGAATTTCTTAATTTCCTGATCTCCAACTGATCAAGATACCCAATCCCATACTCCAATGCCCAATTTTAGTGTAACCAATCCAAAGTTAAAAAGGTTAAAAAAAATAATCCAAATCAAGATCTCCATTGTTCAAATTTAGATAAAGAAAATCCAAAATACAATTCAAAAGTTCAAATCCGTAATTGAAACTTTTCAAACCAAAATAAAATGAATCAAGTTTATGACCCCATTAGATGAGTTTTCAAGCCTGGTTGTCACTCACATATGCCAAATTTTAATTTATTTTGTCTCCAATTTAAAATACCAAATTACAAAATTTTAAAAAAAAATCATTATCTCCAATGCCCAAATTCAGAATCCAATACCTTGAATCCATCTCAACCCCTAGTTGCTAACAATATAGAATTTGTTAATTATCTAATCCAAAATTTATGAAAAAAAAAACAAATTAAAAAGAAAGAACAATGAAAACCAAAACCTTCATTATCCGACTTGAAAACCCAAATCCTCAAAATAAAACCCAATTGTCAAACCCAAGTACAATTACTCAATTCTCCAATCCCCAACTCAAAATACCGAACTTCAGATTCCTTAAAAATTTATTAAGAACCATAAATCAAAATCTAAGAATTATAAAATCATAAATCAAAATCTTCAAATCAGAATAAAATGAATCAAATTTCCTAAACTCTAATCAAAATCCTAATAACAAAAAGTCCATACTCTCTCAAATAGATAATTAAACAAAGAACAAAACAAAACCATCAACAATAACAACCATACCAATAATTTAAAAAAAAAAAAAAAGAACTTCAAAAAAGAAAAAAAAAACAGAACTTAAAATTGTGAGCCTCGTTGTCTATGGATGATTAAACCAACATCACATTCACATCACAACAAATAAGGTCTTTATGGGCCGGTACATGGGTTGAAAATGTTGGAAAATAGCCTTCAACTTTGATAATAACGATAATAGTTTTTTGATGAAGAAGATGATGGTACCAATCCTTGAATTCAGGTAATAAAGATAACAGATTCTAATCGCACACTTTTTTATAATATAGAAATTTGGTTTACCATTGAAAGCATCAATCAAATATAAGCATACATGGAAAGAAATTTCAACAGATAAAGAAAAGAAGAGGAAGAGAACCTCTCCAATCAGCGCTACTTTGAAGAAGACATCAAATTAAGATTCCTCCATAAATAGTAGCCGCTAGCCACGTCGAGATCTTGGATTTTGGTTGGATTTAGGGCAGAGAGAATGAATAGAGAGCTAGGGAGGCAAAGAGACTTCTCCGTTTAAAATACTTTCAAAGGTAGAAGAGAAGATGATGAAGCCCAGAGACATATATAATAGGGCGCAAAAGTGACTTCCGTTTATAAGAGACTCTTAACAATGGCGGGTGATCAATAAAAAAAAACAAAAAACAAAAGGCAAGAGATGGAAATAATTGGGAGACTTTTTTTTTAATGCTAAAAAATAATGTCGCTAATAAAAATATTATCTACGGCGCATTTAAATCCACTTTGCAAAAAAAAAAAAAAAAGAAAAACTCATTGTCAGCAATGCAGCAGGTATACTTCGCAACTAAATATTTTTTTGTGACATCAAAATTGTGTCCCAAATAAATAGTTAGTTTTTTAGATTAAAATTTTTATGACACCATATGATGGCGGTCGCTAATAATAATTATCTGTGACGCAAATATATCAGCGTCGCGAATAAGATATTATATGCGACGCAAATATATCGGCGTCACGAATAAGATATTATGTGCGACGCAAAAAGGAGACTGTTGCAAAAACCTTAACTTTTCTATGACATAGATCAGACTAAAAATTATTTGCGATGGGGGGATTGCGTTGCAAATAGAGACACTTATTTACGACAGATGATTGTGTCGCAAATGTGTATCTAGCGTAGCGAATAATTTTACCACCATTTGGCGCTAATGATTTTGTGACGCATTTGTTTGCAACACACTATATTCATTGTTGAAAGTATCTATTTGCAACGCATGGAGCCTTGTGTCGCAAATACTTAACTCGTTACGACGAGTCTATTCTTATGTTGCAAAAAATTAATTTTTTACGACACTATGGATTGCGTTGCAAATATTTTCGTTGCTAAAAATCCCATTTGTTGTAGTGCCTCTCTCCTCTATTTATAGCACACATGCAACCTCTTATTAATTGAAATAGAAGTCCCACTTCCATTAACAATTAGTAACTATCTCATTTCTAATTATTATAGAAGTCTCACTTCCACAATAATTAGTAACCTACTATTACCACTATTAGAAGTCTCACTTCAAATAGAAATAGTAACATTCTAATTCCTACCTTTTAGAGTTCAAGTAAAATTGGTAACTTTCTAATAACTTGGGTTAGCGTGGGGACTACGAGGGATTCCATAGAAAGCTGGCTTCAACTGGGACACCGTGACCCCACATCTCATGTGTAATCTGGGCCCACAGTTAATTGCAAATGACTCCACTATATAAATACAATTGCACTTCGGTCTTAAGAATAAATTACAAAGAAGACCCTAAACTTCCCTATGACCACAAGTAGTCCACTTTATCAATATCCATTAATCAATTGCATTAAATATGTCCCTTCCAATCTTAGATCCACATCTTATTATCCTTGAGACCCAATTAATTACAGTAATCATCAGTACCATCCAATTAACTCTTAATTGAGATGGGTGCGCACTTACTAATGATAAATCCATTAATTGGCACAAGGGGATATTATAGATAGATTCCATCTTGACCATTGAATGTTCACACAGTCCTACTACCACGTATCGAAGAAATCGAGGTGTTGACCTACAGTTGGCCTCACTCATTGGTGACTCAAAGTAAATGAATAGACAGAAACTTAAGTTCATCAATGTTTCAGGATTGAGAGCCTATTGCTATGGGAATTATGAGAGCGGACCTTAAAATAGAGACAGTATTCCATAAGGTGCTTCTCATGGTCCTTCAATACATCTAATGTACTAGTACCATGATCCAGAATCTTACATTTTGATGATCGGGACAAATCACACTATCTTATAGTGATCAAAGTGCTGCAACCTCTTATCAGATGAGATGCCCATTCTTATCACAGGTTTTGAAGATATTTGAGTATAAGATTTGTGACACATGTCTCCCATATGTGAATCTCATCCATACAGATATATCACATCTAATATACTAGTGGGACCCGGTTCATCTCATGAACTATTATATGTATTGATTATGTGCATAAAGTAATAAAACACCACTCATCTCATGAAAAGAATGCATGATTTTATTGATAAATAAATAAATTAATCAATTTATTACATCATCTAATGGATTGAGTCCATACAATCTAATAGCCTGACAGGAAATGTGCATCGGTGAAGTGCATTTCCTAGCGTACGCTATTTCATGCATTCCCAAAGCTTAATCATAGCCGGCCATTACCATGAATTCCCAACGCACTATCAGCGTCAGCCATTACTAGGAATTCCCAACGCACTGCCTGCGTCGGTTATTATCAGGAATTCCTAATGCACTGCCCGCGTCAGCCATTACCAGGAATTCCCAACGTACTGCCAACATCGGCTTTTATTTTGCTGATGCTGGTAGTGTGTTGGCAATTATGGTTTTCAAATCAGGAAAACTAAACTTTTTACCGACGCACATCTCTTCGCCGAAGTGTTGGCTGTCGCAGTAATGCATTGGGAATTGTAAAAGGATTTACCGACACAGTCAAAGTAGCGTCGGCTATGGATTTGCCCACTGCTAGTTGCCGACGCACTAAAATGCATTGGGAAATCCTTTGCCGACACAATTCCGATTTTTCCAAACACAGTGAGTCCGTTGGGATAACCGTATTTTGTCGTAGTGAACACAGGACCCACCTTTGAAAATACAAAGTGATGCTTACCTTTAAAAATTAGAAGCTAAGGCCCGCATTTAAAGGGTTTATAATGTGGTCCCTCCATTATAGAATATGGGCCACGTTTTGTGATTATGGCCATGTGACCCACTATTAAGAATTATAAAGTGGGGTTAGCTTCTTTGAGATTGTGAACATGGGGAAAAATCTTTAGGATAAATGAGAGGATTTGGATTCTTTAAATGACATTATTTAAAAGGCATTAGATAAGTAATTAAAAAACAACTGTGTCAATAAGTTAATTTTAAAAAAATTTAAGGTTTTTTTGCTCTAATTTTCCTATGCCAGCAGGTTAAGATTTTGAAATTCTTTCCCGTAAGATCGAGATTCGGAACAATGATTTACACATACCAAACATGTTTTCCACAGCCTTATCTCGTGGGAACACGCGCGGGAACATTCGAATAACATGAGATGCCAAACGATCTCTTATTGTCAAAGACTTATGAATTCCAACATGAGATGGAATGAAATGATTATTAAAAACTAATTTGATATTATTGAAGATGTGGATGATATCTTTAAGATATTCATCTCCTTCTTAGATTTCTGAGGAGAACAAAATTTAGACCTTTACCAAGAGCAAACATCTCATCACCAAATTTGTTTACAAAGTTATTAATAAGAACCCGAAAATGATTCCATGTATTCTATAAACGGCAAAAAATTGTTGAAGCTCGCCCTTCCCCAAATGGCGTTGTTATTCGGAAAACAAGTGCAGTAGGTGAGTCATTCTAATAAAATCTTTCCTAAAATCCATATTTAATAATTTCAAGGCTTTGTGACCTATTTGTAAGCTAGATCTGAAGGAATTGGTTGAACATGCCTTGTTTCAACATGACCATGTTAGAGCTATATGATTTTTAGATTAATGGAAACCATGAAAGAAAGAAAGAAACAAGTTCTTGAACCCACAACAAGAAATTAAGGAAAACCTAGAACATAAACTGAAATTCATATTGTTTTCTCATTAGCACAAAAGCCTGGCTTTCCCAAAATAGCAAAAGTCATATTCCTACCAAAATCTTGATTAGTTCAAAATTAATGGCGAACGGGTTGTTCAACCTTTAGAAACCATTCCATTCTCAAAGAAATAAGATCCATGATCCATGCATTAGTCTAAAAGTGAAATATGCCGTTGCGTACGTTTTCTCAAGTGTTGAATTTAGGGCAACCAATGGAAAGCTAATTCTTTTATTTTCTTTTGTCTCATATATATAGCTGAAGGCTAATCTTTTTGGTGTAGGTGTCTGTCAAGGATTAGATGTGCTTTTTTTAGAAGAAGCGAGGGGGACGCTCCTTTCATTATAGAATTAGTTTGGGAGTTGGAATCTCCTCTCTTTATATTCTCATATATATATATATATATATATATATATATATATATATAAGAGGCTCTGGGTTAAGATCATATGATGATATATACAATGTGGGTTGTTTTGGAATGGGGATATTGATGTGCTGACAATAAATATTAGATCATTTGAATATTTCTTTCTTTGTGCACTACTACTTTTCTCAAATTACTTTTCTTACATACATATATATCTATTTCTTTCACTATTTGTTATGATGTGGACATATTATTATTTGAAAATAAATATTGTTCAATGTCAACATTAAATTGGTTTAATTGATATATTTTCTACTAGCTAGGGCTAGAAGTGGGGTATTCCATAATTTTAGCACATTGCACCTCCCTAATCACACATCAACTTTCAAGTGATCTGACAGAATTCTGTTTTACTTGACAATTTGGTGTTTGAAAGTGATTTGTTCCACATTTGAATAGAATCTGCTTTACAGATATGTCCTCTGCAATTGCTTGCACCATACTCCATTGAAACCCTGCTTTGGCCAATTTATCAGAAAAGTTAGACCCATTAATCATATCAGACAGATAAAAACCTACTCTAATTATGAAAAAATGTTACTTCTGGTACATTTCATCAGTAGTGATTACCCATTTCTATTTTTATTAATAAATTTTTATGTTAAAAGGAACCTTCAACATTTTCCTGGTACAATGATTTGAAACAACAACCGTGCTCATGGTGCGAAAAGAACCTATTTTGATAACATACGGGAAAAACGATAGAATTATAGGCAGATGACAGAAGTGATGTATCGTCAATATGAAATCCTCCCATCAAACTCCCAAACATGTCCTTTAGTGAAAGCTATCACAAAAGTATGGAAAGTATGAGTCTTGTGCGTGCCTAAATATTATGGACTTAGTTTAGATGATGATGGGGATTAGGAGAATCCTGTTCAGCCTGATCGGGGAAGTCTCCGACGGCCTGAATCCTGAAAGAGAGAAGAAAGAACGGTTAGGGCCTGAGGTTGCTGTCAGCCAAAGGCACTCCGACGCCTGAGTTAGTACAATCACTGAACTAGGGTGAAGTGGGGAAGAAGGTGTTTAACAAAATATAACAGTGCAGGCTGTATATTGTATGTACCTGTTCATGGCTCTCCATGCAGGCATATATAGAGGGGAGAGGAGGATTCCACAGTGGAGGTAGGTGAGGATACTTGTCCCATCAGCCCACATTTGGGATCCTTAGTGGGGGTAGGTGAGGATACTTGTCCCATCAGATCTCCCCTCAAATCCCTCACATAAATGTGGATGTGATCTACTGATAGGAACGAGCCCTTATCAATGGCAGGTGGCCACCCTACTTGTCAGGGACTCCCTATAAAGCAACCGTCCCATATCATAATGGGGATTAGATTCCCAGTGTTCACCTCGGCCAAGGGGCCGAACTGGAGAAGGCACCGAGGTCAGTTATGCCTGAGGTCGAACAAGGATGTCAACACACGAGGCTGAGTTTGGAAGGATGTGGTCGGTACTTCCACCGGGACCAGTCCCACCTTGAAAAACGTCTGAGGCTCTGTCGTGCCAGGAAAACGGAGGTTGAGGCCTTTTCTGATCGGCACATTTATCGAGATCAGGGGTAACCTCGGTTTCGGTAAAAATACTCCACACAATTGCCCCCCAGCTCCTGACCTCGGGGTTTTGCAACGCCTCGGGGTTGGGAGTGATAGGATGGGAGCTTACCGAAACCGATCCCGTAGCCTATAAAGAAGCGTGGGGTCTCGTTTTGCTTTCCGAGGCGCATTTAATAGCGCCCAGCTGTCTGGAGGCGGTTTAACAGCCCGCCCATATCATCATGAAGGCGACGCGGTGCTGCCACGTGTCTTGCCCCCGATGGCTGTGAAGTCCTATTGAGGAGACGGGTGGCGTGCTCGAGGCGGTGTCTGCACGCGCCTTTCGGGATACGAAGAGATTTTCATCTCTATATAAAAAGTCTCATCCTCGAAGGGGGACTACTTTTGCTGGTCCTGCCATTGTGCCTGGAGCTTCTGCCTGAGACCTGCCTGAGATCTGTCCGAGAGACCTTGTCGTCCGAGAAGTCCCTCCGCTGCTTTGAAGCTCGAGTTTCTGTTGTCCCTACATCCCTTCCGGCCTTGCGTCTTAGTGAGTTCCTTTCTGCCCTTCTGCCATTTTTCCTTCTCTGGGGTTTTCTCCTTTGGGTTTGCGTTCTGTCTCCCTTCTCCATCGCCGTCACCTATATTCTATCCATGCTGGGGAAGATGGGGGTATACAGACATTGGATAGACACAGAGCTTGCCCTAGCGGAGCTTAGGAACAAATATCAGATACCAGATAACGTTCGTATTAGGGCAGATGGGCCTGAAGACCGAATCCGACCTCGGATTTTTGTAGACGGATGGATGCCCTTCCCAATAGTGGCCATCATAAAAGGTGGGGTGAGATTCCCAGTCCATCCCCTCCTGAGGGCCTGCCTCAGGAGGTGGAACCTTACCCCCCTGCCAACTAATGCCCAATGGCTACAAAATAATCATGGGTATAGTCGAACTTAATAGGATTTTGGGGACCGACCTTGGCGTCGAGGATATTGAAGTTGTTTATGACCTTTGTCGATCTCCAAAGGATGATGCATACTACCTCCGAGTTCGGTAGAAGGGAAACCCCATAATCAACGAGCTCGAGGACAACACAAAATACGCCAGGGATGACCGCTGTACGTCACTGGGAACTGGGAGTACGCCCCCGGAGAGCTCAGGGTGGATCACATTCCCCGTCGTCTCGGAGTGCCACCGAGTAAATATCTCAATTTCATCAGTCTTTTGATGTGTTTCTGTTCTGCCGAACTAATGCTCAATTGTTTGGTGTACAGGCCACAAGGAGAGAAAGCAGCAGAAAGAGAACTCCAGGTGCCGACGAAACGTCACTTGGTTGAAGAGAATCTATAGTTACAAAGGTCACCGGACCCGATCAGCCTCAGCCCTTCTTGGTTACGAGCCCGTGTACCGATCCTTCACCAGAAGGCGGCACGAGAACCTGAGGGGGCAGCAGGTTCTAACTCTTGCCGAAGCTGAGGAGCAAACAGCTCTAGCCGAAGGGCTTGCACAAGTGCCCCCCAAGATCATACCCTCTCGAGCCTCTGCCGACACCGGGCCTTCACAGGCTGAGACCGCTGCCGATACCGAATCCGAAGGGGAGCGCCAGTCGGGGGACGAACCCGAGGAGGCTAGGCAAGAGGACCTCGTGAATCTTCAGTCTTCCGGATCAGACGAAGAGGTTGAGATGGGGCGACGCCGCGCAGCAATCGTAAGCCTTGATGATGTTATCTTCGGAGGCCCGGCCACCCCTTCGGGAACTGCTTTTCCTCCGAGCCTGGAGGAAAACACAGTCGTTTCTGCCCCCACGCGGTCTTCTCCCCGGCCTTCCAAAGCAAATGAGCGCCCCACCGAATCCAATCGGGACTCGGTGCGGTTGGGAAAAAGGCCTAGGATCGTAGATCCAGCCGAGGACGAACACAATCCATTCTCTCGGCGTTCGCCGTTGCTTGGCCCTCCGAACTGGAACCCCGACTTCCTGTTGGAGGATGGCCAGCCATTATCGGCGGACGGTCGGTTAAATGACGGTACTTCGGTTGTCAGTGCCCTTGCGCACGCCTGTGCTCTGCCTGCAGACATGGCAGAACACTGGAAACTGAGCAAGGTGGATCTGGATGTGGCTCAGATGGGCGACGCCCTCAGGATAATTCCCTCTTCTGAGATTGCGCTTTCCATTTGACTTTTGCATTTCTGATATTGACCCTTCTAACACTTGTTTCCACAGATCCTGCAAAGGGGCCTGGTGTCGGCGGAGAAATCCCAACAGAGCGCTGCTCGGGCGGAGAGGGCGGAAAAGAGGAATACGGACCTTGAGGCAGAGCTCGGGGGGATGAAAGAGAAGGCGGCCGAGCAGGAGATGTATGCCATGGGTCTTAAAACCGAGCTCGAGAAGGCCAGAGAAGAATTGGAAAACCAAGTTAAGGCAACGGCCGAGCTCGAGAAGAGGTGGGAGGAGGTGGAGGCTGAACTTCACGCCGATGCTGACAAACTACGGATTGAAGTTGACAAGGCTTTCAATGAAGGGGTGGCAGAAGCCACCGATCTGTATGTTGCTGAGGTCCGGAAGGTCAGCCTGAAGGCCTGGAGGCTGGGGTGGACGAGCTCATTGAGAGCGGCAGGGGTCCCCGAGGACAGCCCTGTGTATTTAGAGATCCCCCAATTTCCTCCTCCACAGCCCAGACCGAACCAAGCTCCTGAGGTCCTTGCTGGGGGAACCGAAGTCGTCCCCGAGATCAATGCCGATGCCGAGCAAGGAGCGGTTGCTGAGGCCGGGGAGAACGCTACTGCTGGGGGCACCGAGGGGGCCGCCGTGGCTTGAAAAAAAATAATATGATGTAATTTCCATTTCATTTCCTGTACTGGAGGGGAAATCTATATTTTTGAATGGATAGATTGTAATCATCCTCCCAATTTTGAATGAAATTGGTTTTGTTTCCAACTTGAGTATTTGTGGTGAATGTTCCTTTTCTTCTTTTCCTCTCTTTACGTGCTTGGCTTTGCAACCAAAATAAATAACATGAAATAAGACAAGGTAAAACAAGTAAACGAGCTCGGCTCCATGGCCGTGCTTAATGTATAAAGTTTATAACCCGAGGTGCCGTATGGATTCTGTAACCATAACAAGCATTGATCTCGGTAAAACTAAAGGCGCTTGGTCCTAGGACCAAAGCAGAGTTCGGCTTTGTAATCAGAACTCGACTGGTCCATTGACCGGGCCGAAGTAGCCGACCTTGGTAACCGAACAAAAACACAAGCTGATCATGTGACCGGGCTGTATGTATATGTCGAGTTCCATAATTTGGTCATTTTTTGAGAAGAGGAGATAATTCGGAAAGTAAAAATATATTCTATAAAAAGAACCAGTTTATTGACTTTCAAAATCTGATTACATCTCAAAAGTAGAATTTCTTGAGGTGCGTGGCATTCCACGGACGTGGTAGCTCTCTACCCTCCATGTCCTCAAGCCTATATGCAGACTGCCCAGCTACCGAAATCACTTTGAATGGCCCATGCCAGTTCGGTGCAAGTTTTCCTTCGCTGGGACTTTTGTCTGCTGGAAGAGTCTTTTTCAAGACCAATTCTCCAGGGGAGAACTTCCGCTCTTTGACCTTTTGATTGTACCCTTTAGCCAACTGTCACTGGTAGGAAGTGGGGCTGATGGCTGCGGCATCCATTCGTTCCTCAGCTAGGTCGATCTCTGTGGTGAGGTTCACATCATTTTGGCCTTGGTCGAACAGTTCCGACCTGAGGGTCGGGAGACCGGCCTCAAGTGGAATTACAGCTTCCATCCCGTAGGCTAGGGAGAAGGGTGTAGCCGAGGTCGAGCGCCTCGGGGTAGTCCTGTATGCCCAAAGGACACTTGGAAGCTCTTCTACCCATCTCCCTTTGGCTCGGTCCAGTCTCTTTTTGAGTCCGTCGAGCACCACCTTATTAGAGATTTCAGCCTGTCCATTGCTCTGGGGGTAAGCAGGAGTGGAGTAGTAGTTCCTGATCTTCAGTTTTTGACAGAAGTTTTTGAAGAAGTTGAGTCGAACTGAGTCCCGTTGTTCGAGACCAAGGCTCGAGGCACTCCAAATCTTGTCACGATGTTCCTCCACACGAAGTTTTTAGTATCCTTTTCGGTGATGGAAGACAACGCTTCAGCTTCTATCCATTTGGTAAAATAGTCAGTAGCCACTATCAACCATTTCTTATTTCCCGGAGCTCGGTGGAGAGGTCCCACTAGGTCCAGTCCCCATTGGGCAAAAGGCAAGGGACTGGAAAGAGGGCTTAGGTCATGTGCTGGCTGATGGAGAGAGTGAGAGAACTTCTGGCACTTCTCGCATTTCCTGGCATAGACCTGAGCGTCCCTCTGCATATAGGGCCACCAGTAGCCTTGGCTGATAGCTCGGTAAGCCAGTGACCGACCTCCAATGTGACTGCCACATATCCCTTCATGGATTTCATAAAGGAAATCCTCGACTTTGCTCGGGTGAACGCACTAGAGGTAAGGGCCATTGTAGGACTTTTTGTAGAGCTTGCCATCTGGAGAAAGCCATAACCGAGCTGCTTTCAGCCTGATTTTGTGGGCCTGGTTTTTGTCCTCGGGAAGCTGGTCGTCTTTGAGTTAGGAGATTAACTCGACCATCCAGCTAGGACCGCGGTCGATACACATGATCTGCCGCTGCCAAGGTGGGTGGAAATCTATACTCGGTCTGTCCAGTGCTTCCACTTCGACAGTCCTTTTTCTTCCTGCCTCAACGGCAGAGGCCAGGTTTGCAAGTGCGTCGGCGTGAGAGTTGGAATCTCTACCGACCTGCCTGACTTCAGCCTTTTGGAACTGAGATAGAAGTTGCTTGGTATGGGCTAAGTAGGCTGTCATCCTGTCGTCACGGGCTTGGTAGTCACCATTTAGTTGGCTTGTCACCAGCTGTGAATCGCTGAAGACCACCAGCTGCCGTGCTCCCAGAATTTTTGCACTGCTCAGCCCTACTATAAGTGCTTCATACTCTGTCTCGTTGTTAAATGCTTTGAAGTCAAGGGTCAGGGCTTGTTCAATGACGAGACCCTCCGGAGATTGGAGGACGATGCCAGCGCCAGCCCTTTTGGAGGTTGAGGATCCGTCGACGAAGACCTTCCAAGAGGAGGCTAGGAACCGTTTCCGGGACCGCTCCTGTTTTGTCTCGGTCTCGGTGGTGGTCTCCTCCCTGCCCCCCAGTTCGGTGTCGAGGTGGCCCAGTGCCGAACTAGGAGAGGTGAACTCCACAATGAAGTCGGCCAGCACCTGGGCTTTGATGGCCGTCCTGGGCTGATATTGGATGTCATATTGTCCCAATTCAACAGCCTACGTGGACACTCTTCCGGAGAAGTCTGCTTTTCTGAAAAGAGACTTTAGTGGATGTTCGGTCACAACCACTATGGAATACGTCTGGAAGTAGTGGGAGAGCTTGCGGGAGGCACTGATGAGTGCAAATGCGAGCTTCTCTAATGGCAGGTATCTCGTCTCGGTATCCAGCAGGATTTTGCTCGTGTAATAGATGGGTTTTTGCTGCCCGTCATCATCTCTTATGAGTACCGAGCTTACTGCATGGTCCAAAACTGCCAGATATAAGTATAAGACCTCACCCTGTGCCGGGGTGGACATCAAGGGAGGTGAGGAGAGGTATCCTTTGAGCTCTTGAAGGGCATTTTCGCACTCAGGCGTCCATTGAAACCCTGAGTTCTTTCTCAGGAGTTGGAAGAAGGGACGACATTTGTCTGAAGCTCGGCTAATGAAGCGGTTCAGCGCTGCTGCCATTCCTGTAAGTCTCTGGACTTGCTTTGCCGAGGTTGAACTCTGCAGGGCCCTTATCGCCGAAATTTGATCGGGATTGGCCTCTATTCCTCGTCTGGTGACTAGGCTGCCCAGGAATTTGCCCGAGCCGACGCCAAATGCACATTTGGAGGCGTTCAGTTTGAGCTTGTGTTGTTTGAGGACGGTGAAGGTCTGATGCAGGTCAGTTAAGTGGTCCTGTGACCTTTTAGACTTAACGACCATGTCATCAATGTAGACCTCGACCGTTTTACCGAGCTGGGCCTGAAACATTTTGGTTACTAGCCTCTGGTAAGTGGCACCGGCGTTTTTTAACCCGAAGGGCATCACCTTGTAGCAGTAAATGCCCCTGGGTGTTATGAACGCGGTTTTTTCCTGATCAGGCCCGTGCATCGGGATTTGATGGTAACCTCGGTAGGCATCGAGGAAACTCATCCTATCGTGCCCGGCAGTGGCATTAATCAGCTGGTCAATCTTTGGGAGGGGGAAGCTGTCTTTGGGACAGGCTTTGTTGAAATCGGTGAAGTCTACGCAGACCCTCCAGCTCCCATTCTTCTTTTTGACCACCACCGTGTTGGCTAACCATACAGGGTAGTGGACTTCTCTGATGGCTTCCGCTTCTAATGGTTTTTTGACCTCTTCGGTCACAGCCTCTGCTTGCTGGATGCCCGTCCTGCGAGTCTTTTGGACTACAGGCTTGTGCTTGGGATCCACATTCAGCTTGTGGCTCATGACCTCGGGGTCGATGCCGGGCATTTCATGTGGGGTCCAAGCGAAGACCTCTCTGTTCTGTAACAGGAAGTCAAGCATCTCGGTCCTCTCTTCATTAGCAAGCTGGCTACCGAGCACGAAGAACCTCTCCGGATCGTTGGGATCGATCCTGACTTCAATGAGCTCTTCAACGCTCTTCTGCTCGGGAGTTCGGCCAACAGCGTCGAGCTCGAGCTCGAGCCGGTCATATGAACTTGCTGTGGCCCTGCTTCTCCAGGGACCACGGCCATGAGACATTCTTTGGCCATTTGTTAGTCACCGCGGACTATGATAACTTCGAAGCCCCCGTCCTCGTTTTGTAACGGGAACTTGAGCTTCTGGTGATGGGTGGAGGGGACAGCCTCCATGTTATGAAGCCAGGTTCTTCCCATGATGGCATTGTATGGAGATTGAGCATCTACCACCAGGAAGTCTACTGTCATGGGGGCCCCTCTTACCTCGACCTTAAGGGAGATCTTCCCTTTGGGATACATTGTCTTGGAGTTGAATCCCACCAAAGGGGTGCGAGCTTCCTGCAGGTCCTCCTCTTTCAGACCCATTCTTTTGAAGCAGTCAAAATAGAGGATTTCTGAGGAGCTCTCGGGGTCCACTAGGATCCTCTTGACGTTGAAGTTCTGTAACCTCATAGTTAGAAGAAGAGGATCGTTGTGGGGTAGTTGAACCCCGGCTAAGTCTTTGTCAGAGAACCAAATCTTTGGTCTCTCTACACGCGCCTTCTTTGCGGAGGGACCGAGCTCGGCCGTCATTACTTGTTTGCTGTGCTGGGCCCTCCTGGCCTCTGCGCGGGCCTGGTCACTGCCCCTGGGAGCGGGGGCCAGGTGGATGACATCGATGGTCGCTACAGGCTCATCGCTATCCCTGTCGTCGGGATGGTGTTGCTGGGCTTGGTTTACTCTGCCCTCTTCTTTGATATGATCTCTGAGGTGCCCATCTTTCACGAGCCTTTCGAGGTGTGCCTTGAAGGCATGGCAATCCTCGGTTCTGTGTCCTTTATCTTTGTGGTAGGCACAGAACTTACTCTGATCTCGTGAGGCAGCGTCACTTTTCATAGGCTGGGGCCATTTGAAGAAGGGCTGAGCTTGGATTTTGCCGAGGAGTTTGTAAATGGGCTCCTTGAAGATGGTGTTGACGGCCTTGTGAGGGGCGCCACTTGGTTTCGGCTTTGCGGTGCCTCCTGAGGTGGGAACAGAACGCGCTGCCAAGCTGGATGGTTCTCTGTTTCGGTCCGCCTCCCTCTTAGCAAGCCTCTTTTCCCTCCTTGAAGGTCGGCCCTCCGAAGGTCGGCCCTCCGGCCAAAGGTTATGGCTCTCCCGAGCCCGGACCTCATCTTCTTCTTGCTCAACGTACTGGTTTACCCGGATCATAAGTGCTTTCACCGAGGCCACGTAGAACCGCACCAATTCCTTCCGAAGGTCATTGCCTGGCAGCAAAGCTTGTTGGAAGGCCGTGATGGCCACTTCATCGTTGGAATTTTCGATCACGCTGTAGATGGTCCAGAACCTCTTGGCCAACCGAGTAATATTCTCGGTTGGTCTCATTTTAATTGAAATCAGGTCGGCATCAGTCTTCGGGATGACCCGGTGTGCTTGGAACTTTTCGACGAAGGAGTTTTGGAGCTGTTGCGAGCTCGAAATCGATCCCTCGGAAAGTACACAGAACCACCGAAGTGGGAGGTCACCCAGGCTGGAGGAGAAAACTTTGCAATCGAGGCTGCCGTCACCGCTAAACACTGACATTTTCTGGGTGAAGTGTCGGAGGTGCGCCTCGGGGTCCGAAGTCCCGTCATAAAAATTAAAGCGCGGGATGTTAAATTTATCAGGGAGGGGATGTTCCCTGATTTCCCGAGTGAATGGAGACGTGTCGTGGTTCTCGCTGTTTCGGGTAGCCAACCGACCTCGAGAGAGGCCGGCGTACTCCATATTCTGGTGCACTACCAGCTTGATTTGCTGATCAATATAGTCAGCCATGTCGGGGTCGGCCTCGGTCTCCCGCCTTTGTTTCTGGCAGTGCGGCTGGTCAGCGCTGGCATGGGTGTTACTCGAGCCCTCTTCGTAAGCTCGGGCACGCCTTTCGTTTAGCTGCTGTCTCAGGTCCGGCTGAGTCCCGGAACCCCTCCGAGCTCTCTGCCGAGGTGGAGGTGTGTGTGAGGCTCCGGGCGGGGCCCTGTCATTTGCCCCGAGCTGTCGCTGGAGCTGGAGGATCTGTGCCTTTTGCTCTTCAATGACGAGATTTTGAGCCTTAATTGCTTCGGCTTGCGCCTCAACATCCTCCTCCAGGGCCATGTCGTCATCGCCTTCATCGTCGAGGTGAACGTGGTCCTGGTCCGTGTGATCCTCGTGATGAGACTGACGAGGTTCGGACTGCACAGGAGCCTTACCCCGTTGGGACCGTTCCTGAGGAGGAACATCCCTACGGGGTGGTTCGGTGAAAACAACCTCCAGCCGTGGACGTTCTGCCTGAGAGACGGTTAGCCTGATCCGCTCTAAGACGGGACCGTGGCGAGGAGATGCTGCTACTTCCCTTGACGACGAGTGTGTCACCCTAACGGGCGATCCTACACTTCGAATGCCAGGTTCTCCGCCAGCCCTCCTTGGCTGGGGGTTGGGCGGTGTCTGCCTGGTTGCTTCCCTCTGGTCTGTAACCAGCGCTCCTGTCCGGTTTGTCACCAGTGGAGGCGGTAGATGAGATAAAAATGTCTCTGGTTGCTTGAATCTGGATGGTTCAGCAACGCTCTTTTCCTTCATAGTCTTTGGAGGCATGGCTGTTAGGATGAAAAATATAGATTTTCAGATCGTGTTCCCACAGACGGCGCCAATTGTGCGTGCCTAAATATTGCGGACTTAGTTTAGATGATGATGGGGATTAGGAGAATCATGTTCAGCCTGATCGGGGAAGTCTCCGACTGCATGAATCCTGAAAGAGAGAAGAAAGAACGGTCAGGGCCCGAGGCTGCTGTCAGCCAAAGGCACTCCGACGCCTGAGTTAGTGCAATCACTGAACTAGGGTGAAGTGGGGAAGAAGGTATTTAGCAAAATATAACAGTGCAGGCTGTATATTGCATGTACCTGTTCATGGCTCTCCATGCAGGCATATATAGAGGGGAGAGGAGGATTCCGCAGTGGAAGTAGGTGAGGATACTTGTCCCATCAGCCCACATTTGGGATCCTTAGTGGGGGTAGGTGAGGATACTTGTCCCATCAGATCTCCCCTCAAATCCCTCACATAAATGTGGATGTGATCTGCTGATAAGAACGAGCCCTTATCAATGGCCGGTGGCCACCCTACTTGTCAGGGACTCCCTATAAAGCAACCGTCCCATCTCATAATGGGGATTAGACTCCCAGCGTTCACCTCGGCCAAGGGGCCGAACTGGAGAAGGCACCGAGGTCAGTTATGCCTGAGGTCGAACAAGGATGTCAACACACGAGGCTGAGTTTGGAAGGATGGGGTCGGTACTTCCATCGGGACCAGTCCCACCTTGAAAAACGGCTGAGGCTCTGTCGTGCCAGGAAAACGGAGGTTGAGGCCTTATCTGATCGGCACATTTACCGAGATCAGGGGTAACCTCGGTTTCGGTAAAAATACTCCACACAAGTCTCATCCATTGTACTTATCTCTATTTTAAATTACAACTTCTTGCTTATTTTACATTTTAATCTCTCATGTCATCTATCTCCTCTGTCTCATTGTTATCTTTGTGAGTAGAAGTCATCCAAACAAATGAAATGGTTTAAAATTAGAAGAGTGGTGAAATAGGAGGTTCTGGGTTCCCTCTAAGAATTCTCTTAATTTCCATTTGGTAATTTACTATTAAAATGAAGTGAAGTAAGGCTTCTATTTGGCTGAGATGAATAGACTAAAAAATACTCAAATTATTATCCCCTTCTTTTAAAAGAAAAAGGTCAAAAATCAACATCTTCAATCCACTAAATGACAAAAAAAAAAAAAAAAATCATCCTTTTACAAAAGGAAGTTAAAAAAATTCATTATCAAGCCACTAAATACAAAATACCCTCATAACCCACTTATGTTATGTTCTCTCTTGATTTTACATGTAAAGTTACCAAACTGCGGTGCTTCCGTTTTTTTTATATATTTTTCTTGGAATCCTCCTAAACAACCCCACAAGATCCAATGAAGGGTAAAGGAAAGACCTCTCTTCTTATTCCTCCCAACACCAAAATATAAACCACTCTGCATTATCATAACCTTCATGTATTCTCATCATAGTCGTGGTAGTCATGCCCAACTATTCTTTTATAATATAACGAAATATAAAGACAGATATAGTAACCAGTACAGTAATAAACTAAAGCGAAATCGCTTACATTCATATAATTAAATTATTTATCATTGGTGCTACCAATCTATACTGTTCTAGGAAAAGAACTTCAGCTGCTTGCATGATCATAACCATGCAAGGTTTCAATCATAGAAAGAGAACTGGCAGGATTGATGACCCTGCAATTAGTTCTTATCTCACCTTCGGTGCCTGTCTTAACTTCAATGTACCCCATCTTCACCATGGATTGCGCGAACTTGTCAGCCCATGCCCATCCATTCTTCACATAGCTATTGACGATTGCAGCAAGTGTTGAATTGGTTGTGAGAGCATGGTCAGATGTGAAGAGCGCCAGATTGAAGTTCACATTCACATAGTACTTGTTGTCCAGTGCATTGGGAGTTATTATATCCAATGCAACAGTTCTTGAATCGTTTCTGGTCACATTGGAAGGGCACATTAACCTGAGCAGCTCGGCATAGGCCGAGCTAATTGTTGGGTCTATTCCAGTGGAAGTACTGGCATTGTAGAGCCTGGTAACGAAGGCCGTGCAGTGGGAAAGACCAATGGAATGTGCCCCAGAGAGGGTCACCATATCCTCAGCTGTCAGATTTTTGGCCTTGAAGTTGTCCACGAGTTGGGTGGCGTTGAAGGTGGGAGCCGGGATCATCTCATCGGCCTCGGCTGCAATGGATATCCGCCCATCTCGCCGCCCGGCCGGGACTTGGTAGGATATGTTTCCGGCGAGGATGGCGCCGTCCCTAGCTCCAAAAGCGAGGATGTCAGCACATGACACGGTTCCCGGGCATTGAGCTTCGATGGCGGCCTTTGCTGCATCGATCACCTCGAAGCCCCGGAGGCTCGGATTGTTGGCCACGGCATCCTTTTCTGCGGTGTTGTTAGCCGTCGAATCTATTAGCACGGATCCATCGCAGCCCTATGATACAACTAAAAGAGAATGTTAGGTCTTTTTAATTTCGAGACTCTAATCTAATTAATAAGAGTTAATCAGATTAAGATTTAAAATTAAATATCTAATTTTTAAGTTCTAGTTATATTTAGTGTGTTAGCTAAAAGTATAATAAATAAATAAAAACACTCTTATTTCATGAATTAATATGGGCACACCTTTAGGGGCAAACATTTAAAGCACTTGTAAATTTTGCATTGTCCATCTCTATTCGCTTTATCTAAGAAAGCACTATAGAAAGCGCACCCCCCCCCCCCCTACACACACACACACACACACACACACACAAGCTTATTTTGTTAGAGACAAAAGCCCTAATCTGTGAATTAACTCTAAAATTAGAAAATATAATTATAAGTTTACCAAACACACTAATAAGTAAATAAGCTTTAAATCGCAAAATAAGAGGCTATTTTTAGAGTTACCAAATACCCTTTAGTAAAAATTATTCATGTGGTCACATTTGAAAATTTCTGTACTTATTATTTCGTATGAATTCTTAGGTAAAGGCCACTATGGTAAAGAGTAAATGGTCTAGGTTGCTACTTGCTACAAATGACCAACATGTATAATGGCACTTAAATTTTGCATACTTTGATGATTAAATCATAGTCAATCATCTAATTAATCATAGTATCTAAGTAGACACGGGTTAGGTCCCAAAAAAAAAAAAAAAAAATCCCCACCCTGACAAAGCAATCATGGAAATGCATGCGAATGAGGCCAGCCGCGATGCCACTGTTATTGGCATAGGCATTAGTGACCGTTTGCCGGACTAATTGTTCGGCTGATGGGCATGTTTGATTGTAGAATCCGACGATCAGGGCTGCAGGGTAGGCGGCCGAGGAGGCCACCAGCAGCATTAGAAACATGCAGTTGACTACAGTAGACATGAAGCTCAACGCAAACTACACACAGAAGAGTTGTTGCAAAGAAATTGTCTTTGTTTTGGTACTAGAACTGCAGGGAAGGATTGACATTTATAGCGAGAGAGGTCGGTGGGACATCAAATCAGAAAAGAAATGGTATCCGTTTCTATAAAAATATATGAAACTCTCTTTTGCGTGTGTGATCTTGTTTTTCAAGCAACCATTTTGTTATCAAAGGGACAACAAAAACCGGTAGATAATCACCGAAGATGGATTATAGTTCTATATTTTACATATATATTGACGATGATAATGGGGCAAAAACTGCGAAGATGTCTACTAAAGGCCAAATATTTTATGGATTATATCAGATGCCAATGTGGTTTCTTCTGCCATATGCATATCCCCATGAATCACTGCCTCAATCAGATCAGTGGTTAGAGGGATCACTAAATAGTGGGCCCTACTGTTATGGTACAAGCCGAAAAGACACTGTCAACTCACACAACATGACGTGCAAAGGACGGTATAACTTTCTTAGGTGTCATACTCATTTATGCATGTAAATGATTAACAAGTGTAATTGGTAAAAATTATCATGTTTGTTCCCATATAAATGAAGTGCAAAGATGGGGTTAATTGAGCCCATTTTGACAATAAAGCCTTCACACCTCAGGAGGTTAGTATTACACACCTAGGGTTACCAAGCATCGGTACAGTTTGGGATGGCTAATCAGGTTATGGATTTGTACCCACCAACCACATCATCGTCAACATCATCATCATCGTCATCACCATACTTTTTTTACCCCAACTTCATGAACTGAGCTGCCCATCTTGTTTATAGTGTTCAATTTAGCTCAAAAGGTCCATTGGGCCTTGATGAGTGTTTACTTAGGGCCCTTGATGAGTGTTTACTTAGGGGCAACTATGTTCAACACCTTATAAATACTCACTAGGGTTATTCTTTGTAAGTAAGAAAGCAAGCAAGCAAGAGGAACACAGAGAGCATTGCAATTGGAGAGGCTCTGAGAGCAAGATTGAGATGTATTGGGAGAGAGAGTAGGCTAAGTGTTCGAGGATTTGGAATCCTTGTAACAAGTTGCCTAGTTTCCTGCATAGTGAAATCGAGCGAAACGCTCATAGCCACGTGGATGAAGGCAATTTTGAAACCATGTAAATCTCTTGTGTGCTTGTGGTTTATTAATTGTGCATGTTTGTCCTAATTAATTCACCGATAATTGGTATCAAAGCGGGATTGAATATCCTTGGATCTTGAGCGAGTTCCTCAAGTGTCGCTTGTTAGGAATTTTGTGTGTTGCAATTTGATGGATGCATTATCATTTTAACATCATTCGATCTTTCACATGAGCAATGATTTTGAAATACTTGAAATCTCGATATTTCACATGCATGATTTTAAAACTTTTAGAACTTGTCATTCATGCATGTTTTGGATTTTAAAATTGGATGCATTAAGTTTTGAAAATAAGATTTTCGAATCATGCAAGCCTTTGAACCTAGATTTGCAAATCATCTTAGGAACTTTAGGTTCATGTTTTGAAAACACCTTTAAATTAATTTTAAAATGTATATATGCATGATTTCCATGGCCCAGAACTCCCACTAGCAAAATACCTTGGAGTAGTTCCTTACTTAATCTTTTTCAAGGACAAGATTTTTTATGCCACAGTACTTTGCTATAGTGATTTGCTACATTAAATATGCTACATTGATTTTGTTATAGTGAATCTGCTACAGTGACCCGATCCACCGGGTACATAGGTCTGGTCGACCGGACACACGGGAAAATGACCGTTGGGTCTCAAACGGCTATATTTTTTACCATTTGAACCCAGTCGACCGGGCAAGGTTCCAAGTCAACCGGAGACTAGTCGTGGCCATTTTTTTGGTATAAAAACAAGCTCATTCCAAGGCTAAAATAGAGGAACCAGCTAAGAGGCATCCTTAAAGTTTTTTGAGACCAAACAAAGGGGAATGACCTAAGGAAGGCTAGTTGGTCAAAGAGGGAAGCCAAAGTTTAGAATCATGAGTTAGATCTTCTAAACAAGCTTTATTTTCCTCATCATACTTTTTTAAGCTTTGCTTAAACTATTGGTAAATTTATTATAGTATGTTAAACTATGATTTGTTGTAGAGTCATTCTATTGGCACACAAACCTTTTCTTTTCCCACACAGCTAATGTTTAAAAAAAAAATATGAGATTACCTTTTTGCCCCTTCTTAAATCCCTCTCTCCCCCACCTCCCCCATCACCTTCAGCTCCGACTTGGACGGCGGCAGCCAACCCCTCTCCTCCCCTTCTCTATCTCTCTTTCCCCATTGTTTCCTCTCTCTCTCTTCCTCCCTTTCCCTCCCCATTGTTTTCTCTCTCTCCTCCTCCTTTCTCTCCCCCTACCTCCCCTGCACCTCCGGCATGGATCCGGCAACTTCCCCGTCTTCTCGTACTCCTCCGCTGAGATGGGCCAAACTTGACGGCGCAAGCTGGCCGTGCATCTCCTGCTCCACGAGCTCAATCTCGAGGCCAGGCCGGAGGTGAAGGGGGAGGTGGGGGAGAGAAAGGGGGGAGGAGAGAGAGAAAACAATGGGGAGGGAAAGGGAGGAAGAGAGAGAGGAAACGGTGGGGAGGAAGAGGGAGAAGGAGGAAGAGAGGGAGGGAGTGAAGGGAGGGAGGGGTCGGCCACCACCGTCCAGGGCAGAGCCGAAGGTGAAGGGGGACGTGGGAGTGAGAAAGGGAGGAGAGAGAGAAAATAGTGGGGAGGGAAAGGGAGGAAGAGAGAGGAAATAGTGGGGAGGGGGAGGGAGAGGGTGGAAGAGAGGGCGGGAGAGAAGGGGTTGGCCACCGCCGTCCAGGCCGAGGCCGGAGCCAGAGGTGAAGGGTGAGGTGGGGGAGAGAAAGGGAGGGGGGGGGGGGGGGAAGGTAATTTCACAGGGTTCTTTTTAATGTTTTTAACAAAAATGAGTGTGTGGGAAGAGTTATTTTCTATGTGCCAATAGAATGACTCTTTGTTGTGTCCTTAACATATATATGATTTGAATTGATTTATTGTTTTTGATCCATCACTGTGATTCACACCAAGTAGGACTCAAATTGATATATCTAAGTGAATCATGTTTTGGAATCATCTTTGAAATCACATGTAACACAACTCCCATATTTGGTTGAATCATAGGTTCTTGATTTCCATAACATGAGAATCATTTTCAATCTATCTCATGTTTTGGATTAAACAACACTAACAAATCACATGTACTTTTTTTTAAAAGTTTCACGGCTTGCTTGGCGTTGATAGGTATATCAATTTCAAGTTGGTCTTTAAATTACATGAGATTTGTCTCTTCACTTCAATCAAATATCTTCCTGTGTTTTACGCTATCAAATGCTTTTAGCATACATGTATTGAGCTACATTATTAAAATTTGATTGAAGACCTCATGAATCACATATTTTGTTCTTAAAATTTCACAACTTGCTTGAACTAGATAGGTATATCTTTTACAAGTTGTTTTTAACATGTGATTAGTATTCTTAGCTCAATCACAAATATTTTTATGAGCTTTCATTTTCAAATTGATTGAGGATATCATGCATACACATTAAGCATTCATATAGTGTATGTGTGAGTTAAATTTTCACTTTCATATCCACCTCTTTAGAGGCATTGTATTGAGCCAAAATTGTATCTCCATCAAGTGTACTCTAGACACTACTTAGAGAGAGACCAAACCTTTTGGTTGTATAGGTTATGGCTTAGCCTTAAAAAAGTATAACTGTATGCTCAGGGGTGAACCATAAAACCTAAGAGGGTATTACTTAGCCTTGGAAAGCATAATGTAAAGGTTATTGCTTAGCGTATTGAAAAGCATATTTAGTGGAAATCCGGTGGGGTGTAGGAACACAAGCCGATAGTGGATGTAAGCATTGAGGTCAAACCACTATAAATCTTTGTATTATGGTGGATGAGTTATGGTGATTGTTTTTGTTAGCTTCTGCACTTTAGTTCTACATCATCACTTGTGACTAATTGATTTAAAGAAGTTAAAATTTGGCATAATTTATCACTAATTCATAGCTCACCCTATTCACACCCCACCCCCTAAGGTTCGGTTCCTGTACTTTTAATCGAGGTTGAGATCGCTCCATAGAGCCTAGGGTTTCCTAGTGCTAAGGTTGTGCCTGATCAACAGAGGAGATCCAACAGTCAGATTTCAGAGGGCAACTGTTTGGTTCAGAAAATGGAAGTACTGCAAGAAAATGAGACACCAAAGTTCAGGCACGGTTAGTAGCAAAGGGGTACTCACAGAAATAGGGGGTTGACTATGATGAGATATTTTTCCCAGTTGTGCAACACACTTCTATCAGGGTGTTGTTGGCAATGGTAGCACATTTCAACATAGAGCTTGAACAGTTAGATGTAAAGATAGTTTTTCTTCATGGTGACTTTGAGGAAACAATCTACGTGGAGCAACCTGAAGGATCCAGAGAAGCCAGAAAATAAGACTATGTTTGTAAATTGAAAAAGATCATTGTACGAGCCGAAACAATATCTGAGACAATGGTACAAGCGCTTCGACTCCTACACGTTGTAGATTGGCTACTGTCGATATGAGTATGATCATTGTGTTTATTTCAAAGTGCATGATGAAAATTTATTTATTATGCTGCTACTTTATGTGGATGATATGCTTGTTCCAGGCAAGGATATGTAAAAAATAAATGAACTAAAATCTTAGTTGATAGATGAGTTTGACATGAAAGACATTGATGTAGCCACAAAGATGTTGGGTATGGAAATTCGGAGGGACAAAAAGACTGGAATGCTGTAGTTATCACAGAAGAAATACATTTCAAAGGTACTTGAGAAGTTTAACATGTAGAATGCCAAGCCAGTATCTACTCCACATGCAAGTCACTTCAGTTTGAGTGCCAGACAATGTCTAAGTACAGACAAGGAAATTGAAGAAATGTCCAAGAAACTATATGCTAATGCGGTGGGATGTTTGATGTATGCCAGGCTTGCATAAAAAGGGCCTCTCGATCGGCTCTCGTCGCCTTCGCGCCCGATTTGCCCTATCTCGCAGCACGGACCATAGTCGGTGCGACAATTCCTTATGTTCTTCTGCAAATCTTGAGATTTTCAATCTTGATTTCCAATCGAACGATCCAGATTTGCCCATCATCGGAGACTGCCCTAGCTCCAAGTGTTTCAATTGCCTTTCCTGGAGCAAGACGCGACCATTGTGTCAGGGACACCTTTTTACCAAAAAATGAATGTGAACTTACCCCTAAAACCAATGTTTGACCTCCATGAGCATCCTTGAAGATAATCATGGTACACCTAGTGAACCAATAAGATTTCTTAAGCTTGACTATCACGACTCCGGATCGGGTCAGCGCGTAATCTGGGATCGGGACGATTGCTAATGCTAATGTTGCCAAGTGTGCATTTGTTAATTATATGGCTACTACGTACACTGATTTAGTAATGTTATCCGTGCATGTGATTTCCAATAGGTTTCCGCGGTGAGGATATGTGGAAGCGTGTAGCAAACCAAGTTGGTAATTTCATTCAATTATATAAGGCTGATAACAGACATATATAAACATAAAGTCAGAGTGAGCAATGATCATGAAGCATTTCCTAATGTAAAGTTAAAGGTTTATACAAAATGTCATTTAATTATCATCCCCCAAAATAAAGGCCAACAAAGGCTAGTACAAGCAACAAAATCCCAAATGTATGTCAGTAACAATCCCAAAATGTATTCGCAGCTCAAGGTTTGACTAAGTGTCTAGACAACATCATCAGCATGCCGTTCTCCTACATGTTGCAGCTCTCCGGCCACCTCCTCCGGCTCCTCTTGGGCTAAACGACATTTGGACCTGAGTACCAAAAGAGTGGGTCAGACATGACGGTTTGGCAGGTGGGCGAAAGTATATAAACAATATAATGATTTAAAAGTCACTTTGGAAAACAAGCAAACCTACTCGAAATAACAATTTTCATAAAAGAAGATGCATAGTTTATCCGAAATCACACGATCAATTTAAAGCATGAGTAGGTACCAAAGAGTCGGGAAACTGGCAAGATGGCAACCGTATGAAGCTAAATCCTCCATCACTAAAGTGATGAGAGCATGCTAAAGGTGTTGGTCTCGGGCACGCGAAGTGACGAGAACCAACTATACATATATACATATAATTAGACAAAACCACAGCCGCGGAACTGGGTAGCAGAACAAAGCAGAATCCAAACTGCAGCTGGCAGAAGCTAAAGGGGGGGCCCCAAGTGGATAGATCAGGCCGACAAAGTTGTCCAAGCTCACTGGTGCTAATACATAGCTCACATGAAGAAATCAGAACTCACACATAAACATATAGGTGTGTGACACCCAAAATAGGTTGAGCAGAGTGCTCATAGGCACATAAATAACATCGGGATCTTGTCATGCATGTACATGGCTAGCAGAACACTCAAAGTGCATAATTCAGTATTTCTAAAGCAGAACTAGTAGTGTCGTATGAAAACTAAAGAGTACGTATGAAATCGGAGTAAAATGAAACATAAATGGATTTCCATAAGTTTCCGGACTATGCATTGAGGGTTCAACATTTAAATCTATGTGAATAAGGGTCCCGTATATCGGTTTTGTTATAGGCTTGGTACTCCATAAGATTAAAGGCATTCCAAGATCCCTATACACATTGAAAAGTCCAAAACTCCTCAATAAATCTCTATGATGGGGTTTCTTTTTCAATCAAACTTCGTACATCCCTCCTAGGTCACACCATCGCATTTGGACTCGAAACAAACCTCTCCCAAGCATTTAGACATCAGTCCCAACCTCCCTGCATTGACCCAGGCCAACAACATAGATGGCTCGAGTGGACAAGAGGTTCGCTCAAGCCATGTGCTCTTTGGGAGGGGTTTGCTCAAGTGAACTGACCTGGAGTTGTTGGCTCAAGCGACCTAAAGGTTGGCTCGAGCCAACTGGTCTCTGTCTTGGGTTCGCTCGAGCGAACTGTGTCAGAAACGTTTTCTGATGCATTTTCAAGCTACTTCCATTCCTCCTCTTGTAACCCTTTGAGCCACCATTTCTTTCACATACAAGAGGGACTTGTAACCACCTCAAAGCCACACTTATACCTCCTTCAAAACTTCCACAAGATGCATCAAAACTCTTTCACATTCATCCTCATTTTATCAAAAGAAACCCAATCATCCACGGAGTCCATACGCACATATAAAACAAGGTTTAACAAAAGTCAAATGCATACATTTTTTCAAGAGATTAACAAGATAGAAAGACACATCAATATGCACATTTCAAAGTCAATAGAAACCATAGCAATTAGCAAGAGTTAAGCCACCAAAACCTTTAATAAAAATCAAGTTTTTCTCACAAAATATGCTACTAATCGAAACAATCCATTCATCCACTTGCCTTGGCCTTCAAACTAGCTAATCAAGCTCCCAATCTCACTCTCCAAGTCAAAATGTCCAAGATACACTAAACCTCCAAAAGTACAACCCATTTAGAACCCTAAATAGCCAAAACAAGGAATGAGGAAGAGAGAGCATCCAATAAGAGAGAAGAAGACTCGTTAGGGTTAGAAAAACTCAAATCTAGAAGATGGAAGAGGTAGCTTACTTGGAAGTTCTTCAAATGAACAAGATTAGCTCAAGGAAGGCGCTAGGATGGCTGGATTTTCCTCCAAATGGTATCAAAGGGAAGCTCTCATGGTGAGGAAGAAGATGGTGACCTCCATTCCTCTATTTAACAAGGATTGGTAGTGGATTAAAGATAAAGAAATAAGAAGAACCAAGGGAAGAAACCCTAGAGTGTGGGTTGGAGCTATTCCTTCCACAAAGAGCATGACAAAAGAGCATAAGGGAAATGAGCTCACTTTATATACAAAGTAGAGGTAGGTCCCACAACTTACAAAAGGTTGTTTAGCTAAAAACATGGATTTCCCAGCTTCGGATGAGTTGCAATGAAGGAGGGAAAAATATTTGCCAAAAAATCTGGTTTCCAAAAAGTATACATTTCGCAAGATTTGGTGACATCGAAATTTGTGTCCAGATTTTGTGTAAAAAGACTATTTTGCCCTCGAAGTTGGGAAAGTCGGGTCGAACAGGGACGGAGCCAACATGAAAGTTGTAGAGGTTAAAAGGATAAGTCAAACGGGCCTAAAACACGAACTTTCGGAATCATGGATAATCCCCCATGCTCACGTGAAGTCACTAAAAAGACTCTCCATGAGTCTCATTAAATCCAAAAGTTCTCTCAAAATCCCCAAAGCTATATGAAAGCTATTCTAATCCAAATGTAAACAAAATCTATTAACCTTGCTTGATGCTAGCACACGACTTAATTAGTGCTAATTGTGGTCACTCGGGTCAGGGTCTTACATTGACAGACCATGTAGGACCTTAGAAAGGAACCTTAAATAATTTCTTACAAGTCCATCGGATAATTATAGCACATGATTGAACCTTGAGGCTAAGGTCATTCCATGAAGTCTATCAATTAGTCTAACATTATTCATGGGTGTTGGTTTAGGGAGTACAATGTACCTCTTATACTGTAGCACCAGAGAAGAATAACAATACATTAAACTTCCTAAACCTACACCGGGTGGCATGACGGGTGACTATGGTTGCTTAGATTAGCTTGGCTAGTAAAAGTCCTTGACTCTCCTAATTTTATAATGCATGTGCATATTGAATTACTCTATCCACGATTTCAGGTGTCATGTAAATGTTCATATACATAGATTGGACTCCTTTTGTATCATTAACTGCATTGTCATCTTAGTATTAATGTGTTTCAATTGTATTACAAATTGAGAAGTCTTGAGTAATTGTGATTGAATTGAATCATATTGTATGGAATGAATAGTGTGATCTACTCAAGTTCAAAGTGTTTATTAATTTGAAGAGTCGGCATTACTTAGCTTCAACCGGACGATACTCTACGGGTTGAATCATAGTTTAGAATTGTTAATGTCGCTAGGCGCAGTAGACACTCAGGTGCACCAGAACTCCAGAACCAGGTTACCAGTTGAACCTTTGGCCGGGTCACTGGTGACATCCAAAAAGCGTGTCCTCTTTGAGAGGATTTAGCTAATGTAGTTGCCAACTAGATTGTATAACTTCAATTATTATTGATCCTTTGAGCATGATTTAATCTGACTCCACAATTTCCTAGTTTACTTTGATATGATCTCTTTTAGTATTTTGTCATCAATTATGAATTTGATACAACTGGTATAGAATGATTATTGCTTATACTCAGTTGAATCGTTGTATTCATTAGTTATTCTTTGATGTTACAGATGCAGATTCCACCCACGGTCTTAAGGAGACCGTGGAGAGAGAGGAGAGGCCATCGAGGTACCTCTCGGTCTAGAGGAATGGACGGCTGAGGGAGCTTCCTAGCTTGCCTTCTAAGAGCGCCAAGTTCTTTATTTTTCCAGATAGAAAACCTTTTGTGTCGTTGAACTTTATAAGCGTGATTAACCAAACTATATGTTACTTTTGGTCTTGATGTATATAAATACTTTTGTAAGATTAAGGTAGAGTCAGTTTTAAATATCTACTTCTTATTAGTAATAAAATCATCTTTTGCATATGAACTTGAAATCTATGGACAACTCATGATATGATACCTATTGTTAGAATGTTTTGATGCTTCTGCTTTTAAATGTACAGACACAGGTGTCAGTGAGCATGTCTCACTAGTGGAAATTGGAATTTATCATTCGTGACTCGCACTTGACTCGAGATAGGTGCAAAGAGCATAGGAGCACGCGTGTCTCACTTAGGGGATTACCCCTGGCCAGGTAATCTCGGGGCTGGGATGTGACAGGCACCAAGAACTCTTTTCAACTTTCCAAAAGCGAAGAAGTTTGTCGGTGACAAAGACTACTGAAGGAGCTCTCTTTCACTCGCTCATAACTTTTTTATAAGTTATTAGCCCTCTCTCTCTCTCTCTCTCTCTCTCTCTCTCTCTTCAAAGTATTTACTAATTTAAAATTTAAAATTTATTTAGTAATATACATAATAATATTATATATATAATAAGTCTCATCTTCTCCCCTTTCTTATATAAATTATCAGAACAAATACATACATATAATTATTTATTTAGTTTTTTTTCTAAACTTTGTTTTAGAAAAAATGGTTGGACCATCACAATAGTTCAACACTGACTTCTCTCTAAATGAGGAAAATCCTACAAAGTTCGGTCAAGATTAGGGGGCAGAAGTAGAAAGTCATCCTCAATCTCGTGGCCCACATTCTTCAAGCAAAAAGAAAATAAGAATGACTTCTTCAATCTGAAGATGTTTTGATGTACTTCAATTAATCCTTGATCCCATATGAGGAATGGTGGAAAAGGCACAATGTATCTTTTGCAAAGAATTTTACAGCTGCAGATCAACAGATGACACTGGCCACCATAATAGACACGTGAAATTGTGTATGCCCAAATATACCGGAGGAGATGTCAATCTAGTGGCAAGGGGCGGTAGCATCCAAACCCAACATTATCAAAGTTCTTCAACTAGTAGTTTAGGAGGTTTTAATTATAACCCTGTTAATGCTACATACCAACTTGTAAAACGGATTGTAATTAATCAATTATCATTTGTTTTTGCTAAAAATCAATAATTTGAAGAATTTTTTAGGCAATCATTTGCCCTTGGATGACAAAGGATTTCTAGAAATACAGCAAAAGTGATGCAATAAAAATATTTAGAAAAGCATTAAAGAGAACTTAAAAATAACTTTACAAAACATACTTGAAAAGGTAGCATTGACTTCAGATTTATGGACCTCCAAACAACCTGTGGGGTACATTTCAGCCATGTCACATTAAATTGTTAATATTGACTGGATTATGCAGAAGAGAATGATCCCGCTCTCTTTACTTGAGCCCCACACGGTGGTGATAGGATAGGGTCCACTATCCTTGAAAGATTAGAAATTATAAAATTTAAAAATAAAGTAATCTCTATAACTTTAGCTAATGCAAGCTCCAACAATCTCGCAGTAGAGATACTAAAATCTGTGTTTCAACTTAATTTAAATGGAGCTCTCTTTCACAATAGATGTGCATGTCACATCTTAAATCTTATAGTACAAAAAGGCTAAAGATTTTTTAAGCCTACTTTAGAAGTAATTAAATACATTGTAATTTTTATTTTTTTCATCTCCCTCAAGGAGGCGACCATGGGGGGAGATATGTGAAAGTCTTAATAAATCTCCAAAGAAAATACAATCAGATGTAAAGGTAGAATTCTACTTATAAAATGTTGAAAGAAACCTGTAATTATAAACCTGCAGTTGATCAATATTGTGCTATATATTTATCACATGCACAGATTTCTGCACCTAAAGGAAATTGGCAACTTCCTGAAATAATAAAAGATTTTTAACTAATACTTAATGATGCAACTTTATTTTTTCTGGAGTATATTATCCCACATCAACTCAAACTTTGAACCATTCTTATGAAATTAGTATTGCTTTTCAAAAATATAAAAATGTACCGGTTCTCAAGAGTATGTATAAAGCAATGGAGGTGAAGTTTTCACGATATTGGACAAATGCTCCATTAACATTTTGTTTAGCTATTGCATAGTACGCTAGGTTGAAATTAGTAGGTGTAGTAACTTTACTTAATGCAATAAATAACAATATGAATCAAAACAATGTAAATGATACTTTTATGATTAAAACTTATTTGGAGCAACTTTATTTTAAATATTTTATTCTAATGGGTAGATCCGAACACCCTTTGTCCTATGGGCCCTCCCCAACCACAGAAAGGGGAAGAGAAGGTCGTTTGGGGTCTTACTAGAAGCACTACAAAAAGTGGCTCCTCTTCTTCCAAGGGATATTCTCCCATCGTTAATGAATTAACAATGTATCAAAAGATGAGTTGATTGAAGTACCGGATGATGATGTCGATTTTGACCTTTTGGCTTGGTGGAAAGCATGTAAGTGTAAATTTCATGTGTTTTACGCCATGGCCTGTGATTTACTAACAGTTTCAATGTCTACAGTTGCATATCAAACAAATTTTTACTGTAGGCCGGTGGACGTCTTATTGACAATAGGCGGATGATGCTATTGGAAGAAACGGTGGAGACTTACATGTGCCTGCGAGACTGGTTCTAAAACTTAATGGAGGAAGATGAAATAGAAGAGAGGCTTTTGGCATTAGTGTTTAAAATTTGTCATACTTGTATTCTCCATAAAATTTAATTTGAGTTAGAAACTATCATCATAATTGTTCATGTTATAACATTTTTTCAGAATATTTTTATACTTGTAGTTTGTAAAGTTGTAATTCTTATTTTCTCATTTCTCATAAAGTTAGAACTTCATCAACTTGTAATTTTTTTTAAATCTTTGTAACTTCATTTCAAAGGAATACAAATTATTTGATGTCTTATTTCAATGAATGTGTGTGCATTTATTTTAGTTGAATACCCTTACAATTTAAAAAGAGATTTAAACATAAAAGAGGGTGGCTCGTGCCAGGGGGCACGGCCCAGCATGGCACGACCAAAGCTATGTCTTGGGCCATGCTCGGCCGACCCTCAGCGAACCTGGGCAAGACACAGCCCATGAATTTTTCACAGGCTAGCACAGCACAACGAAGGCACGGCTAGGTCGATCGGCCTTAAAGTGGCATGGCCCAGTTTACACTCCTATGCTTGAATGTTCTGATTTTGTAATATATTTTAATGGTCTCATTTGTTTATTTACAAAATTTATTTTTAAAGTCTTTTGTCGAATTATATTAATGCATTTGACATTTTATTTTGGATCTGAAATCGGATCAATTCTTGGGCCTGTTTTGTAATTTTACATGTAAAATAAAGTGTCGTAAAGGTTATTTTGTTTTTAGTTGTTTGATATGAAATATTTTTGACTTTTTGTATAGAAAAGTGGAGACTTTTGTCTTTTAACTATGAAATGAGGTTTTTTTTACCTTATTTTTTAAAAAGATGAAAGAAATCTCGAATTGAAGTGATATTGATGTGACCCTTTGTCTGAAAAATGGAGGCTTTACTTGACTTTTACTGATCTAGTGAACTGTCAAATGGGCCCTTAAGGTTGATGCGGGGTTTGGATGCCACATATATGTTCCATGTCAGTCCGAATCAAATCTTGGACTGGATCTAGACAAACTAATCAAGTTCAGATCCACCATGGTTCTATTCGGAATGGACTTATTTGCATCTCTGATTGTGTACTCTCGATCCATAATTTATTTGGAAAGCATCACATTGAGAAGTTTATCTTGCTAGAAATACTTTTATAGATATTAAGCATTAATTACGAAAATCATTAGATTAGTTTTTAACCCTTTTTTTCTCCTTTCCACTCAATGGAACACGGTGCGAGCATACATTGTTCTTTTCTATTGAAAAAGCAAACCATATTAGTGAATCTGTAGGTTTGAAAATTCCTCAATGCCCATAGAATAAACCTTTCTCATTAAAGATTAAATTTAATTAGTATAGTTGAACATTTCACATCGATATCGATCCTTATCAATGGAAATATTTAACAAAATTTGTATCATTGCATATCTATCCCCAAAAGTGAGGATTCTCAACTCCTATGGGAGAGTGTTAGACTTGAAGATCTTCAAACGAGGGGATTTGCTCTAGTCCAAATCCAATAAAACTTACAATTGCCAAATGTGGACCTTTTGTGACTTCATGGAAACTACTGATCAGGAATTCCTGAGGATTTGTTTGGGAAATGTAAAACTAGTGTCAATACTGTCCTCCGTTAGTCACCAAAACACTAAATTCATGTTTCAATTTCATTTTTGTAATTATAAAATCTCTTGCAATCATCAGATATATACTTTATTTAAAGCCAATATTTTCTTTACCACTAATCCTTTTCTCCTAGAATTCAGGAAACCTTTCTTTGTTTTATATATGGGTGCGTGGATTTCACAAGTCTGAAAACTTAGGATTCCTCGAGCATGTGTTGCCTCCCATTTCCATTCACATGCAAACACATGGCCTGGTCATACAGTCAAGTTGAGAGGACTTTAGGCTTGCCGAAGGAGGACAAGGGACTTAAAAAAAAAGGTATAAAATGAATTCTGGAGGCATGCATGATACATGTGCACAAGAAAGACGTGCGAGTAAAGCTTGTTGACATTTATTAACTGCTCTAGTTAGATTTTTTATGTGGAACTCAAATGTCATTGCAGTCTATTCTGATGAATATGTTAGGATGACAGCCATCTCATCAATGGTGTCCTGAAATTTACTCGAACGAGTCTTTTCACGTGATGGCAACAACCTTGGCATTTCATTTTTTTCAAACCCTTCTACCTGTCTCCGAGCTAACTCCTTGGCTGAGTTGATTCAATTTGGCTCACCAGAATGAGGAGTTGAGTCGACGTTCGGACTCCGGTGTAGTATTCCCTCATGCCTTGTTACTTTTAGAGTAGTGCTACATTAATGCATGCAGCACCCGGCATTACAGGATGGTACGGCGCTCCATCTTCCATTCATTGTGGGGGCCCATATTTTCAAAATCCGGGCCCTTAGGACCCATAGTATTTGTCATATATAAGTTTTCAAAAAGAGAATTTGAGTGGACCAACTATAAGATTGAACGCACGAATGACTAAAAAAAGAAAGGCAAGTTCGTCCCGTGTTTTATATATATTTGAATCTAGTGGTGGCCATGTGTTAAGAGCTGATGCCTGAATCCGATTTTGAGAGGGTGGGCCCCACCATGCACGGAAGATGGGGCGCTGCACCGTGCTATAATGCATGCATGCGTGCTGCATTTTACCTGCTCTGACTCTTGCTGAAGTCTAAGCACGCTTACCTATGAACATCTTTGTCGAGGCTCCTTTCTCGAAGAAAAAGATGGGTGCACATTAAATAGATTAAGGACGCGTTTGTGCCACCTGCTTTTCAGCCGTACCGGAGCGCATAGGCATCAGCGGAAATATTTGCCTTCGTTTGATACAGACGTTTTCGCAAATAAAAAGTATAAAAAAGTTATTGTTTTTCGCTACACCCGTGGATCTCGTGTTTGACCCTATCAGGTGGGATTTTTGTACCGCAAAAGCGGAAACACGTTTTCTGGTGCCGTGATACCTGCAAAATCTGATCCTAAAGAAATCACAAAGGTCCGACTATATAATCTCAACAAAAAAAGGTATGAATATATTTTTTCTAGTAAATACTCAGTCACCTACCCAAACACTCAAAGAACTAACCGGTCAATATTGTATCCGAACTGTACTCGCAAGAACCTTGAGCGTTCTGTTCCGGTGTGGGGTACACTTATGAATACTATCAGATGTACTGGATAATCAAGCGAGAGTTCCCATTTCCTATATATAGAGCAATCCCTAGGAGTCACGATTACTACAGACTCTACCCCTCCTGAAATCCCACATCTTCTGACCAGTGTGAGAATTCTGTCAACCGAAAGTCTGAACCTGATTCAAACTCTACTACTAAGAGTTTGATCCTTATCTGACTCAACCAGATCAAGATTTGTTGGGAGTTTCTCCGCGGCATATTGTCGGGCTCAATCTGGCATGGGCCCAATGGCAGTCGGGCCATACAATTTTCCTAACAATCCCTTACTTTGCATGAGTGACATGTAAATCAAATGTGCTAAAGTACATTAACATATACTCCAGCCCCTACATACATCTCCGGCCAAGGAAAAGGCTTAATGAAAGGAATACACATCAATTCTACCGGTGGGATTGACGAGATTGAGACCTCACCTTTCTTACCCACATTTTAGATATACTGATATCACAATTCAATACCATGAGGGGTTGTGGAATTGTGGTTCCATTCACCAATGTAATGGTGAACTCATAACATTTGCACCGGCTCATCGGTTCTTACCAACTTCAAATATCTATGAAGAGATCCAACCTGATGGCCACCTGGTTTACTGCATCGTAAGTTGTATCCCACCTTCTGTTCTTAATAGAACTACCAGGTCTATTTTCTTTATACCAGAAATTCAAAACATTTGTCAAATGGTTAAAAATATAACCAGACATGGACTCCCTCTTGTCCAAGTCATCATCCCAAGAGGCAACCATACATCCATACAATTCCAAGACAACAACCGTGCCACAAAAAACGGTATAGCAAATGTTTTTGATGTACCCAGATTCCTCTTATTCACTTGCCATAACAAGCATACCCAGATAACTTAGGAATCTGATTATGAGACCAACGACGATCCATTTTCGATCTCATAAATCCGGAGTTATAGTATTTTATGCACAATGAGGATGTCATGCATTATGCTCCTCCCACTATCCTCGAGTAAGGCATGTCTCCGGTCATGAGCATGTCATTATCACTAATGGGATCTCGATTGTTAGGTAATTTCATACATATGCAAATGGGAGGGTTGATTGGCTTGCACATCTCCATATCCAACTATTTTAACACAGTGTCCTATTCAGACTCATGTGACAAAATTCGTACCAGATTTGGCTTACATGGTTACTGCATATGCCCAGTACGTCATGCTTTAACTCACTTTTTTTTTTTTAATCTCGAATCAAGATTTCAACACTGTTGTTTCGAGATTGCTTCTAATTTGCCACCAACAATCAATATGTCATCCAATGACAAGTACATAATTATTACCATTGCTTTGACCTAAATGCATATCTCATATGCCAGGGATAAACAAATTTCACGTATGGTCTCGTAAAATTCCCATGTTAAAATAATTTTTACACATTTATCCTTATTATCTTTGCACCACCAAATCCGCAAATTATATATAAAGCTTTTCCTACTTTTTGCCACTTAGGAGCTCAACATTTACATTCACTAGGTGCAACAACATATTCTCACAACCAACTATTGCTCTTAGGATTCACATGGATAGGTATTTACGCCCGGAGAAATAATCTCCACGTAACCAAATCCTTCCATTTATAAATCATTATGTCACCCATCGTGCTTATCTACCAATCTATCGTTATCATTCCAATTGAAAGAACTAACTGATCCCTGATGGACCCTCGGGTTTCCGTCGTCTCCTTCCGCCCCGGGGGCTGCCTGGGTCTCGGCGGAGAAGGGAAAACGCGGGTATCAACTTTTTGTACGGGTATGCCAGATTTACTATTCTACTTGGAATTTGGAATGGTGATGATCCGGAGATTCACCTTCACAAGTAGAAAGGAAATCGATCATTCTTTCTAACTTTTCAAATTGCATAAATATTTAAGAAAATAAACAAGTTTGTTTTTGTGAATGCCGTAGAAGGCGTTTTTTTGTTTGTTTGTTTGCCGTGAAATGCAGTTTTACAAAACTCATCAAATATGAAAGACAATAATTGTGATTTCGTTTTGTCTCTTTAAACAAATACAAATTACAACAGAAAATAAAGAAAATGAATTTAACTTCTCAGGAGATTGTGGGGACACGTTCAGATCGATGGTCGCAAGTCATGTATGGACTTCGCCATCGTCCTTCAAATGAGAATGCTTGATGCTTCGATTCTTCGGCTTGGCTCCTAACCTCAGTTTTTCAAAGAACAAGGACCAAGAGAAGGTCCTATATTCAATGCAAAACCGAGTAAACGGGCTGAAAAGCTGCATTTAGACCATGTTGTAGAAGGAGGGGACCTTGGGGGGGTGGCCCCCCAAGGGACTTTGATCACCTTGTAGTGCTTCTGGGAGCAAAGCAGCAGGACTTCGTCTCAACTTTGAATTTTCTCGATTTTCGGGGCTTGGGATCACACTTGGGGTTCATGCCTTCTTCTTGGAATGGACCTCCTTTTATAGGCTTTTGGTAGCCATGAGGTGTTTATTGGCATTGATGGCCATGATGAGAGAATTGATGATATTGATGAGAGGAGTTACAAGTTTTATTTCTTGATTTTGTAACTCCTTTTTCTTGGCTTGTGATTGGCCGATGAAGGATAGTGGGCATTTAATCGCCTTTAATCTTTACGATGATGGGAGTTTCATGGGTTTAATGCCATGATTGCTTGGATTTGTAACTCCCAAATGCTTGAATCTGATTGGGCCGTCCAAAATAATGAGTTAATGACCGCATTAAGTTGTCATAAACGGGTCAATTAACGACATTAAGTTGTCGCTAGGGCATGTGAAGAGTCGCGGGGCGCTCTGCGTCTTTTGATATTCTTCTTGTGATCATCACAAGTGGATCCACACATTGTTTGACGTCGGATTGCGATGCAATTTCAGACATTGATTGATGTTGGTGGGCAGGTGACATCTGTCTTGTCGATTTCACGATCGGTCGGACATAAAGTGTACTTTCTTGGTCAGCCGGTTGATGATCTTGGAGCGATCAGTGATGATTTCATGCTTTGGACGGCGGATCCGAGATGTCGGTGAAGATCAGTGGTTTTCAAGCATCAAAAATTGGATTTTCAGAAAATCACAGAGGCAGGAACACTCGAAATGCGAAAAGGATCGGAAAACGGGCCATTCGGTGAGAAATCTGGCGACCCGGATTTGCAGGGTCGTCGGCGACCATAGGGCTTTGGCCCTTTTGGTCGCCGAGCTTCGTTTTCGGGCGTTTTTCCTTCTTTTTTTTTCCTTTTTTCTTCTGTATCTTTCTTGACATTTTTCCTCAATTATTGACTTGATTTTCTTGGAGAAAACTTGACGAGAACCCGTGGAAAACCGGAGCACAAAGTTTCCCATTTTTCGGGAAAGCCGAAGACTTTGTAGCCGATTTTTCGTCAAGAGTCGAAACTAGGTCAAACGATGTCGGAATGACCTAAAAATTGAGGTAAAGCTTCTTGAGCAGTGGATAGGACCAACTATGGGCTTTTTTTTTTAGTTTTGAAGCCATTTGGGGTCCCGTCGATGCTTGACTTGATTTTGCTGCGGGGAAAATACCGAGCTTTGACATGTGGTCAAATGATGTCCGATTGACCTGAAATTTGACGGGGAGCCTATTGGAGTAATTTTGAGATGACCCATTAGCTCCAATTTGGATGTCATGGTCCCGGGGTGCTCCGCCGTCGGTAGGCTTGATTTTCTTTCGGAGCGTCGAAACATGGTCAAATGTTGTCCGAATGACCTGAAATTCGACGTGCAACCTTTTGGAAGCATATTGAAGCCACTCATGTGTTTTGTTTGATGAGTGATGGCTTTGGTGGTTCTCGCCGCCGGGAGGCTTGATTTTGCTGCTCGAGCATTGAGCCCTTTGGAGGTATTTTGGAACCATCCATAGGCTCTGATCGAAGTTTTGGTGTTTTCAATGATGTCGCCGCTGGGAGCGCTTGTTTAGCTGTCGGAGAAGTGAAGTTAGGCCAAACGATGTCGGAATGGCCCGAAACCTCAGGTGTACCCCTCTTTTGGCTTTCTTAAAGGATCTTACAGTTTTTGTCTGATTCTGACAAGATCTAATGCTTGAAGTAGCTTTGCCTGTTTTGTAGCATGATGCAGCTTCTTGTGGCTTCTTGATGATGAGGAAACATGTAGCTTTTTTGGTGCCAACAAATGCCCTCGAGGTATAGCGACGAGTAGCTTTTGGAGTCGATGTGCCTCAAAGAGAAACTTGAAGGAGAGCTTCTGACTTGACCAAGAGTGTCGAGCATTTTTTTTTTAATAGCCTTCTGAGTTTCCGGGGGAATTTTATGGTATTGAGAGGGATCACGTACCATCTCAAGGCAAAGTTTTGAAAATTACATGGGGGATTTGGATTTTGGTTTTGACCTTGTGACCTAACAAGCTGTATGTGGCAGGTTAGGGGGCCGGGGTTTGATTTTGAGTTTGACCTTATGACCCAACAAGCTATATGTAGCAGGTTGGGGGGTCAAATTTGGTTTTTTTATTTTGGTTTTGGTTTGGTTTTGATTTTGATTTTGGTTTTGGTCTTGTGACCCAACAAGCTGTATGTGGCGAGTTAGGGGACCAAGGTTTGGTTTTCTGTGGATTGTCAATTTCAAGATTTTGGCTAAATTTGGTTCATGAGGTTGGATGGTTTGGTTTTTTCAAACTCATGAGGCTTTCCTTTTTTTTTTATTTTTTTTTTGAATGGTCCTATCAACTCAAAAGAGGCATGGAACATTTTTTTTTTTGCTCTTGGTAAGAGGAATATTTTGAATAAAAGCCACTTTTAGTGCCTAGGTGGTCAAACCTTGCTCATGTGTGCTAACCCATGGGACCTTAGGCTTTGGAGATGGCTTAGATCTCATATGGTGTCATTTTTGTAAATAATATCTAAAAATATCTCTTTGGTGTAGAGAATATCTAAAAATATCCTTACTTGGTGAGAATCTCTCAAGTTTTTTTTTTTTTTTTTGAAAAGACTTTATCAAAATATCTTTCTTTTGGGAAAGTAGCTAAATTTTAGCACTTACCTCCTTTCTTTTCTCCTTATTTCCTCTTTTGGTTTGCTCTCTTCTATAAAAGCAAGGGGGGTTGGATCCTTTGCTCCTATTGCTTTCTTTATTTGCAAGAGTCTCCAAGGGTGCTCCAAGATCAAGAAGTGTTTTTTCTTCTTCTTCTCCATCAATGGCTTCTAGTAAGTTGTCTTCTTCCACAAGAAACTCCATTGTAGAAGTAGTAGTTTCTTTCGTTGCTTTCTTTTTTTTTTTTCTCTTTTTCCAAGCACATTTTTTTTTTCTTTGTTTTTTTTTTCGTGCTCTTGTTTCTCTTCTCTTTTTTTTTCTTTTGCTCATGGTTTTCCTTTTTTTACCGTGTGTTTTTTTCTTCTTTTTTTTTTCCATCGTGTTTCCCTTTTTTTTTCTCATGGTTTTTTTTCTCACCGTGTTTTCTTCTTTTTTTTTTCCTCGCAGTTTTTTCTTTTTTTTTCTCACTGTGTTTTCCTTTTCTTTTCCTCACGGTTTTTTCTTTTTCTTTTTCACCGTGTTTTCTCTTTTTTTTTTCACGGTTTTTTGTTTCTTTCTTTTTTTTTTTGTTTTTTTCTCAAACGGTGATTTTGTCTTTTTTTTCCTGTTTTTTTTTTTTATTTCTTTTTCTGTCCGTACGGCCACATGGAAGTGGGCCATAGCCTGTGGGCCTAAATTTTTTTTTTCTTTCTTTCTCTCTTTCTTTTTCTTTCCTTCTTTGTTTGCTCACCATGATAATGAGGTTATGCAATTTCAATATGTTCATGCATTTTTTTTTTGATGCATCAAGATAGAAGGCTAGAGTCTCTAGGTCAAGTCAACATGATTTTTGACTTGGACAAAGTTTGATTGGTTTTGACCAAATTGGGTTGGAATTGGTCAAACTTTGGTTAAGGTTTTCCTAGCATCTAATGCATGATGATATTCTTTGATGCATGATTTTTGGTAAATGGACTTGGAAGCATGATGATGCATACCTGAAAATCTTTTTCAAGTATTGAGATTTTGAGCTCGCAGCGATGTTGAGCTCTTTCTCGGTCTTGCTGGATTTTGAGGAACTTTGCAAATTTTGGATTTTGAAGCTCGCAGCAATGTTGAGCTATTTTCCAAATTTTGCGGAAATTTGATGAGATTGGCTCGTTCTCGCAGCAATGTTGAGTTCGAACCTTCTTTGAGAATTTTCGCTGACTATGACCTCGCAGCGATGTTGAGCTCATCTTCAAGCTTCCTGTCTTTTTTCGGGATATTTTCCTTTTCTTCGGAATTGTCCCGGAACCATGTCAAAATTTCGTTAGAATTTTTTAGCAAAATTCTGTCATTTTGATGACGATTGATCTTTTCTTTTCCATCTTTTGCAGGTAGTTATTCCAGAACGAAAAAGGGCAAAGGTCCTGTTACTGACGCACCTCGTTGGTCTGCCAGATCTTCTAATGCGGCCGTTCAGCAGGCTTGGGAGAAGGTCCAGTTTGTCGAAAAGAACTTGGAAGAGTGTGATTCCCTCAATCGTGATGAGATGAGACAGCGATTGATCGCTCTCAAAGATGAGGAATTCTACAAGATCATGGTAAGCAGCCGTCCTAGGGTTACGGACAATCAGAGCGTTGTGCCCAAGCCTACCTTCTTCTTCGGTGATGCAGTCCCCGACGACTTGACATACCAAAGGAGACGTTTTCAGTTCTCTTACACAGTAGATGGTGAGGAGAGAACTATTTCTACCCGGTCGACCTTTGATCCGACCATGTCAGTCATGAGCCTTTCTCCTACATGCCCTAAGAGGGAAGATCCTCCGAGCTGGGTGAAGAGGACCAACGTGATCAAGACATGGGTTTTTGTTGGCGGCCCTTCCGGTTTTGCAGAGAAGTCGCTTGTCCGTTTGGACATGTTGATGCCAGCCAGTGGCTACCAAGGTTCTGATCATCCATCGATCGATTTGAGACCGGTGGGCCTTGGCATTTTTCGGGGTGACTGCAGCAATTGGGTGAAGCCTTTTCGACTTCGTGGCCGTTTCAGTGCTGACTCGAGTTGGGAATCATTGACTGATCACACCCTGAAGATTGGCGAGGCCGTTCTACAGGAGGTCGAAATTTTTGATGCGGTTCGCACTTTTCGGCAAACCGTCGTTTTCTCCGACGAGGCTTTCATGGCCATGCTGGAGTCATTCCTTCCACAAACCAACACCTTCATTGTGACGAATGGTGAGATTGGTTTTTCTTTGAAGGAACTGAGCGCCATCACCGGGTTGCCTATCCTCGGCAAACTCTATTAGGAGTTTATGCCTATCGACAGCGTCCTTGAGGAGCAGTCTGAGGAGTTTAGGTTTGTATACTTTCAGCTCGTCGCCTTCTATGATTTTTTGAAGGAGAAGGAGGGCTCGAAAGTTAGGTGCAATAGTTGGAGGAGTTGCAGCTCCAACTTTTTTGACAGCGAGGAGTCTTTTGATGGCATGGCTCAGGATGCTAGGGCCAAAGCATCAAGTTGGAAGAAGATTGCCGCTATGAGAGAAGATTTAAAGAAGTTCTTCGTAAGCACAGATGCCATTTGTTCCGACATTGCGTTGCTGAGAGATCTCGCTGTTTACCTCACTTATTAGCTGGGTGAGGCTATTTTTGCTGGAGGAGATGGAATGCACATCAGGCCGCACGGAATTTTCCGACTTGTCAGATGGCATTTGGAGAGCGGCTGGCTTTGGTACTTGCTCTTTACTCCTACTTGTGTACCAAACTGCAGGCTGCTGCTTTCCTGATTCGGCTTGGGCTCCCTATGAATAGGGTATTTTCTGCCCACATCTTCTATTCGTGGTATGTATACCACTGTCCTAACTTCCATCGGTTGGGAGTTGCACAAGACGAAGATCCTTTTATGATTCGTTTGGCTAGAGCAACAGCCGTTTCCGAATCTCTTTTGTCTGTCCATTTGAGGCTCCGACGGTTCAAGGACGTCGATATTAGGCAGTCTTCACTGAAGCTTTCTCCCGGTTTATGGAAGAAGGCTTTTGATTTTGGTGTCTCCCGTGATTCAACCAGGGCAGGGTCGGGAAGACACTATGCTTTGACAAACGCAGAGAAGAGATGGCTTTTCAACATACGGGTTGGCACGATGGTGTACCGTAGACATCTTTTTGCGGATATCCAGCCGTATGTCCCTTTGCGTTTTGCATTGCAGCTTGGCTTCTCTCAAGGCGTTGTTGGAGCGCCTTCGACCATGGTGAAGCGTTTTGGAGCTCTGCAAGATCAAAGGAATGCATGGGCTTTTTATAGCGCTGAGGACACTACCGCCGTGATTTCTTATCCTGAGCTGCCCACTTTCCGTACTGCTGGCTTCACGAAGTGGTTCGTGGAGAGCTTCTCAGTGTTCCGGGGGCTTTCCAAGAAGGAGCTCGATGTCAAGCAGTCTCTTAGGAAAGGTCTTGGCAAATCAGATGGTGTCCGTCAGGAGGAAGTTTTGGCCTTCCTTTCTAGAGAAAAGCATAAGATAGGCTTTCTCAACGAGCAGGACGTCATCAGATCAGGAGCTGCACAAGGAATTCCTAGTGAGGTCTTGAGACAACTGGAAGAGGAGGAGGACGAGGTCGATGCTTGGATGCAAGCAGAGCGCACGAAGGCTTCCATGAAGTCTACTGAGAAAAGTAGACCATCCAGTGAGGACTCTAGTGAGAGGCCTAATGTTGATAGTGGAGCAGGATCGTCGAGCAGATTGACCCGCCGAGGCAAGAGGAAGAGAGGACAGCACCGTAATATGAGATGGCACGATAGTCCTTCTAATCTTGAAGTTCCTCTCACCATTGCTGACGAGGTGTCCGAGGATACTGACGAGCCTCCAGAGAAGAGGAGCAGAGAAGAGGAGACAGCTGGTATGATCCTCTTTCTTTCTTTTGCTACTTCTTTTCTTTTATGAGAGATTTTTGTTTTGATCCGCTGCGTTCTTTCTTTTGGCAGAGGATGATGACTTGGTGATGCTCGAGGTTCTGGCCGATGAGACGATGACAGATCCAGTCATGGCATATGAGGAAGAGCCCAGGGACTCTAGAGTGGTTCCAGAACCTTCACCTGGTATAATTGATTTTGGCCCCTTTTTTTTCTTTTGTGCTGTCTTTTGCCAACATGTAGCTTTTGTTTTCTTGTTAGCTGACTTGCCAGAGTATTCTGACGATTTCGAGCCATCCATGGATGCAACTTTTGACGATGCTTCGGATGAGCTCAGAGAGATAGAGAGTACTCCGCTGGTTTTTGAAGCAGGTATTTTGCAATACTAATCTTGATACTGATTTTTTTGACAAGATTATATTCATACATTTTTGTCTTTTCCTTGACAGATTGTGGAGCAGCAGGAGAGGTCCCTCCGTCTTCCTTAGAGCCAGAACATGGGATACCTACGGCTGATTCAGGAGTAGGGGCTTCTTCTTCCTTCAACGAGTCAGCTTCTTCGGTTGGAAAGAGTTTATTGATTACTCTTCCAATGGAGCATGACATGGGCAGTCGGGCGTCGGAGCATGGCGAATCCTCATCTGCGCCGCACCTTCAGTATGCAAGGAAGGTGTTGAAGACTGTTTTGAGCTCATGGGTTGAGACTCTCTCTTCGGGTCACTTGGAAGCTGGCTTTAGCATGATCAAGCATGTATAGGACATTCTTGCTGATAGCAAAGAAGTCGGTCTGGACATTGCAAGCGCCAAAGATTTTGTTGATGAAGTCATCGCCTTGGGGAACAAGTGGACTGAGACCAAGAGTATCCCAGATGGTGACTTCTTTGATGAAATGTTTATGAAGCCATCCAGCAAAGTGAAAGTTGAGCTGACTGAGATCACAAAGACTTGGAAGCAGTTCATTCAGGAGAATAACGTTACCGAGTTATCCATCATTGGGCTGAAGCAAGACTTGGACCGCCTTGATAAGGAGGTTGTCGAGGCTAGGCAGCGTCTTAAGCTTTTGGAGGAAGAAGTTGCTGCCAAATGGACCGCCATTGTGGAGGTTCGTGACAAGGAGGGGACTCTCATTCGCCAGGTTGAGGAAGCTGAAAGCAATTTCCGGAGGAAGACTCAAGAGTATGAGCAGTGGCAAGTCTTTTGGAAAGAACTTCCTCTTGCTGCAGATGGGTCGTGGCGTTCGGCCGCATTTTATGGGAATATTCTGAAGAAGAGTGGCCTAAAAACTTTAGAAGCTAAGGCCAAGGGTTTGCTTGAGGAGTTGAACCTTTGGTTGAAGACCAAGCTAGATTGAGCTCCTGAGTTGTAACAAACTCTTTTATTTCTTTTTTTTTTGGTACCTCCATGTATAAACAATTTTGGTACTATATTTTTGTATCCCCTTCTTTTCACTTAAATCATTTTTTGATGAAAACAAATTTGAGTAAAAGCTGATGGGAATGTTTGTTCAAGAATTTGATCAAAAGGTTGTCATTTTGTGAACACTACCTCAAAATGTCTGATTACCGATAGCTTAAAACCGTTTAGTTATTACGACGAAAATACAGCATCGCTTTTGCCAAAACGATGGCAAATATATTGTCGCATCCAGTAATAAAATTACCGATGAATGAGGACCGTTGCCTCCTAATATGCTTTTCACTCTCCTCCGCGCCCCCGTTCCACTACCCTATTTCGTTTCGCGCCCTAATGTTATTACCTACAGCATCTCTTCCGCTTGCAGCTCTTCTCTTCCAGTCTCGATCTATCCACATCTTCTCTTCATAGCGTGCAGCGTCCACCATCTTCTCTCATCCCACCTCCCTCCGGCCATCCATTCTCTGCAACCCATCATCCCCTCTCCGTCTCATCAACTTCGTCACCACATCATCATCACTCTCTCGCCGAGAACTCCTAGACGCAGCACCTCCACCTCCCAGACCGATCCCACCTTCCTCTCTCGATCATCTCCTCTCCGCTCTCATCACCTATCCACCCCATCCCAGCCTCACGCATGTCAGCAGCCCATTTTCTCCACCCATCCGCGCATTATCACAGCCCACCATCTCCATTCACAGAACCCGGGCGATCACCATCACCGGTCTCCCTCTCCATCCTGCGCAGACACATCTTCATCTCCCTGCCAGACGCACGCAGCAACCCCCGGATGTCCACAGCGCTTTCATCTTCCTCCGCAGCAACACCTCTTCGCACCGCACCGCCAGACGCCTCCCCTGCGCAGGTACATTCCCTCCCACACTCTGCCCCAGGTCGAAGAATCGTAGCAAGACTGTTTTTTTCCATTCCCCATCTCCTCTTTCTCATTCCATTTTCTGTCTTTTCTTCCCTTTTTTTCCAAACCTCTTTTATGTTTTTGATGTCAGGGGGTTTCGTTGGTGTATTGGAAGTTTGAGATTTGGAGTCTCTGTTTGGGGTTTGGTTGATGGAGAATGGGTTTGGGGCTGAGATGAATGTGGTTTTGTTGGATTTGGCAAGGGTTTGTTTGGTGATTGGGTCCAGGTGGGAATCGTGGATGCAGTAGGGAGAGTGAAAGGAGGAGGGGAAGGAGTTCTTTTCCTTTCTTCTATTCTCTCCTCTCTTTATTTTTCATTCATCTTTTTTTTAAACTTTGCTGTTGCTGCGATTGGTGCAGGTGAGAGACGAATAAAAGAGGGGAGCAGCAGAGGCAAGGAGGAAGAACTGGGAGGAGAGAAAGGGTAAACTCACCCCTGGCCCAGGTATGTGAATCTCATCTTTTTTCTTCCATCTCCATTCTTTTGTTTTTATTTCCTTTCTATTCTTTTCTAGTTTTTTTCTTTTTGAATGCTGCTGTGGTTGTTTTAGGTGAAAACCGAGTAGGCAATTAGAGAAAGAGCAGGGAGGAAAGGAAGGGGGAGCTCAGCCTTGGCCCAGGTATTATGAACTAATTGACTTGATTTTTCCTACTAATCACAGTTGCATTTGCATCAAATCTCTTGAAAAGGTAGTTGTGATCTATCTATATCTAAATGTGTGAGAAGACTTGGAACAGTCTTTACTGCCATGTGAAGGAAACCGCGATTCAGATCTGAAACTTCTCATATAGAGACAACTACGGCTGATGCAAAGTATGACAGATTTAAAAAAATCTGATTTCTGCACTATGCAGCGGAAATCAGCCATAAAGAACCGCGTAGAAACTCCATGAAATCATAAACAACATGTGTCTAATTAAAAGGAGATTATAGAAGACTATTACCTCAAAGATTTGCAAGCTTTAAACCTCTGAAAATCTGATGCAAAAGGGACAAGATCAAGTCTGCAATCAGCTACTATGCTGCTGGAATTTCTGCAGGAATAATTCTACTTCTAGTCTTCTCCTCTATCTCAAGATCCTAATCTGATTGGCTAAGGTGGTGGAACCTTAATCTAGGTTTTGAGATGAGTTTCTAGAATGCAATTCTATAGAAAACCCTTAGAATAAAGCTCTCCTTTATGTGAAAAGGTGCTGGGCGTGTGGCTCTTGTGTAGATGTTAGGTCATCCACGCCCATGGGATGTCTCCCCTTATATAGATTAGTAACAAAGTTTCCTTGCTCACTAAGTAGCCTCCTTTCTCATTCTTTTGGAATTACTAAAAAGAAATAGTAACCCTTAAGATTAAATTCCTTTCTAGATCCATTCCAAATTAGAAAAGGAAACATACTATGAGCATCCCTTAAACTTAGCAATTAGTAATCCTAGTTGTGCAACACTTACTAATTTTAAGTTTCTAATAAAAAAGGGAAACTTAATTATAGGAATACTTATCCAAGGAGGAGTCCAACCTTCCAAGTAGAGAGACTTACTAAAAGTTGAACACCCCACACTAGGAAATTGCCATCTTGGACGTCCCACATGCTATGGCCCACACTATGGCCCACATGTCCATAATTTGTCTAGAATTAAATTCATGTATGCCATCAAGACCTATTTGAATTTAAATTCAAAATTATTTTTCCATAAAATAATTCAACCTCATCTCCTAATCAAATTAGGAAACCATGCCAATATAGGAAAGTGACTAGAGAAGGGACCAAAAGACATATTTGCCCTTGGCTCCCAAAATGACCAAAATGTCCATGCTAAACCCATAGCAACATTAAGACCATTTTAACCTTAACTCATTCCACTAGAGAGTTATGGTTGCACTCCAGGGACAAATATTAAGTATGAAATAAGCTTGTCATAAAATGACTGTTGTCTCTGACCGACCAAGTGCAATGACCTAAATGCCCCTCTATGTAACATCCTCAATCGAGTCAGGTTATCTGATGTACTATCAACCTTCTCGATTAAATCTTAAACCTTAGAACTTCATATCCTTGACTTAATCATCATCCTGATATTATTCTCTTGATCCAGGGAGCGACCCACAAGTTCAATATCAATATGGAACATCCATATACTAAGATCTTAGATTTTGATGATCAATCGGATAATTCTAAGGGGACGATCAATCAATCAGTAGATGGCATAGATTCTATATTGCATTTGCATGTCCCAACTGATCAAGCCCGAGTACCTAACTCACAGAGCTGTTGACCCATGAAAAGAATCTCACCCATAGTGAATTAAAGCACAAGAACTTGACTTCGTCAGTTCATCCACAAATGCTCAAGATTAAGAGCACCGGTCACTTAGTAGCATGAGGTGATTTGATCTCTCACTGTGATAGTACTATTTTAGAGATCACACCTACAATGGTCCTGTGCAATGCATGACACATGCACTAATGAGATAGATCCGGGAAAGCCCTCAGTGACTTAGGTATGTCACCCTATATAGGAGAGTATCTCATTATAACTTATACCAAGATGAAGTGCCCAACTCCATCTTTCAGTTATGAACAAATCTGTTGTTTCCAATATCCATGAATCAGACCTATCTGTGTGAAGCCACTTCACACCTGATTCAATTATTAGAAAACAATGGGCCTTACACACAACCATACATATACACATGTTTATAGAGAAAGAATCATTCCAATATATATAACCAATAAATATCTAGTAACAGAGAGAAAAATGCAGCTAGTGGGCTTTAGGGCATACACCAATCCCAACAAACTCCCACTTGCGCTAAAGATCACTACTTCCTAACCTAACTCCCATAGACTCAACATGAGAAGTAAAGACTTTCTCAGTAAGAGTCTTAGTAAATGGGTCTGCTAAGTTATTAGCTGAGGCAATCTGCTCCACAATTATTTCTCCATTCTGAACGAATTCCCGGATCAAGTGGTACTTTCTCTGAATGTGCTTGCCTTTCTTGTGATTCCGGGGCTCTTTACACGTGCTATCGTACCTGTGTTGTCGCAGTGCATGACAATCGGTTTTTCTGCTGCAGAAACAACTCCTAATTCCAAAAGGAATTTCCTGAGCCATACTGCTTCCTTTGCAGCTTCCGCTGCCGCCACATACTCTGCTTCCATGGTAGAGTCAGCAGTACAATCTTGCTTAACACTTCTCCATGAAATAGCCCCTCCCGATAGAGTAAAAACATATCCTGAGGTTGACTTTCTGGCATCCGTAACTGATTGGAAATCTGAGTCTGTATACGCCAAAGGCGTTAAATCATCTGCTCGATAAGTCAACATATAATCTTTCGTTCTCCGAAGATACTTGAATATATGTTTCACGGCTGTCCAATGCATAGGTCCAGGGTTTGACTGATATCTGCTAACCATGCCGATGGCAAAGCAAATATCTGGTCTAGTACATAACATTGCATACATGAGACTTCCAACAGCTGATGCATATGGAACTCTTTTCATGTTCTCTATCTCATCAGGTGTCTTAGGACATTGATCTCGAGATAGTGGTAGTCCATGTCTAGAAGGTAGCAAGCCCTTCTTGGTGTCATGCATGTTAAACTTGACCAATATCTTCTCAATATATGAAGATTGGGATAAGGCTAACATCTTATTCTTGCGATCTCGCAGGAGCTTGATCCCTAAGATGTAGCTTGCCTCACCCAAATCCTTCATCTGAAATTGAGATGATAACCAAACCTTTGTGGATGATAGTGCACCTACATCGTTTCCAATGAGCAATATGTCATCTACATATAGGACCAAAAATATGACTGCATTACCACTTCCTTTCTTATACACACATGGTTCATCAATGTTTTGATTAAAGCCAAAAGATTTGACTGCCTGATCAAACTTGATGTTCCATGCCCTAGATGCTTGCTTAAGTCCATAAATGGACTTCTTAAGTTTACAGACCATGTTCTCTTGGCTACTAGCAATGAAACCTTCTGGTTGCATCATATAGATGCATTCGTCAAGACTTCCATTAAGAAAAGCTGTCTTGACATCCATTTGCCATATCTCGTAGTCATAATGACATGCGATGGCTAAGAAAATCCTTATGGACTTGAGCATAGTCACTGGTGAAAAGGTTTCCTCATAATCGATACCCTCTTTCTGAGTATATCCTTTCGCCACCAGTCTTGCTTTGAAGGTTTCCACCTTCCCGTCCACTCCTCTCTTCCTCTTGTAAATCCACTTGCACCCTATGGGTTTGATCCCATCAGGTGCATTTACAAGTTCCCAGACTTGATTGGAATACATGGAATCCAATTCAGATTTCATCGCTTGCTTCCACATGTCAGCATCTATATCCGTTACTGCTTCATCGTAACTAGTAGGATCCTCAACCATATCCTCAGAGTCTGTCTTTAAAGACACTCCTAAATATCTATCTGGTTGTCTAGGAATTCTCCCACTACGACGAGGCTCCGGAGTTTTTAAAGGAATATCCGGTCCATCTACTGTTTCAGGATCTAGTACAGATGTTATAGGGGATTCTGGAAGAATCTCCTCAAGAGTTTCTGTACTACTAAGCTCTTGATGCATCATACAATCATCCTCTAAGTATCTAGCATGAGTGCTGATGAGCACTTTTTGCTCCTTTGGATGATAAAAGATGCCACCTCTTATTCCCTTAGGATACCCAATGAAGTAGCACATTTCCGATCTGGGTTCTAGCTTGGTAGCTTTATCATTCAGTACATAAGCTGGACAACCCCAAATGTGGATATGTCTTAAACTAGGTTTTCGACCTGTCCACATTTCTTGCGGTGTCCTAGGTACTGACTTAGATGGTACCAGATTTAAAATGTATGCTGCTGCTTCTAAGGCATATCCCCAAAAAGATATAGGTAGGGTTGCATGACTCATCATGGACCTTACCATATCAAGAAGGGTACGGTTTCTTCTCTCTGCTACACCATTTTGCTGGGGTGTACCCGGTGCAGACAACTGAGACACAATCCCTTATTGTGTGAGGTATTCCTTGAACTCACCTAGGAGGTATTCGCCACCTCGATCAGATCGAAGGGCTTTGATATGTTTCCCTAGTTGTAACTCCGCCTCAGCCTTGAATTGTTTGAACTTATCAAACGCCTCAGACTTGCGTCGCATCAAATAGACATATCCATACCTAGAGTAATCATCGGTGAAGGTGATGTAATACTCATATCCTCCTCTTGTTAGTTTGTTCATAGGACCACACACATCAGTGTGAACCAATTCTAACAACTCATTTGATCTTAGTCCCTTTCCAGAGAATGACCTTTTGGTCATCTTTCCCTTGAGACATGATTCGCACTGAGGAAAAGGTTCGAAATCTAATGAGCTCAAGGGCCCATCTTCTACCAACCTCTGAATCCGTTTTAGGTTAATGTGACCCAAACGTAAGTGCCAAAGATAGGTGTCATTGGTTGAAGATACCTTCCTCTTAAGGGAAGTAGAACTTTCTAGTTGTACATTATGCAGTGTGGGAGCAATAGGATTTATATAAAATAAGTTATCATGTATTCTACCGGAACATATAATATTTCCATCTCTACTGATATCAACACCAGAATGGAAAGAAACTGAATAATTAAATTCAATAAGTATGGAAACATAAATTAAATTCTTCCTCATGTCCGGAACATAGAAAACATTATTTAAAATCAAAATCCTATCATTAGAAAAATGTAGAGAAACATTTCCCACTGCAACCGCCCAAACTTTAGCTCCAGTTCCAACTCTAAAGGCAAACTCCCCTTTCTCAATTTTCTGCATTATCTGAAACCCCTGTAACGAATTGCAGATATGATTAGTGGCTCCAGAGTCTACTATCCACGAGTCAGTAGAATCAACCACTAAACAAGTTTCAATGAAATAAGAAAAAGATGTACCTTTATTAACGGAGCCTTGGAGCTTGGGACAATCTTTCTTCCAATGACCTTTGAGGCCACACTTGAAGCATTTCCCTTTGGGCTTATCATCTATACCCTTGTCCTTTCTATTACCAGCATTGCCCTTTTTCTGTCCCTTTCCCTTGTTCTTCTTCTTCTTCATCTTCTTCCCTTTCGGGTTCAGATGAGAGGAAGACTGGAAAAAATGGGCTTGGGCCTTGGGCTTCATGATGGCCTCTGCCGCCTGGAGTTCCTTCATTAACTTCGCAAGGGTCATGTCCATCTTGCTCATATTGAAATTGAGCTTGAACTGATTGAAGGAATCCTGCAGAGTTTCTAGAATCATATCGGTTTGACTCTCTCCATCAATCTCAGCCCCTAGAATCTCAGCTACATTGAAACAATCCATCATCTTGAGCATATGATCTCTGACAGGTGTTCCTTCAGCCATTCTAGTATTCATGATGGTCCTTATAGCAGCTTGCCTAGCTGGCCTGCTCTTGTCTGCGAACATTTCTGACAAGGACATCATGATTTTGTAGGCTGTGTCCATATTCTCGTGCTGTGTTTGCAACACGTTGGACATGGAAGCGAGCATGTAGCATTTAGACATGTTGTTCGCTTTCTTCCACTTCCTTTCAGCCTCTAACTGGTCTTCAGTAGAATTGGCATCAATTTCAGGACAATTTTCTATCAAGACATACTTGTACTCCTCAGCAGTGAGTACTATGTCAAGATTTCTCTTCTAATCTACGTAATTAGGGCCGGTCAACTTGTTCTCACGAAGAATACTCATCAACGGGCTAAAAGAATCTTTACCCATCTCTCTCTGGATATAAAATGGTTTATTATTATTAGACAGGCAGTATATATTTAACATGCATATGGTGCTTGTTATAAAAGGAAAAACATGCACAAAACTTTTTACATTATTTCAACCCTAAACATAATGTATCAGTGTTTCAACCTCCTCATAAACCCTCCATCGAAAGGATGGCCGAGCCTACAGTAATGTTGAATTAAGCTCTTCTTATTTGGATTATCACTATCTGGATACATATCCAGTGACAGTCCAATCACTGATTGGTTTGACCTCATAAGACAAATAACTCTTACTCCTCGGAGAGATTATTACCGCCTTATGTCAAGTGTATTACCATCTCTTATGAAAATTCCCAGAATGTCCAAATCTAGAAGTGAGCTTTGGTAAAGAACTCCACCAAAGGGATGGCCGCTCCCACCAATACTTCATTGAGATTCTATAAAAGTGATCTTTAGTAAAGAACTCCACCGAAGGGATGGCCGCTCCTACTAACACCTCATTATGAATATTCACTTTAGTTTACCCACTAACCCATCGAAGGGTCTTTAGTAAAGAACTCCACCGAAAGGATGGCCGCTCCCACTAACACTTCTAATGAGATTAATATGAACCGAGAATGGAAAGTCGTGGGGTTTTTCCTAAACCCCTCTCCCACTTGATAATTTATCACTAGAGTTTATAAACTTTCCTTTGATCTTTACTTCGTTTTCTCAAAAGCTCTTTTTAAAACTAACAAACTTGGTTAATTAAATTCATGACTCAATGACTCAAGTCATCTTGAAAGTAAATACCCTTTGCATTAAAACATTTGAGAAAAGCCCTTAAGAGAATCAAAAACCTAATTAGGGTTTTGGGGAACCCTTAGGTAGCATCTAATTAGATTTTTAGTTTAGTCTATTTTTGGAAACCAAGGGTTCCAACCCTATCCAATTTTAAACCTTAGACAATTAGAAGGTGCTGGTCTAAGTTCCGTTTAAAACCAATTGACCAAACAAAAACATTCTAATTTTAGAAAGATGCCATTTTTAGATCCTAATGGTGGCTATGTTTCTAGGTGACAATTATAGCAATTATATAAAGCATTCAACCATGCATTCCATATATAAAAGCAAATAAAAGTATGCAATCCTTGATGGCTCCCTATCCATAGGATTTCAAATCCTGATCGAATTAGGATTCCTCATGCATCTAGAAGTCTTGACTCCTTCATCTCTAAGGATTCCAATTTCTTGCAACCTTCTTGTCTTGAAACTTTTCCTTTTCATGCTTGTTTCCATAAAAAATATATACAAGCAAACCCATGAAAAACAAAACCAAAATTACATTGGAGATTCCTATGCTTTTCAAAAAAGCTTACATCAAGACTAGTTGGAATAAAATTAAGGAAACTTTACAACTTCCTATGATTGCTAACTGCGCAATCGTACACTTTCCAACTAAAAAAAATATCCAAATCCACATAACATACATGCGAATCATCAAGGATGCTAATTATGGCTGCAACCAAATAGGTTAGTGCATAATGTACAACACGATTCAGATCTGGAAAAATTAATTCCAGCAATCCGAACATAACCAGCATACAAAAAAAAACAGCACTAATACAAATCTGAAATAAATTTCAGTAGGGTGCCACCATGCCCCATCTAATCTAGGATTAATAAATCACATCATGGGATCATGATTTCGCATGGAGTGGCTATGATACCACTGAAGGAAACCGCGATTCAGATCTGAAACTTCTCATATAGAGACAACTATGGCTGATGCAAAGTATGACAGATTTAAAAAAATCTGATTTCTGCACTATGCAGCGGAAATCAGCCATAAAGAATCGCGTAGAAACTCCATGAAATCATAAACAACATGTGTCTAATTAAAAGGAGATTATAGAAGACTATTACCTCAAAGATTTGCAAGCTTTAAACCTCTGAAAATCTGATGCAAAAGGGACAAGATCAGGTCTGCAATCAGCTACTATGCTGCTGGAATTTCTGCAGGAATAATTCTTCTTCTAGTCTTCTCCTCTATCTCAAGATCCCAATCTGATTGGCTAAGGTGGTGGAACCTTAATCTAGGTTTTGAGATGAGTTTCTAGAATGCAATTCTATAGAAAACCCTTAGAATAAAGCTCTCCTTTATGTGAAAAGGTACTGGGCGTGTGGCTCTTGTGTAGATGTTAGGTCATCCACGCCCATGGGATGTCTCCCCTTATATAGATTAGTAACAAAGTTTCCTTGCTCACTAAGTAGCCTCCTTTCTCATTCTCTTGGAATTACTAAAAAGAAATAGTGACCCTTAAGATTAAATTCCTTTCTAGATCCATTCCAAATTAGAAAAGGAAACATACTATGAGCATCCCTTAAACTTAGCAATTAGTAATCCTAGTTGTGCAACACTTACTAATTTTAAGTTCCTAATAAAAAAGGGAAACTTAATTATAGGAATACTTATCCAAGGAGGAGTCCAACCTTCCAAGTAGAGAGACTTACTAAAAGTTGAAGACCCCACACTAGGAAATTCCCATCTTGGACGTCCCACATGCTATGGCCCACACTATGGCCCACATGTCCATAATTTGTCTAGAATTAAATTCATGTATGCCATCAAGACCTATTTGAATTTAAATTCAAAATTATTTTTCCATAAAATAATTCAACCTCATCTCCTAATCAAATTAGGAAACCATGCCAATATAGGAAAGTGACTAGAGAAGGGACCAAAAGACATATTTGCCCTTGGCTCCCAAAATGACCAAAATGTCCATGCTAAACCCATAGCAACATTAAGACCATTTTAACCTTAACTCATTCCACTAGAGAGTTATGGTTGCACTCCAGGGACAAATATTAAGTATGAAATAAGCTTGTCATAAAATGACTGTTGTCTCCGGCCTACCAAGTGCAATGACCTAAATGCCCCTCTATGTAACATCCTCAATCGAGTCAAGTTACCTGATGTACTATCAACCTTCTCGATTAAATCTTAAACCTTAGAACTTCATATCCTTGACTTAATCATCATCCTGATATTATTCTCTTGATCCAGGGAGCGACCCACAAGTTCAATATCAATATGGAACATCCATATACTAAGATCTTAGATTTTGATGATCAATCGGATGATTCTAAGGGGACGATCAATCAATCAGTAGATGACATAGATTCTATATTGCATTTGCATGTCCCAACTGATCAAGCCCGAGTACCTAACTCACAGAGCTGTTGACCCATGAAAAGAATCTCACCCATAGTGAATTAAAGCACAAGAACTTGACTTCGTCAGTTCATCCACAAATGCTCAAGATTAAGAGCACCGGTCACTTAGTAGCATGAGGTGATTTGATCTCTCTCTGTGATAGTACTATTTTAGAGATCACACCTACAATGGTCCTGTTCAATGCATGACACATGCACTAATGAGATAGATCCGGGAAAGCCCTCAGTGACTTAGGTATGTCACCCTATATAGGAGAGTATCTCATTATAACTTATACCAAGATGAAGTGCCCAACTTCATCTTTCAGTTATGAACAAATCTGTTGTTTCCAATATCCATGAATCAGACCTATCTGTGTGAAGCCACTTCACACCTGATTCAATTATTAGAAAACAATGGGCCTTACACACAACCATACATATACACATGTTTATAGAGAAAGAATCATTCCAATATATATAACCAATAAATATCTAGTAACAGAGAGAAAAATGCAGCTAGTGGGCTTTAGGGCATACACCAATCCCAACACCATGTACAGTTTTATGTGGTGTTTTCAAATAAATGCGTGCTGATGCCATGCAGATGTGTTTGGGAGCTTATAATGTATTATCTCTGTTTTATGCAACCAAAACAATCTTAAATGCATTTGATTGAGATGGGAATAATGTAAATCTCAGTGAGGAAACGATTGGATTCAAATAGCTTCATATGATTACCCGGATATGCACTTGTAATGAGCAATAACAATGAAGTGCTTCCCAACTCCCAAGTATATCTGGACTAAACCTTTCACAAGCTTTTCCTGCTCAGAAGCATAGTTAAGAGCACAACTTGAACCGACCAGTTGAAACCTTACATTCTTCAACCCCCATAAAAAGGGAAATGAACAAAATGGATGAACAATGAATCTATTTGGGCTCCCTTTGGATTGGCTTCTGGGTCTCCATTGCCAAGTTAAAAGTGGATTGGTTCCATGGTGGGCTGCACCTCGGTTAAATAAGTTATTACCAAAGTGCAACATATCTATGTATATAAGTTATGTTAAGAGTCCCTTGTTTGATTGACCAAAATGGTCTCCTATTATGCTGTTCTTGTGCCAAGTTTTCTTTTTTTTTTTTTTTTCATCTTCTTGTTGGAAATTGATATATTGCTTGCATTATTCTAAGCTCTGAGGCGCAAACTCTTAAGCCCTTTGTGGGACTCTTTTGGACCTATGCCAATTGTGAGGATAGTGTCATGGAAAGGTCTCATGATATGACTTTGGGAAAAATCAAGTCAATTAGTTCATAATACCCATTGGATCCCATCATCTTCTTCTTTCTTCTCCTCCTTTCTCTATTTTTCATCATTTTTTTTAAAACTCTGCTGTTGCTGCCATTTCAAGTGGAGGCCGTGTAGCTTGCAGGCAGAGTGAATAAAGGAGAAACAAAGGGAGAAGAGGAGGGGGAAAGGAACATGTATGTGGATCTCATCATAGTAGTGCTGGAAATCCATTATTTTTGTTCATTGTTTTGAGGCTCTTTTTCCCTCCTGTGCAATGTAGGGAGTGGCAGTCTTCTCTTGTCTTTCAGTTGGGCTGGCCTATTCTGTAGTCCTTTTTTAAGGTTGGCTGGTCTTTTTGTAAGCCTTCATTTCCATTTTTCCTCTGTTTTTTTGGGGGCTCCTTGCCTATTTCCCTCTCTTTTCTTAATATAAATTTACCTTAAAGAAAAAAAAAAAAAAAAAAAAAAAACAGAACCCGTGAAATGAATTAGTGTCCAGAGAAGAATAGTCATTTGTGTGCTTAAGATATCAATGCCTGTATGATTGAAGGTTGTAATGTTCCACTGATTTAGAAGGGCAAGAGATCCATGTGGGATCCGTTGGTCCCATTTTTGCCTGCCAAAAAACCTTAAAAGGGAAAAGAAGTGGTGAATTTTGTCATTTGTCATGGGTCATGATGCAAAGGGATTTATTTTACTGTTAATTAGTCTTATGCTTATTGGTTGGAAGCCAATGTCTCTCTCTAAATAGCAACATCAAACCTTTAACTCAACCCGTGAAAAACAGAATCTGTGCTTAAACCTGTGTGGATTATTGAAATCCAAATTAGTTTTACCGGCTGATCATAGAAAAACTATCCTCATCAAAATCTATAGAAAAATCAGACCACTCTTCCTTGCAATTTATACTAATTGTACTGAGTTTTGCCATTTAGATCTGTGTGTTGATGATCCTCTTTTTCTCATTGAGCAGTGTGATCTAAAGTGTTTAAATTTGTTTTACTTCTTTAATCAGCTTCCTATTTGGAGATTTGATGTGTGTACTATGACTCAATGCCTAGGCAGAGTTTTGTGTATATATTAATAGTTTCCAAAAGCCTGAATCAAACCATTAAGAATTGCACAACTACATTTTACAAGCATGTCTTGATAGATTTCTTCTTAATAAGTGACTGAAATATCTTCAAGGTCAACTACTCCATTTTTCTCTCCGTCCAACTCGAACACATTTAAAGAGATATAGGAGAGCTGGTTGTCCACTCTGAGTTGGGCAAGCATTGGGCCTTAGGCCGCCCAGCCATGTGCCTGGACAGCTGGGTGTCCACTATGTTTTTAGTTTTGCATGTATGCACTCATACCATTTCAAGTGGCATTCCTTGATTTTCTCTTTTATTTGAAGCTAATTGTAAGTTTTTTACTTATGCACTTATTCCTAATTATTTACTCTCTTATAACGCCATACAGCCCTCTTGGTATGCATATCTCTGCAACATTTTCTTTCACTTCTTGTTTTTTCATTTCCTAAGATTCAACTTCATATAATATAGTAGGTCTAAGTATTGCTATTGTTTGGTCTAAGACCCTGTTTTGTGAGACCTCTTTAACCCAAATCAATATGGGCAGTTGGTGCTATGTCGATAAGGTGGTGATACAATTGGCTATTATTGTGAAATTGGTAGATGCAGATGCTTTTCTGCTTGAATTAATTTAGTAATTAACAACAAAGATAATTACATTTCATTTCTCTTTCCTGATGTGTGTATCGATCGGCAATAACTTTTGGGCCCATGTGGGATTTTCAAAAACTGAGTATGCACAAATGAGGTTTATTACACCACTTAGACCCATTGTACTCATTGCATTTAAATTGTCAAAGTCTACAAACCCATATCCTAATTGATCCTGTTTTGTGAACCTCTTTAACAGTGACATTATTAACTTCTTTTTGTATTTGGTTTGTTGATCATGCAACCCAATTGTTGGATAGCCTGCCTAGCCTTACATCACTCTGATTATCGTGATATTCTAACTTCCTCTAATAATATAATTTAGAGTTGACATGGAATTAGCCAACATGGACATCATATATGCCCATTATGATGCATATTTAGGATTAGGAAAATTATTATTATTTTTTTTTTGATAATTTTTCCTTGTGTTTGTTCATGATGTACCTTCTCTTCTTGCAGTTAAAATTGCTTTTCTCTGAGGGTCAAGGGAAAGCAACTTGTATTCTTGTTGTCATTGTGGTAAGTCCACTTCACTAACACCCTTGTTGTTTATTGGTGTAGACTGTAGACGTGTTGCAGATGTAATTACGAAAATGTTTATTCAATTATGCATCCATCTATAGGGGTTATTTTAACAGTTAGCTGTGAATGAATGTTTATATTGTCTTACAAACAACTAGGATAACTCTAATTTCTTATTTCGGTAATAAAACCTTTTGTGTTGGAATGAAATGGGTTGATGTTCCTAAATGAACATATGTGTCTGATTGAATAATCTGTGAAAGGATCATAGTTTTCTAACTGATTTTATGGTTGATTTTATTCATGATTAAATGATTTTTATTCGGTTGGTTGAAATTCTCATGTTTTTCAAGAACCTCTCCTCTCTATACACACAGACCAAGACCCCACTCTGTGTACTCTTTTTCTCCACACGTCGTTGGTATGACCTTGATTTTTTCTCTTTTTTTTATTGAAAAGCTATTTACTTTTCTTCTCATCTTTGTTCTCTTATTCCTCTGCCGAAGATGCATGTGTTCTTTTACATGGTAGGATTTTGTGATTCTTCCATAGTTGTTGATTATTTCCAGCTAAAAGGTATTGAAATGAGTTCTTACATTATCATTGATGAATTGCTTTATATGTTTTTTTCATTCCATCTTTTTTCTTTTACTTTCCTTGGAAATTGGACAAAGAGAAGAGTGACATCCTAATTTATTGTGATTTAGTGGGCCCGCGATCTAAAAGAGGCTTCACAAGATAGTTGTAAGTGGGTTGGGACGGAGAGCATTAAGCATGCACACTGTATGAATAGTTTAAACCTGAGTTTCCTTACCAAGACTTGATCACTCTGTTAAAGATTAATTACACTAATGATAATATCATGTGGGAATTGAGTCATATATTCGTATTTAACCATTTTATGTACCTTATTCCATGGATTTATTTTTTCAGAACATGGCCCCAAGCAAAGAGTGGATGACGGCACCAAGGCTTTCTAATGAATACTTAGAAGGCATTGAATCATTCTTTGATTTCATAAGAGCTAATAAACATAAATTAGGAAGTGATGACTGGTATTGCTGCCCTTGTGTCAAGTGCCGCAATTTGATAGGAGGGAAGAAGACATTAAGAGATATTCGTACACATTTAATATGTGATGGTATAGATACAACTTACACAACATGGTTCCACCATGGAGAAATACCTCCTCATAGGCAAGTCAATATAGGGAATGGGAGAGGTAATGAAGATGCATTCCCAAGAATGGTCGATATGGTGAATGACTTATTTGGACATGAGCATGGCGAGAATGTCGTTGAAGCTCAAGTGGGGGCTTGTTCATCTGCCTATTCTGATGAAGCTAATGGTGAAGAATTTCCTCAAGTTCAAGATGATTCAACGGAGAATATTTGGTACAAGAGGTTGATGGAGGATGCAATACAACCACTATATCCCTCGTGTCGAGTTGAACGTACGAAGTTCTCGGTGACGATTGATTTATTGAGCATGAAGGCTCGACACAAATTGTCCAATGAATGTTTAACAAAGTTGTTACAAATGTTCAAAAATATTCTACCAGACGAGAACAACTTGCCTAATAACACCTATGCGGCCAAGAAGATGATCAATTCTTTACGTATGGAGTGCAAGATTATCCATGCATGCAAAAATGATTGCATACTTTATTGGAAAGAGCACGAAAATAGGGTTAATTGTCCCACGTGTGGTGAAAGTAGGTGGAAACCGGAGAACGTATCAAAGCCAAGAAGCAAACCCAAGCCATGGAAGAAGTTAAGATACTTTCCATTAACACCAAGGTTGCAAAGAATGTACAGTGTACCCTGGATTGCGGAGAGCATGACATGGCATGCAAATGCGAGCTTAGTACGGAACGAATCAATTATGCGTCATCCAATTGATGCCTCATGTTGGAAAAATGTAAACCGTAAATGGACTAACTTCGCATCAGAGGCACGTAATATTCGTCTGGGACTTGCAACAGATGGATTTAATCCTTTTGGAAACAATAATAACTCATATAGTTGTTGGCCTGTTATGATTGTTCCATACAATCTTCCTCCATCTCTATGCATGCGCAAAGAGTTTACTATGTTAACATTATTGATTCCCGGGAAGAAGGGTCCAGGACATGAGATTGATGTATACTTACAACCATTGGTGGATGAGTTGAATGAATTGTGGTCCACTGGAGCCATAACATATGACTCTTATAGTAAAAGTAGGTTCTCAATGAAAGCAATTTTGTTATGGGCTATACATGACTTCCCGGCGTATGGCCATTTGTCAGGTTGTAGGACAGCAGGAAAGTATGGTTGTCCTGTGTGTAGTGAAGGGACTGATTCAGTGCGGCTAAAATATGGAAGGAAGTATCCTTACATGGGGCACAGAAAATTATTAATAAATATGAAGCATCGATTCAGGAGCCAAAAATCACAATTTCATGGAAAAGAAGAGCATGGAAAGCATCCCAAGCGTTTAAGTGGTTCCGAGGTATTAAGAAAAATGCAAACTATTCAGACTCATTTTGGAAAGGTAATGCTCAAGAAGAGGAAAAGAAGTGCGGAGGAGAACGAGAACACTGCATGGAAAAAAAGATCAATATTTTTTGACTTGCTTTATTCGAAGGTGCGCTATAATAAATTTTTATCATTTAAATTATTCTATATGTTGAACTTCAATACTAACATTAATAAATCATTTTATAGGATTTGCCCATTCGCCATAATCTGGATGTGATGCACGTGGAGAAAAATGTGGCAGAAAATCTAATTGCGACAATTATGAATACAAAGGATAAAACAAAGGATGGTCTTAAAGCTCGCCAAGATCTGATGGATATGCGAATTAGAAAAAAGTTGTGGCCCGTGGAAAAAAATGGCAAGTTGACTTGTCCTAAAGCTCCTTACACTCTATCCCAACATGAGAAAGACTTGATTTGTAAAACGTTGTATCATTTGAAGGTTCCTATTGGGTATAGTGACTATTGGAAGCACAAGGTGTGTTTGGAGGATAGAGAGCTTAAAAACTTCAAGTCGCATGATTATCATATTCTAATGCAGCAGTTACTACCAGTGCTACTAATGCATGCATTTGAGTCACATAAGCCACTACGTGCAGCCATTCGAAATTTATCGATATTCTTTAATGTCTTATGTTCAAAGGTTATCAATCGTGAAGAACTTTCAAAGATGAAAGAACGCATCGTGGAAACCCTATGTGTCTTTGAAAAGTATTTCCCGCCTGCATTTTTCGTTTCCATGACACACCTTGTTGTGCATTTGGCGGAGGAGTTGCAACTTTGTGGACCTGTTAGATATCGATGGATGTATCCTTTTGAGCTGTAATTAAAATATTTTGATTAATTTTAATTCATTATTCTTATTAATCTCAAGTTTTCTTGGAAATCTAATTTAGATGTCTTGTATTAGGAAGATGAAGACATTTAAACGATATGTAGTCAATCAAACATATCCAGAGGGTTCTATTGCCGAATGCTTTCTTATGGAGGAGTCAATGTTGTATGCCATGAATTACATGCCTGACGGTAAAAAAAAGCCATAAACAAGGACATGAGATATGGATGGATGAGAGTGGTGAGTGTGCATACCCTGTCGATAAAAAGGGGAAGGATTAGAATCTTCAAAATGTGCAATATCAACAGGCGCGCGAATGGGTATTGCTTCATTCTATTGAGAATGCTGACTAAGAGAGGTAAGCAGAATCTTGACTACATCCTTTGTACACTTTTATTTCTTTGGTCCAATAGTGTCATCACAATGTATAATTGATTACAGGAGATATGCTATATACATTCAAAGCCAAAGATTTTCAACTGGATGTCGGAGAGGGAATATGCGAACCGAAAAGGCGATGGACTACATTCCTTGGCTTAGAACACAATTAGAAAGTAAAGAAAATTGTACCATCAAAAGGCTTGCTGATGGACCGAGCTTTAAAGCCATTTCATATACTGAATATGCAATAAATGGTTATATTTTTTATACTGCGGATGCGTAAATGAATAAAACAACACAGAACAGTGGGGTTTCAATGAGGGCAATAACACCTTTGAGGAGAAATGCCAAGGACACAAACATCATACATGAAGAAGTCACTTACAATGGCATTGTCAAACAAATTCTGGAGCTAGACTACTATGACTTCAAACATGTCCTATTCTATTGTGATTGGGTGCGTGTAGAAGATGACCATGGATGTAGAGTTGATCCAGAAAAAAATTTGATATATGTTAATTTGGGGAGGCTAAAAAGAAATATAAAAGAAGGTGATGAGCCGTTTATTCTTGCTCAACAAGCAACTCAGGTCTTCTATTGCAAAGATCAAAGTAGACCTGAGGAAGAATGGCATGTTATCGTAGATGTTCCAAAGAGATTAAACCAAGATGTGGATTCTTTTGAAGATCCCTTAGCCTTCGAGCCAAGAATGAATGAAAATGCCTTAACAGAAGCATTACAAGAGGATGTCATTGGTGACGATGATTAATCATGTATGTCTTTTCGCACATAATATTCATACTTCTCTTTCTCTCTTTTTTTTTTTTTTCTTTTACTCTTATTTTATTTAACTCAAATAATCATCTTATCTTGGATTACATATTATGTTATGATATTGTCTATAAACATGAGTTTCTAACGTATCTTATTGTCTTTTATTGCATATTTTTTAATGTAAGGTCTTTTAAATTCTTATATTATTATGATTATGGGAGGATCAAATTTGTTTGTTATTGGGTTGCAGGCATTATATCAACGTCGGCATTTGCGTCCATGTCAACGTCGAGATCTTCCATGGAGAGTATGTATCACGAGTGAAATCTTCTTTACCCATAAACCTTATTATTTTCCATTTTCATTAATGATATTTGTAATAGGTCATCTCATCAAGTTGAGATTCAATCCAGCTGGCCATCCTATAGGGCCAACTGCTGCAACCTTTTCCACTAACATAGGTCGGATTGTGAAGACTCATGTGCCACCAACCTACAACAGCTGGAAAAAAGTGCCACAACACCTTAAGGAGGATGTATGGAAGCATGTCCTCGTGAGTGCTTGTCCATTTTTAATTGGTGATTTACAATGTATTGATGTTATGTAACAATGCATGATTTATCTTTAAATATTATGATTGTGCAGACACTTTTTGATGTTCCTGAATGCCACCGCCCATGTGTCCTAACAAGAGCGAATGTGACGTGGAGGGATTGGAAGTGCGATCTCCGATGTAAAATATATGATAAATATAATACGAACGCGGAGAGAAAGAGGGCTTTACCGCAATACTTGAAAAGAGAGGATTGGGAGACTTTTGTAGATTCAGAAAGGTCATTGGAGGCACAATTAAGGAGGAGGGTAGGGAAGGCCGCGAGGGCATCTTTGAAAAGCCCACGTACTTCTGGCAGAAAAGGGCAGGCAAGGGTTGCTGACGAGTTGGCAAGTATGATTATTTCAATCTATTTTTAGTTCTTCAATTTATTATGTAATGCCAATGTTTCCTTCAAACATTTTCAGCAACAACAACATCCTGAAAGGGAGGTCACCCGGTGTGAGATCTTTATCAAGACACATTACAAGAAGGATGGCACTGCTTCAAGTCACGATGTGGTAAAGAGACATCAACTTATTTGAGATTCATATTTCTTATTTCGGATGATTGATTTGGTTTCATTGCTAAAAATATATATACCTCGATGCTAAGATTGATACAATTGTCTTAGCATACAAATAGTCATCTGTACAAAAGAATCATTTTGAAAACCCATACATAGGCATAATACAAAAGATTTGGAGTGAAACATGATGAAGATGAGTGCCCTGACCATTTCTATTTTTTATCCAAAAGAACCCATACATAGGCCATGCCACAATTTAGCAATCAAATCTCATTTTTGATTAGTAATCTCTAAACTTAAAAGACTGTGCAATACGCTACTTTCAGTCCAAATCTCATTTTTTATTAGTAATCACTAAACTACTACACATCAAAATGCATTCTCATTCATTAGGGAACAAAATGCATCACCTGGGTTGGTTCTATATTACCTGGATTTATGTGGAATTATTTTTGCATAGATAGTTTTGTGCTACTAATGCTAGAAAGGAATGATGATATGGAATAATTGGCGTCTTTTCTTTTTGTGTTCTTTGCTGAAATATGTAAAATATGTTCCCTCCTTTCATTATACTCTTTACAACTCATACCAATAACCCTCAATTGTGTCAACCCTAGAAGAAAGGGATCAGCTTTGTTTCAGCTATATATAGTAAAGACTGCTCATTCCACTGTTAAAGTAAACAACAACTTAGATTGTGCTTCATCTAATTGGGTCAATAGGGGTTTTGAGATGAGTTGTTGCTGTTGGGTCCATGATTGGCCAAAAAACTTGTCATGCTAGTTATGAGATTGTTATTTCCTACCGTGTTTTATTTAACAATTTGTTTTACAGGAAAGGCTTAGTAGAATGTGTGACGATGACCCTTCCATTGCACATAATGATATTGACAACGATGGGGTTGCAAAGGTATGCGGGTTATCTTATATTTATATTTAGATATTAACTTGCATGGCCTTATTCTATATGATAATAAATGAGAGTGATTAGTGAGAGTCCATTTGGTTTGTTGATTGGAACCATTTTAGTGTGGTAACTGCTAAAGTTTAATTTTTAGTAATCTCATCAAATGTTTTTTTTTTATTAAAGTAGCTAAAACTGAAGATACATAGATTGAGAATCACAAATGCGTTGTGTTGTGGTTTATCAAACAAATTCTTGATTACTAAAAAATAGCAACCACTTCATCTACAAGTTTGAACAAAATCTAGTCAGGTCTAAAAGCATGTACAGTTTAAATTAATCCAAGAACAAAGAACAAAGCTTAGGGCTTTGAAATTGGGGTTTTTGGGTTTTATAATGATGGATTTGGAAGCAAGTATTTTTGGATTCACAATCTTTAGATCTGTGATGTGGTTTTCATGTTATAAGAATTTATGTTTTCTGAAACTTTGTGTTTTCAAAATTGTGGAGGTAAGAAATATAATGAGCCTTGGAGCACATTGAGAGAGGAAGATTTGGATGCAAATGACTGCTTGATTCAGATGGAGTATTGTGTTCTAATAGTGAGATTGTCTTTGATTCGATAGATATTTAAGAGATGGAATAGGGAGTTTAAGGATTCACAATCTCAATCTCTATTTTTCTTCTGATGTTTCTCTTTCTACTTTACTCTTTTTTTTATGGGAAAAAAATAAGTTTTGGGTTGAAATGAGTTTTTGTGGTAGCAAATCCATGCAGGAATTGATGCTTGCTTTTGGATTTTGTGGATTGTGTTGGGTTTTAGAAAAGAAAGGGGGGAAAAGGGAAGAAAACAGCAGGAATATGTTGGAGTTTGTTTCAAGCCATGCTTTATATCTGCTGCTCTCTTCATGAGCCCCTTCTCTTTTGTGATATTACCCAAATGGAAGACAGTAATCTCTTTCCTAAGAATGACCCAAACAACTGAAGTGGGTTACTTGAATAAAAGAAGTACGATAGAGATTTCATATGGTCTTTCCCTTTTTGCTGTTTGATGATCATGAGCCGTTCTTCTTTTTCTTGCTGGAAGCATCTAATGAATCCATTATTAACTTATTGATAGAGTTGTGATGTGGATGGAAGCCTGTATTTTCTGAATTTCTGATTGGAAGTAGTTATCAAACACTTGAAATAAGTAATCATTTACAAGGTAGAAGTCATAGTTTGTCCTCTCTCAATGGGGGATGGGTCTGTTGAGTCCCTGATTACAGTTGAAGTCCCAGATGCCTCCTTTTGTCAAAATTTAGAAATTGTCCTCTTTGTTTTGTAGAACATGACTATGATGATGAAAAACAAGGAAATGATTATCTTCTGCTTAAGTTGGATTGCAAGATTGTATAGTTATACTTCCACAGACAATGCATAAAACTAAGATGGATGGGTTTAGATGGGCTTTGATTTCTTCTTAGTTATTATCATTAGGTTGAAAAGGATCCTTAATTGATTGCAGGGAAAATATCTTTTTGATGGGTTTTGATTTCTTCTTAGTTATTATCATCAGGTTGAAAACAATCCTCAATTGATTGCAGGCAAAATATCTTTTTCTTTAATATCACAGATGGTACCGGTCATTTACCTTGTAATAATTGCTATTCTTGTTCTATTTAATTTTCATCTCCATGGTTGTGTGATATTATCCAATTGTTGCAATCCGCCTTCTTGAAAGGTTATTGCTTTTGTGTTTCTGAAAAATGTCACGGGGTTCTTTCAACATGGAATTGTAATCATTGAAACAATAAATTGAGAAACCGATGTGATCGTCAACTCCTGTTGTATGCACAAGTTGTTTCGTTTCTTTTATAATGACCCCCTTTGCTTTCCTCTCTTGAGTCATGGTAGCTCTGGCAATACATACGTGTGAGATGTCCAACCTTAAATTTTTTTTTTTTTTTTAATTCTTCGTTGATAATCCTTAGTTTTGCATTTAGGACATGAACAGACTCTTATCAACTATGACTGCCATTAGGAATTTGTAATGTACTATAGTGGCAGCCTTTGGCAATACACTCGTTCAGACCAATGTCACGATTATCACTCATTTATTGAAAACACAAAACATTGCTGCCTTATTTTCTGAAATAGAAACATAGCAATAAATTGACAATTGAGAATTGCGAGTGGTTAGCAGTTATTTTCTACAATAATTGCCTTCATGTATACTTTAGAATGCTGTAATTTTTTGGACAATCAAATTAATGTTTATCTATTCAAACACTATACAAGCTTTTGCGTTGTTATTCCTCAATTTGTGGTGCAGGTCTTTTGATTTTAATTAATACTTAACAATGAATACATATCAAGAGCACATATTGGCCTTTTTAATTTTTGAAATAGGTTTTTGGTACCGATACTTGTGGATGTGTCAGGGGCTTGGGGTTGGGTGTCTCAAGGACATCGTGCATAATTTGAATCCTTATAAGAGAGCTTATGAAGAAGAGCACAAATCGCATGTGGCCCTTGAGACTGAGGTGGATGGGTTGAAATCTCGAATGGCAGACATGGAGAAGATTGTTGCTTCCCTTTCTCAAAGTTGGACGCAAATGCGGTCTTCGACCGATCACGAGGGTTCCTCTCGAGTAAGACACAACTTTACATATAAAATGTAGATTCATAAACTTATTTAGATAATTGAGTATGATAAAATACTTACATTATGTGTTTCTTAATTATAATGTAGGTGAGACCGCCATCCACACATCAAGAGACACAAGCAAGCTCGAGATCAACGCTCTCAGGGACATACAAGTTGATGCATTTAAGGAAGAGCACAGTTGTAGCCTTTGGGAGTTTGATGGGGGTATCACTGGACAATTCGGATTGTTATAGAATTGTTATAAATGAGCTTGTAGATGGTGACATCGAGTTGATGGACGGAGTTAGGAAGATGGAAGATATTATGGTGGCAGACATTATTGATTGGCCAACATTTAGGACTTTCCCTTGTTAGTTTTTTCTTTTCTATATTACTTGGATTTTGATGATGGGATGGATGTTTAGTTGTTTTGGATGGAGCTTTGTTTCTTGGATAACTTTTTGAGTTTTGATGATGGGACGGATGTTCAGCTGTTTTGGATGGACCTTTGTTTCCTGGACAACTTTTGGAATTTTGAATATTGTATAGATGTTCACTTCTAGTGTTATTTTAAATGGATATTGATATGATGTTCAATGGATGTTTGAAAGGTTAATGGTTGTATATTGGTATGTGAATGGATAAGAGTGGATAATGTACATGTGTGGTGATTATTATTTGATTTTAGCAGGTTAAATTTTTTAATTTTTTTATTATTTATTTTTTTAGAAAAATAAATATAACGACGGCTTTTAGCCGTAGTTTTTTATTATATTATGATTTTTAATCTTCATTCAATTTAAAATAAACGACATATAGAAATTGTCGTTTTATCCAAGGTTTAGCCACCGGCTATTTGATTAAATGTGTCGGTAACGATCGCATTAACCGATAGTTATTCACCGTCGTTAATTTAGAAATTAGCGATATGTAAAAACCGTCGTTTAGTTTAAATTCGTGACAGTTATGAACTATCGTTTTTAAAAGCGACTACAAAATAGACCACTGTCCTACCGACGGTCACAAGTGTCGTTTTTTGATGAAAACGACGGTTTTTGGCTGTGGTTTTTTAGTCTTTTTTACGTTGTGGAAAATCTTTTGTCAAAGGATTGTTTTGGGCATGAAAGACAATTTTTGTGGCGGAAGCCTAGTTTTTGATGGCTTGAAAACCGAATTTTAGATGGCATGGAAATCTAATTTTGTGGCGTAAGAGCCAAAATTTGTTTTACAGCATGGGAGCCAAAAATTTTGAGATTGGCATTAGAGCCAGAATTTTTTTTTTTTTTTTTTTTTTTTTTTTTTTTTGAGATGGCATGAAAGCCGAATTTTGGAATGGCATAGAAGCCGAATTATATTTTGTGGCATGGAAGCCAAATTTGTTTGTGGCATGTGAGCCAAAATTTTGTTTGTGGCATGAAAGCCAAAGTGTTTTTTTTTTTTTTTTTTTTGTGGCATGAGAGCCAAAGTTTTTGAGATGGAATTAAAGCCAGAATTTTTGAGATGGCATGAAAGCCAAATTTTGGAATGGTATAGAAGCCGAATTTTATTTTATGGCATGGAGGCCAAAGTTGTTTGTGGCATGCGAGCCAAAATTTTGTTTGTAGCATGAAAGCCAAAGTTTTTTTTTTTTTTTTTTTTTTTTTTTTTTTTTTTATGAGAGCCAAAGTTTTTTGGTTTGTGGCATGAGAGCCAAAATTTTAAGATGGCATGAAAGCCAAATTTGGTGATAGCATGAAAGCCTGAAATTTTGAATTGGCATAAGAGCCGAAATTTTGAGATGGCATGAAAGCCGATTTTTAAGAATGGCATAGAAGCCGAGTTTTGTTTTGTTGTTGTTTGTTTTGTTTTGGCATGGGTGCCAGATTTTTTGAAAACCAAGTTTTGCTTTTGTTGGCATGAAAGCCGAATTTTGGAGTTTATAGCCGGATTTTGGCGTTTATAGCCGAATTTTGGCGTTTATAGCCAAATTTTGGCGTTTATAACCGATTTTGGTTTTCAAAATGCAAGTATCGACTAAATGTCGCCTCCCCGCTGAATGGTCTTGCAAGTATCGATGGAATGTCGCTTCCTTGCTCATTCGGTTTGTGAGTATCGATGGAATGTCGCTTCCTTGCTCATTCGGTTTGTGAGTATCGATGGAATGTCGCTTCCTCGTGGGCTGGGTTTGCGAGTATCGATGGAATGTCACTTCCTCGCGGATTGGGGTGCAAGTATCGACTAAGCGTCGCTTCCCTGCTTTTCCCAAAACTTTTGGTTTTGCGGGTACTGACTTGGTGTCGTTTCCCCACGATTTTTGAAATTTGAGGTTTTTTGAACCATTTGAAATTTGGGTTGTGGATATCAATTGGAATATTGTGTCTCCACGATTTTGAAATTCGAGCTTTTGCAAGTATCGAATGGGGTTCGCTTCCTTGTGATTTTTGGGTTTTTGGAAGTATCGAATGGGGTTCGCATCCTTCCGGTTTTTGGGTTTTGGAAGTATCGAATGGAGTTCGCATCCTTCCGGTTTTTGAATTTTGCGAGTATCGACTGAATGCCGCTTCCCCGCAGTTTCTAAAAACCTTTTTTTTTTGTTTAAAGACGCAAGGGTCATAAGTTTTGACTTAAAATCATTTTTGGTTGTAAAAGCCGAGGCGGACTAGGATGGAAATTCCTGAGTCCTGGTTTTTGTTTCAAACCAAGAATCTTCAGTTCAAGGATCAAAAATTTTGGTCAAGTTTGGGAAGAGGCTCCTAAACTTGGATTTTTGAATTTTTTTTTTTTTTTAACAATGAAACGATGAAAGTAAGCATTGTTTTGAGATTTTTTTTTTTTTGGAAATTTCAAGATGAAAATTTCAAAAGGGAATGGGTTTGACGAGCAAGTACCTGGAAATAGGCTTTGGCCGTGTAGATATCGCTCTGACCCGTTTGAGGAAGACTTCAAGGGTAGTACCTCTTCAAGAACTTGCTGTTGATGGGCAGCATACAACTGTCTCCTTCCATGTTTAGAAGAGCGTATGCACCGTTGGAGAAGACTTTGTCGATGACGAAGGGTCCCTCCCATTTTGGTTCAAATTTGCCTTTGGAATTGTGGGCAAAGACTATGGGTCTTTTTACTGCAAGAACCAAGTCGCCCTTTTTGTAGGCGCGTTGCCTGACCTTCTTGTCAAAAGATCCTGCCATGCGTGCTTGGTACAACTCAATGGTTTGTAGAACTTCGAGTCGTCTTTCATCAAGATTATCCAGCTCTTGGTATCTCAATTTGACATTGCTTTCTTACGTCATGTCATTTTGCAGAGATACCCTTAAATAAGGAATTTGTACTTCCAAATGGACAACAGCTTCGCATCCATAGACCAAGGAGAATGGTGTGCTATGGGTTGGTCCCCGAACGGTGGTTCGATAGGCCCACAAGGCTTTTGGTAATTTGTCGCCCCTGTCTCTTTTATGACTAGAGACCATTTTCTTGAGAATTTCGCAGAGTGTCTTGTTGAAGGCTTCTGCTAGTCCGTTCGCTGCTGGATTATATGGAGTCGAAGGACAACTTTGGATTTTGTACTTGTCGCAGAACCTGTAGAATCTGTGATCCCGGAATTGTGGTCTGTTATCATGGACGAATCTTTTAGGTATGCCGAAGCGACAAATAATGTTGGTGCGCAAGAACTGAAGGACTGATGAGGTCTTCATTTCGTTGAGCGCAAATGCTTCTGACCACTTGGAGAAATAATCCGTAGCGGTGAAAATGAAGCGATGACCTTTGCTTGATGGGGGAGAGATAGGACCTATGATGTCCATACCCCAGGCTTCGAAAGCCTATGAGATTGTTGTTGGATGTAGCCATTCTGGAGGCGTGTGGACATAATCTCCATGAATTTGGCATTTTTGGCAGTGCTTGGCAAATTGCATTGCATCAGCTACCATGGTAGGCCAATAATAACCTAGCCTTTTTTATATGGTTGTAGAGCTTAGGACCAGCCTAATGGGCTCCACAAAGACTAGCATGTACTTTTTTGAGAGTTTCGTCAGCTTCTTGTTGTGACAAGCAGCGTAGAAGTACTCTGTTGAAGGATTTTCTATAAAGTGCTTTTGAAGGTATATCCAAATGAATGTTTGGGGCTCGTCTTTGGATACTTACCCGCTCTTTTGGATCTTCAGGTAAGATTCCGAACATGATGTAATCAATGAACGGATCTCTCCAGTCTCCGATCGGAGGTTTGAGGATAGACATCCGACTTCCAAACACTTGGTGGCATTCAGCAACCGCTTGATGTGTGTTAAGAGGATGGAGAATCCTTCTTTGACACACTGTGACTTGCATGTTTTCCCGTTCTTGGATTGCCATGGATGCGGCGAGTCCAACCAGGGCATCTGCGCGGATGTTTTCACCTCTGAGGATGTGGGTGATGTGACAAATGTTGAATTTTTTTCTAAGCAACTGCGCCTTGTTGTAGTAAGGTAGCAAATCAGGCTTCCTGACTTCAAATTTCTGATTCATTTGGTTGATGATCAGTTGAGAGTCTCCAAAAGCTTCCAGCATGGTGATGCCGGATTCGAGGCGAGTTTCAATCCTACAATCAGGGCTTGGTACTTAGCTGCATTGTTTGAACATGGTTCCAGTGGCCAGAAGGCGTGTGGAATCATGTATTTGTCAGGGCTGACAAAGTGGATGCCAATTCCCGATATTTGCTTTCCCTTTTCATTTGTCCTGGTTGCGTTGTCAAAGTACATGTCCCAGGAGGCATTTGATAAGGAAGTTTTCACATTGTAGACAAATTCGTCTGGGAGATCATCCCTGAGTGGAGAATCTTTAGGCAATGGGTGCTCTGCGAGGAAGTCTGCTAGAGCTTGGCCTTTGATTGCTTTTTGTGGTACATACCTAATATCAAACTGTGATAGAAGGATGGACCATTTTGCCAGTCCGGCATTGAGAGAACCTGCTTTTGTGACAAGGACCTTTAAGAGGTTGATCCTCGAAACCAAATAGACTGTATTGGACAGCAAATAGTGACGCAGTTTTTGTACGGCAACCATCACTGCAAGGCATTCTTTTTCGACTAGGGAGTAACGATGCTCTGTACCTACCAACATGCGGCTAAGGTAATATAGAGCGGCCTCTTTTCCGTCGTCTTTTTCTTGTGCGAGTAGAGCACCCAAAGAGTGGTCGAGAGCTCTTGTGTATAAGATGAATGGTTTTCCAGTTCTGGGGGCAGCCAGTACTGGAGGTTTGGTGAGGTATGTTTTGATGTCTTGAAATGCATTTTCACATTCAGCATCCCAAACAAAGTCCACGCATTTCTTCATCAAGCGAGAGAATGGATGGTACTTCCCTGATAAATTGGAGATGAACCGTCGAATGTAGTCAAACCTTCCTTGAAGCCCTTTAATTCTCTTAGGGTTTTTGGAGATGGCATTTCCAGGATAGCCTTGACTTTAATAAGGTCAAGTTCTATTCTAGCTTTCTGTACTATGAATCCGAGGAACTTACCCAATGAGACACCGAAGAAGCATTTGAGTGGATTCATCCGCAATTTGTGGTTACGAAGTCGGAGGAAGACTTCTCGAAGATTGTCGAGATGGTCTTATTTTCTTCTGCTTTTGATGGCGAGGTCGTCAACATAGCATTCGACCGTCTTGTGCTGCATATCTTTGAATATTTTCATTATAGCCCTCTGATATGTTGCACCTGCATTTTTAGACCAAATGGCATGACAGTGTAGCAATACACGCCAAACGGAGTCCGAAATGACGTATGCCTTTCATCTTCAGGATGCATCTTTATCTGATTGTAGCCAGAGAATCCATCCATGAATGTCATTCGCTAGAACCCACAGGTGTTGTCAATCATCACCTTTGGTATGGGGAGCGGGAATTCATCTTTAGGACATGCATTATTCAGGTCTCTGTAGTCGATACAGACCCTTATCTGTCCATTTTTCTTTGTCACAGGGACGATATTGGCCAACCATTCAGGATGCTATTCCTCGCAGATGAAGCCAACGTTTTTAAGTTTCTGAACTTCTTGTTTAATTTTGTCCATCACGTTGGGACGGAATCTTCTTTGGCCTTGTTTGACAGGGTTGATTTCTTTTTGCAAGTTGAGCTTGTGGACTGCTACTTTGGGATCTAAGCCAGGCATTTCAACATAAGACCATGCAAAGCAATCAACGAACTCACGAAGAAAAGAGATATACTCGGGTAACTCATCATCCTTTATATTCTTGCTTATGAATACAGGACGTGGGTTATCAGGTGTTCCCGAGTCTATCTTTTGAACAGGGTCTTCTGTCGGAAGGTTTGAAGGTGGTTCCTCCACAATATTTTCGGAGGCTTCCAAGTCAACAAGACCTTCTGGAGTGCCAGAGGCATTTTCAGACTGAGGCTCTGTTTCTGTCCATGGATCTTCTTGATCAGTATCCTTCTCAAGGCTTGCAATGAGATGGTCCCAATCATTTGCTGGAACTGGGTCGAAGTAAGGTACTTCTTTTTGAGACGATGGTTCTTCTGGGTCAGAAAACCGCGCGTCCGTGTCATCGGGAAATTCCTCTTCATTATCAGATAAATTATACCAATTAGAGGAGCTTTCTGGATCCTTGACGAGTGACTCCTCAAAGAGATATCCAGGGATATCAACGTCTTCATGAGATGTTGAGGCTTGGTAGGTAAAGCGACTTTGCAGCCATGGTGTCAACTATCTCATAGGAGGGGTAGGATCATACCCCAACCCATATGAAGACTTGCTTTTATGAAAGTGGATTTTCCAATCTTCTGGTTGACTTTTAGTCAGAGTGGGTTCCAATGGTGTGAGAATACCACGGCCACCTCCCAAACCAGTCGGATTCTGAGCATCGTAGCCCATTTTCTTCATGATAGCTTGTGCCAATGGACTATACAGAGATAGCTGAGGCATACCTTTGTTCTAGAAAGGTTCAAGCAGGGAGTTTAGTGGAGATGCTCCCGATCTATGGAAGAAGATTGCTTTTTATTCTGGCGAAGTTGCCGGGATAACAAAGGAAGCAGACGTAGGGTCTTCTATGTCAGCAAGTGTCTCCAATGGAATGAGAGCGGGCTGATCTCACTGAGTATCAGCTTGGCTTGATGCTGTGTCATCTTCTGGCTCTGACTTCGAGTCTGTGTCATGCATAATAGACACAAAGGAGACAGTGAACTTGCCCCCAGCCTTTTGTTTTGTCTTCTTTGCTTTGGTTGTGATGACCAAAGGCTTTGATGTTTCGAAGGGATTTTGACTGCTTACTTCGAGTGCTTTTTGAGAAGGGTCTTCGTTTGGAAGATCACTCTCGGGATCGAGGGGTTGATCCTTGTCATTTGTTGAAGGCGTCTCTGTAGCAACATTGGCGTCTTCAGTGATTGCGTTGCACGGAGCAATTTCCGGGAACAAGTCTTGAACAGCATCTGGCAACTTTTCTTTATCATTCCAGAAATTGTCTATAAGATCGAGTATCTGGGACCAATCGACTGGGTTTTCATTGAAGAAAATTTCATTGGCAGGAGTTTCTTCAAGATGATCAACCAGGAGAGGCCTGAGTTCCAATGTCACAGCTTCAGGAGACGAGGGCTGAGAAGATGATATCTTAGTGGAAGTCACCTGAGAAGATGTAGCTCTGGAAGATACACTACCGGTTGGGGAGTACGTGTCTTCAGAAGCTTCAGAGGCACTATCGTCCTGAGCTATCGCATTGCAGGTTATCCTGACAGGAGATGCCCCCAGTGTAGACTGTTGGGAATCAGCCTCATCTTCGGATGTAAGAGGATCATCGATCCAACTATTTTCTCCATTTTCAGGAGTTGAGGGAGAAAGTTCCCGTTGATTTTCAGGGACTTCTGGTTCTGGATCATGAAGAAGATCATTTATGTGATCCTGCTCCTGCTCTATGGCAAGATGTTGCAAGATTCTTGCATATTCTTCAAGATTAGGCATATGAGCCAAATCTTCTTCGTCATCTGCTCCTTGTGGTTCACCATCATTGGGTTCCACTGGAGCATTGGCTGGTGCTATATCGACAACATTTTCTTGAACAACGTCCTGGTCTTCTTCCTCATCAAACCAAGATCCTTGTGGCTGTAATGGGTTATACCAGATTACTGGCATAAGATGAGACTCGGGAATCCATTCCTCGTCGGATAGGTATTCTCCTGTTTTAAGGGATTCCTCCCACTCATCGATATCACTTGCAGTATCACTGGACTCGTATCCATCCATGGAGAATCCAACTACCGAATTGCATTAGTATGATGCCCCTTGCGCAGTTTCGTTTTTGTATTGAGGTGGCATGAAGTCATCAAGGGTGAATTTTCTTACCGGCTTTGAAGTTTTGGGAAGGAATTCTTCCGTCGTCCCTAGTGAATCAGTGGAAGAGGTTTCTGCCTTTTCAAGGACTTCTTGTTTTGGTTGAGACTTCTGCTGCTGTTTGAGCTTGCGGAGTTGTCTCTTGGCATGCCTTCGCTGCTAAGTGGTCTGTTTTGTTTTGACGATCTCCCAATTTTCATCATTTAGGTGATCAGGATGCACCCATATAGGTTGTCTATCTGGTGTTGGATAGGGAACCAGATCTTGGGACGCTTGAGCCATTTTAATCACCTAGAATGAAGTAGTGATCTTCTTCTTCGGTGATTTTGAAGTTTACCGACATGACACCATATTGACAGAGGCGAAGCCGTAGTTTTTGTCAAAGGTTATGACTCCGTTTTTCCACATCTCATTGATCTTCTCTCTCACAACAAAGCATTGATTGAGAAGATGTGAGATCATCTGGTGGTATGGACAGTATCGTGGTTTTACCAACATCTCCCGGTCTTTTGGGCTTCGGCAAAGTGAGTTTGCCATTTGCTAAGAGAGCCTCAAAGATTTCTTCAACATCTTCATCGAACGGATATTTCTTTTCTACACGTTCTTTGAAAGCATCGGAGAGTTCAGGCCTTTTACCCATAGCTTTGTTTTCAGCTTTCTTTGGTTGCTGAGGAGCTGACTTAGTCTGCTCATTGAGAACCTCCTTTTTCTTTGGTTTTGAGGTTGTAATGGCAGTCGGCTCTTTCTTTGATGATTTCTGACTGTTGAGGTCTTTGATCACCATTTCAGCTTCCATGGAAGCTTCGAGGAGTTCTCCCAGGTTCTTTGATTTGTTGTCGATGATCATGGAGAGAATCCTTGCTCTCATATTGTTACGGCAGATGTCGACTAGCGACGCTTGTGACAGTACACCTGAGCATTTGTACGCCATTGCATTCCACTTGTGAATGAAGTCGTATGTTGACTCATTCTCTCCTTGTTTTAGGCTGCAGAGTTGAGCCATAGTAACATGATGGTCCTCACCTTGGAAGTGGGTCAAGAAGCGTGTCTCCAGCGTAGCCCAGTTCTGGATGGAATTCTCCGGCAGAGTGGAGTACTAATCAAAGGCTATACCTTTCAGGGTACTTGCAAAGAGGATAATCTTGAGGGCATCTTGATCCGCAATGGCTCTTGTTAAGAACTTGAAGTGGATGACATGCTGTCTGGTTGAACCTTTCCCCGTATATTTCTGGAGAGTAGGTTGTTTGAATTTTACAGGGAACGGAACCGAGTCCATCCATAGAGGGTAGGGTGGTTTGATCCCATGCTCCTTCAATGTATCATCTTCTTTTGCTTTTGCGAGGATATCGTCCACTCCTTTTTTGTAAGGGCGTGTGACTCATTGTTTTCTGCATTGCCCTCATCATCTTCATGATTCGGAGGACTTTCATTGTTGGGTGGTGGACGCTGTAAAGTGAGAAGAATGTTTTCCATCAGAGCTTCAATTCTCTGTTGTCCTTGCTCCAACTGCTGGACGCGTGCGGTTACGTCATCATGCGGTGGAGGATGCTCAAAACTTGTAGCCAAGACGTTCATCCCTCAGGATTCGAACGAAGAAATTGTCTTGGTGACTGAGCTGGGGCTCATTCTTCTGGATAAAGAATCTGAGGAGTGGTTACTCCGGTGTCCTTGGCTTGGAGGAGTGGAGGATTCTTCCAGATGTGCTCATGTCCAAGAGACGCTGCGAGTCACTGGAAGCCTAACACTGATTTTGGTCACTGACTTCTGGCATTTTCTGGTTTTACCAACCATATGGACAGCAACGACTTGGTCAGGTCTTTATTTTTCGACCCATTTGTTAGAGACATGGAGAGTAGAATGCTGGGTTCTTTGTTTCTCAAGTCTCTTTTGTCGATATGCCGCGCGGCGACGCGTACGACGAGCAATTTGAGCTTCAATCAGCTTTGGCTGGGCTCTGGAGATGAAGGATGTAGTCCCCCGTGCGCAGCAGCGGAGCTTATCTTCTTTGAAGCTGGGCAAGGACAGAATCTAGACGCTGTCCTTTGCCTGTCGTAGTGAAGATTTGAATTTTGCGAGCTCGGCCCTTGTTTAGATGAAGAGTCGACTCGCGGGAGTACAGGCTTCAGTATGTTTTTGAGGAGGCCTAACGATGCAGGATTTGATTTTGGGCTTGTAGGATCAAGCCGGCTCATGTTGATTTTGTTTGTTCTTTGGGCGGAGGGTAGGTTTCTCCTCTTTCATGTAAGAGAGGGGGTAGAATCGATTCTCCTTGAGAGGGGCTAGGTATGCTGGCTTTGCAGATGTTTGGGACCTCCGTTGCTTTGGTGAAGATCTCGGGGACCAGGTTTTGGGGCAAACCTGGTTTCTTGTGGGTTGAGGCTTCGTGGGAGCGCCATGAGCTTCAGGCTTTTTAGTGTTCGCCCTAGGTACCATGGTAGTGATACGTTGCGGGGCGGTTTTCTGCTTCTTGGTAGGTATACTTTCTTCTACGAGGAGTGGGAATGGTCCCAGCAACCCGAAGACGATGGTCCGGGGAATTGAAGTTGACCCGGTGTTTTGAGAGTTGTCGAGGGAGATGACGCTTCGACAACTGGCAGGGCGCTTATGTTTGTTTTGCTTGTCTTGAAGCATAAGTTGGTACTTGTTTTCATCGAAAGTGATGGTCAATGAAGCTGTCATTGTTAGTTTTGGAAAACTTCTGAAACAAGACCAAATCCATTAGTAATCACAAGAATATGGTGATCATAATTGGAGAACAGTTATGGTTTTGTCTTTTCAAATCACTTGAGGGGACATGGCCCAACCCAAGCAAGATGAAGAAGGCAAAAAGCCATAGAGGATACAATTGTTCTAAAATGCAAGTATGGTAGCTCAGAGTGAGCGTTCCAGTCACTACTAGAAGCAATTGTAGACCTTAATTCGAATTACCGAGAAGCAAGGCTCACTCGAGGTAAAATGATATAAGGTTGGAGATACAAATGTGTCGGTCGCGAATACAGTAGACCCAAAATGGCGTACTAGCACCGCTAGGCACAAATGTTGCAAATCGCATCCTTGGAAAGGATACGAGATGGGATTTTCTTTGAAAAGTCAAATTTGGATTTATAAAGGAGAGCAAATGGTATTCCAATCCGAACAAGGGCTCAAACATTTCTGCGAGCGCTAAATCTGAAAGGGAAAGAACCAGAATTTCTCGGATGTGAATCCAGACGTGACGGAAGTTTTATTTATTTTTTTTTTTTGAAAGGTCAAGATCGAATTCATCAAAGAGAGCAAATGGTGATCCAATCCGAACCACAACTTAACATTTTTACGAGCGTTAAATCCGAAAGGGAGAGAGCCAAGGTTTCTTAATTCTAAACTCAAAAGTGACGTAAGTTTTTTTTTTTTTAGAAGGTTTAAGATTGAATTCATCAAAGAGGGCAAATGGTATTCCAATCCGAACCACAACTCAACATTTTTGCGAGCGTTAAATCCGAAAGGGAAAAGAACCAAGATTTCTCAATTCTGAACTCAAAAAGTGAAGAAATTTTTCTTTTTGGAAGGTGCACATGGGTTTCCAATTCAATCTTATGAAACCTTAGTAGCTAGATTAGCCCCCAAGTAAGGGTAGGATTACTTAATGAACCCGTTTGAAGGACCCTTGCCTCGAACAGTCTAGCTGTCTCCACATTCTGGACAAGGTTTTTCTTAAATCCACTTTAGTCAAAAAGCGCAATTGGTGCAACCTTAGTGTTTTTTTTTTTTTTGAAAGGTTTCTAATGAACTCATCAAAGAAAAGAAGTGGTGTTCTAATCCGAACCACAACTCAACATTTCTGCGAGCGTTAAATCAGAAAGGGAATAACCAAAGTTTCTTTGAATTTGAATTCAAAAGAGAGAAGACTGATTTTTTTGTTTTGAAATTTTTTTTTTTTTGGAAATCCCAATTGGACTCATCAAAGAGAAAAGATGGCCCAATCCCCGATATGAATAATAGCTGTAAACAATTATGTGAGCTATCAAGTTCGAAGAGGTGAGGATCAAAGTTTCTCAAAGTTGAATCTTAAGAAAAAGAGATCATTTTTTTTTTGAAAGAATTTGAAATGAAGTTTTTTTTTTTAAAACCCCTGTCGGACTCATCAAAGAGAAAAGATGGCCCAATCTCCGATACGAACAATAGCTGCAAACATTTCTGTGAGCTATCAAATTCGAAGAAGAGAGGATCAAAATTTCTCAAAATTGAATCCAAGAAAAGAAGTTAGATTTTTTTTTTTTGAAATGAGAAAGAATAACTAAAATCCCATCTCATTTATTTTAGATGCAAAATGCAACATAGGCCACCAACTAGAAAGGAGCCAAGGGATCAAAGCATCACGTTCTCAAGTGAACGGGTCGCACCGGGTATGCCAACTTGATGGACCCTCGGATTTCCGTCCTCTCTTTCCACCCCGGGGTCTGCCTGGGTATCGGCGGAGGAGGGAAAACGCGGGTATCAACTTTTTGTACGGGTATTCCAGATTTACTATTCTACTTGGAATTTGGAATGCTGATGATCCGGAGATTCACGTTCACAAGTAGAAAGGAAATCGATCATTCTTTCTAACTTTTCAAATTGCATAACTATTTAAGAAAAGAGACAAGTTTGTTTTTTAGAATGCCGTAGAAGGCCTTTTTTTGTTTGTTTGTTTGCCGTGAAAGCCGATTTTACAAAACTCATCAAATATGAAAGACAAGAATTGTGATTTCTTTTTGTCTCTTTAAACAAATACAAATTACTATAGAAAATAAAGAAAATGAATCTAACTTCTTAGGAGATTGTGGGGACACATTCAGATCGACGGTCGCAAGTCATGTATGGACTTCGCCATCGTCCTTCAAATGAGAATGCTTGATGCTTCGATTCTTCGGCTTGGCTCCTAACCTCAGTTTTTTAAAGAACAAGGACCAAGAGGAGGTCCTATATTCAATGAAAAATCGAGTAAACGGGCTGAAAAGCCGCGTTTAGGCCATGTTGTAGAAGGAAGAGACCTTGGGGGGTGGCCCCCCAAGGGACTTTGATCACCTTGTAGTGCTTCTGGGAGCAAAGCAGCAGGACTTCGTCTCAACTTTGAATTTTCTGGATTTTCGAGACTTGGGATCACACTTGGAATTCATGCCTTTTTCTTGGAATGGACCTCCTTTTATAGGCTTTTGGTAGCCATGAGGTGTTTATTAGCATTGATGGCCATGATGAGAGAATTGATGGTATTGATGAGAGGAGTTACAATTTTTATTTCTTGATTTTGTAACTCCTTTTTCTAAGCTTGTGATTGGCCGATGAAGGATAGTGGGCATTTAATCGCCTTTAATCTTCACAATGATGGGAGTTTCATGGGTTTAATGCCATGATTGCTTGGATTTGTAACTCCCAAATGCTTGAATCTGATTGGGCCGTCCAAAATAATGAGTTAATGACCGCATTAAGTTGTCATAAACGGGTCAATTAACGACATTAAATGGTCGCCAGGGCATGTGAAGAGTCGCGGGCCGCGCCGCGTCTTTTGAGATTCCTCTTGTGATCATCACAGGTTGATCCACACATTGTTTGATGTCGGATTGCGATACAATTTCAGACATTGATTGATGTTGGTGGGCCGGTGACATCTGTCTTGTCGATTTCACGATCGGTCGGACAAAAATTGTACTTTCTTGGTCAGCCGGTTGGCGATCTTGGAGCGATCAGTGATGATTTCATGCTTTTGACGACGGATCCGAGATGTCGGTGAAGATCAGTGGTTCTCAAGTATCAAAAATTGGATTTTCAGAAAATCACAGAGGCGGGAACACTCGAAACGCGAAAAGGATCGGAAAACAGGCCATTCCGTGAGAAATCTGGCCACCCGGATTTGCAGGGTCGCCGGCGACCTTGGGCCAAGGTCGCCAGTGACCATAGGGCTTTGGCCCTTTTGGTCGCCAAGCTTCGTTTTCGGCCGTTTTTCCTTCTTTTTTGTTCCTTTTTTCTATTGTATTTTTCTTAATATTTTTCCTCAATTATTGACTTGATTATCTTGGAGAAAACTTGACGAGAACCCGCGTAAAACTGGAGCACAAAATTTCCCATTTTTCGGGAAAGCCGAAGACTTTGTAGCCGATTTTTCATCAAAAGTCGAAACTAGGTCAAACGATGTCGGAATGACCTAAGAATTAAGGTGAAACTTCTTGAGCAGTGGATAGGACCAACCATGGGCTTTTATTTGAGTTTTGAAGCCATTTGGGGTCCCGTTGATGCTTGACTTGATTTTGCTGCGGGGAAAATGCCGAGCTTTGATATGTGGTCAAACGATGTCTGATTGACCTGAAATTTGACGGGGAGCCTATTGGAGTCATTTTGAGATGACCCATTAGATCCAATTTGGATGTTATGGTCCCGGGGTGGTCCACAGCTGGTAGGCTTGATTTTCTTTCGGAGCGTCGAAACCTGGTCAAACTTTGTCGGAATGACCTGAAATTCGACGTGCAGCCTTTTGGAAGCATATTGAAGCCACTCATGTGTTTCGTTTGATGAGTGATGGCTTCGGTGGTTCTCGCCGCCGGGAGGTTTGATTTTGCTGCTCGAGCATTGATGGAGGGTCAAACGTTGTCGGTTTGACTTGAAATTTGGCATGGAGCCCCTTGGAGGTATTTTGGAACCATCCATAGGCTCTGATCGAAGTTTTGATGTCTTCGATGATGTCACCGCCGGGAGCGCTTGTAGGCCAAACGATGTCGGAATGGCCCGAAACCTCAGGTGTACCCCTCTTTTGGCTTTCTTGAAGGATCTTGCAGTTTTTGTCTGATTCTGACAAGATATGATGCGTGAAGTAGCTTTGCCTATTTTGTAGCAGGATGCAGCTTCTTGTGGCTTCTTGATGTTGAGGAGACATAGTGACTTTTTTGGTGTCAACAATCCCAGATGGGTGTCGGAACCGAACTCACCAAGAACCTTGTGTGTTCCGTCCCGATGTGGGTTAGACCTACGAACTCGCTGTGAATGCTCTCAGATCTACTGGATAATCAAGTAAGGATTCCCATCCCCCTTATATAGAGTGATCCCTAGGAGTCACGACTGTTGGAAGTAGGTGGGCCTCGTGAATAGATTTTCAAAAACTTTTGACCCACTTGATATAGGGATCAAGTACCCATAAGGCCAAAAACCCAATCCAGGATGCATAACCCTCAATTTCAGCCATCATCATCAGTAAATGAAACTATCTAAAAGATAGAACAAAAGCAAACAAGCATCCATAAAAATCTACAACATGCAACGAAGCAGATTATACCTTAGGAGCTCGGTTGTGCTCTAATGGAGAAGTTGCGTCTTTATTTGATGATGAAACTCTTTCACTTATCAAATAGGAATCTCCATGACCTTTTGATCTTCCACGCTATGGTCCGTATCAAATTCTCTTTTCTCAAGAAGATGGGTGGGATCTCCAAGAGAAAAATCTCAAGGAAACTAGAAGAGAACTAGAAGCTGGAAGAGAGGAGACAAAGCATGTGCAACTCTTGCACAAAAGGGCATGGGCGTGAATCCCTAGGAAGGAATTTGCATGGACGTCCAAGACCTCTTATGTCCTCTATTTATTGCTAAAAGCATGCTTCTCTTCTTTGTTATCTAATTGAAATAGAAGTCTTACTTTTCTAATAATTAGTAACTCTCTTCTTTCTAAAATAGAAGTCTCACTTCCATTATAATTAGTAACTTACTATAACCACTATTAGAAGTCTCACTTCTAATAAAAATAGTAACTTTTTATTTCCTTTTAGAGTTTTACTATAATTAGTATCTTTCTAATAACTTGGACTAGCATGGGGACCACTAGGGATTCCTTAAAAAGCTGGCTCCAACTGGGACACAACGACCCCATATCTCATGTGCAATCCGGGCCCACAGTTAATTGCAAATAACACCACTATATAAATGCAATTGCACTCCAGTCTTAGGAATAGATTACAATTAAGACCCTAAACTTCCCAATTACCACAAGTAGACCCCTCTATAAATATCCATGGATCAATTGGAATAAATCTGTCTCTTCCAATCTTAGTTCCACATCTTATTATCCTTGAGCCCCAATTAATCACTACGATCATCAGTACCATCCAATTAACTCTTAATCGAGATGGGTGCACACTTACTAATGACAAATCCATTAATTGGCACAAGGGGATAATAGAGATAGATTCCATCTTGATCATTCAATGTTCCCACAGTCCTACTACCACATACCCAAGACACCGAGGTGTTGACCTATAGTTGGCCTCACTCATTGGTGACTCAAAGCAAATGAATAGATAGAAACTTGAGTTCATCAATGTCTTAGAATTGAGAGCATATTGCTAGGGAATTATGAGAGCAGACCTTATTATTGAGATGGAATTCCATAAGGTGCTTCTCATGGTCCTTCAATACATCCAATGTACCAGCACCATGATTTAGAATCTTACATTCTGATGATCGAGACAAATCACACTATCTCATAGTGATCAAAGTGCTGCAACCTTATCAGATGAGATGCCCAGTCTCATCACTGGTTGTGAAGCTATTTAAGTATAAGATTTGTGACATATATCTCCCGTGTGTGGATCTCATCCATACACATATATCACATCTAATATACTAATGGGACCCGGTTCAACTCATGAACCATTATGTCATATGTATTGGTCATGTGCATAAAGTAATAAAATAACATTCATCTCATGAAAGTAAAGCATGATTTTTATTGATAAATAAAGAAATTAATCAATTTATCACATCCACTGATGAATTGAGTCCATACAATCTAACAACGACTACTACGGACTCTATCCCTCCTGGAATCCCACATCTCTAGACCCGCGTGGAAATTTTGCCAACCAAGAGTCTGAACCTGATCCAAACTCTACTACCAAGAGTTTGATCCTTATCTAACTCAACCAAATCAAGACTTGTTGGGAGTTCATCCACGGCATATTGTCAAGCTCGATCTGGGGTGGGCCCAATGGCAGTCGACCCATACAATTTTCCTAACAAAAACACCGACCACCAGCGATATCACCAAAGATTTTTTTTTCGATTGTTTGGACAAAAGAAAGGCATCTCATGAACCATGGTACAAATATGAAAATTAAAGCATAGTGAATCGTAGAGACTTTTAATACTCATTCATGTAGTGATTATCTATGTAATTCTATTTTTCTTGGAAAGGAGAATCTTGAATTCTTGTTTGTTTAGTAGGAGTAGAGTAGAAGAAGAGTAAAAAACTGACCGTTGTAACTTAATGGGTATTTGGATGGAAGAATTAAAAGTAGAATATAACTAATATATGCAATAGAAAATTTTACTTCATAAGTGTTTGGATGAGAAAAATGGGAGGATAGAGTAAACTTCCCACGTGAAATAAAGCAGGAGGTTTACACCAGTTCCTCCCCCCACCCCCCCAAAAAGAATTTTTTTTTTACTCTCCTAACTTCCATAAAGTGGAGGAAAGTAAAATTTTGATTTGGATTGCTTTTTATTCTTTACTCCTCTATAATTTTATTTAAGACTTGACACTTAGATCTTGTCAGAATCAGACAAAAACTGCAAGATCCTTCAAGATAGCCAAAAGAGGGGTATACATGAAGTTTCGGGCCATTCCGACATCATCTGGCCTAACTTCACTCCTCCGACAGCTAAACAGATGCTCTCGGCGGCGACAGTGTCGAAGACATTAAAACCTCGATCAGAGCCTAAGGATGGTTCCAAAATACCTCCAAAAGGCTCATTGCCGAATTTCAAGTCAAATTGACAACGTTTGACCCTCCATCAACGCTCGAACAACAAAATCAAGCTCTCGGCGGCGAGAACCACCGAGGCCATCACTCATCAAACAAAGCATATGAGTGGCTTCAACATGCTTCCAAAGGGCTGCACGTCGAATTTCAGGTCATTCCGACAACATTTGACCAGACTTTGACGCTCCGAAAGAAAATCAAGCATACCGGCAGCGGTGCACCCCGGGACAATGACATCCAAATCGGAGCTAATGGATCATCCCTACATTAATCCAATAGGCTCCCTGTCAAATTTCAGGTCAATCGAACATCGGTTGATCGTATATCCAAGCTCGACATCTTTCCCGCAGCAAAATCAGGTCAAGCTTTGACGGGACCCCAAACGGGTTCAAAACTCAAATAAAAGACCATGGTTTGTCCCATCCACTGCTCAAGAAACTTCACCTCAAATTTCAGGTCATTCCGACATCGTTTGACCTAGTTTCGACTCTTGACGGAAAATCGGCTATAAAGTCTTCGGCTTTCCCAAAAAATGGGAAACTTTGTGCTCCGGTTTTGTGCGACTTCTCGTCAAGTTTTCTCCAAGAAAATCAAGTCAACAATTGAGGAAAAATGTCAAGAAAAATAAAGAAGAAAAAAGGAACGAAACAGAAGAAGAAACGGCTAAAAAAACCACATGACGACCAAAGGGGACAAAGCCCCGCCATGGTCACCGGCGACCCTGGGTGCATGGTCACCGACAACCCTGGAAATCCAGGTCGCCGGAATTTTCGCCGGATGGCCCGTTTTCCGATCTTTTCTGCGTTTCGAGAGTTCCCACCTCTCTGATTTTCTAAAAATCCAATTCTTGATGCTTGGAAATGACTGATCTTTGCCAACATCTTGGATCCGCCGTCAAGAGCATGAAATCATCATCGATCTCTCCAAGATCGCCAGCCGGCTGACCAAGAAAGTACACTTTTTGTCCGACCGATAGAGAAATCGACATGACAGATGTCACCGGCCCACCGACATCAATCAATGTCTGAAATTGCATCACAATTCAACATCAAATAGCATGTGGATCCATCGGTGATCATCACAAAAAGAATCCAAAAAGTCGCGGCGCGGCCCGCAACTCTTCAAATGCCCAGGCGACAACTCAATGTCGTCAATTGACCCGTTTTATGAGAACTTAATGTGGTCATTAACCCATTATTTTGGACGGCCCAATCAGATTCAAGCAAATGGGAGTTGCAAGTCCAAGTAATCATGGCATTAAAACCGTGAAACTCCCCTCATCATGAAGATTAAAGGCGATTAAATGCCCATCATTCTCCATCGACCAATTACAAGCCAAGAAAAAGGAGTTACAAATTCAAAGAATAAAAACTTGTAACTCCTCCCATCATGGAGCATTAATGACATCAATTCTCTCATCATGGCCATCAATGCCTATAAACCACCTCATGGCTACTAAGAGCCTGTAAAAGGAGGTCCATTGCAAAGAGAAAAGAAAAAAACTTTTTTCACTTGCAAACTTTACACTTGCACATACACACATCTGGAGTCTGGAAAATCCCAGAGAAATTTCGACGAAGTCCTACTGCTCTGCTGCTAGAAACACCACAAGATGAACAAAGTCCCTTGGGGGGCCACCCCCCTAAGGTCCTTTCATTCTCTCCAACATGGCCTAAACACGGCTTTTTCAGGCCGTTTACTTGGTTTTTTATTGGATATAGGACCTCTCCTTGGTCTTTATCCTCTAAAAAACTGAGGTCGGAGCCAAGCCGAAGAATCGAAGCATCAAGCGTTCTCATTTGAAGGACGATGGCGAAGTCCACACATGACTTGCGACCGTCGATCTAAACGTGTCCCCACAATCTCCTGAGAAGTTAGATCCCTTTTCTTTCTTTTCTATTGTACTTTGTATTTTTTAAAGAAACAAAAAAGAGTCACAATTCTTGTGTTTCATTTTTGATGAGATTTGTAAATCACTTTTCAAGGCATCAAATCGCCTTTCACGGCAAACAAACAAAAAATCGCCTCCTACGGCATTCAAAAACAAACTTGTCTCTTTTCTTAAATATTTATGCAATTTGAAAAGTTAGAAAAAATGATCAATTTTATTTATACTTGTGAAGGTGAATCTCCGGATCATCACTATTCCAAATTCCAAGTAGAATAGAAAATCTGGCATACCCGTACAAAAATGTTGATACCCGCTTTTTTCCTCCTTTGCCGGACCCTGGCAGCCCCCGGGGCGGAAGGAGAGGACGGAAATCCGGGTCCATCAAGTTGGCATACCCGGTGGGAACATGATGCTTCGATCCCTTGGCTCCTTTCTAGTTGGTGGCCTATGTTGTATCTTGCATCTAAAAAAAACATGAGACGAGATTTCATTATTTCTTTCTCATTTCAAAAAAAAAAAATCTCATTTCAAACTCTTTCAAAAAAAAAAAAATCTGATTTCTCTTTCTTGGATTCAATTTTTAGAAACTTTGATCCTCTCCTCTTTGGACTTGATAGCTCACAGAAATGTTTGCAGCTATTGTTCGTATCGGAGATTGGGCCATCTTTTCTCTTCGATGAGTCCTATAGAGGTTTTCAAAAAAAAATTCATTTCAAAAGAAAAAAAAAGTTTTCTCTCTTTTGCACTCAAATTTGAGAAAATTTCGTTTTTCCTTTTCGGATTTAGCGCTCACAGAAATGTTTGAGCTTGGGTTCAGATTGGAATACCATTCGCTCTCTTTGATGAGTTCATTACAGATCTTTCAAAAAAAAAAAAAAAAACACTAAGGTTGTACCAATTGCGTTCTTTGACCAAAGTGGATCTAAAAAAAGCCTTGTCCAGAGTGTGGAGACAGCTACACTGTTCAAGGCAAGGGTCCTCCAAACGAGTTCATTAAGTAATCCTACTCTTACCTGGGGGCTGATCTATCTACTAAGGTTTCATAAGATCGAATTGGAAATCTACGTGCACCTTTAAAAAAAAACTCTTTCAAAAAAAAAAAAAGAAATCTAAAAAAAAAAAACTAAAAAAAAAATCTTTAAAAAAAAAAAACTTCCGTCACTTTTGAGATCAAAATTGAGAAATCTTGGTTCTTTCCCTTTCGGATTCAGCGCTCGCAGAAATGTTGAGCCTTTGTTCGGATTGGAACACCATTTTCTCTCTTTGATGAATTCAATCTTGACCTTTCAAAAAAAAAAAAAAACTTATGTCACTTTTGAGTTCAAAATTGAGAAATCTTGGTTTTTTCCCTTTCGGATTCAGCGCTAGCAGAAATGTTGAGCCTTTGTTCGGATTGGAGCATTATTTGCTCTCTTTGATGAATTCAATCTTGACCTTTCAAAAAAAAAAAACTTTCGTCATTATTGGATTCACATCCGAGAAATTCTGGTTCCTTCCTTTTTGGACTTAGCGCTCGCAGAAATGTTTGAGCCTATGTTCGATTGGAATACCCTTTGCTCTCTTTTATGAACCCAATTTTTGACATTTCAAAAAAAAAAAAAATCCCATCTCGTGTCCTTTCCAAGGATGCGATTTGCAACATTTGTGCCTAGCGGTGCTAGTACGCCCTTTCGGGTCTACTGTATTCGCGACCGACACATATGTATCTCCAACCTTATATCATTTTATCTCGAGTGAGCCTTGTTTTTCGATAATTCGAATTAAGGTCTACAATTGCTTCTAGCAGTCACTGGAATGCTCACCCTGAGCCTACCATACTTGCATTTTAGAACAATTGTATCTTCTATGGCTTTTTGCCTTCTTCATCTTGCTTGGGCTGGGCCATGTCCCTTCCAGTGATTTGAAAAGACAAAACCATAGTTGTTCTCCATTTATGATTACAATATTCTTGTGATTACTAATGGATGTGGTCTTGTTTCAGAAGTTTTTCAAAACTAACAATGGCGGCTTCATTGACCATCACTTTTGATGAGAACAAGTACCAGCTTATGCTTCAAGACAAGCAAAACAAGCGCACTCATAAGCGCCCCACCAGTTGCCGAAGCGTCGTCTCCCTCGACAACTCTCAAAACACCGGGTCAACCTCTACTCCCCGGACCATCATCTTCGGGTCACTGGGACAATTCCCACTCCCCGCAGAAGAAACTGTACCTGCCAAGGAGCAGAAAACCGCCCCGCAACATGTCACTAACATGGCACCAAGGGCGAACACAAAGAAGCCTGAAGCCCGTGGCGCTCCCACGAAGCCTCAACCTACAAGAAACCAGGTTTGCCCCAAAACCTGGTCCCCGAGATCTTCACCGAAGCAGCGGAGATCCCGAACATCTACAAAGCCAGCATACTTGGCCCCTCTCAAGGAGAACCGGTTCTACCCTCTCTCTTACATGAAAGAGGAGAAACCTACCCTCCGTCAAAATAACAAACAAATCCAGCATGAGCCGGCTTGCTCCTACAAGCCCAAAATCAAATCCTGCATCGTTAGGCCTTCGCAAAAACCCGCTGAAGCCTGCACTCTTGCGAGTCGACCCTTCATCTCAACAGGGGCGAAACTCGCAAAATTCAAAGCCTCACTGCGACAGGCTAAGGACCGCATCCGGATCCTATCGATGCCCAGCTTCAAAGAAGACAAGCTCGATTGCTGTGCACGGGGGACTACATCCTTCATTGCCAAAGCCCAGCCAAAGCTGACTGAAGCTCAAATTGCTCGTCGTATACGACGTAGCACGGCATATCGACAAAAGAGACTAGCGAAGCAAAGAACCCAGCATTCTACCCTCCATGTCTCTAACAAATGGGTCGAAAAAGAAAGACCCGACCAAGTTGTTACTATCCATATGGTTGGCAAAACCAGAAGACGCCAAAAGTCAGCAACCAAAATACGTGTCAGACGTCCTGTGACTCGCAGCGTCTCCCGGACACGAACACATCTGGAAGAATCCTCCACTCCTTCAAGCCAAGGACACTGGAGTAACCACTCTTCGGACTCTTCATCCAAAAGATTCAGCCCCAGCTCAGTCACCAGGACGATTTCTTCACTCGAATCCCGAGGGATGAACGTCCTGGCTACAAGTTCTGAGCAACCTCCACCGTAGGATGACGTAACCACACGCATCCAACAATTGGAGGAAGGTTAGCAGAAGATCGAAGCTCTAATGGAAAATCTTCTTCTCGCTTTTCAGCGTCAAGAAAATAATCAAGCCCCTCCGAATCCTCAAGATGACGAGGCCAATGCAGAAAACAATGAGTCACACGCCCTTACCAAAAAGGACGTTGACGATATCCTCGCAAAAGTAAAAGAAGAGGATACATTGAAGGAACATGGGATCAAGCCACCCTATCCCCTATGGATGGACTCGGTTCCGTTCCCTACAAAATTCAAATAACCTACTCTCCAGACATATACGAGGAAAGGTTCAGCCAGACAGCATGTCATCCACTTCAAGATCTTGACGGGAGCTATCGCAGATCAAGATGCTCTCAAGACCCGTCTCTTTGCAAGTACCCTAAAAGGTACGGCCTTTGATTGGTACTCCACTCTTCCGAAGAACTCCATCCAAAACTGGGCCATGCTGGAGACACGCTTCGTGACCCACTTCAAAGGTGAGGACCACCATGTTACTAGGGCTTAACTCTGCAGCCTAAAACAACGAGAGAATGAGTCAACATATGACTTCATTCACAAATAGAAGGCGATGGCGTACAAATGCTCAGATGTACTGCCACAAGCGTCGCTAGTCGACATCTGTCGTAACAACATGAGAGCAAGAATTCGCTCCATGATCATCGGCAACAAATCAAAGAACCTGGGAGAACTCCTAAAAGCCTCTATGGAGGCTGAAATGGTGATCAAAGACCTCAACAGTCAGAAATCATCAAAGAAAGAGCCAACTGCCATTACAACCTCGAAACCAAAGAAAAATGAGGTTCTTAATGTGCAGACCAAGTCAGCTCTTCAGCAACCGAATAAAACTGAAAATAAAACAACAAGTAAAAGACCTGAACTCTCTGATGCCTTCAAAGAACGTGTAGAAAAGAAATACCCGTTCGATGAAGATCTCGAAGAAATCTTTAAGGCTCTCTTGGCAAACGGCAAACTCACCTTGCCCGAGCCCAAAAGACCGGGAGATGTTGGCAAAACCAACGATCCCTGATATTGTCCATACCACCAGATGATCCCGCATCATCTCAATCAATGCTTCGTTGTGAGAGAGAAGATCAACGAGATGTGGAAAAACGGAGTCATTACCTTTGATAAAAACTGCAGCTCCGCCTCCGTCAACATGGTGTCTTAAAATAGTTGGTTTTGTGTGAAATATGTCGATCTTGTGGAAGGCCTTTTAAGCTAGATGTCAATTTTAAATATAGCCTCCATATTTGAAATAAATTGGGATTGGGTCAAGCTTCTATAGATTTGATTAGGCTGAGTCCAGTTAAATAGTTTATCCAATCCTTGGGATTAGGTTGGTTGAATTGCACGTTGGTTTCACTTGACCTGTTTGCATCCCTAGTTGACTCGAGAATGAGAGGCTAGGCCCAATTAGTGTTCATCTGCTAGGAAAAATCACAAACTCGAAATTTCCATTGGATAGAGAAACGAGGATCCGAGGAATCTAAAAGTGGAGAAGTTAACCATGGTCCCCGGTAGTAAGTTTCGCTCTGTTTCAATTTAAATGAAGAAAGTCTGTACCCACCTGGGAGTTGGTTGGAGTGGCATAAGGTGTGGATTAATTTGCTCCCCACATCTTGTGCTGGCCCCAGATTTTCCCGATGTGCCTTTGTGTGGGTTTTGCACAATCCGCCCATAGATCAACATGTCTGGGACATTTTTCCAAGAGGCTATTGGATTTACCATTTTGGGAAGGTTTTGGAGTATCCACCATCCACAGTGAGAACATCATGAGATCTACGATCCAGATCAAATATTAGATAAACAAATCAGAAATTTCCACTGCTCGCACTCGGGAAGCTATCAGAAAAACAAATCAGTGAACTTTGAGTACGTGCTCACTTCTGTACTCAAATCATGAGGATAATTTCACAGCTCGCACATTTGCATAATTATGATATCTGGGCTTTTCAGATTTGAAGAGACTTGCAAGAGGAATCCGAATGCAAAACCTTTAGGTGGGATCAATTAGCCTCTAATGAGTGAGGTTACAAAGAGTAGCTTAATGAAACCATGGATTTAGCACCAGTCAAGACCTATGGATATTGCTTCATTCTGCTCTTTTTTTTTTAATGATCTTCTGAGTCAAGGTTCCTAATAAAAGTAATCTGAATTCAGTATGAATCTCTTTTCTGGCAACCTGTATTTTGAGAGTGCGCCCCATAAAAGCGTAAAATTTGGATATGGTCTTATGGTGGCGCTCCTCTGTGGGTTTTTCATTCGTCACATACTTGGGACTGCGCCAGACAGCCAATGTGGCCCACCTAAGGGGCCCAGACAATCAGTTCAAACCCATCATCCAAACACCTACTCCCCCATCCGTCAAGGACCCCATTAGATTTACACATTTAAACAGAATTACAGTTGATTGTCGCAGATCAAGGGGATAGGATGATTGGATTGACTTGAGAATTTTCATATATGAGCTGGGCCCATTTAGATATTTCCATCTCCTAACTCATCCTTGATTGGTGGGGCAGGCATCTGCCAGGGAGCAGTGCCCGTGATATTATCAGTGGCCATCCATTATGCACAGTTGAGTCTAACCTACATCATGAACCTGGTTTCCAATACCATTCCACAAGTTTAATCACTAACTGGGTGAAATAAACCACGTTAAAATTGACTTTCTGCTACAAAACAAAGGGAAATTTTCAAATATAGCCTTAAGTTTTTGCCTTATTTTCAAAAAAAGACACAAGTTTTGAAACTTTTCAAATTAGTCCCTAAGCTTTCCAATAAATTTTCAATTAAGGACATCTGGCCATTTAAAGGTATTTTCTGGTGACTTTTTCCCTCGGCATTTTAAAAATATCCGAATTACCCTTCATTTAAAGCCATGACATGGTTTCGGCAGCCACTACATGCAGCCAATCGCTGTAGGAATACTGAGTGTCGTTGATCATCGTGAGGACACCAGCGAGGGAAATGAGGAGAATATAGAGGAAGTGAAGGAGAGTTTTATCACAATGAAGGGTAATTTGGGTTTTAAAAAAAAGGAAAAAAGTTGCCGAAAAATAACTTTAGATAGATTGATGTCCTTAATTTAAAACTTCCTGAAAAACTTATGGACTAATTTGAAAAGTTTTGAAACTTGTGTCCTCTTTTGAAATAAGGCTGAAACTTAAGGACTTTTTTTAAATTCTTCTAAAACAAAACATAGATTGTCATTTTCTGCGGTTGATAGCCTTATTTGAGTATAATGCAGCTTCATGAAATAGATGAAATTAGATAATGAGGATAACATTGAACAACATAAAGGTACATTTGGTGCTACACAAGATGATTGTTGTTGGCATGCAACATGAAAACCCCGATAATGTGTTTAGTTATTTTTGCACTCACAAATAATCATACTTTTTTTGGGACAGTTTTGCAGCTGTGGTTTATTTTGAATTAACAAAACCTTTAGATGTCAAAATATGAGAATCTCATCTCTCATTAGATCTAAAGAGATTTGAAATAAAATAAAAGCAATGATGGTGAGGGATCAAACATGCAATTTAAAATATTAGGTAAAACAAATCCTATCCTGTGAGTTTGAAGCTATCCAGATTCTAGAGATTACAAACTGGTTCAGGTAGGATACTTTCTTTTGGTAGAAGGTTCAGGCATGGGCGGTGCTACATGGATCTCAGTGGGGTCAATTGACCCCACTGAGATCTGAAAAATTATTTTTTAAGAAATTTAATGAATTGAAATTATGTGAAGATTTTGACCCCACTTAATGCCTAAGTTAATGGGTCATCTGTCAACCAAAATAAATAAAAAAATAATGGGCCTAACTTTTTTTTTTAAAGAAAAATCCATTTTTTAGACATTCTGTCATTAACTTTTCATTTACCCTAACTTAACATCTAAATATGGTATTCTCCCCGTATTAGAAGGAGAAATCCTAACATTTAGTTTTAGGCATATAAACTCCCAGCCCCAACCGAGTAGCAGAGATTAATGGATGAATGACCGTTTGGTCACATATATTGAAAATGACGTGTTTTCTAGTTTTGATAATAAAGCTATTATGCAATGATTTCAACACTTGAAAACCCATCGAGGGCAGCTGTACGAGTTTATGCATTTGGATTTTCTTTTTGGATTAAGAACTATTAGTAACAATGTATTAAGAGTTATGTTTGTTTTTGTTTGAGAATTCAATGTTATCTTTGTCGAATTATTATAAATATATTATTTGAGAAATTTATATTATATTTGTGGAATTATCGAAAGTAGATGACGGGTGTTGATAAAGATGAAAACAAATTTATTCGATTTGTGAAAAATAAGTCTTTTGTTGACCCCACTGACTTGAATTCTTGGAGCTGCCACTGGGTTCCAGTAGGATACTTGGTGTTATTCGTGTATATTCTGCCCCGAACTGTTTTCAATTCCCACCACCAATATTGATTGAGTGGGAAAATCAGGGACCGATTAATGAAAATACATTATGGCTGAGTTGTGTTGGCACCTTATAGTATCACAAACATGCCCAGGAATCGACTCCTGGGTCTACTGTTGACACCAAAAAATGTCACTTTGCCTCTTCAACATTAAGAAAGCTGCATGAAGTCGTAACCTGCCATAAATAGGCAATGCAATTTCTCCAAAAAATCAAATCTTGTCAGAATCAAACAAAAACTGCAAGATAGCCAAGAGAAGGGTACACATGAAGTTTCGGGCCATTTCAGAATCATTTGGCCTAACTTCGCTTCTCCGACAGCTAAAATGGCGCTCCCGGCGGCCGGAACCACCGAAGCCTTCGCTCATCAAACCAAGTGCATGAGTGGCTTCAACATGCTTCCAAAAGGCTGCACGTCAAATTTCAGGTCATTCCGACAACGTTTGACCAGGTTTCGATGCTCCGAGAGAAAATCAAGCCTACAAGCGGCGGAGCAACCCGGAACAATGACATCCAAAACGGAGCCCATGGAACGTCTCAAAATGACTCCAATAGGCTCCCCGTCAAATTTCAGGTCAATCGGACATCGTTTGGCCACATATCAAAGCTCGGCATTTTCCCCGCAGCAAAATCAAGTGAAGCATCAACGGGACCCCAAACGGCTTCAAAACTCAAACAAAAGCCTATGGTTGGTCTTATTTATTGCTCAGGAGGCTCCACCTCAAATTTCAGGTCATTCCGACATCGTTTGACCAAGTTTCAGCTTCTTGCGGAAAATCAGCAGCTCTACGCGACAAAGTCTTCGGCTTTCTCGGAAAATTGGAAACTTTGCACTTTAAAAATGCAAGGATTCTCATCAGGTTTTCTACAGGGAAATCAAGCCAATAAATGAGAAGAAATGTCAAGAAAAATACAGAAGAAAACGACGACGAAAAAGACCGCAAAACGGACCAAAAAAGGGGGAAAAACCCCCAGGGTCGCAGCCCGCGACCCTGGCCCAGGGTCGCCGGCCCATGGTTGCCGGCGACCATGGAAGTCCGGGTCACCGGATTTTTAGCCGGTGACCCGTTTTTCCGTCCCTTTTCGCGTTTTACGCGTTTTGGCCCCTGTGGTTCCCTGAAATTGTGATTTTTAGTGCTTTAAATTGACTCATATCCGACGACATCTCGGATCCGCCGTCAAAAGCATAAAATCATCATTGATCGCTCCAAGATCGCCAACCGGCTGACCAAGAAAGTGCACTTTCTGTCCGACCGATCGTGAAATCGACAAGACAGATGTCACCAGCCCGCTGCTAGCTATCAATGTCTGAAGTTACATGTTCATCCGATGTCGATCAGCATGTAGATCCATCGATGATCATCGCCAGAAGAATTCCAGAAGACACGGCATGGCCCGCGACTCTTCGACTGCTCGGCGACCATTTAATGCAGTTAATTGACTAGCTTTATTGCAGTCATTAATTCATTTCTTTGGACGGCCCAATCAGAAGCAAGCATTCGGGAGTTACAAATCAAGAGATTCATGGCACTTAAACCTTGAAACTCCTCCCATCATGACGATTAAATGCCCTCAATCTCCATCGGCAATCAGATTCAAGGAAAAAGGAGTTACAAAATCAAGAAATAAATCTTGTAACTCCTTTCGTTAAAGCAATTAAAGCTCATAAACTCTCCTAAATGGCTACCAAAAGCCTATAAATAGGAGAGCATTCCATTGAAATCAAAAATCAGAAAAAAAAGAGATCGGATCGGAAGAGAGCGGAAAGAATCCAGAGAAAGAAAAAAAGAGAAAAACTCTGCTGAAGTTCTGCGCCGGCCACCACTACAAGGTGACCAAAGTCCCTTGGGGGGTACTCCCCCCAAGGTCCTTGCCTTCTCCCGCTGCCTCCAATGGCTTAGACGTGGCTTTTCAGCCCGTCTACTTAGCTTTTTATCGGACATAGGACCTCCTCTTGGTCTTTGTCCTCTAAAAATCTGAGGTTATAGCCAAGCCAAGCGAATCAAGAGCATCCTCTGTTCTCATCTGCATGGATGATGGCGAAGCCCATACATGGCTTGCGACTGTCAATCTGAACGAGTCCCCCACAATCTCCTGAGAAGTTAGATCCTCCTTTTCTTGCTTTTCATTGTAGTTTTTATTTTTCTAAAAGAGACAAAAATCACAACTCTTGTCTTTCATTATTGATGAGAATTGTAAATCGGCTATAAACACCAAAATCGGCTATAAATGCCAAACAAATTCGCCTTTCACGGCAAACCAAGAAAATGTCTCTTTTCTTAAATATTTGTGCAATGGAAAACTTGAAAGAAGTTGATTTCCTTTTTACTTGCGAAGGTTGATCTCCGGATTACCACTTGCAATTCCAAGTAAAATAGAAAATCTGGGACACCCACACAAAAGAAATGTTGATGCACGCTTCATGCCCCCCAGGCGCGAAAGGGCCGGACCCGACGGACTCCCACGTCCGCCGACCCCGGTAGCACCCATGGCATTCGGAGCGCGTTCCATCAAGCTGGCACACCCGGTGGGACTCGTTCATTTGTGAACACGGTGCTCGGAAATGAAATATTTGCATATCATACTTTTTGCTCTATGCTTATACTTCTTTTCCGGATTCCTTGGCTACTTTCTAGTTGGTAGCCTACGTTGGATTTTGCATCCTAAAAAAAAAAATGAGATGGGTTTTTTTGGAAATTTCTATTTCTTTGAGTTTGTTTCCATTCTTTCTCTTTTAAAAAAAAATCAGTTTTCTTAGTTTGAATTCAAAATTGAGAAACTTTGATCCTATCCTATCGTTCTTTGGTGCTTGCAGAAATGTTGAGCCCGTTCGACTAAGGTTTTGGACCGTCGTTTCTCTTCGATGAGTTCATTAGAGATTTCAAAAAAAAATTAATAAAAAAAATCAGTTTTCTTAGTTCGGATTCAAAATTGAGAAACTTTGATCCTATCCTATCGTTCTTTGGTGCTTGCATAAATGTTGAGCCCGTTCGACTAAGGTTTTGGGCCATCGTTTCTCTTCGATGAGTCTATTGGGATTTAAAAAAAAAAGACATAGACCACTAAGGTTAAACCAATTGCGTTCTTTGATCACGATTGATTCAAGAAAAGCCTTGTCCAGAGTGTGGAGACAACTTGACTGTTCTAGGCAAGGGTCCTCCAAACGGGTTTATTAAGTAATCCTACCCTTACCTGGGGGCAATTCTATCAATTGAGGTTTCATAAGACCGGGTTAGGAGGCCTATGTGTACTCTCTCGTCTTTAAATCTTAGAAAAATTAATTAAAAATAAAAAAAATAAAAAAATAAAAAAAAAAGATTTTCAAAAAAAAATCTTAAAAAAAAAATCAATAAAATAAATAAAAATATATATTTTTTTAAAAAAATAATAAAAAAAATAAAAATAATAAAATAAAAAAAATCATTTCAAAAAAAAAAAAATCTTCAAAAACTCGTCACTTTTGATTTCAGATCTGAGAAATTTTGGTTTCTTCTTTTCTGAGCAATGGCGCTCGCGGAAATCGCCGAGACCGTGTTCAGATTGGAATACCATTTGCTCTCCTTGATGAAACCAATCTTGACATTTAAAAAAAAAAAACTCGTCACTTTTGGATTCAGATTCGAGAAATTGTGGTCTCTTCCCTTCTGAGTACTGGCGCTCGCGGAAATCGTTGAGCCCGTATTTGAATCGGAATGCCACCTGCTCTCTTTGACGAATCCATTTCTGACCTTTCAAAACAAAGAATCCCATCTCATGGATGCGATCTCCAACATTTGTGCCTAGCAATACTGGTACGCCCTTTCAGGGTCTACTGTATCTGTGACCGGCACATTTGTAACTCCTACCTTATATTCTTCTTATCTCGAGCAAGCCCTGCTTGTCGATAAGTCGAATTTAGGTTTACAATTGTTTCTAGCAGTCACTGGAACGCTCATTCTGGGCTCACCATACTTGCTGTCAGAACAATTGTACCATCTATGGCTTTTTGCCTTCTTCATGTCGCTTGGGTCATATCCCTTGAGCGATTTGAAAAGACAACCATAGAAATTCCCATTTATGATCATTATATTCTTGTGATCACTAATGGATGTGGTCTTGTTTCAGAACTTTTTCGAAACTAACAATGGCAGCCTTAACCATTATCTTCGATGAGAACAAGCACCAACTCATGCTTCAACAGAAGCAAACCGAGCGCACTTACAAGCGCCCTGCCAGCTGCGGAAGCGTCAACTCCCTCGGCAACTCTCTGAACTCCGGGTCGACCTCGACTCCCCGGACCATCGTCTTTGGGACACTGGGACCATTCCCACTTCCCGAAGAACAAGCTGCGCCTGCTAAAAAGCAGAAGATCGCCTCTCAACGTGTCACTCCCGTGACACCAAAGGCGAGCGCCCAAAAGCCCGAAGCCCGCGGCACCCCCGCGAAGCCTCGACCAACAACCAACCAGGTCTACCCTAAGACTTGGTCTCCAAGACCTTCCCCAAAACAAAGAAGGTCTCAAACCTCCACCAAGCCGGCATACCTGGCCCCACTCAAGGAGAACCAGTTCTACCCTCTTGCCTACATGAAAGAGGAGAGACCCATCTCCAACTTGACTCCCAAGTCAACCCAGCATGAACCGGCTTGCTCCCACAAGCCCAGAATCAGATCACGCATCACCAGGCCTCTACAAGCACCTGCCAAGGCCTACACTCCTTCAGTTCGACCCTTCATCTCTACAGGGGCCGAACTCGAAAGGTTCAAAGCTTCGCTGCAACAGTCAAAGGACCGGGTCCGGATCCTGTCCTTGCCTAGCTACAAAGAAGACAGGCTCGGCTGCTGCGCCCGAGGGAGCACATCCTTCATCGTCAGAGCCCAGCCAGAGCTGACCAAAGCTCAAATCGCTCGTCGAGCACGCTGCCGTGCGTCATATCGACAAAAGAGACTAGAGAAGCAACGGACCCAGCCTCCTACACTTCAAGTCTCTCACAAATGGGTCGAAAAAGAAAGACCCGACCAAGTTGCTGCCGTCCATATGGTTGGAAAAACCAGAAGACGCCAAAAGTCAGCATAAAAAATCCATGTCCGACGTCCGGTGACCCGTAGCGTCACCAGGACACGAAGACACCCCGAAGAATCTCCTGCCCCTTCCAGCCAAGGACGGGAGAGTAATCCTTCATCAAGCTCTTCATCAAAAAGAATGAGCCTCAGCTCAGTCACCAGGACGGTTTCTTCGTTCGAATCCCGAGGGATGAACGTCTTGGCTACAAGTTATGAGCCTCCACCTCAGAATCCACCTCAAGATGATGCGCTCACACGCATCCAGCAGTTGGAACAAGGCCAGCAGAGGATTGAAACTCTGATGGAAAACCTTCTCCTTGTTGTCCAAAATCAGGTGAACAATGAGCCTCCTCCGCATCGCAATAACGAGGAAAATTGTGAAGAAAATGAGTCACGCGCCCTTACCAAAAAGGACGTAGACAGTATCCTCGCCAAAGCTAAAGAAGAGGATATACTCAAAGAGCATGGAATCAAGCCACCATATCCTTTATGGATGGACTCGGTCCCGTTCCCCACAAAATTCAAACATCCTACTCTCCAAACATATACGGGGAAAGGATCAGCCAGACAGCACATCATCCACTTCAAGATTTTGACGGGAGCTATCGCGGATCAAGATGCACTCAAGATCCGCCTCTTTGCAAGTACCCTAAAAGGTACGGCCTTCGATTGGTACTCCACTCTTCCGGAGAACTCCATCCAGAACTGGGCTATGCTGGAGACACGCTTCCTGACCCACTTCCAAGGTGAAGATCATCCTGTTACTATGGCTCAACTCTGCAGCCTAAAACAGGGAGAGAATGAGTCGACTTATGACTTCGTTCACAAGTGGAAAGCAATGGCGTACAAATGCTCAGATGTACTGCCACAAGCGTCGCTAGTCGACATCTGCCGTAACAACATGAGAGCCAGAATACGCTCCATGATCATCGGCAACAAATCAAAAAACCTAGGAGAACTCCTGGAAGCTTCTATGGAAGCTGAAACGGTGATTAAAGACCTCAACAGTCAGAAGTCATCAAGAAAAGAGCTAACTGCCATTGCAACCTCTAAACCAAAGAAGAAAGAGGTCCTCAATGTGCAAACCAAGTCAGCTCCTCAGCAACCAAAGAAAGCTGAAAACAAAACTGCAGGTAAAAGGCCTGAACTCTCTGATGCCTTCAAGGAACGTGTAGAAAAGAAATATCCGTTCGATGAAGACGTTGACGAAATCTTCGAGGCTCTCGTGGCAAACGGCAAGCTCACCTTGCCTGAACCCAAAAGACCGGGCGATGTTGGCAAAACCAATGATCCTCGGTACTGTCCATACCACCAGATGGTCTCGCATCCTCTCAATCAATGCTTTGTTGTGAGAGAGAAGATAAACGAGACGTGGAAAAACGGAGTCATCACCTTTGACAAAAACTATGGGACTGCCTCCGTCAACATGGTGTCATGTGGACAAACACCAAAATCACCGAAGAAGAAGATCACTACTTCCTTCATGGTGATAAACAAAATTCAAGCGTCCGAGGAGCTAGTTCCTTTCCCGTCACCAGACGGACAACCTATATGGGTACATCTCGATCTCCTGGAAGATGAAAACTGGGAGATCGTAAAAACAAAGCCGACAGCTCAACAGCGAAGGCAAGCTAGGAGACATCTCCTCAGGCTCAAACGGCAAGAGAAGACCCAGCCAAAACAAGAAGTCCATGAAAAGGCAGAGGCCTCCTCTACCACTTCACTCGGGGCAACAGAAACGTCCCTTCCAGAGACTTCAAAGGCGGTAAGAAACTTCACTCTCAGTGATTTCATGCCACCTCGATTCAGAGAAGAAGCTATGCAGGGGGCATCATACTCTTGCAACTCGGTAGTTGGATTCTCCATTGATGGATACGAGTCCAGCGACACCGATGATGGATTCGAGTCCGGCTACACCGATGAGTGGGAGGAATCCCTTGAAACAGGAGAATATCTCTCCGATGAAGAATGGGTTCCTGAAACTCACCTTATGCCAGTAATCTGGTATAACCCCTTACAGCCACAAGGATCCTGGTCTGATGATGAGGAAGACCAAGAGGCTGTACAAGAAAATGTTGTTGAGCCAGCACCCGTCGTTGCTCCAGTGGAAATCAACCATGTTGAGCCACAAAGAGCAGACTAAGAAGAAGATTTGGCTCCCATGCCTGATCTTGAAGAATATGCGAGGATCTTGCAGCATCTCGCTCTAGAACAAGAGCAAGACCGCGTCAACGAGATTCCTCACAATCCAGAGCCAGAAGTCTCTGAAGCCTACCAGGTACCTCCTCCCTCAACTCCTGAAATGGAGAAAATTACTGGGTAGACGATCCTCTTACATCTGAGGATGAGTCTGACTCCGAGCAGACAACATCTCCTATCAGAGCTTCCTGTAATGTAATATATCAGGACTATAGCTCTTCTGAAGCGTCGTCTGATGAGATTACCTATACTCCGACGACGCCTATCAATGTATCCGCTGGAGCTACCTCGTCTCACGTGACTTTCACAGAGATGACACCCTCTTAGGTTTCTTCTCCTGAGACTGTGACTTCAGGATACACATTCTTCCCGGCTGATCATCATGAAGAAAACCCAGATAATGATGCTTGGGATGATGAAATAGTCAACACAGAAGAAAAGCTGCTGGATGCTGTTCAGGACTCGCTCCCGGAAAATGCTCCATGCAACACAATCACTGAGGATGGCAATTCTGCTGCAGACGCATCCTCAGTAAATGAGAAACGACAGCCTCTTGATCCTGAGGACAATCTTCCAAGCGAAGACCCTTCTCAAGAAACTCTCGAAGTTGGTAGAGGCACCCCCTCGGGCCGGGACTACCGCAAAAATTACAACCAATCTTCCTTTACTTATGTAAATCCTTCGGGAAAAGATGTGGTAAGCGCCCCCAGTGGCAACAATGATGAACATGCAGGCCCTAAGGAGGCTTTCAAGTATGATTTGATCGAGCACTTCAAACACATACCTGCACGACTGCACATCCTGGATTTATTACGAATGTCTCCACGCACTCGTGATAATCTCATCTCAGAATTACAAAAACTGAATGAGGATGTCGACAAACATGCCCCGCAAGTCCTCCAAATTGAAATGGACTACCGGGTCAAAAACTCTGAAACTTCCTCAAAGGGAGAAAAGAAAACTGAGGGATCATGCATTGAATGCCTCTCGGTGCAAAAAGCAGCCAGTGCAACCATCGCCTTCACAAAGGACGACCTCCTACTTGGCGAAGCAAGGTACAACCGACCCCTGTACTTCACAGGGTACATCAAGGAAATGCCTATACACAGGGTTCAGGTCGACCCAGGTTCTGCACTCAACCTCATCTCCACTTCGGCTCTCGAAGAGTTGGGCATCCCACCCAACAAGCTAAGCCACACATCTGTATCTATCTTTGGATACGATGGGAGTACTCAAAGGCCTATCGGCAAAATCAGGTTCAAATTGCAGATCGGTGATCTTATCTCTGAAGTCACTGTGTATGCAATAAAAACCCCTTCATGCTACAACATCCTTCTCGGACGCCCCTGGATACACGAGAATGGTGTTGTCCCTTCAACTCTACATCAATGCATCAAGTTCGTCGGCGACGACGGCATGGTACATCGTGTCTTTGCGGACAGAAAACCTTTCAAAGGTAAAAAAGTCCACTTCGCAGACTCCCAGATGTATGAAGGAGAAAAAGAAGAAGAGGAAATAGCACCCCCTGCTGAAAATCTCCAGAAAGATAAAGGCAAGGCTCCTCAAAAACAAACCCTCCGGCAAATTAGAAGAGAGTAGTCAATCTCCCTTCGTCATCTCCCTCAAATCTTCAAAACCTTTGGTCATCACAACCAGAGTGAAGAAGGCAAAGCAAAAGCCTGGAGGCAAATTTGTTGTTTCTCTCGTGTCTATCATGCAAGACACAGACTCGGACTTAGAGCCAGAAGACGATGCATCATCAAGCCAAGCTGACGCTCAGCATGTTCAGCCTGCTCTCACTCCGATGGAGACACCTGCTGATGTAGAAGATCCTACGTCTGCTACCTTTGTTGTTCCGACAACATCACCAAAGCAAAAGCCGATCTTCTTCCATAGATCGGACGCTTCTTCATCAAACTCCATGCTGGAACCTTTCGAAAATGAAGGTATGCCTCAGCTATCTCTATATAGTCCTGTGGCACAAGCAATTATGAAGAAAATGGGCTATGACGCTCAAAACCTAGTCGGTTTGGGAGAAAGACGCGGTATTCTCACGCCATTGGGGCCCGCCTTGACCAAAAGCCAGCTGGAAGATTGGAGACTCTACGGTCATGTAGAAAAGTCTTCATATGGGTTAGGGTATGATCCCGACACTCCTCTGAGACAGTTGACACAAAAGCTTAAAAGTCGTTTTACCGACCAAGCCTCAACATCTCAAGTCCATGAAGACATCGATCTCCCTGGATATCTCTTTAAAGAGTTACCTGACAAAGATCCAGGAAGCTCATCCAATTGGTATGATTTCTCTGATGATAAAGAGGAATCGTCCGATAATACAGACTTGTGCCACTCTGACCCAGAAGAGCCCTCGTCTCCAAAAGAACTACCTTACTTCGACCTAGTTTCAACAGGCAATTGGGACCATCTCATAGCAAGCCTTGAGAAGATCACCAATCAAGAAGACTCGTGGAAAGGAACAAACCCTCGGTCTACAAATGCCCTTGGAATCCCAGAAGGTTTTGTTGAGCTGGAAGCCTCCGAAAATATTGTGGAGGAACCACTTTCGAACCTTCTAACAGAAGATCCTGTTGAAAAGATAGACTTGGGAACACCAGATAACCCACGTCCTGTATTCATAAGCAAGAATATAAAGGATGATGAGTTACCCGAGTATATCGCTTTTCTTCGTGAGTTCGTTGATTGCTTTGCATGGTCCTACGCTGAAATGCCTGGTTTAGACCCCAAAGTAGCAGTCCACAAACTCAATCTTCAAGAAGAAATCAAGCCTGTCAAACAAGGCCAAAGAAGATTCTGTCCAGATGTGATGGATAAAATTGAACAAGAAGTTCAAAAGCTCAAAAGCGTCGGCTTCATCCGTAAGGAACAACATCCAGAATGGTTGGCCAACATTGTCCCCGTGACAAAGAAAAATGGGCAGATCAGAGTCTGTATTGACTATAGAGACTTGAATGGCGCTTGCCCTAAAGATGAATTCCCGCTCCCCATACCGGAGGTGATGATTGACAATACCTGCGGATTCGAGCGAATGACATTCATGGATGGCTTCTCTGGCTACAATCAGATAAAGATGCATCCCGAGGATGAAAAACACACTTCATTTCGGACTCCATTTGGCGTGTATTGCTACACTGTCATGCCATTTGGTCTAAAAAATGCTGGTGCCACATATCAGAGGGCTATGATGAAAATATTCCAAGATATGCAGCACAAGACGGTCGAATGTTACGTTGATGACCTCGCTGTCAAAAGCAGAAGAAAAGAAGACCATCTCAAAGATCTTCGGGAAGTCTTCTTCCGACTTCGCAAACACAAAATGCGGATGAATCCTCTAAAATGCTTCTTCGGCGTCTCGTCGGGTAAGTTTCTCGGATTTCTTGTTCGGAAAGCTGGAATAGAACTTGACCCCATAAAAGTCAAGGCTATTCTAGAAATGCCCTCTCCAAGAACCTTGAGAGAATTAAAAGGGCTCCAAGGGAGATTGGCCTACATCAGACGGTTCATCTCCAATCTTTCGGGGAAATGCCGTCCATTCTCTCGATTGATGAAAAAGGGTGTAGACTTTGTCTGGGATGCCGATTGTGAAGCCGTATTTCAAGATATCAAGTCATACCTGACCAAACCTCCAGTGTTAGCTGCCCCTGCCACTGGAAAACCATTCATCTTGTACACAAGAGCCCTTGATCACTCTCTGGGTGCTCTGCTTACACAAGAAAATGATGAGGGAAAGGAAGCTGCTCTATACTACCTCAGCCGCATGCTAGTAGGTGCAGAGCATCGCTACTCTCCAGTCGAAAAGGAATGCCTTGCAGTGATGTTCGCCGTACAAAAGCTACGTCACTACTTGCTTTCCAACACAGTCTACCTAGTCTCGAGGATCAACCTCTTGAAGGTCCTTGTCACAAAGGCAGGTTCTCTCAATGCCCGACTGGCAAAATGGTCCATCCTTCTATCACAATTTGATATTAGGTATGTACCACAAAAAGCAATCAAAGGCCAAGCTCTAGCAGACTTTCTCGCAGAGCATCCATTGCCTAAAGATTCTCCACTCAGAGATGATCTCCCAGACGAACCTGTCTACAACGTAGAGACTTCCTCACCAAATGCCTCCTGGGACATGTACTTTGACGGTGCAACCAGGACAAATGAAAAAAGAAAGCTGATCTCGGGAGTTGGCATCCTCTTTGTTAGCCCCGACAAATACATGATCCCACACGCTTTCTCGCTACTGGAACCATGCACAAACAATGCAGCTGAATACCAAGCTCTGATCCTTGGATTGGAACTCACCATCGAATTCGGTATCACTATGCTGGAAGTCTTTGGAGACTCTCAACTGATCGTCAACCAGATGAATCAGATATATGAAGTCAGGAAGCCCGATCTGCTGCCTTATTACAACAAGGCACAATCGCTTCTGCAAAAGTTTGACATCTGTCACATCACCCACATTCGTAGAGGTGAAAACATCCGTGCAGATGCCCTGGCCGGACTTGCCGCATCAATGGCGATCCAGGAAGGGGAAAACATGCAAATCACAGTGTGGGAGAGAAGGATCCTCCCTCCTCTTAACATACACCAAGCAGTTGCTGAATGCCACCGAGTGGTTGGAAGTCGGATCTCTATCCTTCAACCTTCAATTGGCGACTGGAGGGATCCGTTCATTAATTACACTATGTTCGGAATCCTACCTGAAGATCCAAAAGAACGGGTAAGCATACAAAGGCGAGCCCCAAACTTTCATTTGGATATTCCTTCAAAAATCCTCTACAGGAAATCCTTCAATGGAGTACTTCTACGCTGCTTGTCGCAACAAGAGGCCGAAGAAACACTTAAAGAAGTTCATGCTGGTCTTTGTGGAGTCCATCAGGCAGGTCCTAAGCTCTATGATCAGATAAAAAGGTTAGGTTACTATTGGCCTACCATGGTAGCTGATGCAATGCAATTTGCCAAACGCTGCCAGCTATGCCAAGTTCACGGAGATTATATTCACATGCCTCCGGAATGGCTACACCCTACAGCAATCTCGTGGCCTTTCGAAGCCTGGGGTATGGACATCATAGGTCCTATTTCTTCCCCTTCAAGCAAAGTTCATCGCTTCATCTTCGCCGCAACGGATTATTTCTCCAAGTGGTCAGAAGCATTTGCGTTCAACGAAATGAATACCTCATCAGTCCTTCAATTCCTACGCACCAACATCATTTGTCGTTTCGGCATACCCAAAAGATTCGTCCATGATAACGGACCACAATTCCGGGATCATCGATTCTACAGGTTCTGCGACAAATACAAAATTCAAAGCTGTCCTTCGACTCCATACAATCCGGCAGCAAACGGATTAGCAGAAGCCTTCAACAAGACACTCTGCAAAATCCTCAAGAAAATGGTCTCTAGTCACAAAAGAGACTGGAGCGATAAACTGTCTGAAGCTTTGTGGGCCTATCGAACCACCGTTCGAGGACCAACCCATAGCACACCATTCTCCTTGGTCTATGGATACGAAGCTGTCGTGCCCCTAGAGGTACAAATTCCTTCTCTGAGGGTATCTCTACAAAATGACATGACTCAAGAAAGCAATGTCAAATTGCGACTCCATGAGCTGGACAATCTCGACGAGAGACGGCTCGAAGCTCGACAAAGCATTGAACTTTACCAAGCACGCATGGCAGGATCTTTTGACAAAAAGGTCAGGCAACGCGCCTACAAAAAGGGTGACTTGGTTCTTGCGGTAAAAAGATCAATGGTCTTCGCTCATAAGTCCAAAGGCAAGTTTGAGCCAAAATGGGAGGGACCCTACGTCATCGACAAGGTCTTCTCCAACGGCGCATATGCCCTCCTAAACATGGAAGGCGACAGGTGTATGCTGCCCATCAATGGCAAGTTCTTGAAGCGGTACTACCCTTGAAGACTTACCCAAACTGGGTAAGAGCAATGCCTGTATGGCCAAAACCTGTTCTCAGGTACTCGCTCGTCAAACCCACTCTCTTTAGAATTTTCATATCAAATGTCAAAATTTCTAGAGATTCAAAAACAATGCTTACTTTTATCGTTTCATTGTTCAAAAAAAAAAAATCTAAGTTTAGGAGCCTCTCCCTGACTTGACCAAAACTTTCGATCCTTGAACCAAAATTCATGGTTTGAAACAAAATCCGGATTCAGGGATTTCCACCCTAGTCCACCTTACCTTTTACCGCCAAATGGTTTTAGGTCAAAATTTACGACCCTCGTGTCTTTAAACAAAAAAATGGTTTTTCAAAAACCGCGGGGAAGTGACACTTAGTCGATACTCGCAAAACTCAAAAAATCGGAAGGATGCGAACCCCATTCGATACTTCCAAAACCCAAAATTGCAAGGAAACGAACCCCATTCGATACTTGCAAATTTCAAAAATCGTGGAGAAGCAACATACCAGTTGCTATCCACAACCCAAATTTCAAAAGGTTCGAGAAAACCGCAAATTTAAAAAATCGTGAGGAAACGACATCAAAGTCAGTACCCGCAAAACAAAATTTTTGAAAAAAAGCAAGGATGCGACATTCCATCGATACTTGCACCCAAAATCGCAGGGAAGCGACATTTCGTCGATACTTGCAAAATCCAAAAACCGTGGAGACACAACATATCAGTTGATATCCACAACCCAAATTTCAAAAAAAAAAAAAAAGGGTTCGAAAAAACCTAAAAACCGTGGAGACACAATATTTCAGTTGATATCCACAACCCAAATTTCAAAGGTTCGAGAAAACCGCAAATTTCAAAAATCATGGGGAAACGACATCAAAGTCAGTACCCACAAAACAAAATTTTTGAAAAAAAGCAAGGATGCGACATTCCATCGATACTTGCACCCAAATCTGCGAGGAGGCAAAATTCCATCGATACTCGCAACCGAATGAGCAAGGACGCGACATTCCATCGATACTTGCAAGACCATTCAGCAGGGAGGCGACTCTTAGTCGATACTTGCATTTTTGAAAACCAAAAACTTGGCTCTTTTGCCAAAACCGGCTATCAATGCCACCAAATCGGCTATAAATGCCACACAAAAAAAAAAAAACTGACTCTCATGTCAAAACTCGGCTATAAACGCCAAAACCGGCTATAAATGCCACAAACCGGCTATCAATGCCACAAAAAATTGGCTTTCACGCCGACAAACCAAAACTTGGCTTTCAAAAAACCCGGCTATCAATGCCACCAAACCGGCTATCAATGCCACAAATTGGCTATCAATGCCACCAAACTGGCTGTAAATGCTACAAAATTTCGGCTTCCATGCCAACCCAAATTTTGGCTTTTACGCCATAAAATTTCGGCTTCCATGCTTCCATGCCATCTCAAAAATCGGCTTTCACGCCACAACCAAAATTAGGCTCCCATGCCAAAACAATTATTTGACAAAAGATTTTCACAAAAAACAACCTTTTGATCAAATTTTCAAATAAACACCCCATTTAGCAATTGCTTTCATCACAAAAAGATTTGAGTGAGCGTAGGGAAAACAAAAAAAAAAAAAGGAAGTACCAAAAAAAAATACATGTGGTACCAAAAAAAAAAAAAGGAAAGTGTTCACAAGCACTACAAAAAAAAAGTACCAAAAATATACATGTGGTACCAAAAAAAAAGAAGAATAGTTTCTGCTACAAAAAATCAGGAGCTCAGCCAAAATGGTCTCCAGCCAAAGTTTCAGCTCCTCAAGCAAACTTTTGGCCTCAGCCGTCAGAGTTTCCAAGGCACGCTTCTTCAGGAACTTGCCATGAGATGCTGGCGAATGCCGTAACCCTTCTTTTACACCGGGAAGCTTTTCCCCAGCAGTTTGCCATTGCTCGTTTTCTTGAGTCCTCCTCTCGAGAACTTGACGTGCATCTGCAACTCTGCGAATCAGAGCACTCTCCCTGTCACGAGCCTCTGTTATAGCAGCCCACTTGGCAGCGACTTGCGCCTTCAAATGCTCAAGACGTTTCCTGGCCTCCTCAACTTCCCTATCAAGGACGTTAAGGTCATGCCTCAATCTGATGATGGCTAGCTCTTCCAAGTTCTTCTCCCGAACTAGCTGCTTCTTGCTTTGTGTAGCCTCATTCAGGTTAGACTTAGCCTTATCAGCAGGGTCCAAGAACATTTCCTTGAAGAATTGGTCGTCAAGGAAATCCATGGTCTCAAACCACTTGTCACCCAGTGCAATGATCCTATCAACAATCGCCCTGGCACCTGTGACATCCAGACCAACCTCTTCGGTATCAGTGAGAATCTCCTGTACATGTGGGATCATGCCAAATCCGGCATCCAGGTGTCCAGAAAAGAGAGTCTCGATCCAAGAACTCAAAACCCGAGCCAGCACCTTCTTCGGAAATTGAAGAAACGAACTGGATGAAGATTCACCCTTCTCCGTTGATCGGCTGCTCATGTCAGGTCCCATTGGAAGAGTAACAAAAGAACTCTTTCCACTTGGAGCCACTGGAGAAGGAACCTCAGCACAAGGTATCTCCTCTATCGCGTCAGGACTGGTTGTAGGAGTCTCTTCCTCCGGATCAACCTCTGGCATCCCCTGCTCTGGTTCTGAAGAAAGCGATGGACTCTCTTCTGTCACTTCAAAACCTGCAAATGAAACACAAAAAGGTATGAATATGATCCTGTTAAAAAAAAATCATCAGGGTCATCACTACAAAGTACCTTCTTCGATGACTGGCAGAACACTCTCTTCCTCCATGAACTCATCGGAAGCATCATCAACATTTGCGTCCATTGATGGTTCAAAGTCATCGGAATCCCGTGGCAAGTCAGCTGACAAGAAAAATGTTAGCAAATCAAGTTGCAGGCAAAAAAAAAAAAAAAAAAAAAAGAAAGCGAAAGAAGTTATACCAATTGGAGATTCTGGAATCATTCCAGAGTCCCTCGGTTCTTCTTCAGATGCCATAACCGGCTCCATCACCGCCTTATCGGTCGGAACCTCAGGCATCGCCAAGTCTTCATCCTCTGCTAAAAAAAAAAGAAAAAACAAAAAGCAGCAGCAGGGTGAGAAAACAAATCAGAACATGGAAAGCCCCATGAAAGAAGCAGAAAAAGAAAAAGGAAGAATCATACCTTCACCGATGGTCTCTTCTTCCCGAATCCTCTTCTCCGGAGGTTCGTCAGCTTCCCCTAGCACCTCCTCATTGACAGTGAGAGGGACTTCCACATCAGGAGAGTCTTCGTCCCGCCCCGTGTGACGCTGACTCCTCTTCCTCTTACTTCTGTGGGCTTGCTTCCTAGAAGATCCTGCCCCACTGTCAGAGTCAGGTCTCCCACTTGGCTCCTCACTGGATGGTCTGCTCTTGCCAGTAGACTACACGGAAGCTCGCCTCTGTGCCGCTTGCATCCAAGCATCAAGCTCAGCTTCCTCCTGTTCTAGCTGCTCCAAAGCCTCATCAGGTACTTCCCGAACAGCTTTAGAACCAATGACGCCCTGGTCACCGAGAAAGCCTATCTTGTGCTTCTCTCCAGAAAGGAAGGCCCAAACTTCCTCTCGCCGGACGCCATCCGACTTTCCAGTACCTTTCCCCAAAGACAGCTTTACATCAAGCTCTTTCTTGGAAAGCCCCCGATATGCCAAAAAGCTCTCCGCGAACCACTTCGTGAAGCCGGCAGTTCGGAAAGTCGACAGCTCAGGTATGCTATCATGCTCTCAAAATTCAAATCTATAAAAAGTACATGCATGAACATCTAGATTTGCATAAAAACGCATTATTCATGATAACCAAAAAAAAAAAAAAAAAAAAAAGAGAAACTTTCTAAAAAAAGAAGAAAAAAAAAGAAAGAAAACGTGCAAAAAGAAAAAAGAGAAAGAAAGAAGCACGAAAAAAAAAAAGAATAGAAAGAAAAGAAAAAAAAGAAAGAAAAAAGAAAAAAAAAAGAAGAAAGAAAAAAAAAAAGAAGAGAAACTTTTTTTTCCATCCTATTCTCTACATGGAGTTTTCTTGAAAGAAAAGAAAGAAAACTTACTTGAAGCCATTGATGGAGAAGAAGAAGGAAAAAGCTTGAAGATCCTTGAAGAAGAAGAACTCTTGGTCTTGGAGCTCTCTTGAGATTGTTGCAAAAGAAAGCAATAAGAGCAAGAGATCTAGCCTCCTCCTTGCTTTTATAGAAGAGAGCAAATCAAAGAAGGAAACAAAAAAGAAAGGTAAGTGTTACTAATTAGTAACCTTACCAAAAGAGAAGGAATTAGAAAGATTCTTTCCCAAAAAGAAAGATGTCTTTGAGAGATTTTCTCCCAAAATCAATCAATGAGAGATTCTCTCCAACAAAATAGGAGATTGGAGATTCTTTCCCAAAAAGAAAGATACCTTGAGATATTCTCTCCCAAATTAAGGGAAGATGAGAGATTCTCTCCCATAAAGATATTTTTAGATATTCTCTATCCAAATGAGATATCTTTAGATATTCTTTACAAAAATGGCCCCACATGAGATCTAAGCCATCCTAAAAAGCTTAAGGTCCCATGGGTTAGCCCATATGAGCCAGGTTTGACCACCTAGGCACTAAAAGAAAAAAAAAAATGGGCTTTTAGTCAGGAAAAAAATCCCTCTTACCAAGAGCATACAATAATGGTTCCATGCCTCTTTTGAGTTGATTGAACCATACAAGAAATTTTACAAGCCCCATGAGCTTCCAAAGAATCAAACCATCCACCCTCATATACCAAATTGAGCCAAAATCTTGAAATTGACATTCCACAAAAATCCAAACCACTCCAATGGACTCACACAGTCCTAAAGAGTGACCAAAAACCAAATCCTGGTCCCCTAACTTGCCACATACAGCTTGTTAGGTCACAAGACCAAAACCAAAAGCCAAATCATGATCCCCTAACCTGCCACATACAGCTTGTTAGGTCACAAGGTCAAAAACAAAAGCCCAAATCCACATCCCTGATGTCATCTTCAAAACTTTGCCACGAGATGGTACTTGATTCCTTTCATTACCATAAAATTCCCCAGGAAGCTCAAAGGCTACTCTACCAAAGGAAAGATTGCTCAAAGACTCTTGGTCAAGACACAAGCTCTCCTTCAAAAATCTCTTCGAGGCACATCGACTACAAAAGTCAAGCAACTCGTCGCTGTACCTCGAGGGGGCATTTGTTGACACCAAAAAATGTCACTTTGCCTCTTCAACATCAAGAAAGCTGCATGAAGTCGCAACCTGCCATAAATAGGCAATGCAATTTCTCCAAAAAATCAAATCTTGTCAGAATCAAACAAAAACTGCAAGATCCTTCAAGATAGCCAAGAGAAGAGTACACATGAAGTTTCGGGCCATTTCAAAATCATTTGGCCGACCTTAGCTTCTCCGACAGGTAAAATGGCGCTCCCGGCGGCGGGAACCACCGAAGCCTTCGCTCATCAAACCAAGTGCATGAGTGGCTTCAACATGCTTCCAAAAGGCTGCACGTCAAATTTCAGGTCATTCCGACAACGTTTGACCAGGTTTCGATGCTCCGAGAGAAAATCAAGCCTACCAGCGGCGGAGCAACCCGGGACCATGACATCCAAAACGGAGCCCATGGAACGTCTCAAAATAACTCCAATAGGCTCCCCGTCAAATTTCAGGTCAATCGGACATCGTTTGGCCACATATCAAAGCTCGGCATTTTCCCCGCAGTAAAATCAAGTGAAGCATCGACGGGACCCCAAACGGCTTCAAAACTCAAACAAAAGCCTATGGTTGGTCTTATTTATTGCTCAGGAGGCTCCACCTCAAATTTCAGGTCATTCCGACATCGTTTGACCAAGTTTCAGCTTTTTGCGGAAAATCAGCAGCTCTACGCGACAAAGTCTTCGGCTTTCCCGGAAAATTGGAAACTTTGCACTTTAAAAATGCAAGGATTCTCATCAGGTTTTCTACAGGGAAATCAAGCCAATAAATGAGAAGAAATGTCAAGAAAAATACAGAAGAAAACGGCGACGAAAAAGACCGCAAAACGGACCAAAAAAGGGGGAAAAACCCCCCAGGGTCGCCGGCCCATGGTCGCCGGCGACCATGGAAGTCCGGGTCACCGGATTTTTTGCCGGTGACCCGTTTTTTCGTCCCTTTTCGCGTTTTACGCGTTTTGGCCCCTGTGGTTCCCTGAAATTGTGATTTTTAGTGCTTTAAATTGACTCATATCCGACGATATCTCGGATCCGCCGTCAAAAGCATAAAATCATCATTGATCGCTCCAAGATCGCCAACCGGCTGACCAAGAAAGTGCACTTTCTGTCCGACCGATCGTGAAATCGACAAGACAGATGTCACCAGCCCGCTGCTAGCTATCAATGTCTGAAGTTACATGTTCATCCGATGTCGATCAGCATGTAGATCCATCGATGATCATCGCCAGAAGAATTCCAGAAGACACGGCATGGCCCGCGACTCTTCGACTGCTCGGCGACCATTTAATGCAGTTAATTGACTAGCTTTATTGCAGTCATTAATTCATTTCTTTGGACGGCCCAATCAGAAGCAAGCATTCGGGAGTTACAAATCAAGAGATTCATGGCACTTAAACCTTGAAACTCCTCCCATCATGACGATTAAATGCCCTCAATCTCCATCGGCAATCAGATTCAAGGAAAAAGGAGTTACAAAATCAAGAAATAAATCTTGTAACTCCTTTCGTTAAAGCAATTAAAGCTCATAAACTCTCCTAAATGGCTACCAAAAGCCTATAAATAGGAGAGCATTCCATTGAAATCAAAAATCAGAAAAAAAAGAGATCGGATCGGAAGAGAGCGGAAAGAATCCAGAGAAAGAAAAAAAGAGCAAAACTCTGCTGAAGTTCTGCGCCGGCCACCACTACAAGGTGACAAAAGTCCCTTAGGGGGTACTCCCCCCAAGGTCCTTGCCTTCTCCCGCTGCCTCCAAGGGCTTAGACGTGGCTTTTCAGCCCGTCTACTTAGCTTTTTATCGGACATAGGACCTCCTCTTGGTCTTTGTCCTCTAAAAATCTGAGGTTATAGCCAAGCCAAACGAATCAAGAGCATCCTCTGTTCTCATCTGCATGGATGATGGCGAAGCCCATACATGGCTTGCGACTGTCAATCTGAACGAGTCCCCCACAATCTCCTGAGAAGTTAGATCCTCCTTTTCTTGCTTTTCATTGTAGTTTGTATTTTTCTAAAAGAGACAAAAATCACAACTCTTGTCTTTCATTATTGATGAGAATTGTAAATCGGCTATAAACGCCAAAATCGGCTATAAATGCCAAACAAAATTGCCTTTCACGGCAAACCAAGAAAATGTCTCTTTTCTTAAATATTTGTGCAATGGAAAACTTGAAAGAAGTTGATTTCCTTTTTACTTGCGAAGGTTGATCTCCGGATTACCACTTGCAATTCCAAGTAAAATAGAAAATCTGGCACACCCACACAAAAGAAATGTTGATGCACGCTTCATGCCCCCCAGGCGTGAAAGGGCCGGACCTGACGGACTCCCACGTCCGCCGACCCCGGTAGCACCCACGGCATTCGGAGTGCGTTCCATCATCTACAAGTTTAAAGCATCACTTCCGACCAATAGTCTGACTTAGCGGGAAAAAAAAGGCATCACTTCCGACCAATAGTCCGACTTAGCGGGAAAAAAAAGGCATCACTTCCGACCAATAGTCCGACTTAGTAAAAAAAAAAAAAGGACTGATTGCAATCGTTTTTGACAAGTACTTGAATTCTCGAAAATTCCAAAGTCCAATAGAAGCTGTGGAATCAACTTTCTGATAACGAGAGTCTCAACAGTAAGCAGTCTTCATGATCATTAGAATTCCTGAATTCAGTCCAAAAGTAGGTGGTGCACCTAATTAATACACTAGCGTAATTTTAATATGTTGTGGGCATGATTGCACGAGTCTTAGTATGTGGAACAAGTCCCTGTTGAACAAGTCTTGGGAATGGAAATGGGACACATTTGGTTGTTTGATTTTCATTTTCTGTAGGTGGATTGTTACTTATTACTTGTTTGTAGGAGTAGGGTTCTCCAATTCTTTATTACGGTTGTAAGATTTAGATGAGTTGTTGCTAGTTTGTAGGAAGTGGGTTCTCCACTTATGTGTTACAGTTGTAAAATTGTGCCTATAAGTGAATAGGCAACAATAAATAAAAATCAGTATGCACATTTATGCATTAACTGGGAGGTTGGTTTCCCTCGAAGAAACCTTCTAACATCCACTCTTTCTCACCTTCTTCCTTCTTACCATCCCCTTAATTCCTTTTCAAATTAGCTAGAGGCAGAAAAGGCAGGGGTCGGGGAACCCATTACCCACCTGAACAACACCCATATTGTGAAACTCTCCTTCTTGAAGAGGCACACAACAGCTTGGTATCAAAGCCAGGCACGGCGGATCAGAGGATTAACCGTCTTGAAACTGAACTGGGTGCTCTGTCTTCTGAACAAGAAAGGATACCAAAGGAGATGCAAGAGATGTTTTCAGCCATGAATACATGATTCGACCAACTTGCCGCCAGCCGTAGTCACGATCGTGATGACGGTTCTGTCAATTGTAATGGCCGAAATGGTGACAAAAACTCAGGTGGACCATCTCACACATTCGCAGCTAGCTTGCCAAACTAGATTTTCCACGTTTCAATGGAAATGAGGACCCAACAAGTTGGATCTGCAGAGCTAAGCAGTTTTTCCAGTCTCAAGGTACTCCGGAGGAAGAGCATGTGCCACTGGCAGCATACCACTTGGAGGGTGAGGCTCAACTATGGTATCAATTGCTAAAGGAGGAAGAACACATCACTTGGGAGATACTCAAGGAAGGATTGCAAGTTCGGGATGGGCCTACTATAGATATGAAGACTTCTTTGGGGACCTTACAAAGCTCAAGCAAAGAGGCACTGTTAGAGAATATCAGAGTCAGTTTGAGAAGTTTCTGATCAGCTGAACAGGAAAGATGCCTCAAACCCAACAAGTGGGTTGTTTCATAAGTGGGCTCAAAGAAAGCATTTGAGTAGACATACAAGCTCTGTGCCCCGCTTCACTCTCTGCTGCAAGTGGTCTAGCCGGCTTCTATGAGGCCAACTTCCAGTCTCAACGTCAGGGTTCACCCCCTGCAACTTGCGCTCCATGGGCCTCGACACCAAGCATGGCCCGCTCTAATGCTCCAGCCATTAAGAAACTCTCACCGGCCGAACTACAAGAGCGAAGAAGTAAAGGGCTTTGCTTCAATTGTGATAAGAAGTTCTCCCCAGGTCATAGGTGTAAGAAACCTTTTTTTTATTGAAGGGTGCTAGCCAGAGGAAGAGGAACCAGAAGCTTCTCATGATGCCACCCAAGATGACGAGGTAGATGAAGAATTGCAGGGTGACACTCCTGCCATCTCTCTACACGCCATTGCTAGGGACCCATGCACCACAAACAATGTGGATCAAGGGAAGTTTGAGCCATCAAACTATCATTGTCTTAATCGACTCATGCAGTTTCATAACTTCCTAAGTGACAAATTAGCAAAAAGGGCTGGATTAAGGCCTGAACAAGGGGTTGCATTTGAAGTTATGGTGGCAAGCGGGGAAAAGTTAGCAAGTCTTGGCAAATGCTTGGATGTGCCAATTACTCTCCAGGGAATCCCAATGCTTGCCAGGGAATCCCAATCCATGGGAAGGGTATCAAGTGATCTTGAGAGCTCAGTGGCTTAGGACTCTTAGGCCCATTGTCTGGGATTTCTCTAAATTACTCGTGAAGTTCACCATAGATGGGCACCTGGTGGAATTGCATGACCTATCTGCACCAGCTGATAGGTACAGTACCATGGACCACATTACTAAGAAACAACAGCGTGGTGTCTTGTTGCAACTATATGCAATTGGGAGCCCATAACTCCAACCCAGCCTAATAACTAGAGATGGCAGATTACAACAGATTCTGCAACATTACCATGATGTGTGTGAGGAACCCAAGGGGTTGCCCCCACCTCGTACCCATGATCACCAAATACCATTTGTTCAAGGTGGTGGCCCATTTTGCATGCGGCCTCACCGCTATCCTCATTTCCAAAATTCTGAAATTGAGTGGTTAGTATCTAAAATGTTTGCTTGAGGAGTGATTCGGCCAAGTAATAGCCCATATTCTTCACCTGTCTTATTGGTAAAAAAGCATGATGGTTATTGGCAGTTATGTACTTATGTATTGATTATAGAGCACTTAACCAAATTACCATCAAAGACAAATTCCCCATTCCAGTCATAGAAGAATTGCTGGATGAGTTACATGGATCATAGTACTTCTCCAAGTTGGACCTATGATCAAGTTATCATCAAATCAGGGTCCACCTAGCTGATGTCTCAAAGACCGCCTTCCGCACCCACGAGGGCCATTACAAGTTTCTTGTAATGCCGTTTGGTCATACGAATGCTCCATCCACCTTCCAATCTCTCATGAATGACATCTTCAAGCCATATCTACGTAAGTTCATTCTGTATTTTTTTTTTTTTTTTATGACATTTTGATTTATAGTCATACTTGGAAAGAACATTTGGACCATGTTAAAATTAAATTATCCACTTTGAGGGCTCACAAATTATTTGTCAAGCTGGAAAAACGTCAATTTGGCCATACCCAAGTAAATTATTTGGGTCATGTGATATCCCAAGAAGGAGTAGCCATGGACCCTGACAAGGTTTCGGCTATGCTTGATTGGCCCATGCCCACCACACTCAAAGGGTTGCGAGGTTTCCTTGGACTAACTAGGTACTACCGAAAGTTCATACAAGGATATGGAAGAGTGGCAGGACTCCTAACTTCAACGCTAAAAAAAATTCTTTTGTTTGGTCACTTGAATCTGAACAAGCACTGGAACAACTTGAACAGGCCATTACTCAATCACCTGTTTTGGCACTCCCAGATTTTACCAAACCTTTTGTGGTTGAATGTGATGCATCGGGAGGAGGTATTGGAGCAATACTAATGCGACAGTCGCCCACTTGCATTTTTTAGTCAGGGCTTGCGCGGAAAAAATCCAACCTTATCAACCTACAAGAAGGAGACTTTGGCTTGGTTTTAGCAATACAGAAGTGGCGCCATACCTTTTGGGGTGAAAGTTCATAATCCAGACTGATCACCAAAGTTTGAAATATCCATGGGATTAGCGGATTACAACTGTGGCCCAACAAAAATGGCTTACCAAATTAATGGGGTACGATTTTACCATTGAATACAAAAAGGGATGTGAGATAAATGCAGCTGATGCATTATCTCGACGTGGTGACAGTGGTGAACTGGCAGCCCTTTCCCAGCCTGTGCCAAGGTGGCTAGACCCAATCAAAGATGAAGTCAGCACGGATGCTCAACTCCAACGTTTGGTTCAATTGTGCAAAGAGGATGAAGCTGTGGGACCATGGGACTATGAGGATGGGATTTAATTTTTCAAGGGGCGGATATACATGAGGGAAAATTCACCTTTAATTCCCACCATTATCTCAAAAATTCATGGGAGCACACATGAGGGGTACCACAAGACTGCGCACCGCATTCGGTCCATTTTTTATTGGAAGGGAATGAGGTCCCAAATTAGGCAATTCATAAGGCAATGTGACACATGCCAAAGGCACAAGTCTAGAAACCTTGTTCGCTCAGAACTTCTCCAAACCCTAGCAATATCTACTCAAGTTTGGGCTAACATTTCCATGGATTTTATAGATGGGTTGCCCAATTCAAAAGGAAAATCTACAATTTATGTTGTGGTAGATAGGCTCTCCAAATATTCTCATTTCATACCTATCGCCCATCCTTACACAGCAGTAAGTGTGGCCCAGGCTTCATGGAATGCCACAGTCAATTGTCTGCGACAGGGATTCAACTTTCACCAGCATCTTCTGGAAAGAAATCTTCCGTTTAAATGGGACAGAATTCCATTTGAGTTCCTCCTATCACCCCAAAACTGATGGGCAAACGGAGGTTACTAATCGCACAATTGAAATTATTTGCGATGGTTCTCAAGTGATAGACCAAAGGAGTGGGCTCGGTGGATTCCCTGAGCTGAATTCTGTTACAACACTAGCATACATTCTGCCACCAGAAAATCTCCATTCGAAATTGTATGGCCACCCTCCCCCGACGATACTATCTTATGTACCCGGTACAACCCAAGTTGAAACAGTGGACAAGGCCCTCAAGGAGTGAGACCAAGTCGTTGACTTGAGAGGACGGTTACAATCTCAGTCCAAAATGAAAAAAGGCGTATGATTCAAATCGAAAAGATAGAGAATTTGTGGTTGGGGATCGGGTTTATTTGAGGGTACAACCATATCACCAGAGCTCCCTTTTATGGAGCAAAAATATCAAATTATCCCCAAATTCTATGGCACATCCCAAATTACTCATCACATAGGTGCAGTGGCCTATAAACTAGACCTTCCAGCTAGTTCTCGCATTCACCATGTCTTTCATGTTTCTAACCTCAAGCAACAACCACTGAGCCTTCTTTGCCTGACGTACATAAAGATGACGCAAATCTTTGTGCATTCCCATAGGCTATTCTTGATCGTCGAACTAGGCGGGGTCATACTGAAGTGCTAGTACATTGGGAGGGTGCATCTCCTGCTGAAGCTATTTGGGAAGATCTTACCCATATCAAGACCCGCTTTGCTGGGGACACCCTTGGGGACAGGGGTAAAATTACAAAGGGGGGTGGGGGAGCTATTGTGGCCATGATTGCACGAGTCTTAGTATGTGGAACAAGTCTATGTTGAACGAGTCTTAGGAATGGAAATGGGACACGTTTGGTTGTTTGATTTTCATTTTCTGTAGGTGGATTGTTACTTATTACTTGTTTGTAGGAGTAGGGTTCTCCAATTCTTTATTAGGGTTGTAAGATTTAGATGAGTTGTTGCTAGTTTGTAGGAAGTGGGTTCTCCACTTATGTGTTACAGTTGTAAAATTGTGCCAATAAGTGAATAGGCAACAATAAATAAAAATCAGTATGCACATTTATGCATTAACTGGGAGGTTGGTTTCCCTCGAAGAAACCTTCTAACATCCACTCTTTCTCACCTTCTTCCTTCTTACCATCCCCTTAATTCCTTTTCAAAATAGCTAGAGGCAAAAGAGGCAGGGGTCGGGGAGCCCATTACCCACTTGAACAACACCTAGATTGTGAAACTCTCCTTGAAGAGGCACACAACATAATATTGGGTCAAATTTATTGTATGCTACCTAATCAATCAATTGATATGGAGCAGATGTGCCACATGCTCCATAGAAAGATCTACAAGGAATACTGGCATTTATTTTCAGAAGAAAATAAAATAAAAAAATCATGCAACATTAGCAATGAGTGCATTTAGAAGAATGCAAATGATACACAGAACTAAAAAAGCCATGAAGAACATGCATCAAAGTCAAGTGTCAAGTCAAATACTTTCTGTATATAGAATGCCAAAGCCTTAAAAGCATGTATCCAAGCAAAGTGCGAAGTTCAATATACTAAAACATCAAAAAAATTTCTTTTGAAAGGTTAACATTCTCAATAGACAAAGGGTTTGATTTCCAACAAAACTTGTGGAGATGCCCTTTTGAAGAGCAACAGCTCATTTACTATTACTTGCTCTTTCACCTGACACCTAGGAGTTTCGATGTAATTGAGAGTCACTTCAATGAGAAAACGTGCATTTAACAGTAAGAACTTCACAAACTCAATCACATTCTTACTACTTATGGAAATTCCATGCATATATACCATCAAGACGATTTATCAAACAGTCTGGAGGTCTTTGTTTCTCCCTAAAGTCAATTTCGATGGGAATGCGCTCAACCAAGCATGTATCCTAGCACAAAGACAGAGAACATGTCACATCCCCCAAAATAAGAATTGGGGGAAAACGTGAAAAATTAAATCAAATTCAAATTCCTGTGTTTAATACAACACAAGCATCCAAAAGTGGACCCACAAAATTTCCAAAGCGTGTGAATCAAAATAAATTTTATCAAATGCAACGGAAGCTTTATTCAATTGGTATTCAAGGTTAATAAAGGGGATCCAACAGGAAAATCAAATAAACATTAATAATTAAAGTTGCTAAATAAATTAAATAATTACTAAAGAAAGGTTTATCATTAAGAGAAAGTTCATCTAAGAATTTCTAAGATGACGTTCACTCTCATGCTAGCTCAGACGGCTCCAAAGCTATCTCCGGCATCCCACTCTGGTTCGTTAGTTGGCTCAAACATTTGAAATGTTTGATCCTCCTCCGTCTCCTCGGTAAAGTAGGGCTCGGTACCTATGCACCAAATATTACAAAGTAAATAGCAAGAACATAATCATAATTCAAAATTATATACAATAACGAGTTGAGTAAAGACAAGTGAGATCATATAGGAGTAAAGACAAAGATATAATAAGAATGAACGTATGACATAAATCCAAATAAAACAAAGGGAGCAATATGATTTACACAGAGACAAGTGTCCCCATTGTGGGTAGTCAACCCTATATAATCGGGAGAGCCCGTCCATAACGTCAGTGGTCATAAATCGATCAAATATCAAGATAACTTGTTCACATTCAAAGTGGATTATAAGTGATCCACTCAACGATGATCAACCATCCATATATCGATCTACAGTCGTCCATAAATTACCCACATAAACATAAACATATATGCATAATAGACCCGAATAATAATGCTCCAATATAAGAGTCCTAAGTCAAAATGAAGTGCCGGTCAATCCACATTCCATATCATAGTCAAATCAACATACATAATTTGCTAAGCCACCTCATAATCCATAACACACAATAGGGTATGCATCTACAAGAATACATAACCTAAACCAACATATGCATGCAAATACAAAGGTCAAGACATATTTCCGAATCCATCCTAAGGTTAGACATATATTCCCATACCATTCAACATACAAATGATAAATGCTAGTGCGCTAGGGATGTTACATCTCTCAACATTCATAATGCATAGTCCCAATGAAGGGTTACCAATAGAGATGTATTGCCCCTTCCTCACTAGAATTCATGAAACCAAATCAGGTATTTGAATCTTACGTCCATAAGATACCGTATGCCCAAAGATAGTTCTTATGTCAAGTCCAGGTAGATAAATTAAGGTCATTAAATCCATATGAAGTCCCATATACGATTCCATAAATCCCCAAACGATACAGAGCCAAATCTGTCAAAAAGAATCATAATTTCCCTAAGTGCACTGAACATTCGAACGTACGAGACCAACATTCGAACGTTCAAGGGCTCGAGTTTTTGGCTCAGGGGCGAGCAGACTCGAACGTTCGAACGCACAAGGAAAACATTCAAACGTTCGACGTCTCTGTCGTTAATTGGCACAGACGCTTGTGGATTCGCGCGTTCGAACGTTCAATGGCAACGTGCAATGTCTAGAGTGTTGCCTGAGTTTGTACAATCACAGAAATTTGGGAGTTTTCCCCTTTTTCATCCATTTTTCTCCCTGTACCAAAGGAGAAATTCCAATCCAACTAAAAGTCCATACGAATCACATTCATTACAAAAGGAATCCACATTTCCCTTCCTAAGTCACCCAATAACCCAAATATCCATTTCAAATCCCTAATCTACTATTATCATTTAGAAAAGGGAAATTAAACAAACCTATATGCATTAGATAGGAATCAAAGATCAAAACACATATTCAATATCAAATCATGATATTGTACTTGCCTCTCACCGGGGTTAAAGAACATGCAACAGATCCTAACCAATACCCAATCTGAGATTACCACGGCGCTCAATTACAACCCTAACACCAATCTGACATAGAAGATGGGATAGAATGTTCAGATGAACAAATCCATTTTATTCCTACCCAAAACTTAACATTGGAAAGATTAAGAAGATAACCTAAGGGTACATATCTACTCCTAATGGTTTGAGGAGATGGTTACCTATGATAAGAAAGTCGAACCAAGAATGAATGTATCCTCTGACCTTGATTCTGATGGCTGGATTCTAAAGCTGCAATAGCTTGGGAAGTTGAAAGAGGAAGAAGACGAACCGGGAAATGGGAAGAGTTGTAGAAATAAGTGGGGAGAGATAAGACGTGTGTTCGTAAAATAGGGATTAGGTTAAGAGAGGGAATATTCCTTGGGCTTAAGTCAATGGGTCAAAACTGTGAGTCGGGTCAACTACCTATTAACCCAACTCACCAATCCACACATCTAATCTAACATGTGCCTCACTTAATCCTAACCACTTAAATAACTAAAATACATTTAATTAAAATATAATAAAAATATTAAAAGTGGGACCGGGATCTTACATTTTCCCTCTTTAGGACATTTGGTCCTCCAAATAAAAACAATACCTCTAGAAGAATAAACGGATACAATTTCCTTACTTGGTCCCAAAGTTCCCCATTGGACTTTCACCCAATGTATTGTCCAAGTCTTGAGGACTTGCTCCTTCGTGTCGATGATCCGAGACGGTCGTTCAACATAAGTAACATCTGGCTGCAATTCCAAGGGTTCGTACTATAACACCTGTGATGGGTCTGCGATATACTTTTTCAACATCGAGACATGAAAAACATTATGCACCGCTGATAGCTCTGCTGGTAAAGCCAATCTGTAACCAACTTCCCCAATTCTTTCCAAAATCTCAAATGAGCTGATATATCTCCGAGATAACTTTCCTTTTTGCCTAAATCTCAATGTTCCTCACGTTGGTGAAACATTTAGAAACACATGTTCACATATCTCGAATTGAAAGTCTCCTCTCTTCATGCCTGCAAAACTCTTTTGTCGGCTTCTAGCCACTTTCAACCGATCATGAAATTTCTTCACTTGCTCACTGGTATCACTAACAGTAGACGGGCCATGAAAACTTCTAACACCTATCTCCTCCCAACAAATTGGGGTTCTGCATCTACGTCCATACAACGCTTCAAATGGTGCCATGCCAATACTGGAGTGATAACTATTATTGTATACAAACTCACATAATGGGAGACTTTTCTACCAGTCCTTCCCAAAAGCAAGGATGCAAGCTCGCAACATATCCTCTAGTGTCTGATTAGTGCTTTCAGTCTGTCCATCGGTCTGAGGATGATACGTTGTATTGAAATTCAACGACGTGCCCAGAGCTTCCTGAAGTTCTATCCAGAATTTGCCTCAGAATCTAGGGTCTCTGTCTGATACAATTGATAGATGAATACCATGAATTGTGAAAACCTTTTCCATATACATTCGAGCTAATTCATCTCAAGGTGTCTTCATGCTCATTGGTAACAAATGTGCCACCTTTGTGTCAATCTGTCAACTATCACCCATATGCTATCTTTGTTATGAATCGATGGCAACCCAGAAATAAAATCCATTGTTATGTGTTCCCATTTCCAGTCGGGTACTTCCAATTGTTTTAAAAGTCCTGGAGGTTGATTCCGTTTTGCCTTTACTGGTTGACACACCAAACATTTTACTGTAAATCCAGCTACTTCATTCTTCATATTATTCCACCAATAATGATTACATAGATTTTGATACATCTTTGTACTACCTAGATGAATAGTATGATGGGAATATGCACCTCCGTCATGATCTCATTCTTCAACTCTTATATATTTGGCATACATAACCGATCTTAAAAATACAACACACCCTCTAATAATCTGAAATCTGGTCTACGATCAATCTGTTCAATCACTCGAGCTAGCTCTGGATCCTTTGCCTACCTGCTTTTGATCCTACTCAAGATCTCTGGTTCCCAAAAAAACATGTTAGCCAACATAACCTTGTCATCAATTGGTTGCAAGGTCACTCCCAAGTCAAGGAAAATTTTTGCCTAAGACCATTTTGCTCTCAAGCATGCATTAGTTGCTGCTCTTCGACTCATTGCATCAGCCACTACAAATGGCTTTCCCGGGGTGATATTTGATTGGAAAGTCAAAATCCTTCATGTATTCCATCCACCAGGTCTGTCTCATGTTCAATTCAGGCTAAGTAAACAAATAATATTGGAGACTTTTATATATGGTATGAATGAATTTCAAACTTCTCACCCTACAAGTAATGACACATCTTCAATGCCATGACCACTGCTGCAATTCCAAATCATGAGTGACATGCTTTTTCTCATGTTCTTTCAACTATTTAAAGCCATAAGCCACTACCTTCCCATCATAAGCACACCAATCCAACTTTCGAAACATCCGTATAAATGACAAATCTACCATTCTTTGTAAGCAATGTGACCACTGGAGCTAAAGTTAATCTATTCTTTAACTCTTGAAAACTTGTTTCACACTGGAGCAGCAATATATGAAAATCCTCTCACAAATCTCCTATCGTAGCCTGCTAAACCCAAGAAACTACGAATCTCTGTTATTAACATGGGTTTCTGCCACTTGACCACCGCCTCAATCTTTCCTGGATCTACCGCCAATCCTTCCTTGCTGATGATGTGACCCAAGAAAATAACTTGCTCAAGCCAAAATTCGCACTTACTCAACTTGGCATAGATTTGATGATCTCTCAAAGTTTGCAATGCTGAGCTCAAATGTTGCTCGTGATCTTTTCGAGACCGATAATACACTAATACGTCATCTATGAAAACAACGATGAACTGGTCAAGAAATGGAGCAAATATCTTATTCATCAAGGCCATAAAAATACTCTCGGAGCATTAGTTAACCCAAACGACATTACTAAAATTTTATAGTGGCCATATCTCGTTCTGAATGCTGTTTTCTGAATGTCTTGATCTTGAACTCTGAGCTGGTGATATCCTAATCTCAAGTCGATCTTTGAGAAATATTCAGTTCCCTAAAGCTGGTCAAATAATTCATCGATCCTTGGGAGAGGGTATTTGTTCTTGATTGTAACCTAATTGAGTTGTCTATAATCTATGCACATCCTCATGGAGCCATCATTCTTTTTCACAAATAGGACCGGTGCACCCCAAGGTGATACACTTGGCCTCACAAATCCCTTGTCCAACAAATCTTGCAATTGCGATTTTAATTCTCTTAGTTCTGTTGGAGCTATCCTATGAGGAGTTTTGGAAATTGAAGCTGTCCCAGGTACCAATTCAATTGAGAAATCTATCTCTCTGACTGGAGGTAAGTCTGGAATCTCATCCAGGAAAACATCCGAAAACTCACAGACCACTGGAATATTCTCCACCCCTTTGGACTGTTTATCCTTCGTGATAAACACCAAGTATCCTTCACATCCAGACTTCAACGATCTCTCTGCCTCCAATGCCAAGATTCGGCATGTCCGAGTCAGTCTCCTTCGTTCAACGAATTCAACAGTATCCGAATGCAATGACAACTTGATGGTTTTGTTAAAACAGTCCATCACTACTCTATAAGTCGGTAGCCAGTCCATACCAAGTATGACATCAAAATCTTCCATCATTAAAAGTATCAAATTTGCAGGTAAAATGAAATTTCCAACCTGGACTCAGGTATTCAAAAAATATTGGTGGCAACAGATCTACTTGCCCATTGGGGTACCGACTACTAAAGTGACATCTAATCTCACTACATCCTTATTGATATGTCTAGCAAAATCATGGGAAACAAAGGAATGAGTAGAGACAGGGTAAAAAATGGCCTTAGCTTCTACCTCTGATATTAGAACAATACCTTCCACAACCTCTGCAAAAGCATCTGTATCCTCATGTGTAACTGCATAAACTCTGCCCATCTGTTGAGCTTGGTTCTGCTGCCCTTACATTGGCCTCAGTGCTCTTGGTTGGCCCACTGGTTGTTGTTGCCTCCGCTACTAGAATTGCCTCTAGTGCCCCTGATCTGGCCTCTGCTACTGCAGCGCTGCACCCCTATATTGCTAGTACTAAGGAGCTAGTGCTCGGTACATCTACTGCCGTGGGGCCTGATAAATCTGCTATGGTCCCTGCGGAGGTGCTGCTCTCCATGCCTGCTGTGCATGAGCACTGGAGGATGGTACCTAAGATGCTGGCAACTGACTACTGCCATTAGGACAATCGCAAACTCAATGTCCCAACTGTCCACATTGAAAACATGCCCCAGTCTCCTTGTAGCACTGCTCAATAGGATGATTCTTTTTGCATCGTCCATACAGTTGTCTCTGACCAACTGAGGGTTGGCCTTAAAACTTCGATTTCTTCGGGTTGCCTTAGTTAAAAGATTGCGTTAAAAGATTGCCTCAACTAATGTTGCTGGAATTTGACTTGCCATTATGCTAACTTCTTCCTTAGTGCACCTTCAGCCCAATATGCACTCTTCATAGTCTCTTGGAATGTCGGGCGTTGATTGTCTCCAATCCTCATGTAAATTGATGGACCCGAAAAAAGGGAGAATCTTCCGTCCTCTCCCTCCGCACCCCGGGGGCTGACCTGGGTCTCGGCGGAGGAGGGAAGATCTCGGGCATCAAGATTTTTGTACGGGTATGCCAGATTTACTTTCTACTTGGAATTTGGAATGGTGATAATCCGGAAATTCACCTTCACAAGTGGAAAGGAAATCAATCTTTTTTTCTAACTTTTCAAATTGCATTAATATTAAGAAAAGAGACAAGTTTGTTTTTTTAGAATGCCGTAGGAGGCGTTTTTGTTTGCTTGCCGTAAAAGGCGATTTTGCCGTGAAAGGCGATTTTACAAAACTCATCAAATGTGAAAGACAAGAATTGTGATTTCTTTTGTCTCTTTAAAAAATACAAACTACAATAGAAAAGGAAGAAAAGGGATCTAACTTCTCAGGAGATTGTGGGGACACGTTGAGATCGACGGTCGCAAGTCATGTATGGGCTTCGCCATCGTCCCTCAAATCAGAACATGTGATGCTTTGATTCTTTGGCTTGGCTCCTAACCTCGGTTTTTTAAAGGACAAGGACCAAGAGGAGGTCCTATATCCAATGAAAAACCAAGTAAACGGGCTGAAAAGCCGCGTTTAGGCCATGTTGGAGAAGGAGGTGACCTTGGGGGGGTGGCCCCCCAAGGGACGTTGATCACCTTGTGGTGCTTCCGGGAGCAAAGTAGCAAAACTTCGTCTCTCTCTTGGATTTTCTGGATTTTCAGAGCTTGCACTTGGGATCTATTTTTCTCATTGCTTTCTTCTTGGAATGGACCTCCTTTTATAGGCTTTTGGTAGCCATGAGGTGTTTATTGGCATTGATGGCCATGATGAAAGAATTGATGAGGAGTTACAAGTTGATTTTGTAACTCCTTTTTCAAGGCTTGTGATTGGCCGATGAAGGTAGTGGGCATTTAATCACCTTTATGCTTCATGATGATGGGAGTTTCATGGGTTTAATGCCATGATTGCTTGGATTTGTAACTCCCAAATGCTTGAATATGATTGAGCCGTCCAAAATAATGAGTTAATGACCGCATTAAGTTGTCATAAATGGGTCAATTAACGTCATTAAGTGGTCGCCAAGGCATGTGAAGAGTTGTGGGCCGCGCTGCGCCTTTTGAGATTCTTCTTGCGATCATCACAGGTGGATCAACGCATTGTTTGATGTCGGATTGCGATGCAATTTTAGACATTCATTGATGTTGGCGGGCCGGTGACATCTGTCTTGTCGATTTCACGATCGGTCGGACAGAAAGTGCACTTTCTTGGTCAGCCGGTTGGCGATATTGAGGCGATCGGTGATGATTTCATGCTTTTGATGGCGGATTCGAGATGTCGACGAATATCAGTGGTTTTCAAGCATCAAAATTTGGATTTTCCGAAAATCACAGAGGCCGGAACACCCGAAACGCGAAAAGAATCGCAAAACGGACGATTTGGTGCAAAATCCGGCAACTCGGATTTGCAGGGTCGCCGGCGACCATAGGGCTTTGGCCCGTTTGGCCGCCGAGCTTCGTTTTCAGCCGTTTTTTCGTCTTTTTCGTTCCTTTTTTCTTCTGTATTTTTCTTGACATTTTTCCTCAATTATTGACTTCATTTTCTTGGAGAAAACTTTACGAGAACCCGCACAAAATCGGAGCACAAAGTTTCCCATTTTTCGGGAAAGCCGAAGACTTTGTAGCCGATTTTCCGTCAAGAGTCGAAACTAGGTCAAACGATATCAGAATGACCTGAAAATTGAGGTGAAGCTTCCTGAGCAGTGGATAGGACCAACCATAGGCTTTTATTTGAGTTTTGAAGTCGTTTGGGGTCCCATCGATACTTCACTTGATTTTGCTGCGGGGAAAATGCCGAGCTTTGATATGTGGTCAAACGATGTCCGATTGACCTGAAATTTGACAGGGAGCCTATTGGAGTCATTTTGAGACGTTCCATGGGCTCCGTTTTGGATGTCATGGTCCTGGGTTGCTCCGCTGCCGGTAGGCTTGATTTTCTCTCGGAGCATTGAAACCTGATCAAACTTTGTCGGAATGACCTGAAATTCGACGTGCAGCCTTTTGGAAGCATGTTGAGGCCACTCATGTATTTTGTTTGATGAGTGATGGCTTCGGTGGTTCCCACCGCCGGGAGACTTGATTTTGCTGCTCGAGCATTGATGGAGGGTCAAACGTTGTCGGTTTGACTTGAAATTTAGCATGGAGCCCTTTGGAGACATTCTGGAGTCATCCGTAGGCTCTGATCAAAGTTTTGGCATCTTTGATGATGTCGCCGCCGGGAGCGCTTGTTTAGCTATCGGAGCAGTGAAGTTAGGCCAAACGTTGTAGGAATGGCCTGAAACCTCAGGTGTACCCCTCTTTTAGCTGTCTTGAAGGATCTCTCAGTTTTTGTCTGATTCTGAAAAGATCTGATGCTTGAAGTAGCCTTGCCTGTTTTGTAGCAGGATGCAGCTTCATGAGGCTTCTTGATGTTGAGGAGACGTAGTGACTTTTTTGGTGTCAACAAATGCCCCCTCGAGGTACAACGACGAGTAGCTTTTTGGAGTCGATGTGCCTCGAAGAGAAACTTGGAGGAGAGATTCCAACTTCACCAAGAGTCTTAAGCAAATTTTTTTTTTTTTTTTTTTTTTTTTGGAATAGCCTTCTGAGTTTCCGGGGGAATTTTATGGTAGTGAGAGGGATCACGTACCATCTCAAGGCAAAGTTTTGAAAATGACATGGGGTGTTTGGATTTTGGGTTTTGAATTTTGACCTTGTGACCTAACAAGTTGTATGTGGCAGGTTAGGGGGTCGGGGTTTGATTTTGATTTTGACCTTGTGCCTAACAAGCTGTATGTGGCAGGTTGGGGGGTCAGATTTGGTTTGTTGGTTTTGGGTTTGGTTTGGATTTTGATTTTGGTTTTGGTCTTGTGAAATGTCAATTTCAAGATTTTGGCTCAATTTAGCTCATGAGGTTGGATGGTTTGATTTTAGAAACTCATGGGGCTTTCTTTTCTCTGTTTTTTTTTTTTTTTTTTTTTTGAATGGTCTCATCAACTCAAAAGAGGCATGGGACTTTTTTGCTCTTTTTTCTTTTTTTTTTTTTTTTTTTTTTTTTTTTTGCTCTTGGTAAGAGGAATATTTTGACTAAAAGCCACTTTTAGTGCCTAGGTGGTCAAACCTGGCTCATATGGGCTAACCCATGGGACCTTAGGTTTTGAAGATGGCCTAGATCTCACATGGTGTCATATTTGTAGAGAATATCTAAAAATATCTCTTTGGTGTAGAGAATATTTAAAAATATCCTTACTTGAAGAGAATTTCTCAAGTTTTCTTTTTGTGGAAAGATTCTCTCAAAATATCTTTCGTTTTTGGGAAAGTAGCTAAATTTTAGCACTTACCTCCTTTCTTTCTCCTTGTTTCCTCTTTTGGCTTGCTCTCTTCTATAAAAGCAAGAGGGTTGGTGCTTTTGCTCCATTGCTTTCTTTTTGTAAGAAATCTTCAAGAGTGCTCTCCAAGATAAGAAGTGCTTTTCTCTTCTTCAAGGATCTCCAAGCTTTTCTTCTTCTTCTCCATCAATGGCTTCAAGTAAGTTTTCTTCCTCGTCAAGAATCTCCATTGTAGAAGTAGCTTCTTTATTTTTTCTTTTCTTTCTTCTTCTTCATCTTTTTTTCTTCTTTTTTTTTTCATGCACGTTTTCCTTCTCTTTTTTTTCTCGTGCTTCTCTTTTTTTTTTCTTTCTTTTTTTTTAACCGTGTACTCTCTTTTTTTTTCTGTTTTTTTTTCACGCTGATTTCTTTTTTTTTTTTCAGCGTTTTTCTCTTCTTTTCTTCTTTTTTTTTTGTTGTTTTTTTTTTTTTCTGGCTGTACGGACAGGTCTGTACGGACCTGACCGTACTGCCATGTGGCAGTGGGCCACGGCCTGTGGGCTAATTTTTTCTTTTTTTTTTGTTGAGATTTTTTCTCTCTCTCTTTCTTTTTCTTTTTCCTTATTTGCTCACTATGATAATGAGGCTATGCAATTTCAATATATATGCATTTTTTTTTGTTTGATGCATCAAGATAGAAGGCTAGAGTCTCTAGGTCAAGTCAACATGATTTTTGACTTGGACAAAGTTTGATTGGTTTTGACCAAATTGGGTTGGAATTGGTCAAACTTTGGTCAAGGTTTTCCTAGTATCTAATGCATGATGATATTCTTTGATGCATGATTTTTGTAAATGGATTTGGAAGTATGATAATGCAAACCTGAAAATCTTTTGCAAGTATCGAATTTTGAGCTCGCAGCGATGTTGAGCTCTTTCTCGGTGTTGCTGGATTTTGAGGAAGTTTTGCAATTTTTGGATTTTGAAGCTCGCAGCAATGTTGAGCTCTTTTCCAGATTTTGCGGAAGTTTGATGAGATTGGCTTGTTCTCGCAGCGATGTTGAGTTCAAGCCTTCTTTGAGAATTCTCCACTGACTATGAGCTCGCAGTGATGTTGAGCTCATCTTCAGGATTCCTGTCTTTTTTGGAGTATTTTCCTTTTCTTTGGAATTGCCCCGAACCATGTCAAAATTTTGCTAGAATTTTTTGTAGCAGAATTCTATCATTTTGATGTTGATTGATCTTTTCTCTTCCACCTTTTGCAGGTAGTTCTTCTAGAACGAACAAAGGTAAAGGTCCTGTTACTGACGCACCTCGTCAGTCTGCTAGATCTTCCAATGCTGCCGTTCAGCAGGCTTGGGAGAAGGTCCAGTTTGTGGAGAAAAACTTGGAAGAATGTGATTCCCTCAATCGTGATGAGATGAGACAGCGAGTGATCGCACTCAAAGATCAGGAGTTCTATAAGATCATAGTAAGCAGTCGTCCTTGGGTTACGGACGATCAGAGCGTTGTGCTCAAGCCTACTATCTTCTTCGGTGATGCAGTCCCCGACGACTTGACATACTAAAGGAGATGTTTTCAGTTCTCTTATACAGCAGATGGTGAGGAGAGAACGATTTCTACCCGGTCGTCTTTTGATCGGACCATCTCGATCCTGACCCTTTCTCCCACGTGTCCTAAGAGGGAAGATCCTCCGAGCTGGGTGAAGAGGACTAGTGTGATCAAGATCGGGGTTTTTGTTGGCGGCCCTTTCGGTTTTGCAGAGAAGCCACCTGTCCGTATGGACATGTTGATGCCAGCCAGTGGCTACCAAGGTTCTGATCATCCATCGGTTGATTTTAGACCGTTGGGCCTTGGCATTTTTCGAGGTGACGACAGCAATTGGGTGAAGCCTTTTCAACTTCGTGGCCGGATGCTAGGGCTAAAACATCAAGTTTGAAGAAGATTGCTGCTATGCGAGAAGATTTGAGGAAGTTCTTCGCAAGCACGGATGCCATTTGTCCTGACATTGCGTTGCGGAGAGATCTCGCTATTTACCTCACTTGCTAGCTGGGTGAGGTTGTTTTTGCTGGAGGAGATGGGACGCACATCAGGGCGCACTGTATTTTTCCGGCTTGTCAGATGGTGTTTGGAGAGCGGCTTACTTTGGTACCTGCTCTTTATTCCTATTTGTGTACCGAACTGCAGGTTGCTGCTTTCCTAGTTCGGCTTGGGCTTCCCATGAACAAGGTATTTTCGGCCCATATTTTCTATTCGTGGTATGTATACCACTGTCCTAGCTTCCATCGTTTGGGAGTTGCACAGGACGAAGATCCCTTTATGATTCGTTTGGCTAGAGGGACAGCCGTCCACGAATCACTTTTATCTACCCGTTTAAGGATCCGATGATTTAGGGACGTCGAGATTGGGCAGTCTTTAGTGAAGCTTTCTCCGGGCTTGTAGAAGAAGGCTTTTGACTTTGGTGTCTCCCGTGATTCGACCAGGGCAGGGTCGGGAAGACACTATGCTTTGACGGACGCGGAGAAGATGTGTCTCTTCAACATACGGGTTGGTACGTTGGTGTACCGCAGACATCTTTTTGTCGACATCCAACCGTATGTCCCTTCGCGTTTTGCATTGCAGCTTGGCTTCTCTCAAGGCGTTGTTGGAGTGCCTTCAAGTATGGTGAAGCGTTTTGGAGGTCTGTAAGATGGGAGAAATGCATGGGCTTTTTATAGCGCCGAGGACACTACCGCCATGATTTCTTATCCTGAGGTGCCACCTTCCGGACTGCTGGCTTCACGAAGTGGTTCGTGGAGAGCTTTCCGGTGTACCAGGGGCTTTCCAAGAAAGAGCTCGATATTAAGCAATATCCTGGGAAGAGTCTTGGCAAATCGGATGGTGTCCGTCGGGAGGAAGTTTTGGCCTTCCTTTCTGGAAAGAAGCACAAGATAGGCTTTCTCAACGGGCAGGACATCATCAAATCAGGAGCTGCACAGGGGATTCCTGGTGAGGTCCAGAGACAGCTGGAGGAGGAGGAGGCCGAGATCGATGCTATGATACAGGCAAAGCATACGAAGGCTTCCATGGAGTAGACCATCCAGTGATGACTCTTGTGAGAGGCCTAATGTTGATAGTGGGGCAGGATCGTTGAGCAGATTGACCCGCCGAGGCAAGAGGAGGAGAGGACAACGCCGTAACATGAGACGGCACGATAGTCCTTCTGATCTTGAAGTTCCTCTCACCATTGCTGAGGAGGTGTCTCAGGATGCTGACGAGCCTCTGGAGAAGAGAAGCAAAGAAGAGGAGATAGCTGGTATGATCCCCTTTCTTTCCTTTTGTTTCTTCCTTCCTTTTTTTTTTGTGAAAGATTTTGTTTTGATCCGCTGCTTCTTTGTTTAGCAGAGGATGATGACCTGGTGATGCCTGAGGTTTCAGCCGATAAGGCAATGACGGTTCCAGTCGTGGCATCTGAAGAAGAGCCCAGGGACTCTGGAGTGGTTCCAGAACCTTCACCTGGAATGTTTGCTTTGGCTTTATTTTATTTTATTTTATTTTATTTTATTTTATTTTTGCTGTTAGTTGCTAACATGTAGCTAACTTGCCAGAGGATTCCGACGATTTCGGGCCATCTATGGACGCAACTTTTGACGATGCTTCGGATGAGCTCAAAGAGGCAGAGAGTACTCCGCCGGTCGTCGAAGCAGGTATATTTGCAATAATAATCTTGATATATTTTTGACAAGATTATATTCATACCTTTTTGTCTTTTTCTTCTTTTTTTTTCTTTGACAGATTGTGAAGCAGCAGGAGAGATTCCTCCGTCTTCCTCAGAGCCAAAACAGGGGACACCTGTTGCTGATCCAGAAGTAGGGGCTTCTTCCACTTTCAATGAGTCAGCTTCTTCCATTGGAAAGAGTTTATTGATTACTCTTCCAATGGAGCATGACGTGGGCAGTCGGGCACCAGAGCATAGCGAATCCTCATCTGCACCGCACCTTCAGTATGCAAGGAAGGTGTTGAAGACTGTCTTGAGCTCATGGGTTGAGACTCTTTGTTCAGGTCATTTGGAAGCTGGTTTTGGCATGATCAAGCATGTGCAGGACATCCTCGCTGATAGCAAAGAAGTCGGTTTGGACATCGCAAGCGCCAAGGATTTTGTTGAGGAGATCATCACCTTGGGGAACAAATGGACTGAGACCAAGAGTTTCCCAGATGGTGACTTCTTTGAAGAGATGTTCATAAAACCTTCCAGTAAAGTCAAAGCTGAGCTGACTGAGGTCATGAAGACTCGGAGGCAGATCGTTCGGGAGAAGAACGTTACCGAGTTATCCATCATGGGGCTGAAGCAAGACTTGGACCGCCTTGATAAGGAGGTCGTCGAGGCTAGGCAACGTCTTGATCTTTTAGAGGAAGAGGCTGCTGCCAAATGGACCGCCATTGTGGAGTCTCGTGACAAGGAGGGGACTCTCATTCGTCAGGTTGAGGAAGCCGAAGGTAATGTTCGGAGGAAGACTCAAGAGCATGAGCAGTGGCAGGTCCTCTGGGAAGAACTTCCTCGTGCTGCAGATGGGTCACGGCATTCGGCCACGTTTTATGGGGACATTTTGAAGGAACGTGGCCTAAAAACTTTGGAAGTTAAGTCCATAGGTCTGCTTGAGGAGTTGAACCTTTGGTTGAAGACCATGTCGGTTTGGTACCTCCATGTATAAACAATTTTGCTACTATATTTTGTATCCCCTTCCTTTCACTTAAATCATTTTTTGATGAAAACAATTTTGAGCAAAAGTTTGATGGGAATGTTTGTTTAAGAATTTGATCAAAAGGTTGTTATTTTGTGAAAATCTTTTGTCAAAGGGTTGTTTTGGGCATGAAAGCCAATTTTGTGGCGAAAAGCCTGATTTTTTGATGGTTTGAAAACCGAAATTTTGGATGGCATGAAAGCCTAATTTTGTGGCGTAAGAGCCAAATTTGTTTGTGGCATGAGAGCCAAAATTTTGAGATGGCATTGGAGCCAAAGTTTTTTGGATGGCGTCAAAGCCGAATTTTGGCATGGCATAGAAGCCGAGTTTTGAGATGGCATGAGAGCCAAAAATTTTGTTTGTGGCATGAGAGCCGATTTAAAGATGGCATGAAAGCCGATTTTGGCGTTTATAGCCGAAAAATTTTTGTTTTGGCATTTATAGCCGAATTTTGGCATTTATAGCCGGATTTTGGCGTTTATAGCCGAGTTTTGGCATTTATAGCCGAGTTTTTTTAAAAACCAAGTTTTGTTTTATTGGCATGAAAGCCGATTTTGGCGTTTATAGCCGAAAAATTTTTGTTTTGGCATTTATAGCCGAATTTTGGCATTTATAGCCGGATTTTGGCGTTTATAGGCGAGTTTTGGTTTTCAAAATGCAGGTATCGACTAAATGTCGCCTCCCCGCTGAATGGTCTTGCAAGTATCGATGGAATGTCGCTTCCTTGCTCATTCGGTTTTGCGAGTATTGATGGAATGTCACTTCCTCGCGGGTTAGGTTTTGCGAGTATCGATGGAATGTCGCTTCCTCGCGAATTGGGGTGCAAATATCGACTAAGCGTCGCTTCCCTGCTTTTCCCAAAACTTTTGGTTTTGCGGGTACTGACTTGATGTCGTTTCTCCGTGATTTTTGAAATTTGAGGTTTTCTCGAAGCATTTGAAATTTGGGTTGTGGATAACAACTGGTATGTTGCGTCTCCACGATTTTTTGAAATTTGGGTTGTGGATATCAACTGGTTTGTTGCTTCTCCACGATTTTTTAAATTTTACAAGTATCGAATGGGGTTCGCTTTCTTGCGATTTTTTGGGGTTTGGAAGTATCGAATGGGGTTCGCATCCTTCCGGTTTTTGAGTTTTGAGAGTATCGACTAAGTGTCGCTTCCCCACGGTTTCTAAAAACCAATTTTTTTTTTTTTGTTTAGAGACAGGAGGGTCATAAATTTTGGCTTAAAACCATTTCAGTTATAAAAGCCAAGGTAGACTAGGGTGAAAATTCCTGAGTCCTAGTTTTTGTTTCAAACCATGAATTTTGGGTTCAAGGATCGAAAATTTTGGTCAAGTCTGGGAAGAGGCTCCTAAACTTGGATTTTAGATTTGATTTTTCTTTTGAACAATGAAACAATGAAAGTAAGCATTGTTTTGAGAGATCGTTTTTTTGGAAACTTCAACATAAAGATGAAAATTTCAAAAGGGGTGGGTTTGACGAGCAAGTACCTTGGAAATACGCTTTAGCTGTGTAGATATTGCTCTGACCCGTTTGAGGAAGTCTTCAAGGGTAGTACCACTTCAAGAACTTGTCGTTGATGGGTAGCATACATCTGTCTCCTTCCATGTTTAGAAGAGCGTATGCACCGTTGGAGAAGACTTTGTCGATGATGAAGGGTCCCTCCCATTTTGGTTCAAATTTGCCTTTGGATTTGTGGGCAAAGACTATGGGTCTTTTTACTGCAAGAACCGAGTCACCCTTTTCGTAGGCACGTTGCCTGACCTTCTTGTCGAAAGATCCTGCCATGCGTGCTTGGTACAACTCAATGCTTTGTAGAGCTTCGAGTCGTCTTTCATCGAGATTATCCAGCTCTTGGAGTCTCAGTTTGACATTGCTTTCTTACGTCATGTCATTTTGCAAAGATACCCTTAAGAAAAGAATTTGTACTTCCAAAGGGACAACAGCTTTGCATCCATAGACCAAAGAGAATGGTGTGCTATGGGTTGGTCCTCGAATGGTGGTTCGATAGGCCCACAAAGCTTCTAGTAGTTTGTCGCCCCAGTCTCTTCTGTGACTAGAGACCATTTTCTTGAGAATTTTACAGTGTCTTGTTGAAGGCTTCTGCTAGTCCATTCGCTGCTGGATTATATGGAGTCGAAGGACAACTTTGGATTTTGTACTTGTCGCAGAACCTATAGAATCTGTGATCCCGGAATTGTGGTCCGTTATCATGGACGAATCTTTTAGGTATGCCGAAGCGACAAATAATGTTGGTGCAAAAGAACTGAAGGACTGATGAAGTCTTCATTTCGCTGAGCGCAAATGCTTCTGACCACTTGGAGAAATAATCCGTAGTGGCGAAGATGAAGCGATGACCTTTGCTTGATGGGGGAGAAATAGGACCTATGATGTCCATACCCCAGGCTTCGAGAGGCCACGAGATTGTTGTTGGATGTAGCCATTCTAGAGGCATGTGGACATAATCTCCGTGAATCTGGCATTTTTGGCAGCGCTTAGCAAATTGCATTGCATCAGCTACCATGGTAGGCCAATAGTAACCTAGCCTTTTTATCTGGTTGTAGAGCTTAGGGCCAGCCTGATGGGCTCCACAAAAACCAGCATGTACTTCTTTGAGAGTTTCCTCAGCCTCTTGTTGTGATAAGCAGTGTAGGAGTACTCCGTTGAAGGATTTTCTGTAAAGTGCTTTTGAAGGTATATCGAAATGAAAGTTTGGGGCTCGTCTTTGGATGCTTACCCGCTCTTTTGGATCTTCAGGTAGTATTCCGAACATGATATAATCAATGAACGGATCTCTCCAGTCGCCAATCGGAGGTTTGAGGATGGACATCCGACTTCCAACCACTTGATGGCATTCAGCAACTGCTTGGTGTGTGTTGAGAGGAGGGAGAATCCTTCTTTGACACACTGTGACTTGCATGTTTTCCCCTTCTTGGATTGCCATGGATGCGGCAAGTCCCGCCAGGGCATCTGCACGGATGTTTTCACCTCTGAGGATGTGGGTGATGTGACAGATGTTGAATTTTTGTCGAAGCAGCTGCGCTTATTGTAGTAAGGTAGCAAATCAGGCTTCCTGACTTCATATTTCTGATTCATCTGGTTGACAACCAGTTGAGAGTCTCCAAAAGCTTCCAGCATGGTGATACTGGATTTAAGGGCGAGTTCCAATCCTACAATCAGGGCTTGGTACTCAACTGCATTGTTTGAACATGGTTCCAATAGCGAGAAGGCGTATGGAATCATGTATTTGTCGGGACTGACAAAGAGGATGCCAATTCCCGATATTTTCTTTCCCTTTTCATTTGTCCTGGTTGCACCGTCAAAGTACATGTCCCAGAAGTGTTTGACAAGGAAGTTTCCACATTGTAGACAAATTCGTCTGGGAGATCATCCCTGAGTGGAGAATCTTTAGGCAATGGATGCTCTGCGAGGAAGTCTGCTAGAGCTTGGCCTTTGATTGCTTTTTGTGGTACATACCTAATATCAAACTGTGATAGAAGAATAGACCATTTTGCCAGTTGGGCATTGAGAGAACTTGCTTTTGTGACAAGGACCTTTAGGAGGTTGATCCTCGAAATCAGGTAGACTGTGTTCGACAGCAGATAGTGACGCAGCTTTTGTACGGCGAACATTACTGCAAGGCATTCTTTTTCGACTGGGGAGTAGCGATGCTCTGCACCTACCATCATGCGGCTAAGGTAATATAGAGCAGCTTCTTTTTCGTCGTCATTTTCTTGTGCGAGCAGAGCACCCAAAGAGTGGCCGAGGGCTCTTATGTACAAGATAAATGGTTTTCCAGTTGTGGGGGCAGCCAGCACTGGAGGTTTGGTGAGGTATGCTTTGATGTCTTGAAATGCATTTTGACATTCAGCATCCCAGACAAAGTCGACACCTTTCTTCATCAGGCGAGAGAATGGACGGCATTTCCCTGATAGATTGGAGATGAACCGTCGAATGTAGGCCAACCTTCCTTGAAGCCCTTTTAATTCTCTTAGGGTTCTAGGAGATGGCATTTCCAGGATAGCCTTGACTTTAGTGGGGTTAAGTTCTATTCCAGATTTCCGTACTATGAATCCGAGAAACTTACCCGATGAGACACCGAAGAAGCACTTTAGTGGATTCATCCGCAATTTGTGTTTGCGAAGTTGGAGGAAGACTTCTCGAAGATCATCGAGATGGTCTTCTTTTCTTCTACTTTTTATGGCAAGGTCGTCAACATAGCATTCGACCGTTTTATGCTGCATATCTTGGAATATTTTCATCATAGCCCTCTGATATGTTGCACCTTTGTTTTGGAAAGGTTCAAAGAGTTCAGTGGTAATGCTCCTGATCTGTGAAAGTAAATCACTTTTTCTTCTGGCGAAGTTGCCGGAATAACAAAGGAAGCAGACGTAGGGTCTTCTATGTCTGCAGGTGTCTCCAATGGATTGAGAGCGGGCTGATCTTGCTGAGTATCAGCTTGGCTCGATCCTGTGTCATCTTCTGGATCTGACTCTCAGTCTGTGTCATGTATAATAGACACAAAGGAGACAGTGAACTTGCCCCCAGTCTTTTGTTTTGTCTTCTTTGCTTTGGTAGTGATTACCAAAGGCTTTGGAGATTTGAAGGAGACGACGAAGGGAGCTTGACCGCTTACTTCGAGTTTGGTGGAGGGTTTGTTTACCTCCGGTGATTGCTGAGGAGCCTTGCCCTTATCTTTCTGGAGACTATCGACAAAGCGAATTGTTTTTTCCTCCTGTTCTTCTTTTCCATCTTTATACATTTGAGCATCTGCAAAATGGACTTCCTTGCTTTTGAAGGGTTTTTTGTTTGCGAATACTCGATGTATCAAGCCATCGTCGCCAACGAACTTGATGCACTGATGTAGAGTTGAAGGGACAACACCATTCTCATGTATCCAGGAGCGTCTTATGAGTATATTGTAGCATGAAGGGGTCCTTATTGCATACACGGTAACTTCAGAAATAAGATCACCGATCTGCAATTTGAACCTGATTTTGCTGATAGGCCTTTGAGCGCTGCCGTCATATCCGAAGATGGATACGGACGTGTGACTCAGTTTGCTAGGTGGGATGCCCAGCTCTTTGAGTGCCGAAGTAGAAATGAGGTTGAGTGCATAACCTGGATCGATCTGAACTCTGTGTACTGGCATTTCTTTGACGTACCCCGTAAAGTACAAGGGTCGGTTGTGCTTTGTTTCGCCTAGGAGGAGGTCATCCTTGTCGAAGGCAATTATTGCACTTGCTGCTTTTTGTACCGAGAGGCATTCATTGCTTAATCCCTCAATTTTCTTCTTTTCTCCCTTTGAGGGAGTATTTGATTTTTTGACCCTATAGTCCATTTCAATTTGTAGGACTTGTGGGGCATGTTTGTTGACATCTGCATTCAGCCTTTGTAATTTTGAAATGAGACTATCATGAGTTTGTGGAGACATTCGTAATAAGACAAGGATGTGCAGACGTGCAGGTATGTGTTTGAAGTGCTCAATCAAGTCGTACTTGAAAGCCTCCTTCGGGCCTGCATTTTCATTATTATTGCCACTTGGGGCGCTTACATCTTGCTTTCCCGAAGGATTTACATAAGAAGAAGAGGGTTGATTGTAATTTTTGTGGTAATCCCGGCTAGAACGGGTACCTCTACCAACTTCAAGAGCCTCTAGAGAAGGGTCTTCTTTTGGAAGATCGTTCTCAGGATCAAGAGGTTGATCCTTTGCTGAAGACGTCTCTGAAACAGCATTGGTGTCTTCAGTAATTGTGTTGCACGGAGAAATTTCCGAGAACAAGTCCTGAACAGCAGCCGGCAACTTTTCTTTATTAGCCCAGACATCGCCCGTGAGATAGGGTATCTGGGACCAATTGACTGAGTTTTAATTGAAGAAGATTTCATTGGTAGAAGTTTCTTCAAGATGATCAATTGGGAGAGGCTTGAGTTCTGATGTCACAGCTTCAAGAGACGAGGGCCGAGAGGATGTTATCTCAGTGGAAGTCACCTGAGAGGATGTAGCTCCAGAAGATACGCTACCGGTTGGGGAGTACGTGTCTTCGGAAGCTTCAGAGGCACTGTCATCCTGAGCTATTGCATTGCAGGTTATCCTGACAGGAGATGCCCCCAGTGCAGACTGTTGGATATCGGACTCATCCTCAGATGTGATAGGATCATCGATCCAACTGTTTTCTCCATTTTCAGGAGTTAAGGGAGAAAGTTCCCGCTGATTTTCAGGGACTTCCAGTTTTGGATCATGACGAAAATTGATGATATCCTGCTCCTGCTCTATGGCAAGATGTTGCAAGATTCTTGCATATTCTTCAAGGTCAGGCATGCGAGCCAAATCTTCTTCGTCATTTGCTCCTTGTGGTTCGCCCAAGTTGGGTTCCACTGAAGCATTTGCTGGTGCTGGATTGACAGTGTTTTCTTGAACAGGGTCCTGGTCTTCTTCATCATCAGACCAAGATCCTTGTAGCTGCAATGGGTTATACCAGATTACTGGCATAAGATGAGACTCGGGAATCCATTCCTCGTCGGAGAGGTATTCTCTTGTTTCAAAGGATTCTTCCCACTCATCTATATCACTGGTAGTATCACTGGACTCATATCCGTTCATGGAGAATCCAACTACCGAGTTAAAAGAGTATGATGCCCCCTGCACATTTTCATTTTTGTATAGAGGTGGCATGAAATCATCAAGAGTTAATTTTCTTACCGCCTTGGAAGTTTTGGGAAGAGATTCTTCCGTCGTCCCGAGTGAAGCAGTGGAAGAAGTTTCTGCTTTTTCAAGGACTTCTTGTTTTAGTTGAGACTTCTGCTGCTGTTTGAGCTTGCGGAGTTGTCTCCTGGCTTGCCTTCGCTGTTGAGCGGTGGGCACGAGACTCATTGTTTTGCTGAGCGGTGGCTTGCCTTGGCTTGCCTTCGTCCCATGTTCCTTCAAGGTATCCTCTTCTTTTGCTTTTACGAGGATATCGTCCACGTCCTTTCTGGTAAGGGCGCGAGTCTCATTGTTTTCTGCATTACCCTCATCATCTTCATGATTCGGAGGGGTTTCATTGTTAGGTAGTGGATGCTGTAGAGTGAGAATCAGATTTTCCATCAAAGTCTCAATTCTCTGTTGTCCTTGCTCGAACTGCTGGATGCGTGCGGTTACATCATCATGCTGTGGAGGCAGCTCAGAACTTGTAGCCAAGACGTTCATCCCTTGGAATTCGAAAGAAGAAATCGTCCTGGTGACTCAGCTGGGACTCATTCTTCTGGATGAAGAATCTGAGGAATGGTTACTCCAATGTTCTTGGCTTGGAGGAGTCGAAGACTCTTCCAGATGTGTTCTTGTCCGAGAGACGCTGCGAGTCACTGGGCGTCTTACACTGATTTTGGTTGCTGACTTCCGGCGTTTTCTGGTTTTGCCCACCATATGAACAGCAACGAATTGGTCGGGTCTTTCTTTTTCGACCCGTTTGTTTGAGACGTGGAGAGTAGAACGCTGGGTTCTTTGTTTCTCGAGTCTCTTTTGTCGATATGCAGTGTGGCGATGCATACGACGAGCAATTTGAGCTTCAGTCAGCTCTGGTTGGGCTCTGGCGATGAAGGATGTAGTCCCTCGTGCGCAGCAGCCGAGTTTGTCTTCTTTGAAGCTGGGTAAGGACAGAATCTGGACGCGGTCCTTTGCCTGTCACAATGAAGACTTGAATTTTGCGAGCTCGGCCCCTGTTGAGATGAAGGGTCGACTCGCAGGAGTGCAGGCTTCATCATGTTTTTGCGTAGGCCTAATAATGCAGGATTTAATTTTGGGCTTGTAGGAGCAAGCCGGCTCATGATGATTTTTTTTATTTTTTGGGTGGAGGGTAGGTTTCTCCTCTTTCATGTAAGAGAGAGGGTAGAACCGATTCTCCTTGAGAGGGGCCAGGTATGCTGGCTTTGCAAATGTTTGGGACCTCCGTTGCTTTGGCGAAGATCTCGGGGACCAACTTTTGGTGTAAACCTGGTTTCTTGTGGGTTGAGGCTTCGTGGGAACGCCACGAGGTTCAGGCTTCTTGGTGTTCGCCCTTGGTGCCATTTTAGTGACATGTGGCGGGGCGGTTTTCTGCTTCTTGGCAGGTACAGTGTCTTTTGCGGGAATGGTCCCAGCAACCCGAAGACGATGGTCCGGGGAGTTGAAGTTGACCTAGTGTTTGGAGAGTTGTCGAGGGAGATGACGCTTCGGCAACTGGCAAGGCGCTTATGCTTGTTTTGGTTGTCTTGAAGCATAACCTGGTACTTGTTCTCATCGAAAGTGAAGGTTAATGAAGCTGCCATTGTTAGTTTTGGAAAACTTCTGAAACAAGATCAAATCCATTAGTAATCACAAGAATATGGTGATCGTAAATGGAGAATAACTATGGTTTTGTCTTTTCAAATCACTTGAGGGGACATGGCCCAACCGAAGGATGATGAAAAAGGCAAAAAGCCATAGAGGATACAATTGTTCTAAAATGCAAGTATGGTAGGCTCAGAGTGAGCGTTCCAGTGACTGCTAGAAGAAATTGTAGACCTTAATTCAAATTACCGAGAAGCAAGGCTCACTCGAGGTAAAATGATATAAGGTTGGAAATACAAATGTGTCGGTCGCGAATACAGTAGACCCGAAAAGGGCATACTAGCACCGCTAGGCACAAATGTTGCAAATCGCATCCTTGGAAAGGACACGAGATGGGATTTTTTTTTAAAGGTCAAATTTGGATTCATATAGGAGAGCAAATGGTGTTCCAATTCGAACAAAGGCTCAACATTTCTGCGAGCGCTAAATTCAGAAGGGAAGGAACCAGAATTTCTCGGATGTGAATCCAGTAATGACGGAAGTTTTTTTTGAAAGGTCAAGATTGAATTCATCAAAAAGAGCAAATGGTGTTCCGTTTCTAACAATGGCTCAACATTTCTACGAGCGCTAAATCCGAAAGGGAGGGATCCAAGATTTCTCAACTCTGAATTCAAAAGTGACGGAAGTTTTTTTTTTTTTTTGAAAGGTCAAGATTGAATTCATCGAAGAGAGCAAATGGTGTTCCATTCCGAACAAGGCTCAACATTTCTGCGAGCACTAAATCCGAAAGGGAAAGAACCAAGATTTCTCAACTTTGAATTCAAAGTGACAGAAGTTTTTTTTTTTTTTAAAAAGATTTTTTTTTTTTAGAGAATTTTTTTTGAAAGGTGCACATAGATTTCCAATTCGATCTTATGAAACCTTAGTAGATAGATCAGCCCCCAGGTAAGGGTAGGATTACTTAATGAACCCGTTTGGAGGACCCTTGCCTCGAACAGTCTAGCTGTCTCCACACTCTGGACAATGCTTTTGTTACATCTACTTTGGTCAAAGAAAGCAACCGGTGGAACCTTAGTGTTTTTTTTTTTTTAAATCTTTTTTTTTTTTTTGGAAGGTTTTTAATGAACTCGTCAAAGAGAGCGAATGGTGTTCCGATCCGAACAAAGGCTCAACATTTCTGCGAGCGCTAAATCCGAAAGGGAAGGAACCAAGGTTTCTCAAATTTGAATGCAAAAGAGAGAAAACTAAATTTTTGTGAATTTATAATTTTTTTTGAAATCGCAATTGGACTCATCAAAGAGAAAAGATGGCCCAATCCCCGATATGAACGATAGCTGCGAACATTTCTGTGAGCTATCAAGTTCAAAAAGGAGAGGATCAAAATTTCTCAAAGTTGAATCTTGAGAAAGAGAGATCATTTTTTTTTTTTTTGAAAGAATTTGAAATGAAGGTGTTTTTTTTTTTTTCAAATCCCAATTGAACTCATCAAAGAGAAAAGATGGCCCAATCCTCGATATGAACGATAGCTGCGAACATTTCTGTGAGCTATCAAGCTCGAAGAGGGAAGAATCAAAATTTCTCAAAGTTGAGTTTTTAAGAAAAAGAGATCGATTTGTTTTTTTTTTTTTTTTTTTTTTTTTTGAAGTGAGAAAGAACAATTGAAATCCCATCTCATGTTTTTTTTAAGATGCAAGAAGCAACATGGGCCACCAACTAGAAAGGAACCAAGTGATCAAAGCATCACGTTCTCAAAGTCAACGTGTCCCACCGGGTATGCCAACTTGATGGACCCGAAAAAGGGGGGAATCTTCCGTCCTCTCCCTCCACACCCCGGGGGCTGACCTGGGTCTCGACGGAGGAGGGAAGATCTCGGGCATCAACATTTTTGTACGGGTATGCCAGATTTACTTTCTACTTGGAATTTGGAATGGTGATAATCCGGAGATTCACCTTCACAAGTGGAAAGGAAATCAATCATTTTTTCTAACTTTTCAAATTGCATTAATATTAAGAATAGAGACAAGTTTGTTTTTTTAGAATGTCGTAGGAGGCGTTTTTGTTTGTTTGCCGTAAAAGGTGATTTTGCCGTGAAAGGCGATTTTACAAAACTCATCAAATGTGAAAGACAAGAATTGTGATTTCTTTTGTCTCTTTAAGAAATACAAACTACAATAGAAAAGGAAGAAAAAGGATCTAACTTCTCAGGAGATTGTGGGGACACGTTGAGATCGACGGTCGCAAGTCATGTATGGGCTTCGCCATCGGCCTTCAAATGAGAACATGTGATGCTTTGATTCTTTGGCTTGGCTCCTAACCTCGGTTTTTTAAAGGACAAGGACCAAGAGGAGGTCCTATATCCAATGAAAAACCCAGTAAACGGGCTGAAAAGCAGCGTTTAGGCCATGTTGGAGAAGGAGGTGACCTTGGGGGGGTGGCCCCCTAAGTGACGTTGATCACCTTGTGGTGCTTCCGGGAGCAAAGTAACAGAACCTCGTCTCTCTCTTGGATTTTCTGGATTTTCAGAGCTTGCACTTGGGATCTATTTTTCTCATTGCTTTCTTCTTGGAATGGACCTCATTCTATAGGCTTTTGGTAGCCATGAGGTGTTTATTGACATTGATGGCCATGATGAAAGAATTGATGAGGAGTTACAAGTTGATTTTGTAACTCCTTTTTCAAGCTTGTGATTGGCCGATGAAGGTAGTGGGCATTTAATCACCTTTATGCTTCATGATGATGGGAGTTTCATGGGTTTAATGCCATGATTGCTTGGATTTGTAACTCCCAAATGCTTGAATCTGATTGAGCCGTCCAAAATAATGAGTTAATGACCGCATTAAGTTGTCATAAATAGGTCAATTAACGTCATTAAGTGGTCGCCAAGGCATGTGAAGAGTTGCGGGCCGCGCTGCGCCTTTTGAGATTCTTCTTGCGATCATCACAGGTGGATCAACGCATTGTTTGATGTCGGATTGCGATGCAATTTCAGACATTCATTGATGTTGGCGGGCCGGTGACATCTGTCTTGTCGATTTCACGATTGGTCGGATAGAAAGTGCACTTTCTTGGTCAGCCGGTTGGCGATCTTGAGGCGATCGGTGCTGATTTCATGCTTTTGACGGCGGATCCGAGATGTCGACGAAGATCAGTGGTTTTCAAGCATCAAAATTTGGATTTTCCGAAGATCACAGAGGCCGGAACACCCGAAACGCGAAAAGAATCGCAAAACGGACGATTTGGTGCAAAATCCGGCGACCCGGATTTGCAGGGTCGCCGGGCGACCATGCACCCAGGGTCGCCCAGCGACCATAGGGCCTTGGCCCGTTTGGTCGCCGAGCTTCGTTTTCGGCCGTTTTTTCGTCTTTTTCGTTCCTTTTTTCTTCTGTATTTTTCTTGACATTTTTCCTCAATTATTGACTTCATTTTCTTAGAGAAAACTTGACGAGAACCCGCACGAAATCGGAGCACAAAGTTTCCCATTTTTCGGGAAAGCCGAAGACTTTGTAGCCAATTTTCCGTCAAGAGTCGAAACTAGGTCAAACGATGTCGGAAAATTGAGGTGAAGCTTCTTGAGCAGTGGATAGGACCAACCATGAGCTTTATTTGAGTTTTGAAGCCGTTTGGGGTCCCATCGATGCTTCACTTGATTTTGCTGCGGGGAAAATGCCGAGCTTTGATATGTGGTCAAACGATGTCCGATTGACCTGAAATTTGACAGGGAGCCTATTGGAGTCATTTTGAGACGTTCCATGGGCTCCATTTTGGATGTCATGGTCCCGGGTTGCTCCGTCGCCGGTAGGCTTGATTTTCTCTCGGAGCATCGAAACCTGGTCAAACTTTGTCGGAATGACCTAAAATTCGACGTGCAGCCTTTTGGAAGCATGTTGAGGCCACTCATGTATTTTTTTTTATGAGTGATGGCTTCGGTGGTTCCCACCGTCGGGTGGCTTGATTTTGCTGCTCGAGCATTGATGGAGGGTCAAACGTTGTCGGTTTGACTTGAAATTTGGCATGGAGTCCTTTGGAGACATTCTGGAGTCATCCGTAGGTTCTGATCAAAGGTTTGGCGTCTTTGATGATGTCGCCGCCGGGAGCGCTTGTTTAGCTATCGGAGCAATGAAGTTAGGCCAAACGTTGTCGGAATGGCCCGGAACCTCAGGTGTACCCCTCTTTTAGCTGTCTTGAATGATCTCTCAGTTTTTGTCTGATTCTGAAAAGATCTGATGCTTAAAGTAGCCTTGCCTGTTTTGTAGCAGGATGCAGCTTCACGAGGCTTCTTGATGTTGAGGAGACATAGTGACTTTTTTGGTGTCAACATAAATATCAGTTGATAGCCCATTAAGAAAACGCCTGATTTTCTCTTCTTCAGGAACTACTACTGTGGGAGCATACTTAGCCAATCTGGTGAACTGCTGCTCATATTGTCGCACTGACATGTCACCTTGCACCAAGTTATGGAATTCTCTCTTCCACGGGTCCTTGACATATTTGGGAATGAACTTATCCATGAAATCCTTGGTAAATGTGTCCCATGAATGTTCTTCAGCTACCACATTTGCTTGCACTACCATCTTCACTTAATTCCACCATTGGAGAGCTTTCCCTCTAAACATGTAGGCTGCCAAGTTAACTTGCAACTTCCGAGTACAGCGGAAAACTGTAAAGATTTGCTCAAGCTGCTCTATAAAGTCATCTGCTGCCATGGGATCTTCTGACCCATGAAACTCAAGAGCAACCCTCTTCCTAAATTACTCGTAGAGGTCATTAGGATCAACTTCCCGAGGAGGCATGACTACTTGAACGGGCTAGACTGCTCTGTCAGTTAATGCTATAATGTGAGCTTGGAATGCTACTCTATCATGATCTACTTTTTCTCTCTCAGCAGCACTTTCTTCTCATTCTTGTTGTTTCTCTGCAACTCGTTCGGCCTCAACTGCTCTTTGTTGTTCATTCTGAGTGGTCTGTGCTTGCATAAAAGCTTGGAATAGCTGACTAAAACGGTCGTATGGATTATTTGATTCAATCCCATGTTCCTTTTCCTAAGATCTGGTCATATGTTGTGCCATGATCTACAACAAAATAATGATGGGTTAGTTCCTATGAAACAATCTAACAAACAATTCTATAGACTTTACAGTTAGCATGTAAAGCCTATCTAACATAAATCTGAATCATCACCACATCCTATTGTTTCTGTCCATTATTAATATCCGAAGATCATGCTGGCTCTGATACCAACTGTAACGTTCCAAAAAATAAGAATTGGGGAAAAACGTACAAAAATTAAATCAAATTCAAATTCCTATGTTTACACAAGCTTCCAAAAGTAGACCCACAAAATTTCCAAAGCATGGTGAGTCAAAATAAATTTCATTAAATGCAATGGTAGCTTGATTCAATTAGAATTCAAGGTTCATAAAGGAGATCCAACACAAAAATCATATAAACATTAATACTTAAAGTTGCAGGATAATCTAAACAGTTACTAAATAAAGGTTTATCACTAAGAGAAAGTCCATCTAAGAATTTCTAAGATGACGTTCACTCTCATACTAACTCAGACGGCTCCAAAGCCATCTAGGGCATCCCACTCTGGTTCGTCAGTTGGCTCAAACATTTGAAACGTTTGATCATCCTCCGTCTCCTCGGTAAAGTAGGGCTCGGTACCTATGCACAAAATATTACAAAGTAAATAGCAAAAACATGATCATAATTCAAAATTAAATATGATAATGAGTTGACTAAAGACAAGTAAGATCATATAGGAGTAAAGACAAAAATATATAATAAGAATGAACTATGACATAAATCCAAATAAAACAAAGGGAGCAATATGATTCACACGGAGACAAGTGTCCCCGTTGAGAGTGGTCGACCCTACATAATCGAGAGAGCCCATCCATAACATCGATGGTTATAAACCGATCAAAATATCAGGATAACCTGTTTACATTCAAAGCAGATTATAAGTGATCTGGTCACATCGGTGATCAACCGTCCATATATCGATATGTAACCGTCCATACATGACCCACATAAACATAAATATATATATGCATAATAGACCCGAATAATAATGCTCCAATACAAGAGTCCTAAGTCAAAATGAAGTACTGGCAAATCCACATTCCAAATCATAGTCAAATCAACATACATAATTTGCCAAGCCACCTCATGGTCCATAACACACAATAGGGTATGCTTTTGAAGGAATATATAACCTAAACAAACATATGCATGCAAATACAAAGGTCAAGACATAGTTGCGAATCCATCCTAAGGTTAGATGTATATTCTCATACCTTTCAATATACAACGATAAATGCTAATGAACTAGGGACGTTACATCTCTCAACATTCATGGTGCATAGTCCCAATGAAGGATTACCAATAGAGAGGTATTGCCCCTTTCTCACTGGAATTCATGAAACAAAATTAGGTACTTGAATCCTATGTCCATAAGATACCGTATGCCCAAAGACGGTTCTTATGTCAAGTCCAGGTAGATAAATTAAGGTCATTAAATCCATATGAAGTCCCATACATGATTCCATAAATCCCCAAACGTACGAGGCCAACGTTCGAACGTTCAGGGTCTCGGGTTTTTGGCTCAGGGGCGAGCAGGCTCAAACATTCGAACACACAAGAAGAACATTCAAACATTCGACGTCCCTGTCATTTGGCACAGATGTTCGTGGATTCGCGCGTTCGAATGTTCAATGGCAACGTTCAAATGTGCTACGTCCAGAATGTTGGCTGAGTTCATACAACCACAGAAATTTGGGAGTTTTCCCCTTTTTCAACCATTTTTCTCCCTGTACAAATGGAGAAATCCCAATCCAACCAAATGTCCATACGAATCACATTATGTTGACACCAAAAAAGTCAATATGTCTCCTCAACATAAGAAGCCTCGTGAAGCTGCATCCTGCGACAAAACAGGCAAGGCTACTTCAAGCATCAGAGCTTTTCAGAATCAGACAGAAACTGAGAGATCCTTCAAGACAGCTAAAAGAGGGGTACACCTGAGGTTTTGGGCCATTCCGACAGTGTTTGGCCTAACTTCACTGCTCCGACAGCTCAACAAGCGCTCCCGACGGCAACATCATCAAAGACACCAAAACTTTGATCAGAGCCTATGGATGACTCCAGAATGTCTCCAACGGGCTCCATGCCAAATTTCAAGTCAAACCGACAACGTTTGACCCTCCATCAATGCTCGAGCAGCAAAATCAAGCCTCATGGCGGCAGGAACCACCGAAGCCATCATTCATCAAACAAAATACATGAGTGACTTCAACATGCTTCCAAAAGGCTGCACGTCGAATTTCAGGTCATTCCGACAACGTTTGACCAGGTTTTGATGCTCCGAGAGAAAATCAAGCCTACCGGCGGCGGAGCAACCCGGGACCATGACATCCAAAACGAAGCCCATGGAACATCTCAAAATGACTCTAATAGGCTCCCCGTCAAATTTCAGGTCAATCGGACATTGTTTGACCATATATCAAAGCTCGGCATTTTCCCCGCAGCAAAATCAGGTGAAGCATCGATGGGACCCCAAACGGCTTCAAAACTCAAATAAAACCCCATGGTTGGTCCTATCCACTGATCAAGAAGCTTCACCTCAATTTTCAGGTCATTCCGACATCGTTTGACCTAGTTTCGACTCTTGACGGAAAATCGGCTACAAAGTCTTCCGCTTTCCAGAAAAATGGGAAACTTTGTGCTCCGATTTCGCACGGGTTCTCGTCAAGTTTTCTCCAAGAAAATGAAGTCAATAATTGAGAAAAATTGTCAAGAAAAATATAGAAGGAAAAAGGAACGAAAAAGACGGAAAATTGGCCGAAAACGGAGCTCGGCGACCAAGGGGCAAAAAACCCTAAGGTCGCCGGCGACCCTGGGTGCATGGTCGCCCGGCGACCCTGGGTGCATGGTCGCCCGGCGACCCTGGAAATCCGGGTCGCCGGATTTTGCACCAAAGTGTCCGTTTTCCGATTCTTTTTGCGTTTCGGGTGTTCTAGCCTCTGTGATTTTCGGAAAATGCAATGTTTGATGCTTGAAAAAGACTGATCTTCGTCGACATCTCGGATCCGCCGTCAAAAGCATGAAATCATCACCGATCGCCTCAAGATCGCCAACCGGCTGACCAAGAAAGTGCACTTTCTGTCCGACCGATCGTGAAATCGACAAGACAGATGTCACCGGCCCGCCAACATCAATCAATGTCTGAAATTGCACTGCAATCCGACATCAAACAATGTGTGGATCCACCTGTGATGATCGCAAGAAGAATCTCAAAAGGCGCAGCGCGGCCCGCGACTCTTCACATGCCTGGGCGACCACTTAATGACGTTAATTGACCCGTTTATGACAACTTAATGCGGTCATTAACTCATTATTTTGGACGGCCCAATAGGATTCAAGCATTTGGGAGTTACAAATCCAAGTAATCATGGCATTAAACCCATGAAACTCCCATCATCATGAAGCATAAAGGCAATTAAAAGCCCACTACCTTCATTGGCCAATCAAAAGCTATGAAAAAGGAGTTACAAAATCAACTTGTAACTCCTCATCAATGCTCTCATCATGGCTATCAATGTCCATAACCATCCCATGGCTACCAAAAGCCTATAAAAGGAGATTCATTTCCAAGAGAGAGGGGATCATCATCGAAGAATATCGACATCTATCGACTTGAAGTTCTGCACTTCTCCCAAAGAAATCCAGACGAAGTCCTGCTGCTCTGCTGCAAAGAACACCACAAGGTAATCAACGTCCCTTGGGGGGCCACCCCCCCCCCCCCCCCCCCCCCAAGGCCTTCTCCTTCTCCAACATGGCCTAAACGTGGCTTTTCAGCCCGTTTACTCGGCTTTTCATTGGATATAGGACCTTCTCTTGGTCCTTTTCCTTTAAAAAAAGGAGGTTAGGAGCCAAGCCAAAGAATCAAAGCATCACATGTTCTCATTTGAAGGACGATGGCGAAGCCCATACATGACTTGCGACCGTCGATCTCAGCATGTCCCCACAATCTCCTGAGAAGTTAGATCCCTTTTCTTCCTTTTCTATTGTAGTTTGTATTTCTTAAAGAGACAAAAGAAATCACAATTCTTGTCTTTCACATTTGATGAGTTTTGTAAAATCGCCTTTCATGGCAAAATCGCCTTTCACGGCAAACAAAACAAAATGCCTCTTACGGCATTCTAAAAACTTGTCTCTTTTCTTAATATTAATGCAATTTGAAAAGTTAGAAAAAAGGATTGATTTCCTTTCCACTTGTGAAGGTGAATCTCCAGATTATCACCATTCCAAATTCCAAGTAGAATGTAAATCTGGCATACCCGTACAAAAATGTTGATGCCCGAGATTTTCCCTCCTCCGCCGAGACCCAGGTCAGCCCCCGGGGTGCGGAAGGAGAGGACGGAAGATTTCTTTCGGGGCCATCAAGTTGGCACACCCGGTGGGACTCGTTGACTTGAGAACGTGATGCTTTGATCACTTGGCTCCATTCTAGTTGGTGGCCTATGTTGTATTTTGCATCTAAAAAAATATGAGATGGGATTTCAATTGTTCTTTCTCACTTCAAAAAAAACAAATCTGATCTCCTTTTCTTAAAAACTCAACTTTGAGAAATTTTGATCCTTCCCACTTCGAACTAGATAGCTCACAGAACTGTTCGCAGCTATCGTTCATATCAAGGATTGGGCCATCTTTTCTCTTTGATGAGTCCAATTGAGATTTCATAAAAAAAAAAAAAAAGAAACACCTTCATTTCAAATTCAAAAAAAAAAAAAATGATCTCTCTTTCTCAAGATTCAACTTTGAGAAATTCTGATCCTCTCCTCTTTGAACTTGATAGCTCACAGAAATGTTCGCAGCTATCGTTCATATCGGGGATTGGGCCATCTTTTCTCTTTGATGAGTCCAATTGGGATTTCAAAAAAAAAAAACTTATAAATTCAAAAAAAAAATTCTCTTTTGCATTCAAATTTGAGAAACCTTGGTTCCTTCCCTTTCGGATTTAGCACTCGCAGAAATGTTAAGCCTTTGTTCGGATTGGAACACCATTCATTCTCTTTGATGAGTTTATAAGGTTCCACCAGTTGCGTTCTTTGACGAAAGTGGATTTAAGAAAAGCCTTGTCTAGAGTGTGGAGACAGCTAGACTGTTCGAGGCAAGGGTCCTCCAAACGGATTCATTGAGTAATCCTACCCTTACCTAGGGGCTGATCTATCTACTAAGGTTTCATAAGATCGAATTGGAAATCTATGTGCACCTTTCAAAAAAAAAGTTCTCTAAAAACAGAATCTTTAAAAAAAAAAAAAAAAAAAAACTTCTGTCACTTTTGAATTCAGAGTTGAGAAATCTTGGTTCTTTCCCTTTCGAATTTAGCGCTCGCAGAAATGTTGAGCCTTGTTCGGAATGGAACACCATTTACTCTCTTCGATGAATTCAATCTTGACCTTTCAAAAAAAATTTCCGTCACTTTGAGTTCAGAGTTGAGAAATCTTGGTTCTTTCCCTTTCGGATTTAGCGCTCGCAGAAATGTTGAGCCTAGTTCAGAATGGAACACCATTTGCTCTCTTCGATGAATTCAATCTTGACCTTTCAAAAAAAAAAAAAAAAACTTCTGTCATTACTGGATTCACATCCGAGAAATTCTGGTTCCTTCCCTTCTGAATTTAGCGCTCGCAGAAATGTTGAGCCTTTGTTCAGATTAGAACACCATTTGCTCTCCTTTATGAACCCAATTTTGACCTTTCAAAAAAAATCCCATCTCCTGTCCTTCCCAAGGATGCGATTTGCAACATTTGTGCCTAGCGGTGCCAGTACGCCCTTTCGGGTCTACTGTATTCGCAACCGACACATTTGTATCTCCAACCTTATATCATTTTACCTTGAGTGAGCCTTGCTTCTCGGTAATTTGAATTAAGGTCTACAATTGCTTCTAGCAGTCACTGGAATGCTCACTCTGAGCCTACCATACTTGTATTTTAGAACAATTGTATCCTCTATGGCTTTTTGTCCTCTTCATCGTCCTTGGGTTGGCCATGTCCCCTCAAGTGATTTGAAAAGACAAAATCATAATTGTTCTCCATTTACGATCACCATATTCTTGTGATTACTAACGGATTTGGACTTGTTTCAGAAGTTTTCCAAAACTAACAATGGCAGCTTCATTGACCATCACTTTTGATGATAACAAGTACCAGCTTATGCTGCAAGACAAGCAAAACAAGCATAAGCGCCTTGCCAGTTGCCGAAGTGTCATCTCCCTCGACAACTCTCCAAACACCAGGTCAACTTCAACTCCCCGGACCATCGTCTTCAGATCGCTATGACCATTCTCACTTCCCGCACAAGACACTGTACCTGCCAAGAAGCAGAAAACCACCTCGCAACGTGTCACTAAAATGGCACCAAGGGCGAACACCAAGAAACCTGAAGCCCATCGCGTTCCCACGAAGCCTCAATCCACAAGAAACCAGGTTTACCCCAAAACTTGGTCCCCAAGATCTTTGCTAAAGCAACGGAGGTCCCAAACATCTACAAAGCCAGCATACCTGGCCCCTCTCAAGGAGAATCAGTTCTACCCTCTCTCTTACATGAAAGAGGAGAAACCTACTCTCCGCCCAAAAAATAAACAAAATCATCATGAGCTGGCTTGCTCCTACAAACCAAAAATTAAATCCTGCATCGTTAGGCCTATGCAAAAACATGCTGAAGCCTGCACTCCCACGAGTCGACCCTTCATCTCAACAGGGGCCGAGTTCGCAAAATTCAAATCTTCACTACGACAGACAAAGGACCGCATCCAGATTCTGTCCTTGCCAAGCTTCAAAGAAGACAAACTCGGCTGCTGCGCACAAGGGACCACATCCTTCATCGCCAGAGCCCAGCCAGAGCAGACTGAAGCTCAAATTGCTCGTCGTATGCGTCGCCGCACTGCATATCGACAAAAGAGACTCAAGAAGCAAAGAACCCAGCGTTCTACTCTCCACGTCTCAAACAAATGGGTCGAAAAAGAAAGACCCGACCAATTCGTTGCTGTTCATATGGTTGGCAAAACCAGAAAACGCCAGAAGTCAACAACCAAAATCAGTGTTAGACGTCCAGTGACTCGCAGCGTCTCTTGGACACGAACACATCTGGAGGAATCTTTCACTCCTCCAAGCCGAGGACATCGGAGTAACCACTCTTCAGATTCTTCATCCAGAAGAATGAGCCCAAACTCAATCACCAGGACGATTTCTTCGTTCGAATCCCGAGGGATAAACATCTTGGCTACAAGTTCTGAGCCGCCTCCACAGCATGACGATGTAACTGCATGCATCCAGCAGTTGGAGCAAGGACAGCAGAGAATTGAGACTCTGATGGAAAATCTGATTCTCACTCTACAGCGTCCACCACCTAACAATGAAACCCCTCCGAATCATGAAGATGATGAGGGTAATGAAGAAAACAATGAGTCTCGCGCCCTTACTAGAAAGGACGTGGACGATATCCTCGCAAAAGCAAAAGAAGATGATACATTGAAGGAACATGGGATCAAGCCACCCTACCCTTTATGGATGGACTCGGTTCCGTTCCCTGCAAAATTCAAACAACCTACTCTCCAGACATATACTGGGAAAGGTTCAACCAGACAGCATGTCATCCATTTCAAAATCCTGACGGGAGCTATTGCGGATCAAGATGCCCTCAAGATTCGCCTCTTTGCAAGTACCCTAAAAGGTACAGCCTTTGATTGGTACTCCACTCTGCTGGAGAACTCCATCCAGAACTGGGCTATGCTAGAGACACGCTTCCTGACCCACTTCCAAGGTGAGGATCATCCTGTTACTATGGCTCAACTTTGCAGCCTAAAATAGGGAGAGAATGAGTCAACATACGACTTCATTCACAAATGGAAGGCAATGGCGTACAAATGCTCAGATGTCCTGCCACAAGCGTCGCTAGTCGACATCTGCGTAACAATATGAGAGCAAAAATTCGCTCCATGATCATCGGCAACAAATCAAAGAACCTGGGGGAACTCCCCGAAGCCTCCATGGAAGCTGAAATGGTGATCAAAGACCTCAATAGTCAAAAATCATCAAAGAAAGAGCCGACTGCTGTTACAACCTCAAAACCAAAGAAAAAGGAGGTTCTCAATTGCAGACTAAGTCACCTCCTCAGCAACCAAAGAAACCTGAAAACAAAACTGCAGGTAAAAGGCCTGAACTCTCTGATGCCCTCAAAGAACGTGTAGAAAAGAAATATCCGTTCGATGAAGATGTTGAAGAAATCTTTAAGGCTCTTCTAGTAAATGGCAAACTCATTTTACAAGAGCCCAAAAGACCGGGGGATGTTGGCAAAACCAATGATCCCCGATACTGTCCATACCATCAGATGATCTCACATCCTCTCAATCAATACTTCGTTGTGAGAGAAAAGATCAATGAGATGTGGAAAAATGGAGTCATAACCTTTGATAAAACCTATGGCCCCGCCTCTGTCAACATGGTGTCATGTCGGCAAACTTCAAAGTCACCGAATGAGAAGATCACAACTTCATTCAAGGTGATGAAAATGGCTCAAGCATCCCAAGAATTGGTTCCCTATCCAATACCATATGGACAACCTATATGGGTGCATCTCGATCTCCTAGATGATGAAAATTGGGAGATCGTCAAAACAAAGCCCACCGCTTGGCAGCGAAGGCAAGCCAAGAGACAACTCGCAAGCTCAAACAGTAGCATAAATCTCAACCAAAACAAGGAGTCCTTGAAAAAGCAGAAACTTCTTCCACTGCTTCACTCGGGACGACGGAAGAATCTCTTCCCAAAACCTCCAAGGCGGTATGAAAATTCACTCTTGATGATTTCATGCCACCTCTATACAAAAATGAAAATGTGCAGGGGACATCATACTCTTGCAACTCGGTAGTTGGATTCTCCATGAACGGATACGAGTTCAATGATACTGCCAGTGATATAGATGAGTGGGAAGAATCCCTTGAAACAGGAGAATACCTCTCCGACGAGGAATGGATTCCCGACACTCATTTTATGCCAGTAATCTGGTATAACCCATTACAGCCACAAGGATCTTGGTCTGATGATGAAGAAGACCAGGGCCCTATTCAAGAAAATGTTGTCGATCCAGCACCACTAAATGCTTCAGTGGAACCCAATATGGGTGAACCACAAAGAGCAAATGACGAAGAAGATTTGGCTCCCATGCCTGATCTTGAGGAATATGCAAGAATCTTGCAACATCTTGCCATAGAGCAAGAGCAGGATCGCATCAATCTTCATCATGATCCAGAACTGGAAGTCCCTGAAAATCAACGGGAACTCCCTCCCTCAACTCCTGAAAATGGAGAAAACAGTTGGATCGATGATCCTCTCACATCTGAGGATGAGTCTGATTCCCAACAGTCTACACTGGGGGCATCTCCTGTCAGGATAACCTGCAATGCAATAGCTCAGGACGACAGTGCCTCTGAAGCTTCCGAAGACACGTACTCCCCAACCGGTAGCGTATCTTCCGGAGCTACATCCTCTCAGGTAACTTCCACTGAGATAACATCCTCTCAGCCCTCGTCTCCTGAAGCTGTGACATCAGAACTCAAGCCTCTCCCGATTGATCATCTTGAAGAAACTTCTGCTAATGAAATCTTCTCCAATGAAAACTCAGTCAATTGGTCCCAGATGCCCTATCTCAAGGGCGATGTCTAGGCTAATAAAGAAAAGTTGCAGGCTGCTGTTCAGGACTTGTTCCCGGAAATTGCTTCGTGCAACACAATCATTGAAGACGCCAATGCTGTTACAAAGACGTCCTCAGCAAAGGATCAACCTCTTGATCCTGAGAACAATCTTCCAAAAGAAGACCCTTCTCTAGAGGCACTTGAAGTTGGTAGAGGTACCCATTCTGGCCGGGATTACCACAAAAATTACAATCAACCCTCTTCTTCTTATGTAAATCCTTCAGGAAAGCAAGATGTAAGCGCCCCAAGTGGCAATAATAATGACAATGGAGGCCCGAAGGAGGCTTTCAAGTACGACTTGATTGAGCACTTCAAACACATACCTGGACGTCTGCACATCCTTGACTTATTACGAATGTCTCCACAAACTCGTGATAGTCTCATTTCAGAATTACAAAGGCTGAATGCGGATGTCGACAAACATGCCCCACAAGTCCTACAAATTGAAATTGACTATAGGGTCAAAAAATCAAATACTCCCTCAAAGGGAGAAAAGAAGAAAACTGAGGGATCAAGCAATGAATGCCTTTCGGTACAAAAAGCAGCAAGTGCAACAATTGCCTTCGACAAGGATGACCTCCTCCTAGGCGAAACAAAGCACAACCGTCCCTTGTACTTTTCGGGTACGTCAAAGAAATGCCAGTACACAGAGTTCAGATCGATCCAGGCTCTGCACTCAACCTCATCTCTACTTCGGCACTCGAAGAGCTGGGCATCCCACCTAGTAAACTGAGTCACACGTCTGTATCCATCTTCGGATATGACAGGAGCGCTCAAAGGCCTATCGGCAAAATCAGGTTCAAATTGCAAATCGGTAATCTTATTTCTGAAGTCATCGTGTATGCAATAAGGACCCCTTCATGCTACAATATACTCCTTGGACGCCCCTGGATACATGAGAATGGTGTCGTCCCTTCAACTTTACATCAGTGCATCAAGTTTGTTGGCGACGATGGCCTGATACATCGAGTATTTGCAGACAAAAAGCCCTTCAATGGCAGAGATGTCTATTTTGCAGATGCTCAAATGTATAAAGATGGAAAAGAAGAACAGGAGGAAAAAACAATTCACTTTGCCGACAGTCTCCAGAAAGATAAAGGCAAGGCTCTTCAGCAATCATCGGAGGTAAACAAACCCTCCACCAAACTCAAAGTAAGCAGCCAAGCTCCCTTCGTCGTCTCCTTCAAATCTCCAAAGCCTTTGGTAATCACTACCAAAGTAAAGAAGACAAGACAAAAGACTGGGGGCAAGTTCACTGTCTCCTTTGTGTCTATTATACATGACACAGACTCGGAGTCAGAGTCAGAAGATGACACAGCATCAAGCCAAGCTGATACTCAGCAAGATCAGCCCACTCTCACTCCATTGGAGACACCTGCAGACATAGAAGATCCTACGTCTGCTTCCTTTGTTATTCCGGCAACTTCGCCAGAAGAAAAAGTGATTTACTTCCACAGATCAGGAGCATCTCCACTGAACTCTCTACTTGAACCCTTCCAAAACAAAGGTATGCCTCAGCTATCCCTGTATAGTCCAATGGCACAAGCTATCATGAAGAAAATGGGCTATGACGCTCAAAATCCGACTGGTTTGGGAGGTGGCCGTGGTATTCTCACACCATTGGAACCCACCCTAATCAAAAGTCAACCAGAAGATTGGAAAATCTACCCTCACAAAGGCAAGTCTTCATATGGGTTAGGGTATGATCCTACCGCTCCTATGAGACCGTTGACACCATGGCTGCAAAGTCGCTTTACCGACCAAGCCTCAACATCTCATGAAGACATCGATATCCCTGGATATCTCTTTGAGGAGACACTCGTCAAGGGTCCAGAAAGCTCCTCCAATTGGTATAATTTCTCTGATGATAAAGAGGAATTGCCCGATGATACAGACGAGCAGTTTTCTGACTCAGAAGAACCATCGTCTCCGAAAGAAGTACCTTACTTCAACCCAATTCCAGCAAATGATTGAGACCATCTCATTGCAAGCCTTGAGAAGGATACTAATCAAGAAGATTCATGGACAGAAACAGAGTCCCAGTCCGAAAGTGCCTCTGGCACTCCAGAAGGTCTTGTTGAGTTGGAAGCCTCTGAAAACATTGTGGAGGAACCACCTTCAAACCTTCCGACAGAAGATCCTGTCCAAAAGATAGACTTGGGAACATCTGATAACCCACGTCCTGTATTCATAAGCAAGAATATAAAGGATGATGAGTTACCCGAGTATATCTCTTTTCTTCGTGAGTTCGTTGATTGCTTTGCATGGTCTTATGCCGAAATGCCTGGCTTAGATCCCAAAGTAGCAGTCCACAAGCTCAACTTACAAAAAGAAATCAAGCCTATTACACAAAGCTAAAGAAGATTCCGTCCCGACCTGATGGACAAAATTGAACAAGAAATTCAGAAACTCAAAAACGTTGGCTTCATCCGCGAGGAACAGCATCCTGAATGGTTGGCCAACATCGTCCCTGTAACAAAGAAAAATGGGCAGATAAGGATCTGTATTGACTACAGAGACCTGAATAGTGCATGTCCTAAAGATGAATTTCCACTCCCCATACCAGAGGTGATGATTGACAACACCTATGGGTTCGAGCGAATGACGTTCATGGATGGATTCTCTGGCTACAACCAGATAAAGATGCATCCTGAAGATGAAAGGTATACATCATTTCGGACACCATTCGGCGTGTATTGCTACACTGTTATGCCGTTTGGTCTGAAAAATGCAGGTGCAACATATCAGAGGGCTATGATGAAAATATTCCAAGATATACAGCACAAGACGGTCGAATGCTATGTTGACGACCTCGCCATAAAAAGCAGAAGAAAAGAAGATCATCTCGAAGATCTTCGAGAAGTCTTCCTCCGACTTCGCAAACACAAATTGCGGATGAATCCACTAAAGTGCTTCTTTGGTGTCTCATCGGGTAAGTTTCTCGGATTCATAGTTTGCAAAATGACATGACGCAAGAAAGCAATGTCAAATTGAGACTCCAAGAGCTGGATAATCTCGATGAAAGACGACTTGAAGCTCTGCAAAGCATTGAGTTGTACCAAGCACGTATGGCAGGATCTTTCGACAAGAAGGTCAGGCAACGCGCTTACAAAAAGGGTGACTTAGTTCTTGTAGTAAAAAGACCCATAGTCTTTGCCCACAAATCCAAAGGCAAATTCGAACCAAAATGGGAGGGACCCTTCGTCATCGACAAAGTCTTCTCCAACGGTGCATACGCTCTTCTAAACATGGAAGGAGACAGATGTATGCTACCCATCAACGGCAAGTTCTTGAAGCGGTACTACCCTTGAAGACATCCTCAAACGGGTCAGAGTAATATCTACACGGCTAAAGCGTATTTCCAAGGTACTTGCTCGTCAAACCCACCCCTTTTGAAATTTTCATCTTTATGTTGAAGTTTCCAAAAAAAAAAAATTAAACAACAAAAACAACAATCTCTCAAAACAATGCTTACTTTCATCGTTTCATTGTTCAAAAGAAAAATCAATCCAAGTTTAGGAGCCTCTTCCCATACTTGACCAAAATTTTCGATCCTTAAACCCAAAATTCATGGTTTGAAACAAAAATCAGGACTTAGGAATTTTCACCCTAGACCGCCTCGGCTTTTACAACCGAAATGGTTTTAAGTCAAAATTTATGACCTTCGTGTTTTTAAACAAAAATTTTGGTTTTTAGAAACCGCGGGGAAGCGACATTCAGTCGATACTCGTAAAACCCAAAAAAAAAAACCGGAAGGATGCGAACCCCATTCGATACTTCAAAAACCCAAAAATCGCAAGGACGCGAACCCCATTCGATACTTGCAAATTTCAAAAATCGTGGAGGAGCAACAAACCAGTTGCTATCCACAACCCAAATTTCAAATGGTTTGAGAAAACCTCAAATTTCAAAAAAATCGCGGAGAAACGACATCAAGTCAGTACCCTCAAAACCAAAAAGTTTTGGGAAAAGCAGGGAAGCGACGCTTAGTCGATATTTGCACCCCAATTCGCGAGGAAGCGACATTCCATCCATACTCGCAAAACCTAACCCGCGAGGAAGTGACATTCCATCAATACTCGCAAAACCGAATGAGCAAGGAAGCGACATTCCATCGATACTTGCAAGACCATTCAGAAGGGAGCCGACATTTAGTCGATCCCTGCATTTTGAAAACCAAAACTCGGCTATAAACGCCAAAATCCGGCTATAAACTCCAAAATCCGGCTATAAATGCCAAAATAAACAAAAAAAAATTCGGCTATAAACGCCAAAATCGGCTTTCATGCCAACAAAACAAAACTTGGTTTTCAAAAAAAAACTCGACTATAAACGCCAAAATCGGCTATAAACGCCAAAAATCGGTTATGAACGCCAAAATTCGGCTATAAACACCAAAACTCGACTATAAACACCAAAATCCGGCTATAAACGCCAAAATCCGGCTATAAACGCCAAAATTCGGCTATAAATGCCAAAACAAACAAAAAAAAATCGGCTATAAACGCCAAAATCGGCTTCCACGCCATCCAAAATCGGCTCCTATGCCATTCCAAAAAATTGGCTTTCACGCCAACCAAAAACTTTGGCTCTCATGCCACAAACAAAAAAACTTTGGCTTTTATGCCACAAACAAAAGAAAAACCTTGGCTCTCATGCCACAAGCAAAATTTTGGCTCTCATGCCACAAACAAATTTGGCTTCCAAAATCCGGCTTTCATGCCATCTCAAAAAAATTTTGGTTCTAATGCCATTTGAAAAATTTTTGGCTCTCATGCCGCCAAATAAATTTGGCTCCCATGCCACAAACAACTTTCATGCCATCCAAAATTTGGTTTTCAAGCCATCAAAAAAACCAGGCTTTTTGCCCCAAAATTGGCTTTCATGCCCAAAACAACTCTTTGACAAAAGATTTTCACAAAATGACAACCTTTTGATCAAATTCTTAAACAAACATTTCCATCAACTTTTGCTCAAATTTATTTTCATCAAAAAAAAAATGATTTAAGTGAAAGGAAGTGGATACAAAAATATAGTACCAAAACTGTTTATACATGGAGGTACCAAAAAAAAAAAAAAAAAGAAAAAGGAAAGAGTTTATTACAACTCAGGAGCTCAATCCCACATGGTCTTCAACCAAAGGTTCAACTCCTCAAGCAGACCTTTGGCCTTAACTTCCAAAGTTTTTAGGCAACGTCCTTCAAAATGTCCCCTTAAAACGCGGCCGAATGCCGTGACCCATCTGCAGCACGAGGAAGTTCTTCCCAGAGGACCTGCCACTGCTCATGCTCCTGAGTCTTCCTCCGGACATTACCTTCAGCTTCCTTAACCTGGCGAATGAGAGTCCCTTCCTTGTCACGAGCCTCCATAATGGCGGTCCATTTGGCAGCAGCCTCTTCCTCCAAAAGATCAAGACGCTGCCTAACCTCGATGACCTCCTTATCAAGACGGTCCAAGTCTTGCTTCAGCCCCATGATGGATAACTCGGTAACGTTCTTCTCCCAAACGATCTGCCTCCGAGTCTTCGTGACCTCAGTCAGCTCAGCTTTGACTTTGCTGGAAGGTTTTATGAATATCTCATCAAAGAAGTCACCATCTGGGAAACTCTTGGTCTCAGTCCATTTGTTCCCCAAGGTGATGATCTCCTCAACAAAATCCTTGGCGCTTGCGATGTCCAGACCGACTTCTTTGCTATCAGTGAGGATGTCCTGCACATGCTTGATCATGCCAAAACCAGCTTCCAAATGACCTGAACAAAGAGTCTCAACCCATGAGCTCAAGACAGTCTTCAACACCTTCCTTGCATACTGAAGGTGCGGTGCAGATGAGGCTTCGCCATGTTTTGGTGCCCGACTGCCCACGTCATGCTCCATTGGAAGAGTAATCAATAAACTCTTTCCAATGGAAGAAGCCGACTCATTGAAAGTGGAAGAAGCCCCTACTTCTGGATCAGCAGCAGGTGTCCCCTGTTCTGGCTCTGAGAAAGACAGAGGAATCTCTCCTACTGCTTCACAATCTGTCAAAGAAAAAAAAAAGAAGAAAAAGACAAAAAGGTATGAATATAATCTTGTCAAAAATATATCAAGATTATTATTGCAAATATACCTGCTTCGACGACCGGCGGAGTACTCTCTGCCTCTTTGAGCTCATCCTAAGCATCGTCAAAAGTTGCGTCCATAGATGGCTCGAAATTGTCGGAATCCTCTGGCAAGTCAACTACATGTTAGCAAATGACAGCAAAAAAAGAAAAAAAAAAAAAAAAGCAAAAGGTGAAGGTTCTGGAACCACTCCAGAGTCCCTGGGCTCTTCCTCAGATGCCACGATTGGATCCGTCATCGTCTCATCGGCAGGAACCTCAGGCATCACCAGGTCATCATCCTCTGCAAAAAAAAAAAGAAGCAACGGATCAAAACAAAAACCATCACAAGAAAAAAAGGAAGGAAGAAACAAAAGGAAAGAAAGGGGATCATACCAGCTATCTCCTCTTCTCTGTTTCTCTTCTCCGGAGAATCGTCAGCATCCTCAGACACCTCCTCAGCAATGGTGAGAGGAACTTCAAGATCAGAAGGACTATCGTGCCGTCTCATGTTACGGCGTTGTCCTCTCCTCCTCTTCCCTCGGCAGGTCAATCTGCTGGACGATCCTGCCCCACTATCAACATCAGGCCTCCCACAAGAGTCCTCACTGGATGGTCTACTTTTCTCAGTAGACTCCATGGAAGCCTTCGTATGCTCTGCCTGTATCATAGCATCGATCTCAGCCTCCTCCTCCTCCAGCTGTCTCAGGACCTCACCTGGAATCCCCTGTGCAGCTCCTGATCTGATGATGTCCTCCCCGTTGAGAAAGCCTATCTTGTGCTTCTCTCCAGAAAGGAATGCCAAAACTTCCTCCCGACGGACACCATCTGATTTGCCAAGACTCTTCCCAGGAGATTGCTTAATATTGAGTTCTTTCTTGGAAAGCCCCCGGTACACTGAAAAGCTCTCCACGAACCACTTCGTGAAGCCAGCAGTCCGGAAAGTGGGCAGCTCAGGATAGGAAATCATGGCGGTAGTGTCCTCTGCACTGTAAAAAGCCCATGCATTTCTCGCATCCTGCAAACCTCAAAAACGCTTCACCATGCTCGAAGGCGCTCCAACAACGCCTTGAGAGAAGCCAAGCTGCAATGCAAAACGCGAACGGACATACGGTTGGATATCGACGAAAAGATGTCTGCGGTACACCATTGTACCAACCCGTATGTTGAAGAGCCACCTCTTCTCCGCGTCCGTCAAAGCATAGTGTCTTCCCGACCCTGCCCTGGTCGAATCACGGGAGACACCAAAGTCAAAAGCCTTCTTCCGCAAGCCCGGAGAAAGCTTCACTGAAGACTGCCCAATCTCGACGTCCCTAAATCGTCGGATCCTTAAACGGGCAGACAAAAGTGATTCGTGAACGGCTGTCCCTCTGCCAAACGAATCATAAAGGGATCTTCGTCCTATGCAACTCCCAAACGATGGAAGCTAGGACAGTGGTATACATACCACGAATAGAAGATGTGGGCAGAAAATACCCTGTTCATGGGAAGCCCAAGCCGAACCAGGAAAGCAGTAGCCTGCATTCGGTACACAAATAGGAGTAAAGAGCAGGTACCAAAGCAAGCCGCTCTCCAAACGCCATCTGACAAGCCGGAAAAATACAGTGCGGCCTGATGTGCGTCCCATCTCCTCCAGCAAAACCAGCCTCACCCAGCCAGTAAGTGAGGTAAACAGCGAGATGTCTACGCAACGCAATGTCAGGACAAATGGCATCCGTGCTTGCGAAGAACTTCGTCAAATCTTCTCGCATAGCAGCGATCTTCTTCAAACTTGATGTTTTAGCCCTAACATCCTGGGCCATGCCATCAGAAGAATCCCCGCTGTCAAAAAAGTTGGAGCTGCAACTTCTCCAACTGCTGCATCTAGCTTTCGTGCCCTCCTTCTCCTTCAAAAAATCATAGAAGGTGACGAGCTGAAAGTACACAAGCCTAGACTCCTCAGATTGCTCCTCAAGGACGCTGTCAATAGGCATAAACTCCTCATAGAGTTTGCCGAGGATAGGCAATCCGGTGATGGCGCTCAGTTCCTTCAAAGAAAAACCAATCTCACCATTCCTCACAATGAAGGTGTTGGTTTGTGGAAGGAATGACTCCAGCATGGCCATGAAAGCCTCATCGGAGAAAACGACGGTTTGCCGAAAAGCGCGAACCGTGTCAAAAATCTAGGCCTCCCGAAGAACGGCCTCACCAATCCTCAGGGTATGATCAGTCCATGATTCCCAGTTCGAGTCAGCGCTGAAACGGCCATGAAGTCGAAAAGGCTTCACCCAATTGCTGCCGTCACCCCGAAAAACGCCAAGGCCCACCGGTCTCAAATCAACCGATGGATGATTAGAACCTTGGTAGCCACTGGCTGGCATCAACATGTCCATACGGACAGGTGGCTTCTCTGCAAAACCGGAAGGTCCACCAACAAAAACCCCGGTCTTGATCACACTGGTCCTCTTCACCCAGCACGGAGGATCTTCCCTCTTAGGGCACGTGGGAGAAAGGCTCAGGATCGAGATGGTCCGGTCAAAAGACGACCGGGTAGAAATAGTTCTCTCCTCACCATCTGCTGCGTAAGAGAACTCAAAACATCTCCTTTGGTATGTCAAGTCGTCAGGGACTGCATCACCGAAGAAGAAGGTAGGCTTGAGCACAACACTCTGATCGTCCGTAACCCAAGGACGACCGCTTACCATGATCTTATAGAACTCCTCATCTTTGAGAGCAATCAATCGCTGTCTCATCTCATCACGATTGAGGGAATCGCATTCTTCCAAGTTTTTCTCCACAAACTGGACCTTCTCCCAAGCCTGCTGAACGGCAGCATTGGAAGATCTAGCAGACCGACGAGGTGCGTCAGTAACAGGACCCTTACCTTTGTTCGTTCTAGAAGAACTACCTGCAAAAGGTGGAAGAGAAAAGATCAATCAACATCAAAATAACAGAATTCTGCTACAAAAATTCTAACAAGATTTTGACTTGGTTCCGGGGCAATTCCGAAGAAAAGGAAAATACTCCGAAAAAGAAGGGAAGCCTAAAGATGAGCTCAACATCGCTGCGAGCTCATAGTCAGTGGAGAATTCCCAAAGAAGGCTCGAACTCAACATCGCTGGGAGAACGAGCCAATCTCATCAAACTTCCGCAAAATCTGGAAAAGAACTCAACATTGCTACGAGCTTCAGAATCAAAAAATTGCAAAACTTCCTCAAAATCCAGCAAGACCGAGAAAGAGCTCAACATCGCTGCGAGCTCAAAATCCTGATACTTGCAAAAGATTTTCAGGTATGCATCGTCATACTTCCAAATCTATTTACCAAAACTCATGCATCAAAAAAAAAATATATCATCATGCATTAGATGCTAGGAAAACCTTGACCAAATTTTGACCAATTCCAACCCAATTTGGTCGAAACCAATCAAAGTTTGTCCAAGTCAAAAATCATGTTGGCTTGACCTAGAGACTCTAGCCTTCTATCTTGATGCATCCAACAAAAAAAATGCATACATGTTGAAATCGCATAGCCTCATTATCATAGTGAGCAAACAAGGAAAAAGAAAAAGAAAGAGAGAGAAAAAAAATCTCAGCAAAAAAAAAAAAAATTTGGCCCACAAGCCGTGGCCCACTGCCACGTGGCAGTACGGTCAGGTCCGTACGGACCTATCCGTACAACCAGGAAAAAAAAAAAACAAACAGCAAAAAAAAAGGAAAAGAAGAGAAAAACGCTGAAAAAAAAAAAAGAAATCAGCTTGAAATAAAAAACAGAAAAAAAAAAGAGAGTACACGGTTTAAAAAAAAAAAAAAAAGAAAACCGTGGAAAGAAAAAAAAAAAGAGAAGGAAAACGTGCATGAAAAGAAAAAAAAAAGAGAAAGAAAAAAAAAAGAAGAAGAAAGAAAAGAAGAGAAAAAGAAAAATAGAAGAAAGAAAAAATAAAGAAGCTACTTCTACAATGGAGATTCTTGACGAGGAAGAAAACTTACTTGAAGCCATTGATGGAGAAGAAGAAGAAAAGCTTGGAGATCTTTGAAGAAGAGAAAGCACTTCTTGTCTTGGAGAGCACTCTTGAAGATTTCTTGCAAAAAGAAAGCAATGGAGTAAAAGCACTAACCCTCTTTGCTTTTATAGAAGAGAGCAAGCCAAAAGAAGAAACAAGGAGAAAGAAAGGAGGTAAGCGCTAAAATTTAGCTACTTTCCCAAAAAGAAAGATATTTTGAGAGAATCTTTCCACAAAAAGAAAACTTGAGAAATTCTCTCCAAGTAAAGATATTTTTAGATATTCTCTACACAAAAGAGATATTTTTAGATATTCTTTACAAATATGACACCATATGAGATCTAGGCCATCTCCAAAGCCTAAGGTCCCATGGGTTAGCCCATATGAGCCAGGTTTGACCACCTAGGCACCAAAATTGTCTTTTAGTCAAAGTATTCCTCTTACCAAGAGCAAAAAAAGAAAAGAGCAAAAAAAGTCCCATGCGTCTTTTGAGTTGATGGGACCATTCAAAAAAAAAGAAAAGAAAATCTCATGAGTTTCCAAAAACCAAACCATCCAACCTCATGAACCAAATTGAGCCAAAATCTTGAAATTGACATTTCACAAAACCAAATTCCGGTCCCCTAGCTCGCCACATACAGCTTGTTAGGTCACAAGACCAAAACCAAAATCAAAATCCAAAACCAACAAACCAAATCTGACCCCCCAACCTGCCACATACAGCTTGTTGGGTCACAAGGTCAAAATCAAAATCAAACCCTGACTCCCTAACCTGCCACATACAGCTTGTTAGGTCACAAGGTCAAAAACCAAAATCCAAAACCCAAAATACAAATACCCATGTCATTTTCAAAACTTTGCCTTGAGATGGTACGTGATCCCTCTCACTGCCATAAAATTCCCCCGGAAACTCAGAAGGCTAATCAAAAAAAAAAATGCTCAAGACTCTTGGTCAAGTTGGAATCTCTCCTCCAAGTTTCTTTTCGAGGCACATTGACTCCAAAAAACTACTCGTCGCTGTACCTCGAGGGGGCATTTGTTGACACCAAAAAAGTCAATATGTCTCATTAACATAAGAAGCCTCGTGAAGCTGCATCCTGCTACAAAATAGGCAAGGCTACTTCAAGCATCAGATCTTTTCAGAATCAGACAGAAACTGAGAGACCCTTCAAGACAGCTAAAAGAGGGGTACACCTGAGGTTTCAGGCCATTCCGACAGCGTTTGGCCTAACTTCACTGCTCCGACAGCTAAACAAGCGCTCCCGGCGGCGACATCATCAAAGACACCAAAACTTTGATCAGAGCCTACGGATGACTCCAGAATGTCTCCAAAGGACTCCATGCCAAATTTCAAGTCAAACCAACAACGTTTGACCCTCCATCAATGTTCGAGCAGCAAAATCAAGCCTCATGGCGGCGGGAACCACCGAAGCCATCACTCATCAAACAAAATACATGAGTGACTTCAACATGCTTCCAAAAGGCTGCACGTCGAATTTCAGGTCATTCCGACAACGTTTGACCAAGTTTCGATGCTCCGAGAGAAAATCAAGCCTACCGGCGGCGGAGCAACCTGGGACCATGACATCCAAAACGGAGCCCATGGAACGTCTCAAAATGACTCCAATAGGCTCCCCGTCAAATTTCAGGTCAATCGGACATTGTTTGACCATATATCAAAGCTCGGCATTTTCCCCTCATCAAAATCAGGTGAAGCATCGATGGGACCCCAAACGGCTTCAAAACTCAAATAAAACCCCATGGTTGGTCCTATCCACTGATCAAGAAGCTTCACCTCAATTTTCAGGTCATTCCGACATCGTTTGACCTAGTTTCGACTCTTGACGGAAAATCGGCTACAAAGTCTTCGGCTTTCCAGAAAAATGGGAAACTTTGTGCTCCGATTTCGCGCGGGTTCTCGTCAAGTTTTCTCCAAGAAAATGAAGTCAATAATTGAGGAAAATTGTCAAGAAAAATATAGAAGGAAAAAGGAACGAAAAAGACGGAAAATCGGCCGAAAACGGAGCTCGGCGACCAAGGGGCAAAAAACCCTAAGGTCGCCGGCGACCCTGGGTGCATGGTCGCCCGGCGACCCTGGAAATCTCGGATCCGCCGTCAAAAGCATGAAATCATCACCGATCGCCTCAAGATCGCCAACCGGCTGACCAAGAAAGTGCACTTTCTGTCCGACCGATCGTGAAATCGACAAGACAGATGTCACCGGCCGGCCAACATCAATCAATGTCTGAAATTGCACTGCAATCCGACATCAAACAATGTGTGGATCCACCTGTGATGATCGCAAGAAGAATCTCAAAAGGCGCAGCGCGGCCCGCGACTCTTCACATGCCTGGGCGACCACTTAATGACGTTAATTGACCCATTTATGACAACTTAATGCGGTCATTAACTCATTATTTTGGACGGCCCAATCAGATTCAAGCATTTGGGAGTTACAAATCCAAGTAATCATGGCATTAAACCCATGAAACTCCCATCATCATGAAGCATAAAGGCAATTAAAAGCCCACTACCCTCATCGGCCAATCACAAGCCATGAAAAAGGAGTTACAAAATCAACTTGTAACTCCTCATCAATGCTCTCATCATGGCTATCAATGCCCATAACCATCCTATGGCTACCAAAAGCCTATAAAAGGAGATCCATTTCCAAGAGAGAGGGGATCATCATCGAAGAATATCGACATCTATCGACTTGAAGTTCTGCACTTCTCCCAAAGAAATCCAGACGAAGTCCTGCTGCTCTGCTGCAAAGAACACCACAAGGTGATCAACGTCCCTTGGGGGGCCACCCCCCCCCCCCCCCCCCCCCCCCCCCCCCCCCCCCCCAAGGCCTTCTCCTTCTCCAACATGGCCTAAACGTGGCTTTTCAGCCCGTTTACTCGGTTTTTCATTGGATATAGGACCTTTTCTTGGTCCTTGTCCTTCAAAAAACTGAGGTTAGGAGCCAAGCCAAAGAATCAAAGCATCACATGTTCTCATTTGAAGGATGATGGCGAAGCCCATACATGACTTGCGACCGTCGATCTCAGCGTGTCCCCACAATCTCCTGAGAAGTTAGATCCCTTTTCTTCCTTTTCTATTGTAGTTTGTATTTCTTAAAGAGACAAAAGAAATCACAATTCTTGTCTTTCACATTTGATGAGTTTTGTAAAATCGCCTTTCATGGCAAAATCGCCTTTCACGGCAAACAAAACAAAACGCCTCTTACGGCATTCTAAAAACTTGTCTCTTTTCTTAATATTAATGCAATTTGAAAAGTTAGAAAAAATGATTGATTTCCTTTCCACTTGTGAAGGTGAATCTCCGGATTATCACCATTCCAAATTCCAAGTAGAAAGTAAATCTGGCATACCCGTACAAAAATGTTGATGCCCGAGATTTTCCCTCCTCCGCCGAGACCCAGGTCAGCCCCCGGGGTGCAGAAGGAGAGAACGAAAGATTTCTTTCGGGTCCATCACATTCATTACAAAAGGAATCCACATTTCCATTCCTAAATCACCTAATAACCCAAATATCCATTTCAAATCCCTAATCTACCGTTATCATTTAGAAAATGACAATTAAACAAACCTATATGCATTAGATAGGAATCAAAAATAAAAACACATATTTAATAGCAAATCATGATAATGTACTTGCCTTTCACCGGGGTTGAAAAAAATGCAACAGATCCTAACCAATACCCAATCCGAGATTAGCACGGCGCTCGATCACAATCCTAACACCAATTTGACGTAGAAGATGGGATAGAATGTTCAAATGAACAGATCCATTGTATTCCTATCCAAAACTTAACATTGGAAATATTAAGAAGATAACCTAAGAGTACAGATCTACTACTAGTAGTTTGAGGAGATGGTTACCTGTGATAAGAAAGTCGAATCAATAATGATTGTATCCTCTGATCTTGATTCTAATGGGTGGATACTAAAGCTGCAATAGCTTGGAAGTTAAAAGAGCAAGAAGACGAACCGGGAAACAGGAGAAGTTGCAAAGATAAGTGGATAGAGATAAGATGTGCGTTCGTAAAATAGGGATTAGGTTAAGAGAGGGAATATTCCTTGGGCTTAAGTCATTAGGTCAAAATTGCAGGTCAGGTCATCTACCCATTAACCCAACTCACCAATCCGCGTATCTAATCTAACGTATGCCCCACTTAATCCTAACCACTTAAATAACTAAACTATATTTAATTAAAATAATTATAACATTCTAATCAAAATATAATAAAAATATTAAAAGCGGGACCTGGGTCTTACAGAACACAAATAAAATAATAGTTCAAAGTCACATATGATACTCAATAAATCAAGCACTTATGTTTAGCAACCAAACCTGTAGCTCAAGTTCTTGTAAATTTGGGCAACTTCTAAGCAAAAATAACATTAGAGAGACCATCTCGGCATCATCCTAATCCAGGGTCATGGAAAGCTCTTTAAGATGGACAAACTGATGCTCGGTAGGCTCATATCTGGCAGCTGTGCTATCGATGTGTACAGGAGAAAATTGAAAGAAAAAAGAAGTTCAGAATCATTTCACTTCTGTATGAATTTTTGTACACAATTTATAGGATTCAATAGATTTGAAATTTTGGCAAGTTAGCTTGCCAATCTGTTTTGTTTTGAATGGGCACCAAAGGAAAGGGGGCAAAATAAAAAAAAAAAAAAAAAAGAGAACACGGACCCCAAATCCCTTCCTGAGGAATTTGGGCAGACAAGAGAAACGGGGCTTGATCCAGTCATCTGTAAACTGACCTTGAAAACTTTTGCATTGCAAATAAAATAAAGACTCTTGATATGAGTCAAATTTATTAAACTCTTAACGAAATTGACAGCTTCATCCTTCTCCCCGTGATCAACCTCTTGCTCTTCCGCTTCATCTCTTCACGAATAATTCAGAAAACCACGCTTCATACAGGGGGCATTGATCAAAGAAAAGCACATTGGTTTGTTCATTGTGATATTCAAAGATGAGAGATTCGGCGCTCTAATTCGAAAGTCGCGTAAATCCACACACTCGAACAAATATAGACGCTTAAGATTGGGACAATGAGAAACCAAAATCTCAAGTTGACTATTGGTAATTCTGACTTGAGAGAGAGAGTGAGTGATCGAAGGTTAGTGAGGTCTTTAAATTGAGATGGAAGCAGGACAAACAAGTTTGCAATTTCCAGCCTCTTGAGGGACCGAAAGAAGCATAGTTTGAGTGAGAGTGTTTTATCAGAGCGTCCCACATTTTCAAGGGTCAATTTCTGGGTGCAGTGTTTTTGGAGGGGTACAAGGAAGTTGGCCATATGGAACGGGGAGCCGAAGTTGAAATTGAAAACGAGCAAGCTGCACGTGTAGATAGGAGCCCGACGAAAGTTGAAGATTAGGTAGAAAATCGATACATATTTATCAAGTAGTTGATAAGGGTGAACGTCGGGCATGTATGTTGCTAACATGTTATACAAGTGAGATGAGGGATGGAGGCCCAAAGATATCTCCATCTCTTGGATAGAATAAAGGTTCTGACTGCTTCTACTGAAGGCATGAGAGAGAGGATAGTTGTTAGGATGGGATCTGAAAAATTGCTGATTGGGTCATTCACTAATTCTTCTCCTCCTCTCAAACGAGCACATGCAGTTCTGATGCCATTATTTTTAAGCTTGTCTAATCTTTCCCAATGTGATGATCTGATCAATCAAAAAATCAACAGAGTTTTTTTAATACAATCAAAGAAACGCTAACCATAGAAAATAAAATAAAATAAATTGTATACATTCATTCTTTCAGGAACTGTGTGAACAAGAAAATAGCATTAAATGCAAAGGGTTGAAATTGTGGGTTGTTTTAGAGTAAGAACTAAGAAGATTGAAAGGGGTTTCGGGTTTTACTTTTAATTTCTTCTTCTTTTTCTCCGCTTGCAAATCCTAGAGCAGCAGGGGTTTTTCACAGATTTGGACTCTCGTTGCTAAAATCTAGGCCGCCTGCTCGTGTCGATGGTGAGGTGATCGGTGATGCTCAACAATATATATATATATATATATATATGTATGAAAATTCTAAAAACCAACCCACTTTTAAAATGCCCCTTTTTTCCGCCACTCTATTTTTTTTATTTTTCCATGGGGCCTATGTTGAGTCTATCTAGTCTTTTCACACACACTACCCTACCATAAATAGTCACAAGTCCAAGTTTGACACTCATTCAACTTTTCATTACCGTTGGATTGAAATCATAATAAAATGATGCCTCTCTAAACTATTAAATTTTAGGGTAATGGATTAAAAGGTCAAGATGATCTTATGGACTCAAGATTTTGCAAATAAGTAGGCCTCATATGGATCTTTTCATCCAATAGACTTCCATAATCATCATGCATCCAATGGGCCCAACTAGGAGGGGTGTTTTCTCCTAAAAATCTCCTGGGCGCTGTGTAGCGCTGCCTATATATATATATACATATGGGAAGTGCTACTATGAGAGACACTCTCATCAACTTGGTGAGAGATGGGTGGGGGCCCTCACATTTAAGTTAAGGGTCCTTGCATTTAAGTTGGTGAGAGTGGATATGGAAGTGAGGGCCCCCACCCATCTCTCATAAAGTTGGTGAGAGTGTCTCTCATAGGAGCACTTCCCTATATATATAATTCTCTTATGAGAGATATCTCTCAACTTATATGAGAGATAGGGGTAGAGGCCCTCACATTGAAGTTGTTGGCATTAGATATAGATGTAAGGGCTCCCACCCAAACTCTCACTTTTTAAGGTGAGAGATATCTCTCATAGAAGCATCTCCATATATATATATATATATATATATATGAGATAATTAGCCAAAAGTCCATCAGCAAAGTCTTGTAAGGCCTTCAGTCCAACAACTTTCTATCTTAGGCCTATACTACATACAGCTGGACATATTTTGGGGAGAAGTCCCTAGATACTCCACATCAGACATTTTCATGACTAATTTGCCCTTTCAACTGTTTAGGCATAAAATTTTAAATTTTAAAATTTCAAATCTTTCATTCCCCTTCATTCATAGGGCAAGGTTCTCTCTCATTCGTTCTACTTAGAGGTTGGGATATGGCGAATTTAGCACGGATCCATCCTGCTAGAGTGACACAGATCAAAGGTGGGCCACTGCATAGATCTGCTCTCGTTGTAGGTTTTGTTGCAGAACCTTGATTGCAGAGTTCTGCTTGGCTGAATCAAAGACAACGAATGGAGAAGGAGACCTATTGAAGAGCAGAGGGGATCCGGGATCGCTGCCTGTTTCGGTTGATGCTTGCGCCTTGATTCGTTCTAGAAGGAAGAGGGCTCTGCTACTCCTCAACTCACTACAACAAAAATCATTTTTCGCGACGCAAATATTTTTCTCAGAAAATCCGAAAATCATTACCTAATATATTCTACAACGAAACCATTTTGGTATCCAGTTCGTCGCCTATTAGGCGTCGATGAATACTTTTGCCAACGATCACAACTAATCGTCGCCAAATATCAACTTTCTGCGACAATAACTGAAATTTTTGGTGACATGTTATCGTCGCCAAATACCAATTTTCTACGACAACACGTTATGTCGGTAAAAAGGATATTTCTTGTCGGCAAATATCTATAATTCATTGAAAAAATGGACAAAAAATGGTGAAAAGGAATTTGGCGACAAAATGGAGTTGTCACTTAATTTTATCTTTTACCGACAAAACTATATTGTCGCTAAATAGTGTATGAATTGCCATAAGTTATAATAGGCGACAAATTAGTTTTATCGCACATAGTTTGTAGACATTAGGCAACCACCTTAATTCGTCACCCAATATTTAACCTTGCCACAAATTCTCTTAGGCGACAAATTATATACGTCGGGGATAATATGCAAAGATATATTTATTCTTATTAGGCGACAAATAAAATTCGTCGTTAAAAATAATATATTTATTTTATAAATTACTGCCTACCACCTCAAAAACCTCCTTTACACTAAAAATAACAAAACCTCCTCATTCAACTAAAATAAAATGTATAATAAAACCTTCCCATTCAACAAAAATAAAATGTACAATAAAACATGCTCATTCAACTCAAACAAAATGTACAATAAAACCTACTCATTCAACTCAAATAAAATGTACAATAAAGTCTGCTCATTTAACTAATCAAAAATGTACAAAACGTGCTCCTTCAACATATTAGGAAATATATAACTATTAAATCCAACCCACAAGTTTAGCCACATCATCGTTACTAATTCAAGTAAAAATGTAGCATCCAAAATAGTGTAAGTACAATATTCTTATGAAAAACAAAAAGATGTTCAAGCAATTGGCCTCTATTACATTGATCTCCAGTCCCAACCTGTGGTAAAAAAAATATCATGAATTAAACATGAGAATCAAAAGAAAAGTAAGTGAGACAAAATAAAAGCCTAGGAAAATTAAAAAAATAAAAGTGAACTTGAGGCAAAGCAAGTTGATTCAAGATCACAAACCTGAATCACTATCCTAACAGTTAATATGAGTATGTGATGTCCATGGTGAAATGGAAGTTATACTGATGCAATGCCTGTTAAACTATTATTAACATGAACCCTAAGATCGTGACCAACATGATAATCACGTGTAGGATTTAATCTTAAATAAATTAAAGAGTACCTCCAGACATCCTGACGCAGAGAGCTTTCTGATCCTGCAGTCTGGTGCTGTTGCTGATTGATGCTTTAATCCGTCGAGGAAGAGGCTAAGTGAATGGTTTCGGTTTCTCTTCCCTTGCCTATAAAACCTAATGTTTTGATTTTTGTGTACCCCTTTGTGACGGATGAAAGGGTTTGTTTTATAGGTGGAAAGAGGACCGAATTTCCAATTAGGGTTTCCTTAGACTTAATCTCAACCATCCATCAAGGTAGAGAATATTATGGAATACATCTCATTAAGAAACCTTTTTGAGTAAGAAACATTTTTGAGTAATTAATAGCATATATCCTATGAAACCGGATTTCCTATAATGACCACAATTCGGGGAAGGAAAGGACTTGTGGTCCAAGTAATGGACTTAAAGATAATTTCCTTACAGTCTCCCACTTGGTCGATAGGAAGATCCTTTAGTGTTTTTCATTTTAGGAATCATAAGGCACGCATGATATGCTAAACACTTCTTTAGTCGATTATCATAAGTGTCTTGGCTAATTCGGTGGTCAATGGGAGTCATGGCGTGTACACATTATTTTGCAACATGCTTACTTCCATGTACTACAGCATTGACAACCTGCATAACTAGACCGTAATAGGAGATATACATAATGGTCTCATAATGTCTATGGTGAAAGACTGTTTCTATTTATCATTCATCCAAACATAAGTATGTACACAATGGAAAAACAGAAATAGCAGATGTAGAGTTGCATTAAGAGCTCAATAAATGTCAAATATAAGTACAGAAATAAAAGGCAGAAAATATAATTAAGAACTATCTTCAAGACCCATGCTTTCAGTATGTCCTTCAAAGGTCTTTGGAGGTAGTCCTTTCGTGAATATGTCTGCGACCATGAAATCTGTACGTATAGACTCAATGACAAATTTCTGTAAGCGAACATCTTGCTTCAGTGATAGATATTTAAGGTCCATGTGTTTGGAGCCCTTAGATATCCTGTCGTGCTTGGAGAAGAAGGTTGCGGCTTCATTGTCACAGTAAAGGGTTAATGGCTTAGAGATGAAATTCAAAGCTCCAAACTGAGAGATAAAATTATGCAACCATGTTCCCTGAATTGCAGCCTCGTAACATGCTACATACTCAGCCATCATGGTGGATGAGTAAAGCAACTAGGATTTCTGGCTTTTCCATGATATTGCACCTTCACATAAGAGATACACATAGCCAAGAGTGCAAAGTCTGGTGTCGAGACATCCAACAAAATCTGAATCTGAATAACCAGTCACCTGTAGGTGACTTGATTTTCTGTATGTGAGCATGTAATTCCTTGTTCACTTGAGGAATCTCAGTACTTTCTTTGCAGCTTTCCAATGAGCGATTCCTGGGTTACTCTGAAATCGACCGAGCATGCCAACAACAAGACTAATGTCAAGTCTAGTACAGACCTATGCATACATCAATCTCCCTACAAGAGAAGCATAAGGATATTTTTCCATTTCTTTAAGTTCCAATTTGTTCTGTGGACACTGCGAAAGATCAAGCTTGTCTCCTTTATGCAGTGGAACATGACTAGAGGAACATGTCATCATGCCAAATCTCTCTAGAACTTTGTCAATATATGCTTTCTGAGACAATCTCAAAATACCAAGTGACCTGTCACGGAATATTTCTATTCCTATCACATAGGAAGCCTCAACCATATCTTTCATTTCAAAATTCTTAGAGAGATAATCCTTTGTTTGATGTAATAAACCAAGGTAGCTGCTAGCCAGTAATATGTCATCAACGTACAGAACCAAAAATATGAACTTACTCCCACTGATCTTGAGGTATATGCAAGGGTCAACTATGTTTTTTTTGAAATCGAAGTCAGTAATTATTTCATGAAACTTTGGTACCATTGCCTCGAAGCTTGTTTCAATCCATATATTGATTTCTTAAGTTTGCAGACCATGTCTTCCTGACCTTCAATGATGAAGCCTTCAGGTTGACGTATGTAGACTTCTTCTTCCAAGTCTCCATTAAGAAAGGCGGTTTTCACATCCATTTGATGTAACTTGAGGTCATAATGAGCTACTAATGCCATGATAATTCTAAGAGAATCCTTCCTTGACACAGGGGAAAAAGTCTCAGTATAATCAATACCTCTTTCTGATTGAAACCTTTGGCAATAAGTCTGGCTTTATGTCGTTCAATATTGCCTTTGCAATCGCGTTTGGTCTTAAAGACCCATTTACAGCCAACTGGTTTGTGTCCTGGAGGCAATTGAACAACTTCTCAGACTTAATTTTCATTCATAGATTTCAATTCATCCTTCATGGCATCAATCCATTTACTAGAATTAACATCTTTAATGGCTTGTGAATAAGAAACAGGATCATTAATTATCCCTTCTTCAGATTCTACTTGATAAAGCATGTAATCATCGAAAATAGCTGATCTCATTTATCTTTGAGACCTTCTTAATGCTGGTTCCTCTGGTGCATTATCCATATGTTCATTGACGATAATCTCATGATGGAGTTGTTGATCATTTATTGGATTTTCCTCATTGTTAAATGGTTCAACAACGGGAGGATTTCCAACATCTTTCGGAATGGAGGGTAAAGGGATAGGTACCCTGATTTCCTGAATGATCACATCTTGAGGTTTAGTACTCCCACTGATTTCGCCATTCTCAAAGAATCTAGCATTACCGGTGTTAACAATTCAAGTACTATGGTTAGGGCAGTAAAACCTAAATCCTTTGGACTTTTCTGAGTAACCTATAAAGTAACCACTGATTGTTTCAAGGTCCAATTTCTTTTCATGTGGATTGTAGACTCTAGCCTCAGCTGGGCAACCCCAAATTTGGAGATGTCGTAAACTAGGTTTCCATCATTTTCACAGTTCAAAAGGTGTCTTTGGAACTGTCTTACTGGGAACTCTGTTCAAGATATAAACAGCTGTGCGTAGAGCATCCATCCACAAGGATATAGGTAAGTTAGCATGACTCATCATGGATCTAACCATTTCCATATATGTATGATTTCGCCTTTCAACTACACCATTCTGCCATGGAGAACCAGGCGCTGTGTATTGGGCAACAATTCCAAGCTTTTGGAGAAGTTTTAAAAAAGGTCCAGGATGTTGTCCTATTTCGTCATACCTTCCATAAAACTCACAACCTCTATCTGACCTTATGATTTTCACTTTGTTGTCTAGTTGCCTTTCGACTTCAGTAATTAACACTTGTGCAGCATTCACAGACTGAGATTTGTCATGCAACAAGTATAAATAACAGTAACGCGAGTAATCATCAATAAAGGTAATGAAGTACTTTTCTCCTCCAAAGGTTGGAACATCAAAGGGTCCGCAAATGTCTGTATGTATAATTTCAAGAAGCTTAGTACTTCTTGTGGCCCCTTTCTTTGTGTGTTTTGTTGTTTTGCCTTTAATACAATCCGCACATACTTTAATATTAGTAAAATCTAGATCTGAAAGGACACCATCTTTTACTAATCGTTTGATTCTTTCACTGGATATGTGACCCAGTCTTTTGTACCACAAGAGATAAGAGTCGTGTTTAGATGACTTTCATTTTGTTTCCTTAGAATGCAGGGTAAGTTGGGTTTCAGCAACTTGACTATCAAGATGAAACTTGTATAGCCCATCAATCAAAATTCCATAACCAATACGAATAGAATTTTTAAATAAACTGAAATTACCATTTCCTACTTCAAACGAGTAACCAACTTTATCAAGTGCGCTTACAGAAACCAAATTACTGGAAAGAGATGGAACATAAAGAGTTTGACATAAGTCTAACTGATAACCGCTATCTAAAACAATACGAAAAGTTCCAATAGCTTCAACTGGAGCTTTGTCTTTGTTTCCCATGAAAAAAAAGCTCTCACTTGGGTTTATGGTTTGGATCGCAAGGAATCCCTGCATTGAATTGGAAACATGAACATTAGCACCAGTGTCAATCCACCAAGTATCAGAAGAAACATAAGTAAGATTTGATTTGAAATAACTTACGAAACCCATAGAGTTACCTTTCTTTTCGAACGATTCTTTACGTTTAATACAGTCTGCCTGAAAATGTCCAGGTTTCTTGCAAAATTTGCATACGTTTTCCTTCTTTTTCTTCTTGGGGTTCTGACTAGCCTCATTAGATTTGGGTGGTGCCCTTTTCTGGCCTGAATTATACTTTCTCCCAACTTTGTGTCCAGCTCCTTGAACGAGATGAGCTATTTAAATTCCTTGTTGATTCAGCCTGGCCTCCTTTGAACCAGTTTGTTAGCCAATTCATTCACTGTCCACTTGTCCGTAATAGTGTTGTAGTGAATTTGGAAAGGCTCGTACTGAGGAGGTAAACTATTTAGGATAAATTGGACGAGAAAAGCCTCATCCACTAATAATCCCAAATGCTTTAGTTTAACTGCAAGGTTGGTCATCTCAATGACATGTTCATGCATTGATCTAGTGCCATCAAACTTCATGGTTGTAAGATCTGCCATTAGTTTCCCAGCAAGGGATTTGTTTGCAGTCTTAAACCTATCTTCAATGACCTTCATATAGTCCTTAGCATTCTCAGGTGTAGGAAGGGATGTTTTTATGTTGGTGGCAATAGTCATTCGCAAAAACATAGTGCTTAGTCTGTCAGACCTCTCACAAGCATTAAAGAGGGTCTTTTCCTCAGGGGTACTTGTTTCAGTAAGTGAAGCTGGCTTATTTTTACAAAGAGCTATATCCAATTCAAGTACCCCCAATGTGAACTCAACTTGCTCTTTCCATTCTGAGAAGTTGGTTCCATTGAGCTTAGTAACAGAAGTAACATGCGAAGTCAGATTAGTGGTTGCAAGAACTGCAATAGAGATACAACAATAAGGCTTTAATTAAAATAAGACAACACATGCATAATATATGAATATGAACGACATAAAATTTAGGTGCTCCTGTGTGTAGTCACCATAATTTCTACACATTATACCATCTAAGGTCGTCATATTCAAGGTGGTGTAAATGAGTGATGTTACTCTGAATTAGCACAGGTAAAATATCTTTGGTCTACATAGGAACAAACACTCTTTAATTATTGTTCAATCGTATGAATATAATCCACCTGTGAGCGACTAAATGCTTCATACCCTTTTGAACAATATGTAATGTAAACATCATGATGGTGCTTTTAGGGCCAAATTTCAGTGTTAAATTGTCAGGGTCACTGTGGTGAGACCTAACCCTAAGCATACGGCTTTGGTGATAAAAAAATGGCTTAATATGAATATAAACATTATATATTGCATGCATTCATGATAGATCATTCGTTATATGAAAAGTACTGATAAAGAAGGCCAAGCCCCGGAGGGCTGTCCTCCGGCTCTTTGGGGCTGTAAGCCCCATGCCCCTGCAAAACAAAGTCAGAACGGATCTATATTTGCCGATTATGGCGATGCATAGTTATCCTAATTAATGGACGATCATGTGTTCTAAAACCATGCTCTGATACCACATGTTAAACTATTATTAACATGAACCCTAAGATCGTGAGCAACATGATAATCACGTGTAGGATTTAATCTTAAATAAATTAAAGAGTACCTCCAGACATCCTGACGCAGAGAGCTTTCTGATCCTGCAGTCTGGTGTTGTTGCTGATTGATGCTGTGATCCGTCGAGGAAGAGGCTAGGTGAATGGTTTTGGTTTCTCTTTGTACCCCTTTGTGATGGACGAAAGGGTTTGTTTTATAGGTGGAAAGAGGACCGAATTTCCAATTAGGGTTTCCTTAGACTTAATCTCAACCATCCATCAAGGTAGAGAATATTATGGAATACATCTCATTAAGAAACCTTTTTGAGTAATTAATAGCATATATCCTATGAAAACGGATTTCCTATAATGACCACAATTCGGGGAAGGAAAGGACTTGTGGTCCAAGTAATGGACTTAAAGGTAATTTCCTTACATTGCCCACAAAGTATGAAGAATGCAGAAATTCAAACACCAAACAACACAACATAAAAATAAATATAAAAAAAAGCCTCACGAGAGTTTACTCTAATCTAATAACAGAAATCTCGGTAAAAATGATGGCCTCTCTACCAACCCATTTTACACAAAAGAAAAGGTAACTAAAACCACTCAATCTCTTAATGCAGGTGAAAATGCAAGAAGGGTTCAGTAACTTAGAATCCAAAAAGATAAATTCACTAAGAAAATGAGGCTTATGAACAGCGGAAAATCCTCCTTCAGTAACAGTAACAACTGAGGGCACCCACAAAAAGAGAAGAAATAGACCCATCGATTCCTCAATGCTTCAAGAGAAGAAAGCTGTGATATGTAGATAATATTCACACAGATGAGTGAGACCCAAGTAGTAAATGAAATCTGAACAATGGCAAGGAGAAATTCCGAAGACAGAGGAAATGAAGAAGTAACAGGACAACAAGAAAAAAAGAGAAGGGTATTGAGGAGTTCAAAGATATAAATGTTTTCATATTGGGAAGGTTTTGAGGAGTGCATTCAAGTTAACAAGGTAAGAATGCATTTCCATGTTTCCTCTTCTCTGTTTCTTTTCTAATACAATTTTCACCTTAAAGCAAAAAAAAAAAAAAAAAAAAAAACAGGGGAGCATCAACTGCAAAGTTGCTCCTTCCCTGCACTAACAAGACTCCGCAGAGCCAAACCCAACCCTGCACTGCAACTGGGCAGGCCTAGGCACAGTAACAGAACAGAACCAAAGCTGCTCAACACTCCACTGCAGCTCTGAAACTCTGAACTAACAGCACTACCAAACCACTTTGCACAATACCACACTGCACAACCAAGAAATGGAGAAACAAGCAACTGAACTACCCACAGCCTGTACTGAGGGAAAAGTGAACACAACATATCACTCCTCACGGCTCTTCGAAACTCCCAACTGCTGTATAGGGGAGCAACAGAATTGGCAAACCGTGGCATTTAGCTTTCAGATGTGGCATTTCTATCACATCAATCAGCTGTGGCATTTCTATCACATTAAAGCACCTATAGCTTCTCTAATGGTTGGTGAAGCTACCTCACCCAATCTCTGTTCACCATCTCTGATGCTTAATACCAAACTGATGTAAATCTATTGGGTTTCCTCCCATCCAAACAAAATAATCTCACCATGTATCCACGAACTAGTGCAGGAATTTTTTACTTATGTATGCAACCTAGCACTAATGCACATAGACTCAAATATCAGTTTTAAATGTTTCTTATTCAGTTAAGTTTAAAATTTGAATCTTCTCTATTTAAGTGCAAAAAATCATTTTTACAACTAGTTCAAATAGCCCACAAAACTATTACACAGTTTCATACATAGTTCGGCCACGCTGTGTTCTGTCTGAAATCAGTTTTCTGCACTGTTTCTAGCAAGAAATACAAACTGCATTTAATAAGTTTTTGTATTGACTTGGTGTAAACATCAAGCATCTAAACAATAAGAAATGGGCAGTTTCCTTTTTTGCATCAGAATCTATGACTCCAGAAAGTGGTTCTCGTTCGACCTGGCAAGAAAACAATTGCCAACAGCTAGAAAACACATCCATAAAATTGCCAGCAGCTAGAAAACACATCCATAAAATGTATCAGTCACAATTGAGCATAAGCCCCCACATACAAAGAGAAACCAATGAAGGGAGGCTTACAAAAAAAAGGCTAACCCACAACAGCAATCCTTCCAAAAGAGGGGTTATAGAACAAAGGAGACAGCAATTCAAAAAGAGACACCACTAAGAAGAATGACTCCGCACCCTTCTAAAAGCTTCACAACAACACGAAGAAGCTACACCTCAGTTGCATTTGGTTTAACACCACATAGGCAGCTACATAAATTTTTGTGAATAATATTCTATTTGGAACCGAGTGAGAGAAGAAACCATGAGATGAGCACATGTTGCACTGTCTATAGCTAGCATGCAACCTTTTATGACTACATCCCATTGGAATAGGTGTGTAACCTATATGGCTACATCCCATCTCAGGAGCATGGTAAAAGAGGGGGCTAGCAATGGTGCCTGATGCACTTGACCTGTTCACTTCAACAATCATTCCTACGAATTAAACAATCATCCCTAACAATGCTTCATAAAGTATATATCAAATGAAACACGCCCCAACAAAATTAAATCACAATTAATAGTAATAATAATAATTCATATGATTTTATTACATCACAAACTTAGATCTCAATTAAGAAAACCTAATTAAACTATAAACAAATTATGTAAACAATCAATATCTAATAGCAAAACAAAGCACATGAAAAAAAATGCAACACCAAATCTGTACAGAATTTCTATTGCATAAGTGAGAGGCTTGGATGCTGCATTTTCACAAGTCAGGCCGAGGCATTCAACATACAGTGGCATAGAGGAACTAAACACAGAATGCTAGTGGCTAAGACCTCCAGCATAATGTGACATGAGAACACATGCCAAATGGAACAAGAGAATGAGAAGTTGATTCCGTATCTTCTCTCTCTCTCTCTCTCTCTCTCTCTCTCTCTCTCTCTCTCTCTCTCTCTCTATGGAATAAACACCAAATCAACCTGACATAACCGTATTTAATTACAGAAAGGACTGCTGCCATATTTTTCTCCCAAAAATGTTCTAAACCCAAACTAAATGTAGTCTTTAACAACTATGACAAATCAGTAGAATATCTCTATGAGCATAGGTAAAAACTGACAAATGAAAAATTAATTGGTGCTCTCACTATCAATCATCAGTCAAAAACCAATATCCACATCTCTAGTCTATGTGACAAGAATGTTTTACTTTGTTACATAAAAATTCATCTCTGTTCAAGATATTAGCTGAACACTCCCAATTCAACAACAGAACCCAATCCTGCTGACCCATATAGACAGACGAAGGCAAAGATGATGCTAATTATGATAAAAAACCTAATACAATCTTAACCATACTAAGTTTGCCTAATCCTATCCTATGTGTTGGATTCAAGCATTGATCGCTTCAATCATATTAGGCCTGAGCTAGGGTTATGTCGATCCAACCAAAAACCAGCCCCTTGCTACCACTAAAAGGTTTTGAGCTCTCATTATACCCCTCCCAGTAGGAATTAACTAACTTCAAGGAGTTAGAAAAATGATAGATTTTAAGCTTCATGAAGAAATTCAGAGAGCCTTGAGAAGTCATTTAGAAATAAACCAACTGGTGAATTTCTTAATGTTTCCCCTGAAAAAGTGATAGGAGAAAAATTGTGATCCACGAAGGTCCAATTAGGAAAACACTAAACAACCTGTTATGGTAAATGCAACAGAAGCTCATCTGGCCTCACTCTAAAAGTCAAGCTACATTTTCATATATCTAACTGTACACATTTTCATTAACACAAACATCAATTCATAGAGTAAAGTAGGAAACTAAATCTAATGCAAATTATATTTCATACCTATCTAAAACTTAATTTAAATATTATTTAAATTCAAATTTAAACTTAAAGATATCTTAACAAATCTCTTGCAAATCACACCTTACAGTCTAACAGGAATTAGAAAATCTTCATTACATTATTAATTTCAAAAACAAATACTTGAAAGCTAACTGCTTTTATGACTCCACCCATTAGATTGCAAGTTTAAAGGACCAACTGATATCTCAGCTTTTTGTCCAACTCATACAAATCCTAAATAGCGAAAATCAGTCTTTACTATCATTTACCATCATGCAATAGTAACATTTATTTGAGCTACTACAAAATTCACAAATTTACCATGAACCCTTCTATTATAATTCATATCCAGTACTAAACCACTCCAAGGATTCAAAGAAACCATGCTGACAATGTACCATTCTTACTTATAGCGAGTAAATGGTTTAAACTTAGTGGATGCACTTTAATTCAATCAGAGAAGAAACTAGGAATACTGACCAAGAAGTAAGCACTCCTCCCTGTGTCATCATGTCTGATCCCGTCACTCTCGCCACCAACTACATCGTCTCCTCCATCTGTCGCTGCATGGCTACTTGATTATTCTTCATCTGCTCCATATCTTGAGATCGAGCTCCCAATTAATTTTGCAATCTCACCACAATAGCCCGCAATGCCCCACGTTCACCATCCTCTAAGTCCGTCCTGGTGCTCCTAGTTGTAGATGTGGGCTTCGGACCATTTCCAAACCCTCTCATGTATCCAGACCGACCACCAAGGACATTGATTGATATTTGCTCCTGAGTCAATTGGATCACACCCTCCTATGTACACTTCTCCCGTTCTGCTACAAGTTTTTCCTAAAATAAGTTAAATTATATTGCAGTTGAGAAATTAAGTTGAACAGAACAAAATCCACACTCTGCACTTTAGTTAGAAAGATAAACATAGAAGATGGCGGTTTTCCTATAGTTTTATCCAAAAACTCCCATAATGACAGTTTTCTGGAGCTAAATTCATGCAGTTTGGTGGTTTTTCAGCAACATGATCAATTCTCACTTGGTATAGAAAGAGTCAGAAATTTATTGGTAAAATTATTTGCAATTCTGTCTCTCCTTTTCTTTTGGTTGCTGAATTGCAAGTTAAATTAAGAGAGAGGATGGCTTACAAAGGCTTGAAAATGACAAGCCCCAAAAGTATACAGCAAAGAAGCACCAGCTGGAAGAGATAAGACATGAAAAACAAAAAACACAAAACATGGCAAAACAGAGTAGCAGCTGAAAAAGACTAATTAAGCCATTTGAAAAAGATGGCCTAGTGATCTTCAGATAGAGGAAAAGAGAATTCGGAGGATCTTACTCAAGGCTTGACCTTGCTTTTACTGTTTGTTTTTTTATAGAACTATTTCTAAATATTACTGGATTTGTCTTTTGGAACTAGAGTGTCAAAAGATTTTATTTTCCCTTTTTTTCCCTTGTTTTCTTGTTGGAGAGTTAAAACAATTGGTTGGGTTGGGACTCACTATCATTGTTAAAATCAAAGCTATCAAGATTCTACGAAGTGGGTTCTACAGTTTGGGTCTTAATCAGTCAAAAGAGGGGCACATCTTCTAGTGGGTTTTACCGATGGAGTTTTTTGCCTTGCTGTTACTGTTTGTTTGTGGTTAGGAAACAAAACAATGGGATTTTACTAGTGAGAAGGAAATGGAAAAGTAGACTATGGGAGGTAGTGGTTTTTTTTTTTACTATGAAGATGAAACAAGAGAAACAAGGCATTGGGGCTGAGGTTTTAATGGTGAACTTTAAAGTCATGATTTTTTCTCTAACTGAAAGGTTTTTACCCCAACCTACTAGTATCTGTATTTAGACAGTGACTAATACCAACACCCCCTACCTTAGGGGTCGTTTGTTTCCTGTGAAAGTAATTCACATGTGTAAATGACCCACATGTGAGTCATTTGCATATGTAAATGACTCACATGTGCATCAAATTCCACTGTTTGTTACTAGCATAACATTTCACATGTGAATCTATAAATAGGTTGTATATTGTTTGATGATATCTCAACATCCAAGCAACATCAATGGTTGAAAATTGGACACATGACCGTGTTTGAGCTTCTGAAGAATATGAACGGTCCTGATTTTATAGATGGGGCCCAGAATATTAAAAAAATCATAAAAAGCGGACTAGGTATGTTAGTAACAATAGGTTGTATATTGTTTGATGATATCTCAACCTCCATGAATCATCAACGGTTGAAAATTGGACACATGGCCATGTTTGAGCTTCTGAAGAATATGAATGGTCCTAATTTTACAGGTGGGGCCCAGAACAATAAAAAAAATCATAAAAGGCGGACTGCTTATGCTAGTAACAATAGATTAATCTAACGGCTGTTATTATGTTGATGATATCTCAACCTCCATGCATCATGAACGGTTGAAAATTGGACACATTGCCGTGTTTAAGCTTCTTAAGAAAATGAACGGTCCGGATGTTACAAGTGGGGCCCAGAAAAATTAAAAAAAAAAAAAAAAGCGGACTACTCACAGTGGCACTGTAGCAGTCCGCCTTGTAACAGTGATATGTGAAAGAGTTTCACACCTCTTGAGGTGTGAAAATTCAAGGCAACTTTTGACATGGTTTTCATACCATTTACACATGAGATTTACGCATGTGAATCAAATTCACACAAAACAAACGTGATATATGCGTAACGGAAACGCATGTGATTTAATTACATATGTAAATGGTGACAAACAAACGTCCCCTGTAAACTTAGGCTTTACCATTCTCAAATGACCAGACAAGACATGATCATTTTCCAATTGAATTAGGCTTTCCCTCATCAGTTAGGAGAAGAAGGTAAGTTAGAGGCTACTTTTCCCTATTTTCCAACTGATATAAAATAACAAGCTACTGTTTCCCTATTTTCCAAAGTGTGATTATAAACCGCCGAAATTGGAAACTAAAAAGTTAGGATGCTTATCCTTGCCATTATTTTCTTGAAGTTTTCCAAGGATCAACAATAAGAAGCGTATGTGGACAAAGTTTAAGGAATTTTAAGGACTTATCATTGTACTTACATGTATTTCCTGACATTTTTGGTCCATCCACCTGTCATTCTTCTTACTATAGTGCAAGTCCCTATAAAAATCAACGATGTGGGACTCCTCCTCTGTCTCTGGGTCCACCTACTTGTATAAATTTCAATGTTAGTACATAATTAAGATTTTATGATAAGTGATAACAAATTCAGAATTACACAACCACAAATTTAATAAACTATAAGTTAAAACACTTCACCAAGGCATGCATTGCAGCTTGGAAAGACTTGGAACCCATGCAGTGATTGTAAGGTAATCTCTTCTGACTTTCAATATTCTTCATAGAGCGTTCCTGTACACAAGGAATAACGTGAGCTATAAAGTTTTAGCTATTGTACGTGTTGACTAAATAGAAACACAACATATCAGAAGTAACGATTGAAAACAAAGTTGAAAAACATAGCCTGTTACATGGAATTTCTCATCCTGGTACACCCAATCATCCTTGTCAAAACCTGAAAAGGTACGGTCTTTGGATCAATCTCCTTATTCAAGTAATTCTTGTATTGATTGTGCATCCAGCTGCGCCAATCCCTGTACCTAGCTTGAAACTTACAATCAACAGCTACCCACACATCATCACTAGTGTCATAATCCACAACCTCATACTATGTCTGAAATTCAAATTAATACGATTATTTGAGGACCCTTTATACATCAAACAGTTGTCAAGTTTAGACTTACAAATACGCGAGCCTTGACGACTTGTCTAACATCAGTTGGAACCTCTTTCCATCTCCTCACGCCCCTAACTGGGGCGACGTTCCTAACTTGCAACCCAATCTCACTCACAAAAACTGAGGCATTTATCCCTATTGGCACATTATTCTTGAACTGAACCAGTAGTTTGCCCCCAGTATTGGCCCTTACACGCTCCAAGAGAAACACTTTAATTGGCCCCAGCCCCCGTCGAGATGTAGAACCTACAAATTTCACATAAAACCTGGTTAGTACAAACAATAAATGCACTAAAACATGAAGCTTACATGATTAGATTTGACTTCTTACCGACACTGTTGCAGTCCATATGAGAACTGGAAGTTGGTATGCATGGTAATGAAATCACATCAATTAGTGGCAGAGTGGTGTCAGTAGACGGTCGTGCGGATGCCGATGCAGATAGAAGGCGAAGTCGAGAAGAAGGTGCCATGTATGTGACCTGCTAAAAAAAAGTATCTTAAAACATAATAATTTAGTTACCTTACCATCATATAAGAACAATTCATTATATAGTGAATTGTTACGTAATATTACCAATATTCATGTAAATAGAAAAGAAGGTCGAACAAAATAAGAATGATCTTAGCTATGATTATAGAGTAGTGATTCTTATACAAATAAACAATAACTACAAATTAGATTATGCATCAGAGCCATCTATACTATGTAAATCATTTTCCACTTCATCACAATTCTCCCCCAATGTCTCATCTTCATCATTGCAGATAAAGTCATCATCAACCACCATATCTTCTCGACTATTTTCCTCCAAGAGTATTCCACTTGTAACAATCTCTGGATCAGTATCAAACCTATCATACCGTGGTTGATCCATCCTATCTGGATCTTCAACGATGATGGGGACCACATCAGTTGTTTTTTCCTGTTGGAAAGCATCATCTTGAATAGATGGTCCATCATCATTGGATTCTACATCATCCAACTCTGGTATATCCCATATTCCTCAATGTTGAATCCGCTGAACAATTTGCCAATGTGGGCCTAATTTGGGGTCATTAACATAAAAGACTTCGTGCACTTGACTAGGTAGGACAAAGGGGTCGTTCTGATACCATCGACCTCTTACATCGATTGATGTAAAATGTACATCGGTTTGTGCAGTTCGCCCACTACCAAGGTTAAACCACTCGCAACGGATCAAGACAACTCAATACCCAAAAATGTAAGTCATTTCCCAGACGTTACACAAGTAGCCGTAGGAGTCAATAGCTTTCCCGTCATGATCCCGGTTTACCACCAGCCCACTGTTCTGACTTTTACATCGGTTGTCACGATCTTTAGTGTGAAATCGGACCCATTACACATACAACCTAAGTAAAACTTCATTAACAGATTTGTACCATTTGCCAATGACCAAAGTTCATCTGTAGCTTCTGCTAATGGTTGACTTTGCAATTCATTCTTCTGCATGACCAAATTATATAGAGAGAATCATAACATAATGAATGACTACAATTTAAGCTGATTATACATGAGGTAACTATATATATATCTTACCCGTTTTTCAAACCACTTCGAAAACTCTCGTTGTTGTTGTTGGTCAATATTATAACTGCTTTGCATCATTAATAGGTTCTTGTGCTCCCTAATTAGAAAACATGTCATTGGTAATTAATAAATTATAAGCATCAACACAGACTATTACAAGGAATGCTCATGCGTAATATATGATCACATACGCCAGATAAGGTGCCACCGTCGGGCTATTATGCAGTATAAACCACTGATCCATATCACGTTCCTTTTGCGACACCTTAGGTGCATTTCTTATTTGACCGAAAGGACGAACATTTTGTGAGAATACCCCCAGTCCTGGCCCACCTTCACCACCATCATCATTTCGATCATCCCGATTGAATACAGTTTCTATCCCTTGTAGATACAGTAAATAGAAAGTAAGGCATTCCTTGACAATGTAAGCCTCAACAATCGAACCTTCAGGTCGAGCTCGATTGCGAACAAACCATTTTAAAGTTCCTAGTTGCCTTAAAAAAAAAAAGAGAGAATTTTATTTTCTATTAGCATGAAAATGCAGTAGAGTTAAACTTTTAATTTAAATGAAAGTCGGGCATTAATACCTTTCAATAGGGTACATCTATCGATATTACACTGGCCTGGCAAGCATGACCTCACGAGGCAAGTGAATGGCTAGATGGACCATAACATCAAAGAAAGCTGGTGGAAAAATCTTTTCCATCTTGCATAGCATTAAGAAAAATATTTTCCATCTTGCATAGTATTAAAACTACTCAGTCCTATAATACCTCTAAGACCTTCAATCTTAATCTCTTCGAGCACAACTGCTCGAAGAAATTGCATAGCTCAAACAATGTGGTACAGATATCCTTAAGAAGATGCCCACGTACTCCTATCGGCAGAAGTCTTTGTAAAATTACATGGCAGTCATGACTTTTTAGTCATGATACCTTACCATCTTTGGTGTTTATACAGCTCGAAATGTTTGCTGCATAACCATCAGGATACCTAACCGATTTCAAGAAATCACAGAAAACCTGTCTTTCGTTTAGGGACAATGTGTAGATCGCAAGGGGCTTTTCAAAGGACCCATTAGCACGCTTACGTAGGTGTAATTCTTTCTTAATTTTCATACCCTCCAAATCCATACGAGCCTTTTCCGTGTCCTTATTTTTCCCATCTATGCCCATCACTGTTCCAAGAGTGTTGTCAAATAAATTCTTCTCCACATGCATGACATCAAGGTTGTGTCGGAGATTCAGTTTCTTCCAGTAAGGTAGCTCAAATAAAATGCTTTTCTTTGTCCAGTTCAGTACCTCTAGCAAGCGCTTTCTTTTCATGTTCAGTGGATGCTTCCCAAACTTGACATTCGTCAAGCAATCCAATTGCTCTAATATCCGTTCCCCCGACAAATCCACTGGAATCATTCGGTTCTCTGACTTACTGTTAAAGAGCTTACTCAATTGCCATGTGTGGTTCTCAGGTAAGTAACAGCGAGCGCCCATGTACCCTATCTTATCTTTCAACCTTTGTGATGATGGATCCTTGTTACAAGTGGGGCACTCCATATAACCTTTAGTACTCCATCCCGACAAGTTACCATATGCTAGAAAGTCGTTTATGGTCCACATAAGAGCCGCATGCATTCGGAAAAGTCTTTCCTTTGGATGCATCATTAGTTAATACACCGTCTTCTCAAAGCTCTTTTAACTCATCTATTAATCGCTGCATGTACACGTCGATCTCTTTTCCCGGTGCCTGCGGTCCAGGAATAAGCAAAAACATCATACAAAATGGTTCTTTCGTACACTTACAGGGTGGCAGCTTATAAGGTATGAGTATCACAAGCCACATACTATAGGAGTTGCTCATATTACCGAAGGGGTTGAACCCATCAGTAGCCATGTAAGGCCCCGTCCCGAGTTAATCAAGATTAACTCTAATTGGTTGAAGTTAATGCTAGTTAATCGTGTTTAACTAGACTAATGATGAATGATGACTAAACTCAATGAGATTAGTCCCAAATGAACTTAGTGAAGTGGTAGTGAAGAGATTAAGTGAATTGAATGGGCTTAAGACTAATTGACTGTGGTTAATCGAACTGATAATGGCAAGCAATCTTGCATTGCTGATTCTACCATGGAAGCAGAGTACGTGGCGGCATCGGAAGCTGCGAAAGAAGCTGTATGGCTCAGAAAATTCCTATTGGAATTGGAAGTTGTTCCTGCAGTTCAAAAGCCGATTGTCATGTACTGCGATAACACTGGTGTTGTAGCACAGTGCAAAGAGCCCAGGAATCACAAGAAAGGCAAGCACATTAAGAGAAAGTACCACTTGATCTGGGAGTTCATCCAGGAAAGGGAAATAGTGGTGGAGCAGATTGCCTCAGCAGATAACTTAGCTGATCCTTTCACTAGGACTCTTACAGAGAAAGTGTTTTCTTCTCATGTTGAATCTATCGGTGTTAGGTTAGGTAGTAGTGATCTTTAGTGCAAGTGGGAGTTTGTTGGGATTGGTGTATGCCCTAAAGCCCACTTACTTCACTTTCTCTACTGTTACTGGATATTTATTGGTTTATTAATGGAATGACTTTTTTCTCTTTAAAACATGTATATATGTATGGTTGTATAAGGCCCATTGTTTCTAGTAAATAAATTAGGTGTGTAGCGGCTACACACAGATAGGTCTAATTCATTGACACCGGAAACAACAAATTTGTTCATAACTGAGAGATGGAGTTGGACACTTCATCTTGGTATAAGTTATAGTGAGATACTCTCCTGAATTCAGGGTGACTTACCTAAGTCATGGGAGGTCTTTTCCGGATCTATCTCATTAGTGCATATGTCATGCATTGAACAGGACCATTGTAGGTGTGATCTATAAAATAGTACTATCACTGAGAGAGATCAAGTCACCTCGTGCTACTGAGTGACCAGTGCTCTTAATCTTGAACATTTGTGGATGAACTGACGAAGTCAAGTTCTTGTGCTTTAATTCACTATGGGTGAGATCCTTCACATGGGTCAACAGCTCTGTGTTTTAGGTACTTGGGCTTGATCAATTAGGACGTGCAAATGTAATATAGAATCTATGCCATCTAGTGATGGATTGATCGTCCTCTTAGAATTATCCGATTGATCATCAAAATCTAAGATCTTAGTATATGGATGTTCCATATGGATATTAAACTTATGGGTCGCTCCCTGGACCAAGAGAACGATATCTGCATGATGATCAAGTCTAGGATATGAAGTTCTAAGGTTGAGATGTAATCGAGAAGGTTGATAGTACATCAGATAACCTGACTTGATTATGGATGTTACATAGAGGGGCACTTAGGTCATTTCACTTAGTAGGTCAAAGACAACAGTCATTTCCTGACGAGCTTATTATTAAATATTTGTCCCTGGAGTGCAACCTTAATTCTCTAGTGGAATGAGTTAAGGTTAAAATGGGCTTAATGTTGCTATGAGTTTAGCAAGGACATTTTGGCCATTTTGGGAGCCAAGGGCAAATATGTCTTTTGGTCCCTTCTCTAGTCACTTTCCTATATTGGCATGGTTTACTAATTTGTTTAGTTGAAATGTGGTTGAATTATTTTTATGGAAAAATAATTTTGAGTTTAAATTCAAATAGGCCTTTGATGGCATGCATGAATTTAATTCTAGACAAATTATTAAAATGTGGGCCATGGTGTGGTTACAAAGGTGTGGGATGTCCAACATAGGAATTTCTAAGTGTGGGGTCTCCAACTTTGAGTAGGTCTCTCTACTTGGAAGGTTAGACTCCTCCTTGGATAAGTATTCCTATAACTTAGTTTCCTTTTCTAATTAGGAATGTATCTAAGAGGAAATTAATCTTAGGATTGAGGTTTCCTTTTAGGACTTCTAAGAGAATTAGTAGGAGAAACTTATTGGAAAAGGATGCTTTGTGATTTACATAAAAGGAGGAAGTACTCCTTTGGGCGTATAAAAAAAACAAGGAAAAAGCCCCACACGTCCAGCCCCTTCTTGTTGACACCAAAAATGTCACTCTGCCTCTTCAACATCAAGAAAGCTGCACGAAGTCGCAACCTGCCATAAATAGGCAATGCAATTTCTCCAAAAAATCAAATCTTGTCAGAATCAAACAAAAAACTGCAAGATCCTTCAAGATAGCCAAGAGAAGAGTACACATGAAGTTTCGGGCCATTTCGACAACATTTGGCCTAACTTCACTTCTCTGACAGCTAAACGGGAGCTCTCGGCGGCGACATCATCGGAGACGTCAAAACTTCGATCAGAGCCTACAGATGACTCCAGCATGTCTCAAAAGGGCTCCATGCCAAATTTCAAGTCAAACCAACAACGTTTGACCCTCCATCAATGCTCGAGCAGCAAAATCAAGCCTCCCGGCGGCGGGAACCACCGAAGCCTTCGCTCATCAAACCAAGTGCATGAGTGGCTTCAACATGCTTCCAAAAGGCTGCACGTCAAATTTCAGGTCATTCTGACAACGTTTGACCAGGTTTCGATGCTCCGAGAGAAAATCAAGCCTACCGGCGGCGGAGCAACCCGGGACCATGACATCCAAAACGGAGCCCATGGAACGTCTCAAAATGACTCCAATAGGCTCCCCGTCAAATTTCAGGTCAATCGGACATCGTTTGGCCACATATCAAAGCTCGGCATTTTCCCCGCAGCAAAATCAAGTGAAGCATCGACGGGACCCCAAACGACTTCAAAACTCAAACAAAAGCCTATGCTTGGTCTTATTTATTGCTCAGGAGGCTTCACCTCAAATTTCAGGTCATTCCGACATCGTTTGACCAAGTTTCAGCTTCTGGCGGAAAATCAGCAGCTCTACGCGACAAAGTCTTCGGCTTTCCTGGAAAATTGGAAACTTTGCACTCTAAAAATGCAAGGATTCTCATCAGGTTTTCTACAGGAAAATCAAGCCAATAAATGAGAAGAAATGTCAGGAAAAATACAGAAGAAAACGGCGACGAAAAAGACCATAAAATGGACCAAAAACAGGGGAAAAACCCCCAGGGTCGCAGCCTGCGACCATGGCCGAGGGTCGCCGGCGACCCTGGCCCATGGTCGCCGGCCCATGGTCGCCGGCGACCATGGAAGTCCGGGTCACCGGATTTTTCGCCGGTGACCCGTTTTTCTGTCCTTTTTCGCGTTTCGCGCACTTTGGCCCCTGTGGTTTCCTGAAAATGTGATTTTTAGTGCTTGAAATTGACTCATGTCCGCCGACATCCGTCAAAATCAAGGGTCAACCTCCAAAAGTATCAAAATCAACATTGATCGCCAACCGGTCAACCAAAAAAGTGTACTTTCCGCCCGATCGATCGAAAAATCGACAGGACAGATGTCACCGGCCCGCTCTTAGCTATCACTATTTGAAGTTACATGTTCATCCGATGTCGATCAGCATGAAGATCCATCGATGATCATCGCCAGAAGAATTCCAGAAGACACGGCACGGCCCGCGACTCTTCGACTGCTCGGCGACCAATTAATGTGGTTAATTGACTAGCTTTATTGCAGTCATTAATTCATTTCTTTGGACGGCCCAATCAGAAGCAAGCATTTGGGAGTTACAAGTCAATTGATTCATGGCATTTAACCCATGAAACTCCTCCCATTATGGTAATTTAGGTGATTAAAAGCCCTTAATCTCCATCGGCCAATCAGATTCAAGGAAAAAGGAGTTACAAAATCAAAGAAATAAATCTTGTAACTCCTCCCATTAAAGCCATTAAAGCCCATAAACTCTCCTAAATGGCTACCAAAAGCCTATAAATAGGAGAGCATTCCATTGAAATCAGGATCAGAAAAAAAGAGATCGGATCGGAAGAGAGCGGAAAGAATCCAGAGAAAGAAAAAGAGAAAAACTCTGCTGAAGTTCTGCACCGGCCACCACTACAAGGTGACAAAAGTCCCTTGGGGGGCACCCCCCCCAAGGTCCTTGCCTTCTCCCGCTGCCTCCAATGGCTTAGACGTGGCTTTTCAGCCCGTCTACTTAGCTTTTTATCGGACATAGGACCTTCTCTTGGTCTTTGTCCTCTAAAAACCTGAGGTTATAGCCAAGCCAAACGAATCAAGAGCATCCTCTGTTCTCATCTGCATGGATGATGGCGAAGCCCATACATGACTTGCGACCGTCAATCTGAACGAGTCCCCCACAATCTCCTGAGAAGTTAGATCCTCCTTTTCTTGCTTTTCATTGTAGTTTGTATTTTTCTAAAAGAGACAAAAATCACAACTCTTGTCTTTCATTATTGATGAGAATTGTAAATCGGCTATAAACGCCAAAATCGGCTATAAATGCCAAACAAAATCGCCTTTCACGGCAAACCAAGAAAATGTTTCTTTTCTTAAATATTTGTGCAATGGAAAACTTGAAAGAAGTTGATTTCCTTTTTACTTGCGAAGGTTGATCTCCGGATTACCACTTGCAATTCCAAGTAAAATAGAAAATATGGCACACCCACACAAAGAAATGTTGATGCACGCTTCAGGCCCGCCAGGGCGGGAAAGGGCCGGACCCGACGGACTCCCACGTTCCGCCGACCCCGGTAGCCGCCCCACGGTGCCTCGGAGCGCGTTCCATCAAGCTGCCACCACCCGGTGGGACTCGTTCATTTGAGAACACGGTACTTGGAAATGAAATATTTGCATATCATACTTTTTGCTCTATGCTTATACTTCTTTTCCGGATTCCTGGGCTACTTTCTAGCTGGTAGCCTATGTTGGATTTTGCATCCTAAAAAAAATGAGATGGGATTTTTTGGAAATTTCTATTTCTTTGAGTTTGTTTCCATTCTTTCTCTTTTAAAAAAAAAATCAGTTTTCTTAGTTTGAATTCAAAATTGAGAAACTTTGATCCTATCCTATCGTTCTTTGGTGCTTGCAGAAATGTTGAGCCCGTTCGACTAAGGTTTTGGACCGTCGTTTCTCTTCGATGAGTTCATTAGAGATTTCAAAAAAAAATTAATAAAAAAAATCAGTTTTCTTAGTTCGGATTCAAAATTGAGAAACTTTGATCCTATCCTATCGTTCTTTGGTGCTTGCAGAAATGTTGAGCCCGTTCGACTAAGGTTTTGGGCCATCGTTTCTCTTCGATGAGTCTATTGGGATTTAAAAAAAAAAGACATAGACCACTAAGGTTAAACCAATTGCGTTCTTTGATCACGATTGATTCAAGAAAAGCCTTGTCCAGAGTGTGGAGACAGCTTGACTGTTCTAGGCAAGGGTCCTCCAAACGGGTTCATTAAGTAATCCTACCCTTACCTGGGGGCAATTCTATCAATTGAAGTTTCATAAGACCGGGTTAGGAGGCCTATGTGTACTCTCTCGTCTTTAAATCTTAGAAAAATTAATTAAAAATAAAAAAAATAAAAAAAATAAAAAAAATAAAAAAAAATGATTTTCAAAAAAAAAATCTTAAAAAAAATAAATAAAATAAATAAAAATATATTTTTTTTAAAAAAATAATAATAATAAAATAAAAATAATAATAAAAAAAAATCTTCAAAAACTCGTCACTTTTGATTTCAGATCTGAGAAATTTTGGTTTCTTCTTTTCTGAGCACTGGCGCTCGCGGAAATCGCCGAGACCGTGTTCAGATTGGAATACCATTTGCTCTCCTTGATGGAACCAATCTTGACATTTAAAAAAAAGAAAAAAAAAAAAAAAAAAACTCGTCACTTTTGGATTCAGATTCGAGAAATTGTGGTCTCTTCCCTTCTGAGTACTGGCGCTCGCGGAAATCGTTGAGCCCGTATTTGAATCGGAATGCCACCTGCTCTCTTTGACGAATCCATTTCTGACCTTTCAAAACAAAGAATCCCATCTCATGGATGCGATCTCCAACATTTGTGCCTAGCAATACTGGTACGCCCTTTCAGGGTCTACTGTATCTGTGACCGGCACATTTGTAACTCCTACCTTATATTCTTCTTATCTCGAGCAAGCCCTGCTTGTCGATAAGTCGAATTTAGGTTTACAATTGCTTCTAGCAGTCACTGGAACGCTCATTCTGGGCTCACCATACTTGCTGTCAGAACAATTGTACCATCTATGGCTTTTTGCCTTCTTCATGTCGCTTGGGTCATATCCCTTGAGCGATTTGAAAAGACAACCATAGAAATTCCCATTTATGATCATTATATTCTTGTGATTACTAATGGATGTGGTCTTGTTTCAGAACTTTTTCGAAACTAACAATGGCAGCCTTAACCATTATCTTCGATGAGAACAAGCACCAACTCATGCTTCAACAAAAGCAAACCGAGCGCACTTACAAGCGCCCTGCCAGCTGCGGAAGCGTCAACTCCCTCGGCAACTCTCTGAACTCCGGGTCGACCTCGACTCCCCGGACCATCGTCTTTGGGACACTGGGACCATTCCCACTTCCCGAAGAACAAGCTGCGCCTGCTAAAAAGCAGAAGATCGCCTCTCAACGTGTCACTCCCGTGACACCAAAGGCGAGCGCCCAAAAGCCCGAAGCCCGCGGCACCCCCGCGAAGCCTCGACCAACAACCAACCAGGTCTACCCTAAGACTTGGTCTCCAAGACCTTCCCCAAAACAAAGAAGGTCTCAAACCTCCACCAAGCCGGCATACCTGGCCCCACTCAAGGAGAACCAGTTCTACCCTCTTGCCTACATGAAAGAGGAGAGACCCATCTCCAACTTGACTCCCAAGTCAACCCAGCATGAACCGGCTTGCTCCCACAAGCCCAGAATCAGATCACGCATCACCAGGCCTCTACAAGCACCTGCCAAGGCCTACACTCCTTCAGTTCGACCCTTCATCTCTACAGGGGCCGACCTCGAAAGGTTCAAAGCTTCGCTGCAGCAGGCAAAGGACCGGGTCCGGATCCTGTCCTTGCCTAGCTACAAAGAAGACAGGCTCGGCTGCTGCGCCCGAGGGAGCACATCCTTCATCGTCAGAGCCCAGCCAGAGCTGACCAAAGCTCAAATCGCTCGTCGAGCACGCTGCCGTGCGTCATATCGACAAAAAAGACTAGAGAAGCAACGGACCCAGCCTCCTACACTTCAAGTCTCTCACAAATGGGTCGAAAAAGAAAGACCCGACCAAGTTGCTGCCGTCCATATGGTTGGAAAAACCAGAAGACGCCAAAAGTCAGCATCAAAAATCCATGTCCGACGTCCGGTGACCCGTAGCGTCACCAGGACACGAAGACACCCCGAAGAATCTCCTGCCCCTTCCAGCCAAGGACGGGAGAGTAATCCTTCATCAAGCTCTTCATCAAAAAGAATGAGCCTCAGCTCAGTCACCAGGACGGTTTCTTCGTTCGAATCCCGAGGGATGAACGTCTTGGCTACAAGTTATGAGCCTCCACCTCAGAATCCACCTCAAGATGATGCGCTCACACGCATCCAGCAGTTGGAACAAGGCCAGCAGAGGATTGAAACTCTGATGGAAAACCTTCTCCTTGTTGTCCAAAATCAGGTGAACAATGAGCCTCCTCCGCATCGCAATAACGAGGAAAATTGTGAAGAAAATGAGTCACGCGCCCTTACCAAAAAGGACGTAGACAGTATCCTCGCCAAAGATAAAGAAGAGGATATACTCAAAGACCATGGAATCAAGCCACCATATCCTTTATGGATGGACTCGGTCCCGTTCCCCACAAAATTCAAACATCCTACCCTCCAAACATATACGGGGAAAGGATCAGCCAGACAGCACGTCATCCACTTCAAGATTTTGACGGGAGCTATCGCGGATCAAGATGCACTCAAGATCCACCTCTTTGCAAGTACCCTAAAAGGTACGGCCTTCGATTGGTACTCCACTCTTCCGGAGAACTCCATCCAGAACTGGGCTATGCTGGAGACACGCTTCCTGACCCACTTCCAAGGTGAAGATCATCCTGTTACTATGGCTCAACTCTGCAGCCTAAAACAGGGAGAGAATGAGTCGACTTATGACTTCGTTCACAAGTGGAAAGCAATGGCGTACAAATGCTCAGATGTACTGCCACAAGCGTCGCTAGTCGACATCTGCCGTAACAACATGAGAGCCAGAATACGCTCCATGATCATCGGCAACAAATCGAAAAACCTAGGAGAACTCCTGGAAGCTTCTATGGAAGCTGAAACGGTGATTAAAGACCTCAACAGTCAGAAGTCATCAAGAAAAGAGCTAACTGCCATTGCAACCTCTAAACCAAAGAAGAAAGAGGTCCTCAATGTGCAAACCAAGTCAGCTCCTCAGCAACCAAAGAAAGCTGAAAACAAAACTGCAGGTAAAAGGCCTGAACTCTCTGATGCCTTCAAGGAACGTGTAGAAAAGAAATATCCGTTCGATGAAGACGTTGACGAAATCTTCGAGGCTCTCGTGGCAAACGGCAAGCTCACCTTTCCTGAACCCAAAAGACCGGGCGATGTTGGCAAAACCAACGATCCTCGGTACTGTCCATACCACCAGATGGTCTCGCATCCTCTCAATCAATGCTTTGTTTTGAGAGAGAAGATAAACGAGACGTGGAAAAACGGAGTCATCACCTTTGACAAAAACTATGGGACTGCCTCCGTCAACATGGTGTCATGTGGACAAACACCAAAATCACCGAAGAAGAAGATCACTACTTCCTTCATGGTGATAAACAAAATTCAAGCGTCCGAGGAGCTAGTTCCTTTCCCGTCAACAGACGGACAACCTATATGGGTACATCCCGATCTCCTGGAAGATGAAAACTGGGAGATCGTAAAAACAAAGCCGACAGCTCAACAGCGAAGGCAGGCTAGGAAACATCTCCTCAGGCTCAAACGGCAAGAGAAGACCCAGCCAAAACAAGAAGTCCATGAAAAGGCAGAGGCCTCCTCTACCACTTCACTCGGGGCAACAAAAACGTCCCTTCCAGAGACTTCAAAGGCAGTAAGAAACTTCACTCTCAGTGATTTCATGCCACCTCAATTCAAAAAAGAAGCCATGCAGGGGGCATTATACTCTTGCAACTCGGTAGTTGGATTCTCCATTGATGGATACGAGTCCAGCGACACCGACGATGGATTCGAGCCCAACTACACCGGCGAGTGGGAGGAATATCTTGAAACAGGAGAGTATCTCTCCGACGAAGAATGGGTTCCTGAAACTCACCTTATGCCAGTAATCTGGTATAACCCCTTGCAACCACAAGGATCCTGGTCTGATGATGAAGAAGACCAAGAGGCTGCACAAGAAGATGCTGTTAACCCAGCACCTGTCATTGCTCCAGTGGAAATCAACTATGCTTGCAGAAATGTTGAGCCCGTTCGACTAAGGTTTTGGACCGTCGTTTCTCTTCGATGAGTTCATTAGAGATTTCAAAAAAAAATAAATAAATAAAAAATCAGCTTTCTTAGTTTGGATTCAAAATTGAGAAACTTTGATCCTATCCTATCGTTCTTTGGTGCTTGCAGAAATGTTGAGCCCGTTCGACTAAGGTTTTGGGCCATCGTTTCTCTTCGATGAGTCTATTTGGGATTTTTATAAAAAAAAAAGGACATAGACCACTAAGGTTAAACCAATTGCGTTCTTTGATCACGATTGATTCAAGAGAAGCCTTGTCCAGAGTGTGGAGACAGCTTGACTGTTCTAGGCAAGAGTCCTCCAAACGGGTTCATTAAGTAATCCTACCTTTACCTGGGGGCAATTCTATCAATTGAGGTTTCATAAGACCGGGTTAGGAGGCCTATGTGTACTCTCTCGTCTTTAAATCTTAAAAAATTAAAATCAAAATAAAAAAAAATAAAAAAAAGATTTTCAAAAAAAAAATCTAAAAAAAAAATCAAAAAAAATAAAAAAAATAAAAAAAAGATTTTCAAAAAAAATCTTAAAAAAACAAAAATTTTCAAAAAAAAAATAAAAATAAAAAATAAATAAATAAAAATATATTTAAAAAAAATAAAAAAAATTAAAATAATAAAATAAAAAAAAATCATTTCAAAAAAAATCTCCAAAAACTCGTCACTTTTGATTTCAGATCTGAGAAATTTTGGTTTCTTCTTTTCTGAGCACTGGCGCTCGCGAAAATCGCCGAGACCGTGTTCAGATCAGAATACCATTTGCTCTCCTTGATGGAACCAATCTTGACATTTCAAAAAAAAAAACTCGTCACTTTTGGATTCAGATTCGAGAAATTGTGGTCTCTTCCCTTCTGAGTACTGGCGCTCGCGGAAATCGTTGAGCCCGTATTTGAATCGGAATGCCACCTGCTCTCTTTGACGAATCCATTTCTGACCTTTCAAAACAAAGAATCCCATCTCATGGATGCGATCTCCAACATTTGTGCCTAGCAATACTGGTACGCCCTTTCAGGGTCTACTGTATCTGTGACCGGCACATTTGTAACTCCTACCTTATATTCTTCTTATCTCGAGCAAGCCCTGCTTGTCGATAAGTCGAATTTAGGTTTACAATTGCTTCTAGCAGTCACTGGAACGCTCATTCTGGGCTCACCATACTTGCTGTCAGAACAATTGTACCATCTATGGCTTTTTGCCTTCTTCATGTCGCTTGGGTCATATCCCTTGAGCGATTTGAAAAGACAACCATAGAAATTCCCATTTATGATCATTATATTCTTGTGATTACTAATGGATGTGGTCTTGTTTGAGAAAAAACTTTTTTCGAAATTAACAATGGCAGCCTTAACCATTATCTTCGATGAGAACAAGCACCAACTCATGCTTCAACAGAAGCAAACCGAGCGCACTTACAAGCGCCCTGCCAGCTGTCGAAGCGTCAACTCCCTCGGCAACTCTCTGAACTCCGGGTCGACCTCGACTCCCCGGACCATCGTCGTCGGGACACTGGGACCATTCCCACTTCCCGAAGAACAAGCTGCGCCTGCTAAAAAGCAGAAGATCGCCTCTCAACGTGTCACTCCCGTGACACCAAAGGCGAGCGCCCAAAAGCCCGAAGCCCGCGGCACCCCTGCGAAGCCTCGACCAACAACCAACCAGGTCTACCCTAAGACTTGGTCTCCAAGACCTTCCCCAAAACAAAGAAGGTCTCAAACTTCCACCAACCTAGCATACCTGGCCCCACTCAAAGAGAACTAGTTCTACCCTCTTGCCTACATGAAAGAGGAGAGACCCATCTCCAACCTGACTCCCAAGTCAACCCAGCATGAGCCGGCTTGTTCCTACAGGCCCAAAATTAGATCATGCATCACCAGGCCTCTACAAGCACCTGCCAAGGCCTACACTCCTTCAGTTCGACCCTTCATCTCTACAGGGGCCGAACTCGAAAGGTTCAAAGCTTCGCTGCAACAGGCAAAGGACCGGGTCCGGATCCTGTCCTTGCCTAGCTACAAAGAAGGCAGGCTCGGCTGCTGCGCCCGAGGGAGCACATCCTTCATCGTCAGAGCCCAGCCAGAGCTGACTGAAGCTCAAATCGCTCGTCGAGCACGCCGCCGTGCGTCATATCGACAAAAGAGACTAGAGAAGCAACGGATCCAGCCTCCTACACTTCAAGTCTCCCACAAATGGGTCGAAAAAGAAAGACCCGACCAAGTTGCTGCCGTCCATATGGTTGGAAAAACCAGAAGACGCCAAAGGTCAGCATAAAAAATCCATGTCCGACGTCCGGTGACCCGTAGCGTCACCAGGACACAAAGACATCCCGAAGAATCTCCTGCCCCTTCAAGCCAAGGACGGGAGAGTAATCCTTCATCAAGCTCTTCATCAAAAAGAATGAGCCCCAGCTCGGTCACCAGGACGATTTCTTCGTTCGAATCCCGAGGGATGAACGTCTTGGCTACAAGTTCTGAGCCACCACCTCAGAATCCACCTCGAGATGATGCGCTCACACGCATCCAGCAGTTGGAACAAGGCCAGCAGAGGATTGAAACTCTGATGGAAAACCTTCTCCTCGTCGTCCAAAATCAAGCGAACAATGAGCCTCCTCCGAATCATGGCAATAACGAGGAAAATTGTGAAGAAAATGAGTCACGCGCCCTTACCAAAAAGGACGTAGACAGTATCCTCGCCAAAGTTAAAGAAGAGGATATACTCAAAGAGCATGGGATCAAGCCACCATATCCTTTATGGATGGACTCGGTCCCGTTCCCCACAAAATTCAAGCATCCTACTCTCCAAACATATACGGGGAAAGGATCAGCCAGACAGCACGTCATCCACTTCAAGATTTTGACGGGAGCTATCGCGGATCAAGATGCACTCAAGATCCGCCTCTTTGCAAGTACCCTAAAAGGTACGGCCTTCGATTGGTACTCCACTCTTCCGGAGAACTCCATTCAAAACTGGGCTATGCTGGAGACACGCTTCCTGACCCACTTCCAAGGTGAGGATCATCCTGTTACTATGGCTCAGCTCTGCAGCCTAAAACAGGGAGAGAATGAGTCAACTTATGACTTCATTCATAAGTGGAAAGCAATGGCATACAAATGTTCAGATGTATTGCCACAGGCGTCGCTAGTCGACATCTGCCGAAACAACATGAGAGCCAGAATACGCTCCATGATCATCGGCAACAAATCAAAAAACCTGGGAGAACTCCTGGAAGCTTCTATGGAAGCTGAAACGGTGATTAAAGACCTCAACAGTCAGAAGTCATCAAGAAAAGAGCCAACCGCCATTGCAACCTCTAAACCAAAGAAGAAAGAGGTCCTTAATGTGCCTTCAAAGAGCGAGTAGAAAAGAAATATCCGTTCGATGAAGACGTTGAAGAAATCTTTGAGGCTCTCCTAGCAAATGGCAAACTCATTTTGCCAAAGCCCAAAAGACCTGGAGACGTTGGCAAAACCAATGATCCTCGGTACTGTCCATACCACCAGATGGTCTCGCATCCTCTCAATCAATGCTTTGTTGTGAGAGAGAAGATAAACGAGATGTGGAAAAACGGAGTCATCACCTTTGACAAAAACTATGGGACTGCCTCCGTCAACATGGTATCATGTGGACAAACACCAAAATCACCGAAGAAGAAGATCACTACTTCCTTCAAGGTGATAAAAAGAATTCAAACGTCCGAAGTGTTGGTTCCTTGCCCGACACCAGACGGACAACCCATATGGGTACATCCCGATCTCCTGGAAGATGAAAACTGGGAGGTCGTAAAAACAAAGCCGACAGCTCAACAGCGAAGGCAGGCTAGGAAACATCTCCTCAGGCTCAAACGGCAAGAGAAGACCCAGCCAAAACAAGAAGTCCATGAAAAGGCAGAGGCCTCCTCTACCACTTCACTCGGGGCAACAAAAACGTCCCTTCCAGAGACTTCAAAGGCGGTAAGAAACTTCACTCTCAGTGATTTCATGCCACCTCAATTCAAAAAAGAAGCCATGCAGGGGGCATTATACTCTTGCAACTCGGTAGTTGGATTCTCCATTGATGGATACGAGTCCAGCGACACCGATGATGGATTCGAGCCCAACTACACCGGCGAGTGGGAGGAATCTCTTGAAACAGGAGAGTATCTCTCCGACGAAGAATGGGTTCCTGAAACTCACCTTATGCCAGTAATCTGGTATAACCCCTTGCAACCACAAGGATCCTGGTCTGATGATGAAGAAGACCAAGAGGCTGCACAAGAAGATGCTGTTAACCCAGCACCTGTCATTGCTCCAGTGGAAATCAACTATGTTGAGCCACACGGAGAAGACGAAGAAGAGGATCTGGCTCCCATGCCTGATCTTGAAGAATATGCAAGGATCTTGCAGCGTCTCGCTCTAGAACAAGAGCAAGATCGTGTTAACGAGCCTCCTCGCAACCCAGAGCCAGAAGTCCCTGAAGATAATCAGGTACATCCACCCTTAACTCCTGAAAATGGAGAACATTGCTGGATTGACGATCCTCTTACATCCGAGGATGAGTCTTGACTCCGAGCAGGCAACATCTCCTATCAGAGCTTCCTGTAATGTAATATATCAGGACTATAGCTCTTCTGAAGCGTCGTCTGATGAGATTACCTATACTCCGACAACGCCTAGCAATGTATTCTCTGGAGCTATCTCGTCTCACGTGACTTTCACAGAGATGACACCCTCTCAGGTTTCTTCTCCTTAGACTGTGACTTCAGGATACACATTCTTCCCGACTGATCATCATGAAGAAAACCCAGATAATGATGCTTGGGATGATGAAATAGTCAACACAAAAGAAAAGCTGCTGGATGCTGTTCAGGACTTGCTCCCGGAAAATGCTCCGTGTAACACAATCACTGAGGATGGCAACTCTGCTGCAAATACAGCCTCAGTGGATGAAAAACGACAGCCTCTTGATCCTGAAGACAATCTTCCAAACGAAGATCCTTCTCAAGAAGCTCTCGAAGTTGGTAGAGGCACCCGCTCTGGCCGGGACTACCACAAGAATTACAACCAATCTTCCTTTACTTATGTAAATCCTTTGGGAAAAGATGTTGTAAGCGCCCCCAGTGGCAAAAACAATGAACATGCAGGCCCCAAGGAGGCTTTCAAGTATGACTTGGTTGAGCACTTCAAACACATACCTGCACGTCTTCACATCCTAGACTTATTGCGAATGTCTCCACGCACTCGTGATAATCTCATCTCAGAATTACAAAAACTGAATGAGGATGTCGACAAACATGCCCCACAAGTCCTCCAAATTGAAATGGACTACCGGGTCAAAAACTCAGAAACCTCCTTAAAAGGAGAAAAAGAGAAAAGCGAGGGATCATGCATCCAATGCCTCTCGGTTCAAAAGGCAGCCAGTGCAACCATCGCCTTCACTAAGAAAGACCTCCTACTTGGCGAAGCAAGGCACAACCGACCCCTGTACTTCACAGGGTACATCAAGGAAATGCCTATACACAGAGTTCAGGTCGACCCAGGTTCTGCACTCAACCTCATCTCCACTTCGGCTCTCGAAGAGTTGGGCATCCCACCCAGCAAGCTAAGCCACACATCTGTATCTATCTTTGGATACGATGGGAGCGCTCAAAGGCCTATCGGCAAAATCAGGTTCAAATTGCAAATCGGTGATCTTATCTCTGAGGTCACTGTGTATGCAATAAAAACCCCCTCATGCTACAACATCCTTCTCGGACGTCCTTGGATACACGAGAACGGTGTTGTCCCTTCAACTCTACATCAATGCATCAAGTTCGTCGGCGACGACGGCATGGTACATCGTGTCTTTGCGGACAGAAAACCCTTCAAAGGTAAAGAAGTCCACTTCGCAGACTCCCAGATGTATGAAGGAGAAAAGGAAGAAGAGGAAATAGCACCCCCTGCTGAAAATCTCCAGAAAGATAAAGGCAAGGCTCCTCAAAAATCACCGGAAGAAAACAAACCCTCCGGCAAATTAGAAGAGAGTAGTCAATCTCCCTTCCTCATCTCCCTCAAATCTTCAAAACCTTTGGTCATCACAACCAGAGTGAAGAAGGCAAAGCAAAAGCCTGGGGGCAAATTTGTTGTTTCTCTCGTGTCTATCATGCAAGACACAGACTCGGACTCAGAGCCAGAAGACGATGCATCGTCAAGCCAAGCTGACGCTCAGCATGTTCAGCCTGCTCTCACTCCGACGGAGACACCTGCTGATGTAGAAGATCCTACGTCTGCTACCTTTGTTGTTCCGACAACATCACCAAAGCAAAAGCCGATCTTCTTCCATAGATCGGATGCTTCTTCATCAAATTCCTTGCTTGAACCCTTCCAAAATGAAGGTATGCCTCAACTATCTCTATATAGTCCTGTGGCACAAGCTATCATGAAGAAAATGGGCTTTGACGCTCAGAACCCAGTCGTTTTGGGAGAAGGCCGCGGTATTCTCACGCCATTGGGGCCCGCCTTGACCAAAAGCCAGCTGGAAGATTGGAGACTCTACGGTCATGTAGAAAAGTCTTCATATGGGTTAGGGTATGATCCCGACACTCCTCTGAGACAGTTGACACAAAAGCTTAAAAGTCGTTTTACCGACCAAGCCTCAACATCTCAAGTCCATAAAGACATCGATCTCCCTGGATATCTCTTTAAAGAGTTACCTGACAAAGATCCAGGAAGCTCATCCAATTTGTACGATTTCTCTGATGATAAAGAGGAATCATCCGATAATACAGACTTGTGCTATTCTGACCCAGAAGAACCCTCGTCTCCAAAAGAAATACCAGACTCAACAGGCGATTGGGAATCAAGAAAATCCATGGAAAGGAACAGAGCCTTGGTCTGGTAATGCAGTTGAAACTCCAGAAGGTTTCGTTGAGTTGGAAGCCTCCGAAAATATTGTGGAGGAACCACCTTCGAACCTTCCGACAGAAGATCATGTTCAAAAGATAAACTTGGGAACACCTGATAACCCACGTCCTGTATTCATAAGCAAAATATAAAGGATGATGAGTTACCCGAGTATATCGCTTTTCTTCGTGAGTTCGTTGATTGCTTTGCATGGTCCTACGCTGAAATGCCTGGTTTAGACCCCAAAGTAGCAGTCCACAAACTCAATCTTCAAGAAGAAATCAAGCCTGTCAAACAAGGCCAAAGAAGATTCCGTCCAGATGTGATGGATAAAATTGAACAAGAAGTTCAAAAACTCAAAAGCGTTGGCTTCATCCGTGAGGAACAACATCCAGAGTGGTTGGCCAATATTGTCCCCGTGACAAAGAAAACTGGGCAGATCAGAATCTGTATTGACTATAGAGACTTGAATGGCGCTTGCCCTAAAGATGAATTCCAGCTCCCCATACCGGAGGTGATGATTGACAATACCTGCGGATTCGAGCGAATGACATTCACGGATGGCTTCTCTGGTTACAATCAGATAAAGATGCATCCCGAGGATGAAAAACACACTTCATTTCGGACTCCATTTGGTGGTATTGCTACACTGTCATGCCATTTGGTCTGAAAAATGCTGGTGCCACATATCAGAGGGCTATGATGAAAATATTCCAAGATATGCCGCACAAGACGGTTGAATGTTACGTTGATGACCTCGCCGTCAAAAGTAGAAGAAAAGAAGACCATCTCAAAGATCTTCGGGAAGTCTTCCTCCGACTCCGCAAACACAAACTGCGGATGAATCCTCTAAAATGCTTCTTCGGCGTCTCGTCGGGTAAGTTTCTCGGATTCCTTGTTCGGAAAGCTGGAATAGAACTTGACCCCATAAAAGTCAAGGCTATTCTAGAAATGCCCTCTCCAAGAACCTTGAGAGAACTAAAAGGGCTCCAAGGGAGATTGGCCTACATCAGACGGTTCATCTCCAATCTTTCGGGGAAATCCGTCCATTCTCTCGATTGATGAAAAAGGGTGTAGACTTTGTCTGGGATGCCGACTGTGAAGCCGCATTTCAAGATATCAAGTCATACCTGACCAAACCTCCAGTGTTAGCTGCCCCTGCCACTAGAAAACCATTCATCTTGTACACAAGAGCCCTTGATCACTCTCTGGGTGCTCTGCTTACACAAGAAAATGATGAAGGAAAAGAAGCTGCTCTATACTACCTCAGCCGCATGCTAGTAGGTGCAGAGCATCGCTACTCCCCAGTCGAAAAGGAATGCCTTGCAGTGATGTTTGCCGTACAAAAGCTACGTCACTACTTGCTTTCCAACACAGTCTACCTCGTCTCAAGGATCAACCTCTTGAAGGTCCTTGTCACAAAGGCAGGTTCTCTCAATGCCCGACTGGCAAAATGGTCCATCCTTCTATCACAATTTGATATTAGGTATGTGCCACAAAAAGCAATCAAAGGCCAAGCTCTAGCAGACTTTCTCGCAGAGCATCCATTGCCTAAAGATTCTCCACTCAGAGATGATCTCCCAGACGAACCTGTCTACAACGTGGAGACTTTCTCGCCAAATGCCTCCTGGGACATGTACTTTGACGGTGCAACCAGGACAAATGAAAACAGAAAGCTGATCTCGGGAGTTGGCATCTTCTTTGTTAGCCCCGACAAATACATGATTCCACACGCTTTCTCGCTACTGGAACCATGCACAAACAATGCAGCTGAATACCAAGCTCTGATCCTAGGATTGGAACTCGCCATTGAATCCGGTATCACCATGCTGGAAGTCTTTGGAGACTCTCAACTGATCGTCAACCAGATGAATCAGAAATATGTAGTCAGGAAGCCCGATCTGCTGCCTTATTACAACAAGGCACAATCGCTTCTGCAAAAGTTTGACATCTGCAACATCACCCACATTAGTAGAGGTGAAAACATCCGTGCAGATGCCCTGGCCGGACTTGCCGCATCAATGGCGATCCAGGAAGGGGAAAACATGCAAATTACAGTGTGCGAGAGAAGGATCCTCCCTCCTCTTAACACACACCAAGCAGTTGCTGAATGCCACCGAGTGGTTGGAAGTCGGATCTCTATCCTTCAACCTTCAATCGGCGACTGGAGGGATCCGTTCATTGATTACACTATGTTCGGAATCCTACCTGAAGATCCAAAAGAACGGGTAAGCATACAAAGGCGAGCCCCAAACTTTCATTTGGATATTCCTTCAAAAATCCTCTACAGGAAATCATTCAACGGAGTACTTCTACGCTGCTTGTCACAACAAGAGGCCGAAGAAACACTTAAAGAAGTTCATGCTGGTCTCTGTGGAGCCCATCAGGCAGGTCCTAAGCTCTATGATCAGATAAAAAGGTTAGGTTACTATTGGCCTACCATGGTTGCTGATGCAATGCAATTTGCCAAACGCTGCTAGCTATGCCAAGTTCACGGAGATTACATTCACATGCCTCCGGAATGGCTGCATCCTACAGCAATCTCATGGCCTTTTGAAGCATGGGGTATGGACATCATAGGTCCTATCTCTCCCCCTTCAAGCAAAGGTCATCGCTTCATCTTCGCCGCTACGGATTATTTCTCCAAGTGGTCAGAAGCATTTGCGTTCAACGAAATGAAGACCTCATCAGTTCTTCAATTCCTACGCACCAACATCATTTGTCGTTTCGGCATACCCAAAAGATTCGTCCATGATAACGGACCACAATTCCGGGATCATCGATTCTACAGGTTCTGCGACAAATACAAAATCCAAAGCTGTCCTTCGACTCCATACAATCCGGCAGCAAACGGATTAGCAGAAGCCTTCAACAAGACACTCTGCAAAGTCCTCAAGAAAATGGTCTCTAGTCACAAAAGATACTGGAGCGATAAACTGTCTGAAGCTTTGTGGGCCTATCGAACCACCGTTCGAGGACCAACCCATAGCACACCATTCTCCTTGGTCTATGGATGCGAAGCTGTCGTGCCCCTAGAGGTACAAATTCCTTCTCTGAGGGTATCTCTACAAAATGACATGACTCAAGAAAGCAATGTCAAATTGCGACTCCATGAGCTGGACAATCTCGACGAGAGACGGCTCGAAGCTCGACAAAGCATTGAACTTTACCAAGCACGCATGGCAGGATCTTTTGACAAAAAGGTCAGGCAACGCTCCTACAAAAAGGGTGACTTGGTTCTTGCGGTAAAAAGACCAATGGTCTTCGCACACAAATCCAAAGGCAAATTTGAACCAAAATGGGAGGGACCCTACGTCATCGACAAAGTCTTCTCCAACGGCGCATATGCCCTCCTAAACATGGAAGGCGATAGATGTATGCTGCCTATCAACGGCAAGTTCTTGAAGCGGTACTACCCTTGAAGACTTACCCAACTGGGTAAGAGCAATGCCTGTATGGCCAAAACCTGTTCTCAGGTACTCGCTCGTCAAACCCACTCTCTTTAGAATTTTTATATCAAATGTCAAAATTTCTAGAGATTCAAAAACAATGCTTACTTTCATCGTTTCATTGTTCAAAAACAAAAAAAATCCAAGTTTAGGAGCCTCTCCCTGACTTGACCAAAACTTTCGATCCTTGAACCAAAATTCATGGTTTGAAACAAAAATCCGGATTCAGGGATTTCCACCCTAGTCCACCTTACCTTTTACCGCCAAATGGTTCTAGGTCAAAATTTACGACCCTCGTGTCTTTAAACAAAAAAAAATGGTTTTTCAAAAATCGTGGGGAAACGACATCAAAGTCAGTACCCGCAAAACAAAAATTTTGAAAAAAAGCAAGGATGCGACATTCCATCGATACTTGCACCCAAAATCGCAGGGAAGCGACATTTCGTCGATACTTGCAAAATCCAAAAACCGTGGAGAAGCAACAAACCAGTTGATATCCACAACCCAATTTCAAAAATCGTGGAGATGTAACATACCAGTTGCTATCCACAACCCAAAATTACAAATGGTTCGAGAAAACCTCAAATTTCAAAAATCGCGGAGAAACGACATCAAGTCAGTACCCGCAAAACCAAAAGTTTTGGGAAAAGCAGGGAAGCGACGCTTAGTCGATATTTGCACCCCAATTGGCGAGGAAGCGACATTCCATCGATACTTACAAAACCTAACCCGCGAGGAAGTGACATTCCATCAATACTCGCAAAACCGAATGAGCAAGGAAGCGACATTCCATCGATACTTGCAAGACCATTCAGCGGGGAGGCGACATTTAGTCGATACCTGCATTTTGAAAACCAAAACTCGGCTATAAATGCCAAAATCTGGCTATAAATGCCAAAACAAAAATTTCCGGCTATAAACGCCAAAATCGGCTTTCATGCCAATAAAACAAAACTTGGTTTTCAAAAAACTTGGCTACAAATGCCACACAAAAAAAAACCTGACTCTCATGTCAAAACCGGCTATAAATGCCACAAATTGGCTATCAATGCCACCAAACCGGCTATAAATGCCACAAATTGGCTATCAATGCCACCAAACCGGCTATAAATTCCACCAATTGGCTATCAATGCCACCAAACTGGCTGTAAATGCCACAAAAATCTGGCTTTCATGCCAAATTCGTTTACCCTACCAAAACAACCATTTGACAAAAGATTTTCACAAAATGACAAAGCTTTTGATCAAATCCCATTTAGCAATTGCTTTCATCACAAAAAGATTTGAGTGAGCGTAGGGAAAACAAAACAAAAAAAAAAAAAGAAAGAAAAGTACCAAAAAATACATGTGGTACCAAAAAGAAAAAGGAAAGTGTTCACAAGCACTACACAAAAAAAAAAAAAAAAGAGTACCAAAAATATACATGTGGTACCAAAAAAAAAGAAGAATAGTTTCTGCTACAAAAAATCAGGAGCTTAGCCAAAAATGGTCTCCAGCCAAAGCTTCAGCTCCTCAAGCAAACTTTTGGCATCAGCCGTCAGAGTTTCCAAGGCACGCTTCTTCAGGAACTTGCCATGAGATGCTGGCGAATGCCGTAACCCTTTTTTTACACCGGGAAGCTTTTCCCCAGCAGTTTGTCATTGCTCGTTCTCTAGAGTCCTCCTCTCAAGAACTTGACCGGCAACTGCAACCCTGCGAATCATAGTACTCTCCCTGTCACGAGCCTCTGTTATAGCAGTCCACTTAGCATCAACTTGTGCCTTCAAATGCTCGAGATGCTTCCTGGCCATTTCGACCTCTCCATCAAGGATGTCAAGGTCGCGCTTTAATCCAAGGATGACTAGCTCTTCCTTATTCTTCTCTCGTACTACCTGCTTCCTGCTTTGTGTAGCCTCACTCAGGTTAGACTTAGCCTTATCAGCAAGGTCCAAGAACATCTCCTTGAAGAATTGGTCGTCAGGGAAATCCATGGTCTCAAACCACTTGTCACCCAGTGCAATGATCCTATCAACGATCGCCCTGGCACCTGTGACATCCAGACCAACCTCTTCGGTATCAGTGAGAATCTCCTGTACATGTGGGATCATGCCAAATCCTGCCTCCATGTCGCGACCCCGGACCGGGACCCGGGCCCGCGACTGCGCGGCGGCGGCATGATTAACCAACACAAGACACACCGCCGCTGTTTTGATCTTTTTCCCACAGGTTTCCGCGGTGAGGATCCCATGACACGGGTCGAGCTCACACGAATAGATATGCGGAAGCGTGTAGCAAAACAATTCATACAAATCTTAAATGATAAGATACAAGACAAATATTTAACATCGAGACAAGGTATCAAAAGAGAATGTCATCCAAGCATTCCTAGCATGAATAAAGTTTAACATTTAGACAAAGTGTTTTACTTGCAAGTTACACAACCCCCAAGAGGCCAACAAAGGCCAATACAACATATGGAATCCCAAAAAGAACAACCCGACAAAACCCGAGCTAGGTGAAACGAGAATCACGATCCCGACCGGCGTCTAGATGACGTCGTTGGGCTGCCACTCGAGTGCTGGGGGTGGCTCAACAGCCTCCTCCGGGCACTCCTCGTCACGCGCGAAACCACCGGCACCTGGACACCAAAATACAAGCATCAAACACGACGGTTTGGCAAATAAACAATTTAGACATGAATAATTGGAATAATGCTAAAACAGTTCAAAGTTTAAATACACGTTTCAATGCTTACGAAACTAGCACGAATACATATAATATCATGAAAAGATAAATCCACATGAGCTCATCCTTTCTCCGTCATACATGATGACAAGAGCAAGCACGCACGACAAGCACGACAAGAAACACGATCCCACGCCACACAAGGTAGACGGGGTATCCGGCCGCGGAACCGGACCACGAACACGCACGATGTGCCATTCAAGACACGACTAGTCTGCAGACAGTCCACGAGTTTAAGGACCCCCAGGTAGTGGATCAAGCTAAAAGGGCGGTCCAAGCTCAGTGAAATTTACTTATATCATGAATGCACAAAACATGGCAATACACGTTCGAAAACACGTCAAAACAAGAGGGAAATCACTTAACGAGCACGAAGTGACAAGACTAGCAAAATAGCATAGTATTAATGCTTACAAACTTAATAAATGATTCCCTTTTCGATTCTTGAAACCCATCTTGAAAACAACTTGCACTTGGAAATCAAGCGAGAACACGAGGATGCACGAAGCATCATAAACAAAGATTCAAACATAACTCTGTCAAGCATAGGCTAAGACCACATCTTTGACCCTTGTGGAATTGAAAACCAAATGTCGAAATTCAATAAAACTTGGTGTCCCCGAAGGTATATTACATTTTGGAAATTTCAAGTGCACAAGGTCAATAAAAAGGATCTAAGACCGAGTCTAGTTTTCATTCCTGCAAAATCCTTCAAAACAGTACTTTTTTGTGTGGTTCATGCCTCTCTACCGGTAGAAATTCCGATAGAAGATGTTCTACCGGTAGAACTTCCGGTTGAAGTGCTTCTACCGGCAGAACTTCCGGTTGAAGCACTTCTACCGGTAGAACTTCCGGTAGAACTGCGGTTCACAGTTTTTCTCAACTCTCTGCCACAATCTGGGCCGTTTCTACCGGTAGAACTTCCGGTAGAACTGCGGTTCACAGTTTTTTTCTCACTCTCTGCCACAATCTGGGCCGTTTCTACCGGTAGAACTTCCGGTAGAACTTGGGGTTTTTAATCTCCTCGATTCTCTGTCAAAATTTGAGCCCTTTCTACCGGTAGAACTTCCGGTTGAAATACCCCTACCGGTAGAACTTCGGAAATTCAATTTTTTTTCCACACTTCATTCACTTCTTCACTTCCACATTTTCACCACCTACACTCCCCAAGCCTACATGCTTCCAAGGGATGATTTTCACACCAAATCCATTCACATTTCATTCAAAACATCAAAATCATAAACCCATTTACATTCAAAACATAAATCTAATAACTTGCAAACCATTCCATTGAAAACATACTTCCATTGAAGATGAAACCTCTACATTAGATAGAGAAATTAGGGCTCTTGCTTAACAAGATTAAAACAAGCTAAAAGAGATTAATGACATGCAAGAAAGATAGCTTGATAATAAACAACATTTCCAAAAGTAAAAATGCCCAAAAACTCAACATGCACTAGGGAAAACTAAAAGGTTTACTTGCCTCTAACCCAAGCCAAGCCAAAGCTTCACAACTCAACAAGAAAGGGGTGCTCCACGAGATCTACACAAAACCCCCAAAATGGAGCATACAAAAATCAACATTTTTGGCCATCACAAATCCCCATTTCGAAAATGGGTTTGAAAACCATGAAAACAAGCTCTAGGTGAGCTAAAGAACATCAAATGGAAAGAATGAAGAAGGACACCAACCTTGAGCTAGCCAAACAAGAAGAATAAAAGTAGAAGATGATGAATAGTGCAGTGGCTTGACTCCAAAAACACTCCAGCTGTAGCTTGAGACGAGAGGAAGAGGATGGTGGTCTTGGATCGAAAAATGGAGCCTTCTAGCTAGATGATTTCAAGGGAAAAGGATCAAGAAGAGAGCTTCCTCCTCAACTTCACCCTAGGGCAGAATCGTTGCAGGAAATGGAAAAAGGGCAAATGAAGGAGAAGAGAGCTTATATAGTGTCTGGAGGTGGGTCCCTTTAGCAGTGAAACTTGGAACGCTTGGAACATGGTCTTGTGGACCCCGGATGGAATCGACGAAGAAGAACAAAACGATCGTCGAAAAATCTAGTTTCGGAAAAGTATTATTTTGACATAGTTTCGCGACTTCGAAAAGTGTGCCCAGATTTACATGCAAAGACAGATTTACCCTATTGGGCCAAAACTTGGGCTTCTGGGCCTCACATGCATGCAGCTTGAAAACAAAAGTTGTCACAAATAATAAAACCATTCAAGAGAATTAAAAATCACATCCACAACAAAGATCTAGCACAAAAACCCATTCTTACACGTGCACTCAGGGCGTCCCTGAGCGTGTCTGACTCATACTAAACGTCCTCAAAATCCCCAAAGCTATAATCCAGACTAAGTCTAATCACATTCTAACCCAACTAGTACTAAGACTCACTTAAGACTAAACGTTTACTTAATTAGTACTAATCGAGTTGGTCTGGGTCGGGGTCTAACAATCCTCCACCCCTTAGGATATTTGGTCCGCCAAATATAAATAATTTTACCTCTGGTAACAGGTGTGGATACTTCTTTTGGACTTGATCTCTCAATTCCCATGTGGCTTCTTCTGGCTCGTGGTTCTCCCAAAGTACCTTGACCCAATGGACAGTCCGATTCCTCAATTCGTGCTCTTTGGTGTCGATGATTCTAACCGGTTTCTCCACATACGACGCGTCTTCTCGAATCTCTAAAGGCTCGTGTGGAATAATGTGAGAAGGACTGTGAACATATTTCTTGAGCATGGAGACATGAAAAACATTATGTACCCCGGAGAGTTCCGGCGGTAACGCAAGTCTGTAAGCGACATTTCCAATCTTGCTCAAAATCTCATATGGGCCAATGTATCTGCTGGACAATTTTCCTTTCTTTCCAAATCTTAGAGTACCTCTGACCGGTGAGACTTTCAAGAACACTTTGTCACCCACTTCAAATTGCAATTCTCTCCGGCGAGTGTCAGCATAACTTTTCTGTCTGCTTCGAGCGATCTTCAATCTGTCCTGAATCTGCTTAACCTTGTCGCTTGTCTCTCCAACTATCGTCGGTCCATGAAAACTACGCACACCGACTTCTTCCCAACAAACTGGAGTTCTGCATCTCCTACCATAGAGTGCCTCGAAAGGTGCCATTCCAATGCTAGAATGGTAGCTATTGTTGTACGCGAACTCACAAAGAGGTAGGTTCTCGTCCCACTGGACCTTGAAATCCAACACACAAGCACGCAACATATCTTCAAGAGTTTGTATCGTCCGCTCTGACTGACCATCTGTCTGAGGATGATACGCTGTGCTGAACTGAAGTTTGGAACCCATGGATTCAAGAAGAGATTTCTAAAATCTCGAAACAAATCTACTATCTCTGTCGGAAGTGATGGAGACGGGCTGGCCATGCTTACTAACAATCTCGTCTATAAATAGTCTTGCAAGTGGTGCCATATGCATCATATTCCCAGTCTTCATCGGAAGGAAGTGCGCAGACTTCGTAAGACGATCAACTATAACCCAAATTGCATTGTTCCCTCTCTTGGTATTAGGCAAACCGGAGACAAAATCCATAGTGATATGCTCCCATTTCCACTCCGGAATCTCCAAAGGCTGTAACAACCCAGGAGGCTTCTGGTGTTCTGCCTTGATCATCTGACAAGTTAAGCAGCGAGACACAAAAGCTGCTATCTCTCTCTTCATATTATTCCACCAAAATCTATTCTTCAGGTTATGGTACATCTTCGTGCTACCCGGATGTATAGAGTATCTAGTATGGTGAGCTTCAATCATAATTTCATTCTTCAAATCATCAACATTCGGTACACACAACCGGTCACGAAAATACAACACTCCATCCGAAATCCTGAAATCTGGACGTTCTGCAATCTGATCTACAATCTTGGCCAATTCCGGGTCTTGCAACTGACTATCTTTGATTCTCTGGATGAAGGTAGGTTCAGTCACGGTCATATTTGCCAACAAAACTCCTCTCCTCAAGTGTTGTACCTCCACTCCAAATTCTTCAAGCTGTTGGAGAACACTAACTCCTCTCAAACTCGCCATCACTGCTGACTTTCTACTCAATGCATCTGCTACCACATTCACTTTGCCTGGATGATACTTGATTGGGAAGTCATAATCCTTAATATACTCCATCCACCGTCTCTGCCTCATATTCAATTCCTTCTGTGAAAACAGATATTGCAAACTTCGGTGGTCTGAATGGACTTCAAACTTCGCTCCATAGAGGTAGTGTCGCCACATTTTCAAAGCAAAAACTACTGCCGCTAACTCCAAGTCATGAGTTGCATAGTTTACCTCATGATTCTTCAACTGTCTCGAACCATAGGCAATCACCTTGCCATCTTGCATCAAAACACATCCTAATCCCACGTTGGATGCATCCGTAAACACAACAAATCCACCGCTGCCCGATGGTAATGTGAGGATTGGGGCTGTGGTTAACCTCTTCTTCAACCCCTGAAAACTTCCTTCACACTGATCAGTCCAAACAAAAGGGACATTTTTCCGGGTCAACTTCGTCAAAGGAGCTGCAATGGACGAAAAACCTTGGACAAATCTCCGATAATATCCTGCTAACCCCAAAAAGCTTCTAATTTCTGTCACACTGCTAGGTCTCTTCCATTCGATGATTGCTTCTATCTTGGCTGGATCAACTGCTAACCCTTCTCTTGAAATGATGTGACCCAAAAAGGAAACTTGCTCTAGCCAGAATTCACACTTGTTCAACTTAGCATAGAGCTGGTGGTCTCTCAAAAGCTGCAATGACGTCCTCAAGTGCTCTTCATGCTCCTCCTTACTCTTAGAATACACGAGGACATCATCAATGAACACCACAGTAGAGTGATCTAGGTACTCTGCAAAGACCTTGTTCATGAGAGCCATGAAGACTGCGGGCGCATTTGTCAAGCCAAAGGGCATCACTAAGAACTCGTAATGCCCATATCTCGTTCGGAAAGCTGTCTTCGCCACATCGGACTCTCTAACCCGCAACTGATGATACCCTGACCTCAAGTCTATCTTGGAAAAGTGCGATGCTCCTTGTAATTGGTCAAACAATTCATCTATCCTTGGCAAGGGGTATTTGTTCTTGACAGTCACATGGTTCAATCTTCTATAGTCGATGCACATTCTAAGACTTCCATCCTTCTTCTTCACAAAAAGAACTGGCGCTCCCCACGGTGAAACACTTGGCCTAATGAAGCCTTTGCTCAACAATTCTTGCAACTGAAGTTTCAATTCACCCAACTCTGCAGGAGCCATCCTGTAAGGTGCAATTGAGATCGGTGCAGTCCCTGGAAGGAGTTCAATAGTAAACTCAACTTCTCTAACTGGTGGTAAACCCGGGATTTCTTCTGGGAAAACATCTGGAAATTCACACACTACGGGGATATCCTCCACCCCTTGGGACTGTTTATCCTCCGTGATAAACGCTATAAATGCTTCACAACCACTGCTCACCAATCTACTAGCTTTTAAAGCTGAAATGAAACCACTGGAAGATTTCTTCTTAACACCCTGAAACATCAACTCCGTCTGTGGCCCTTGCAATCTGAAGGTAATGGTTTTTCCAAAACAGTCCATTGTAGCATGGTAGGTCTCTAACCAATCCATGCCTAAGATAATGTCAAAATCATGCATGTCTAAAATTATGAGGTTGGCCGGTAAATTGATATCTCCTAACAAAATCTGACAACTAGGGTAAAAGGTGGTACAAACAACATGTCTACCTACGGGTGTAGTGACAGTCAAATTATAGTCCAATTCTGCATGCTGTGCATCAATCTTCTTTGCAAACAAAGGTGATAGAAAGGAGTGTGTGGATCCTGGATCAAATAAGATCTGTGCTTCTACTCCACACACAAGAAGTTTACCTTCTATGACGTCACCCGCTGCTTCAGCGTCTGCACGATTGATATTGTACACACGTCCCTGCTGGTGTGGCCTGTTCTGCTGCTGAATCTGTCTGCCCTGGTTGTTCCTATTCTGCGGTGGACGAGCATTCTGGTTTTGTACTTGCCTGCCTTGTTGCTGTTGTTGCTGTGGTGGTCTCATCTGAACTGGTATGGCTTGATTCTGTGGTGCTATCTGCCTTGGCTGCTGATATCGGTTGGCTTGACTCTGGAGGTGTGGGCAATCCTTGATTGCATGGTCCATTCCTCCACACCTGAAGCAAGCACCCGTTGCCTTGCGGAATTCGTGGGTAGGGTGATTCTTTCCACAATGATTACAACCAGACTGTCTAACTTGAGTCTGTTCTTGCCTTGGCTTCTTGCCACTTTGCTGTCTTTGGTTTTGCTGCTGGTAGTGCTGCTTTCTATCCTGGATAATCTCGTTGTTAAACTCTTCAAATTTGTATGCCCGACTAACTGCTTCATCAAAGGTGACTGGTGGGATTATTCCCGAAACATCCCTCTTGAGAATGGGATTCAGTCCTTCCAAAAACTTAGTTATCTTTTTCTGTTCAGTGTCAATAAGCTCGGTAGTATATCTGGCAAGCCTCTCAAACTTCGTGACATACTCCAAAACGGACATACTTCCTTGCTTCAACTGTTGGAATTCAATTGCCTTCTGTCTCTTAACATGGGAGGGGATGTACTTGTCTGTGAAATGTGTCTTGAAGGTTGTCCAAGCAACCTCATCCGCCATGACTTGGTATGGCTCTTTGACCGTCTGCCACCAATCGTCTGCAAGCCCATAAAATAGAGAAGCCGTGAGGTTCACCCTCTCCCTGCCAGTGCAAACAAAAACGTCAAAAATCTTAGCCGTGTTCGCGAGCCAATCATCAGCCGTCAAAGGGTCCTCTTGACCCGAGAACTCCTTGGGTCCCCTCTTCCGAAATCTTTCAAAGAGAACATTGACATCATCAGCCCTATTGTGGTATACCACATTTGGTGGGGCTTGATGTTGAGGTCTATTTTGGAGGACTTCTAGAAGTTGCCTCTGTACTTGAGCCATCTCTTCATCTTTCTTCGCCATTTGCTCTTGAAATTTTGCTTGCGTTTCATTGGCTTGTCTCTGTTGCTCTAACATGGCCTGCATGAGTTGTTGGAACTGAGTAGCAGTAGGATTCTCAGTCGGTTCTGTCTCATTCTGATTACTGCCCGAAGCATTATGATTCGGAGCTTTACGTGGAGGCATGATGCTGCAAGACAATTCGTTAGCACATATATTGACATAATCGGGTTGGTCATGTTGTCTAGACAAACATTCTATCGAACTCACGAATCCTCGCCACGTTCCTAAGATTTTCTAGTTTCTTTTAAGTGCCTGAAACATGTCCCGCTCTGATACCAGTCCTGTCGCGACCCCGGACCGGGACCCGGGCCCGCGACTGCGCGGCGGCGGCATGATTAACCAACACAAGACACACCGCCGCTGTTTTGATCTTTTTCCCACAGGTTTCCGCGGTGAGGATCCCATGACACGGGTCGAGCTCACACGAATAGATATGCGGAAGCGTGTAGCAAAACAATTCATACAAATCTTAAATGATAAGATACAAGACAAATATTTAACATCGAGACAAGGTATCAAAAGAGAATGTCATCCAAGCATTCCTAGCATGAATAAAGTTTAACATTTAGACAAAGTGTTTTACTTGCAAGTTACACAACCCCCAAGAGGCCAACAAAGGCCAATACAACATATGGAATCCCAAAAAGAACAACCCGACAAAACCCGAGCTAGGTGAAACGAGAATCACGATCCCGACCGGCGTCTAGATGACGTCGTTGGGCTGCCACTCGAGTGCTGGGGGTGGCTCAACAGCCTCCTCCGGGCACTCCTCGTCACGCGCGAAACCACCGGCACCTGGACACCAAAATACAAGCATCAAACACGACGGTTTGGCAAATAAACAATTTAGACATGAATAATTGGAATAATGCTAAAACAGTTCAAAGTTTAAATACACGTTTCAATGCTTACGAAACTAGCACGAATACATATAATATCATGAAAAGATAAATCCACATGAGCTCATCCTTTCTCCGTCATACATGATGACAAGAGCAAGCACGCACGACAAGCACGACAAGAAACACGATCCCACGCCACACAAGGTAGACGGGGTATCCGGCCGCGGAACCGGACCACGAACACGCACGATGTGCCATTCAAGACACGACTAGTCTGCAGACAGTCCACGAGTTTAAGGACCCCCAGGTAGTGGATCAAGCTAAAAGGGCGGTCCAAGCTCAGTGAAATTTACTTATATCATGAATGCACAAAACATGGCAATACACGTTCGAAAACACGTCAAAACAAGAGGGAAATCACTTAACGAGCACGAAGTGACAAGACTAGCAAAATAGCATAGTATTAATGCTTACAAACTTAATAAATGATTCCCTTTTCGATTCTTGAAACCCATCTTGAAAACAACTTGCACTTGGAAATCAAGCGAGAACACGAGGATGCACGAAGCATCATAAACAAAGATTCAAACATAACTCTGTCAAGCATAGGCTAAGACCACATCTTTGACCCTTGTGGAATTGAAAACCAAATGTCGAAATTCAATAAAACTTGGTGTCCCCGAAGGTATATTACATTTTGGAAATTTCAAGTGCACAAGGTCAATAAAAAGGGTCTAAGACCGAGTCTAGTTTTCATTCCTGCAAAATCCTTCAAAACAGTACTTTTTGGTGTGGTTCATGCCTCTCTACCGGTAGAAATTCCGGTAGAAGATGTTCTACCGGTAGAACTTCCGGTTGAAGTGCTTCTACCGGTAGAACTTCCGGTTGAAGCACTTCTACCGGTAGAACTTCCGGTAGAACTGCGGTTCACAGTTTTTCTCAACTCTCTGCCACAATCTGGGCCGTTTCTACCGGTAGAACTTCCGGTAGAACTTGGGGTTTTTAATCTCCTCGATTCTCTGTCAAAATTTGAGCCCTTTCTACCGGTAGAACTTCCGGTTGAAATACCCCTACCGGTAGAACTTCGGAAATTCAATTTTTTTTCCACACTTCATTCATTTCTTCACTTCCACATTTTCACCACCTACACTCCCCAAGCCTACATGCTTCCAAGGGATGATTTTCACACCAAATCTATTCACATTTCATTCAAAACATCAAAATCATAAACCCATTTACATTCAAAACATAAATCTAATAACTTGCAAACCATTCCATTGAAAACATACTTCCATTGAAGATGAAACCTCTACATTAGATAGAGAAATTAGGGCTCTTGCTTAACAAGATTAAAACAAGCTAAAAGAGATTAATGACATGCAAGAAAGATAGCTTGATAATAAACAACATTTCCAAAAGTAAAAATGCCCAAAAACTCAACATGCACTAGGGAAAACTAAAAGGTTTACTTGCCTCTAACCCAAGCCAAGCCAAAGCTTCACAACTCAACAAGAAAGGGGTGCTCCACGAGATCTACACAAAACCCCCAAAATGGAGCATACAAAAATCAACATTTTTGGCCATCACAAATCCCCATTTCGAAAATGGGTTTGAAAACCATGAAAACAAGCTCTAGGTGAGCTAAAGAACATCAAATGGAAAGAATGAAGAATGACACCAACCTTGAGCTAGCCAAACAAGAAGAATAAAAGTAGAAGATGATGAATAGTGCAGTGGCTTGACTCCAAAAACACTCCAGCTGTAGCTTGAGACGAGAGGAAGAGGATGGTGGTCTTGGATCGAAAAATGGAGCCTTCTAGCTAGATGATTTCAAGGGAAAAGGATCAAGAAGAGAGCGTCCTCCTCAACTTCACCCTAGGACAGAATCGTTGCAGGAAATGGAAAAAGGGCAAATGAAGGAGAAGAGAGCTTATATAGTGTCTGGAGGTGGGTCCCTTTAGCAGTGAAACTTGGAACGCTTGGAACATGGTCTTGTGGACCCCGGATGGAATCGACGAAGAAGAACAAAACGATCGTCGAAAAATCTAGTTTCGGAAAAGTATTATTTTGACATAGTTTCGCGACTTCGAAAAGTGTGCCCAGATTTACATGCAAAGACAGATTTACCCTATTGGGCCAGAACTTGGGCTTCTGGGCCTCACATGCATGCAGCTTGAAAACAAAAGTTGTCACAAATAATAAAACCATTCAAGAGAATTAAAAATCACATCCACAACAAAGATCTAGCACAAAAACCCATTCTTACACGTGCACTCAGGGCGTCCCTGAGCGTGTCTGACTTATACTAAACGTCCTCAAAATCCCCAAAGCTATAATCCAGACTAAGTCTAATCACATTCTAACCCAACTAGTACTAAGACTCACTTAAGACTAAACGTTTACTTAATTAGTACTAATCGAGTTGGTCTGGGTCGGGGTCTAACACTCCAAGTGTCGAGAAAGGAGAGTCTTGACCCAAGAACTCAAAACCCGAGCCAGGACCTTCTTCGCAAATTGAAGAGACGAACTGGATGAAGATTCACCCTTCTCCGCTGATCGGCTGCTCATGTCATGTCCCATTGGAAGAGTAACAAAAGAACTCTTTCCACTTGGAGCCACTGGAGAAGGAATCTCAGCACGAGGTATCGTCTCTATCGCGTCAGAACTGGTTGTAGGAGTCTCTACCTCCGGATCGACCTCTGGCATCCCTTGCTCTGGTTCTGAAGAAGGCGATGGACTCTCTTCTGTCACTTCGAAACCTGCAAATGAAACACAAAAAGGTATGAATATGATCCTGTTAAAAAAAAATCATCAGGGTCATCACTACAAAGTACCTTCTTCGACGACTGGCGGAACACTCTCTTCCTCCACGAACTCATCGGAAGCATCATCAACATTTGCATCCATTGATGGTTCAAAGTCATCGGAATCCTGTGGCAAGTCAGCTGACAAGAGAAATGTTAGCAAATAAAGTCGCAGGCAAAAAAAAAAAAAAAAAAAAAAAAGAGAAAGCGAAAGAAGTTATACCAATTGGAGATTCTGGAATCATTCCAGAGTCCCTCGGCTCTTCTTCAGATGCCATAACCGGCTCCATCACCGCCTCATCGGTCGGAACCTCAGGCATCGCCAAGTCTTCATCCTCTGCTAAAAAAAAAAAGCAGCAGCAGGGTGAGAAAACAAATCAGAACATGGAAAGCCCCATGAAAGAAGTAGAAAACGAAAAAGGAAGAATCATACCTTCACCAATGGTCTCTTCCCCACAACTCCTCTTCTCTGGAGGCTCGTCGACAGCCTCTGGCACCTCCTCGTTGATGGTAAGAGGGATTTCCATGTCAGGAGAGTCCTCAAGTGGCCCCTCGCTGTGATGATGACTCCTCCTCTTCTTACCTCTACGGGTTCGCTTCCTAGAAGAACCCGCCCCGCTATCAGAGTCAGGTTTCTCACTTGGCTCCTCACTGGATGGTCTGCTCTTGCCAGTAGACTCCACGGAAGCTCGCCTCTGTGCCGCTTGCATCCAAGCGTCGAGCTCAGCTTCCTCCTGTTCTAGCTGCTCCAAAGCCTCATCAGGTACTTCCCGAACAGCTTCAGAACCAATGACGCCCTGGTCACCGAGAAAGCCTATCTTATGCTTCTCTCCAGAAAGGAAGGCCCAAACTTCCTCTCGCCGGACGCCATCCGACTTTCCAGTACCTTTCCCCGAAGACAGCTTTATATCAAGCTCCTTCTTGGAAAGCCCCCGATATGCTAAAAAGCTCTCCGCGAACCACTTCGTGAAGCCGGCAGTTCGGAAAGTCGACAGCTCAGGATAAGAAATCGTGGCAGTAGTGTCTTCAGCACTATAAAAAGCCCATCCATTTCTGCCATCCTGCAAACGCCCAAAACGCTTCACCATACTCGAAGGCGCTCCAACAACGCCTTGAGAGAAGCCCAACTGAAGCGCAAAGCGAGAAGGTACATACGGCTGGATGTCGACGAAAAGATGTCTGCGGTACACCATCGTGCCGACTCGTATGCTGAAAAGCCACTCCTTCTCTGCATTGGTCAAAGGGTAATGCCTTCCCGACCCTGCTCTGGTAGAGTCTCGGGAGGCACCAAAATCAAAAGCCTTCTTCCGCAACTCCGGAGAAAGCTTCACTGAAGACTGCCCCATCTCGACGTCCCTGAACCGTCGGATCCTCATGCGGGCAAACAAAAGTGATTCAGATACGGCTTTTCCCTTAGCCAATCGAATCATCAGAGGATCATCATCCTGTACAGTACCCAGCTGGTGGAAGCCAGGACAGTGGTATACAAACCACGAATAAAAGATATGGGCTGAAAATAACCTATTCATAGGGAGCCCAAGCCGAACCAAGAAAGCAGCAGCCTGCAGTTCGGTACACAAGTAGGAGTAAAGAGCAGGCACCAAAGCAAGCCGCTCTCCAAACACCATCTGACAAGCCGGAAAAATACAATGCGGCCTGATGTGCGTCCCATCTCCACCAGCAAACACAGCCTCACCTAGCCAATAAGTGAGGTAAACAGCAAGATCTCTCCGCAGTGCAATGTCAGAACAAATGACATCTGTGCTCGCGAAGAAACCCTTCAACTCTTCCTGCATGGCCGAAGTCTTCTTCCTGTCTTCCCGGGTCATGCTATCAGAAGACTCTTTGCTGTCAAAGAAGTTGAAGAATGAAGAGCCATAACTCTTCCAACTGCTGGATCTCACTTTCGAGCCCTCCTTCAAAAAATCATAGAAGGCGACGAGCTGAAAGTATAGGAGCCTGAACTCCTCTGACTGCTCCTCAAGGACGCTGTCAATCGGCATGAACTCCTCATAGAGTTTGCCAAGGATGGGCAATCCAGTAATAGCACTCAACTCCTTCAGAGAAAAACCAATCTCACCGTTCGTGACAACGAAGGTATTAGTCTGAGGGAGGAAAGACTCCAACATAGCCATGAAGGCATCATCGGAAAAAGTCACGGTCTCCCTAAAAGCGTGGACCGCGTCAAAAATCTCGGCTTCCTTCAAAACGGCGCCCCCAATCAGCAAGGTGTGGTCAGTCCATGACGTCCAATCGGAGTCAGCATTGAAACGGCCACGAAGTCGAAAAGGCTTCACCCAAGTACTGCCGTCACCGTTGAAAACGCCAAGGCCCACCGGTCTCAAATCGACCGACGGATAATCAGAGCCCTGGTAGCCGCTGGCTGGCATCAACACGTCCATACGGACAGGTGGCTTCTCTGCAAAACCGGAAGGTCCACCAACAAAAACCCCGGTCTTGATCACACTGGTCCTCTTCACCCAGCTCGGAGGATCTTCCCTCTTAGGGCACGTGGGAGAAAGGCTCAGGATCGAGATGGTCCGATCAAAAGACGACCGGGTAGAAATAGTTCTCTCCTCACCATCCGCTGTGTAAGAGAACTGAAAACATCTCCTTTGGTATGTCAAGTCGTCAAGGACTGCATCTCCAAAGAAGAAGGTAGGCTTGGGCAAAACCCTCAGATTGTCCATAACCCAAGGACGGTTGCTTACCATGATCTTATAGAACTCCTCATCCTTGAGAGCGATCAATCGCTGTCTCATCTCATCGCGATTGAGGGAATCGCACTCTTCCAAGTTCTTCTCAACAAACTGGACCTTCTCCCAGGCCTGCTGAACGGCCACATTAGAAGATCTGGCGGATCGACGAGGTACGGTTGTAGCAGGCTCTTTTCCCTTGTTCGTTCTGGAGGAACCACCTGCAAAGGTTGGAAAAAAAAAAAAAAAAAAAGATCATCATCAAAATGACAGAATTTCGCTAAAAGCAAATCTGGCGAAATTTTGGCATGGTTCCGGGGCAATTCCGAAGAAAAGGGAAATACCCCGAAAGAAACAGAAAGTTTTGAAGATGGGCTCAACATCGCTGCGAGCTCCGAAACTACAAACTTTCGAAACCTCAAAATCTCCGCAAAATCAAGAAGGGCTCAACATCGCTGCGAGCTCCAAATTCCCAAATTTGCAAAGATTTTCAGGTATGTTATCATGCTCAATTTACAAAAAGTACATGCATGAACATCTAGATTTGCATAAAAAAACGCATTATCATGATGAGCAAAAAAAAAAAAAAGAAACTTTCTCAAAAAAAAAAAAAAAAGGGGGAACTTTCCAAAAAAAAAAAAAGGGGGAGAAAGAAAAGAACAAAAAAAAAAAAGGAAGAAACTTTCTCAAAAAAAGAAGAAAAAAAAAATATCAGGCCCATCAGGCCGTGGTCCATAGGCCACGTGGCCGTACGGATCTGTCCGTACGGCCCACAAAAAAAAAAAAAAAAAAGAGAAAAGAGACACGTGAAAAAAAAAAAAAAAAAACAGAAATCACGTGGAAAAGAAAAGAAAAAAAAAAAGAGAAGAAGAATAGAAAGAAAAGAAAGAAAAAAAAAAAAAAAAAAAAGAAGAGAAACTTTCTTTTTTTACCATCCTATTCTCTACATAAAGTTTTCTTGAAAGAAAAAGAGAGAAAACTTACTTGAAGCCATTGATGGAGAAGAAGAAGGAAAAAGCTTGAAGATCCTTGAAGAAGAAGAACTCTTGGTCTTGGAGCTCTCTTGAGATTGTTGCAAAAGAAAGCAATAAGAGCAAGAGATCCTACCTTCCTTTACTTTTATAGGAGAGAGCAAATCAAAGAAGGAAACAAAGAAGAAAGGTAAGTGTTACTAATTAGTAACCTTACCAAAAGAGAAGGAATTAGAAAGATTCTTTCCCAAAAAGAAAGATGTCTTTGAGAGATTTTCTCCCAAAATCAATCAATGAGAGATTCTCTCCAACAAAATAGGATATTGAAGATTCTTTCCCAAAAAGAAAGATACCTTGAGATATTCTCTCCCAAATTAAGGGAATATGAGAGATTCTCTCCCATAAAGCTATTTTTAGATATTCTCTATCCAAATGAGATATCTTTAGATATTCTTTACAAAAATGGCCCCACATGTGATCTAAGCCATCCTAAAAAGCTTAAGGTCCCATGGGTTAGCCCATATGAGCCAGGTTTGACCACCTAGGCACTAAAAAAAAAAAAAATGGGCTTTTAGTCAGGAAAAAATCCCTCTTACCAAGAGCATACAATAATGGTTCCATGCCTCTTTTGAGTTGATTGAACCATACAAAAAAATTCCAAGCCCCATGAGCTTCCAAAAATCAAACCATCCAGCCTCATAAACCAAATTGAGCCAAAATATTGAAATTGACATTCCACAAAAATCCAAACCACTCCAATGGACCCACACAGTCCCAAAGAGTGACCAAAAACCAAAGCCTGGTCCCCTAACTTGCCACATACAGCTTGTTAGGTCACAAGATCAAAACCAAAACCCGACCCCCTAACCTGCCACATACAGCTTGTTAGGTCACAAGGTCAAAAACAAAAGCCCAAATCCACATCCCTGATGTCATCTTCAAAACTTTGCCTCGAGATGGTCCCTGATTCCTTTCATTTACCATAAAATTCCCCTAGAAGCTCAAAGGCTACTCTACCAAAGGAAAGATTGCTCAAAGACTCATGGTCAAGACACAAGCTCTCCTTCAAAAATCTCTTCGAGGCACATCGACTACAAAAGTGAAGCAACTCGTCGCTGTACCTCGAGGGGGCATTTGTTGACACCAAAAATGTCACTTTGCCTCTTCAACATCAAGAAAGCTGCATGAAGTCGCAACCTGCCATAAATAGGCAATGCAATTTCTCCAAAAAATCAAATCTTGTCAGAATCAAACAAAAAACTGCAAGATCCTTCAAGATAGCCAAGAGAAGAGTACACATGAAGTTTCGGGCCATTTCGACAACATTTGGCCTAACTTCACTTCTCCGACAGCTAAACGGGAGCTCTCGGCGGCGACATCATCGGAGACGTCAAAACTTCGATCAGAGCCTACAGATGACTCCAGCATGTCTCAAAAGGGCTCCATGCCAAATTTCAAGTCAAACCGACAACGTTTGACCCTCCATCAATGCTCGAGCAGGAAAATCAAGCCTCCCGGCGGCGGGAACCACCGAAGCCTTCGCTCATCAAACCAAGTGCATGAGTGGCTTCAACATGCTTCCAAAAGGCTGCACGTCAAATTTCAGGTCATGCTGACAACGTTTGACCAGGTTTCGATGCTCCGAGAGAAAATCAAGCCTACCGGCGGCGGAGCAACCCGGGACCATGACATCCAAAACGGAGCCCATGGAACGTCTCAAAATGACTCCAATAGGCTCCCCGTCAAATTTCAGGTCAATCGGACATCGTTTGGCCACATATCAAAGCTCGGCATTTTCCCCGCAGCAAAATCAAGTGAAGCATCGACGGGACCCCAAACGGCTTCAAAACTCAAACAAAAGCCTATGGTTGGTCTTATTTATTGCTCAGGAGGCTTCACCTCAAATTTCAGGTCATTCCGACATCGTTTGACCAAGTTTCAGCTTCTGGCGGAAAATCAGCAGCTCTACGCGACAAAGTCTTCGGCTTTCCCGGAAAATTGGAAACTTTGCACTCTAAAAATGCAAGGATTCTCATCAGGTTTTCTGCAGGAAAATCAAGCCAATAAATGAGAAGAAATGTCAGGAAAAATACAGAAGAAAACAGCGACGAAAAAGACCACAAAACGGACCAAAAACAGGGGAAAAACCCCCATGGTCGCCGGCGACCATGGCCCATGGTCGCCGGCGACCATGGAAGTCCGGGTCACCGGATTTTTCGCCGATGACCCTTTTTTCCGTCCTTTTTCGCGTTTCGCGCACTTTGGCCCCTGTGGTTTCCTGAAAATGTGATTTTTAGTGCTTGAAATTGACTCATGTCCGCCGACATCCGTCAAAATCACGGGTCAACCTCCAAAAGTATCAAAATCAACATTGATCGCCAACCGGTCGACCAAAAAAGTGTACTTTCCGCCCGATCGATCGAAAAATCGACAGGACAGATGTCACCGGCCCGCTCTTAGCTATCACTGTCTGAAGTTACATGTTCATCTGATGTCGATCAGCATGAAGATCCATCGATGATCATCGCCAGAAGAATTCCAGAAGACACGGCACGGCCCGCGACTCTTCGACTGCTCGGCGACCAATTAATGTGGTTAATTGACTAGCTTTATTGCAGTCATTAATTCATTTCTTTGGACGGCCCAATCAGAAGCAAGCATTTGGGAGTTACAAGTCAATTGATTCATGGCATTTAACCCATGAAACTCCTCCCATTATGGTAATTAAGGTGATTAAAAGCCCTTAATCTCCATCGGCCAATCAGATTCAAGGAAAAAGGAGTTACAAAATCAAGAAATAAATCTTGTAACTCCTTTCGTTAAAGCAATTAAAGCTCATAAACTCTCCTAAATGGCTACCAAAAGCCTATAAATAGGAGAGCATTCCATTGAAATCAAAAATCAGAAAAAAAAGAGATCGGATCGGAAGAGAGCGGAAAGAATCCAGAGAAAGAAAAAAAGAGCAAAACTCTGCTGAAGTTCTGCGCCGGCCACCACTACAAGGTGACAAAAGTCCCTTAGGGGGTACTCCCCCCAAGGTCCTTGCCTTCTCCCGCTGCCTCCAAGGGCTTAGACGTGGCTTTTCAACCCGTCTACTTAGCTTTTTATCGGACATAGGACCTCCTCTTGGTCTTTGTCCTCTAAAAATCTGAGGTTATAGCCAAGCCAAACGAATCAAGAGCATCCTCTGTTCTCATCTGCATGGATGATGGCGAAGCCCATACATGGCTTGCGACTGTCAATCTGAACGAGTCCCCCACAATCTCCTGAGAAGTTAGATCCTCCTTTTCTTGCTTTTCATTGTAGTTTGTATTTTTCTAAAAGAGACAAAAATCACAACTCTTGTCTTTCATTATTGATGAGAATTGTAAATCGGCTATAAATGCCAAACAAAATCGCCTTTCACGGCAAACCAAGAAAATGTCTCTTTTCTTAAATATTTGTGCAATGGAAAACTTGAAAGAAGTTGATTTCCTTTTTACTTGCGAAGGTTGATCTCCGGATTACCACTTGCAATTCCAAGTAAAATAGAAAATCTGGCACACCCACACAAAGAAATGTTGATGCACGCTTCAGGCCCGCCAGGGCGCGAAAGGGCCGGACCCGACGGACTCCCACGTTCCGCCGACCCCGGTAGCCGCCCCACGGCGCCTCGGAGCGCGTTCCATCACTTCTCTCTTCTTTCTTGAGGAGATTTCCATCACATATTATTCAGAAAACCCTTCTACAAAACTAGATTAAGATCCCACAATCTTAGCCAATCAGATTTGGAAGTGAAATAGAGAAGAAGATCAAAGGCAACACTACTGCAGAAAATTCCAGCAACCTGTTACAGAATTGCTAGTCTGAGTTCAGCCCTTTGCATCTATTTTTCCAGAGATTTGAAGCTTCAATATCATCAAGGTATTAGTCTTCTACAATCTCCTTTAATTATACACATGTTGATCATGATTCGGTGGAGTTTTACATGCGATTTTCATGGCTGCATTTCTGCTGCACATTGCTGAAATCAGATTTGTAAAAAAATCTGTCATGTTTCATTAAGCCATGGACGTCCCTTGCATGGGATGTATCAGATCTGAATCGCAAGTTCTTTCATAAATGAGATTTTAGACTCAAACATTGAAACAAAGGACTTTTATGTAAATACGAATTTTCACGTATTTCGTTGAATACGGAAACTCTTGATACCAACGCGTGTATCTTGACGAGTACGTCGACTTTCGTAATAGGCTTGAAGTCGTTTGACAAGAGTCCGGTCAAATGACCCTTCATTTGACTCAAATTGTAATTTAGTGAGATTGTTGGGCTTAAATGCAATTCTAGGGCTTATATAAGCTAAATGAGCCCCAATGAGATCATTCATCTCATTTTCAAACCCTAGGCACCTTTCTTCTTCATTTCTTCTTCCTTTTTTTTCATCAAGAGGAGAGTTTAGAGAGATTCAAGAGGATTTTGAAGAGGCCTCATCTTCTTTATCTCCTTCCTCAGCTAGATAATCCATTTTTCTTGGAACTACAAGCTTGAAGAGGGTTTCCTTTAGAGATTCCTCATCCCAAAAGCAAGCTAAAGAAGGTTTATTCTTCATTGATCTTCACAAAAGGCAAGTATATGTGTGTTCTTATGATTTACAATGTTTTAGAGTGTTGGAACTTGAAAGAAAGGCCTCAAGAATTCTTTCTTGGAGCTACAAAGCTTGGAATTGGGGGTTTCTCATCACAAGCCCAAGCTAACCAAGGAATTGTCAATCAACCTTCACTAGAGGCAAGTACATATACATTCTTATGAGTTATAATGTTTTTAGAAAGGTTAGGGTTCATTTGAACCAACTCTTGGATTTTTTGCTTCAGAAAACCTGAAGTTCAGAACTGAACTTCTGTGCATGTGTCGGTCGACCGTCAGCCGACAGCTCTGGGAGCTGTATCAGAGAGTTTCCAGCTCTCTGGAATTCTGACCGACATTGTATCGGTCAGCCGACATAGAAGTGTCGGTCGACCGACGGCCTAACCGACAGATCTGGGATTTGCTTCAGCGAATTCCAGCTCTCTGGAATTCGAACCGACGAGATGTCGGTCAACCGAGATGGCGTCGTCAGTCCGCCGACACCTGACCGATAGATGTATTAGAGAATGGACTGGAAATCCAGCTTCTGGGATTTGAACCGACAAAGTGTCGGTTAACCGACGTGCTAATGTCGGTCAACCGACATTGTGTTATCGGTTAACCGACAGGCCAACCGACAGCTGAGCTGAGCTCAGAGAGAATTGTTAGGTCAAAGCCTAATTTCTACAGGTTATTCTGGTTAATGTCTAAGCCTACATAGGTGTTAGCGAAGGTCGTCCTAATGTACAAATCAAAAGCATAAAGTGATATTCATCGAAAATAACACGTACATTGGATAACTAACGTTTCACTCATTTGTTTGGCTTAGAAGTATGAATAAAATTGATTAGAAATGAATAGAATCCTTGAAGTGACACAGAGATGAACTTCACTGACATAATGTACAAACTGACATAATGCACGAATTGACATAATGCACGAATTGAATCAATGTAATGAACCAATGTAATGAAATGAATAGTCACTAAAGGTGACAGTAAAGTGAATAAATGAATAATTCCTACTGTAGTAGATGTTGGGGCGTTCCGGAGCCTCGTCGAATGCTAGTGCTCTCTGATCAAGACACTGGTAAATTTCCACCATATGTGATAAGCCATGTAATGAAAACTGAAACAATATTGAAGCCTCGACCATGAATGGTTTGTCCTTCCGCCTTGTGCTTAATTAAATTGAATAAAGGAAAAATGAAATACTCTTGAAGCCTAGGCCATGAATGGTTTGCCCTTCCGCCTTGTACTTAAACAGAAAGACACGAAATGAAAAGAAATGAATTGACATAGATATTTGTTATGGAGCTGAAGTAGGTTATATAGAACTGTTAAGTTCTTGCATTGGTAAATTCTTGTATAGAATTGATAGATAACATGAAGAATCATGAAAAATGCATATATCTTGTTGAACCGTCGTGTTCACATGTTATTAATGATGTCACAGGCCCAAATGCCCTGTTGGTCTTACAGAGGCCGCGCCGCCTGCGGAGGAGGCCCATCCGATACCTCCAGGAGGTTTAGCGGAGTGGGCGTAGTTCGGAAGGCGAGTGTAAATGAATACTTTTGTAATATTTCGTTTGCATTGTATTTTAAATGTGCAGTGTTGGTTTTAGTGAGCCGTGATTTTGTGTATATAAACTTTACTTCTGTGTAAAGTTACTTGTTGTCAATGTATATATGTATATTCCGCAATTTGTACATTGGCAGGTTTTGTGATTTGATATCCCTTGCGAGTCTTGTCTTAACTTCGGTTAATTCAGGATTTACGGGAGTAAGTATGATATCGCGACTCGGGGTCTGTCCGAAGTAATCAGATCTCGGGCCCGGGTCGTGACAAGCCAGCCTTAACCTAACATTGCAAGACTCCTGGGCAAATGCAGGATACTGCCGATCAAAATCCTTCTACTCTATACGGTTGGCGGGGTGCATCGAGAATTCCCCATCATCCACAAGCTTCTCCTTGTGCCACCGTATATCTGTAGCTGTCTTCCTTGACATAAATAATCTATGTAACATTGGGATCAGTGGGAGGTGTCGCAGTACCTTGACTGGAATTTTTTTACCCTTGCCATCATTGCGCTTATATCGAAACTCCCCACATTCTGGACAATGTTCAAGATTCTCATTTTCTTTCCTGAAAAGCACGTAATCATTCTTACAAGCGTGAATGGATTTGTATCCCAATCCCAGTTCACGAAAGAATTTCTTTGCTTCATAAAGGGAACCTGGAACCATCTCACTCTCTGGTATTACATCCTTCATTCTCATCATCACCATGTTGAATGCCTTATTGCTCAATTTATTCAACACCTTTACATACAGCATCTTAATGACAAATGACAACAATGTAAACTTTGTGCCACGTAGATATAAGGCACGCTGGGCATCTTTCAACATTTTTTCAAAGTTCTAGACATTCTCTCACCCAACACTATCAAAACCATGGATAGATCCCAGATCCCCCAAATCATCGTCCATAAAACCCCCCTTGTATATGTCTTCCAAAAGTTCAAGCAACTCATCACTAGGGTTGTCTTCCTTGTCAGAGATTCCACCCTAAACACTCCCCCCCTCATCATCGGAATCATCATCATGTACACCCTCGACATTCATAAGCATTGGCTCCCCGTGGAGTATCCATGTCGTGTAAGAAGTCATGATTCCGTTAAACAACAAATGTTCCTGGACAGTGGGATAAGTATGCAATTCTACATTCATGCATCTCAAACACGGACACCAAATCTTACTATGCTCACCCATATGTTCACTGGCAAATTTAATAAGCGACCTCACCCCATTTCTATACTCTGGTCGAAGTTTATTCCTGCAATTCATCCAAGTCTTGTCCATATTTGGTGACCTACAACATCACTGTTAAATATCGTTTCATTCTGTTCTCATCTTAAATATCACACATTATTGGTGTTAAAGAGACAAAAATGTCTAGTTTTCAGAATAAGTGGAACATAAAAGCATTTATATGGAGTATGCACGGCATAAATAACTGTTTGCAGGAACACCTATGCTAATAATACAATGCCCTTAAGATGACAAAATACAATAAAAGTTTGTTCCATTTTTCTCCATCTTAACTAATGCTGTCTTTACTTCTAATCTTGAAAATCTACAACGAAAATATGTGTTAAAAGAGCCAATGGAAACATCTCTATTTCAAACAAATTATAATTGAATCAGCTCTATTTCAAACAGATCAGGCCTAAGTCTTCACCAAGTTGTTAAGTTTTAACTGATTTAGTTGAAACTCAAGTAAGTTAATTTGCCTGAGTCCAGCCCCATTTTTCCAGCTTCTTATACAAAGTTTAGCAGCTAATGTTGCATGATTGAGTTTGATATGCTGCAATCATGGCTAGTCATCTTAACCCTTATGGAGGCAAATGCTAGCCTCAGTGGGTTAATAATGCAAGCAAAGTAAATAAATATCATGTAATGTGATGTGGATAGAAGTGGCTAGGATGACAATTTCAAATTCCCGGCCTGATGTAGTCTATCATCATGCAGAGATCATTTGTGCAAAAATTACTCTATGCAGTAAGCAATCCTCGTCAATTAATAGTTAAAAACTACTAGAAGTCATACATGCTTTAATAAAATAAAATCCAGTGGCATTCTAAAATTAAAAATAAAAACAAAGAACATGGCAGTTCTAGGGTGGAAATGGTTTGTCTAGTTAGCAACCCTTATCAATTAAGATGTAATAACTACTGTAAATATATTCCTTATTAACCCATAAGTATTAGAGGTAAAACGAAGCAAAGAACAAGTTAGTTTTGTTTCTGACACCACAATAATCAAGAAGGATTCATGTCAAGGGTGGGGTGAAGGTTGGTGTATGTCATGTGTGAAACTACCATGTTGGTGTTAAGTTTGGCCCATGACCCATGAAGGGTCCAAGGCCCATCAGTCAATCCAGTCCAACAAAGCTTCACCTTACGTGGATTGATTTGGTCAAATATTAAGATAACTGTACATATTTAATAATTGATTGCTTTCCTAACTTAGATTAGTGATTACTGTAATTACATAGTTTCCTTTGTAAGGCCCTTGATTGAGGCATGTATATTTCTATATATTGGTGGTTGTTCTCCAAGAGAACACACGACATTACAATCAATATTTCCAAGAGTTCTCATTCATCTCTGTATTTGATATTGTGAGAATGACATGGTATCAGAGCCTTGTCCAAGAAAATCTTGTTTTGTGATCTTATATAGCATTAAGGCATTAAGGATAGAGAGAAATTAATCTCTCTTGTGAAGATCGACAGATCTAAGTCCTGTTCAAGGTGTCCAGACGCTGCAGCAATACCATCTTCATGGTGGCCCACCCCTGATCATCAAACCGCCATCACAAATCAACCCAGTCATAGTCGTCTGTTTTTTCTGGGAATATTGGGGATTTTTTCAAATTTTTTCAGCACTTCCAAGTTGGTGTTTTACACATTCTAGTGATTTTCTAGATTTTTAATATTGTTTTCATCTAGACCGTCCAGAATCTTGGATCTGTAGTAGAATTAGTTCATTCTTCTTCCATTAGGAGCCAGACTTGTGTATTTCCTCAGATCAGTGATCTGATCCTGGTTCAGATCCATCAGTGGGGTCCACGAAGAGGATCAGCACCAAATTTTTGGGTCGTCTGAGGCTGTTTTGGGCTGATTTACTGTTTTGTGCTGTTTTCTCTTCACTGGATTGGTCGGATCTTGTCTACTGCACACTCATAGTTTGTTATTAAACAGTGAGACTTCCTCTCTTCTCTGCTGCTGGATTTTTCTACTACTTTTTTATTGTTCACTCAATTCTTTTTTGTGCACTCTTAATTAAAGATGGAAAAATCTGAGGTTACCTTGATCCGATTCACGGGAAAAAATTACCCCGCATGGTCATTTCAGTTCCAGATATACCTTGAAGCTAAGGAATTGTAGGGATATATTTCTGGATCTGATCCTAAACCCACGGAAGATGAGAAGAAGATATCCACTTGGCTTACTAAAGATGTAAAAATAAAAACATGGATACTGGGTTCAGTGGAGCCACATCTGATCATGAACCTTATACCTTACCCCACTTCTAAAGACATGTGGGGGTATCTGAAGCAAGTGTACCATCAAGATAACTCAGCCAGTCAATTCCATCTTGAATGTGCGATTGCTGAATATGCACAGGGGAACTTGTCAATCCAAGACTACTATTCAGGATTCCGAACCCTTTGGTCGGAATATGATAATATTAAGTATGCAGATGTGGCTGTCGACGTTCTGATCGTAATACGCGATCTTCAGGCCTCTAGTCAGCGGGATCAATTTTTTATGAAATTACGGAATGAATATGACAGTATTCGATCTGCACTAATGAATCGGACGCCTTTACCATCCTTAGATGTCTGCCTCAATGAACTCTTACAAGAGGAACAACGCATGTCGACCTCAGCCCATCTGGCTCAACAAAAGACTAAGACCTATTCAGTTGCGTTTTCAGCCAATAAGGCTTCTCAGCCTTCATCTCAAGACTTGAGCAAAACACAATGCTACAGTTGTCAAAAATTTGGGCATCTTCCATCTCAATGCAAACAGAAAGTATGTAGTTACTGTAAAAAGCCGGGACATATCATCTCTGAATGTCGCAACCGCCCACAACGACAGGCACCACAGCATTAGGCTCCACAGTATCAGGCTTCGCTCTATCAGACTCAATCTCCGACTCCGCATGCTTATGTTGCTTCTTCAGATATGCCTGCTCCTACCTCTGCATCCTCACAGCCTGGGCCCTCATCCTCTCTGACTCCTGAATTGGTTCAGCAAATGATTATCAATGCCCTTTCTGCTTTAGGTCTCTCAGGTACCTCGCCTCCATCTTCTACTTTGTTTCTTGATTCCGGGGCATCTAATCATATGACATATTCCCGGAATCCTCTCTCCAATGTGAAAAAATACAATGGTAATCTTCAAATACAAACTGCCAATGGAGGTACTATTCCCATTACTGCCCTTGGAGACATTCCTGGCCCCATCCCCTTGAACAATGTCTTCCTTTGTCCCAATTTAACTTCTAATCTATTGTCAGTTGGGCAACTTGTTGAAAATAATTGTAACATCTCTTTTTCTTCTTCTGGTTGTGTTGTGCAGGACCAGATGTCCGGGAAGGAGATGCGAGGGGACCTAAGTGTGAACGCCTGTTTCCGCTGGATTTTTCTCAAATTCCTAGGACTAGAGTTGCCAATGATGTGTTTTGTTTTTCTATTAGAGATAACTGCCAATTGTGGCATAAAAGACTCGGACACCCTAATTCCAAGGCTTTGTCCCTTATTTTAAATTCTGGTTTATTAAATAAATATATTGGCTTATCTTCTTGTGTCCCTTTTGATTGTGCTACTTGTAAAATAGGAAAAAGCAAAACTCATCATTTTCCTATTTCCACTTCACACATCACTAGGTGTTTTGATTTAGTTCATAGCGATGTATGGGGAATTGCTCCAGCTCTTTCTCATGCTCACTACAAATATTTTGTGACTTTTATTGATTATTTTAGTCATTTCACATGGATTTACTTTCTGCATTCCAAATCTGATGTTTTCACTGTTTTTAAAAAAAATTTAGCATATGTTGAGAATCAATTTTCCACCTGCATCAAAATCTTGCGATCTGATTCAGGTGGAGAATATGTGTCCTCTGATTTTCAAATTTTTTTGCAACACAAAGGCATTATTTCTCAGCGAACTTGTCCCTATACTCCCCAGCAGAATGGAGTTGCTGAACGGAAAAATAGACATCTGCTTGATGTCACTCGCTCCCTCCTTCTTGAATCATTCGTTCCTACCCGGTTTTGGGTTGAGGCACTGGTATGGCAACTCATCTCATAAATCGTCTGCCTTCTGCCTCTCTTCAAAATCGGAGCCCATATTACCGATTGTACCAGACATCTCCATCTTATGATGATCTTCATGTTTTCGGCTCCATTTGCTTTGTGCACTTGCCTCCTTCTGAGCGAACCAAACTAACTGCACAATCAGCTAAGTGTGTGTTTTTAGGTTATGCCCCCTTCCAGAAAGGGTACCTTTGCTACATCCTCACATTCGTTGCTTACGGACCTCTCGGAATGTCATTTTTTTTAACAGTATTTTTTTCAACAACATCTTGAACCTCCTGACTCCTCTTTAGTGTCTTTACCTGGTTTCTCTGACAACACTTTCGCTGTTCGTTTTAATCCTAACTTTATGTACTACAGACGGAATACAGACGCGCCTCCCAGGGGTTCCCCTCCTGATCTTCCTCCCGCATCAGGTCCACCTCCGGCAGTTAGTTCTTCTGGACTTCCTATTTTGCGTCGCTCCACACGCATTTCGGTACCCCCCGACCGCTATGGGTTCTCCCATGCTCCCTTAATGGCCACTTTGTCCTCTTCTTCCATTCCCCGATCCTATTATCAGGCTGTGCAGGACAAATGTTGGAACCAGGCTATGCAAGATGAGTTGGAGGCTTTAGAGAAAAATCATACATGGGACATTGTCCCCTCTCCTATGGGTGTCAAACCTATTGGCTGTAAGTGGATCTTCTCTCTCAAGTTAAAACCAGATGGCACTCTCGATCGATATAAGGCGCGCCTTGTTGCTCTCGGAAATCGGCAGAAATATGGTATTGATTATGATGAAACGTTAGTTCCCGTCGCTAAGATGACCACCGTACGCATAATCCTTGCTGTTGCTGCTTCTCAGTCCTGGCCTCTCTATCAAATGGATGTCAAAAATGCGTTTCTTCATGGTGATCTCAAAGAAGACGTTTATATGCGACTGCCTCCAGGGTCATCCTCTGGGCCGGGCTTGGTTGCTAAGATCCGTCGCTCTCTTTATGGTCCGAAGCAAGTTCCTCACGCATGGTTTGAGAAATTTCAAGATGCTCTTCTTCACTTGGGTTTTCATCTGAGCCAGTATGTTCCTTCTATGTTCTTACATCATCCTCCATCTGGAATTACTGTTCTCCTGGTCTACGTTGATGACATTGTCATTACTGGTCCCAATGCACAAATGATTCATGAACTTCAAGCCTCTCTTCATCAGACATTTCAAATGAAGGATCTCGGCCCCTTACACTATTTCCTCGGTCTTGAAGTTCATCAATCCCCTACTGGTATAATTCTCAATCAGCACAAATACACGGTTGATATCATTGACTTGGCTGGCCTTATTGCTTCTGCTCCAGTCGATACGCCAATTGAACTGAATGTCAAGCTCAGTAAAGAGGAGGGTGACCTTCTTCCAAATCCTACCGCATATCGCCAGTTAGTGGGTAGTTTGATCTACCTCACAATCACCCGTCCTGATATCTCATTTGTGGTCAATCTCATGAGTCAGTTCATGACTGCTCCTCGTCATCCTCATTTGGCCACTATTCGTCGCATCATTCGATACCTTATTCTCACACCGACTCATGGGTTATTTTTTCCATCCAACAATCTTCTCTCTCTCCGAGCTTATTCAGATGCCGATTGGGCTGGTTGTCCCGATACTCGCAAATCGACGACAGGATGGTGCATGTTTTTGGGTGATAGTCTGATTTCCTGGAAATGCAAGAAACATGACAGAGTTTCTAAATCTTCTACCGAGGTTGAGTACCGCGCTATGTCTGCTGCGTGCTCCAAAATTCTTTGGCTCCGAGGTCTACTCTCTAACATTGGCTTTCCTGCAGAAGGAGCTACCCCCCTCTATGCCGATAATACTAGTGCCATTCGGATTACTGAAAATCCAATTTTTCATGAACGCACCAAACACATCGAGGTTGATTGTCACTTCATCCGTGATGAACTTAAACGTGATGTCATCAGCTTTCCGCATGTCTCTAAACTTCAAATTGCAGATATCCTCACTAAAGGTCTTCCCCGACCACGCCATCAATTCTTGGTTGGCAAATTGATGCTCGTTGATTCTCCTGCATCAATTTGAGGGGGGGTGTTAAGTTTGGCCCACGACCCATGAAGGGTCCAAGGCCCATCAGTCAATCCAGTTCGGCAAAGCTTCACCTTACGTGGATTGATTTGGTCAAATATTGAGATAACTATACATATTTAATAATTGATTGCTTTCCTAACTTAGATTAGTGATTGCTGTAATTACATAGTTTCCTTTGTAAGGCCCTTGATTGAGGCATGTATATTTCTATATATTGGTCGTTGTTCTCTAAGAGAACACACGACAATACAATCAATATTTCCAAGAGTTCTCATTCATCTCTGTATTTGATATTGTGAGAATGACAGTTGGTTCAGATACAAAGCCAAGAGGGCCAGCCCAGCAATGCTACCCTCATATGTGTAGGGGCACTGCAATACATCACACCATAATTAGCTATATTTTCTTACACTCCATTAATCCAATGGTCATATCACTCAGACTCAAAAAAAATGCACAAGACAAAAAATTCTTCAGAAATTTAAATATCCAACAAGTAATTACCTACTCAAACAATAGTTTGTGGCCCAAAAGTATTAGTGAGCAAATACGCAAACCAATATGCAACAATTTCTTTTAAATTCCTACAGGAATACCATTTCAAGAAAGCAATTGAGGTTTTTGAAATTGGAACTTGATGCAATAAACGAGCCGAGCTTAGGAGGGCCTTCCTCAAGGTCAGCTCATTCTTCAAACAACCCTATTTTATAAAATAAGAATAAATAGAATTCATAGAAGAAAAATACTTAAAAATAAACAAAAATAAAAAGAAATTCATTTAACTAGCAGTTACTACTACACCTCTATAAAATACTCTCTCGTTTCGAAAATAATGTCCATACTGCGGAATCCAAATACCGCTTTGGAAGAAAGGCAAGAAAGGTGTCAATCTAGACATTAGAATTCAACTGGAAAAGGTAACTACAAAGAGATGACTGAAACATGTATTAATTATAGGAAACCCAAATCAAAAATCTATGAAGACATTAAAAAAATGCATATGTAAGAGAAAAAATAAAATCTTCACACTCAAATATAGCTACTACCCAGTTCAAGCTTCAAGTTTCTTCAGATTGGGAAAGAACTGATTATAATCTACAAATCATAATTAAGACATATCAAGAAAAACTTATAAAAAAATAATAAAAATAAATTAATAATTAATAGACCAAGATGTTAGTGCTCGGTTCAAATTTCTTTAGAATGGAAAATCTTAATTACCATCAACTTCTAGATGGAGATATATCCATCAAGAAAAATGGCATTTCCATTTTCAAGGAAAAACTAAAACTTTTTATCATAATTAACCCTCATCAACAATCTTCAAACTAAGAGATAATCAGTGCTCTGTTCAAGCTTCTACATTTATGCACAATCAAAAAATTTTATTTTTATTTATTTTTAATTATTTTCTTCTACGAATTATGTTTAATATTCTTATTTTAATCTCATTTTCTTGACTTCAGCTGCCTTATAATAAACTCAAATTTGGTCAATATCAAGCTGGATGTCATCTTCCCTTGGACACCCACTCTAAAAATATTTGTATATAAACCCACCTGTAAAATGAGTGTTATAAACTTTTTTCCCACCTCACAAATCAATCATTCTTCTATACTATATTTCTAGCTCTTCGCTCTCACAAACCATAGAAATTCATTTTCTTCATCACTGTCATGCAATGGTCATATAGTTTCATCAAGTTTGTGTACATTCTGATATCTAGGTTTACTGCCTAATCTCATAATACAATACTTGTCATAGAGGTTTCTAAAAAGTCTTAACAATTTCATTCATACACGGCATTATATAATAATTTAGCACATATAATTTTCTAAAAAGAAATTTTGTGTACATTAGCTTACATGTGAGATCAAGCAATAAGGCAATTTCAAAATTTCTATTATCCTTTGTCTTTATAGCCATATTTCTAGTGAACATTATTTAATTTCTACCAGTTTCTATTCATAACTCACCAATCCAAAAGCATCAAAACTAGTGAAACTCATCGATCCAAACACTACCAGGTGTTCCAAATTAGTGAAAAAAATAAAAATACCTCAAACCCAAATAACCCAGTTAAAAGAAGCCAAACATCCCTGGTCAGCATTTCTACTCATAACCCACAAATCCAAACAGCATCAGTTCTAGCAAAACAAGCAACATTTTAAGCCATTAAAACCCCATTGATCAAAACACCGCAAGGTTCGACTTTGGTGGTCATAGGAAAACAAAAGAACATTTTCACACCATACATACAGTGGCCAAAACCTGAACGAAATCACTACTGAGACCCAAGCCCACTTGAATCGTAGATCCCTCACCACATAAAAAGAGAAATAGAAAATTTAAAAAAATTAAGATGAAATACCTCCAACCGAAAGAGGAAGATTGGATAGAGAAGCCTATTTTTATGACTCTGTTTCTATTAGTGGGTCACATGTCTAGGGTTTCAATGCTTGGGTTACTGGCAGTGGGGAGGTGGTGGCTGGGATTTGGTGTTCCGGCAGATTTAGGGATTTCTCACTATCTATATCGACATTGCTCAATAAACGAAACCAATACACTAATACAGAGAAAGAAAAAGACAAATCTTGTTACTGTTTCAAACGAAACCAACATCAAAAGAAACCAATATAGAATAACAGCAGGTTTCAGATAGAAATGAGAAAGTACTTACCTCAAAAGACAGGTTTCCCCTTCTCTACTTCTTTTTCCTTCTGCTTCTTGCTGTCGGCACTTTGAGGGAAGGGTTTTTTTCTCTTTCTTCTTGCAGGGTGAAGATTTCTCAGAGCCTTAACAAGAAGAACATCACTATACACGATTCATATGTATCTCTAAAAGAAATTCTACACACAAAGAAAACCAGAGATTTTCAGAGAAAGAAGGGAAAACCATATTACCTCTTAGATTTTGAGATCTGAAAAAGAGGAAGAAATCCTCTGCAAAAGAAACTCGTTGAGATAAATGAGAGAGATAGAGAGAGAGAGAGAAAATAAAAGGGAGGAGTTTTGGCATGGGGAAGGCGTGATCTTCGATTGGATTTCGTTGAGAGAAATGAAGGAGAGAGAGCTGCTCTGTGGTTATGTTATTTCCAATAGGCGATTTCATTTCATCGCCTAACATCACTCAAAAATGAACCGCGAAGACGATCCGCGCCACCCCAAATTTGATGTATTCCGTAACGAAATTATTTCGGGGAGGATTAATTTTAGGGCATGTTTGTGTCACACTTTTCCTTGGAAAAGTACGTGGTTTTCTGCGGAAAATCCAATTTTCCTGTATTTGATGTGGAGAAATTCCATGGAAATAGATTCCATCCTAGTCAGCATTTTCTTTGAAAAGTGAGGAAATGAATTTCCCATGGGGGTATAGAAATTGCTTTTCCTCATGAAACTCAACATAACTATATAAGATCATTTCCACACTCTTTTCTCTACCCCAACCAAAACCCTACATTCGTTCTTCACTCTCTGGAGCAGATCAATCTTCATCATCCACAAGAAATCCGTCTGGAGTTGCCGATCTGCACCAGGTATGCTCTTTTCTCTCCTTCTCTCCCTCTCCCCCCTCTCTCTCCCTGTCTCTCTCTCTCTCTAGTATGCCCTAAAAGTTGCATCTAATCTTCGACCTTTAGCTGATATCTTCTCTCGGGTTTTCTCTATCGAACACAATCTGTGAATCTGAGAACTAAAAGTTGTTATTTTTCTTATCATCGGCGCTTGATTTTTCTCTCTCGGGTTTTCTCTATGGAACACAAACATGCCCAGATTTTTATATTTTAAAGTGGTTGTTGTTTTTATGTTAGATCTGTTGTGCTTGCAACTTGGGCTACGAAAGAGATACATGAATCAAGGAGTGGAGAGTGTAGATCCTCAAATGGAAATATGATCCCAGTTGTATGGGCCCTTTGAAAAAGGTCCTTTCTGCTTCATGGTCATAATTTTTTTCATCTTTTTTTGAACTATATGTTCTTAGTGGAAAGTCATTGAACTAAAATGAGGGTGCCATTTTCCACAAGACTATGATAAATAAATTCATTTGGGCCTTTGGCATTTATTTAAAAGTAAGTCTCATACAAATTATGGAAAAACAGGGTACGGTTGTAGTGATTTTCTCCTCTATCCATGCTATTTGGAAAACTAGAAATGCGGCCAGATTTGATGACACAATGTTTTCCTAACTTGTATCAAGAATGCTTCTTTGGATCTAGCTAAAATCAACTCCATATCAATTGTCCAAGCCTTTCCTTGGTCAAGCATTGCTCAGGTGCAGATCATTATTCTTCTCTACTATAAGGCCAGGGGCACAGTTAAATATTGTCTAAAATCACAATCAGATGAAAAGTTTAGTCAGAATTTAAGTTATCTACTCCATATCAGGAAGTTTTTTTTTTTATATAATAATGTTTTTGAGAGATAAGTTAGCATAAAACCAATCCAACTTACTTTCTCCACCTAAGATATCAAATTCAGTTTACCAAATTGGTTAAAGAAACTTGAAACAAAGCACAATAACTTTTGTTGATTTTAAGTGTTATTGTTATCTTTTAATGCTTCTGAATTCATTTAGTTTCATGTTTGATGATTGGCTGTATTTTTGTTTCTATTGGGTTTTTATTTTCCATCATTTGTATGTTTGATATGATGATCATCAAACCCTAGTTATGGGTTTTGGGTATCATACTACATAAATTTGGTTTTGTTAATGATGGTGAATTTAGAGTAAAACCCAGAAATTGTAACATGCCTTTATCATCTGTGTTTGTTCCTTATCCGATGATGTTAATTAATTTTTTTATGGGTTCCAAATGGGATGATGTTAATTAATTTTTTTATGGGTTCCAAATGGGATGATGTTAATTAATTTTTTTATGGGTTTCAAATGGGATGAGGTTAATCCATGAGTCCAATTGAATTGCAGTTTCTGGGAATTGAATCCATTATTATGTGTGGATCATATTGAATCCTTTTTTAATGTTATTCAATGAATGCAACTCTATATCCATTTAACGGATATATTCTAATACGTATCGTCCAACTAATTTGTAGGAATAGGAGATCAAAACTTAAATGATAATTCCGGTGTCTTAGCAAAGAATTTGAAATGGACCCCGCTCCATGATGAGAAGCTCATCGAAGTCATGGTAGATCAATGCAGGGAGGGTCGTGGTATTAAGGGAAGTTTCACATGCGAAGGATGGAACCTATTGACGCGGAACATGAAATCTGAATTTGGTGGATCATTTACTAAGGATAAGCTTAAGAATAGATTAAAGACTTTGAAGAAAACATATGCAAACATGAAAGCCATGCTGGATCTTAGCGGCTTCAGTTGGGATGATACTAGAAAAATGGTCACTGCTGAACCTGAAGTCTGGAAACAATATTTGGCGGTGAGTCACATCCCATAAGTCTAATAAAAGTTTATTTATTAACATAGTGTTACAAAAACTTTTTAAAAATATAAATGATTTATAATTATTTGTAGGCACACCCTAAAGCCATTCAATATAAGGGCAAGAGCTTACCAGACTGGGCATCCTTGGCCATCATCTTTGGGGATAGTGTTGCAGATGGTCGGGATTGGTTTGCAAGCAATGATCCTGAGCCAGTGGAAGTAGAAGCGGATGCTGACATAGGGTTGACACAAGCTGATGAAATGGATAATGTATTTGAAAATGGACTAGAAGATAATGAAGTATCGGTAAGCAATGCAAGGAAACCACAGTTTAGTTCTGTATCGACCTCTCGTCATACTGCAAAAAATCGTGCCAATACAGGTCAGGTTATAATTGGTGCAGTTGAGACTATCGCAAATGGATTTTCTGAATATGCTAACAAACGTTCTAAAGAACGTCCATCTGTGGATAAGTACATCAGCAACCTAGCTGAACTTGGACTCCCAAGTGGTTTATACTACAAAGCACTCCGTCTTTTGGAGAACGAAAGAAAGGCTGAATTTTTTGTGGCGTTGCCTCCAATGGATCGTGAAGGTTGGGTAATCAATTAGTTTGGATTGGAGTATTAAAGGACACTTCTAATGGTTTGAAGATATTTTGGAATTCAGAGTAGTCTGAATTATTTTGATACAAGCTCTAATTGTCATAGTTGACATATAGAATTGTCAATAGCTCTAATTTTGAATTGTCAATAGCTTGACTTTTGGAATTGTCAATAGCTCTAATTTTGAATAGTTATAGTTGACATATGGAATTGGTGAATAGCCTTAAAGAATGTTTTGAAACTGAAATGTAATTGTTGCTATATGAATATGACAATGTTTAACTTTGATATGTCATAGTTGTTTTAATTATTTGGAAATCTTTTCCATTTGAGATGTTGTCGTTGCTTGTATTTTTTGCATGAGCATAATTTTATATCATTTCACATAATTATGGTGTTGCAGATCCTTACTTTGTTTCAAAATAGATGAGGATATGGAATTCTTTTATTTCTGTACGCAGTCTATAGCTCTTATTTGCATCCTTGGTTACTATTATTCATATGGTTATAGGGATAGGGTCCACGACTCTATCCTAAGTGGTAATTCTTTTGTTAATGAATTATTAATTGGACATGAACGTAGTTGCTTTGATTTGTTACGGGTGAGCAAAGGATGTTATATAAATCTATCCAATGAGTTAAGAGAAAGGGGTTTACTAGCAGACTCACGAAATGTTACGGTGGAGGAACAAGTTGCAGTATTTTTGTTCACCATAGCTCATAATGAGCGCAATCGAGTGATGCAGAATAGATTCCAACACTCCGGTGAGACTATTAGCAGGTTCTTCAACAGAGTTTTGAGTGCAATTTTGTACCTTTCTCCTTATTATATTAAGCCCGCAGGAAGTGAGACCCCACTGGAAATTGCTACGAATCCTACATTCTACCCTTACTTGAAAGTAAACTTTATTATCATTTATATAACTTTGTTAATTAAACTTTGTTAGAGATGTTATAATAAATTTAATATAACTTGTTTACCATTAGCCTTGTATCGGAGCAATTGATGGCACACATATACCGGCATGGGTTCATTTAGAAGACCAGGTGCGTTACCAAAACAGGAAAGGGTTCCTATCACAAAACATAATGGTTGTTGTCTCCTTTGACATGAAATTTCAATATGTATTCGTTAGCTGGGAAGGCTCAGCGTCTGACTCAAAAATTTTGCAAGATGCGTTGTCAAGACCATATAATAGGCTTCAAGTTCCAACAGGTAAATGTGAAACCTTATATATTATATTTAATTAATATTCTCAAATTTCCATTTTAATTTGAAATTTTTTTTATAGGCAAATTCTACTTGGTGGATGGGGGTTATGCGAACACCCGTGGATTTGTTACACCCTACCGGGGCATTCGCTATCATCTAAAAGAGTGGTCAACGATGCAAGCACCTTAAACACCCCATGAACTTTTTAATAAGGAATTCTAGGACGACATATTTTTGTTGTGAAAACTTCTTAATAAAATATGGTGCAAATGATTTATCGATGAAAATTACAAGTCACCAAATAAACAGTTTATCGGAAAAACTTCACCTCTCAATAGCGCCAACTCCATTTCTTGGTGCCATGCTTTTTGCGGCAATATTTAGCGACAATCGTAGCTAAATAATTTGTGTTTTTTTAGGCGACAAGAAGAATATTTCATCTCTAAAAGCAACATTTAGTAACAAAATTTCAAAACGTCGCGGAATATTTGCCGCGAAAAATTATTTTTGTTGTAGTGACTGCCGCCGAAGGAGGTTGGGACTGCATATCGTCACCCCTCTCCGTCGGGTGCTGCCACGTGGGTTCGAATTCCAGGGTTCTACTGTCGCTGGGGAAGAAGACCAGAGCAAAGGTCAGTCGCTCTTGCCTCATCTCGGGCAGAGAAGGCAGAGAATCTAGTATGGGGCGATTCCTGGATGTTGGTTCCTATTGAACAGAAAAAGAATGTATATATATATATAAGCAATAGGATTTAGGCCATATGGCCATCCTATTTTGTGAAGAAAACTACCAATGGGTACCCTTATCTTTTAGTTTTTCAATAGAGCTGGACTCCATTCAAATTTGGGCCATATGGGCATCCTATTTTTGTGAAAAAAAAAACTACCAATAAGAACCCTTATCTTTTAGTTTTCCAATAGAGCTAGACTCTATTCAAACCATAGTTAAATCTTTGGAAAGACCTAACCATTGCTTAGTGTCGAATCCATGAATTTGCATATTTTTAGGAATTTTAATTAGGTAAACTGCATCAATTTTCATTCATTTTCACCATTTTGTGCATTTTTACCTAGAATTTGGATTTTTTGCATTTTTATACATTTCCTACATTCTTTTTGGTATTTTATTCGAAGAGTCCAATTGGAGTAAAACTCTGTCCGGACGAGTCCTGCTTCTAATGGGCTATTTAGCATTTGATGAATTTAATTAGTATGTGCATGAATGGTAGGACCCGTAAAATCACAGGAGAATTCAAAAGCAATTGGGTCCCACTCACTTTCGGGCAACCAAGGGGGATCCACTCTTCTTTGCATTGAATAGTGGTTAAAGGGAATGAAATATGAGCTCTTATGAGAGGCCTCAGTCTTGGCACGTTGGGGATTTTTAGTGGAGATTTTATTGGAAGGATGTGCACACCATATATACAAATATTCTTGGGAAAGTCTTTCTAAAAGCAACTATGAAAGATTTTTGGAGCCTAACTTGGCAAGATTTGGAGTTCAAAAATTATAAATAAAACCACATAGGGCTGTGAATAGGCAGCTCATTTTCTACACAAAGAATCTCACTTCCAACTCCCTCATGTGAGATTCTCTCTCTATCTCCTATCCTCTAAGAAGAAAAAAATGAGAAAAATCTGTGGATATTCTGGAGCCCTGTTCCAAAATTTGGTTAGAAGAGTGTGAGAGAAAATTGTAATTGCTAAGAAGTTCTCAACGAAAATCACATCTTTTGCAATGGAGGAATAGATCCCTGGATCACAGTGTCAGATGAAATTAAGTGTTTCTCTTTTATGACAAGTTATTGGTAGACCTGAATATTTAATGGTGGATGATGGCCGGATGAATTTTATGGTTGAATACCAGTAGATTGATTTTTTAATTCTAAATAAATGGGGCCAGCAATGACTTTGTGAATTAAACTACCGCTCAGGTCATCAGAAGTGGAGGCTACACTAACATAAGGTAACTTTAGTATGTGAAAACAGAATGAGTCGAGTCCCGGGTCCACGGGTCTGAGCCACTGTGGATCCGGAACTGGAACCGTTTAAGTATCGGTCCCAAAAAAAGGATCCAGAACTGGAACCATTTGCTTATCGGGACCAAAATAAAGACCCAGACCCGGAACCTAACTGGTCGGAACCTTCGGGTAATCGGAGAATTGGGAACCCTTTTACAACCCTAATTTTTGGAGCCTAACTTGGCAAGATTTGGAGCTCAAAAATTATAAATAAAACCACATAGGGCTGTGAGCAGGCAGCTCATTTTCTACAGAAAGAATCTCACGTCCAGCCCCCTCTTGTGAGATTCTCTCTCTATTTCCTATCCTCTCTCTATCTTCTCTCTCTAAGAAGAAAAAAATGAGAAAATTTTGTGGATATTCTGGAGCCCTGTTCCAAAATTTGGTTAGAAGAGTGTGAGAGAAAATCGTAATTGTTATGAAGTTCTCAATGAAAATCACATCTTTTTCAATGGAGTAGATCCCTGGATCAGAGTGTCAGATGAAGTTAAGTGTTTCTCATCATTAATTTATATGATATTTTTGTCTCTTGCATATTGATTATAATAATAAATTTCCCTTCTGTCATTATGTTATTCAATTTTTTTTATTTGAACAGTGCTTTAATCATGTACATTTTCTTAATAGATTATTCTTAAATTGAAATTCTTGGATAATCTATCTTTGATTAATATGTGATATTTAATTAAGTTCATAATTTCATTAGGTGAAGGAGATTTTTGCCTTAAATAAATTGTGGAAAATTGTGCTCTTCAATAAACAAATTATCCAAATCAGAAACATTGATTTGTTTCTGATTGAAGGATTTTTGGGACAAATTTATTTGATCGATTTCATAGAATTATTGTGGGACTACTTAATGGATTCTTATCTACATTTTCTCATATTTTATTTCTGCACTTTAGATCTAGAATTTTTCAATCTTATTATTGTTTGTTTTTTTAATCTCTCTTATCATTATCATTGATTAAAAAAAATCAGATTTTAGAAAAAAAAAAAAAAAAAAAGATATTTCAGTAGTGCTCCCTGTGGGTTCGACCTATTCTTGCCAATGTCTCAACAAGACAGTTGTGCACTTGCAGTATTAAAAGATTGAATTTAATTTCACATCACTTAACTTAATTAAATTCAAATCATAAAGACTCTATTCAAACCATGAGTTATTTTTTTTGCAAAGACACCACACAACCCTGTCTCATGTCTAATTTTCTAACAAAATAGGATCTTGAAAATCTCCAAAAATCAACTCTCCAATGTTGAATCTCAATGCAAAAGTATAGATTCTCTCCATCAACCGGCGACCCTCCTCTTCCTATGGCTATTCTTTTATCTCTCCTTTATCTTCTCTATTTGTTCCTTTCTTCTTTTTCTCACTCTTTTTTTTTTTTAAGCTCAGAGATTTTGATCAAGTGCTATAATGGGTCTATGAGCCCTAGTTTTGTCCTAGTCTCTCAAATTCCCTAACCAACAGAGCTATGTTGTTTTGTTTTAGTGGAAATGTCTCACAACTCTGTGGGCTTAGCATAGGCATGTGGTATAAATGTGCAAGTGAATGATTAACTCAATGGCTTGCTTTCTTCAAGTTGTGAGTAATATAATTATTTATTTATTTTTATTTTTTACTGGTTCATGTAACACATTACTTTGGCTTATTAAGAAATGATTTTCTTTATTTACTTCTCCATTTTTTTTCATAAGCACATACTTTTGGGACGACTCAAGCCATTTTTCAAAAAAATAATTTATTTATATTAACTTTTTATTTATTAATAATAACTAAACCAAACCAAACCTAGCCTTTTCCCACTAGGTGGGGTCGGCTATATGAATTTGACGAAGCCAATCAAATCTGTTTAGGGCCATGTCCTCCGTCAAATCCATGTAGGTAAGGTCATGTTTAATAGTTTCTTTCCAACTTCTCTTGGGTCTCCCTCTCCTTCTCCTACTCCTGGCAATCTTCATGCTTTCACACCTTTTAACAAGTGCCTCCGTTGGACGCCTTCTAACATGGCCGAACCATCTTAGTCGATTTTCTCTCATTTTATCTTCAATCGGTGTTATTCCTACTTTGCCCCTAACCTCCTCATTCCTAATCCTAGCTCTCCTTGTGATCCCGCACATCCATCTTAACATTCTTATCTCCGCAACTTCCATCTTCTTAACATGATTATGCTTTACTGCCCAACACTCTGATCCGTATAACAACGCTGGTCTTACCGCCATCTTATAATACTTTCCTTTAACCTTGAGGGGGACTTTCCGATCACACAAGACCCCCGAAGCATTCCTCCATTTGGTCCACCCGACCTGAATCCTGTGACTTACATCAGTATCAATCCCTCTATCCTGTTGCACCATCAATCCAAAGGTACCTAAAGTTTTCTTTCTCTACAATCTTTTGTGTGTCCAAACTTACTTCTATGTTACCAAGTGTCCTACTATGACTAAACTTGCATTCCATATATTCCATCTTGCATCGACTTAGCCTAAACCCTTTTGTCTCTAACGTTTCCCACCACACTTCTAGCTTAGCATTCACTCATTCTCTCTTCTCATCCACTAAAACAATGTCATCTGCAAATAACATACACCACGGTACCTCATTCCGAATATGTCTTGTAATCTCATCGATAACTAGGGCAAACAAGTACGGGCTTAATGCTGAGCCTTGGTGTAGAACAATCGTGATAGGAAACTCCTTAGTCTCTCCGTCAGTCGTCCTTATAGATGTCACTACTCCATCATACATATCCTTTATCACCTCTATATATGCGACACACTCTTTTCTTTTCCAATACTCCTCATAGAATCTCCCTAGGAATTCGTTCATAGGCCTTCTCCAAGTCAATGAACACCATATGTAAATCTCTCTGACCTTTTCTATGTTGTTCCATTTGTTAGAAGTAGGTGGGCCTCGTTGATAGATTTTCAAAATTTTTGACCCACTTGACTCAGGGATCAAGTACCCATAAGGCCAAAAATCCAATTCAGGATCCATGTCCTTAATCTCAGTCATCATGATCAGTAAATAAACCTATCAAGAAGATAGAACAGCAACCAACAAACATCCATAAAATCTACAACATGCAACAAAGTAGATTATACCTTTGGAGCTCGGTTGTACTCTAATGGAGAAGTTGCGTCTTTCTTTGATGATGAAACTCTTTCACTTATCAAATGGGAATCTCTAACACCTCTTCGCTTTCTATGCTATGACCCGAATCAGATCTCTTTTCTCAAGAAGATTGGTGAAATCTCCAAGAGAAAACCCAACTCGAAACTCCAAGGAACTAGAAGAGGAAGAGAGGAGAGAGCAGTGCAACAATTGCACAAAAGGAGGCTGGACGTTTTTAACTCCAATAGATGGACGTCCATAAGGGGTTCTATTCCCTTTTATAACCTTTCAATGCTCCTCTTTTCTTAATTGAAATAGAAGTCTCACTTCCACAACAATTAGTAAGTATACTATTACCACTATTTGAAGTCCTACTCCAAATAGAAATAGTAACTTTCTAATTCCTTCCTTTTAGAGTTCAAGTAGGATTAGTATCTTTCTAATAACTTGGGCTAACATGGGGACCACTACGGATTCCATAGAAACCTGGCTCCAACTGGAACACGCGACCCCATATCTCATATGCAATCGGGCTCACAGTTAATTGCAAATAACACCACTATATAAATGCAATTGCACTCCAGTCTTAGGAATAAATTACAATAAAGACCCTAAACTTCCTGATTACCACAAGTAGGCTCCTATATCAATATCCATTGATCAATTGGAATAAATATGTCTCTTCCAATCTTAGTTCCACATCTCATTATCCTTGAGCCCCAATTAATCACTATGATCATCAATACCATCCAATTAACTCTTAATCGAGATGGGTTCGCACTTACTAATGACAAATCCATTAATTGGCACAAGGGGATAATAGAGATAGATTCCATCTTGATCATTCAATGTTCCCACAGTCCTACTACCACATACGCACGACACCGAGGTGTTGACCTACAGTTGGCCTCATTCATTGTTGACTCAAAGCAAATGAATAGATAGAAACTTGAGTTCATCAATGTCTCAAGATTGAGAGCCTATTGCTAGGGAATTATGAGAGCATACCTTATTATTGAAATGAAATTCCATAAGGTGTTTCTCATGGTCCTTCAATACATCCAATGTACCAGCACCATGATCCAAAATCTTACATTCTGATGATCGAGACAAATCACACTATCTCATAATGATCAAAGTGCTGCAACCTTATCAGATGAGATGCCCAGTCTCATCACTAGTTGTGAAGATATTTAAGTATAAGATTTGTGACCTATGTCTCGTCACTGCTTTCCCATTCTTCATCCTTTTCAATACTTCTATATCTTCTTCCCTACTGATTCTCCTATAGAACATATGATTCGATTATTCCCTAGAAATGGTAAGCTGCCCCAATTGTATGTTACTACTATTACTTTCGTTAAATAACTTGTAGAAGTAGCTCTTCCAACGCTCCTTTATCTCCTCTTCCTTTACTAATACTTTTTCATCCTCATCCTTAATGCATTTAACTTGGTTTAAGTCATTGGTCCGCCTATCTCTGGCTTTAGCAAGCTTGAATATCTCTCTTTCACCTTCTTTGATGTCAAGTCGCCTATATAGCTCCTCCAATGCCTTTGCCTTGGCCTCACTAACTGCCTTTTTGGTTTCTCTTTTTGCTTCTTTATACCTCTCCAAGTTCACTGCATTTTGATAATTTTGCCAAGTTTTAAAGCACTCTCTTTTAACTCTTATCTTGTCTTGGACGGCCTCACTCCACCACCATGCCTCCTTCTATGCCGGAGTACCCACTTTGGATTCTCCTAAGACTTCTTTCCCTACCCTCCAAATACACTCTGCTACCTTATCCCACATATTATTTTCACTCTCATTTACTGCTCAAACGTCTTCCTCTAGTACTCTTTCCCTAAATGCTAGTTGCTTATCACCTTTCAAGTCCACCATTTAGTCCTTGAGCATCTATACAACTTCTTTTTTCTAATCCACCTTTGTAGCTGCACATTTATGATTAACAACCTATGTTGGGAAGTCAAGCTCTCCCCCGGTATAACCTTGCAATCTTTACAGGCTAAGCGGTCACTTTTCCTAGTTAAGAAGAAGTCAATTTGTGTCCTTGAGGAGCCACTCTTATAAGTCACCAAATGTTCCTCTCTCTTCCTAAAAAAGGTGTTAGTCACCATAAGATCATAAGCCACTGAAAACTCCAAAATATCCTTCCCTTCTTCATTTCTATTACCGTATCCAAGTCCCCCATGTACTCCTATGTATCCATCTACGTCGCGTCCTACATGACCGTTCAAATCTCCTCCTATGAAGACCATCTCGCCTTGGGGTATCTCTAGTAGCATTCCTTCCAAGTCTTCCCAAAACTTCTCCTTACGCCCATCTCCTATGCCCACCTGGGGGGCATAAGCACTAATTACGTTCACTATCTCTTCTCCTAACACTAACTTAATTGCAATAATCCTATCTCCACAGCGCTTTCCATTAACTATATCTTCCTTTAAGTCCTTGCTTACTACTATGCCGACCCCATTCCTCGATCTATTAAGTCCCGTATACCATAACTTATACCCAGTCCTCTCGATCTCTTTAGCTTTCTGTCCCACCCACCTTGTCTCTTACAAGCAAGCAATTGCGATTCGTCTCCTTTCCATTGTATCCTCCACTTCCATAAGTTTCCCAATTAGGCTCCCAATGTTCCAAATACCCAATATCAGCCTTCTATTTTGGACTAGCTTCCTTACCCCCCACACTCGTCCAATAAAGTGTGAGGACCCTTACCTATTTAGCACTGTACCCGGGCGCCGATGCAGCGGTCCTTGCTCACTTATCACTGTACCCGGACCATACAGCGTGTCGCTAAGTAAGGGATGCCCTCACGAAATTTCATTAGGTCTCAAATCCATAAAGAAATCTGACTGAGTATTGTGCTGGCTGTCGGCTATCTAACGCACAACCCTCCTCCTTTGTTCGGGCTTGGGACCAGCTATGTCAAGGATACCCTAACATAGGCGAAGTTTTTTTACTTATTAATAATATTTTAAATAAAATATTAAATTTAAATATATGTATGATTTGCTTTTTCTAGTCCTATTGTACAATGGGATGATCCCAGTACTTTTCCTTTGGTGTGAATTGTAATTGTATAAAGAAAATTCTAAATAAGGTGTTAAGTTTTTACCTTATTTAAAAAAAAGACACAAGTTTTAAAAAAATCTAAATTAGTCCCACTGTTTTCCAGTAAATTCTCAATTAAGAACATCCGGCCATTTAAAGTTATTTTCTAACTACTTTTTACCTTAATTTTTTAAAATGCCCAAATTACCCTTCATTTAAAGCCATGAGATGGTTCTAGCAACTACTACATGCAGTCGATCATTGTGGAGATGCTAGTTATCATTGATCACTGTGAGGACGCTAGTAAAGAAAATGAGGAGAATATAGTGGAAGTGGAGGAGAGTTTTATTTCAATAAAAGGCAATCTAGGTATTTAAAAAAAAAAAATTGTGGAAAAAAGTGGCCTGATAATAGCTTTATGTCCTTAATTGAAAACTTCATAAAAAAAACGTAAGGAATAATTTGAAGACTTTTGAAACTTGTGTCCTTTTTTTGAAATAAGATAAAAACTTAAGACCTTATTTGAAATCTTATCATTATACAATTGGCTCAAATATAGTTTTGGAAAGCATTCATCCCTTATGATTTGGACGGTCTAGTTTTGTTGTTTGCATGCATATAGAGTAGTTGGCCCACGAAGTGGTGCTCAGAGCATTTAATCAATATAATTAAGTTGATTCACAGGTTAAGAGCATTAGACCCTTATTTGAATGGAGGAAAATATTCCCCATGCGTACATTCACTGAAGGAAAATATTATCCACACGGTTCATATGGGAACCATGGGTCAGAATATAAGCACTATCAAAGAGATGGGACCCACCTTTAACTTTCAATGACGCCACCACATACGCATAGTTCCAGTGTGAAATGCTCCATTATCCACATTTAAAATATTATCCACATTTCACAAGGGAACTGTGTGGGAGATATTTTTCCTTGAATGAATTGGTCTAGAATCAGACTCACATATCTAAATCTTTTAAATGATTTGATGGTTTAATATTTTGGTACTTACTAGTAGTTTATTTTATACTAAATGAGCTAACCTTTGAAACTTGTGTCCTTTTTTGAAATAAGGTAAAAACTTAAGACCTTATTTGAAATCTTACCATTGTACAATTGGATCAAATATAGTTTTGGAAAGCATTCATCCCTTATGATTTGGACGGTCCAGATTTGTTGTTTGCATGCATATAGAGTAGCTGGCCCACGAAGTGGTGCTCGGAGCATTTAATTAGTATAATTAAGTTGATTCACAGGTTAAGAGAATTAGACCCTTATTGAATGGAGGAAAATATTCCCCATGCGCACATTTAATGAAGGAAAATATTATCCACACGGTTCGTATGGGAACCATGGGTCAAAACTCAGAACTTAGCACTATCAAAGAGATGGGACCCACCCTTAACTTTCAGTGACAACGCCTCATATGCACAGTTCCCATGTGAAATGTGCGGGAGATCGAAGGACTAAATTCTTAGATTGTGTTGCACATTCATCATTGACAAGTAAGAATGGTCTATGTCAGGATCTTCCCACAAGATGGAGTTCTACATATGTTATGCATGACAATTGTTTACTTTATCGACCAACATTTTCTCATTTACAGTTAATCGATGCAAATTTATAAGGACTATCCAACCCTGGAAGAATCGAAACAAATTGAAGAAATATCCAAATTTCTCAAAGTCTTTTATGATGTCACTAATATATTTTCAGGGACTAAATATCCAACTTCCAATTTATATTTTCATGGAGTCTGGAAAATTTAGATGCATTTGAGAAAAGAAGCTGAAAGTACATATTGGTATATGAGTGGTGTTGTCCAACAAATGCAAAGTAAATTTGATAAATATTGGGCTGAATATCGTCCAGTATTAGCCATGGCGATTGTCTTTGATCCACGCTATAAGTTGCAATTTGTTGAATTCTACGACAAAACGTTGTATGGACTAGATTTCATAATAGAAGTGGACCGCGTTAAGTAGAATTTGAAATCACTATATGAGGACTACACGTGTCTTGCTTCTAAAGAAGCTTTGAAAAGAACTTCATCAACTAATGATTATGTTGGCATTGGCGATGGCACTTTAGATGATATATAGGTAAGTAAACTATTTTCTTAATAATTATTAGGTTTTTCTAGAAAGTTATGCACACAAGCACTTTTTAACTAACTTTCCTACATTTTTGTGAAATAGGAATTTGCAAGCTTTGAAAGCCAACAAACACAAACTCAATTTTCACAATTGGATTTATATTTGCAAGAGCCAAAAATGAATTTAAATTGTGACTTAAATATTCTACAATATTGGAAATCTCAAGAATACCAGTATCTTTAACTCTCAATGATGGCTCGTGATACTTTAACAATTCCAATATCAACTGTAGTTTTAGAGTCGGCCTTTAGTATTGGAGGTAGAGTTTTGGATCCATACCGGAGTTCTCTTGCACCTGAATATGTTGAAACCTTGATAACAGCTCGAGATTGTTTGTTTGGATCAGGAGGTAAATAAATTTTTATATTTATATTGACTCTATGTTTTCTAATAAAAATAATTTCATTTTTTTACTGTACGTCTACTATAGTTGATTATCTGGAGACAGACAGAAGATGTGGTTAAGGATATTCTAGGGATTGAAAATATATACTCTACTTCGTGATTTTTAAGGACAGGTGAATGAACTTCTATATTTTTTTCACAAAATGTGTCTTTCATTTATTTTCTTATGCATCTTACATTATCTAATAAATTGTTAATTTTTTTCTCAGGTATTGACATTGATGTGGAGGAGACGATGCAATTGTTGGCTACTTTTATTTACATACTTGACAATTTAATTTTTTGGTACTTGAGGAAAAGAGGACTCTTGTTACTTAATGTTTTGGGATTTTTTTTAGTTCTGAGATACAATAGATAATTTAAGGATGGGTCATGACATAAGTTTTTAATGTGATAGTGATTTAATATTTTATGTTTTTTATAGTAGGACTAAGTAACATTATGCTTACCATGAGTCACACAATTTAGAATTATTCATCTTACATGGATGGGTTTTTTTTTTTTTTTTTTTTTTTTGAATGATTTGTGAACTACGATGTGCTTGTCTTGCATGAGCCATGCTTTTATTGTTATTATTTTCTTTTTTTCTTGTAAAGAAACTTATCACTCAATTCTATAGTATCTTTTTATTTTGATATGATATTTTTTATTTTTATGAAAAACTACTTTATTTCTAACAATTTTGTTATTCCACTTTTATTTTCATTATTTAAATTTTTAGTTTCATTATTTAAATATATATTATACTCAAGGTATTAACAATCCCCCCTCTCCCTTACTCTATAACATTTTGTATGCTCTTCTCTATGAATTATGGATATGAAGAAAACGCAATGAAAATTACATAAATGAGAAAAGTGCTACAATTGAATTTGGTTGTTTTAATGCATAGGCTAAAAAAGAATGAACGGACCTTAACCAATTCAACTCCACCCTTTTTGTTAATGGAAAGCAAAGTAATGCCCATCAAATGATTGTTGAAATGAGATTAGACCAAATTTGAGTTTAAAAGTCAGTTTTGGTCAGGCAGGGAACCATGGTTGAGTCAATTGATTCACTAAATGGGTGTGGGTTATGCGGGTCGACTTGACCTGTATAACCCGCAATGGTTCTGCAGGTTTAAGTTGGTCGGGTCGGGTTGACCAGTGGTGGGTGCGGGTTAGGGGTTTCCGGCCCATTTAATAAATAGGTCGGATGCGGGTTAGGCTTGTCTAACTCATTTAATAAACAGGTACGACCCGTTTAGCACAACCCGACCCGATTGCCACATCTAATGCCTCCTTGGGGAGTGCAAATGCCCCTTAGATCTGTGCGAATCAATATCAGTCTAATATGACTCTAAGACTAATATTCCATTATCCCCTATCACTCATTATCATTTAACTATCTCATACCAACTAATGTATGACTCCCGATTAAACTTTGGTTTCCAAAATACATGAGGCAAATCTTTGGGGATACGTCATTATTTTAGTTTAGTGTGACCCACTGATTAGCATTGCATGACAACCATTGCAAGCAGCGCCTCTATGGGGAGTGCACCCCCACCCCGTCTCACCAATGCTATCCTAAGGAGATCCATATCTAGTAATCAATAAAACAAATGCCCTCCGTAGGCAACGGCCATTCTCAGATGGTGCGAGGCACTTGCCTATATTTCAATGGACCTACAGTGGAAAACCGTGAGGGTTTCTAAAATTAAATGCCCCGTTCCCACTTAATATTTTCGAGTTGAGGATTTCTTTTTTAGGTCTAAAGGGCCCTCAAAATCAAATCATCTCATGATAAGAACAGTAATTGGATCCAAGTCAAATTTAGAACTATGAAAAGTTAGGCTAACAAGATTAGTATTTCCAGCGGGTCCATCTCATAGGTCCACCAACACCAATTCCTTATTTAGGACCCTTTCTAAAATACTAAGTTGATTTGATCAATTACTATAATTGTTGTGTTTGTATCAGCTTTTGGAAAGCTAAGATATAGCAAGCACCCTTGCAAAAAGCGGAAAAGATGTCTTGGACTTCTTGATCTTCCAAACTCTTTAGGATTCCTCAAACTCTTTGGTTAAGAGTCCAGCATCACCATCTATCTTGTCTTGAAAAGCACCCAAAATTCACAAAATGTAATGACTAAGAAATTACATAAGTTCCTATCTCAACATTGAGATTTACATGGTAACGAAGCCTCTTTCATCAAATTGGGTTGGACAGCTATGTCTTTAAAATCGCTCTGGGCCATCTGGAATAGGGATTGCAACGGGGCGGGTCGGGGGCGGAATTGGGTTGCCCCGTCCCCGCCCCGCACCTCATGGGTCCTCGCCCCGCCCTGCAATTCGGGGTATGTTAAATACCTCGTCCCCGCCCCGGCCCCGAGGGGCCTCACCCCGATTTGGTGCACTGTTAGATTTTTTAAATTTTTAAAAATTATCTAATATTAATATTCTAATTTTTTCTTTTCCTGAAATTTTACCTATTTAAAGTAAGATTTATCTTTTAATATTTTCTCTAAGCCCTTGAAGGCAACTAACATATACTTGAAAATATCATATATGCTTTAAGACATTCTTTATAAAAAAGACAATATCTCTCGAAAATATCATGAACTCCATCAATACATGGTTTTACTTCATTTTTGGTATTGAACTCCACTCACTAATAAAGAGGTTGATTACATATAATTAAAATTTATATAATTTATAGTGTTGTTAGTATGATTAGAATCATATTAATTTACTAACTATAATTTACCTTGCTATTTCTAATCATATAAGTTATTATAAGCGTATAGCATGATATATCTTGTAATGTTATATCAAATTAGTATAATTTATATTGTTATTAGTATGATTAGAATCATACCAATTATAATTTACCTTGCTATCTCTAATCATATATGTTATTATAAGCTTAAAGCATAATCTATTATTCTATTATATTTATTTTATTTAATATGATTTATCATGTCGCAATTTAACATTATATATTATTAAAGTCAAATAAGCTTAGATATATTTTTTAACAACTTTAATTTCATTAAATTTGAATTAGAGGGAATGGGATCATATTATATGCTTTTATAATGTCTAGGGTTCAATCAATTACATGTTTAACTTTAAAAAAAAGTCTTCAATCAATCTATTTAACCCTTAATAACAACATAAAATCAATATATACATTTACATACAAATATGTTTATTTATTATAAAAGAAATCTAAAATATATATATTTTTTAGAGGATTATTAATTTCGGAGTAGGTTACGGGGCGGGGCAGGGCAAGAAACAGACCCATCCCCGCCCTGCCCCGGATTTGGGGTAAGTTTTTTTGCCCCCTCCCCGCCCCGTCTAAGAGTCGAGGCGGGGAAAACCCGTACAGGGCGGGTCAGGCACTCCGAGTTGGGTCGGGGCGGGTTAAAAATGCCATCCCTAATCTAGATGGTCGGCAGGTACTTTCCCAATTCCTCTATCTCGCACTCTTCCACCTCCAAATCAGGGTCCTGCATTTGGCGAAAAATCAAGAAGTTGGCTCATCACATCCATTCCGGTAATAAGTGGAAAGTTGGAAATAGCAAGCAGGTTGATTTCTGGTATGATAATTGGATGCAAAATGGTAGCATGGCCTCTCTGTATCCTTCTATAAATTTCCCTTCAAATCAAAAGCTCCATTCCCTCTGGGATGGAGCCTAATGGGTGACTCCTCCTGATATTCCAGACAATGCGGTTGCTACCCTGCGGCAAGCAACTCAACATCTCTCCTTGGGCATGTCTTCTAAAGATCGTCTCCTATGGAGCTCTCACCAGGATCAAGGCCTCTCTCTCCAGGAAGCTTGGCAAATCATCAGAACTCGTAGACCTTCAGCAAACTGGTCAATCTGGGCTTCGCTAGTCTAGAACTACATTCAGTAGCCTAGGGTCTCCTTCTTTGCTTGGAGGCTGCTGCACAGAAAGACCCTTACTCAAGCTTGGGCTCAACATTCTGGAATCAGTCTTTCCTCAAGGTGTAGCCTGTGCTCCCAAGATCAGGAGTCTACTCTGCATCTTCTTTTCCTCTGCTCTTTCTCCTCTGTAATTTGGAATTGGATCCTCTCCTCAACGGGCATGGTTGTTGCTGGTCCTCTGCTTCCTTCAAAGATTTGGCACGCTCTTTCCCTTCACAGTGATAGTTTGGCCTGCAAAGGAGTTGCTACCATTTTCTTCTCTACAGCTTTTGCCATATGGAACTGCAGAAATGATACCATTTTTTCTAACTCCGAAGCTGTTGACACCAAAAATGTCACTTTGCCTCTCCAAATCAAGAAAGCTGCAAGAAGTCGCAACCTGCCATAAATAGGCAATGCAACTTCTCCAAAAAATCAAATCTTGTCAGAATCAAACAAAAACTGCAAGATCCTTCAAGATAGCCAAGAGAAGAGTACACATGAAGTTTCGGGCCGTTTCAGAATCATTTGGCCTAACTTCGCTTCTCCGTTAGCTAAAATGGCGCTCCCGGCGGCGACATCATCGGAGACGTCAAAACTTCGATCAGAGCCTACAGATGACTCCAGCATGTCCCAAAAGGGCTCCATGCCAAATTTCAAGTCAAACCGACAACGTTTGACCCTCCATCAATGCTCGAGCAGCAAAATCAAGCCTCCCGGCGGCGGGAACCACCGAAGCCTTCGCTCATCAAACCAAGTGCATGAGTGGCTTCTACATGCTTCCAAAAGGCTGCACGTCAAATTTCAGGTCATTCCGACAACGTTTGACCAGGTTTCGATGCTCCGAGAGAAAATCAAGCCTACCGGCGGCGGAGCAACCCGGGACCATGACATCCAAGACAGAGCCCATGGAACGTCTCAAAATGACTCCAATAGGCTCCCCGTCAAATTTCAGGTCAATCGGACATCGTTTGGCCACATATCAAAGCTCGGCATTTTCCCCGCAGCAAAATCAAGTGAAGCATCGACGGGACCCCAAACGGCTTCAAAACTCAAACAAAAGCCTATGGTTGGTCTTATTTATTGCTCAGGAGGCTTCACCTCAAATTTCAGGTCATTCCGACATCGTTTGATCAAGTTTCAGCTTCTGGCGGAAAAACAGCAGCTTTACGCGACAAAGTCTTCGGCTTTCCCGGAAAATTGGAAACTTTGCACTCTAAAAATGCAAGGATTCTCATCAGGTTTTCTACAGGGAAATCAAGCCAATAAATGAGAAGAAATGTCAAGAAAAATACAGAAGAAAATGGCGACGAAAAAGACCTCAAAACGACCGCAAAACGGGCTCCGAAGGGGAAAAATCCCCCAGGGTCGCAGACCCCTGCGACCATGGCCCATGGTCGCCGGTCCATGGTCGCCGGCGACCATGGAGGTCCGGGTCACCGGATTTTCCGCCGGTGACCCGTTTTTCTGTCTTTTTTCGCGTTTCGCGCACTTTGGCCCCTGTGGTTTCCTGAAAATGTGATTTTTAGTGCTTTAAATTGACTCATATCCGACGACATCTCGGATCCACCGTCAAAAGCATAAACTCATCATTGATCGCTCCAAGATCGTCAACCGGCTGACCAAGAAAGTGCACTTTCTGTCCGACCGATCGAGAAATCGACAAGACAGATGTCACCGGCCCGCTCTTAGCTATCAATGTCTGAAGTTACATGTTCATCCAATGTCGATCAGCATGTAGATCCATCGATGATCATCGCCAGAAGAATTCCAGAAGACACGGCACGGCCCGCGACTCTTCGACTGCTCGGCGACCAATTAATGTGGTTAATTGACTAACTTTATTATGGTCATTAATTCATTTCTTTGGACGGCCCAATCAGAAGCAAGCATTTGGGAGTTACAAGTCAATTGATTCATGGCATTTAAACCATGAAACTCCTCCCATTATGGTAATCAAGGTGATTAAAAGCCCTTAATCTCCATCGGCCAATCAGATTCAAGGAAAAAGGAGTTACAAAATCAAGAAATAAATCTTGTAACTCCTCCCATTAAAGCCATTAAGGCTCATAAACCCTCCTAAATGGCTACCAAAAGCCTATAAATAGGAGAGCATTCCATTGAAATCGAAATCAGAAAAAAGAGGAGAAAATCAGAGGATCAGAAAAAAAGATCAGAAAGAGATCTGAGAGAAAGAAAAAGAGAGAAAAACTCTGCTGAAGTTCTGCACCGGCCACCACTACAAGGTGACAAAAGTCCCTTGGGGGGCACCCCCCCCAAGGTCCTTGCCTTCTCCTGCTGCCTCCAATGGCTTAGACGTGGCTTTTCAGCCCGTCTACTTAGCTTTTTATTGGACATAGGACCTTCTCTTGGTCTTTGTCCTCTAAAAACCTGAGGTTATAGCCAAGCCAAGCGAATCAAGAGCATCTTCTGTTCTCATCTACATGGATGATGGCGAAGCCCATACATGGCTTGCGACCGTCAATCTGAACGAGTCCCCCACAATCTCCTGAAAAGTTAGATCTTCCTTTTCTTGCTTTTCATTGTAATTTGTATTTTTCTAAAGAGACAAAAATCACAACTCTTGTCTTTCATTATTGATAAGAATTGTAAATCGGCTATAAACGCCAAAATCGGCTATAAATGCCAAACAAAATCGCCTTTCACGGCAAACCAAGAAAATGTCTCTTTTCTTAAATATTTGTGCAATGAAAAACTTGAAAGAAGTTGATTTCCTTTTTACTTGCGAAGGTTGATCTCCGGATTACCACTTGCAATTCCAAGTAAAATAGAAAATCTGGCACACCCACACAAAAAAATGTTGATGCACGCTTCAGGCCCGCCAGGGCGCGAAAGGGCCGGACCCGACGGACTCCCACGTTCCGCCGACCCCGGTAGCCGCCCCACGGCGCCTCGGAGCGCGTTCCATCAGAAGCCTCCTAGATGAAGGTTATTTTATACTTGACTGAGCCCTTCTCTGTCTCTCTCAAGCGTATTGCCAATCCTTTTTCTGGTAGACCTCTTCAGATTTTTTTGTAATATTTTGTTCTCTAATCCTTAAGCCTGACTTCTGTGTCTTGGCCTTTGTTTTCTTGTTTCTCTTCTCCCCTTATGCTGTGGCTCTTTGAGCTTCTTCTTTTGTGGGCTCCTTGCCTTTGTCTTCCTCCCCCCCTTTCTCTTAATACAATTTGCCTTTTAGTAAAAAAAGGATTTACATGGCAATCTATTAATGGAAATAAAAGAGATTTAGGGGAACCATCATGCCTTGCCCTTTCACAGGAAACCAAGGAAACCATAAAGCCCTTTACAAATTGCCCAAAATAACCAATAAACTAAAAAAAATAGAAACTGGTGGGGCCACATGGAGAGGGCAACAACATGCAAGGTTGGTATCACATACACAATAAGGACTAGGGTTAGGAACACTCCATCTGTCATCTCATTGAAGAAATCTGGACAGCCAAAACTTTCTACGCACTATGTGCTCAAGTGGGCTCATCCCGCTAGGGAATCCAAGGTATTTTTACTAGCCAACCCTAATCTATTACCCTTAGTCCTTCACTGTCCAATACAAGATGGTTTTAGAGTATTCAATGTACTACCTTCTCGTCTTGGTGTTACTTATTATAGGAAAGTACATTGAGTCTCTAGAACAACTCCCATGGCATAGCGTTAGACTAAAGATTTCCATTAGACAATAAAAAGGTTAAAGGTTCCATTTTAAGGTCATAAAGGTCTTAGAAATCTTAAATCCCTATGGAAACAAGGGTGTGCATCATAATTATCTATTAGAGAGAATTATGGTGGGTTATTATAGGATTAGGGGTGATATATCACCCTAAAATTGGGTAAAAAAGACCCCATCCATCAGTTCAGTTGCGCTCGAGTGGGCCCATATCCGCTCGAGCGGACTCATCCAGAGGGTTGGTCAAATAAAGTAGAGTCTATTAAGAAAATTAACGTGCTCGACAAAATACACGCGTTGACACCAATATGACGTGCAAATGATGCAAAATGAGAAAAATCAATAATTACGTAAAAGCCCTCGACTTTACCCAACCGAGTCAAATCGGTTCTAACTCACACATCTAAGACTCAAGGCTAAGAGGCAGTGGCTGAATCCGCTTGAGCGGGGTGAAGCCCGCTCGAGTGCTTAACTCAAGGTTTTTGCAGAAAACTGTGATTTTTGCTCAAACTGTCCCATCTCATGTATACATAAAACATAATACATGCAGAAAAACATTAAAAATCGATCCTTACACAACCCTAGATCTATCCACTCCACATCTCATGTAGAGACTAGATCTACAAGACCAGTCTAATGCAATGAGAATGTGGGGATCACTCTAATACCAGTTGTTGGAAGTAAGTGGGCCTTGTGGATAGGTATTCTTTAACTTTTGACCCCACTTGAAGCATGGATCAAATACCCATGAGGCCAAAAGCCCAACCCCAAGATCCTAAAACCCTAATCTCATGCATTAAGATAAAAAATCCATCAAGAAGATAGATCAAGAATAAAAAAAAGCATAACAAGATCTACTAAAATAAATAGATAATAGATCTATACCTTTGGAGCATGTTTTCGCTCAAATTGAGAAGTTGAAAACTTGATCTCTACAAAAACCTTTTTCGTAAATTTTGATCTCGTCCGCTTTTGTGTTCTTCCATGCTATGACCCTCTTAAAGACCTTCTCAAGGAGAATTGTGGGATCTCAAAGGAGAAGAAAACCCTACCACTCTAGTAGGAAACCAGAGGAGAGACAGGAGGAAGAGAGAGATGAACTTAAGAGATTATTGTGTATAGAGATCTCTAACCCCCACCTCTTATATATAGTTTATGGATCACATCCTCTTAGTCCAAGATTAGAACCCTCACTTATATTCTTGGTATGTGTCCTACTCCTCCTTTCCTTTAAGAGTTTCAATTGGATTAGTAACCTTCTCTTATTATAGGGCTGGCTGTTGACACCAAAAATGTCACTTTGCCTCTTCAACATCAAGAAAGCTGCATGAAGTCGCAACCTGCTATAAATAGGCAATGCAATTTCTCCAAAAATTCAAATCTTGTCAGAATCAAACAAAAACTGCAAGATCCTTCAAGATAGCCAAGAGAAGAGTACACATGAAGTTTCGGGCCATTTCGACAACATTTGGCCTAACTTCACTGCTCCGACAGCTAAACGGGAGCTCCCGGCGGCGACATCATCGGAGACGTCAAAACTTCGATCAAAGCCTACAGATGACTCCAGCATGTCCCAAAAGGGCTCTATGCCAAATTTCAAGTCAAACCGACAACGTTTGACCCTCCATCAATGCTCGAGCAGCAAAATCAAGCCTCCTGGCGGCGGGAACCACCGAAGCCTTCGCTCATCAAACCAAGTGCATGAGTGGCTTCAACATGCTTCCAAAAGGCTGCACGTCGAATTTCAGGTCATTCCGACAACGTTTGACCAGGTTTCGATGCTCCGAGAGAAAATCAAGCCTACCGGCGGCGGAGCAACCCGGGACCATGACATCCAAAACGGAGCCCATGGAACGTCTCAAAATGACTCCAATAGGCTCCCCGTCAAATTTCAGGTCAATCGGACATCGTTTGGCCACATATCAAAGCTCGGCATTTTCCCCGCAGCAAAATCAAGTGAAGCATCGACGGGACCCCAAACGGCTTCAAAACTCAAACAAAAGCCTATGGTTGGTCTTATTTATTGCTCAGGAGGCTTCACCTCAAATTTCAGGTCATTCCGACATCGTTTGACCAAGTTTCAGCTTCTGGCGGAAAATCAGCAGCTCTACGCGACAAAGTCTTCGGCTTTCCCGGAAAATTGGAAACTTTGCACTCTAAAAATGCAAGGATTCTCATCAGGTTTTCTACAGGGAAATCAAGCCAATAAATGAGAAGAAATGTCAAGAAAAATACAGAAGAAAAGGGCGACGAAAAAGACCTCAAAACGACCGCAAAACAGGCTCCGAAGGGGAAAAATCCCCCAGGGTCGCAGACCCCTGCGACCATGGCCCATGGTCGCAGGCCCCTGCGACCATGGCCCATGGTCGCCGGTCCATGGTCGCCGGCGACCATGGAGGTCCGGGTCACCGGATTTTCCGCCGGTGACCCGTTTTTTCCGTCTTTTTTTCGCGTTTCGCGCACTTTGGTCCCTGTGGTTTCCTGAAAATGTGATTTTTAGTGCTTGGAATTGACTCATATCCTCCGACATCCGTCAAAATCACGGGTCAACCTCCAAAAGCATAAAATCATCATTGATCGCTCCAAGATCGCCAACCGGTCGACCAAGAAAGTGCACTTTCTGTCCGACCGATCGTGAAATCGACAGGACAGATGTCACCGGCCCGCTCTTAGCTATCACTGTCTGAAGTTACATGTTCATCCGATGTCGATCAGCATGAAGATCCATCGATGATCATCGCCAGAAGAATTCCAGAAGACACGGCACGGCCCGCGACTCTTCGACTGCTCGGCGACCAATTAATGTGGTTAATTGACTAGCTTTATTGCAGTCATTAATTCATTTCTTTGGACGGCCCAATCAGAAGCAAGCATTTGGGAGTTACAAGTCAATTGATTCATGGCATTTAAACCATGAAACTCCTCCCATTATGGTAATTAAGGTGATTAAAAGCCCTTAATCTCCATCGGCCAATCAGATTCAAGGAAAAAGGAGTTACAAAATCAAGAAATAAATCTTGTAACTCCTCCCATTAAAGCCATTAAGGCTCATAAACCCTCCTAAATGGCTACCAAAAGCCTATAAATAGGAGAGCATTCCATTGAAATTGAGATCGGAAAAAAAAGGAGAAAATCGAGATCAGAAAATCGAGATCGATCGATCGGAAAGAATCCAGAGCTCGTATCCAGAGAAAGAAAAAAGAGAGAAAAAACTCTGCTGAAGTTCTGCACCGGACACCACTACAAGGTGACAAAAGTCCCTTGGGGGGCACCCCCCCCAAGGTCCTTGCCTTCTCCTGCTGCCTCCAATGGCTTAGACGTGGCTTTTCAGCCCGTCTACTTAGCTTTTTATTGGACATAGGACCTTCTCTTGGTCTTTGTCCTCTAAAAACCTGAGGTTATAGCCAAGCCAAGCGAATCAAGAGCATCTTCTGTTCTCATCTGCATGGATGATGGCGAAGCCCATACATGGCTTGCGACCGTCAATCTGAACGAGTCCCCCACAATCTCCTGAAAAGTTAGATCTTCCTTTTCTTGCTTTTCATTGTAATTTGTATTTTTCTAAAGAGACAAAAATCACAACTCTTGTCTTTCATTATTGATAAGAATTGTAAATCGGCTATAAACGCCAAAATCGGCTATAAATGCCAAACAAAATCGCCTTTCACGGCAAACCAAGAAAATGTCTCTTTTCTTAAATATTTGTGCAATGGAAAACTTGAAAGAAGTTGATTTCCTTTTTACTTGCGAAGGTTGATCTCCGGATTACCACTTGCAATTCCAAGTAAAATAGAAAATCTGGCACACCCACATAAAAGAAATGTTGATGCACGCTTCAGGCCCGCCAGGGCGCGAAAGGGCCGGACCCGACGGACTCCCACGTTCCGCCGACCCCGGTAGCCGCCCCACGGCGCCTCGGAGCGCGTTCCATCAAGATGGCACACCCGGTGGGACCCGTTCATTTGAGAACACGGTGCTTGGAAATGAAATATTTGCATACCATATTTTTGCTCTATGCTTATACTTCTTCTCCAGATTCCTTGGCTACTTTCTAGCTGGTGGCCTATGTTGGATTTTGCATCCTAAAAAAAATGAGATGGGATTTTTTGGAAATTTCTACTTCTTTAAGTTGGTTTCCACTCTTTCTCTTTGCAAAAAAAAAAATCAAAAAAAAAATAATCAGTTTTCTTAGTTTGAATTCAAAATTGAGAAACTTTGATCCTATCCTATCGTTCTTTGGTGCTTGCAGAAATGTTGAGCCCGTTCGACTAAGGTTTTGGGCCATCGTTTCTCTTCGATGAGTTCATTAGAGATTTCAAAAAAAAAATAAAAAAAATCAGTTTTCTTAGTTTGAATTCAAAATTGAGAAACTTTGATCCTATCCTATCGTTCTTTGGTGCTTGCAGAAATGTTGAGCCCGTTCGACTAAGGTTTTGGGCCATCGTTTCTCTTCGATGAGTTCATTAGAGATTTCAAAAAAAAAATAAAAAAAAATCAGTTTTCTTAGTTTGGATTCAAAATTGAGAAACCTTGATCCTATCCTATCGTTCTTTGGTGCTTGCAGAAATGTTGAGCCCGTTCGACTAAGGTTTTGGACCATCGTTTCTCTTCGATGAGTTCAATAGAGATTTCAAAAAAAATAAATAAATAAATAAATCATCTGTCTTAGTTTGGATTCAAAATTGAGAAACTTTGATCCTATCCTATTGTTCTTTGGTGCTTGCAGAAATGTTGAGCCCGTTCGACTAAGGTTTTGGGCCATCGTTTCTCTTCGATGAGTCTATTTGGGATTTTTATAAAAAAAAAAAAAGGACATAGACCACTAAGGTTAAACCAATTGCGTTCTTTGATCACGATTGATTCAAGAAAAGCCTTGTCCAGAGTGTGGAGACAGCTTGACTGTTCTAGGCAAGGGTCCTCCAAACGGGTTCATTAAGTAATCCTACCCTTACCTGGGGGCAATTCTATCAATTGAGGTTTCATAAGACCGGGTTAGGAGGCCTATGTGTACTCTCTCGTCTTTAAATCTTAAAAAATTAAAAAAAAATAAAAAAAATAAAAAAAAGATTTTCAAAAAAAAAATCTTAAAAAAAAAAAACAAAAATTTTCAAAAAAAAAAAATAAATAAATAAAAAATAAATAAAAAAATATTTTAAAAAAATAAAAAATAAAAAAAAATAAAAAAAATAAAATAAAAAAAAATCATTTCAAAAAAATCTCCAAAAACTCGTCACTTTTGATTCCAGATCTAAGAAATTTTGGTTTCTTCTTTTCTGAGCACTGGCGCTCGCGGAAATCGCCGAGACCGTGTTCAGATCAGAATACCATTTGCTCTCCTTGATGGAACCAATCTTGACATTTCAAAAAAAAAAAAAACTCGTCACTTTTGGATTCAGATTCGAGAAATTGTGGTCTCTTCCCTTCTGAGTACTGGCGCTCGCGGAAATCGTTGAGCCCGTATTTGAATCGGAATGCCACCTGCTCTCTTTGACGAATCCATTTCTGACATTTCAAAACAAAGAATCCCATCTCATGGATGCGATCTCCAACATTTGTGCCTAGCAATACTGGTACGCCCTTTCAGGGTCTACTGTATCTGTGACCGGCACATTTGTAACTCCTACCTTATATTCTTCTTATCTCGAGCAAGCCCTGCTTCTCGATAAGTCGAATTTAGGTTTACAATTGCTTCTAGCAGTCACTGGAACGCTCATTCTGGGCTCACCATACTTGCTGTCAGAACAATTGTACCATCTATGGCTTTTTGCCTTCTTCATGTCGCTTGGGTCATATCCCTTGAGCGATTTGAAAAGACAACCATAGAAATTCCCATTTATGATCATTATATTCTTGTGATTACTAATGGATGTGGTCTTGTTTCAGAACTTTTTCGAAACTAACAATGGTAGCCTTAACCATTATCTTCGATGAGAACAAGCACCAACTCATGCTTCAACAGAAGCAAACCGAGCGCACTTACAAGCGCCCCGCCAGCTGCCGAAGCGTCAACTCCCTCGGCAACTCTCTGAACTCAGGGTCGACCTCGACTCCCCGAACCATCGTCTTCGGGACACTGGGACCATTCCCACTTCCCGAAGAACAAGCTGCTCCTGCCAAAAAGCAGAAGATCGCCTCTCAACGTGTCACTCTCGTGACACCAAAGGCGAAAGCCCAAAAGCCCGAAGCCCGCGGCACCCCCGCGAAGCCTCGACCCACAAACAACCAGGTCTATCCCAAGACTTGGTCTCCAAGACCTTCCCCAAAACAAAGGAGGTCTCAAACCTCCACCAAGCCAGCATACCTGGCCCCACTCAAGGAGAACCAGTTCTACCCTCTTGCCTACATGAAAGAGGAGAGACCCATCTCCAACCTGACTCCCAAGTCAACCCAGCAAGTAACCAGTTCTCATCAACTTATGACTTCATTCACAAGTGGAAAGCAATGGCGTACAAATGCTCAGATGTACTGCCACAAGCGTCGCTAGTCGACATCTGCCGTAACAATATGAGAGCAAAAGTACGCTCCATGATCATCGGCAACAAATCAAAAAACCTGGGAGAACTCCTGGAAGCTTCTATGGAAGCTGAAACGGTGATTAAAGACCTCAACAGTCAGAAGTCATCAAGAAAAGAGCCAACCGCCATTGCAACCTCTAAACCAAAGAAGAAAAAGGTCCTTAATGTGCAAACCAAGTCAGCTCCTCAGTAACTAAAGAAAGCTGAAAATAGAGCTGCAGGTAAGAGACCTGAACTCTCTGATGCCTTCAAAGAGCGAGTAGAAAAGAAATATCCGTTCGATGAAGACGTCGAAGAAATCTTTGAGGCTCTCCTAGCAAATGGCAAATTCATTTTGCCAGAGCCCAAAAGACCTGGAGACGTTGGCAAAACCAATGATCCTCGGTACTGTCCATACCACCAGATGGTCTCGCATCCTCTCAATCAATGCTTTGTTGTGAGAGAGAAGATAAACGAGATGTGGAAAAACGGAGTCATCACCTTTGACAAAAATTATGGCCCCGCCTCCGTCAACATGGTGTCACATGGACAAACACCAAAATCACTGAAGAAGAAGATCACTACTTCCTTCAAGGTGATAAAAAGAATTCAAACGTCCGAAGTGTTGGTTCCTTACCCGACACCAGACGGACAACCCATATGGGTACATCCCTATCTCCTGGAAGATGAAAATTGGGAGATCGTCAAAACAAAGCCGACCGCTCAGCAGCGAAGGCAAGCCAAGAAACATCTCCTCAAGCTCAAACGGCAAGAGAAGACCCAGCCAAAACAAGAAGTCCATGAAAAGGCAGAGGCCTCCTCTACCACTTCACTCGGGGCAACAGAAACGTCCCTTCCAGAGACTTCAAAGGCGGTAAGAAACTTCACTCTCAGTGATTTCATGCCACCTCAATTCAAAAAAGAAGCCATGCAGGGGGTATCATACTCTTGCAACTCGGTAGTTGGATTCTCCATTGATGGATACGAGTCCAGCAACACCGACGATGGATTCGAGCCCAACTACACCGATGAGTGGGAGGAATCTCTTGAAACAGGAGAATATCTCTCCGATGAAGAATGGGTTCCTGAAACTCACCTTATGCCAGTAATCTGGTATAACCCCTTGCAACCACAAGGATCCTGGTCTGATGATGAAGAAGACCAAGAGGCTGCACAAGAAGATGCAGTTAACCCAGCACCTGTCATTGCTCCAGTGGAAATCAACTATGTTGAGCCACACGGAGAAGACGAAGAAGAGGATCTGGCTCCCATGCCTGATCTTGAAGAATATGCAAGGATCTTGCAGCGTCTCGCTCTAGAACAAGAGCAAGACCGCGTCAACGAGATTCCTCACAATCCAGAGCCGGAAGTCCCTGAAGCCCATCAAGTACCTCCTCCCTCAACTCCTGAAAATGGAGAACATTGCTGGATTGACGATCCTCTTACATCCGAGGATGAGTCTGACTCCGAGCAGGCAACATCTCCTATCAGAGCTTCCTGTAATGTAATATATCAGAACTATAGCTCTTCTGAAGCGTCGTCTGATGAGATTACCTATACTCCGACGACGCCTAGCAATGTATCCTCTGGAGCTACCTCGTCTCACGTGACTTTCACAGAGATGACACCCTCTCAGGTTTCTTCTCCTGAGACTGTGACTTCAGGATACACATTCTTCCCGACTCATCATCATGAAGAAAACCCAACTTGGGGTGATGGATGGGTCAACGAAGAAGAAAAGCTGCTGGATGCTGTTCAGGACTTGCTCCCGGAAAATGCTCCGTGCAACACAATCACCGAGGATGGCAACTCTGCTGCAGATACATCCCCAGTAGATGAAAAACGACAGCCTTTTGATCCTGAAGACAATCTTCCAAACAAAAATCCTTCTCAAGAAGCTCTCGAAGTTGGTAGAGGCACCCGTTCGGGCCGGGAGTACCACAAAAATTACAACCAATCTTCCTTTACTTATGTAAATCCTTCGGGAAAAGATGTTGTAAGCGCCCCCAATGGCAACAATGATGAACATGCAGGCCCTAAGGAGGCTTTCAAGTATGACTTGGTTGAGCACTTCAAACACATACCTGCACGTCTTCACATCCTGGATTTATTACGAATGTCTCCACGCACTCGTGATAATCTCATCTCAGAATTACAAAAACTGAATGAGGATGTCGACAAACATGCCCTGCAAGTCCTCCAAATTGAAATGGACTACCGGGTCAAAAACTCTGAAACTTCCTTAAAAGAAGAAAAAAAAGAAAACTGAGGGATCATGCATCCAATGCCTCTCGGTTCAAAAGGCAGCCAGTGCAACCATCGCCTTCACTAAGGAAGACCTCCTACTTGGCGAAGCAAGGCACAACCGACCCCTGTACTTCACAGGGTACATCAAAGAAATGCCGATACATAGAGTTCAGATCGACCCAGGTTCTGCACTCAACCTTATCTCCACTTCGGTTCTTGAAGAGTTGGGCATCCCACCCAGCAAGCTAAGCCACACATCTGTATCTATCTTTGGATACGATGGGAGCACTCAAAGGCCTATCGGCAAAATCAGGTTCAAATTGCAAATCGGTGATCTTATCTCTGAGGTCACTGTGTATGCAATAAAAACCCCCTCATGCTACAACATCCTTCTCGGACGTCCTTGGATACACGAGAACGGTGTTGTCCCTTCAACTCTACATCAATGCATCAAGTTTGTCGGCGACGACGGCATGGTACATCGAGTCTTTGCGGACAGGAAACCCTTCAAAGGTAAAGAAGTCCACTTCGCAGACTCCCAAATGTATGAAGGCGAAAAAGAAGAAGAAGAGGAAATAGCACCCCCTGCTGAAAATCTCCAGAAAGATAAAGGCAAGGCTCCTCAAAAATCACCGGAAGAAAACAAACCCTCCGGCAAATTAGAAGAGAGTAGTCAATCTCCCTTCGTTATCTCCCTCAAGAATTCAAAACCTTTGGTCATCACGACTAAAGTGAAGAAGGCGAAACAAAAGCCTGGGGGCAAATTTGTTGTCTCTCTCGTGTCTATCATGCAAGACACATACTCGGACTCAGAGCCAGAAGACGATGCATCGTCAAGCCAAGCTGACACTCAGCAAGTTCAGCCTGCTCTCACTCCGATGGAGACACCTGCTGATGTAGAAGATCCTACGTCTGCTACCTTTGTTGTTCCGGCAACATCACCAAAGCAAAGGCCGATCTTCTTCCATAGATCGGACGCTTCTTCATCAAATTCCATGCTGGAACCTTTCCAAAATGAAGGTATGCCTCAGCTATCTCTATATAGTCCTGTGGCACAAGCAATTATGAAGAAAATGGGCTATGACGCTCAAAACCCAGTCGGTTTGGGAGAAAGACGCGGTATTCTCACGCCATTGGAGCCCGCCTTGACCAAAAGCCAGCTGGAAGATTGGAGACTCTACGGTCATGTAGAAAAGTCTTCATATGGGTTAGGGTATGATCCCGACACTCCTCTGAGACAGTTGACACAAAGGCTTAAAAGTCGTTTTACCGACCAAGCCTCAACATCTAAAGTCCACGAAGACATCGATCTCCCTGGATATCTCTTTAAAGAGTTACCTGACAAAGATCCAGGAAGCTCATCCAATTGGTATGATTTCTCTGATGATAAAGAGGAATCGTCCGATAATACAGACTGGTGGCATCTTGACCCAGAAGAACCCTCGTCTCCAAAAGAAATACCAGACTCAACAGGCGATTGGGACTATCTCATAGCAAGCCTTGAGGAGATCACCAATCAAGGAAATCCATGGAAAGGAACAGAGCCTTGGTCTGGTAATGCAGTTGAAACTCCAGAAGGTTTCGTTGAGTTGGAAGCCTCCGAAAATATTGTGGAGGAACCACCTTCGAACCTTCCGACAGAAGATCCTGTTCAAAAGATAAACTTGGGAACACCTGATAACCCACGTCCTGTATTAATAAGCAAGAATATGAAGGATGATGAGTTACCCGAGTATATCGCTTTTCTTCGTGAGTTCGTTGATTGCTTTGCATGGTCCTATGCTGAAATGCCTGGTTTAGACCCCAAAGTAGCAGTCCACAAACTCAATCTTCAAGAAGACATCAAGCCTGTCAAACAAGGCCAAAGAAGATTCCGTCCAGATGTGATGGATAAAATTGAACAAGAAGTTCAAAAACTCAAAAGCGTTGGCTTCATCCGTGAGGAACAACATCCAGAGTGGTTGGCCAATATTGTCCCCGTGACAAAGAAAAATGGGCAGATCAGGGTCTGTATTGACTATAGAGACCTGAATGGCGCTTGCCCTAAAGATGAATTCCCGCTCCCCATACCGGAGGTGATGATTGACAATACCTGCGGATTCGAGCGAATGACATTCATGGATGGCTTCTCTGGTTACAATCAGATAAAGATGCATCCCGAGGATGAAAAACACACTTCATTTCGGACTCCATTTGGCGTGTATTGCTACACTGTCATGCCATTTGGTCTGAAAAATGCTGGTGCCACATATCAGAGGGCTATGATGAAAATATTCCAAGATATGCAGCACAAGACGGTCGAATGTTACGTTGATTACCTCGCCGTCAAAAGCAGAAGAAAAGAAGACCATCTCAAAGATCTTCGGGAAGTCTTCCTCCGACTCCGCAAACACAAACTGCGGATGAATCCTCTAAAATGCTTCTTCGGCGTCTCGTCGGGTAAGTTTCTCGGATTCCTTGTTCGGAAAGCTGGAATAGAACTTGACCCCATAAAAGTCAAGGCTATTCTAGAAATGCCCTCTCCAAGAACCTTGAGAGAACTAAAAGGGCTCCAAGGGAGATTGGCTTACATCAGACGGTTCATCTCCAATCTTTCGGGGAAATGCCGTCCATTCTCTCGATTGATGAAAAAGGGTGTAGACTTTGTCTGGGATGCCGACTGTGAAGCCGCATTTCAAGATATCAAGTCATACCTAACCAAACCTCCAGTGTTAGCTGCTCCTGCCACTGGAAAACCATTCATCTTGTACACAAGAGCTCTTGATCATTCTGTAGGCGCTCTACTTGCACAAGAGAATGGTGAGGGAAAAGAAGCTGCTCTATACTACCTCAGCCGCATGCTAGTAGGTGCAGAGTATCGCTACTCTCCAGTCGAAAAAGAATGCCTTGCAGTGATGTTCGCCGTACAAAAGCTACGTCACTACTTGCTTTCCAACACAGTCTACCTGATCTCAAGGATCAATCTCTTGAAGGTCCTTGTTACGAAGGCCGGTTCTCTCAATGCCCGACTGGCAAAATGGTCCATCCTCTTGTCACAATTTGATATTAGGTATGTGCCACAAAAAGCAATCAAAGGCCAAGCTCTAGCAGATTTCCTCGCAGAGCATCCATTGCCTAAAGATTCACCACTCAGAGATGATCTCCCAGACGAACCTGTCTATAACGTGGAGACTTCCTCACCAAATGCCTCCTGGGACATGTACTTTGACGGTGCAACCAGGACAAATGAAAACAGAAAGCTGATCTCGGGAGTTGGCATCCTCTTTGTTAGCCCCGACAAATGCATGATTCCACACGCTTTCTCGCTACTGGAACCATGCACAAACAATGCAGCTGAATACCAAGCTCTGATCCTAGGATTGGAACTCGCCATCGAATCCGGTATCACTATGCTGGAAGTCTTTGGAGACTCTCAACTGATCGTCAACCAGATGAATCAGAAATATGAAGTCAGGAAGCCCGATCTGCTGCCTTATTACAACAAGGCACAATCGCTTCTGCAAAAGTTTGACATCTGCAACATCACCCACATTCGTAGAGGTGAAAATATCCGTGCAGATGCCTTGGCCGGACTTGCCGCATCAATGGCGATCCAGGAAGGGGAAAATATGCAAATTACAGTGAATGAGAGAAGGATCCTCCCTCCTCTTAACACACACCAAGCAGTTGTTGAATGCCACCGAGTGGTTGGAAGTCGGATCTCTATCCTTCAACCTTCAATCGGCGACTGGAGGGATCCGTTCATTGATTACACTATGTTCGGAATCCTACCTGAAGATCCAAAAGAACGGGTAAGCATTCAAAGGCGAGCCCCAAACTTTCATTTGGATATCCCTTCAAAAATCCTCTACAGGAAATCCTTCAACGGAGTACTTCTACGCTGCTTGTCACAACAAGAGGCCGAAGAAACACTTAAAGAAGTTCATGCTGGTCTTTGTGAAGCCCATCAGGCAGGTCCTAAGCTCTATGATCAGATAAAAAGGTTAGGTTACTATTGGCCTACCATGGTTGCTGATGCAATGCAATTTGCCAAACGCTGCCAGCTATGCCAAGTTCACGGAGATTACATTCACATGCCTCCGGAATGGCTGCATCCTACAGCAATCTCATGGCCTTTTGAAGCATGGGGCATGGACATCATAGGTCCTATCTCTCCCCCTTCAAGCAAAGGTCATCGCTTCATCTTCGCCGCTACGGATTATTTCTCCAAGTGGTCAGAAGCATTTGCGTTCAACAAAATGAAGACCTCATCAGTTCTTCAGTTCCTGCGCACCAACATCATTTGTCGTTTCGGCATACCCAAGAGATTCGTCCATGATAACGGACCACAATTCCGGGATCATCGATTCTACAGGTTTTGCGACAAATACAAAATTCAAAGCTGTCCTTCGACTCCATACAATCCGGCAGCAAACGGATTAGCAGAAGCCTTCAACAAGACACTCTGCAAAATCCTCAAGAAAATGGTCTCTAGTCACAAAAGAGACTGGAGCGATAAACTGTCTGAAGCTTTGTGGGCCTATCGAACCACCGTTCGAGGACCAACCCATAGCACACCATTCTCCTTGGTCTATGGATGCGAAGCTGTCGTGCCCCTAGAGGTACAAATTCCTTCTCTGAGGGTATCTCTACAAAATGACATGACTCAAGAAAGCAATGTCAAATTGCGACTCCATGAGCTGGACAATCTCGACGAGAGACGGCTCGAAGCTCGACAAAGCATTGAACTTTACCAAGCACGCATGGCAGGATCTTTTGACAAAAGGGTCCGGCAACGCGCCTACAAAAAGGGTGACTTGGTTCTTGCGGTAAAAAGACCAATGGTCTTCGCACACAAATCCAAAGGCAAATTTGAACCAAAATGGGAGGGACCCTACGTCATCGACAAGGTCTTCTCCAACGGCGCATATGCCCTCCTAAACATGGAAGGCGACAGATGTATGCTGCCTATCAACGGCAAGTTCTTGAAGCGGTACTACCCTTGAAGACTTACCCAACTGGGTAAGAGCAATGCCTGTATGGCCAAAACCTGTTCTCAGGTACTCGCTCGTCAAACCCACTCTCTTTAGAATTTTCATATCAAATGTCAAAATTTCTAGAGATTCAAAAACAATGCTTACTTTCATCGTTTCATTGTTCAAAAAATAAAAAATCCAAGTTTAGGAGCCTCTCCCTGACTTAACCAAAACTTTCGATCCTTGAACCAAAATTCATGGTTTGAAACGAAAACCCGGATTCAGGGATTTCCACCCTAGTCCACTGTACCTTTTACCGCCAAATGGTTCTAGGTCAAAATTTACGACCCTCGTGTCTTTAAACAAAAAAAATGGTTTTTCAAAAATCGTGGGGAAACGACATCAAAGTCAGTACCCGCAAAACAAAAAATTTTGAAAAAAAGCAAGGATGCGACATTCCATCGATACTTGCACCCAAAATCGCAGGGAAGCGACATTTCGTCGATACTTGTAAAATCCAAAAACCGTGGAGAAGCAACAAACCAGTTGATATCCACAACCCAAATTTCAAAGGTTCGAGAAAACCTAAAATCGTGGAGAAGCAACAAACCAGTTGATATCCACAACCCAAATTTCAAAGGTTCGAGAAAACCTAAAATCGTGGAGAAGCAACAAACCAGTTGATATCCACAACCCAATTTCAAAAATCATGGAGATGCAACATACCAGTTGCTATCCACAACCCAAAATTACAAATGGTTCGAGAAAACCTCAAATTTCAAAAATCGCGGAGAAACGACATCAAGTCAGTACCCGCAAAACCAAAAGTCTTGGGAAAAGCAGGGAAGCGACGCTTAGTCGATATTTGCACCCCAATTCGCGAGGAAGCGACATTCCATCGATACTTGCAAAACCTAACCCGCGAGGAAGTGACATTCCATCAATACTCGCAAAACCGAATGAGCAAGGAAGCGACATTCCATCGATACTTGCAAGACCATTCAGCGGGGAGGCGACATTTAGTCGATACCTGCATTTTGAAAACCAAAACTCGGCTATAAATGCCAAAATCCGGCTATGAATGCCAAAACAAAAATTTCCGGCTATAAACGCCAAAATCGGCTTTCATGCCAATAAAACAAAACTCGGTTTTCAAAAAACTCGGCTACAAATGCCACACAAAAAAAAAACCTGACTCTCATGTCAAAACCGGCTATAAATGCCACAAATTGGCTATTAATGCCACCAAACCGGCTATAAATGCCACCAATTGGCTATCAATGCCACCAAACTGGCTGTAAATGCCACAAAAACACCGGCTTCCATGCCAACCCAAATTTTGGCTTTTACGCCATAAAATTTCGGCTTCCATGCCATCTCAAAAGCGGCTTTCACGCCACAACCAAATTCGTTTCCCCTACCAAAACAACCATTTGACAAAAGATTTTCACAAAATGACAAAGCTTTTGATCAAATCCCATTTAGCAATTGCTTTCATCACAAAAAGATTTGAGTGAGCGTAGGGAAAACAAAAAAAAAAGGGTACCAAAAAATACATGTGGTACCAAAGCAAAAAAAAAAAAAGAAAGTGTTCACAAGCACTACAAAAAAAAAAAGAAAAGTACCAAAAAAATACATATGGTACCAAAAAAAAAGAAAGTGTTCACAAGCACTACAAAAAAAAGAGTACCAAAAAAATACATGTGGTACTAAAAAAAAAAAAAAGAAGAATGGTTTCTGCTATAAAAAATCAGGAGCTTAGCCAAAAATGGTCTCCAGCCAAAGCTTCAGCTCCTCAAGCAAACTTTTGGCATCAGCCGTCAGAGTTTCCAAGGCACGCTTCTTCAGGAACTTGCCATGAGATGCTGGCGAATGCCGTAACCCTTCTTTTACACCGGGAAGCTCTTCCCCAGCAGTTTGCCATCGTTCGTTTTCTAGAGTCCTCCTCTCGAGAACTTGACCGGCATCTGCAACCCTGCGAATCAGAGTACTCTCCCTGTCACGAGCCTCTGTTATAGCAGCCCACTTCGCATCGACTTGTGCCTTCAAATGCTCAAGACGTTTCCTGGCCTCCTCAACTTCCCTATCAAGGACGTTAAGGTCATGCCTCAATCCGATGATGGCTAGCTCTTCCTTGTTCTTCTCCCGAACTAGCTGCTTCTTGCTTTGTGTAGCCTCATTCAGGTCAGACTTAGCCTTATCAGCAGGGTCCAAGAACATCTCCTTGAAGAATTGGTCGTCAGGGAAACCCATGGTCTCAAACCACTTGTCACTCAGTGCAATGATCCTATCAACGATCGCCCTGGCACCTGTGACATCCAGACCAACCTCTTCGGTGTCGGTCAGAATCTCCTGTACATGTGGGATCATGCCAAATCCTGCCTCCAAGTGTCCAGAAAGGAGAGTCTTGACCCAAGAACTCAAAACCCGAGCCAGCACCTTCTTCGCAAATTGAAGAGACGAACTGGATGAAGATTCAACCTTCTCCGCTGATCGGCTGCTCATGTCATGTCCCATTGGAAGAGTAACAAAAGAACTCTTTTCACTTGGAGCCACTGGAGAAGGAATCTCAACACGAGGCATCTCCTCAATCATGTCTGAACTGGTTTCCACCTCCGGATCGACCTCTGGCATCCCTTGCTCTGGTTCTGAAGAAAGCGATGGACTCTCTTCTGTCACTTCAAAACCTGCAAATGAAACACAAAAAGGTATGAATATGATCCTGTTCAAAAAAAAAATCATCAGGGTCATCACTACAAAGTACCTTCTTCGACGACTGGCGGAACACTCTCTTCCTCCATGAACTCATCAGAAGCATCATCGACATTTGCGTCCATTGATGGTTCAAAGTCATCGGAATCCTGTGGCAAGTCAGCTGACAAGAAAAAAATGTTAGCAAATCAAGTCACAGGCAAAAAAAAAAAAGAGAAAGCGAAAGAAGTTATACCAATTGGAGATTCCGGAGTCATTCCAGAGTCCCTCGGTTCTTCTTCAGATGCCATAACCGGCTCCATCACCGCCTCATCGGTCGGAACCTCAGGCATCGGCAAGTCTTCATCCTCTGCTAAAAAAAAAAAGCAGCAGCAGGGTGAGAAAACAAATCAGAACATGGAAAGCCCCATGAAAGAAGTAGAAAAAGAAAAAGGAAGAATCATACCTTCACCAATGGTCTCTTCCCCACGACTCCTCTTCTCTGGAGGCTCGTCGACAGTCTGGCACCTCCTCGTTGATGGTAAGAGGGATTTCCATGTCAGGAGAGTCCTCATGTGGCCCCTCGCTGCGATGATGACTCCTCCTCTTCTTACCTCTACGGGTTCGCTTCCTAGAAGAACCCGCCCCACTATCAGAGTCAGGTTTCTCACTTGACTCCTCACTGGATGGTCTGCTTTCGCCAGTAGACTCCACGGAAGCTCGTCTCTGTGCCGCTTGCATCCAAGCGTCGAGCTCAGCTTCCTCCTGTTCTAGCTGCTCCAAAGCCTCATCAGGTACTTCCCGAACAGCTTCAGAACCAATGACGCCCTGGTCACCGAGAAAGCCTATCTTGTGCTTCTCTCCAGAAAGGAAGGCCCAAACTTCCTCTCGCCGGACGCCATCCAACTTCCCAATGCCTTTTCCAGAAGACAGCTTTACATCAAGCTCCTTCTTGGAAAGCCCCCGATATGCCAAAAAGCTCTCCGCGAACCACTTCGTGAAGCCGGCAGTTCGGAAAGTCGACAGCTCAGGATAAGAAATCGTGGCAGTAGTGTCTTCAGCACTATAGAAAGCCCATGCATTTCTGCCATCCTGCAAACCCCCAAAACGCTTCACCATACTCGAAGGCGCTCCAACAACGCCTTGAGAGAAGCCCAACTGAAGCGCAAAGCGAGAAGGTACATACGGCTGGATGTCGACGAAAAGATGTCTGCGGTACACCATCGTGCCGACCCGTATGCTGAAAAGCCACTCCTTCTCTGCATTGGTCAAAGAGTAATGCCTTCCCGACCCTGCTCTAGTAGAGTCTCGGGAGGCACCAAAATCAAAAGCCTTCTTCCGCAACTCCGGAGAAAGCTTCACTGAAGACTGCCCCATCTCGACGTCCCTGAACCGTCGGATCCTCATACGGGCAAACAAAAGTGATTCAGATACGGCTTTTCCCTTAGCCAATCGAATCATCAGAGGATCATCATCCTGTGCAGCACCCAGCTGGTGGAAGCCAGGACAGTGGTATACAAACCACGAATAAAAGATATGGGCTGAAAATACCCTATTCATAGGGAGCCCAAGCCGAACCAAGAAAGCAGCAGCCTGCAGTTCGGTACACAGGTAGGAGTAAAGAGCGGGCACCAAAGCAAGCCGCTCTCCAAACGCCATCTGACAAGCCGGAAAAATACAATGCGGCCTGATGTGCGTCCCATCTCCACCAGCAAAAATAGCCTCACCTAGCCAAAAAGTGAGGTAAAAAGCAAGATCTCTCCGCACTGCAATGTCAGAACAAATGGCATCTGTGCTCGCGAAGAAACCCTTCAACTCTTCCTGCATGACCGAAGTCTTCTTCCTGTCTTCCCGGGTCATGCTATCAGAAGACTCTTTGCTGTCAAAGAAGTTGAAGAATGAAGAGCCATAACTCTTCCAACTGCTGGATCTCACTTTCGAGCCCTCCTTCAAAAAATCATAGAAGGCGACGAGCTGAAAGTATAGGAGCCTGAACTCCTCTGACTGCTCCTCAAGGACGCTGTCAATCGGCATGAACTCCTCGTAGAGTTTGCCAAGGATGGGCAATCCAGTAATAGCACTCAACTCCTTCAGAGAAAAACCAACCTCACCATTCGTGACAACGAAGGTATTGGTCTGAGGGAGGAAAGACTCCAACATAGCCATGAAGGCATCATCGGAAAAAGTCACGGTCTCCCTAAAAGTGCGGACCGCGTCAAAAATCCCGGCTTCCTTCAAAACGGCGCCCCCAATCAGCAAGGTGTGGTCAGTCCATGACTTCCAATCGGAGTCAGCATTGAAACGGCCACGAAGTCGAAAAGGCTTCACCCAAGTACTGCCGTCACCGCTGAAAACGCCATGGCCCACCGGTCTCAAATCGACCGACGGATAATCAGAGCCCTGGTAGCCGCTGGCTGGCATCAACATGTCCATACGGACAGGTGGCTTCTCTGCAAAACCGGAAGGTCCACCAACAAAAACCCCGGTCTTGATCACACTGGTCCTCTTCACCCAGCTCGGAGGATCTTCCCTCTTAGGGCACGTGGGAGAAAGGCTCAGGATCGAGATGGTCCGGTCAAAAGACGACCGGGTAGAAATAGTTCTCTCTTCACCATCAGCTGTGTAAGAGAACTGAAAACATCTCCTTTGGTATGTCAAGTCGTCAGGGACTGCATCTCCAAAGAAGAAGGTAGGCTTGGGTAAAACCCTCAGATCGTCCATAACCCAAGGACGGTTGCTTACCATGATCTTATAGAATTCCTCATTCTTGAGAGCGATCAATCGCTGTCTCATCTCATCGCGATTGAGGGAATCGCACTCTTCCAAGTTCTTCTCAACAAACTGGACCTTCTCCCAGGCCTGCTGAACGGCCACATTGGAAGATCTAGCAGATCGACGAGGTACGCTTGTAGCAGGCTCTTTACCCTTGTTCGCTCTGGAGGAACCACCTGCAAAGGTTGGAAAAGAAAAAGATCGTCATCAAAATGACAGGATTTCGCTAAAAAAAAAAGGGTCACTTTGTCCCACCAAAAATCTGGCGAAATTTTGGCATGACTCCGGGGCAATTCCAAAGAAAAAGGAAATACCCCGACGGAAATAGAAAGTTTGAAGATGGGCTCAACATTGCTGCGGGCTCCGAAACTCCAAACTTTCGAAACCTCAAAATCTCCGCAAAATCAAGAAGGGCTCAACATCGCTGCGAGCTCCAAATTCCCAAATTTGCAAAGATTTTCAGGTATGCTATCACATCATGCTACTCAATTCAATTTACAAAAAGTACATGCATGAACATCTAGATTTGCATAAAAACGCATTATCATGATGAGCAAAAAAAAAAAACTTTCTCAAAGAAAAAAAAAAGAGAAGAAAGAAAACAGCAAAAAAAAAAAAAAAAAAAAAAAAAAAAAAATAGGCCACGTGGCCGTACGGCCCACAAAAAAAAAAAAAAAAAACGTGAAAAAAAAGAAATCACGTGGAAAAGAAAAGAAAAAAAAAGAGAAGAAGAATAGAAAGAAAAGAAAAAGAAAAAAAAAAAAAGAAGAAAGAAAAAAAAAAGAAGAGAAACTTTCTTTTTTACCATCCTATTCTCTACATGGAGTTTTCTTGAAAGAAAAAGAGAGAAAACTTACTTGAAGCCATTGACGGAGAAGAAGAAGGAAAAAGCTTGAAGATCCTTGAAGAAGAAGAACTCTTGGTCTTGGAGCTCTCTTGAGATTGTTGCAAAAAAAAGCAATAAGGGCAAGAGATCTAGCCTCCTCCTTGCTTTTATAGGAGAGAGCAAATCAAAGAAGGAAACAAAAAAGAAAGGTAAGTGTTACTAATTAGTAACCTTACCAAAAGAGAATGAATTAGAAAGATTCTTTCCCAAAAAGAAAGATGTCTTTGAGAGATTTCCTCCCAAAATCAATCAAATGAGAGATTCTCTCCAACAAAATAGGAGATTGGAGATTCTTTCCCAAAAAGAAAGATACCTTGAGATATTCTCTCCCAAATTAAGGGAAGATGAGAGATTCTCTCCCATAAAGATATTTTTAGATATTCTCTATCCAAATGAGATATCTTTAGATATTCTTTATAAAAATGGCCCCACATGAGATCTAAGCCATCCTAAAAAGCTTAAGGTCCCATGGGTTAGCCCATATGAGCCAGGTTTGACCACCTAGGCACTAAAAAAAAAAAAAAAAATGGGCTTTTAGTCAGAAAAAAAAAATCCCTCTTACCAAGAGCATACAAAAATGGTTTCATGCCTCTTTTGAGTTGATTGAACTATACAAAAAATCCCAAGCCCCATGAGCTTCCAAAAATCAAACCATCCAGCCTCATATACCAAATTGAACCAAAATCTTGAAATTGACATTCCACAAAAATCCAAACCACTCCAATGGACCCACACAGTCCCAAAGAGTGACCAAAAACCAAATCATGATCCCCCAACTTGCCACATACAGCTTGTTGGGTCACAAGGTCAAAACCAAAACCCGACCCCCTAACCTGCCACATACAGCTTGTTAGGTCACAAGGTCAAAAACAAAAGCCCAAATCCACATCCCTGATGTCATCTTCAAAACTTTGCCTCGAGATGGTGTGTGATTCCTTTCACTACCATAAAATTCCCCTGGAAGCTCAAAGGCTACTCTACCAAAGGAAGGATTGCTCAAAGACTCTTGGTCGAGACACAAGCTCTCCTTCAAAACTCTCTTCGAGGCACATCGACTACAAAAGTCAAGCAACTCGTCGCTGTACCTCGAGGGGGCATTTGTTGACACCAAAAATGTCACTTTGCCTCTTCAACATCAAGAAAGCTGCATGAAGTCGCAACCTGCCATAAATAGGCAATGCAATTTCTCCAAAAATTCAAATCTTGTCAGAATCAAACAAAAACTACAAGATCCTTCAAGATAGCCAAGAGAAGAGTACACATGAAGTTTCGGGCCATTTCGACAACATTTGGCCTAACTTCACTGCTCCGACAGCTAAACGGGAGCTCCCGGCGGCGACATCATCGGAGACGTCAAAACTTCGATCAAAGCCTACAAATGACTCCAGCATGTCCCAAAAGGGCTCTATGCCAAATTTCAAGTCAAACCGACAACGTTTGACCCTCCATCAATGCTCGAGCAGCAAAATCAAGCCTCCCGGCGGCGGGAACCACCGAAGCCTTCGCTCATCAAACCAAGTGCATGAGTGGCTTCAACATGCTTCCAAAAGGCTGCACGTCGAATTTCAGGTCATTCCGACAACGTTTGACCAGGTTTCGATGCTCCGAGAGAAAATCAAGCCTACCGGCGGCGGAGCAACCCGGGACCATGACATCCAAAACGGAGCCCGTGGAACGTCTCAAAATGACTCCAATAGGCTCCCCGTCAAATTTCAGGTCAATCGGACATCGTTTGGCCACATATCAAAGCTCGGCATTTTCCCCGCAGCAAAATCAAGTGAAGCATCGACGGGACCCCAAACGGCTTCAAAACTCAAACAAAAGCCTATGGTTGGTCTTATTTATTGCTCAGGAGGCTTCACCTCAAATTTCAGGTCATTCCGACATCGTTTGACTAAGTTTCAGCTTCTGGCGGAAAATCAGCAGCTCTACGCGACAAAGTCTTCGGCTTTCCCGGAAAATTGGAAACTTTGCACTCTAAAAATGCAAGGATTCTCATCAGGTTTTCTACAGGGAAATCAAGCCAATAAATGAGAAGAAATGTCAAGAAAAATACAGAAGAAAACGGCGACGAAAAAGACCTCAAAACGACCGCAAAACAGGCTCCGAAGGGGAAAAATCCCCCAGGGTCGCAGACCCCTGCGACCATGGCCCATGGTCGCAGGCCCCTGCGACCATGGAGGTCCGGGTCACCGGATTTTCCGCCGGTGACCCGTTTTTCCGTCTTTTTTTCGCGTTTCGCGCACTTTGGCCCCTGTGGTTTCCTGAAAATGTGATTTTTAGTGCTTGAAATTGACTCATATCCTCCGACATCCGTCAAAATCATGGGTCAACCTCCAAAAGCATAAAATCATCATTGATCGCTCCAAGATCGCCAACCGGTCGACCAAGAAAGTGCACTTTCTGTCCGACCGATCGTGAAATCGACAGGACAGATGTCACCGGCCCGCTCTTAGCTATCACTGTCTGAAGTTACATGTTCATCCGATGTCGATCAGCATGAAGATCCATCGATGATCATCGCCAGAAGAATTCCAGAAGACACGGCACGGCCCGCGACTCTTCGACTGCTCGGCGACCAATTAATGTGGTTAATTGACTAGCTTTATTGCAGTCATTAATTCATTTCTTTGGACGGCCCAATCAGAAGCAAGCATTTGGGAGTTACAAGTCAATTGATTCATGGCATTTAAACCATGAAACTCCTCCCATTATGGTAATTAAGGTGATTAAAAGCCCTTAATCTCCATCGGTCAATCAGATTCAAGGAAAAAGGAGTTACAAAATCAAGAAATAAATCTTGTAACTCCTCTCATTAAAGCCATTAAGGCTCATAAACCCTCCTAAATGGCTACCAAAAGCCTATAAATAGGAGAGCATTCCATTGAAATTGAGATCGGAAAAAAAAGGAGAAAATCGAGATCAGAAAATCGAGATCGATCGATCGGAAAGAATCCAGAGCTCATATCCAGAGAAAAAAAAAAGAGAGAAAAAACTCTGCTGAAGTTCTGCACCGGACACCACTACAAGGTGACAAAAGTCCCTTGGGGGGCACCCCCCCCAAGGTCCTTGCCTTCTCCTGCTGCCTCCAATGGCTTAGACGTGGCTTTTCAGCCCGTCTACTTAGCTTTTTATTGGACATAGGACCTTCTCTTGGTCTTTGTCCTCTAAAAACCTGAGGTTATAGCCAAGCCAAGCGAATCAAGAGCATCTTCTGTTCTAATCTGCATGGATGATGGCGAAGCCCATACATGGCATGCGACCGTCAATCTGAACGAGTCCCCCACAATCTCCTGAAAAGTTAGATCTTCCTTTTCTTGCTTTTCATTGTAATTTGTATTTTTCTAAAGAGACAAAAATCACAACTCTTGTCTTTCATTATTGATAAGAATTGTAAATCGGCTATAAACGCCAAAATCGGCTATAAATGCCAAACAAAATCGCCTTTCACGGCAAACCAAGAAAATGTCTCTTTTCTTAAATATTTGTGCAATGGAAAACTTGAAAGAAGTTGATTTCCTTTTTACTTGCGAAGGTTGATCTCCGGATTACCACTTGCAATTCCAAGTAAAATAGAAAATCTGGCACACCCACATAAAAGAAATGTTGATGCACGCTTCAGGCCCGCCAGGGCGCGAAAGGGCCGGACCCGACGGACTCCCACGTTCCGCCGACCCCGGTAGCCGCCCCACGGCGCCTCGGAGCGCGTTCCATCACTGGCATGGGGATCACTAGGGGTTCCTTAGAATCTAGCTCCAATCGAGAGCCTGGACCCCACATCTCATGTGAACTCCGGACCTACAATTAATTACAAATAAGTCCACTATATAAATGTAATTGCACTCCAATCTTAGGAATAATTACAAGAAGACCTTGATCTTCCCAATTACCACAAGTAAGCCCCTCCATGGATCTATTGGAATAAATCTGTCCAACCAAAACTGGATTCATCTTTTATTATCGTTGTGACCCAATTAATCACAGTAATCATCAGTACCATCCAATTAACTCCTAATCGAGATGGGTGCGCACTTACTAATAATCAAATTCATAAATTGGTACAATGGGATATTTAGGGGATAGTTTCCATCTTGAGAATTATATGTTCCTACAGCCCCACTGCCACATACCCAAAACATCGAGGTGTTTACCCACAATTGGCCTCACTCATTGATGAATCAAAGAAAATGCATAGTAGAAACTTGGATTCATTAATCTCTCAGGATTGAGAGCCTATTGTTTAGGAATTATGAGAGCCGTCTTTAAATCAAAGACAAATTTGCAGAAGTTGTTACTCTTGGTCCTTCAGTACATCCAATGTACCAGCACAATGATCCAGGGTCTTATATCCTAATGATCGAGCCATACCACAGTATATCATAATGATCATAGTGCTACAAGCTTATCAGATGAGATGCTTTATATTATCATTGATTGTGAAAATACTTTAAGTATAAGATTTGTGATCCATGTCTCCTATATGTGGATTCCATCCACACAAATGGATCACATCTAATATACTTGTGAACTCCGGTTCGTCTCATGAACCATCGTGTCATTTTGTATTGTTTATGTGTAAACATGGAATAAACACCATTCATCATATGAATAAAGCATGAGAATATAAATTAATTAATTAAACAAATCAATTTATTTGGATCATCCACTGGATTGAGGATATATAATCTAAAATCTGTACTAAAAGCTTGCTTTAATGCAACTGTAGAAGCTAGAGCGGTTAGTAAATCACGGACTATGGCGGAAAACACAATAAATTTACCTTCACATGCTTTCCACCATGCTAAAAGGTTAAAATCATTGTCATCATTAGGGACTTCAATCAGACGCATCTATAACACATCGTTAATTCATCAACAACGTGATTGGATCCCCCGGAAGAAGAGGATAGTGAATTTGTTCTCAGTAATGTCTCTTTCTTTTTTTTTTTGTCTTTTTCTTTTTGTTCTCTCTTTTTTCCCAATTCGTATCTATAGAAAAGTAGGCAGAATCCTAGCAACTTTTTAGTGGGATTTTAGAGGGATTTAGAGATGGGAGAGGATTCAAAAACTAAGTAGGAATGGGAAAGTATTTAGCTGCTTTATAGTGATGTTTTTATTTTAATTTCTATAACTTGACCCACTTATACCAAATTAATACGAGTGAGTTGGCCCAATCTAGTACATGGGTTGGGTCAAGAAAAGAGTCGACCATGTTTGTGCCATATGTTGCATGAGAATGATTTCAAATATGATTGGTGGGACCCGTCTATTAACCACAAATGAATCAAATAAAAAAAAATATAACTTTGGTTATGGGATGAAGTGGTTAGTGAATTTGAATTTGAAATTACAGAGTTAAATGGGAACTTAAATAAGAGAGATTTTAGTTAATAAGGTGGTACTTTAAATAAGATACATTTTTTAGAAGGAAGAATCTAGATTTTAGGGAAGGCAGATAATATAAAAGTGGGTCCATGATGGTTGGCTTAAGGAATAGGCGTTAGTGAAGCCACATGGTGATGTGACACCGTGAGATTTGAGAGTGTTGATGTGGCACCATGAGGCTTGAGAGCGATGACATGGCACCCTTTAGAGCACACATCTCTATTGCTTTAATAAGGTAATGAAAATATAAAAAAGTCCCACCCATTTTTGATTGGGTAGTTCGTTTGTGTTCATGTTCATTACAATGGGTCTCATATAGATTGGCTCATATATATGGACATAATGGGCAAAAATATTAGCATTGGACTTGTAGCCCTTTATATAGAAATTAAAAAGTTTGAAGAATCTTTCATTATAGTGGAGCCCACATAGATCGGTTGGGACATATGGGCATGAAGGAATAGTCGTTGATACGTTCTTTGAGTAATGATTTTAGGAATCAAATTGGTAGGGATTAAAATTTAGAAACTGAAATAAATCAAAGTCCAGGCCTTATTTTCTTGCTAACTTTAGGAAAGAAATTCAAATGGAGAAATGGACAGATTTTGGGAGGAGGTCTGGAGAGTAGTAGTATATTTCTTTGAAAACCTAAATAGAAATCACTTCTTACTTAAGACAGAGTTTTGAGGAAATTAAAAGGGGAAATTTTAGGAACATGATGGGTTGTCATCAGTTGTGATGCCACATAATACAAGGGCTCTCACGGACGTCATGTGGCATCACAGTGACTTCAAAAATATTTTTTTTAGGTAACTCAAATAAAAATAAATATATCTTTATTCCCTCATTTTAACTCCCTTAAAATCTCTAATAGGGAAAAGATCTCTCCATATTATCTACACATCATCCTCTTAAAAAATATCTTCATATTATTTAGACATCGATGAGTGGGACACTTAACACAATCAAGTGGTTTTCCTTGAATGAAACATGGGTTGATGATTTAAAAAAATATATTTTAATTTTGAAATATTATAGATTTTATAAAGGGATTACTCATGGATTTATAATATTACCTTCATAGTTACATTGAAACTTATGAAAAATGTGTCCCTCTTAAAACTCTATATGCAAAAACTATGATGGTTGGCTTAAGTCTGATTTAAGTAAAACTTTGCCCCACAATAAACTTATAGCATTGCTTCAGGAAACATTAAAATTTTATTTGTGGGTCCTCAATGATAGGCTTAATTTTGATTGAAGTGAAACTTAGCCCCACAATGGATTTATGACAGTGGTTTCGTGTCCATATTAAAATCTCACAAGTGGATCCTCTTATAAAATCCTAACGTGCAAAAAAATATGTTGGTGGGCTTAATTCTAAGAGGTGAAACTTGGCCCCACTGATAGATTTTATGGGTGGACCTAGAAATCAGGTCCTTGATGATTAATAATAGATTTATTTTTTAATTTATTTTTATCAATAATATTCCCCTGAAAACACCAAATATGAATATATTTATTTTTTTGGCTTAGGCTTAGCACATGCCTTTGTTATTGATTTATATTTTATCACTAATATTTTAAAGAAAATACTAATTTAAAAAAAAAAACGCAAATAAATTTTAAAAAAAAACACAAATACATTTGCCAAAACTAAGATAACCCAATTTTCCAAATTAGCGAAAAATTTGGCAAAAACTTAAGTATTTTTGTCAAAACTCAGTTAAATTTATTTCAAAAAATACAAATAAATTTCAAAAGACACAAATAAAATTCAAAAAAAAAATAGATCTAAGAAAATACAAATAAATTTGCCAAAAACATAGAAAGACTCGTTCAAAAACTCAGTTAAAATTTTTTAAATTGAGATAAATTTGTTAGAAACTTAGCTATATTTTTTAAAATCTCAAATAAATTTACCAAAAGCTCAAATAGATTTGTTTAGAACTCTAATAAATTTGTTCCAGAACTCAGATAAATAGCAGAAAAACTCAGATAGATTTGTCCAGAACTCAGATAAATTTGTTTCAGAACTCAGATAAATTTGCGTAAAACTCAAATAAATTTGACAAAAAATAAAAAACTCAGATAAATTTAACAGAGCCATTAAACCGTGCAGGTCCAGAACACCACTCTCCCTAAAATAGAAAAAACCAAGAAATCAAAACCAATGCAGCCAAAGGCGCACCGATTAAGAGACGCCAATTTTGCCTAAAAGAAGAGGATCACAACGAGCAGAAGGATCACATTTACAACAAGCGTGATCAAGCTGTATCTAGCCCGTTCAAACAGGGATCAAAAGGTGCTTGAAACCATAAAAAGATATATCCCGACATCTCAACGTTTCCACAGAAGAACATCGGCAACTGCTACAATGGAGATTTGAAAGAATTAGTCGAGGCAAGTATCGGATCCGAAACAGAGAGATGGAGATGCTGGTAACGGATCGAAGAAGTATAAAATCATCTATTTGATTCGACTCAGTTGAAGTTGCTCATGAAACAAAATCTTTTCCGGCGACGATGAGTTGATAGCGGCTGTGGCAAACAGACGAATAAAAGGATCCGTTACAGAACCTGTAACTTGAAGAAGAAGAAAAGGGCTCCGGCCAGAGGGAGAATGGAAGATTTAAAATTTTAAAATTTAAAATTTTATGCCTAATCAGTTGAAAAGGCAAATCAGTCATGAAAATATCTGAGGTGGCGTATCTAGGGACCTCTCGCCAGAATATATCCAACCGGAATGCCTTACAAGACCTCCATGAGGGACCTTTCGCTAATTTACTCTTAAAAAAATGGGACCTGATTGTATACTTCCTAAATGTGAGCTAGGGTAGGGGTGTGACTTGTTTTCAACACAAACATGTGATTATATGTGGGCACCATTAATAGATGCGAACATGTCACACACCAAACATTTAAAGCCCCGTAAATTATAAACATCCATCATCAAATTTCATTAAATATAAATGAACCATAGAGAGTGGGACCTCTACTATGCCTATTCTTAGCGTACAATAATTCCACGCTTGACTAAAGTAAACCACCTCATCGAGACATCCAACCGCCCTAGAACTCACATGACCACACCAGGTTGACCATGAACTCATACTCTTGAATCATGCACAAAGCATGCAAGTGCTTATTAAACTTCTCGAGCAAAACTAGATTTCTTTGCACTCTTCCCTTTCTCGAGTCAACCCACGCCCACTTCTATAAATAGGAGCATTGTAGACCCTTGTGGGCGTGGCGTGGTCCATGGTTGAAGAGGGCCAAAGGGAGCAGAAATAGATAAACTTGGTGAGGGCAAAGATGTCGTGCTAGGGGGTTGGGTTGGGTTGGATTTTACGGCAGTATGGATTCGCTTGAGTTATCTTATTAGGGAGGTGGGAAAGAATCTCCGGGTTTTGGAATGGGATTTGGAGTGGGGAGGAAGTGGGGTAATTGAGAGATAGTGACGAGGCTGTCATAATTGTAATCACAGAGGACTTTAAAGAGCGATGATTGGGAATCTCATAAAGAAAGGCTTCACAATGAATTCATGGAGGTGTAAGAAAAGGAAGAATGATTAATTATAAAGACCTAGTAACTAGTCGACCAACAATAGAAAAGGATCTCTGACTGTAGATTTCGGTTCTGAATTCTAACTTTTTAAAATCAACAATTTGTTAGTTTCTAGTTTGCAAGAGTAAACCTACAATATAGAGACCATTCTCACAATAATGTAGTTTATCAAAGGTCTTCTCCCATTTTCAGAAACGAAACCTTGAAAGATTGTCGACAAAAACACCTTGTGGTGACAAACAAAACTGTGGCAATATTTATTTTCTAATCAATCGCTGCTTATGGATTTCATTACCATTTATGGTGTGCTTTTTAAACCAATATCTAGAAAGACTCGGGGAACGTTGAACAATAAATATGACAACAAAAACTTCCCTATGGAGCTCTACAGCTTGCCATAGGCTATTGGAAAAGAAAATTGTGATGCACGACACTCATGGAAGAACTGAACCTTGTCATGAATTGGCAGTAGAATCGTCCATCTTGGGGCGCTTTGCATCAGGCTCATCTCCTTCCCCATGGCTTTTACAACTATTGATGCCTTGTGGACCCAAAAGAGATACATGCTTGCTTGTGATCTGCCGACCTGCTCGAACCTTTGGACCCCAATGTGGTTCAGGATTTGGAAGGAAACGGGCAACCTTCTTGGCCTGTGATTTGCTGAGGGAGGTAAATGCTCTAGCAAAATTAGCCTGCTCAAAATGGAAACAGCAGCAGATTCATAAGCTATAATTCCAATTTTGCAATTCCTAAAAGCAGAGACAACTAAATGTAAACTTCCTCTAGAAATTACTAAAAAACACACACAAGATTCAAATACTCATCCAGTCAGCCCACCACAAAAAGCACAAGCCCAAGTAAAACTTGAAAACAGAAGATCTGAACAAAGTAGCAATGTCTTCACTTGAATTTAACAGTTAGAATTGTCCAACCAGGTTACTTTGGAAAGACAAGAGGTGAGAACTTGATTAATTAGGCCAGATTATGTAACACAACTGACACATGGCTTGGGATGCGACAAAGCGGTGTAAAATTGACATTTTTTTTTATGAAAGGGAACTGGATTGTACACAAATAACATTCATCTCAAATGTCATGCTTTGGTCTTTACTAACCTGACATAAGATTTCAACAGCAACTAGTCTCTGCTTATGCCTATGTATATGGATTTTGGAAACACCATTATAATGATGAGGATTGGTAGCGAGCCGCTGAACAAGTGGCCACTTCGAAAACAGAAATAGGAAACGGGCACATGCCACCATTCATTTGGACAGGAATGTCAGATCAAACCTAACCCAAACTTCAAACTGATACTCCCTAAGCATAACACTATGAGAAATGATGCAGTACAAGTGGCTGACACATACAAGCCTCCAGTGAGGCTTACTTGTGGTTGAATCCATTCACATATATTCATCTACCCGTTGAGATGAAGCTGGCCTAAATATGACCAAAATGATATTAAGCATTGGTGAATCATCCTAAGTTAAAACGATTACATTGTTGGGTCGTTTAATCCAAAGCTTCCATAACTCAACAAGGATGGACTTTCTCCCAAACCTTATAGCATGACACCTTCTGATCCCACCTTAAACCGTGATCGGTGGTTTGGACTAGAGTACTAACACTACCAGTCTACCACTACTGCTGCTACTCAGTGCTACCCCAATTTCTATCACAACTGGTATTATTATTTCTTGAGGTATCAAGACTCAAATCTGCAAATTCTTCCTCCTGTACATTATTTTATTATTTCTGTATAGCCTAATAGTTTTTTGCTGTGCCGGCTTTGTACCAACGACAAAAAGAGATTAGAGAAGTGAAATATAAGGGTAAGATTTGGATTAGCAGAATTACATAAAGAGAGTGATTAAAATGCACCTGCAGAGTAGGTTCCTTTGCGAGGATTACACTTCCTGATTGCTCTGGCGGTTGAGCTTTCACTGGATGGTTCTTGACCTGTGGCAAACAAGCAATCAACAAAATTATTAAGATAAATATCATAATATTGCAACAATATTTATTTATTTAGTTTTTTTTTTTGGTTGGAACATGACTTGAAGGTTCAACCTAGTGGTTGCAGCACCTTCCAACAGTGCTACACCTAATAGGCTCATGCCCACTACAACACAATGCAATGACACCTGTGATAACAAATTTATTCTCAAACCTTTAGCAGTCTGTTCATAGAAGTCAGGCAATAATTTGCAGGTATAATATCAATTTAGTATGACACGGGATTCGAACTCATGCACATCCAGAACACTCACCACGTCCTAGCACTGACCTGAGACGTGTTCTTTGATTTTGTGCATTTGCAGGTATAATATGATGTGCGGTTGAGATGATGGCACGTGCTATACCAGACAACAGAACAGGTGGGGCTCACATTAGTCTAAAGGGGGTCTAGTGAGACACATAACAGGTTGGGGCATGTGCGAGTAGCAAACGATCTGTCCAAATTGTGGTGCGATTAGGACAGTTACAGCAGCTGTTCGCATGCAGTAGAGCGAGCAATCTCAGATGGTTGGGATCATCTTAACAGCAATCATAAAACCAATGATATGAATGTTTTGGGTTACAAAAACGTTTGCCCACATACAGTTTGTAGGGTAAAAATTTATCTCAGAACAAAAAAGAAGGAAAAGGAAAGTGGCTTATTACCCAACACCGCATGATGTCCCAAATAACATCCATGGGGGCATCTGTTTTCATTCCTAATGGAGACACATGACTGCCTGAGATGCGATATCCTGCATTGATCACAGCAGAACGAAACATAACAGCAGATGGGGAGGTACATTTGAGAGTTGCACACAAGTTGTGAAGAGACACAAAGAGAGGAACATCAACCAACTCCTGCAAAATATTATGTCCTTCGTTAATTAGAAATGGTATTCCGAAGAATTAAAAAAATATATAAAATTAAAGATAAAACTGCAAGTCGAATAATAACTGTTAAAAAAAAAAGTTTAGGTATATTTTGGTAAGTCTAATATTGCAATGTCATGGAGGAATACAATATTCCAAGCCTTCATAAGTGTACAATGTAGAAGAGTCCAATTATACAATTGTGGGTCTGGCGAGTCTCATAGAGAGGTTCCATGAGTTGAAATTATGGACTACATCTTGCCAGAATGATTTGATCTCAAATCTTGTAGGTTATTTCATTAAGAATAGCCAATGGCTGTTTATAAGAGCACATTCAAAGATAACTACTCAAACTAGAAAACTCAATCTTACCCAAACTAGGAACCTAATTCTTATCCCATCACAACTCTATCCGAAAATAACTCAATCTTAATATAGGAAACTTTCTCCTAAAATTACAGATAAACTCAATAACCTAGAATTACAAATAAACCCAATTTCTTCCTCAATATTCTCAACATCATGAACTTGAAGATTCCATGAGCATCACCAATATTTGGAAAAAAAAAAATTAAATGACCTTGGACGACAAGCCTACAATTTGAATGTAACAAGTAACAGTCTCCAGATGGAAGAGCACAGATTGAAGGATCAGAAACCCAAAGATTTTTCATCATCCTTAAAAATGGAACATTGATATCAAAATCTTGACCACCAAATTTTGAGCCTCAAATACGCATAGAATTAAGTGCCTTAACGTACTAAACATTTGTTGTTGCACCAGACTACCAGAGTCCAGACCCTAGATTTTAATGTTGTCCAGCTGCAACGCTTTAATAGGACATTTTCATGGCACTGAAACACAGTACCGGTAATAATATTTTACGATTTGAAATTGATTTTGACCACATATGATAATATTTTCAGATGGTGAAATATTGTTATCTTGTGATTTTTAACGAATTTTGGCCTTCAATTAACTACAAAAAATCTCATTCACGAAACCATCATTTTGTGCAAGTTTCAACTCCCTTCTCAGAACTCTAAATATCATGGACAGTAAAAATCAGTGGATGATAAAATGAAATACTCTAGAAAATTCATATAGATTAGTCTCAAAAATATAATATAGAAATGCGTATGTAAAATAAACACTAGGTCAGACTGCTATTTGAAGGATGCTTACCTCTGATACTGTACCTAATACAGCAGAGATCCTGTCATAAGCTGGATACCGATCCTTCATTGATTTAACATTTTCTAATATGGAAGCAACCCATTCTTGGTCATGGATGGGAGCTGACCATATGGGCCCACCCATGTTAAACTTCTTCCCACAGTCACTGCATTCTTGAGGAACCACGGGACCAAAACCCGGTGCATATCTTATGCTGTTATTCTAGAAAGATAAATATATTGAAAAAAGAAGTGAAAGGTTAGCATATTCCTACAACATTCTGAAATATATGTTTCATGGAGAATAACATAAATATATTGAAAAAAGAAGTGAAAGGTTAGCATATTCCTACAACATTCTGAAATATATGTTTCATGGAGAATAACACTTACATGGCAGTAAGGTTCCTTAGGCTAAGGCAGATAATAACCACATGAACATACCTTGGTGACAGTTCTCCCAAGACATTGCAGATGGAATGAATCACACCCAATACACTGATAAACATATGAGAGCTTAAGAGGAGTGTTCTTCATTGCACTAGCAGAACTGCAGAGTTCATGACTGTGTAAGTTATCCATGCAAATGTTTTTGTTCTTCCAATTTATTTATTTGATCAGATCGGCAACAAACTGAATATTCTATTGTGAGCCATAATACCCAATAATAATCAGTTCTAAACTGAACAAATTGAGCTATACATTAATATCAATGTAAACAGAAAGAAAAACGTCACTCACGTAAAAATGCGCACGAACACACGAATGTAAAAATCCATCTGTACAGAGAGGACAGGAACAATATATCTCTTGTAGCGATTTGCATGACTCTGCACTTAAAAGAAAGCATCAAATACCATATCCATATAACCTTGATGAATCTCATAAGCAATGATATGAAAGATGAGACGCCTTTCTAAGGATAATACATTACCTCAATGCTGGCAAGGAGTATTCTCAAAGCCATTTCATGACAATATTTTCCTTTTAAAGGGTAGGAACCATACCTGATTCATGATCAATTATTAGAATATAACATCCAGCTTCCAAGTATTAGAAAATCATACGTGTTCTCAATTCCTTACAAAAGATAAAAACATTTAAGTTGGAACCATTCATATCTATAGTTTATCTAGTGTCCTGATGCACCAGTCTTTAGAAGTTGGGCAGATGTTTTAAGCATTGTAACAAATAACATTAACTGGTTATTAACAGTGGAGATTTTCCAATTTTTTCGGTTTTTCCCACCTTATTAAAAAAGGGGGGAAATGTTTAAAATAAGGATAAGAGTTCAAAGTACAACTTTAAGTCATATATTTATAAGTATCTCTTCTTTCTTTTCTTTTCTTTTCTTTTTTTCCCTCTGCTCTGGCTCTTCCAAAATAAGGCTTTGTACAGCCAGAATTCAGACTTGAAGGATTATATGGATAATATCAATATATGACTGCTGCATGCAAGAAAAGGAGGTCCAAATATCAATTAAGAAACTCATCCTCTAAACCACTATGCGTTGGCGATATAAGATTCCTATCGGCAAAACTAGCATGCACATCAAATAGTACAAAAGAAAGCTGATAAATCTTCTTCGAAAACGACGAAGAGGAAAAGCAGCACCAATATAAAGGGAGATGAAGGATCTCTGTTGGTTTGTTATTAGGATTTCTCCCCAGAATGTTGGCGCCATGTATAAAAGGAGGTTTCCCACTATACTCATGTTAAATCTCTTCCCATATGATCCATTTGTTGATGGATAGATATCCATTTGTGTGTGTCTACATACACATATACATATACATATATGAAAACAGGATGCAAAGAAAGCATGAAGGAGGTTACTGCTGTGCTCATGTTAGATCTCTTCACCACACACGTTTTGATAAATCGACCACAATTTGATGAACATGAATGAGGATTTTCAGAGCCTTCTTGCAGTACTGTGAATAAGAAAATGAGAGGCAGAGATGAAGAGACAATATAGGGCTAAAATATTGTCTATTTATTATTTAACACTTAAATGCCCTTTTTATTATTAATAGCCTGTTTGGATAAATGAGTGGAGTAAAATGAAGTAGATTTCACATGTGAAGTGGAGTGAAGAGAAGTAGGTTGAAATTTAAGTATAGTACTTCACTTCACTCCATTTGGATGCTTATTTTTAAGTTAAGGCTTGGAGTAGAATCCACTTTTACTCAAGGAAATCGAAGTATTTTGAGTTGAAGTGAAATGGAGTACATGTGGCTTACAACATTACTTCATCTATTGGGCCAGATTCATTCAAACAAGGTAGAGTTGAAATTTTAGACTGTTAGGGCCCATTTAACTTCACTCTACTCTATTTTTTGGCTATCCAAACGGGCCCTAAAGTATCATACAACCGCTTTTCATCCATGTCTGTGGAATTTAGAAACTACTATTTTTTTTACTGGAAACTACTAGTATTTTCAATTCCAAACTTTATGTTCGTGTTTTCTTTATCTTAAGAAGAGGAAATGATGTCATGGTACTTCCAAAATACCACCAGTATTTGTGACAATGGTTAAAAGACCACTGATGTGATGGGGCCAAGTGTGAATGTAAAATACACTAGAAATTAGACAAATTTATCGAAGATCCATCTAATCTTTGTCCTACAAAGAATAAATAAAATATATGATTGAGAAAAGAAAAAGAAAACACAACAGTTTGGGGCAAAGAAGGAAAACAATGGATACATCACAAGAATAGGCTAAACCTGGAAGATATGCCAGCATCCCTGGAAAATTAATACATGGGTGCCACTAGAATGGAGTGGCTAAACCAGAAACTCTACACTATATGATGCATGAGTAAGGCATCATAGTTTCCCACCATAAAACTCACTTTGAATAGCAAACCTCCCCATTGCCCCCACATAGCACAGCCAAATCAGTAGCTGTGCACATAAGCATGCCTCCATCAGCAACGGACTGAACTGCAGAGTCCAAGAACACAGAAGGTGACCCATAAGGATCAAGATCAACCTGAAACCCCAAAAAAAAAATGAAGGGTGTGAAAAGTCATGCATCAAATACGTGATTTTTTTTTCTATTTCTAAAAGATTACAAAAAGTTCATTATAAAAAGCTTCAACAAAAAAAAAAAGTTCATTAAAAGTTGAATATCTGACACCTAGTATTAACACGTTAGAATATAGAAATAGATTATTTCTTTTTTTTTTCAATTGATAACAAAAACTTATATTAAGATAGATGGAAGTACGGATGAGGAAATAAGAAAATCAAGAAAAAGAGATGACACTATAAGAGCCTTATACTATAAGCCCAACCAAGAATAAGAAACAACATTAAAGAGCCAATAAAGGAATTAAACCTATCCAAACGTTGCATCGCCAGAAAATCTGCTATCTCATTAGCAGATCAAGTGATCAACTCACGTGTCAATAAAACACCTGAAGCGTAGGTGACAAGGATTTAATTTCAATAAGTAGATACTAGAACTTCTAGGGACTCGTCCACATGAGATACCTAGGAAATAGCATTTAAGAGTCACTCACGGCAATCAATTATCAATCTATCATCAAAGAACCTGATGAAATCCTCATTGCCTCTAGGATTGCCAGCACCTCCACTTTCTTAGAATCCTTCGCACCAATCATCACCTCTCCATTAAAGTTGCGAAGCACCCCACTAATATCTGCCAGACTTGGCTTCCCTCAAGCCAGTCCATCCACATTGAAATTATAGAATCTTTGTAGACATACAATGATCAAAGGTCGCGATCTGCAATTTAAATTTTGCCAAACCTATGCACGCATAGATTCCAACCATTCTATGAGCGGCCAGCCGGCCACTTGTACTTGTGTCACGAGAGCTCCAAGCTGTACAATTGTAAGACAGTGGGCTCCATTGTATATGAGCCCTGGCCAAAACATGGACCTCGGACAAGATTGTAAGTAGAAAACGTGAAGTCAAGAAGTTGGCTATGGACTCCATCAAACATAAATATTTCTCCCAATCATTCAAACGAATGGAGAACCCACCTCAAACAACCCCGACCCCCTTCTTCTCAGAAAAACCACCCCCACTACAACAGATAGATGAGAAACAAGGACATGCAACACTAGAAAGTGTGGCCACACAGAGCTGAGGTGATCTACATGCAAATATCTAATGAGTGGATCATAGGCTTGATATATCCGATCAATAATTTAAGAAAAGCAGGACAAGTAGTTAGTGGCGCAAAAGAGTTGTTGTTGACCCACACGTGAGCCTGCACACAACAAAATCTGATGTTACAGAACATGGGCCACCTAATCCATACAAAAGGTGCATCCCATGGTGTAACTGACCCAAGCCAACACTCAGGTATGTCCATCTAGGGTTAAGTACAAAAAATAAGCAGCAAGAAATGTATCTTCACCAGTTGAAATTACACTTGCATGTGCAGAACATCTAATAAGTCACCTCAACTATTTTTAATTACACGGTGGGATCCAAACTCGGAATTGCTTGGATGTGGTCACGTGTCACACTGGCACGTGAATGTGCAGCCTGTCAGTTGTCTAGCACTAACCCATAGAAAAATCTGAGTTTAGTTTTAAATACACACATCACAAATGTGCAGGCACTAAAAGGAGGCCATCTGCACTGTTAAAAACATACCCTTTTTTTTGTAACGATTTGAGATTTCTTTTAGGAGACAAAATATTATCATATGGATGATGACACTTCAAAGACTTGTATAGGATGCATATAGTGTTATTGCAGGTACCAACTGTTGGGATGTGACCCATTCATATACATTGAGGACCGGAATACATTCATGCATAATAGGTGTAACAGTAAATAAGCTGATGCATCTGGATTGGTGGAGAATGAACCGCCCAATCATAGACACCTTCAAGCCAAACTTAGCAGAATAACTTCTAGAGTTCCATCCCAAAGTGAGTACGTAGAAAAATCGAAAATCATTTAGGGCATGTTTGGATGTATGGTGAGTTGAAGTATGGTGAGGTGAAGCATTAAATCTAGAGAGAATAAAATATAAGGGGTTATGATGGTATTTTATTTTTAGTTATTTGGTATGGAATCTTTTTGACTTTTTGTATAGAAAAGAGGAGTTTTTTTGTCCTTCAGTGGAGAAAGGAGGTTGCTTATTTTTTTTTTTACTTTTTTTGAAAAATTCGGAGGGAATTTTGAAATTGTGAACTTTTGATAAGACCCCTTGTCATTGTCTTGTCTTGATTCACTTTACTTTCACATAACTAGTTAATTGCCAAATACGCCCTGAAAAGTAATTTAAGAATACACATGCAAAGACCCTAAATAGGCTCTTGGACATCCAAAGAAGAAAGTTTCTATTTATACATGGATTTGCTTACCATTCTTACATACATTCATTGAATTTCACGACCTAAGAAAATTAGAGAAAACCTAAAACAAGGAAGATTCTTTAAGGAAAAAAGACTAAAATAAGAATATTACTAAATAGAATAACAATCCACAGGATTGTTGGATAATATTGCCTATTTGGGAGGCTTGGGAGTTGGGCCTCTTTCTACACACAGTTGGGCATGTTAGGCTAACAGTGGGATCTAGGTTTGGGCTCAATAGATCTGGGCCTCGCTCATGCATCTTGTGTTGGTCGTGGCCCATTATCTAAAAGCCCATTATGTGGCAACCCCTCTTGGGCTCCATCACAAATGACACTGAAACAATACCATCCAGAATGAGATACAAAGTATTATTGTGCACCTTATCATAGCCTTATGAAGGAAAACTAGGAGTTAGGAGGAGCTCATGTAAGAGCTGAGCAGCAGGAATTATCGAAGGTCATTAATTCTATGCATTGATGAAGTGGGAGTAGGGGTGAGATTCCACAATGTGATCACAAGATACAGCCGCGCCTCAAAAGGTTCACCTTATCATAAATATTGGGGGTACAGATAATCCATAATTACTGGCCGATATGGTGCATATCAGCTGATAATTCAAACCATGATTATTTATAAAATGATTGCTAACAATCATCTGGGCACATCCCAAACCATCTCAAATAGCATTCATTTATTAGTTTTCTTTCAATTAGAGCCAGCCCTTGTATACTTACTTAAAACTCTCATGTTCTGTTACTCCACACATCAGTTGTTTCAGAGTAGCCCATTATTCAACTCCTTTTTTATTAGCTGACATTCATCAGCTCCATATAACTATGTAGGTTTAACTGACAAATTTTCAAAATGACCTTTTAAACTAAGTGTACTTGACATTACACGACACCGATGAAAATAATTTACTGACTTGTAGATGAATTCCTTGCAATTTTCTCTTAAGTAAGGATACTTTGTCTTTTCCGGTGAGGAAATTTCAACAATTTTTTTAGGAACATAGAGAAAAATAAATTGTCTCTAGTACTTTCTTATAAGTTGTAAGTATCTATAGTTAAATCATGTAAAAACACGAATGTGCATGCAAAGGCCTGGAAAACTCTTGTAATGAGTAAATGCTCCACTTTCTCCCTTGCTTTTTTTTCATCATTGTCGTTGAAGCTCTTAGCCGGATGACAATGAAGGCCAAAGAAGAATAGCTAGTTTGTTCACTAGTTTCAACACTAAACTTTCGAAGATTGAGATAGCTGATAACCCACATTCACAACAGGCAGATAACACAATCATTTTTTTGGGAGGCCAACCACAATCAGATAATGAACTTGAAAATTATTTTTCAATGATTTGAAAGAATCTCAAGCTTGAGAATTAATTATTCTAAGTATGAACTCTTGGGTGTCCATAGTGAAAAAAATTATGCGGAGATGCTTTCTGACAATTTAGGTTTTAAGGTATGAAGTGTTCCCTTCTATGCCTTCGTGTTTGCATTGGGATACTTGCCAAGTCATCAAGGGAACCAATTACTGAGCAGTCTGAAAGAAAACTTTATACATGGATGGAATTTATCATTAGGCAGTAGGATTATGTTACAGCAGCCTTGGCAAGATTCCATTTTACTTCCTACCAATGTTTTTCAGGCCACATATCAGCAGTCAGTCTAGGCCACCCATTTTCCAAACCACAAATGGATGGTTAAGATTGCCCAATCCAATTATTGAAACGGTAAACTTAAGAGGAAACACTATTTTATTGGTCTAATCAATTATTGGAGCTCTTGTCCTAATCAATATCGTCATTTTGTAATGCATGGATCAAATTCATGATGGAACCATTTTTTTTCTTTTGTTAAAAACTTAAAACTCTATTTTCAAAATAATTTATAACCAATTCCTGGAGAAGAAAAGGCAAAGCATTCACAATTGAAAAGTCCATACCACATCAAATTCTTTTTGGTGTGTAAGCATGTATACTCGAGCATCAGCAAGATGAGATTCCACCTTTGAACAGGCCACAGAGCCATTTAACTTGATGTTCCTCTTGCAGGCTTCAACTGACGCTGAAAAACCCAAAAGTATTGTGGTTCACCCGACATGCATTTCTCCAATATTGAATAAGCGAATAATTTATAAATAACTGAAAGGACTCAAATAGCCCAGCCATATGTTGAAGGATACGTAATAGAAAGTACTCACCGTTCACATTAAGAAAATTAAATAAAATAAAAAATAAGGAAAGGAATCACTGTTTTGTGACCAACGAATGCCAACAAGATTGAAGAAAAAATTTTACGGGATAGCAAGTAGACCAGATATGACCTATAGAGCAGAATGTTGGCCAATCAAGAAGCAACATACACACAAATGGATGGAGTAGAGATGAGACTATTGAGGTGGAGGTGTAGTAAAACTAGGAAGGATAAAATTAAGAAATGAGCACTTTTGAGATTAGAGAAACTTGTTTGAGATGGTTTGAACATGTCCAACACAAGCCAAAAACGGCATCGGTACAAAAACATTTGGCTATGCAGGTTAATGGCCCACCAAGGGTAAGGGGTAAGCTAAAGAGGCATGTAGATCTGAAGAAGTTCAACTTATCCGTGGATTTGGCTCAAGATAGATGGGAATGGAGAAACAGAATTCATGTAGCCGGCCCCATCATAGTTGGAAAAACGCTTAGAGGATGATGATGATGAAAGGACTCACTGTGGGTTTAATTTTCAACAAAACATAGCTCGGCCAAAAGATCATAATCCTTGATTATTTAGGGAACTTGAGCTTAAAACAGTTTCCTAAGTTGGGTTTTTTTTTTTTTTTTTCCAAGTCAATCCAAAGGTGAGTCTAGAGTCCAGGTTGGATGAGTAACAAAGTGGGTTTGCCAATTCATGGGCAAGGGTAGTGACATGGGCTGACCCAGGAATTCCTCCTTTTGGGGGGGGTTGGTTTGTTGTTGCACTATGTAGAGGGTTTGTTGTTGCACTATGTAGAAAATAATTCTTGGGAGGGCCACATAATAAAAATGCATGTAGTTTTCAAAATATACACGGGCATTTTTGAAATCTTAAGGGGGCATATGCAAAAAAAAATATAAAACTTTCTAAAACTTAAGAGGGGTTTTCAGAAATGTGGGAGGTCCATGGCCCCTGCAGGGGTTTTCAGAAATGTGGGAGGTCCTAAGGGGGCATATGCAAAAAAAAATATAAAACTTTCTAAAACTTAAGAGGGGTTTTCAGAAATGTGGGAGGTCCATGGCCCCTGCAGGGGTTTTCAGAAATGTGGGAGGTCCTAAGGGGGCATATGCAAAAAAAGTATAAAACTTTCTAAAACTTAAGAGGGGTTTTCAGAAATGTGGGAGGTCCATGGCCCCTGCAAACACCACCCCCCCACCCCCCCCGATTCCACCAATGGGCAGTGAGTGAGAGTGGTATGAATTGACCACAAGGGCTGAAATCATTTCCCCCAAAAAGACCCCCGGGAGTTACCTCATGTATGAAGGATTTGTGTGTATAAAGCTCTATTCTCTTGGATGAAAGCCCATTGAGGTCCACTTGGAGCCCCGCCCGCCCCCCCGATTCCACCAATGGGCAGTGAGTGTGAGTGGTATGAATTGACCACAAGGGCTGAAATCATTTCGCCCAAAAAGACCCCCGGGAGTTACCTCATGTATGAAGGATTTGTGTGTATAAAGCTCTATTCTCTTGGATGAAAGCCCATTGAGGTCCACTTGGAGGGAGGGAAGTGGCCCACCAAAGCCCAAAACAAATAAATAAATAAAAATAAATCAACAGTCAAATTACAGGTCAAATCCAACAATGATAATAGTCCTAATGAGTGTGAAATTAGGTCCAATAAAATTCACAATGGGTAGTAAGTGCTTGGAGTTGAGATCAAAACTGAGCCCCACATGAGCTGTCACCCAAAACACTTAAGACTCACAAGAAAATTCTCCAATCTATATATATGGCAACCCGAGACTTTTACCATTGCACCAAAGCAATGACCCTCTCAGGGCCCTGCTTCGGTGGGACCGCATTGGGTGATGACCTTTATATATGCAGGAAAACCTAAAGTGAGCACTAGTGCTCGCAATAAGGTGAGATCCGTGTGCCTAAATACTTAGTGCGGCCCACCTGGTGATCCATTCGAGTGGATCATAAAACAGGTAACCTCCTTGATAGTCGCCGATTCCGTGTTTGGCACCCATCCAACTGGACTAGATCATTGGATCGACTGTGTACTGGTTTTGGATGGTGAAAACTTATCGGCTGTTGATCAAGTTGTTGTGATGATGATTCAAGACCCCACAAGAAACGGTGCTCACCTTATCGTGACCACCAATGCTCAAGTGGAGGTGGCCCATATGTATATGAATCATTTCCTAGGTATACATACTACAGACACGCGGAGGAAGATATGCATAAATCCATTTTGCAAATAGTCAACTCAATTCTCAATCAACCTTTTGTTCATTCCTACAAAACACAAATGTCTATACAAGGTACAACTTGAATGTTTTTTTAGTTTTTTTTTTTTTTTCTAAGAAAAATTTCTTTGATTGATTTGGGGTTTTTTCTTTTTTCTTTTTTTTTTATTGGATGGTAACCTGATTTATTGGAAAAAGCCAACCAGCATAAGAGACATATATTGAAAATTAAAAAGCAGAGAAAATCAAACAAAAAAGTAAGGAAATTAACAACAAAATAAAAGGCTGCTCCCAAAAAAAGCGCCGAAAGAACTACGGAGGAAACATATCCACAACAAGACGCAATGAGAGTTGGACCCAAAGCCCTTGTCAGTTTCTTCAGAGGACGATGGCAAGGAAGGGCGTTGGGTGTTCATGGGTCCACGCCTGGACACTTACCTAGGGCAGCCAGTTTTCTCAAACAATGCATCGAATGCTCTGGCTCCAGTAAGTGGCGAGGATAGGGCTTCTCACTCTTCAGGAGTTTCTGGCAAGGTTGGCGGCATGATCGAGGCTAGGTCAAATCAAGCATCATCAAAGGATGCAGAGGCATGTTCACCTTCCCATTTCAAGGAATGGAAGGTTTCGAGGAAGGAGAGAGCACCTGTCGTTTATCTTAGGAGAGGAAAGGGATGTCCTAGGCTTCCAGTTGGCACATCATTGAGGTCAAAGGGGGAAAATAGGTTGGGCAGGGGTAAGCTCCCTCACTCCTTTGAGGTAAGTAGTGCTGATGTGCCTTCGGATAGTGGTTTGACTTTCTATGGGTGAGATTTTGAAGCTTCAATTCCCTATCCTCAGAATTGGCTACCATTTTGTGGTCAAGACATAGATTTGACTTGGGATCATATCCCTACCGTTGAGTCCTATAAGGCCATTCCCTAGATCAAGGGTAGTGTGGTCAACTGTGGGATCAAAGAGGGTGTAGATCTAGATGTAATGGGATGCGGTTAAGGGGTAGAGGCTTCAATGTCATAAGCTGTGGGCAGCTGGGCAGACAATTTTTCCCAGCAAGTGGCTCATTGTGCTGTTCCCATCCAGGCAATTTTTGGCACGCCACACCTCGGTCTCAGATAACTTCCTTCTGCTGGTGCCTTGGAAAGGGATGGAGGGGTCTAGGCCCTTCAAGGGACCCAGTCTCTCAGCTGAGATGATCGATTCGAAAGCAGGTGAGCCTTCATCCTATTCAAGGACAGTTTAAACAAAACTCTAAATTCTCCTGAGTGCTATCTTGTTTGAAGGGCAGATATGGGCAGTGGCCTTAAGGATTTTAAATTCTCCCTCAAGGATTCTAAATTCTCCTGATTGACGGGTGCTTCGGGCAAGGGTATAAGAAACCCAGTCAAGAAGTCGTCTTCTTTTCCCCTAACTGCAGCCAAGATAAGAAAGTCAAGGATAGCCTCTCATAGAAGCAACTTTCCTTTCCGGAGGAAGGCCGCGTGGTTTTCAGTGGTATCTTGGATGCTGGTTGTAAAGTTTCTCAAGGTGATCGGCTGATGCTTTCGAGTTTATACCAACAAAATCAACTTTCGGAGGGAAGAATCTAGCCATGGTTGTGGGGACCCAACTCGGTCAGCAGAAAGAGGCAGAGGTTAATCCAGATGAAGTTGTTTGTTCTAGATTTAAAAAAGGATGCAATGGAGGTGGTCCAGGTGGGCAAACAGTTAGGAATTTCTATTGGTGTCACAAATCAATTTTTGTGCAACATATTACAGACCTAGAACATAAGGATGCAGATGGTAGTGCCAAGTCGAGGGGTAGGGTTGATGATGGTCGACAGGGGAGCATTGTTCCAGATGCGTGAGTTGGTAGTTCTTCTGGGGAATTTTATTTTTGTTATATTCTGATAATTATCAGTTGGAATGTCAAGGGCCTGGGTAATCCGGCTAAAAAGGCGGCGATCAGGAGGTTGGTGAGGATTTATAAAGTGGATTTATTACCTATGCAGGAAATAAAAATTCACATCAATTTAGGAGTTATTTGTATGAAATGGAGGTCCCAGAATTGAGGGTGGAAGTGGATTCCGTCTGATGGAGCTGCAAAAGGTCTTATTGTTACATGGAATGAGTTGTCCATAAAGAAGGTGGATGTTTTCAAAAGTCAGAGTATTAGCTATTCTACTTCAATCTGTGGTGGACGACTTTAGGTGGTTTGCAGGCAATATCTGAGATCTAGATGAGGAAGTTGAAAGGATTAAGGAGTGCTTTTTGGGATAGTTTGACTTCTCTTCATTTACATTGGTCAGTTCCATGGTCTTTTGGTGGGGATTTCAACATGACTAGATTTTCTCATGAGAAAAGGGGGGTGGTATCGTTACGCGTAGTATGAGGAGATTCTTAGATTTTGTTGAGAGAGACAACTTCGTGGAATTGCCTTTGGCTGGGGCGAAAACACTGGGTATAATAATCAAGAGGGTGGTCATGAGCAAGATTGATGGGTTCCTTATCTCTAGGGAGTGGGAGGAGCATTTTGTTGGTGTCATTCAGTCTGCGTTGCCTAGAGGTTTATCAGATCATAGACCCATTAAGCTCAACTTGGAGTGTGTGGATTGGAGGCCAAGATCTTACAGGTTCAGAAATTGTGGGCTCATGCATAAGGAGTTCCTTCCTCTGGTCCATCTTTGGTGGGATCAAGATGATGTTCCAGGTTTTACGGGCTTTAAAAGTGTTTAGAAACTTCAACTTCTTAAAATCAGGATCAAGGCGTGGAACTTTGAACTGTGAAGTTCTGGGCAGAATTGGTGTCATTAGAGATTGTGCATTGAAAAAGCTTGAGTGGGATTTGTTGGAGGAGGAGAGAGGGTTGACTGAAGAGGAGCAAGAGGCTAGGGGTTTTGTCGCTAGGGAGCTATGGAAGTCTCTTTGGATGGAGGAGGTTTCGTGGAGCCAAAAGTCTAGGGCTCTTTGGTTGAAGGATGGAGACATGAATACTAAATTCTTTCATCAAATTGCTAATGAGAGGAAGACGATTAATCATATTAGTAAAGTCAGAAAAGGGTACAGTTTTTCTAGTCATCCCAACGAGGTTAAGGAGGAGATTGCCAAGTTCTTTGAGGAGCTATATTGTAGAGATAGGTCGCCAAGACCTCCTTTGAAAGGCCTCTTTTTATCCTCCGTTTCCACCAGTCTTGGGGTTTGGATGGAGAGGGAATTTGAAAAGAAGGAAATCAAAGCGGCCCTCCAAGAATGTTGGGGTGACAAAGCCCCAGTCCAAACAGCTTCAATTTCTCTTTTTATTTGGGAAGCTTGGAATGTGGTGAAGGAAGATTTTTGCAAGATGTTCTCTTAAGTTTCATCGGAGGAGCAGATTGTGTAAGGAGATTAATGCCACTTTTTTGTCTTAACTACACAATCGGAGGGTTGTTTGGACATCTTGCAAAAATCTTGCAATCTGCTTGGGGTTGTTTGGGAGCTTTAATAATGTAGTTAAGTGAAGTAAAGATTATTTTAAAGAAGAATAAAATATAAGTGGGTTATGATGGTATTTTTTTTTTTAGTTGTTTATTATAGAATCTTTTTGACTTTTTGTATTGATTGTGGAGTTTTTTTGTCTTTTAGTGGAGAAATGAGGTTACTTTTTGACTTTTTTTTGAAAATATTGTGGGAAATTTGAATTAAAGTGCTTTTGATGGGACTTTTTTTTTTTTTTTTTTTTTTTGAGAAATGGGGGCTTTACCTTACTTGACTCTATTAGTAGAGTTGCCAAACAAGCCCAAGGTTCCTAACTTAGTGGAACTTCGGGAATTTAGACCTATTAGTCTAGTTGATTGCATTTATAAGTAGCTTGCAAAAGTTCTTGCTAACAGATTGAAAGACGTTCTGCCAGTGCCATCCATAATTGGGCCATATCATGGGGCTTTTGGGCAGGAAAAACAGATTCTTGTTGGTATTCTTATTGAGAATGAACTAATTGAATCTAGAAAGTGTTCTGAGCCAGTGGGTGTTATTTTAAAGATTGATATGGAAAAGACTTATGACCATGTTGATTGGGGCTATGTGCTATACATGATGAGGAGGTTTGGCTTTGGCAGAAGGTGGTGTGATTGGATATGGGAATTTATTTCATTGACTTCTTTTCTAGTGTTGGTGAACAGCTCTCCATCAAGATTACTCCGATCATCTCAAGGGGTTAGGCAAGGGGACCCTCTCTCTCCATTCTTGTTCACGTTGGTGGTAGAAGCCTTAAATACCCTTCTTCTTAAAGCTAACGAGTGTAGCCTTATGGGGGGGTTCTAAGGTTGGAAGTGAGAATTTGGCGATCACCCATCTTCAGTTTGCCAATGGTACAATTTTGTTTAGCTTGTCAAAGTTGGAGGAGGTTGTTTCTTTGAAAAGGATTCTTAGGTGCTTCGAGCTCTCTTCAGGGTTAAGGATAAATCTTTCCAAAACTTGATAGTAGGTGTGGGTTTCCCTGAGATGGTAGTGAGGCCTCTAGCTTCGAAGTTCAATTGCAAGGTTGGTAAGTCGCCACTTTTACACTTAAGTTTTCCAAATGGGGCTCAATCAAAATCCATATCAGTTTGGAACCCCGTGGTTGACAATTTTGAGTGTAAGTTGTCCAGTTGGAATAGGAGTTATCTCTCTTTAGAATGGAGAATTGCTTTGATTAAGGCTTCTCTATCTAATTTTCCAATTTATTACATCCCTTTCGTTGATGCTAGCAATGGTCAAGAAGAAATTGGATCAGATTCGGAGGGATTTCTAACGGGAAGAGCGGAGTGAGGAGAGGAAATTACATCTTATGAAATGGGATAATGTAATCAAACCAAAAGTAGTGGAAGGTTTAGGGATTGGTAATCCAGAGTTCAAGAATTGGGCATTGCTGGTTAAGTGGTGGTGGAGATTTCGGGTAGAAAGGGAGGCTTTATGGAGTAGGGTCATTGTGGCAAAATATGGAGAGGGTGGGGGTGGGGTTGGGGACATTCTGAGGGTGGGAGGGGGCCGGGGGGTCTTCCTTCGGGCTGGTTTTCAAAGTTGGGGAGGGAAGTTGTGTCCATTTTTTGGTTGGATGATTGGTTGGGTGGGGATACTTATCTGCTTGGTCCAAGATTGTGGTTGACAAGTTCTCTTTGGTCCAAGATTGTTTCATGGGGACGGAGGCTTTGTGTCTTGGGAAGTGTCCTTTAGAAGAGTCTGCATCAATTTGAGTTTTTATTGAGCCTTCTTTCTAATGTTTACATTTGCAGAGGTGAGGCGGATCTTCAAATTTGGAAGCCATGCCTTTCTGGTATTTTCTCTACCAAGTCTTTTTTAAAAAGTCTAGAGACGGGTGCCGGATGTAAAGCACCCCAGTTTTGGAGTTTGGGCGGGCCAGGCTCAGGCTCCTCCAAGAGTGGAGGCTTTTGATGGCTGGAGATTTCAAGAAAGGTGGGTACTACATATACTATTAGGAGGGGGGGTATCTTAGCAAAGGATATTTGAGGCATGGAGGAGGGTTTCTATTCTTTGGTTGGTGTGGAAAGAATGGAACAATAGTTTATAAGGGAGTTTCGATGGTTGTGGAGGATGTAGTACACTTAGTTTTTGTGTGTATAGCCAAGTGGGTGTCTAGCAAGAAAGAGTTCAACAGCTTAAAAATGGATGGGTAATGCAGCGTAGACCTCATGGCCACATGTGAATGGCCACATAGATTTAGAAATTTATTTTTATGTCAATAGTTTCTAATTTTATTGTAATTAGGATTAGCATTCTGATTTATTTGGTTTCCTAGTTTGATTATGATAGCTTTTATTATTAGATTGGAGTTTCTTAGGCCCTAAGTTTACTTTGCCTATTTATATTACATTGTAGAGATGATAATCTCAAATTTGGAGTCGAATAAAATTTGGATTTTCCATTGGAGAGGTTGTTCCTCATGCTAGAAATCTCTGCGGAGATAATTTGAGGTGTCTTTTGACACGTGCTTTGGCATCTACGCAAGCCCTAACCCTAGGGCCTGCATCAGTTGGTATCAGAGCGAAGACCCACAACGCTCCGATCACCCTCCGGTCACCAATCGAAGCCTATCCGTCCGTAACACCCATCGTCCACCATCCACAATCCCATTCCAATTCCTCACTCAGTCCTGCACCCTTCCCCGTTCACCGCCGATCCATCCCCACCGACAAAACCATCAAACCCATCATCACCTTCCAGAACCCCAATCATCTACCATTACACCTCCTTGCTCCTTCCTCAAAAACCCAGCGTCCTTACCCATACCCATCGTTGAGTCCCAGACCATCTTCTGCACTCCCCGGCACCCTCGCCCCATCATCTGCCCACTTTCAGACTTCCATCCAACCACCAACCAAACCCAGCCTCCAAATCATCTGGAAAAAAAAAAAAAAAAAACCCACAGAACCCATTACCGACACCCCCTCCCTCACACCCTTTAAAAAAAAAAAGCCGGAACCCACAAAAATACGTCCCAGAACTCACCACAGAAAAAAAAATTAAAAATTAAAAAAAAAAGAAAGAGCAGAGGACGGGCCCCATACCTAGCACTCAAGTTTTTCCCCGACACGCTGCATCGTCGTCATCGCCATCATTGTCATCTGCATCATCCCATAGCCCCATTCATCTCATCGCTCCATCCTCACTTCGTTGAAGCAGTAAGCAGCTAAGGAAAAGAACCCATCATTTCTTTGCTTGCACAAACCTTGACGCAGAACAAAAGCTCTTTGGGCCTGCTTTTCGATTCGGGTCAAGTACGATCAGGTCCGACCCAATCAGTCCAGACCACATAGCATAATCTGGTCAACAGTTATTTTTGCCCAATCAACGGCTCATTGTTTCGGCGATATCGGCGCAATCAAAGGTCAGATTTCAGATCCATTTTCGTCATTGTGATCATGAAGAGCAGATCTACACATCAAGTCAGTCCATAATGAAATTCCATATTAGGAAGTTCTACAATGCACTTCAAGGAGTCAGATATGTGTCAATATGGATTATCGTATGCTGTACATAAATATTATTTCCAGCACTTTCTTGATTTGAAACAAGGAGAATTGTCCGTTCTTGAATATTCTGACAAATTTTCAAGGCTCCAAGATGCATGTGGAATGGAGGATGATAAAGAACATGATTTCATTAGTTTTGTAAGAGGCTTGAGACCGGACATAGTAGAGAGAATGTGTGATTGCAAGACCATCCATGAGGCATTTTTGGAAGCAATTCGTGTGGAGCGGATACTTAAAAGGTCTCATCTAGTGGAAGTTACGATTCAAGAAGAAAAGTCGCCACACATAACAGACTGTATTGAAAAACCAGTGCCAGCGGATATGCAGACCGATCAACCAGAGCTATACATAAAAGATTCTACATCTACAGTTGACCTTGAAAAGCAAGTTGTTGATATTCCTCACATAAACTCTCAAATTGATTTTGTCTATGGGGATCAACAATGGAAATCAGGAGATCAAGAAAGCTTAGTCAAATATTAAAATTTGATGATGCGAATTCCACATGTGACGTTCCCAACGGATCACGTGTACCTCCAAACACACTTCCACCGTCAAATCAAAGGATGTGTCATGTGCAGCATTGTCAAGATCTATGTACAAACTCAAGATGAGCCAACTAATAGAAAGCTCGTTCGATTGATCTTTGATCTGGGTGGACATATTCCGAACTCAAGGTCGAGTTCTTTTCAAGTGGGGGAGAATGATGCAGCGTAGACCTCATGGCCACATGTGTAGGGCCCACAGATTTAGGAATTTATTTTTATGTCAATAGTTTCTAATTTTATTGTAATTAGGATTAGCATTCTGATTTATTTGGTTTCTTAGTTTGATTAGGATAGTTTCTATTATTAGATTGGAGTTTCTTAGGCCCTAAGTTTACTTTGCCTATTTATATTACATTGTAGAGATGATAATCTCAGATTTGGAGTTGAATAAAATTGGGATTTTCCCTTGGAGAGGTTGTTCCTCGTGCTAGAAATCTCTGCGGAGATAATTTGAGGTGTCTTTTGACACGTGCTTCCACATCTACGCAAGCCCTAACCCTAGGGCCTGCATCAATGGGGGCCCTTGTTTAATTGGGAGGCCTCCCTTTCTAGTGGTGTTTCTAAGGTGAGGAAGTTGGTTTGATGGATCCCTCCTATCCATAGTGTGTTGAAGTTCAATGTTGATGGTGCAACCAAAGGTAAACTAGGTCCGGCTGGTGCTGGTGTGGTGCTTCGTAATAGAAATGGTATTGTGTTGGCTTTGTTCTCTAAACATGTAGGTTGCATGGAGTCCAATGAGGTAGAAGTGGTGGCTATTTTAGAAGCTCTTCAGATTTTCATTTCTTCTTCTCATTCCAAGCTTGTGGTGGAAAGTGACTCTGTTGCATCCTTGGAGGTTTCAGTTCTTAAAAGAGATTAAAGTGCTTTCCTCTATGATTGAAGTCGATCTCCATCATGTTGGGCATTTGGCTAATGGCTTTGCTGACGCGGCAAAGCAAGGGGTGGAAAGATATATTCCTTTTGTTGTTGTATCTCTCTAGTTTTTGGTTGTTTTTTTCTTTGTTGTTGGTTTTTGTGGCTATAAGCCTAAAAGGGTTGTATCTTTTTCTTTCCTTTCTAATGAAAGTTATTGTTACTGATTATAAAAAAAGGTGGGACTTGGGAGATACCTTTATCATTGTCTACAGCTATAACTTGGCCAATCTCTTCTACTTCACGTGCATACCGTAAAGCTCTTAGTCCAGAAGCAGACAAAGCCTGTTGATGATAATAACAAAAAAAAAAAAGAGGTTATTAGCAGTTAAAGAAATGCTAAACAATATGAGGTTAACGTCGGGACCATAATCCTCTCAAATGAGTTATTCCTTATGTAGCTCCACATATCATAAGATTATCATTACCACCTGAAAGTCTTCTGTTATATGAGGAATTATGCGATCATACAACTCAAAAAAAAAAAAAAAACTTAATGCATCTTTATAAATGAGGTGTCCATTGTTCAATGATATGACTACTAATCTAACTAGGGCTAAACTTTGATAGGGCCCAACCCAAACTTTGTTGTTGATTTGAAAAAATATTAGGTTTTTATGTTATTTAATTATGCTTGCATGGCATTAGTTGAGACTTTATCATTACTGCTGTAATGTTTTTTTTCTAAGATTCTAAAATACCCATAAAGGACTTTTTAGGTTTGTTCGACTTAAAATTGATTCAAACATATGTTTGAGTGCTTGAGACTGTTTGGGAAAGTTTACGTCAATGTCCAATTGAATCAGCTTTTAAGAGCTTTTAACTCTTTTTCAAAAAGTAACAAAAATGTAACTTTTTCAAACAGATCTAGTTAAATCAACTCTATTTCAAACAGATCAGACTTTGCCAAACAGGCCCTAAGAGAAATAGTAAACGTTTAGGAATACCTGGGCCCATGAACCACCTGCTCTCTCATTACAAATCTCAATTTAAAGACTTTGGTTGGCCCAATCCTGACCCAACTCATCCAAGTTGCAACCCTAGTTCTGATTGTCTCACCTCAGCATATCAGTATATTTATAATTATTGATATATGGGCCACCTAGGATGTGTCAGAATCTTCCAATCTTGTGGTTTTTGGGACATCACTGATCACACCACGCTGGTGCCCTTCACATTACCTATCTAAATCAACCATACATTTTTTTGGTCATACAAGCATGGAACCTTCTTTTTCAATCTAATTAAAGGAATAGTCAGGTACAACTATCTATACTATCATTTTAATGCAAGCCCACTGTGGCTCCTATTCATCCCACAAAAATACATGGTGGGTAGACAAATAAGCAGAGTGTTGAATGGATTGCATATAGCTAAATATCAATTGGATTTGATGATCACAATTCACAACCATCTCAATACTCCACAATACAGGTCTGGAAAAAGTTGGTTCAACCATTCATTTTGCATGGTCTTGATTCAATGATTATGATTGTAGAACCAAACTGAAATAAGGCCATATGTAATCAATGCAACACACTTCCTATCAACCATCCCAGATAGAAGCAAGTGGCCGAAGTGGACCCAACTCACAACATGCATTTTGGACTTGATCATTCTCCTACTTAAATAGCCCTACATTTGTAAAAATGAAGAGAAATGCAATGTTTGTGTATCATCTTTCCATGATAATATCATACATATGGTGGGTCACGTGATGTATAAAAAAGGCATATGCAAATTCCACCCCACATGATGATCCAATAATATTTTATCAAGCATAGTCCTGCGTCATTAAATTTGAGACTTTGATTGTAGAAATTCACTTTCACCAAATGGTTATGGATCTTATCATCATTGCCACCACACCGTCATTGATTCCTCATCCCATCTATTAGGGGTTGGCTTAGGGCCGGCTTGTTTGCATGGCTATTTCTAGGCCCCTTTGTGATACATACACCCCTTAGGTGTAAGATCTCCCCCTGTATGACCAAGGGGCCTACTTTGAGCCCCATGCTCACTGTCATAAGATTTAGGATCAACGGGTTTTTGACCTTTTTCCTTTTGCCTAGCTCATATCTCAATCATGATAGATCCATTGGAATGCACACTCCTGATGCAAGCCAGGCCAATGGGCCCCGTTTAAAAGTTTATTCTAGAAGGCCCAAAGCCCAAGCCCATAAGTAAAGAAATTGAAAGATTTCTATCGGCAGTTTTCTATTTTAATAGAATTCTAGAATTAGTAGATTTCTTTAATTGCTTTGATTAGGTAGTTTCTAATTTCCAAGATTCTTAGAATTAAGAAGTTTCTTAGTAGAGATTGATTACTAAATTTATGCTGAGACTCTATTATATATAGGATGTAATCCCTTCTCTTGGGATATACAGAAATTTGAATGAAATTGAGCTTTCTCAAACGTGTGATTCTCTCTGTCTTCGGTGTGTGACAGACATCCTGTTTAAGCTGTTTGGCCTGAGGAATAACCCATTGGTTTTCCTCCTTTTCCTCTGCGCTGCTTCAATTGGAATCAAAGCAGAGATCCGTTTCAGATTGCCGGTTCCAATCGCCTATCCGAGGTAATCCGATATCCACCCTTCCATCACCACCCCTCATCATCCTCATCCTCCTCATCACCGACCCACACTACCAACCCTAAGGCCCATGACTGTCCCTCGAAACCCATTAGCAGACCCACCACTCTCCTTCCTTTCATCCCTGCAGGCTGCAGCCACCGAAACCAGCCCCATCAGCATCCCTTTCCAGAAAACCAAAACCAGCCCAGCCGCTCCTGAACTCAATCCCAGCCTACATCAATTTTCACAAAAACCTAAAAATCGCCAAATCATCCCAAATCACCAATCGCTGCCAAGCACAACCCACAGCCCCTGCCGAAACCCACGTCCCCTTCACCCAAAGCCAAAAAAAAAAAAAAAAAATTGGAGAGACATAGAAGATTTGAAGGCTGAACTAGGAAAACCAAATATATAAATATATACATACATGTGCCAGTCGCCGCCTGCCATCACAATCGCCGCTTGCCCGTTGCGTCGGCCACAATGCTCCAGGAAGGCGACCTCCATCTCATCTGCGTCTGCGCCTTCTGCACCACCTCCGGCTCCAGCCCTCTCGGCAAATACAACAAAAGGGTCTCCACCCCTTTTTCTCTTTGGTGGGCACGAGACACGAGGAAGAAGGCCTCACGTGTCTGTAACAAAAACCGAGCCCATCTCTTGGGCCTGATTTTGGGTCGAGCCCGACCCAATATCAAGTAGCTCAAAAAAAAAAAAAAAGAGCAAGTTAGCATGTCTACCCCGATCCCAACTACCCGCACCGGAGCCACATTTAAAGGTAAATTCATTGACCGCCAGCGTGATAGCTACATCATGGAGTTCATGGACAGAATGGATAGAGTTGAAGAACACCTTCGGAACACGCCTCCTCCGGGCAACCGGAACAATGACAACCCAAGACCTTCCACCAACAAAGATGGCAGTAAAGCACCAAGGGGAAGCAACTGATAGGCAGACATAGAAAATTCTGTTAATGGTGAACCATAGGAAACTTGTCGGCAATTTATGGAGCGTATTATGGATGGAAACTGATTATGAAGACCATCATGGCTGACGAGATACATCACCAAGAAGGTACGTGTTGATGTTTCTGATTTCTTCGAACGTATGGATGTGAAAGTCTTCACCGACTGGATTAAAGCCCTTGAAGATTATTTTGAATGGTATAATATGGAAGAAGACAAACGCATTTCCTTTGCCAAGATGAAGATGAAGGGTGCAGCACGTGTTTGGTGGCGGAGTATTGATGACAGGAATGCTAATTATGGGAGACGTCCTATCAGCACATGGGAGGAGATGAAACAGAAACTTGAAGATAAATATCTACCAGTTGACTATCTTGATTCCCTCTATGATCAATTAGTTGACTATAGACAAGGGACCTCCACTGTAGATAATTTCACAAAAAGGTTTCATGATCTCATGGTGCGATGCAAAGTGCCTGAAACTAATCGACAGGCTATCACCAGATACAAGAAATGACTACATCAAGAGATCCAAAGGGAATTGACTACTCACACCTTTTATAGCATTGAAGAAGTTCATCGATTAGCACTCCACGTCGAAGAACAGTTGCGATATCCATCCTCCAAGCGTTTTGGTAAGCCTCTCCAAAGGAGGACTTCTGATACAACTTATCAGCGGGTTGCTCCAGCAAAAAACTCAACCCGACAACCTCCTCCACAAGATTCCAACAGGCAAGCACCTCCTCAGACTCAATCAAGACCTACAATTTTTGCCAACAAAGGGAAGAATGTTGTCAATTCTTCACGTTCAAAGGAGACATCGATTGCTTTCAATGCAAAGGCAAAGGACACTATGCTTCTAAACGTCCAGGGTCAAAGAATCTTCACTGTGCACATAATGAAGAAGATGCCTATGATTTAAAACCTGTTGATGAAGAAATTGAAGCTGAAACACCATATGAAGAGCAGGAACCTCCGCCCGAACAAGATCATTAATTCTATCAAACTAAAACCGAAGGACAGACATTGTTCATTCGTCGTCTCTTCATTACCACCGAAGAAGAAGCTGAACATTGGAGACGAACTACCACATTTCGCTCCATGGCAAAATGTCGTGACAGATTGTGCAATCTCGTCATGGATGGAAGAAGCGAGATGAATGTGATTTCCCAAGAAGTAATTGACAAGTTGAAGCTTCCAACAAAAAAACACCCAAAGCCTTACAAGGTCTCTTGGGTGAATGACTCAGCCATTCCAATAACCAAGCAGTACCCGGTAACATTCCTAATTGGTGATTATGCAGATTCTATTTGGTGTGATATTATCCCTTTGACTGTTACTCATGTTCTATTGGGAAGGCCTTGGCTTTTTTATAACAAAGTCCAAAGTGATGGAGAAAAAAAACACCCATACTTTTAAGTATAAAGGTCGCAAGGTTACTCTCCTTCCACTTAAACCTCCTACTGCCTCGGCAAAGCAAGCACCATCAGTTTTGGCAAAACAAACTGCTTTACAGCCAAGTTCTCGCATCCTTTCAATGCAGAAATTTGAAAAAGTAAAGAGCAAGGAGTTATTTATGCCCTTATCCCACAAGAATTCAAAGAGGCCAAAGATAAACAGGCAGTTTCTACACCACCAGAAATCAAGTCCTTATTGCATGATTTTAAAGACTTGATTCCTGCAGATCTTCCAAAAGAGCTACTGCCTATGAGGAACATCCAGCATGCAATTGATCTAGCCCTCGGGTCATCGCTTCCTAATTTACTTGCTTATCGCATGAGCCCTACAGAACACACAAAATTGAAAATGCAAGTTTAAGAGCTCCTTCAAAAAGGCTACATTCGTGAAAGCATGAGTCCTTGTGCGGTACCAGCCCTCTTGACATCCAAGAAAGATGGTTCTTGGAGACTATGTGTTGACAGCAGAGCAATCAACAAAATTACCATTAAGTATCGATTTTCGATACCTCGGTTGGATGATATGCTTGATATGATGGCCAGCTCTTCCGTCTTCTCCAAAATTGATCTTAGAAGAGGATATCATCAAATCCATGTTCGCGGAGAAGATAAATGAAAGACAGCTTTCAAGACTAAAGATGGATTATACGAATAGTTAGTCATGCCGTTCGGCTTATCCAATGCTCCCAGCACTTTCATGAGTTAAAACACAGCTTATACGGCCCTTCCTCGGTAAATTCGCCGTTGTGTATTTCGATGACATCTTGATTTTCAGCAAGTCCAAAGATGCACATCTTGATCACCTCAGGTATGTGATGCGTGCACTTCGCAATGAAAAGTTTTACATTAATTTGAAGAAGTGTACATTCTTAAGTCCCAAAGTTATATTCTTGGTATTTGTTGTCTCGGCCTAAGGAGTAGAAGCTAATCCAGAGAAGGTCAATGCAATCGTTGACTGGCCCATTCCAAAACTATCAATGAAGTACGAAGTTTCCATGGATTGGCCACTTTTTATAGGAGATTTATTCGCAATTTCAGCACCATTATGACTCCTATAACTGATTGCATGAAGAAAGGTGACTTCACTTGGACTAAAGCAGACACTCGTGCTTTTGAACAAATCAAGCAGAAAATGACAGAGGCACCAGTTTTGAAACTTCCAGATTTTGACAAGGTCTTTAAAGTCAGTTGTAATGCTTCGTAAGTTGGTGTTGGCGGAGTCTTAAGTCAAGATGGTCACTCAGTTGCTTACTTTAGCGAAAAATTGAATGACTCTCGCAAGAAATATTCGCCGTATGACTTCGAATATTATGCGATCGTACAAGCTCTTCGTCATTGGTGTCATTATTTGATCGGGAAAGAATTTGTGTTGTACTCTGATCATGAAGCTTTACAGCATCTGAACTCTTAGAAAAAGATGAGCGCTAACCATGTCAAATGGAGCGCCTATCTGCAGGAATTCACATTTATATTGCGTCATAAGTCAGGAGCGGAAAATAAGGTCACAGATGCTTTAAGTTGTCATTCTCACCTACTCACGACAATTTCTGTCACAGTCCCAAGCTTCGAAGAAATTCGCAGAGAATATCCTGAAGATCATGAATTTAGCTGCATCTATAAAGATCTTCTTAATGGTGAGTTCTCTACGCATCCCAAGTTTTCTATCATTGATGGTTATTTGTATCGTGGAAATCAATTGTGCTTGCCAGTTACTTCCATCCGCGAGATTGGCCTCCGAGAGTTGCATGGAGGTGGATGTAGTGGACATCTAGGGCGAGATAAGACTTTGGCACTTGTGGAAGACCGCTTCTTTTGGCCCCGCCTGAAGACAAATGTTGCCCGAATTTGTGAATTATGCAGGGTATGCCAACTTGCAAAGAGACAAAAGAAGAATGCGGGATCGCATCAGACCCTTCCTATTCCACATGAGCCTTGGCAAGATCTAAGCATGAATTTTGCTTGGGTTTACCAAAGACTACAAGAATGGTAGATTCTATTTTTGTTGTGGTGGACAGGTTTTCCAAAATGGTACATTTTATCCCTTGCGCAACTACAACAGATGCCAGAAAGGTTGCCACCCTTTTCTTCAAAGAAATTGTTCATTTTCATGGCCTACTCAAAACTAGTGTCAGACAGAGATGCTAAGTTCATGAGCTTCTTCTGGAAAACTTCATGACATATGATGAAGACAAAGCTCCAATACTCCAGTGCCTACCATCCTCAGACTGATGGCCAGACTGAGGTTGTCAATCGCAGCTTAGGTAATCTTATTCGATGTCTCGTCGGAGAACACATTGCCTTATGGGATCTTATCTTACCCATGGCGGAGTTTGCCTATAATAACTCCGTAAACAAATCAACTGGAAGATCACCATTTCAAGTTGTCACCGGAATTCGGCTACGTCTTCCGATTAACCTGAGTCCTTTACCAGCTGAAGCCATGCCTAGTCGAGAAGCTGAACAATTTGCCCGGCACATGAAGGACGTTCATGATGAGGTCTATTAACAGATTGTCAAAAGCAATGACATTTACAAACAGCACGCGGACACTCGTAGGCGCCATGTTGAATTTATTGAAGGAGACATAGTCATGGTGCGAATCAAGCCAGAATGGTTTCCCACAGGCACTTACAAAAAGCTCTATCCCAAAAGTGCAGGTCCGTTCAAGATTTTGAAGAAAATCAACTCCAATGCCTATGTGCTCGATCTTCCGTCAGACATGAATATTAGTTCTACATTCAATATCGAAGATCTCACAATTTATCATGGGGCATTATCAAGATGAATCGTTTGAAGAGCAAGATATCCGGCTTCCCATAATTCCAGTTCCTCGAGAAGACATTGAAGATGTCTATGATGACCAACTAGTGTCAACAAAGACTGGCGGGATATCACAAGTTTTTGGTCAAGTGGAAAGGTAAACCATTCTCTGAAGCTACTTGGATTACCACTACTGACTTTCATAGACTCAATCCGGATTTGTATGAGAGGTACCAAGCTGATAACTCGCTGGAGTTGAGTTTCTCCAAGCCGGGGAGAGCTGATGCATGCTAGACCAATGGCCCCGTTTAAAAGTTTATTCCAGAAGGCCCAAAGCCCAAGCCCATAAGTAAAGAAATTGAAAGATTTCTATCGGCAGTTTCCTATTTTAATAGAATTCTAGAATTAGTAGATTTCTTTAATTGCTTTGATTAGGTAGTTTCTAATTTCCACGATTCTTAGAATTAAGAAGTTTCTTAGTAGAGATTGATTACTAAATTTATGTTGAGACTCTATTATATATAGGATGTAATCCCTTCTCTTGGGATATACAAAAATTTGAATAAAATTGAGCTTTCTCAAACGTATGATTCTCTATTTGTCTTTGGTGTGAGACCTAGACATCCTGTTTAAGCCATTTGGCTTGAGGAATAACCCATTGGTTTTCCTCCTTTTCCTCTGCGCTGCTTTGACTCCCCTATTTAAAAAAAAAAAAAAAAAAAAAAGTAACCCATCGGTAATAGTCAAAGCCCCACAAGCAGATCCCACAAGGCTTTCACCCGTGAAATCCATGAGTGAGGTCACCCAAGAGATCATAATCTATTTATGTGTATACTTTCCCATTTACCTCATTCATGAAATCAATAATTTTTTAGAGTTTATTGATCATGTCATCATGTGCATGATTATGCTCAAATTTAAGCCCAGCTAAGATTAGCTCATGTATAATCTAGCATGAATTCAAGCCGAGCTTGAGCTTGGTAACATGAGGTCAAGCTGAGTTTTAGCTTAGCTCCTCACCATCACTAGAGCTTGAGCTTGGCTAAGCTTTCTCAGCTGGCTGTACATCCCTAGTAACATTTACAAATGGAAAGGATCATATGATAGGATAATGCCAAGGCATGGCCAATTCCACTAATGCTATTGAAAGGTAAACCCCACTTGACATCCTTTATTTGATGGGAAAAAATATATTTTTCATTAAATCAAGTATGATATTAATAAGTAAAAAGAAAGTCAAACCTCAAGAACTCTAGGTGGGTTTAGTTCTCTACGCACTTTCCCTCCCAATGTTTTGAGTGGTTCTTTCGAAATGTCAATTGGTTCATCTTGAGTTGGATCCATCTGTACTTCACATTTTCCATTTGGTTTTTCATCATGAGCACTAATGACTTCCTCCGGTATAGGCCCAGAAGAACCCTCCTCAGATACCTGGTGTTCCACTTTTGCTTTTTTGCTCAGAAGTGCAGCATGCTCTTCTTTGCGTTTGGATATAAAGGTCCTTAGAACAGCAATTGAAATATCTCTGTTGTTAACCTGATTAATGGCTAATGAATCAGCATTTGCAATAATAACAATAGGAGTTATTAACAAACAGAGAGGATGTTTTGGCCAAGGAGTTGTTGAAAGCAGAAGTCACATAACAACATCATGGAAAAGTTAATAACAGAATTTGCATTAAAGAAACATGAACTGAGATATTTGCTTTAAGAAAGGCTACTTGCTTGCACTTCTTACTTTCCCTCATTGTTCACTAGTATCTAGATCACTCATGTTACATGTACCATATATAAGCCACATGCAACAAAGCGCACCTATTAACCCTCCTTACAATCCATGCATAAGAGTTATTTTTGAAAGTTATGCATAAGAGTTTAAATGTTTGCCTTCGTTTGTCATCCTCCTTTCAGTATCGACACTACTGACCGTAAAATTCTCACATCAGTTGATTTTGTTGCATGTAGCCTGCCCACATAGGGACCTGCCAGATGAACAGTTCAAACAAAGAAGGAAAAGCAAGACCACTATCTATTTGCTTTGACAAAGATCAATATATAGAGATGTGATTCATCTGACTTCTCACTCAGGTGAAACTTCACAACATAAAAATGGATAATGTTAGCAAGACAGAACATCTTATTACATTACATGGATGCTTATATGCTACATTGTTTGATACCATTGATTATTGTTGCTTCCGCTGAAATATGATTCAAATGTGATGGTAACTTGTGAATATCCTCACACGTGATATCCTGTGGGAACCACAGGTGCGGGGCAAAAATCGCCATCGTTGTGGACCCTACACCAGTCGCGCCCAGAAATTCAGAGAAATTCGCAGTGCCCGGTTTGGGGGCGCGACAACATGGGGTTTTTTTTTTTTTTTTTGAATGGTGGACAAGGTCTCATGCATTTATGATGGATTATCTCCTTAGTTGTGAGATTTGGACTGCACAACTGTGTTGAAGTGATGTTTGTTCCTTCCTTGAGGATTTACCTTTTAAATTTGACACATGAGGCACTTCATAAGTATCATGTATTCTATTAATAAAATATTTTGGATCAACAAAGCAATATCATGTGGTAATAACCAATAAGGCCTAAAAAGAAAACCCAAAAGACAATATAATTCCCCCTAGCAACTAAAAGAATTGATCATTGAAAATGTGCATCGTGCACAAGATAAAAAAAAATAAAGGCAATTTTAAGTAAAATTTCTATATATGCAAAAAAAAAATTGGAAATATTCCATGCAGAAAACACACAAGAAATTAGAAAGAGAAGAAAAACCAATAACGAAAATTAGAAAGAAACAAGTTTTATTAAGCATCTCTATTCAAAAAAAAAAAAAAAGGGAAGAAAGGAAACAACAAAAACTACTTTCAGCAAATCTTCCATCTTTTGTTATCAGCACAGGAAAACAACCCAGCAGAAGTTCAACCAGGATTTTATAAGACCCAAAAAAAAAAAAACATCTATCCAACACCACAATGCTCCACAGTCTGAAGTACCAATGACTTCAAAAAAAAAAGAAAAGAAAAGAAAAGAAAGGGGTAATTTCAATGGGTTATGTTTCATGTGCTTTTAGGGAGAATTGTAGCTATGGATGGATTTTATAAGCAAAAGTTTCATTAACTGAGAGAACTAGCCTTTATCAGAAACAGAACATAATTTCAAATAAAAGAACAACGTTCCAAATACTCTATAAGCACATGATGTGCTTAATCCAATTCCTGATAACACCTTAAAAGCCGTTCTTTATTGATAGAAGAAATAGAGAACTGCAATATTTGATGTATCTCTGTGTGTGTGTGTGTGTGTGTGTGTGTGTGTGTGTGTGTGTGTGAGAGAGAGAGAGAGAGAGAGAGAGAGAGAGAGAGAGAGGAGAAACTGGAGAATATCAAGTGAAAGTAAAACCTGGGTTTTATTGTAGAAGACTTCATTGTTGGCAAGCATGAGAATCTCAGCATCTCCTTCTTTGATGATTGTGTAATCATTGGGATCAGTGGAAAGTGTTTTGCTCAATTTCTGTTGCTTCTCTTCAACATCACCCATGTTTAAAAGAAGCAGAATATGAGATCTCTCCTGTCATGGTTGAGGAGAATAAAGTGTGCAAATTAATATTCATTGAACAAATATGGGAAAGGCACCATTTGTTGGCAAGAACTATTTAAATGGTCGTGTAAGAAATCATATCAGGGAGCAAAAAATAAAAAATAAAACAGATAGCTATGCAGTTATAATCCTATATAAGAAGCATTAAAATCTAAAAGTATTACTAAAAACTCTAATCATCCTAGTATTGATTTTATCAATATTTGAAGCCAAATAAAAAATGTCCTTACTCTGTATATAGTTGAGGCCCATTGTAGTTGCTTATGCTATTTTCAATTAATCATAGATTATCTGAGTTTTCTTCAATTATGATCTATTATCGAGGATTCGGTATCGAGCCGAATTCCGTTGCCGGGGAAGACAAATGGAACTCTTTCTCTTACCAGAAATCTGATAAGGTCCTAAATAGTTATAAGACTTGATTTTATGTGTTACATAAGAGCCGCCGACCTCCATGTCATGGGTTCAAGTCACGGAAAGGGCTAAATGGAGTAGGAGTCACGGAAAGGGCTACCTGGAGTAGAGTGAGAGCCGCCGTATAAAATAATTAAGAAAAGGGCTACCTACCGCCTCAGAGAGTGCTGCGTGGAGTGGAGCGGAGTGTTAGCCATCCCAAGAAGGAAAAGGGCTACCTGCCACAGAGTGAGAGCCGTCGTATGGCTTTTGGGGTATTGGTTAGGTCCATAACAAATTCCAACTCAGCCAAACCCAACTCCACCATCAAACCCCTCCCACATTATACCAGCTATACAAAACCAAAACCTACGAAACCCAAATCCCACTTTCGTTTCATAATCGAAAACCCCAAACCCTACCGCCGAAAATAAAACTCCCCATTCCACGAAGTTCCAACAATCCAAAAGACCCCAAACCTTATCGAAAACCCTAGACGAACAAAAAAAAAAAAAAAACCTTCATCGAGCCTGATCCACAAACCCTAATCCATCAAATGTTCACACCCCTCCACCGTCTCACCACACCACCTTAGTCCAACCCAACCCCCTACCACCATCTCTCCATCCACAGAACCCCACCTACGTTTCCAACCAATATTCCATCCACCCAACCCCTTTCCCAAAAACCCCAATTTACCTAACCCCAAACCATCTCAACCTATCCGACTGCCCCACTCTCACTGTCCAGAAATCCAAATCCAATCCCCAACCCAAAGAACAAAAAATATATATATGATATATATAGAGAACAAGAGAAAGAGGAAGAAGCAAGGACTAAGTCGAGAAGAGTACCGCTTGGTCTGCTTCTGTCTAGACTGCTGACTGCGAGTACCCCAACTCGCATATGCTTCTTGCCTTTTTCCAGTCGAGTGCAGGAAACAGCAGCAGCAAGCCGAAGTTGTCTCTGCCCTCTCGCATCACTCCGATCAGACTACCTCCTTAGTTGAAGTTCAACTTAGCGACCCTTTTTACTCCGCCTCTGCACGGCGTCCAACACAAAATCTGAAAAATAAGGTCTCCTTTCTCACACACTAAACATGCGCCAGCCACAGTTTGGGTCTGACCTGAACCCAAGGCCAAACCAGTAAAACCAGTAAAAAAATAATAATAATAAAATATATATATGGGTAATATTCAAGTGAGAACTAATTCTCACATATTATATATGAGAACTTTTTTATATGGCCCAATTGTGGGACCCATTTGGGGATAGAAATGGGGGGATGGGAAGATCTATGTGAGACCACCCTAAGTATCAAGTTTGACTCCAAACACATGCCCCTAACCCCTTCATCCGTAGCCCACAAGTTTAATAGCTTCATATTAAAAAAAAATATGCAACACTAAATCCAACGGTTCAGTCCATTCGAATGTGTGTCAATCCTTGGGATTAGTGACTATTAGGGGGTTCCCTATTAGTTACTAGGTTTGGATGGGTTGCTAGTTGAGCCCCGTAAAAAAGTTCTCACATAATATGTGAGAACTAGTTCTTACTTGAATATTTCCCTATCCCTATATATATATAAACTCTCAGCCCATGGCTACCCACACTAGTCAAGATTTTTGCGGTAGACTCACCAATATTCAGCGCAACAGCTGCATATCAGACTTATATGTATGGTTGCAGGCCTTCGAAACCACAATTGAGGATATTACACTACAAGAAAATGCACTTTTGCCGCCACTAAATAAACGCCGGTAAAGGTCTATAAAACGCCAGTGAAAACCTTTTCCGACGATTTCTCTTGTGCCAGCAATCTACCGGAAAAACTATACCAGTAATACCATTTGCTGGCGAAAAAAGATAGCGCCGGTAAAAAGTAATACATTGCCGGCGTTTTTTTTCGCTGGGAAAAGAGGCTTATTTCACTGGGCAAAGAGGTTTATTTTTTCAATAGTAAAATTTAAAAAAATTTCGCCGGCGCTATTTTGCGCCAGGAAAAGAAGTTTATATTTTCAAAAATAAATGTTAGAAAAGCTTTTGCTGGCGATATTTTGCGCCGGGAAAAGTGGTTTATTTTTTCAAAAGTAAACTTAGCAAAAACTTTCGCCGGTGTTATTTTGCACTAGGAAAAGATTTACAAGTTTCGAAAATTATTTTTTCAATTTTTTTGCCGGCGTTTTTTCTCGCCGGGAATTTTTTTTAAATATAATTTTTTTAATTTATTTGATATTTTATTTTCTTTTCCTATATATACATCAATTCATCTGTGTCACATGAATAAATTGAAATTGCTAATTCCATTATCCAATACCAAATGTACTACACACCCAACATCCATTTCCATTCCAATATCATCAAAAAATGAAACAAGAGAATTCATTCCACTTCATATTAATACTCAAACATCAACATTGAAAACACTTTACCATTACCATTACAAAATAAAAACAAATGCTAACATTCTAATATGTACCAACATTCAAATGCCAATGCAAATTTACATATTCATAAATGATTATTTCATTATTGCACCATTCCAACACCTGCACCATTGTTTTAAAAAACTTCATGCATCCCATTTTAACATATAGGAATCCGTTACTCTGCATACTTGGCCTTCATGTTAGCTGCATCCTAGCTGCATAAACTCTTTCAACAAAATTTGTTTTCCAATTTTCATTCAATGTACATAAAAAAAAATAGCAAGATTAACATATGATTAAGAATATCATATGCACAACTTTTAGTGAAACTATAGAATAAAGCATGACTCTTCGAATATTAAAGTTCCATGTGTCCTTAAATAGGTATGAAAAGAGATGATAAAATACAAAGGCAACCACTCTTTTGCATTAAAGGAGGTGAAAATGATAGTGACAAAGGGTATGGGTTACTTCTGGGTGTCCCTTATTTCTGGAGATAGTGATGTTGTTGATATCTCAGTTAACTGGACAAAGGGGTGCTGAAATGTGGACTTTGGTTAGGTGGGGTCCATTCAGGAGCAGAAATTTGAATGGCTTGTCATATACCATGTACACAACAACACACTACACACACCAATACTATATACATATACACAGCAAATCAGAAAATAACTTCTACTTTCAAACTAGAATTACTTGTCATAAATCAATAGACACAAATGAAGGAGATTTGTGAAAGAACTATATATTGCGTAACATCTTCCTTTCAACTTTCAAACTACGCCTATAACTTCTAAGCATCATCTATTCAAAATCATAACAACAGCAACAGCAGCAGAATATTTTACTACATAAAGTAACTAACATTCTCTAACAACAATTCAAAAGGAAAAATAACACAAATAACAAAATACCCAATTCTCAAGAGATCAATTTGAGAAACAAATAACACAAGTTTTAAACTCTAATGACAAACCCAACTCTGAAAATGACAGAGTTATAACATGGCCCAACTGGCCCGGTCCCAGATATGTTACATCCTGTATATTTGATACTCTATTCATCTCAAGAAGGTGTTTAATGATAATGAGTTCTTGGTTCATAAGAAGTAAATCATGGTATTCATATCTTCACCAGAGTTCTTTTCCTATCCACCAATAAATTAATTTCATTGTCATTCACAGTCAGTGTTTATGCACTTTATATGTAATTTGTGTCTATAACATAGTTGTTAATATCGTTTCGAACCTCATTTCGCTCTGGCCTACAAAATGAAAAGTTTTGGCCGATTTGGGATTTCGGCGAAACTTTTTGGAATTACATTTCGGGAAAAATATAACAAAATATATATACATATATAAGTAAAAAAATAGAAAAAGTAATAAATATAGATTTAATCCATTATAGTAATTTTTTTGGAATTATATTTTGTGAAAATATAAGAAATACAAAATATATATGTGTAAAAAAAGTTTAAAAAAATTAATTATGTAAAATTCCATCTCGGCTGAAAAGTAACATTTCGATTGAAATCCTGAATTTTGGTCGAAATTGGCCAAAATCTTGAATTTCGGCCGAAATTCAAAACGAAAAGTTTTGACTGGAATTTTGTTTTGGCCACTTGACCAAAATGAAAAATTTCGGCCATTTCGGCCGAAACTAAATGAAATTAATAACTATGGTCTATAAACATTTTGCCCTCATGAAAACTAATGGAATCATTATTCGGGTCCTGATTGATAGTCAAAATTAGTACCAAAAGAAAATAATGGAAAAGAATAGAAACAGTAGTTGAAGATATAATTTAAAATGAGAAGAGAAATAGCAGCAGAATATGATGGTAAGAGTAAGCTACCAGATGCAGAAGAAGAAGTTCTTAAAAAAATACAGAACATGAAAAGGGAGGATCACCAAAGACAATCCCAATAAATCAATAAAATTCACTCTAAGTTCATAACTCACCTTATACACAAATTTATAGAAACACACATCCTAGAAAAAAGTCCTACCCAACCGATTAAACAAAACCTTTATAAAGCTATGCTAATTGCTAACCAAAAACAGACTTCTAATTATATTTAAATATTAATCTCATTTATAGTTGGGAAGTGCTCCTATGAGAGACACTCTTACCAACTTGGTGAGAGATGGGTGGGGGCCCTCACATTTAAGTTGGGGGTCCTTGCATTTAAGTTGGTGAGAGTGGATATAAAAGTGAGGGCCCCCACCCATCTCTCACCAAATTGATGAAAGTGTCTCTCATAGGAGCACTTCCCTTTATAGTTTTTGTTGCAAAAGACACTAAAAATAAGGACAGGCATTCCATGGATGTCAGTCAGCCCCAAATCGTGGTCCTTTGGATATGCCTGGGTTAAAAAAAAAAGGGTAAATTAGCCAAAAGTCCTTGAGCACGGTCTTCTAAGGCATCAAGGACAACTACTTTTTCTTTAATGTCTATAGTCCAGATAGCTGGAGATATTTTAGTGAGAGGTCCCTAATATGCCACATCATATATTTTCATGACTAAGTTGCCCCTTTCAACTGTGCCAGAGAACTCCTTCATTCTTCTTCTCTCATTTTCCATTTTCCATTCCTTTCCATAGTTGCAGAGTATCGTTGCAGAGCACCTCCTGTCGCCACCATGACTTCCGATTCTCTCTCTTTCATTTCTTCAAAGATAGACATAGTTTTACTTTATCTTGCGCTTTCATCTGTAGTCTCTTCCAAATCTCTCTTTCTCTCTACAACTGATTTGAAAGAGAGCATTTTGCACTTTTTCTTATTTCCCCCTCTCTTTTCTCGATTGGATTGTGGTCATCAAGTGTTCTTGTTTTGGATTTCGATTTTTATTAGAATCTGATTTTCCGTATTCTGACTTTTGGTGTCGCCGAGCTCAGATAAATTTCCCAGAATCTCTGATAAACTAGACAGAAACTCAGATAAATTTGTCGAAGTTCTGCCAGAAACTCAGATAAATTTACAAATTTATCTGAGTTTTTGGCAGAACTCAGATAAATTTGTCGAAGTTCTGCCAGAAACTCAGATAAATTTACAAATTTATCTGAGTTTCTGGCAGAACTCAGATAAATTTATCTGAGTTTCTGGCAGAACTCAGACAAATTTATCTGAGTTTTGAATAACTTTTCTGAGTTTCAAACAAATAGCTATGTGAAGTGGTGCCATCTGATGACCCACATCCATCTCTCCTTTCTTATTGCAGTGGTTGTGATTCGTGATTCGCGTTTTCTTTCTCTACCAGCTGACAGAAGGAGAAGAAGGAGGAGGGAACTATGGGAGAAACCAAACATATTCTGGTTTTGTGGAAGTGATAAAGCAGCGATTATCAGGTTTAAGCATTAGATAACACTTATTTTGATTTTTAATACTATAACCTATTAACCTTCATATCATACCTAAACTATATCAACGGCCATGATGTCAGTTTGGCCACCTTGATAGAGAAACTTGATTTTCATGTATTGTGGGTTTTGGTTGTTCTCTTCTACTCTCATAAGCAAGTCCTAGTGTTGTATTCACAAGGTATCATGTGTCCTGATTTCAAGGAAGCCCAAGTCAATCAATCTGTAAGTGGTTTTAACATGTGAAAGGATGGTCTAGGACCACCGTTCACAGGCTACACATATGATCATAACCATGGTTTAAACAGTGAGAAGACTGCCTCAGAAAACTAACAAATTTATCTGAGTTTTATCTGAGTTTTGGAAACTCAGATAAATTTATTTGAGTTTTGCTTTTGCTGACATATACAAGGGCGTTTTTGTCTTTTTCAGTTACAAGAGGACTGTTGTCAGTACGATAAAGTATTGTGGACCGTTTGCAATAAAAATAACTGTGGAGGGACTTCCGCCCAAATGCCCCAAAAAAAAAAATCTCTTGCTCTTAAGTTTCTTAATCCTAGATCAAGTCAGAAGCAGACCATGATAAAAGAAAATCACTGAATGAAAATACATGATATAAACAACTACCCGAGTCCATAGATGTGTTGCGATTAGGGGTGCCAATTTCTGACTGGATCTAGTCTCAGGGGTTCAGGTTGACATTTCCAACCCAAATAATAAACCGGTCAAGCCCTAGTTGGTCCTTGCTACTCTACCTGTCAACCCTACCAGCCCAGACCGAGTATACTCCCGCGCAGAAGACATTCTCCTACGGGATGTAGAAGTACAGAAAAATGGATAGGAGTCCTTCGTCACAGGCTCGTCCACATGATTGTGATGATATCAATTTTCTCGATTATCAAAGATGAAATTGTCAACACAAGCATGATAGACGCAATCAAAGTCCCAACAGTGCTCAAATATAGTGGCAAAAGATGAATTCATTTTGATCGAGCCCAAAGACTTTGGATCCACCTCAATCAAAGATTTCTCTAAGAGAAAGGGTTGAAAAATCAAATTGGATGGTCACATGGATATGGATTGGATCTATAATTTGTTGAATTAAAAAAGGATTCAAAATAGGTCAGTGATAACATAATTGGGTTAGTCCAACAGTCCAAAACAGGCCTGATATGCTTAGCACAATAACATTGAATCTCTGGTTTTCTGCCCATCAGGTTAGATAGGAATCGGGGAGCAAAAACTAAACAAGAAATAGCAAAAGTCCAGCATGCACAAGTATCATATTAGCCATGTTTCATCAAAGTCCAGAAAGTTGAAGACAAGTAAGAACAGTATTTCATGCAAAATGAAAGCAATAGTAGTGTTTCAAGTTTCCTGCTCTCGATTTGAGGCAAAAGGCAAAACACACTTTCAGATTCAAAGTCATGGAAAAGGACACCCCAAAAAAAAAAAAAAAAAGAATTATGAACCGAAAAGATTGCATGGACCACAGGTCAGTTGATGATCTATCTAGATGCACCCAGGGCAAGCTATCCACTGGGAGAGTTTTACAGTCCCATGCCAAATTGGAGGAAGATGAAAAAGAGAAAAAGAATAGAAAAAAAAAAAAAGTATTAATCTTTGAGATATGATCTCAAGTGTATAACCACATGGGACCTTCCCATGTACATGTAGTCAGTCACCTTGTGCTAGCCCATACAAGGCCCACCTTGCCTTGATTCAATCCATTCACACTGCATGTCCTACAATGAGAGAGAGAGAGAGAGAGAGAGAGAGAGAGAGAGAGAGCATTGTCTTGACAAATTTGCACAAAAATGAACTTTAACTCAGACATTCATTCAGGACCCATTTTTTTGCATGAAATTAAATCCCTAGGTATTCTAAGAAATGCATTCCTAGAAGTGACTAAAATTGAAGAAACAAAGATGAAGATCCATAAATGGCTATGAAATAGTCCACCCCTCTAATGTAAAATGAATTAAGTGAAGATGGGAAAAACTGTGAAAATATCAAAATAAAAATGTATGAAATGAGAGAAATCTATAATATATCTTTAAATGGTATTTTATTTTATTTTTCATTAAACCCCAGTGTACGCATCTCAGATTTCCCATCTTCATCTCAACCTATCTCACAGCCTCATTTACTATTCACTATTTACATCTCAAAGCATATTTCAAAACCAGCCATCACACCCTCCCATATCCATCATCACCATCTCAAAACTGCCCAGCACAAGAACTAAAATTCACATACATATTTGAAATCCATTCAATAGTACCCAAAAAATATTACATCACTTCATCGTCATGTCAAGCTCATTCACCGATTCCATGCCCATACATTCCAGCTGAAAAATTCAGTATATCATAATCAACAGTGGAAGAGCCCAGGGCACAGTTGGAGGATGTGCTCAATAAACATAACATTGTGATTGCAGGGGTTTATTTCCACTATCTTTAGGGGTTTGTTTGCTTACAACAATTCTCATTGTTTGTTTGCAGGATTTCTGAGAATTCATATTAGGTGATAGACATTCTCCAAATGCTGTCTACAAGTAGGATTTGCAAATGCTCAAGGACAACCCAACATTATGGAAGCAAATAATTTGGAGAATTCCAAAAGCTATAAGTGATACTTCAGAAGGTTGAATTTTTGAAATATCACTAAATAAACAGAAATTTATTCCAGAAACTCTAGAGATGACAAGTTATATTGCTGTCACAAATTGCCAACTCATGGAATTTTCAAGAGAAATTCCTCCGAACAAATAGGCCTTAGGAAATTGGATTCACAACATTATTCTAACCTACTATAATCCAAGGCCTAACTTATTTATGAATCCAACCACCGGATAAATCACACCCTTCTTTTAGCCAAACCAGTAGTGAGGGCTTGGAGGCAGTGATGGAGCAAAATCCCTAAAATCCCCAAATTAAATAAACCTTAAAACCCTTACATCCCCAAAATCCAGCCCTAATCCCCATATCTATTCATATATTTGAGAACCTTTAAAAGCAATAAAATAGAAAATAAATCAGGATTGTGATGTTTTACCTTGAGATTTTTGCAGAGAAAAGTAGAGAGAGCAATTTGAGAGAACAGTGAGTAGAGAGAGACCTGGGTTGGTCTACATCAAACGCACTGAATATCCTTGTTTCCAACGTCTGTTTCTACAAACCACAAAAACCCAATTTCAAAAAAAAAAAAAAAAAAAAATTGATCATCACACAAAGCATAAAAAAAAGAAGCCAAAACAAACCACATAAGAATGCAGGCAATACTCATCTAATAAAAAAAAATTAATGACAATCAGTTTTAATACACATCACCCCCTGTTCAGAAACCACATTAGATCAATACTCAATCCAATGTGTTTCCACGCAGTCAGTTTTAATACGCATGTTTGCCGGCAACAAGCATCTGATTTCTCATGAGAGCAAGGAGGTTTCTCATCATCTCATGAGTCACTTTACATTTGGTTAATGGAATGTATTTTTATTCAAGACGGTTCACAACACAACGACTCCTAAAATAGGCAAAATGACAAGACTTTTGCACATGAGAGCAAGGGATGATTTTTGCATAGAACTGCCCCAATATGGTTACAAGACTTGAGCCCCGTGCACTGTCCCTTTGCCATTCTGCACCACTAAAAATTAGAGCGAGTGAGTTGTGTGCTTCTCAGTATCGGATATCAGAATGTGAAAAACTAGATTGGATCTGTGCTCACTTTCCCACTGCCTTCCTCTCCCTCCCTTCCCCTCTCTCTCAACGCATACCTGCACACTCCCCTTATTGCATTCTTCAAGAATAGTAATGTAAGTGCACAAAAACTCACAGACCCGGGGGGGTGATTTTGCGTCTCACTTTAGAGAAGATGGAGATTGCTGCTCCTTGGTTGTGGTTGTGATGATAGAAAAACCGATGCCTCGAGCCTGAAATGGGAAAAAGGAGAAGGTCAGAGGACCCTGGCTTGGGCAGCGCAGGGCTCTCCGATGCCTTTGTTAGCTGCAGGTGCAGGACTAGAACAGAGGTAGGAGATGTAGTGGGAGAAGAAATGGCATACCAGTGAGTGGTGTTTGTTGGCCATCCAGCTTCTGGAGCCGTTGCTGTGCTCATATAGAGGAAGAGAGGGGACAAGAGGGAGACTCTATCAGAGTCTGATCCCATCATAGCCCACCCTGCAGTCCCATCGGGCCTGATTCCTGGGCCCAGTCCCATCAGGACATTGTGAGCCATGCACCTGGCAAGGGTGGATAAGGGAGAAGAAAATATCCCCACACAAGTAACTACACAAAACCTGCACACTAACCATTCATGGCATTTGAGGAGGAAGAAAGAGAGCAATACCTTGTTCCCATCTTCTTCTCGACCTTGGCCGGGGGGGGGGGGGTGTTAAGGGGATCTGCGGTTAGGATTTTTAAGTGAGACTATTCCCGGCGCAAATAGTTCGCCGCCAAAAACAATACAAAAATATATCAAAAAAAAAAAAAACATTTCCCGCACGATAACAAAAGTAAAATATAGGTGCCACCCTCTAAACGAGTTGGTGGGTGAAATTTGCCGAAAAAATATAATATTAGCCAGCGATAAAAAAAAATTTCGCTGGTAAAACATTAACCTTTACCAGCGAAAACAAGGATTCGCTGGAAAAATTAGAACCTTTGCCAACGAAAATCTATCGCCTGGAAAACTTAAATCTTTTACCCGCGAAAGAAACTTTTTCGCCGGTAAAAGTTATACTTTTCCCGGTGTTTGGCAACAGTCCATGCTATGGGAGAAATCCTCTGTTTAGAGTATTCCCTCTATCTCCTGGAATTAAAGATATCCCCATACAGTACTTGTACTGAGGAATTCTAAGTTTGGCTTTAAAAGAGGATTCCTACCATTAGTAGAATATTGGATCAAATAGTTATAAGTTTTTTTAAAATAACTCAAGATCCATGAAGAATCAAGACGTCAGATTTATACTTGAAGTTGTACTTGGCCATCTAGAGTATTTAAACGGTTTGGATCGTGCGAAGGGGGCCCACAAAAATAAAAAATTAATATTTTAAAATCTAGACGTTTTTGCAAATATCTCGAAATCTAGTGAGAATCAACGACTGAATATTAGGAAGCTAGCCGTTTTTGACCTTATGGAGATGGCTCATGGTTTAGATCATGATTTTGGGCCCCATAGAAACCAAAAAATTGAAAACATCACACTGCTTTTTATCCCTTTTTGCACTTAGAGAAATCAGTAGCTAGGAGTTTTCCAAAGAAATTAAATTGAAATCTATGATGAATCAACGGTTGATATTTCATTATATAACCATTTTTGAGGGATTAACCATGATTAAAGGTTTGGATCTTGACTGTGGAACCCAAAAGATAGGTTTCCAAAGGGAAATTCTCTTATGGTCTAAGTTACCGTTTTTACTGTACATCGACACTGAAGCTCCGTCTTTCTTTGGTTTTGCGGATTTCCAGAGTCCAAGGGGGGAGGGTCGGAATGCAGAAATAATTGCTTTTGCGGATTTCTAGCTTCTTCCCTCTTAAAATCCGCTGTGAACCAAACGTAACAAATCCATGATCGCACGGAAAATACACGAGAAATCAACAGCGCGGACTGTTGCCAAACGTGCCCTTAACGTCTCTTTGATGAGAGGGCACTAATGATATGCCACATGCCACATGCCACATACCAAGATGACATTTATAAGAAAATCAAATTAGAGGTTGATGGTTTTTCTATGCAACTTGATTCTAGAGAATTCTTGATCGGCTTATCTCAATTGAGTATTATTTCACTCGGTATCATATAGAAAATCCCCCCTAATGAGTAACTTTCTGATGGACCCTCGATTTCCGTCCTCTCCTTCCGCCCCGAGGGTTGCCTGGGTCTCGGCGGAGGAGGAAAACGCGGGTATCAATATTTTTGTACGAGTATGCCAGATTTACTATTTTACTTGGAATTTGGAATGGTGATGATCCGGAGATTCACCTTCACAAGTAGAAAGGAAATCGATCATTCTTTCCAACTTTTCAAATTGCATAAATATTTAAGAAAAGAGACAAGTTTGTTTTTGAGAATGCCGTAGGAGGCGTTTTTTTTGTTTGTTTGCCATGAAAGGCGATTTTGTTTGCCGTGAAAGACGATTTTGCCGTGAAAGGTAATTTACAAATCTCATCAAAATGAAAGACAAGAATTGTGATTTTTGTTTGTCTCTTTAAAAAATACAAATTACAATAGAAAAGAAAGAAAATGGATCTAACTTCTCAGGAGATTGCGGAGACACGTTCAGATCGACGGTCGCAAGTCATGTATGGACTTCGCCATCGTCCTTCAAATGAGAACTCTTGATGCTTCGATTCTTCGGCTTGGCTCCAACCTCAGTATTTTAGAGGATAAGGACCAAGGGGAGGTTCTATATCCAATAAAAAACCAAGTAAACGGGCTGAAAAGCCGCTTTTAGGCCATGTTGTAAGAGAAGGGGACCTTGGGGGGTGGCCCCCCAAGGGACTTTGATCACCCTGTGGTGTCTCTTGTAGCAGAGCAGCAAGACTTCGTCTCTCTCTTGAATTTTTTGGGATTGGGATCACATACATTCTTCTTGGAATGGACCTCCTTTTATAGGCTCTTGGTAGCCATGAGGTGGTTTATGGGCATTGATGGCCATGATGAGAGAATTGATAAGGAGTTACAAGTTTTTATTCTTTGATTTTTTAACTCCTTTTTCATGGCTTGTGATTGGCCGATGGAGGATAATGAGCATTTAATCGCCTTTAATATCCATGATGAGGGGAGTTTCATGGTTTTAATGCCATGATTGCTTGGACTTGTAACTTCCATATGCTTGAATTTGATTGGGCCGTCCAAAATAATGAGTTAATGACTGCGTTAAGTAGTCATAAACGGGTCAATTAACAGCATTAAGTGATCGCCGGAGCATGTGAAGAGTCACGGGCTGCGCTGCGTCTTTTGGAATTTTTCTTGTGATCATCGCAGGTGGATCCACATGTCATTTGATGTCGGATTGCGATGCAATTTTAGACATTGATTGATGTTGGTGGGCCGGTGACATCTGTCTTGTCGATTTCTCGATCGGTCGGACAGAAAGTGTACTTTCTTGGTCTACCGGTTGGTGATCTTGGAGAGATCAGTGATGACTTCATGCTCTTGACGGCGGATCCGAGATGTCGGCGAAGATCAGTCGTTTTTAAGCATCAAAGATTGGATTTTCAGAAAATCACAGAGCCAGGAACACTCGAAACGCGAAAACGATCGGAAAATGGGCCATCCGACGGAAATCCGGCGACCCGGATTTCCAGGGTCGCAGGCGACAATGCACCCAGGGTCGCCGGCTACCTTGGGCCAAGGTCGCCGGCGACCATGGGGTTTTGACCCCTTTGGTCGCCGAGTGTCTTTTTCAGCCGTTTTTCATTCTTTTTCGTTCTTTTTTTCTTCTGTATTTTTTCTTGACATTTTTCCTCAATTATTGGCTTGATTTTCTTAGAGAAAACTTGATGAGAACCTGCACAAAACCGGAGCACAAAGTTTTCCATTTTTCGGGAAAGCCGAAGACGTTGTAGCTGATTTTCCGTCAAGAGTCGAAACTAGGTCAAACGTTGTCGGAATGACTTGAAAATTGAGGTGAAGCTTCCTGAGCAGTGGATAGGACCAACCATGGGCTTTTATTTGAGTTTTGAAGCCGTTTGGGGTCCCGTGGATGTTTGACTTGATTTTGCTGCGGGGAAGATGCCGAGCTTTGATATATAGTCAAACGGTGTCCAATTGACCTGAAATTTGACAGAAAGCCTATTGGAGTCATGTAGAGATGATCCATTAGCTCTGATTTGGATGTCATGGTCCTGGGGTGCTCCGCCGCCGGTAGGCTTGATTTTCTTTCGGAGCGTCGAAACCTAGTCAAACGTTGTCGGAATGACCTGAAATTCGACGTGCAATCCTTTGAAAGAATGTCGAAGCCACTCATGTATTTTGTTTGATGATGATGGTCTCGGTCGTTCTCGCCGCCGAGAGGCTTGATTTTACTGCTCGAGCATTGATGGAGGGTCAAACGTTGTCAGTTTGACTTGAAATTTGACGAGTAGCCTTTTGGAGGTATTTTGGAACCATCCTTAGGCTCTGATCAAAGTTTTGATGTCTTCAATGATGTCACCACCGGGAGCGCCTATTTAGCTGTAAGAAGAGTGAAGTTAGGCCGAGCGATGTCGGAATGGCCCGAAACTTCATGTGTGCTCCTCTTTTAGCTGCCTTGAAAGATCTTGCAGTTTTTGTTTGATTTTGACAAGATCTGATGCTTGAAGTAGCTTTGCCCGTTTGTAGCAGGATTCAGCTTCATGTGGCTTCTTAATGCGGAGGAGGCAGAGTGACTTTTTTGGTGTCAACAAATGCCCCCTCGAGGTACAACGACGAGTAGCTTTTGAAGTCGATGTGCCTCGAAGAAAAACTTGAAGGAGAGCTTCTAACTTGACCAAGAGTCTTGAGCAATTTTTTTTAATAGCCTTTTGAGTTTCCGGGGGAATTTTATGGTAGTGAGAGGGATCATGTACCATCTCAAGGCAAAGTTTTGAAAATGACATGAGGGATTTGGATTTTGGGTCTTGGATTTTGGTTTTTGACCTTGTGACCTAACAAGCTGTATGTGGCAGGTTAGGGGGTCGGGGTTTGATTTTTGATTTTGAACTCGTGACCCAACAAGCTGTATGTGGCAAGTTTGGGGGTCGGATTTGTTTTGGTTTTGGTTTTGGTTTGGTTTGGTTTTAGTTTTGGTCTTGTGACCCAACAAGCTGTATGTGGCGAGCTAGGGGATTGGAATTTGGTTCTGGGAAATGTCAATTCCAAGATTTTGGCTTAATTTGGTTCATGAGGTTGGATGGTTTGAGTTTTGGAAACTCATGAGGCTTTCTTCTTCTTTTTTTTTCTTCTTCTTTTTTTTTTTTTTGAATGGTCCAATCACCTCAAAAGAGGCATGGGACATATTTTTTTTTGTATGCTCTTGGTAAGAGGGATGTTTTGACTAAAAGCTACTTTTAGTGCCTAGGTGGTCAAACCTGGCTCATGTGGGCTAACCCATGGGATCCTAGGCTTTGGAGATGGCCTAGATCTTATATGGTGTTATTTTTGTAGAGAATATCTAAAAATATCTCTTTTGTGTAGAGAATATCTAAAAATATCCTTACTTGGAGAGAATCTCTCAAGTTTCCTTGTTTTTGGGAGAGATTTTCTCAAAGTATCTTTCTTTCGGGAAAGTATCTAGATTTTAGCACTTACCTCCTTTATTTTCTCCTTGTTTCCTCTTTTGATTTGCTCTCTTCTATAAAAGCAAGGGGGTTGGATCTTTTGCTCCATTGCTTTCTTTGTTTGTAAGAATCTTCAAGAGTGCTTTGAGTGCTTCAAGATCAAGAGTTTCTTTTCTTCTTCAAGGATCTCCAAGCTTTTCTTCTTCTTCTCCATCAATGGCTTCAAGTAAGTTTTCTTCCTCCACAAGAAACTGCATTGTAGAAGTAATAGTTTCTTTCTTTCTTTGCTCTCTTTTTCTCTTTTTTTTCTCTCTTCTTTTATTCCAAGCAAGTTTTTTTTTTCGTGCCTCCTTCTCTTTTTTTTTTTCATTTTTTTCCTCACGGGTTTTTTGTTCTTTTTTTTTCGTGTTTCTTCTTTTCTTTTTTTTTTCACGGTTTTTCCCTTTTTTTTACCGTGTTTCTTCTCTGTTTCACATTTTTTTTTCTTTTTTTTTTTTTAGCCGTATGGCCAGATCCGTTTTTTCACGGTTTTTCCCTTTTTTTACCGTGTTTCTTCTCTCTTTCACTTTTTTTTTTTTTTTTGGCCTTTCGGACAAATCCGTACGGATCTGGCCGTACGGCCACGACCTTGTGGGCCAGCCTCTCTGTTTTTTTTTCTTTCTTCTTTTTTTAAAGAGATTTTCTCTCTTTTCTATTTTCTTTCTCTTTTTTTTTTTGCTCACCATGATAATGAGGTTTGTGCGATTTCAAGATGTTCATGCATTTTTTGTTTGATGCATCAAGATAGAAGGCTAGAGTCTCTAGGTCAAGCCAACAAGGTTTTTGACTTGAACAAAGTTTGATTGGTTTTGACCAAATTGGGTTGGAATTGGTCAAACTTTGGTCAAGGTTTTCCTAGCATCTAATGCATGATGATGTTCTTTGATGCATGATATTTAGTAAATTGACTTGGAAGCATGATGATGCAAACCTGAAAATCTTTTGCAAGTATTGGGATTTGGAGCTCGCAGCAATGTTGATCTCTTTCTTGGTCTTGCTGGATTTTGAGGAACTTTGCAATCTTTGGATTTTGGAGCTCACAGCAATGTTGAGTTCTTTTCCAAATTTTGCGGAAATTTGATGAGATTGGCTCGTTCTCGCAGCAATGTTTGAGTTCGAACCTCCTTTGAGAATTTTTTTCACTAACTATGAGTTTGCAGCAATGTTGAGCTCATCTTCAAGCTTCCTGTCTTTTTCGGGGTATTTCCATTTTCTTCGGAATTGCCCCGGAACCATGTCAAAATTTTGCTAGAAAATTTTTAGCAAAATTCTGTTATTTTGATGATGATTGATCTTTGTTTTTCCTTTCTTTACAGGTAGTTCTTCCAGAACGAACAAGGGTAAGGGTCCTGTTATTGACGCACCTCGTAGGTCTGCCAGATCTTCTAATACGGCCATTCAGCAGGCTTGGGAGAAGGTCCAGTTTGTTGAGAAAAACTTGGAAGAATGTGACTCCCTCAATCGTGATGAGATGAGACAGCGATTGATTGCTCTCAAAGATGAAGAATTTTACAAGATCATGGTAAGCAGCCGTCCTTGGGTTACGGATGATCAGAGCATTGTGCCCAAGCCTACCTTCTTCTTTGGTGATGCGGCCCCTGACGACTTGACATACCAAAGGAGATGTTTTCAGTTCTCTTACACAGCAGATGGTGAGGAGAGAACTATTTCTACCCGGTCGACCTTCGATCGGACCATCTCGATCATGAGCCTTTCTCCCACGTGCCCTAAGAGGGAAGATCCTTCGAACTGGGTGAAGAGGACCGGTGTGATCAAGACTGGGGTTTTTTGTTGGCGGCCCTTCCAATTTTGCAGAGAAGTCGCCTGTCCGTATGGACATGTTGATGCCAGCCAGTGGCTACCAAGGTTCTGATCATCTGTCAGTCGATTTGAGACCGGTGGGCCTTAGCATTTTTCGGGGTGACGGTAGCAATTGGGTGAAGCCTTTTCGACTTCGTGGCCGTTTCAGTGTTGACTCGAGCTGGGAATCATGGACCGATCACACCCTGAAGGTTGGTGAGGCCATTCTGCGGGAGGCCGAGATTTTTGATGCGGTTCGTGCTTTTCGGCAAACCGTTGTTTTCTCCAATGAGGCTTTCATGGCCATGCTGGAGTCAGTCCTTCCACAAACCAACACCTTCATTGTGATGAATGGTGAGATTGGTTTTTCTTTGAAGGAACTGAGCGCCATCACCGGGTTGCCTATCCTTGGCAAACTCTATGAGGAGTTCATGCCTATCGACAACATCCTTGAGGAGCAGTCTGAGGAGTTCGGGCTTGTATACTTTCAACTCGTCGCCTTCTATGATTTTTTGAAGGAGAAGGAGGGCTCGAAAGTCAGGTGCAGAGTTGGAGGAGTTACAGCTCCAACTTTTTTTACGACGGGGAGTCTTCTGATGGCATGGCCCAGGGTACTAGGGCTAAAGCCTCAAGTTTGAAGAAGATTTCCGCCATGCGAAAAGAGTTGAGAAGTTCTTCGCAAGCACAGACGCCATTTGTCTTGACATTGCATTGCGGAGAGATCTCGCTGTTTACCTCACTTATTAGTTGGGTGAGGCTATTTTTGCTGGAGGAGATGGAACGCACATCAGGCCGCACTGTATTTTTTTAGCTTGTCAGATGGCGTTTGGAGAGCGGCTGGCTTTGGTACCTGCTCTTTACTCCTATTTGTGTACCGAACTATAGGCTGCTGCTTTCCTGGTTCGACTTGGGCTCCCTATGAACAGGGTATTTTCCGCCCACATCTTCTATTCGTGGTACGTATACCATTGTCCTAGCTTCCATCAATTGGGAGTTGCACAGGACGAAGATCCTTTTATGATTCGTTTGGCTAGAGGGACAGCCGTTTTCAAATCTTTTTTGTCTGCCCGTTTGAGGATCCAACGGTTCAGGGACGTCGAGATTAGGCAGTCTTCAGTGAAGCTTTCTCTAGGTTTGCGGAAGAAGGCTTTTGACTTTGGTGTTTCCCGTGATTCGACCAGGGCAAGGTCGGGAAGGCACTATTCTTTGACAAACGCAGAGAAGAAATGACTTTTCAACATACGGGTTGGCACGATGGTGTACCGTAGACATCTTTTTGTGGATATCCAACCGTATGTCCCTTCGCATTTTGCATTGCAGCTTGGCTTCTCTTAAGGTGTTGTTGGAGCGCCTTCGAGCATGGTGAAGCGTTTTGGAGGTTTACAGGATGGGAGGAATGCATGGGCTTTTTATAGCGCAGAGGACATTACCGCCATGATTTTCTATCCTGAGTTGCCCACTTTCCGGACTTCTGGCTTCACGAAATGGTTCGTGGAGAGCTTCTTAGTGTACCGGGGGCTTTCCAAGAAGGAGCTTGATGTCAAGCAATCTCCTGGGAAGGGTCTTGGTAGATTAGATGGTGTCCGTCGAGAGGAAGTTTTGGCTTTCCTTTCTGGTGAGAAGCACAAGATAGGCTTTTTCAATGAGCAGGACGTCATCAGATCAGGAGCTGCACAAGGATTCCTGGTGAGGTCTTGAGACAGCTGGAAGAGGAGGAGGCCGAGATCGATGCTTGGATGCAAGCAGAGCGCATGAAGGCTTCCATGGAGTCTACTGAGAAAAGTAGGCCATCCAGTGAGGACTCTAGTGAGAGGCCTGATGTTGATAGTGGGGCAGGATCGTCGAGCAGATTGACCCATAAAAGCAAGAGGAAGAGAGGACAGCGCCGTAATATGAGACGGCATGAAAGTCCTTCTGATCTTAAAGTTCCTCTCATCATTGCTGAGGAGGTGTCTGGGGATGTTGACGAGCCTCCGGAGAAGAGGACCCGAGAAGAGGAGACCGCTGGTATGATTCTCCTTCTTTCTTTTGCCGCTTTTTTTCTTTTATGAGAGATTTTTGTTTTGATCCGCTGCTTTCTTTCTTTTGGCAGAGGATGATGACTTGGTGATGCCCGAGGTTTCGGCCGATGAGGCGATGACGGATCCAGTCGTGGCATCTGAGGAAGAGCCCAGGGACTTTGGAGTGGTTCCAGAACCTTTACTTGGTATGATTGCTTTGGCTTCTTCTTGTTTTTTTTTGTTTGTGCCGTCATTTGCCAACATATAGCTTTTGTTTTCTTGTTAGCTGATTTGCCAGAAGATTCTGACGACTTCGAGCCATCCATGGATGCAACGTTTGACAATGCTTCGGATGAGCTCCGAGAGGTAGAAAGTACTCTGCCGGTCGTCGAAGAAGGTATTTGGCAATACTAATCTTGATATATTTTTTTTGACAAGATTATATTCATACCTTTTTGTCTGTTCATTAACAGTTGCAAAGCAACAGGAGATGTTCCTCCGTCCTCATCAGGGCCAGAACAGGAGATACCTGTCTCCGATCCCGAAGTAGGGGCTTCTACTTTCAACGAGTCAGCTTCTTCAATTGGAAAGAGTTTATTGATTACTCTTCCAATGGGGCATGACATGGGCAATCAGCGCCGGAGCAGGGCGAATCCTCGTCTAGGCCGCACCTTTAGTATACAAAGAAGGTGTTGAAGAGTGTTTTGAGCCATGGGTCGAGACTCTCTCTTCAGGTCATTTGGAAGCTGGCTTTGGCATGATCAAGCATGTGCAGGACATCCTTGCTGATAGCGAAGAAGTCGGTCTGGACATTGCAAGCGCTAAGGATTTTGTTGATGAAGTCATTGCTTTAGGGAACAAGTGGACTGAGACCAAAGGTTTCCTAGATGGTGACTTCTTTGATAAGATGTTTATGAAGCCTTCCAGCAAAGTCAAAGCTAAGCTAATTGAGATCTCGAAGACTCGGAAGCAATTCTCTCGGGAGAGGAACGTTACCGAATTGGCCATCATGGGGCTGAAGCAAGACCTAGACCGCCTTGATAAGGAGGTTGTTGAGGCCAGGCAGCGTCTTGAGATTTTGGAGGAAGAAGCTGCTGCCAAATGAACCGCCATTGTGGAGGCTCGTGACAAAGAGGGGACTCTCATTCGCCAGGTTGAGTAAGCTAAAAGTAATTTCAGGAGGAAGACACAGGAGTATGAGCAGTGGCAGGTCCTCTGGGAAAAACTTCCTCGTGCTGCAGATGGGTCGCGGCGTTCGGCCGTATTTTATGGGAACATTTTGAAGAAGCGTGGCCTGAAAACTTTAGAAGCTAAGGCCAAAGGTCTTTTTGAGGAGTTGAATCTTTGGTTGAAGACCATGTTGGATTGAGCTCTTGAGTTGTAACAAACTCCTTTTCTCTTTTTTTTGGTACCTCCATGTATAGACATTTTTGGTACTATATATATATTTTTTGTATTCCCTCCTTTTCACTTAAATCAATTTTGGATGAAAACAAGCAAAAGCTGATGGGAATGTTTGTTTGAGAATTTGATCAAAAGGTTGTCATTTTGTGAAAATCTTTTGTCAAAGGTTTGTTTTGGGTATGAAAGCCAATTTTTGTGGCGAAAGCCTGGTTTTTGATGGTTTGAAAACCAAATTTTAGGATGGCATGGAAGCCGAATTTTGTTTTGTGGCATGAAAGCTGAAGTTTAAGATGGCGTGAAAGCCGAAATTTTGAAATGGCATGAAAGCCAAGTTTTTTTTTTTTTTGAAATGGCATGAAAACCAAGATTTGTTTGTTTGTGGCATGGAAGCCAAAATTTGTTTGCGGCATGGAAGCCAAAATTTATTTGTGGCATGGGAGCCGAAGTTTTTGTTTGTGGCATGGAAGCCAAATTATTTTTGAATTGGCATGAGAGCCGAAATTTTAAGATGGCATGAAAACCGATTTATTTATTTATTTTTTGAGTTGGCATTAGAGCTGAAATTTGGAGATGGCATGAGAGCGAAAATTTGTTTGTTGTTTTTGGCATGAGAAACAGATTTTTTGAAAACCAAGTTTTATTTTGTTGGCATGAAACCCGATTTTGGCGTTGATAGCCGGATTTTGGCATTTATAGCCGGATTTTGGATTCTATAGTCAGTTTTGGTGTTGATAGCCGATTTTAGTGTTTATAGCCGGGTTTTGGTGTTTATAGCCGGGTTTTTGGTTTTTGGCTTTGATAGCCAATTTTGGCGTTTATAGCCGGGTTTTGGTTTTCAAAATGCAGGTATCGACTAAATGTCGCCTCCCCGCTGAATGGTTTTGCAAGTATCGATGGAATGTTGCTTCTTTGCTCATTCGGTTTTGCGAGTATCGATGGAATGTCGCTTCGTCGCGGACTGGGTTTGCGAGTATTGATAGAATGTCGCTTCCTCGTGGATTGGGGTGCAAGTATCGACTAAGTGTCGCTTCCCTGCTTTTCAAAAATTTTGGTTTTATGGGTACTGACTTGGTGCCATTTCCCCACGATTTTTTTTTGAAATTTGAGGTTTTCTCGAACCATTTGAAATTTGGGTTATGGATATCAACTGGAATGTTGCGTCTCCATGATTTTTGAAATTTAAGGTTTTGCAAGTATCGAATGGGGTTCGCTTCCTTGCGATTTTGGGTTTTGGAAGTATCGAATGGGTTTCGTATCCTCCTGATTTTTGGGCTTTGGAAGTATCGAATGGGGTTCGCATCCTCCCGATTTTTTTTTGGTTTTTTGCGAGTATTGACTGAGAGTCGCTTCCCCGCGGTTTCTAAAACCATTTTTTTTAAAGACACGTGGGTCGTAAATTTTGACTTAAAACCATTTTTTGGTTGTAAAAGCCGAGGAGGACTAGGGTGGAAATTCCTGAGTCTTGATTTTGTTTCAAACCATGAATTTTGGGATCAAGGATCGAAAATTTTGGTGAAGTCCGGGAAGAGGCTCCTAAACTTGGGTTTTTTTTTTTTTTTTTTTTTTGATTTTTTTAACGATGAAAATAAGCATTGTTTTGAAAGTTTTTTTTTTAGAAATTTCAACATAAAGATGAAAATTTCAAAAGGGGTGGGTTTGACGAGCAAGTACCTGGAAATAGGCTTTGGCCATGTAGATATTGCTCTAACCCATTTGAGGAAGTCTTCAAGGGTAGTACCGCTTCAAGAACTTGCCGTTGATGGGCAGCATACATCTGTCTCCTTCCATGTTTAGAAGAGTGTATGCGCCGTTGGAGAAGACTTTATCGATGACGAAGGGTCCCTCCCATTTTGGTTCAAATTTGCCTTTAGAATTATGGGCAAAGACTATGGGTCTTTTTACTGTAAGAACCAAGTCGCCCCTTTTTGTAAGCGCGTTACCTGACTTTCTTGTTAAAAGATCCTGCCATGCGTGCTTGGTACAGCTCAATGCTTTGTAGAGCTTCGAGCCGTCTTTCATCGAGATTATCCAGCTCTTGGAGTCTCAATTCGACATTGCTTTCTTGCGTCATGTCATTTTGCAGAGATACCCTTAAGGAAGGAATTTGTACTTCCAAAGGTACAACAGCTTCGCATCCATAGACCAAGGAGAATGGTGTGCTATGGGTTGGTCCTCGAACGGTGGTTCGATAGGCCCACAAAGCTTCTGGTAGTTTGTCGCCCCAGTCTCTTTTGTGACTAGAGACCATTTTCTTGAGAATTTTGCAGAGTGTCTTGTTGAAGGCTTCTGCTAGTCCGTTCGCTGCTAGATTATATGGAGTCGAAGGACAACTTTGGATTTTGTACTTGTCGCAGAACTTGTAGAATCTGTGATCCCGGAATTGTGGTTCGTTATCATGAACGAATCTTTAGGTATGCCGAAGCGACAAATAATGTTGGTGTGCAAGAACTGAAGGACTGATGATGTCTTCATTTCACTGAGCGCAAATGCTTCTGACCACTTGGAGAAATAATCCGTAGCGGCGAAGATGAAGCGATGACCTTTGCTTGATGGGGGAGAGATAGGACCTATGATGTCCATACCCCAGGCTTAAAAGGCCATGAGATTGTTGTTGGATGTAGCCATTCTGGAGGCATGTGGACATAATTTCCATGAATCTGGCATTGTTGGCAGCGCTTAGCAAATCGCATCGCGTCAGCTATCATGGTAGGCCAATAATAACCTAGCATTTTTATCTGATCGTAGAGCTTAGGACCAGCCTGATGGGCTCCACAGAGACCAGCATGCACTTCTTTTGAGAGTTTCCTCAGCTTCTTGTTGTGACAAGTAGCGTAGAAGTACTCCGTTGAAGGATTTTCTGTAAAATGCTTTTGAAGGAATATCCAAATGAAAGTTTGGGGCTCGTCTTTGAATGCTAATGAAAGTTTGGGGCTCGTCTTTGAATGCTTACCCGCTCTTTTGGCTCTTCAAGTAGGATTCCAAACATGATGTAATCAATGAACGGATCTCTCCAGTCGCTGATCGGAGGTTTGAGGATAGACATCCGCCTTCCAACCACTTGGTGGCATTCAGCAACTGCTTGGTGTGTGTTAAGAGGAGGGAGAATCCTTTCTTTGACACACTGTGATTTGCATGTTTTCCCCTTCTTGGATTGTCATGGATGCGGCGAGTCCAGCCAGGGCATCTGCACAGATGTTTTCACCTCTGAGGATGTGGGTGATGTGACAGACGTTAAACTTTTGTCGAAGTGACTGCGCCTTGTTGTAGTAAGGTAGCAGATTAGGCTTCCCGACTTCAAATTTCTGATTCATCTGGTTGACGATCAGTTGAGAATCCCCAAAAGCTTCAAGCGTAGTGATGCCGGATTCAAGGGCGAGTTCCAATCCTATAATCAGGGCTTGGTACTCAGCTGCATTGTTTGAACATCGTTTCAGTAGCGAGAAAGCTTGTGGAATCATGTATTTGTTGGGGCTGACAAAGAGGATGCCAATTCCCGATATCTGCTTTCCTTTTTCATTTGTCCTGGTTTTCGCCGTCAAAGTACATGTCTCAGGAGGCATTTGATAAGGAAGTTTCCACATTGTAGACAAACTCGTTTGGGAGATCATCCCTGAGTGGAGAATCTTTAGGCAATGGGTACTCTGCGAGGAAGTTTGCTAGAGCTTGGCCTTTGATTGCTTTTTGTGGTACATACCTAATATCAAACTGCGATAGAAGGATGGGCCATTTTGCCAGTCGGGCATTGAGAGAACCTGCTTTTGTGACAAGGACCTTTAAAAGGTTGATTTTCGAAATCAGGTAGACTGTGTTGGACAGTAAGTAGTGACGCAGCTTTTGTACGGTAAATATCACTACAAGGCATTCTTTTTTGACTGGAGAGTAGCGATGCTCTGCACCTACCAACATGCGGCTAAGTTAATATAGAGCAGCTTCTAGAGAAGGGTCTTCTTTTGGAAGATCACTCTCAGGATCAAGGGGTTTATCCTTGTCATTTGCTGAAGACGTCTCTGTAGTAGCATTGTCGTCTTCAGTGATCGTGTTGCATGGAGTATTTTCCGGGAACAAGTCTTGAACAGCGTCCAGCAACTTTTCTTCTTTGTCGAGTAATTTATCGGTCCAGACATCGTCTATGAGATCGGGTATCTGGGACCAATCGACTGGATTTTCATTGAAGATGACTTCACTGGCAGGAGCTTCTTTTGGATGATCAATCGGAAGAGGCTTTAGCTCAGATGTCACAGCTTCAGGAGACGAAGGTTGAGAAGATGATATCTCAATGGAAGTCACCTGAGAAGATGTAGCTCCGGAAGATACACTACCGATTGGAGAGTACGTGTCTTCGGAAGCTTCAGAGGCACTATCATCTTGAGCTATCGCATTGCAGGTCATTCCGACAGGAGATGCCCCTAGTGTAGACTGTTGGGTATCGAATTCATCCTCGGATGTAAGAGGATCATCGATCCAGCTGTCTTCTCCATTTTCAGGAGTTGAGGGAGAAAGTTCCCGTTGATTTTCAGGGATTTCTGGTTCTAGATCATGACGAAGATTGTTGACGCGATCCTGCTCCTGCTCTATAGCAAGATGTTGCAGGATTCTTGCCTATTCTTCAAGATCAGGCATAGGAGCCAAATCTTCTTCGTCATATGCTCGTTGTGGTTTGCCCATGTTGGGTTCCACTGGAGCATTGGCCGATGCCGGATTAACAACATTTTCTTGAGCAGCGTACTGGTCTTCTTCATCATCAGACCAAGATCCCTGTGGCTGTAATGGGTTATACCAGATTACTGGCATAAGATGAGACTCAGGAATCCATTCCTCATCAGAGAGGTATTCTCCTGTTTCAAGGGATTCTTCCCACTTATCGATATCACTGGCAGTATCACTGGATTCGTATCCATCCATGGAGATTCCAACTACCGAGTTGCAAGAGTATGATGCCCCCTGCGCAGTTTCATTTTTGTATTGAGGTGGCATGAAATCATCAAGGGTGAATTTTCTTACCGCCTTTGAAGCTTTGGGAAGGGATTCTTCCGTTGCCCCTAATGAAGCAGTGGAAGAGGTTTCTGCCTTTTTCAGGGACTTTTTGTTTTGATTGGGACTTCTGCTGCTGTTTGAGCTTGTGGAGTTGTCTCTTAGCTTGCCTTCGCTGCTGAGCGGTCGGCTTTGTTTTGACGATCTCCCAATTTTCATCTTCTAAGAGATCGGGATGCATCCATATAGGTTGCCCATCTGGTGTTGGATAGGGAACCAACTCGTGGGACGCTTGAGCCATTTTTATCACCTTAAATGAAGTAGTGATCTTCTCCTTTGGTGAATTTGAAGTTTGCCCACATGACACCATGTTGACAGAGGCGGAGCCGTAGTTTTTGTCAAAGGTGATGACTCCGTTTTTCCACATCTCATTGATCTTCTATTTCACAACGAAGCATTGATTGAGAGCATGCGAGATAATCTGGTGATATGGACATTACCGAGGATCGTTGGTTTTACCAACATCTCCTGGTCTTTTGGGCTCAGGCAAGGTGAGTTTGCCATTTGCTAGGAGAGCCTCAAAGATTTCTTCAACATCTTCATCGAACGGATATTTCTTTTCTACACGTTCTTTGAAGGCATCAGAGAGTTCGGGTCTTTTACCCGTAGCTTTGTTTTCAGCTTTCTTTGGCTGCTGAGAAGCTGACTTGGTTTGCACATTGAGAACCTCCTTTTTCTTTGGTTTTGAGGTTGTAATGGCAGTCGGCTCTTTCTTTGATGATTTCTGACTGTTGAGGTCTTTGATCACCATTTCAGCTTCCATGGAAGCTTTGAGGAGTTCTCCCAAATTCTTTGATTTGTTGTCGATGATCATGGAGTGGATTCTTGCTCTCATGTTGTTACGACAGATGTTGACTAGCGACGCCTGTGGCAGTACATATGAGCATTTGTACGCGATTGCCTTCCACTTATGAATGAAGTCGTATGTTGACTCATTCTTTTCCTGTTTTAGGCTGTAGAGCTGAGCCATAGTAACAGGATGGTCATCGCCTTGGAAGTGAGTCAGGAAACGTGTCTCTAGCATAGCCCAATTTTGGATGGAGTTCTCCGGCAAAGTGGAGTACCAATCAAAGGCTGTACCTTTTAGGGTACTTGCAAAGAGGCGAATCTTGAGGGCGTCTTAATCCGCGATAGTTCCCGTCAGGATCTTGAAGCGGCTGACATGCTGTCTGGCTGAACCTTTCCCCGTATATGTTTGGAGAGTAGGTTGTTTGAATTTTGCAGGGAACGGAACCGAGTCCATTCATAGAGGATAGGGTGGCTTGATCCCATGTTCCTTCAATGTTCCTCTTCTTTTGCTTTTGCGAGGATATCGTCAACGTCTTTTTTGGTAAGGGCGCGTGACTCATTGTTTTCTGCATTGCCCTCGTCATCTTGATGATTAGGAGGGGTTTCATTATTAGGTGGACGTTGTAAAGTGAGAAGGAGGTTTTCCATCAGAACCTCAATTCTCTGTTGTCCTTGCTCCAGCTGTTGGATGCGTACGGTTACGTCATCCTGTGGATTATGTGGTGGAGGTTGCTCGGAACTTGTAGCCAAGACGTTCATCCCTCGAGATTCGAACGAAGAAATCGTCCTGGTGACTGAGCTGGGGCTAATTCTTTTAGATGAAGAGTCCGAGGAGTGATTACTCCGGTGTCCTTGGCTTGAAGGAGTGGAGGATTTTTCCTGATGTGTTCGTGTCCGGGAGACACTGCGAGTCACCGGATGTTTGACACGAATTTTGGTTGCTGACTTCTGGTGTTTTTTGGTTTTGCCAACATATGGATAACAACGATTTGGTCGGGTCTTTCTTTTTCGACCCATTTATTAGAGACATGGAAAGTAGAATGCTGGGTTCTTTGCTTCTCAAGTCTCTTCTGTCAATATGCCGCGCGGCGACGCATACGACGAACAATTTGAGCTTCAGTCAGCTCTGGCTGGGCTCTGGCAATGAAGGATGTAGTCCCCCGTGCGCAGCAGCCGAGCTTGTCTTCTTTGAAGCTGGGCATGGACAGGATCTGGACGCTGTCCTTAGCTTGTCGCAGTGAGGCTTTAAATTTTGCGAGCTCAGCCCCTGTTGAGATGAAGGGTCGACTTGCAGGAGTGCAAGCTTCAGCGGGTTTTTGCGGAGGCCTAACGATGCAGGATTTGATTTTGGGCTTATAAGAGCAAGCCGGCTCATGCTGATTCTATTTGTTCTTTGGGCGAAGGGTAGGTTTCTCCTCTTTCATGTAAGAGAGAGGGTAGAACCGGTTTTCCTTGAGAGGGGCCAAGTATGCTGGCTTTGTAGATGTTCGGGACCTTCGTTGCTTCGGTGAAGATCTCGGGGACCAGGTTTTGGGACAAACCTGATTTCTTGTGGGTTGAGGCTTCGTGGGAGCGCCACGGGCTTCAGGCTTCTTTGTGTTTGCCCTTGGTGCCATGTTAGTGAGACGTTGCGAGGCAGTTTTTTGCTTCTTGGCAGATACAGTTTCTTCTGCGGGAAGTGGGAATGGTCCCAGCAACCCGAAGACGATGGTCCAGGGAATTGAGGTTGACCCGGTGTTTTGAGAGTTGTCGGGGGAGATGACGCTTCGGCAACTGGTAGGGCGCTTATGAGTGCACTTGTTTTGCTTGTCTTGAAGCATAAGTTGGTACTTGTTCTCATCAAAAGTGATGGTCAATGAAGCTGCCATTGTTAGTTTTGGAAAACTTTTGAAACATGACCACATCCATTAGTAATCAGAAGAATATGGTGATCAAAAATGGAGAACAACTATGGTTTTGTCTTTTCAAATCGCTCAAGGGGACATGGCCCGGCTCGAGCAAGATGAAGAAGCAAAAAGCCATAGAGGATACAATTGTTCTAAAATACAAGTATGGTAGGCTCAGGGTGAGCGTACCAGTAACTGCTAGAAGCAATTGTAGACCTTAATTCAAATTAATGAGAAGCAACGCTCACTCGAGGTAAAATGATATAAGGTTGGAGATACAAATGTGTCGGTCGCGAATACAGTAGACCCGAAAGGGCGTATTAGCACCGCTAGGCACAAATGTTGCAAATCGTATCCTTGGAAAGGACACGAGATGAGATTTCTTTTGAAAGGACAAATTTGGATTAATAAAGGAGAGCAAATGATATTCCAATCCGAACAAGGGCTCAAACATTTCTACGAGCGCTAAATCTGAAAAGGAAGGAACCAGAATTTCTCGAATGTAAGCCCAAAAGTGACGAAAGTTTTTTTTTTTTTGAAAGGTCAAGATTGAATTCATCAAAGAAAGCAAATGGTGTTCCAATCTGAACCACAGCTCAACATTTCTGCGAGCGTTAAGTCCGAAAGGGAAAGAGCCAAGTTTTCTCAATTCTGAACTCAAAAGTGACGTAAGCTTTTTTTTTTTTGAAGGTTTAAGATTGAATTCATCAAAGAGAGCAAATAGTGTTCCAATCCGAACTACAACTCAACATTTCTGCGAGTGTTAAATCCAAAAGGGAAAGAGGCAAGATTTCTCAATTTGTACTCAAAAGTGACGTAAGTTTTTTTTTTTTTTGAAAGGTGCACATAGGTTTTCAATTCGATCTCATGAAACCTTAGTAGATAGATCAGCCCCAGGTAAGGGTATGATTACTTAATGAACCCGTTTGAAGGACCCTTGCCTCGAACAGTCTAGCTGTCTCCACACTCTGGACAAGGCTTTTCTTAAATCCACTTTGGTCAAAGAACGCAATTGGTGCAACCTTAGTGTTTTTTTTTTTTTTGAAAACTTTATTTTTTGAAAGGTTTCCAATGAACTCATCAAAGAGAACAAGTGGTGTTCCAATCCGGACAACAACTCAACATTTTTGCGAGCGTTAAATTCGAAAGGGAATAACCAAAGTTTCTCAAATTTGAGTCCAAAAGAAAGAACTAATAATTTTTTTTTGAAATTATATAATTTTTTTGAAAATCCCAATTGGACTCATCAAAGAGAAAGGATGGCCCAATCCCCGATACGAACAATAGCTGCAAACATTTCTGTGAGCTATCAAGTTCAAAGAGGAGAGGATCAAAGTTTCTTAACATTGAATTCGAGAAAAAGAGATCATTTTTTTTGAAAGAATTTGAAATGAAGTTTTTTTTTTTTTGAAAACCCCCTATCGGACTCATCAAAGAGAAAAGATGGTCCAATCTCCGATACGAACAATAGTTGCAAACATTTCTGTGAAATATCAAATTCGAAGAAGAGAGGATCAAAATTTCTCAAAATTGAATCCAAGAAAAGAAATCAGATTTTTTTTGAAATGAGAAAGAATGACTAAAATCCCATCTCATGTTTTTTTTAGATGCAAGATGTAACATAGGCTACCAACTAGAAAGGAGCCAAGGGATCGAAGCATCACGTTCTCAAGTGAACGTGTCCCACCGGGTATGCCAACTTGATGGAACCTCGATTTCCGTCCTCTCCTTCCGCCCTGGGGGCTGTCTGGGTCTCGACGGAGGAGGAAAACGCGGGTATCAACATTTTTGTACGGGTATGCTAGATTTACTATTCTACTTGGAATTTGGAATGGTGATGATCCGGAGATTCACCTTCACAAGTAGAAAGGAAATCAATCATTCTTTCTAACTTTTCAAATTGCATAAATATTTAAGAAAAGAGACAATTTTGTTTTTGAGAATGCCGTAGGAGGCGTTTTTTTGTTTGTTTGCCATGAAAGGCGATTTACAAATCTCATCAAAATGAAAGACAAGAATTGTGATTTTTGTTTGTCTCTTTAAAAAATAAAAATTACAATAGAAAAGAAAGAAAATGGATCTAACTTCTCAGGAGATTGCGGGGACACGTTCAGATCGATGGTCGCAAGTCATGTATGGACTTCGCCATCGTCCTTCAAATGAGAACTCTTGATGCTTCAATTCTTCGGCTTGGCTCCAACCTCAGTATTTTAGAGGATAAGGACCAAGGGGAGGTCCTATATCCAATAAAAAACCAAGTAAACGGGTTGAAAAGCCGCATTTAGGCCATGTTGTAGGAGAAGGGGACCTTGGGGGGGTGGCCCCCCAAGGGACTTTGATCACCTTGTGGTGTCTCTTGTAACAGAGCAGCAGGACTTCGTCTCTGTCTTGAATTTTCTGGGATTGGGATCACATACATTCTTCTTGGAATGGACCTCCTTTTATAGGCTCTTGGTAGCCATGAGGTGGTTTATTGGCATTGATGGCCATGATGAGAGAATTGATGGGGAGTTACAAGTTTTTATTCTTTGATCTTGTGACTCCTTTTTCATGGCTTGTGATTGGCCGATGGAGGATAATGGGCATTTAATCGCCTTTAATCTCCATGATGAGGGGAGTTTCATGGTTTTAATGCCATGATTGCTTGGATTTGTAACTCCCATATGCTTGAATTTGATTGGGCCGTGCAAAATAATGAGTTAATGACCGCGTTAAGTAGTCATAAACGGGTCAATTAACAGCATTAAGTGGTCGCCGGAGCATGTGAAGAGTCGCGGGCCGCGCCGCGTCTTTTGGAATTCTTCTTGTGATCATCGCAGGTGGGTTCGCATGTCATTTGATGTCGGATTGCAATGCAATTTCAGACATTGATTGATGTTGGTGGGCCGGTGATATCTGTCTTGTCGATTTCTCGATCGGTTGGACAGAAAGTGTACTTTTTTAGTCAACCGATTGGTGATCTTGGAGCGATCAGTGATGACTTCATGCTCTTAACGGCGGATCCGAGATGTCAGCAAAGATCAGTTGTTTTTAAGCATCAAAGATTGGATTTTCAGAAAATCACAGAGACAGGAACACTCGAAACACGAAAACGATCGGAAATTGGGCCGTCCGGTGGAAATCCGACGACCCGGATTTCCAGGGTCGCCGGCGACCATGGGGTTTTGACCTCATTGGTCGCCGAGTGTCGGCCGTTTTTCCTTCTTTTTCGTTCCTTTTTTCTTCTGTATTTTTTCTTGACATTTTTCCTCAATTATTTGCTTGATTTTCTTGGAGAAAACTTGACGAGAACTTGCGTAAAGCCGGAGCACAAAGTTTCCCATTTTTTGGGAAAGCCGAAGACGTTGTAGCTGATTTTCCATCAATAGTCGAAACTAGGTCAAACGATGTCAGAATGACCTGGAAATTGATGTGAAGCTTCTTGAGTAGTGGATAGGACCAACCATGGGCTTTTATTTGAGTTTTGAAGCCGTTTGGGGTCCCGTCGATGCTTGACTTGATTTTGCTACGGGGAAGATGCCGAGCTTTGATATGCGGTCAACCGATGTCCGATTGACCTGAAATTTGACAGGGAGCCTATTGGAGTCATGTAGAGGTGATCCATTTGCTCCAATTTGGATGTCATAGTCCTGGGGTACTCCGCCGCCGGTAGGCTTGATTTTCTTTCGGAGCGTCGAAACCTGGTCAAACGTTGTCGGAATGACCTGAAATTCGACGTGCAACCTATTGTAAGCATGTCGAAGCCACTCATGTGTTTTTATTTGGTGAGTGATGGTCTCGATGGTTCTCGCCTCCGAGAGGCTTGATTTTGCTGCTCGAGCGTTGATGGAGGGTCAAACGTTGTCAGTTTGACTTGAAATTTGACGAGTAGCCTTTTGGAGGTATTTTGGAACCATCCTTAGGCTCTTATCGAAGTTTCGATGTCTTCGATGATGTCCCCGTCGGGAGCGCCTGTTTAGTTGTCGGAGGAGTGAAGTTAGGCCAAACAATGTCAGAATGGCCCGAAACTTCATGTGTACTCCTCTTTTAACTGCCTTGAAGGATCTTGCAATTTTTGTTTGATTCTGACAAGATCTGATGCTTGAAGTAGCTTTGCCCGTTTGTAGCAGGATTCAGCTTCATGTGGCTTCTTGATGTGGAGGAGGCAGAGTGACTTTTTTGGTGTCAACACTTTCGTCAAGATGAAGCTGAAAGGTCCTGCTAGAATTTGGTGAAAAAATATTGATGATCATAATGAAAATATGGGCTGCCCCCATATCACTCGTTGGTAAGTTATGAAAAAAAGATTGGAGAACAAATACCGATCATTTGACTATCCTGACTCATTCTAAAGATAGCCTATTAATCTTCAACAAGAATCCATGACCATAGATTAATATACTCATAAATTCCATGAGCTTTTGTATCCAATACAAAACTAATGAATCGGATCGCTAATGATCACTCGTTATTGAGAAAGATTATGCCTAGATATAAAGCATGAGATCGTAATACTTGACTTTGCCAACATTGATGAAATCTCTCGCAAGGCGAGACAAGTTGAGCAAGAATTGCATTGGCAGACTGGATGATGCTTTGGTACTCAAGCTAGGAAGTCTTTCTATAAAAAGGGTCCAGATTCTGATTTCAACCAGACCCCACAATAAGGGTTTTGCCGATCTCTAAGCCAATCACAGAGCCAAATTCAAAGGAAGCAACAAGTTATGCCACATGATCAATAGATTCGTCAGCAAATCAAAGATGACAAGCAAACTAAAATAACGTAAAGGACATGGGAGAACAAATTGACGGGATATTGTATGTCATTCTTGCAAGCAACGAGACCATAATGCCAAAAAAATATCCACACAATAATCTGTATTGTGAACGTTATTCATATAAAGATGAACACTATGATGAGCACATACAGATGGAGCAACCTGACATTGAACCACCACCTGACATAGAGATGGAGCAACCTAAAGTAATGCATGCTTATGTTTATTTGCATTAATTTATGCTTCACATTCATCAATAAGGTGTAAAAATAGTGTGAAAATGAGGCCATTTTCATATGAAAGAACTTTACTCCTAAAAAGTTGTGAAACAATGACAACTTTTTGGTTAAGAAGGTGCATCAAATCCCCTTTTTCGGGACTCTTGTGGACCTTTTTTTATTCTTGTGGCCCCAGATTTTCAACCCAAATCATTTAAACTTTTTATTGACTAATTAAACTGCAAAATGCTTATTTCATGTCTTAAACATTCATAAAATCAATGATCCTAACATTCAATGTTAACTCATGAAAAAATGGTGCTTCCAAACAAACATGGTGTTGTGTTTTACATGTGTAAGTTTTATTTGTCTAAAACTTAAGAGAATTTTATACATGTAAATCTCATTTATATATCCAATGCAAAAGGAGGCAAACTAGTATATGTATATATTCTGAGGGCAGGCCCATGTTTTAAAAGTGCATGTACTCAGACTTAAAACTTAGACTTAGACCTGGACCCATACTCTATTGGCTCCAATTCAGTAGACTCAAAATCAATACCATTTAGTGAGTCCAAAATAAGAACCCAAACCTATTTATATAAATGAAGCCAAGTTCAATTGCAGAAATCAACAATTAAAAAAATTTAATTTTGATCGTCTCAATTTATTTTGACCCCATAAATGATTTCCACAATCCTTCGTCCAAACTGACTCTTCACTACCATAACTGAAGCCCTTATTTCTCTTCATCACAATAACTCCTCGTGCCTATATGTTACTGCAAGCGTCTCCGCCATTAAACTTGGTTCGAACTCCCTTTTAACTACTCCCGTATTTCTTTGTTTCCTCTTACACTTTTGTCACTACTGCTGTTTGCATCAGATTTTTTCTACAAATACGATGCAAGTCTAATTCGTTACTGCAACAATTGGATTTGTAGGATTTTGATTCAACCAACCAGGCATTCTCCAAAACGCATGTCTTCTTTCTTCTATCGGAGTTTCTTATAAAATTCATAGTCAATTACATAAATATGATAGTTTTTTCTTTTATAGAATTTCATGTCGTTTTATATTCTATAAATTAGGTGTTTATTTGGATTCCTTCATGTAGAATTATTTCTTAATATTATCAGATAAGCATGTTCAAAACCTTAATCACATAACTGCTCCCACAAATCCACCACGTAAAGGGTCGTTAGTCAAATTCAAAAATTCAATTTGATCAGAAGAACAACAGCTGTCTTCGTGCTGTGTACCTATTTATGCACATATCTTGCAGTGACATTAGGTTCGATTCCATGTATCCATGCCAGATTCATTGCAAAAAAATCATTCTAAGTTTGTCCTTTTGTCAGTCCTTTGTTTAATAAAATGTTTAATTCTATTATGAACTAAGAATGTTGTTCTGAGAATGTATATCTACATGTTTTGTTTTGTTGTAGGGAGCAAGGTGATTTGTTGTATTCATATTTTTCGGTAAAGGTCTTTTATCTTCTAACGGAAAGGCTGCCATATGAGTCATTACGTATTTCTTTTAAATCAACCAGTAATTGGGTGCGAACTCTTTGCCAATTCATGTAACGCCCCAAAATCCCGACGCCTCGAATCTCGAGGCACTACGAGAAAGTTACCCGAGAGAAATGGAAAATCCAATAATATAATCAAGTGTGAATTTCATATAAGTAAATGGACAAAGCCCTAAAATTTTTATTCCACTTTAAGGGATTACAAGGTACCTTCTGTAATTAAACTAACTATTCAATCCTAGGCCGACACAGCCAGCTACAAGAAAAGGAAAGAATAGAGATCTAAGTGATAGACGCCACTCGATCCACCAACTGCATCATTCTCTGATCCCTGCGGCAAAGGATCAACCGCCACGCAAACCACCAATCAAAGAAAGCGGAAGAGAAGATACCTGAAAACACCAAGGATTGGGTCAGGCTCGATGAGCCAGACAAATAGGCATGTTTAGATGGTAATATATTATATTAATAGATAGGGAAGAAGTCCATACTTGATCCTAGCTGTACCTGCGTGATTAGTATCTCAATAATAATATAGAATATTAGAGTACAACTGAAACGGTGTAGAGTGTAGTACATGAACGATAATCGAGATATTTATATAACAGATGTTTGATACAACATATCCGGTAGATAAGAGAAGCCATCATCATCAAGACATCATATAAACCATACAAGCACATCAGATTCACTAGCAGCACAGATAACCTGAGGAAGTAACCTTACGATATCCATAACCATCGTATCCAGATCCAATTGTAACAATGTCGACAGTTAAAGACAATAAACAATGACATCCATAATACATAATAATTAAACATCCAATATGAAAGAACTTGCGATTCAGATCTGATACATCCCATGCAAGGGACGTCCATGGCTTAATGAAACATGACAGATTTTTTTACAAATCTGATTTCAGCAATGTGCAGCAGAAATACAGCCATGAAAATCGCATGTAAAACTCCACCGAATCATGATCAACATGTGTATAATTAAAGGAGATTGTAGAAGACTAATACCTTGATGATATTGAAGCTTCAAATCTCTGGAAAAATGGATGCAAAGGGCTGAACTCAGACTAGCAATTCTGCAACAGGTTGCTGGAATTTTCTACAGTAGTGTTGCCTTTGATCTCTTTCTCTATTTCACTTCCAAATCTGATTGGCTGAGATTGTGGGATCTTAATCTAGTTTTGTAGAAGGGTTTTCTGAATAATATGTGATGGAAATCTCCTCAAGAAAGAAGAGAGAAGGGGCTGGACGTGTGGGGCTTTTTCCTTGTTAAATCTACGCCCAAAGGAGTACTTCCTCCTTTTATGTAAATCACAAAGAATCCTTTTCCAATAAGTTTCTCCTATTAATTCTCTTAGAAGTCCTAAAAGGAAACCTCAATCCTAAGATTAATTTCCTCTTAGATACATTCCTAATTAGAAAAGGAAACTAAATTATAGGAATACTTATCCAAGGAGGAGTCTAACCTTCCAAGTAGAGAGACCTACTCAAAGTTGGAGACCCCACACTTAGAAATTCCTATGTTGGACGTCCCACACCTTTGTAACCACACCATGGCCCACATTTTAATAATTTGTCTAGAATTAAATTCATGCATGCCATCAAAGGCCTATTTGAATTTAAACTCAAAATTATTTTTCCATAAAAATAATTCAACCACATTTCAACTAAACAAATTAGTAAACCATGCCGATATAGGAAAGTGACTAGAGAAGGGACCAAAAGACATATTTGCCCTTGGCTCCCAAAATGACCAAAATGTCCTTGCTAAACTCATAGCAACATTAAGCCCATTTTAACCTTAACTCATTTCACTAGAGAATTAAGGTTGCACTCCAGGGACAAATATTTAATAATAAGCTCGTCAGGAAATGACTGTTGTCTTTGACCTACTAAGTGAAATGACCTAAGTGCCCCTCTATGTAACATCCATAATCAAGTCAGGTTATCTGATGTACTATCAACCTTCTCGATTACATCTTAACCTTAGAACTTCATATCCTAGACTTGATCATCATGCAGATATCATTCTCTTGGTCCAGGGAGCGACCCACAAGTTTAATATCCATATGGAACATCCATATACTAAGATCTTAGATTTTGATGATCAATCGGATAATTCTAAGAGGACGATCAATCCATCACTATATGGCATAGATTCTATATTACATTTGCACGTCCTAATTGATCAAGCCCAAGTACCTAAAACACAGAGCTGTTGACCGATGTGAAGGATCTCACCCATAGTGAATTAAAGCACAAGAACTTGACTTCGTCAGTTCATCCACAAATGTTCAAGATTAAGAGCACTGGTCACTCAGTAGCACGAGGTGACTTGATCTCTCTCAGTGATAGTACTATTTTATAGATCACACCTACAATGGTCCTGTTCAATGCATGACATATGCACTAATGAGATAGATCCGGAAAAGACCTCCCATGACTTAGGTAAGTCACCCTGAATTCAGGAGAGTATCTCACTATAACTTATACCAAGATGAAGTTGTTAAGGATTTTGTATCTTGCAATTTGATGGATACACTATTCATTTTATTCATCTTTTGAATTCACACACATGCATTGTTTTAGAAAAACTTGAAATCTTGATTTATACATGCATTGTTCTAAATCTTGTAAACCTTATGATTTATGCATGTTTTGGTTTTAAGCATGGATGCATTTAAATTTGAAAAAGAATTTTGATAAATCAAGCTAGCCATTGATTTTAAAGTTTCAAATCATATTTGGCTTTTTATGATTCATGATTTTAAAGCACTCGGATTGGTTTAAATCATGTTTCCATGCTTGGTTTAATGGCCCAAAAATCCCCTCTTGAAAATACTTTGAAATATGCAAAAATTGGGATTTTTGTCTTAGGCTGTCGGTCAACCGACAAGCTAGGTGTCGGCTAACCGACAGGTGAGCCGAGGTCAACCGATGGATCTGTCGGTCCGAATTCCAGAGAGCTAAAATTTCAAATCTTCTCTGTCGGTCAGCATGTCGGTCAGGGATCGGTTAACCGACCTTGCTTCTGAAACTGACCGAAGCTCTCTCGGTTAGAAAACCAGAGAGGTGTTTTCTGACCTAGTTTACACTGTCGGTTAGGGTGTCGGTCAAGTCTCGGTTAACCGAACATGTCGGCTAACCGAAACATGCTTTATGGTCAGCAAATTTTTGAAAATATGACCGTTGGCTTGTGACCGTTGGGGTGTCGGTTAACCGACCCCTGGATGTCGGCTGACCGACAGGTAGCCGTTGAGCAACTTTTTCTATAAAAAGAAGCTCATTCCTTAGCCCCAAGTGATGATCTTTGGAGCCCTTCTTGAGGTATTTTAAGGGAAAAGAAAGGGGATCAAGCTAAGGAAGGCTAAGGGTCATTAAGGAAAGCTAAAGCTTGGATTAATGAAGTTAAACCACCAAGTAAGCTTTGCCTTTTTATAATCATTGTTTTATGCTTTGTTTAATCTTTGGTAAATGATTTTAGCATATAAACTATGATGTGTTGAATCCTCTACTCCTTTAATCTTTGATTTAAGTCATTGGATTCTTCACCTTGATTTCTAAACAAGTTTGTTTTAATACTTTGTAAAACATGTTTTGTCAAAACCTTTGATTTGTTTTATAAACATGTTTCATTAACTTGTTTGAATCATCCTTGTTGTTTTCATTCATTTGAACTTTAGTTAAATTAGTTTGTTTTTGAAAACAACATTGAATATGCATCACATGTTTAGACATAATTAATTTCATACAACTTGTGAGCTTTTGATTTCATATCTTCTACAAGTTTGTATTTGGTACATGTGATTTGCATATTACTTCAATCAAATCTTTTTATGTGTATTAAACTTTTAATTGCTTCAAGCATAAATTGATTAAGCTTTATTTTAAAACTTGATTGAAGTTTCCACACACTCACTTCATAAGCATACATTTTTGCATTCATAGTGTTTGTGTGAGTTTGCTTTACACTTTCTTATCCGCCTAATTTAGAGGCAATTATATTGAGCTTAAATTGTATCTCTTAGAGTGTTTTGAAGACACCTTCTTGAGAGAAAATCTTTCATTGGGTAAAGGTTATTGCTTAGCCTAAGAAAAGCATTGTGTGAAGGTTATTGCTTAGCCTAGAAAAGCATCTTGTATAGGTTGTTGTTAAGCCTTGAAAAACAACATTGTAAGGTTATTGCTTATCCTTGGAAAGCATATTGTAGTGGTTATTGCTTAGCCATTTAAAAAGCATAAATAGTGGAAATCCGGTGGGGTGTGAGAACACAAGCCGGTAGTGGATGTAGGCATTGAAGCCGAACCACTATAAATGATTGTGTTATGGTGAATGCTTATGTGGTGATTATTGTTGTTTAGCTTCCGCATTTTATTTGTTAATCATCACAAGTGACTAATTGTTTTAAAGAAGTTTAAAATTGGCATAATTGGTCATTAAGTTGTAGCTCACCCTATTCACCCCCCCTCTAGGGTTCGGATCCTGAACTTTCAGAAGTGCCCAACTCCATCTCTCAGTTATGAACAAATTTGTTGTTTCCGGTGTCAATGAATTAGACCTATCTGTGTGTAGCCGCTACACACATAATTTATTTACTAGAAACAATGGGCCTTATACAACCATACATATATACGTGTTTTAAAAAGAAAATAGTCATTCCATTAATAAACCAATAAATATCCAGTAACAGAAGATGAAAGTGAAGTTAGTGGGCTTTAGGGCATACACCAATCCCAACACAATATACATCCACAAGAGCACAAATGTACGTTCACAGTTGAAGTATAAGGGACGTGGGGGGTCAAAGCCAACCCATCATCATCGTCCCAACAACTGTCGATTGACATCAACCATGGGGGTCATAGCCACCCATTGCTACCGTCTCATTGAATATGAGCGTACAAGAGTCCATCAATATCCACAGCCATAGCCAAGTCCCAGTCATTGGTCTTACGTGTTAGATCTACCACCATTGGTCATACGTGCTAAATCTACCTCAACACTTATCCATAACCGCGGCTAAGTCCCAATCATTGGTATTACGTGCTAGATCAACATCAATATCCATCCACATGTACCTGGTCCGAATGCCGACGGTCCTAGTACCCGATCACCCATCGGTACATATTGTACTCAACCACATCTCAATATCAATGTCCATGCCGGCATCATATCTCTTGGCAGACCACTCGTACATCCACAATCCTACAGATCACTAGGTGGGGGTAATCCGAACCGGACAACCTTATTATCCTTAATATGAGATAATAGTAGTCAAGGGTACGAGGCACGAAGTTCTGGCATAGCTAATCCATCTTTGTCATTCTCAAAAGCTAATAATACATACCCTTATAAACTCCGCTTCTCTATACGTTTAATTAGTATTATCTCATTATACAGTCCGTCTATCAGTATCTACTGACAAGTTCCCAATATTACAAGTCAGGACTTCAAGTGCCATGTCCCGACATTTCATTCAATATAGACCGTGATCATGGATCAGAGCCTAAGTGCAATGCCATGATTTACAATACCTCTCGAGGCCTACATCCAAGGTTCAGACCTACCAGCCAGCCTTAGTGTCCGTTTCAACACTATAAGTACCACATATCACAAATTCATCGATGATCACTGCCCCTCTCTTCAGGTCCAGGCTCCACTTCACTAAGACAGTGATCACGGAGTCCTATATGCTTATTAAGTATCCTTGGTGCTCCTATAGGTATTTAGCATCATAAGACATCTATAACCATTGCATCGGGTTCCGTTTACAACCCAAGACCCTACTTAGGTGGCTACACGGGTCAAGGTTAAGCCCGGCCCTTGACTAGTGTCTCGCGTATCCCAAACAGTCCAAATGGAAGGTCAATGGGGCCCACACATGATCAGATCATAAAAGGAAACTTAATCTAGAAAATCACTGTTTATAGTGTACCGGGTCAACCTCACAAGTCCACGGGTTGACCTGCTACAATGTGGAAGGGAGCAGCTAACTGAGAGTCAGAAAACACAGTCTACAGTATCCCCGGTCGACTTGGAGGGTCCTCCGATTGACCAGGTGAACTGCAGGGATTTCCACAAACATCTGGTAGGCAGGGGGTACTGCAGTGTGGTCGATCGACCGGGCCTCTTGGCCGGTCGATTGGGTACACTATTTCTGTACCCTGAGTATGGTTTCCTACTCTCAGTTGAGGGGGAAGTCCCCTATGTGCCCGGTCGACATCCTGAGTGACCAGGTCAACCGGGTACACACGAAACCCTAATTTTCAACATTTTGCCCCTCTTTCATTTTCCATCAAACTACATCAAATGGATCTCAGATCTTCACCAAACACTTCCAAACATCAAACACACCTCCCACACCATGATCTCATCACAAATGGGCCATTGATCTTCCAAATGGGGGATTCCCATCCATCAATGGCCCATAACATATAAGAAAGGAGCTTAGAACAACAATCCATGCATAATACCATTCAATCAACCATCTAGATACAGAAATCATGCCAAACATCCATAAAAGACAGTAATTATCAATCTAAGCATGTTAATCAATTTAATTAGAAAATCTAAGCATGTCTACTTGCCTAATTAGGAAGGAAACTCCTCAATTAGCTTGGGCTCCACTCCAATAGCTCTAAGATCACCCCAATAGCTGAATGTACAATCTCTACACCCATTCTCAAAGTGAGAAATGCATAAGGAAGAGAAATCTAAGAAAAAAGACTATTTTACAAGGAAATTGAAAAGAGAGAAGGTGATTACCTTTACTTGGAGAGGGGAGAGAGATCTAGGAGATGAGGTTGGCCCTTTAGCTTGTAGATGGCTATATGTAGATAAGGATCTTGTTTCTAGTAATTGGAGGGCTAAGCTCTAGAGAGAGAAACCCTAATCTCTAACTTAGAGAGATGGGAGGGAAATTGTAGTGAAATGAGAGGGGGAGGTGGGAGGGGTTTCTTTTATCGAAATTGGTGGGGTTATAGTCTAGAATGCTCTCATTAGTAAATGAGAATTGTGAATAGGGATGGAGGGTATTTGGAGAAGGTTAAAATGGAATGACCAAAGGGTCCTTGGTTGCTAATAGAAATAAATGATAAGGATTAAGGTAGTTTATGTATTCACATATAATGACTAAAGTATCCTCAAATGAGTGGTTATGAATAAAGGAGCCTAAGGGCAATAAAGGTAGGCTATTTATAATGACAAAAGTGCCTATATTTACTTGGTAGAGAATAAAGGATGCCAAGGTCATTTAAGGCATCACGTTGTAATTTCTAAAGGTGGGCCCATATTATAATTCCTATAATGGTGGGATCACATTATAGAGGCTGGCTCTCCTAAGCTGCAGCTTAGCTTATATTAAGCTGGAATAATGCTGGTCCCACAAATCAAAGTCGATCATGCTATTTTTTGCATAATGATTATCTCCAAAATTAAGATAAATCCAATCAGAACTGGATTTTTTAGTTTCATCATATAAAAAACAGATATAATCAACTTTGATTTGTGGAACCAGCACTATTCCAGCTTAGGATAAGCTAAGCTGCAGCTCAGGAGAGCCCTGACTCCACATTATAAATCCTATGGATATGGGACCCTAGTCCTAATTTTTAAAGGTGGGCATCACGTTGTAATAAAGGTGAGTCTCATGTACCAAAACAGTGGCCCCACTTTAAAATTCTTATATGTGGGTCATATGGTCACAATCATGAAAAGTAGAGCCACATTGTAAATCCTATAAATGTGGCCCCATGTATGTTCTAATTTCTAATGATGGTTACGACATTGTAATTTTAAAAAATGGGTCCTGTGTCCACAAACAACAAAAAGATGGCCCCACATTATGATTCTTACAATGGTGGGCCTACATTATAAATCCTATGAATGTGCCCCCATATTCTAATTTCTAAAGGTGGGCACCACACTGTAATTTTTAAAGGTAGGTCATGTGTCCACAATCACAAGAAATGTGACTCCACTTTGTAATTCCTAAATCTAAATCACATGGTCACAATCATATAAGGTGGACCCACATTGTAAGTCTTATAAACGTAGGCCCCATATCCTAATTTATAAAGGTGTGTACCACATTGTAATTTCTAAAGATGGGTCCCATATTTACATCCACAAAAGGTATCCCCCTCATTATAATTCCTATAAAGGTGGGCCCGCATTACAAATCCTATGAATATGGGCCCTATGTTCTAAATTTTAAATGTGGGTATCACGTTGTAATTCTCACAGGTGAGGGTCAGTCCCATATAGGATAATAATAGAGTGTTGAAACAATAAAAGGTGGGTCCCACATTATCAATCATATGATTCTCTTGTTTCTGTGCTTTGGAACAAGACTTTTATAATGTTACCAAACAAGTTTTGCAGAATGTATTCTCAATAGAGTAATTTAATATATTGTTGCCAAATAGATTCTACAGATTATAATCTCGGAACAACCTGATATCAGCACAACCTGATCTTAGCATAAAATTGGGAACAACACAAGAACGATGCCAAATAAGCCCAAAGACTATAATATAATTCTTTTTAATTCTCAACATAAAAAATGGAAGTAATCGAAGTATATCTGATGACGTTCTGGCACATTAGCTTGTAGTTCAGTTGGTGAGGCACCTCTCTTTCACAGAAACAACTAGGGATCAATCAATCCCTAATTATAGCATTGATGGTGAGAAACTTGGATGAGTGTGTGTGGGTTGGGTATAATATAAGAAATTAAATAGAGAATGGTTTAATGGGAGGAAATCTTTAAATTTGAGAAGCTTAGTCAAAACTTATCCAATCAGTTAAAATACTCAAAATTGATATCCAAATGATATCAAAACATTTAACATACTATTATTTAACAAAGAACGTTGAGTTTGAGAGGGAGCTTTAGGGATATCCAACTCTTATAAATAAAGACCGAATCTTATAGATAAAGATGTAAATTCCAAGCAAACTTAAAATTTCTCTCCAATTAAAATTGAAATCGAAATTGAAGTTGCAATTTCGCAATTGAAATCGAAATTGAGCTTCAATTTCTCAATCAATTGCAAAATCGGACTTCAATTGTAAAATCAAATTCTATCCTTATAATATATAATAACTAGCAAAACATGAGCTTAGCACGGGCAATATAATTTATAATACTAAAAAGAATATGACTTTTAAATAATATTTAGTCTAAATTATATTGAGTTGGTAAAAATTGCAATCAAAACTAAAACCTATAATTATAATTGAGAAATATAGTTGGTTAATTTTAAACTGAGAGCACTTTAATTTGTTTGAGATTAGTTGAGCATTTTACTTCAGACATTCTTTTCAAATCTGAAGAATAAACCCATAATAAAAAAAATAAAATTGATAAAAATACCATAAAATACAACATAAAAACAGAAGTTAATAGACAATCCAATAATAAGAACATGTTAGAAGAAACAAATAAATCCATGGAAACCTAATGACTTAAAAATTTGAAACAAAAATAAATAAAAGAAAAACATAAATCCATGAAAACCTATCAATATGGAAACTCAAAGAGAACCCATCATACTTTGAAAAAGAATAAAACATGACTATGATAAGAGACGAAAAAAGAAAAATCATTAATAAGCACCAAAAAAACATAAAAAAAGAGAATGTATAGAAATAAGAAGTGTGGCTTAGAAGAAACAAAAGACCCATGAGAAACCAATACCAAAAAAAAAAAAGTTGAAATGTTAATTTCAATTATTTCTTGGGTTGAATTGTAAGAACCCGTTCCTAAAAATACTTAGTGAGATCCAATTTGACCAAGTCAACCCTAGGTTATCCTATTTAATAGGTGATTAGCATGAGTAGTTAGTAATTCTCATTAATTAAGCATAGTTTATAAGGTTACGACCCTTGTGAGATTAATAGTGGTTTCCTAGAATTAATTAGCCAATTAGAGGCCTTCGTTATAATCCTAATTATAGATGAGTTTCCCATAGAGAGTTGTGCAATTAACCTTAGTGGGACCCAATTTGACCAAGTCAACTCTAGGTTATCCTATTTAATAGGTGATTAGCATGAGTAGTTAGTAATTCCCATTAATTAAGTATAGTTTATAAGGTTAAGACCCTTGTGAGATTAATAGTGGTTTCCTAGAATTAATTAGCCAATTAGAGGCCTTTGTTATAATCCTAATTATAGATGGGTTTCCCTTAGGAGTTGTGCAATTTACCTTAGAATGACCCAACTACCCATGGCCTAACCCATTAGCCCATTAATTATAGGAGGGCACTCTAGTCTTTCATACCCCCACCTTTTTCCTCCTTTCTGGAAATCCTAAAAAATTCAAACGGATCAGATCTTCATGTCAGGTCCCACAATTTCAAAAGCAAAAAAAATGGACAGGAACTTATCACATAAATATATGGTCAATTTACACTGAATGTATCAAATGGTTGTAAGTTTTTCATAAATTTCTTAAGATCTACAACAAAACAGACCTAGTTCTTTTTTACGCCAACACCGTTTTTAGTCTTCAAAAGAGGATCGACAATTTGGATCATGATTATGGGCCCCATAGAAGTCTAGAAATATTTAATATCTATAGTTATGGTTCTTCACAAGTATATTGATATCCATGAAAGATGAATGGCTAAAATTTGACCCACTAACTTTTGTTCGCCTTCTTAAACCTTCCGATGATTTATATCATCAGTTAGGGTCCTAAGATTTGGAAAAAAAAATAAAACATATATACATGATGATGATGATGATGATGCTAAAACCTTTAGATGATAACACCTGTGATGTGAATTTAAATTCAATCTTTTAATACTGCAAGTGCACAGTTGTCTTTTTGAGACAGTTGCATGTACAGGTCGAATCCCACAGGGAGCACTACTGAAATATTTTTTTATTAAAATCTGAATTTTTTTAATGAAAAAAAAATCAAGATTTGAATGAGAGATAAAGCTATTATGCAAGATGAATAGATAAGAATAATGATAAAGGTAGATCAGAGCAACAAAGAGTCCATTAATTAATTTCAATTCTCAATCCACATACTTTAATTTAGTCTTTTATCTTGCAAATAACTCAGATAAGAAACAACTCAATGTTTATCATCCAGAAGATATTTTTCTCTTAAAATTCAACTCTTAAGAAGAAGAACCCAAGATCTCCATCACCTCATAAAAATATAAATTACTTTGAGTGTTAGTTAACAAATTAAGCATAAAATATCAAAGGTATAAAAAACCCAAGTATATTTTATCAAAAGAAGATTAACTGATCAAAAAGAAATTTATTAAAAATATAAAGCGGAGGTTTGCCTGTGGCGTGAAGGCAGATCTATTATTATATTAAACAATGCATCATAGGGATAAAAGAATTAAATTAAAGACATAGAACAAAAATAAAATTACTTAACTTCACTTTGTGCTTCGATCCAAAAAATCTACTCCTCCATTGCAAAAGATATGATTTTCATTGAAAACTTCATGGTAATTATAATTTTCTCTCACACTCTTCTAATCTAGTTCTGGAACAGGGCTCCAGAATACCCAAAAATAACTCTTAAATTCTATTAATTAGGGAAATAAGAGAAATAGGAGAGAGAATACTTAGGGACATCCAAGGGGAGGGAGTGACTCCCGTATGCTACTTTTTGGTTCATTTTATATCTCTGGTTATCTATCAGATACATTGAATCTGGACACCTTCTCTGCAGATTTGATTTTTCTTCATTGATAAGTTATATCTCTTATCCTTTTGAATTTGAATGAGGTAGAAGCTTCTGAAAACCTCTGAGTGGCTTGGCTAATCTTCAGATGGGGTCCCATAAGGGATGTGTAGCAATTGATTATCAACGGTGTGGATTTAATTGCAATCCCGTCTAAAAATGAACATAAATATCTACGGGCCCATAATTTTATCAATATAACTTTGATTTGTACGTTCTTGGGATCCAGGGATATCTATTCTGAATAAGCTTTCCAACGGTAGGTAAATTTTATCGATCTGACGGTCCGATTCAAAGTTATGGCCATTTGAAGTTGAGTTATCCTGAGAAAAACGAGATTAACTTTTAAATTTTGATTTGCAATGGATTCTATCTTTGCACAACTTTCATTTTTGAATAAATATTAGATGTGGATGATTCAAACTCTTTTTCTTTTGTTCCAATCAGAATTGTACTCTTTGAATTATCCATTAATAATTTCAAATTTGCAACTACTGCAGACCATGCCATGTGGAACATTTCATCTGCCTTAATAGTGGGCCTTATGAGAAGTCTTCTACTGTAGTTAGGACTTTTCAACTGACTTGATAAGTGGACCCCTTATTTGATTAATTTGCATTTGGCTTGTGTGTGAGGTCCACATGGTGAATTCTTCAATTTACTTCAATTCAGCAATTCAGGGCAAGGGATGACAATGTATGCTTGAAAGTGGGTTCCATGACAGAGACATGCAATTCTCATTTTCTGCACATTATAATTCAACACATCAAATACTGAAGAGCCCATATTGAGGTGGGACCCACCCGGATAGAGTTCTACTCCAACTAGGACTTTTCGAAGAAAATCTGCAAAATATTATAAGTTAATGCAAAAGATTTATGAAAAGTATGAAAATTCAGGTTTCTAGGTGAAAATGCATGAAATGATGCATTTAGATGAATACTGATGCAATTCACCTAATTAAATCCCTAATTCATCCTAAAATGATACGTAAATATGCAAATTCATGAACTCAACAACCTGTCAACGTTTCCAGGCTGTGAATTTTAGAACTTCTACCTCTTTATGAGGTTTGAAATAGAGATTCCTAACATGGTTATCAAACTGTCTATATCTATTTTCGACTGTTTTAACACAATAAGAGCCTAGAAATAAACTTGCCAAACAGGCACTTATTAATTTAAGTTTCTATGTTCTATTCTTATAAATGCTTCTCGTGATTTTTAAAAGGAAAGATATTAAGAAAAAAGATTTTAATTTTTTTTTAACAATTAGCATTATATCTAATTTTATTAAATACAATTTATTTTTAGAGGATTTTAAGAAAAAAATCCCAAAATTTGGACATTCCTCGAAAAAGGTCCCCAAATATTTTGTAGTACAAAAGAGGTCCTCCCGCCACGCCATTTCTTTTAATAATTTTTTCTGAGCAATGATAGTGTCGCTCGTCAAAGCATCTCCTAATGTCTTCTTCTTCCTCTCCTTCTCCTATTTCTCCATCTCCTCCACTAATGTCTTCTTCTTCATCTCTTCCTATTTCTCCATCTCCCCGACTCCATCTTTAATAGATATTTTAGGTTCATCACTATTAATCATTGCACACATATAGTTTTTTTTTTTTTTTTTGGTAAAAGCACATATATAGTTGTGAACCCATTAGAATGCATCCTGCGGAAAATCCTAAATGAACCATCAGACTGCAACCTCTGATTATAACCAGAAATCATGAGATTCCAAGAGATGTGATTTGGGTGTGGAGTTTCATTGAGCAGGAGTAGCGTGTCATTCATTGCATCAGATTTACAGTAAAAATCTGCAAGAGAAATGGCAATGAAGAGATCCGAATGAAGTGGGAATGCTTTGATGATATGAGCATGGATGATTCTGGTCTCTGTGACTGTTGTGGGATTCCTGTTTCTGATGGGGTGATTGAAGAGATGAAATGGGTTGGGAGGAAGTGAGGTTCTCTTCAAATCTGCTTTGAAAAAACGCTTCATATCATCAGCGCATAGCTTGGAATCGATTCACCAGCTATTGATCTTTTGCAATTGACTTAAGGACTATATAATGCCTATACCGCTGCTCTCCTCTCCTCTATTTTGGATTGGAGACTTAATGGCATCATATATATATATATATATATATATATATATATATGGGATATTCCTCTATATCCTTCCCTCAGCATATGATGAGAGACAAACTTAATGGGGCCCACCTAGGGACCCACTAATCATGGGACTTGTGGGGGATGGGAAGACACCTTGGATAAGACCATATATCAAATTTGGGGTCAATCACATGCCTCTAACCCCTTCATCCGTGGCTCACAAATTTAATGACTTCATATAAAAGAAAAAAATTTGACCCTCGATCCAACGTTACAATCCATTTGGATAGGTGAAAATTCAATGAGTCTAGCGTGATTTGAAGAAATTATTAATGATTTCTCTATGTTAGCTGTAAGCGCACAAAAACTCACAGACCCGGGGGGGTGAATTTGCGGCCCACTGGAGGAGGATGCAGAGTGCAGCTCCTCGATGATGATAGGAGAAGCCGATGCCTCGAGCCTGAAATGGGAAAAAGGAGAAGGTCAGAGGACCCTGGCTTGGGCAGCGCAGGGCTCTCCGATGCCTTTGTTAGTTGCAAGTGCAGGACTAGAACAGAGGTAGGAGATGTAGTGGGAGAAGAAATGGCATACCAGTGAGTGGTGTTTGTTGGCCATCCAACTTCTGGAGCCGTTGCTGTGCTCATATAGAGGAAGAGAGGGGACAAGAGGGAGACTCTATCAGAGTCTGATCCCATCATAGCCCACCCTGCAGTCCCATCGGGCCTGACTCCTGGGCCCAGTCCCATCAAGCCATTGTGAGCCATGCACCTGGCAGGGGTGGATAAGGGGGAAGAAATATCCCCACACAAAGCCCCCCAGCTTTTAACTTCTTTAGGGTGATTCAACCCGTTAGAAGTTTGAAAGCTAAATAGCCTGATGGTTTATCCATATCCGAGTTTGAGCAACACGACCTCCTGGCTCGTCACCAGAGGTGCAGTCCTTCGCCGTGTAGGCGGAAACTGGCACGTAGCCGAGATGAGGGACGTAACTGGCTGGTACTGTTACCGAAGCCAGTGTAGTCTGTCGCCGCGTAGGCGGAATTTGGCGTGTAGCCGAGATGAGGGATATAACTGGCTGGTACTGTTACCGGAGCCAGTGTAATATTTTTATTGAGGCTGGTGGCATCACCGAGCCTGATTTTTTTCGACGCTGGTGCCATCACCGAGCGGGATTTTTCCGAAATCGGGACGTAACTGGCTGGTACTGTTACCGGAGCCAGTGTAATATTTTTATCGAGGCTGGTGGCATCACCGAGCCTGATTTTCCGAAATCGGGACGTGACTGGCTGGTACTTTTACCGGAGCCAGTGTAATATTTTTATCGAGGCTGGTGGCATCACCGAGCCTGATTTTCCGAAATATGTGCATGACATCTCTCATATACCCAAGACACGTTACATATACGTGTGGTATAAGGTGGTGGCCCATGTGGGCTTTTTTAGGTGCATGTGTTACAAGTGTAGTAAAACATGGGAACTCAATGCTGTCAGGGGAGTGGATAGTAGGATCACTAATTTAGGTGGTAAGTAGGATTACCATACCTTTAGGTGGTAAGTAGGACTACCAATCTTGGTGGACAACAGGACTACCAAATATCCAAGTCACTTCATCCTGTGGACGTACAACCTACTCAGCCTTCTCTAATTTTGACCTCCACCCATGGTATTAGAAAACCCATGACACAAATCCCAATGCCCCCCGATTGCATCATTCTCCAACTTTAATCTGTCTTCTTCTGGGGGCCTTTGGGAAAAGGAATTCATCCCCTTGGACTGTCCCATTAAGCGCACAAATTTCATGACCAGCCCCCATCTGAGTCGTCTCCTCCTTTTTTCCTTTTTTCTATCAGAGAGAACTCTTCAAGTCAGTGACCGCAGAGAAAAATGTGAGCGTGAGAGAAGATGGTGACGAGAGGGTCGGATCGTTCTGAACGGAGCCGCCGAAGCCGGAGCGAAAGCTGGCTGTAACGGCTTGAGCAGAAGCGGCATGAGCTTCCCGTCAGAGAAGAGCTCGACGGCGGGAAGCACCGTGACCCGACCGTCGAGCCGGAATTTGAAGTCGATTAGATCCTTGCCAGCGGCACCCAGATCTGGTTCCTCCGACGCATCTTCCAGCAGTCAGCAGAGCGGTCAGGCTGGCGATCAGGCTGGCGATCCTGGATCTGTCGTTGGAGGCGTCGCAGCTGAAGGTGGCTGAAGGAGACTCTAGGGCTGAGCCAGCTGGGCAGTCAAGGAAGCCCTCCGACGACAGTCCGATGAGTATAGGCGGAGGGATTTTTGATTGAATCGCCGATTTGCGTCTCTATTTTCGGGGCTCTTGAAGGGGGGTGAAATAAGCAGCAGAGGCAGTCGACCTCTGCCGAGCTGGTACGCAGTACCGAGCTGGGACGCAGATGTAGTCCCTGCCGAACTGGCTTGGCTGCTGAATCGTGAAGTTTGGACGTCTACCGAACTGCCGAGATCGTCGTAGTGACTTCGGTCGTCGCCGAAATTGTGCGCTGCCGAAATGGAGATCTGTCGAAATGGTGGACCGCCGAAATGAAGGTCCTGCCAAAATGATGACCTCAGCCGAGATGGAAGTCCTGCCAAAATGGTGCTCCCTGCCGAGCTGGTCCCATCGAGCTAGACAGAGCTGCCGAACTGAGAGACCTTTGCTGGGCTGAGCTAATTGGGGCTGCCGAACCGGGATGTCTCTGCCGAGCTGGGAGACATGGCCGAACTGGGACATCGGCCAGCTGGAGAAGGCAGCCGAAATGGTGGGCCTGCCGATCCGGGAGTCTGCCGAAACCGATCTGGGACCTGACGTAGCCCTGCCGAGCTGTAAAATGGACGAGTGGGGCTTGTGGCCGAAATGGGATGCTGCCAGGCTCCTTCTGCCGAGCTGGGATCACCGAGGTCACCGACCGAGCAGGGAGATTTTCCGAGTGGGAAAATTCCGAGCTGCAATGGAACTCTGTCGAGGTGGTCTTGCTGGAGAAGGGCCTGCCGATCTGGGAGAGCTTCTCGAGCTTGCTCGTCTTCTTATGGCTGCTGCACTCATGCCGAAGCCATGCCGAAGCAGAGACCCCCTCCAGCCCTTCTCTCCTTGTCTCATTCTCACAGCAACTCCACCTCATACTCCTCGTTGACCAGTCAAAGGTTGTGATAACATGAAGAGATAACATGAAGAAGACCACTTCTCTTGCAGGAAGCAGTCGAACGGGTACAAAGCTTTTTCCCTTGCGAGTTCGGTAGCAACTCGGATGGTGACCTCAGGCTTTGGGAGGCATGGTGTTTGGGAAAGATGGCTTTTTATCCTGTTCCCCACAGACGGCGCCAATTGTAAGCGCACAAAAACTCACAGACCCGGGGGGGTGAATTTGCGGCCCACTGGAGGAGGATGCAGAGTGCAGCTCCTTGATGATGATAGGAGAAGCCGATGCCTCGAGCCTGAAATGGGAAAAAGGAGAAGGTCAGAGGACCTTGGCTTGGGCAGCGCAGGGCTCTCCGATGCCTTTATTAGTTGCAAGTGCAGGACTAGAACAGAGGTAGGAGATGTAGTGGGAGAAGAAATGGCATACCAGTGAGTGGTGTTTGTTGGCCATCCAGCTTCTGGAGCCGTTGCTGTGCTCATATAGAGGAAGAGAGGGGACAAAAGGGAGACTCTATCAGAGTCTGATCCCATCATAGCCCACCCTGCAGTCCCATCGGACCTGACTCCTGGGCCCAGTCCCATCAAGCCATTGTGAGCCATGCACCTGGAAGGGGTGGATAAGGGAGAAGAAATATCCCCACACATTAGCCAAACATGGGATATCATGAATCCTCTCCCCTGTGAATTCTCATTGAGGAATGCCTCGTTCTGTGGCACTTTGGAAGATTCCTCTCCCATTACCAAACGTGCCTGGCGCCCTTATTCGTGATCCCCGCTATATGTTTAGAACTGCTAATTATATAGCAAAAGCCTCTACAGACCGGAACCCTCATTCCAGATCTCTTCCCTTCATCGAACACCGAGAGCTCTCTACGCTCTTCTTCTTTCGCAACCAAAGCCGGCAGCAGTAGCGACTTCCTTCTCTAGTATCTGTAACGTATCCATCGTGATGGCAATAAAGGAAAAGGAAGTGTCAAAGCCCATGTTGCTGATATTGTGATATCCCAAGCTGTCCAATCCACATCTAATCTCATCCACCTCATGCACCAGTCCTCTCCTTCCCAGGTCTCTCTCTCCCTCTCTCCTCTTCCTTTTCGAAGAACCCTATATTTGTGCACGATTGGATTGGCTTTCTGTTCTCTTATATTTTGTTATCAAATGCTGGATTCTGTACTAAAATTAGTGCAAAAGCTAAAAATCTCGATTCTTATAAACGGGATCTATTCTAGGGTATTGTTGGATTCATGTTGCATTCGATGAATCTCTACACCATTTTGTTTTTGGATGGTAGTCTTTCACTCGAGACATGGTTGAAAAAAATAGAAATTCTATATCGAATTCAGTGGTGGTGTTATCGTCGTTTTGTGGATCTTGATGGATGAACAGTTGGGATCATGGTGGGGATGTGACATATGCCTTATTAATTTGAATTATCAACTCCTTTTATGATCCATGTAATTCCTTCTCGTTTTTTGCACAAATGTTTGGAGAAGTTACAACGTACGTATGAAAAAAATAAATTTTATTTACTTGTGTAACAAACAATACCATGGATTAATTGATCCATGTAGATTAGTTTTTTTTTTTTTTTTTTTTGGAATTCTTAACTAATTTTATGTTTGGTTAAAATCAGTGGATTCTTTCTTTGTTTTTCTATTGTTTGCCCTCTTGTCTTATGCATGATAATTGCTTGAGAATTTGATTGTTTAATGATTAAAAATTTAAGATGTTCTTAACTTGTGTACAAGGTTCATCTAAAGCATAAATTTGAGTTCAAAAGTTTAAGATGTTATTTCTGGACGCAATCGATAATCTTATTTGAGTCCAGGTCCAGTGTGGTCCATTCTAAAATTTCTGATTACCTGAGTGAAATGTATAGTATACTCTATATTATTTTAAGGTATAGATTAATAAATATTATATCAATGTTATTTTATACAGTAATGACAAAGAAAACAATCAAATAGCCCCACTGAAGAGTCTAAGGTGAACTCATCCTTCCCATATCTAACATTGTACACGTGAATTGGGTATTCAAACAATTTTCTTGGTAATTTAGAATTCTATTTGCTAGCCCCACTGAAGTGCCTTGACAAAATTTCTCATGGTTCCCCAAATTAGTAGATGAAGGAAATACTAGATCCTAGAACAATCAATGTCTATTGTACTGTTTTAGTCAATATATACTCTACTCAATTGCTTCCTTCATATTTGAAGAGGCAGTAATAGGAATAAAAAAGAAAAGTGAAACTTCCAAAATCATTGTTCAACCAACAAGTTACATGGAAGCTAGTATGTATGTACATAAATTAAATCCTTTCTCGAACACAATAGAAATGGATCCTATCAAATACATCCACATATAAAATTAAGTTGTACACAAGCTTCCAGTTAAGGTTCTATTCCGATTAAGAAGCTGAGGTGTTAACAACAGCAAACTCTGTACAAGAGTTAATCACAAGCTTCCAGTCAAGGTTTTATGCCATCACTCAACAATGATAATGGTTTAGGATGTAAAGGGTGGAAAAATTCCAACCGAACAAATATGCTTATGTGCTTGAATCTCTGTTCCAAAACACTCAATTAAATAAATAATCATCAGTTTAGATCAAACATTAAAAATGCTTTCAGTTTTGGTGTACATCCAAATTCCAAGCACCCTCAGTAGTTTTTTTTTTTGAATTCAAATGAAATGAGTGGAGTTATCTGGAATGTTTCATTTTTTTTTTTTTTATTAGATTGTCAATTTGGTGAAAGGTTGTTTACATTTTTATAGTAGAATTTTATACTTCTTTTATTTCTATATTATTAGAAATGGTGAATTATGTGGTGATTTTCTTAAGTTGTTATTTTCTTCCAGCTTGTTGAGTAGATATTCTTGGATAATTATGTTGAAAATGTTCTGATATATGTTTTCTCCTTTTTCTTCTTTAAGTTTCATCCAAGTGTCAATTGCTCACTATGGTGCATGAAAGGGATATGTATAGGTATGCTCTTTTTTATTTCTTTTCCATTTACTTTGGATAAGGAAATTTCGTTCCATGTTGTTGTGCTTTAATGCACTACTACTTGCAGACTGTTTTCTGCAAATGAAGCCTCCTCATTCTACTGGTCCTACACGATATCCTTCTTTTTGTTTGTTCATTTTAAGTTCTTAATGAAGAATTTTCTATGGCTCGTATGTTCTTCTCCTTTTTCTGGTGGGTTGGATATTAGTTGTTGCTATGCTGCTTTGAATTTAATTGCCCCTTCTGCAAAACCTTCAATTATGTAGTGGAATAGCGAAGTGTTAGGACATCAAAGGAAATAACCAAAGAACAAATTGTAAGATTTGCTTCACCTTAAGTTATTATGTGCAGCTTAGATTTTCAATAGGCGGGCCTTATTATTGTAGGACTATTTCAAGAGGATCAAACTCCATTGAAAACCAACAAACGAGTAAATATTGTTTACCGAAGGCAATAGCTTTGTTGACACTTTTAGAGTTGGGAATATGTGGAGCCCATTTAAATACATGTGAGTCAACATAAAAATCATGCCAACATCTACTGGTAGAAATCCGGAATTGACTTGCACTTGAAGGGCTGCTGTGGTTTTGATGTTTGTGTTTTTTTTTTTTTTTTTTTTTTTTTTTTGGGGGGGGGGTGTTTTGATGTTTGTGTTTTTTTTTTTTTTTTTTTTTTTTTGGGGTGGGGGGGGGGGTGGGGCAGGGGGGCAGATATAAGGACATTGGAGGCCCCCTAAACATGTGGTTGTGATTCATCTTATTGTCTCCTACTATGGCATGTGGGCCCCAACCTTAATAAATACCGGGGCACCTTTTCTCTCGCCCCTTCTCATGGATTGGCATGCTTTCAGATGGGCCCCACATCATACCTAACATTCTTTGATGTTAAACACAATTTTAATGTCAATCTCCAATATATGTCTTTATATGGCTTTCTAATCTGACCGCTAATGATGATCAGAAGGTTGATTTTTACCTGCATGTAAGTTATTGACGGCCCCCTTCTATCACAATTGTCTCGTGAGACAAAAACAAATGATTATAGATTGGTGGAATTTTATAAGTTTTATAAGTATTTGCTCTAATTTTAAATATGTTTGAAATACTATTTTACAAAAAAAAGACGCGACTCTCCTGAGTGTCAAGTTGAGCCTTTCCGAGTAAAATATTTCAGAGCCCAAGTCGCTAGTTTTCCAACCTTCTTCCATACCCATCGATTCATTTTTCATTAGAGGGGAGATTATTTGTTGTTTCTTGAATTTTAACCACTTTTAGAAATACAAGTACTAGACATCCTAGAAATTTAGGATCAGGGACGGAGCCACATATAGATGAGGAAGGGCAATTGCTCCCCCTTTGTGTTTCCTTACTAGTACAATAAGGAAATATAAAATTCTTCATGGGCATTTTAGTCTCATGCTCTTTGCATATCCTCAACTTTCTTATTTTGTTATTTGCCTCTTGTTAAGTTGCTAATTATACTATATTAAGTTAAGAGGTTTTCAATCTAATTTTGACATTCTCTTCTGATTTTGACTATCAGTTATTCCCTCATCCCTTATCTCTTGTAGCTGCCCACTTCTTATCCCATGCAACACTAATCATCTCATATAACTACCAATGTCTCTTGTAACTTCCCCATTTTTCCTTTTTTGTTTCTGCAAAAGTTCCTTTCTACTCACATCTCTTATTCCCATTTCTACGTATTTTTCTTTTTTCTTTTTTACTTCATTTCTCCTATTTTCTTTCTATTCTTCCTCTCTTAATTGTTGGTATAGTCATAGATATTCTTCTTTTATTTTCTTTCAAAAAATTTACTATTGTGCAATTGTATTTGGTTTGAGTCGTATGGATCGAGCACGGGTTCTCTGTGCTAGTTTTCTCTTATTTAAAAGTAGAGTTTTCAAAACAAGTTAGGGGTATTTTGTCTTTTGGAGGGCACTTTTGTCTTTTGCTTCGTACCAAAAGACAACTCATCAGATGACCTTTGTTCTTTACCAATGACAAGCCCATCCCCAATGTGTTTGCATCTCCTTCTTTCTTTTTTGGTTTGTTTTTTCTTTTCTTCTCCCTTTATTGAGTTCACAATATATATCTTCTCAAATTTGGCACTCATAATTAGTATATTTTAAGCACTTGCTCAATTACGTTGTGACCGATTTTGAGTTTTAAGATTTTAATCAAAATCTAAATTAAAATTAAATCTAATCTAATTCTTAAGAAACTTCATATGATAATAAATAAAAGATTTGAGCTTTGTATGACTAATGGACCATAAAGATCAAGAATTTTTTTTTTGAACATGTATGCTATATTATGATATCCAAAAGAATGATTTAATTTAAGTTTTGTTTTGTAACCATAATCTTGTGCCAATAAGTAAATATGCTAAAACATGCAATTTGCAATTCTTCTTTTCACTTACACAGATCCATTGCTCAAAAAGTTGACGAGTGGAGAGCAATAAAAAAAAAACATCATTTTTATCATTTTGGAATATAATCTAATAACCAGTTTATGGGTAAAACTGAGTTGAACATATGATTTCAAAATTTTGGTAATTATGTTAACATGTTAATTATTTTATATTTCTTTTTCTCAAATTTCTTACTTTTTTTGTACTAAATTATATTACTGTCATTATTGATCGACCACCATTGTATTCCTCAAGAGAAATTTCTTCCACTGATGTGGCTACTTCAGGTGCAAACAGGTCTGTCAAAATCGGGAATCATGTAATTTACATAGTACGCACTTGGGTAAATGGATATGAAGCTTAGTGAACCAGGACTTGCTCATTACTACTGAGCAGAAATTGTTGATACAAACCTAGACCTGGAAACAATTCTCAAATGGGTCTAAATGTTGGTCCATGTCAGGATTTTCTAGTTAGGTAGTTGGGAGTCTAATGGCACACGCAGGTGCAAAGATAGGGATGCTTATGGGGTGGGGCATCATGAGATCAATCTGAGCCCAGCACAGATTGGGATAGATTTAGGCTCTATTTTTCGATATATGGGTTGTACCCAGGACTGCGCCCATATGTCCTCAAAAGGCCTATTAAGGCCAGGATATTTGACACAAAGGATGTATAAGTTTCGTAAATGGGCTGCAACTTTTGAGTTTCATCCCATTGGACTGCATTTGGCCCTGCAATTAAGTCCCCAGTAATTAATGGGCTGGGATTGAATAAGCTTGGTTCTAATTGACCTGTCCTAATGAACACCCTGAGCCGCTAAATTGTCTACATATCCAGTTTAAAATCCATGGGTTCAATAGACAGATTTCATCAGTTTAGAGGAATTGATTTACCAAAGAGAAATTCTTAGTTTAAGTGCGACTGAGTTGGCAAGTAAAATGAGTCAAACCAAGTGCTGCCAAAGGCTTCGCTAAGTGTAAGACCCCGACCTCTAATTTTCGCGATTAGTGTGTTTTTAGTTGTGGGTTAGTTCTCTAAGTGAGTTTTGAGCCTAATCGAGTGGGTTTTTGGTTTTGAATAGTTTTCTATAGCTTTGGGGAATTTTGAGAGACGTTGGACCAGTTTGGCAGGGTGCACATGTCAGCGTGGGGGGATAGTTCTTGATTTTGAAGAATTTCAATTTTGGTTTCTTTTAATAGGTCAAATTAGCCCCAATAACTTTTGTGTTCACATCGATTCCGTTTGAAGCCCAACACGCTACGCCCCTTGGTTAAGGGTGCCGCCCGGACCAAGTTCTCACACTAAGTTACTTGGTTCAGTGACCATCAAGTAGAGTTGATTTTTTTGTGCCTTTGTGCTATGAAGAAAAGATTTTTCAATGGGCCAACATGCGCCAGTGCACAACGCTCATAAAAAAAAGAAGAAATCCAGGCCCAATGACAAAATAAAGTGAACTATGCCCAATGACAAAATATCGTGCGCCTGCTGGGTGCATTAGCATCCTAGTATCAATGCCCCAATCGCTTCACACATCAGATTTGTTAGCTCCAAGCCCAATCATTCTGTTTGAGATTTTCCCTTAACCACTGAGGCTATGCTAATACCTCAATCTTCTAATGGAACTAGTTTATTTATCAAAGCTAACATCATCCCATACAAGGATTTTATTTAGGAACACGTACACATAGATATATAGAGCACTAGAAGAGTCTTCCTTCTTAAAGACATTGCAATTTAGAAACGATCTGTGTAAGAAGGTATTATTTTAGTCCTGACGGATATCAGACTTGTTACCTTGTGAATTCCATCACTCCAACTGAGGCTTCCAATGTAGTATCCTCTGATAGTATTATGACTAGATGACAATGTAATAGTGAAGGAGAGCTTCTTGACTATCGAATTGAAGACTAGCATTTGTGGACTCACTGCAACTTTTACACCAAGTGGGTGCTCAGCTGAGGTGACATATGTGCTGTCGATGGGACCGGCGTTGGTAACAGTTCTGGTAATAGTTACAGAGGATTTGAGGTTTGGAACAGTTATAGAAGGGAGGTTGAGAATGAGAATTGAAGGCTTTTTAATAGGACAAACAAAGGGATGTAGTGTTAACTTTGAGATGGCGAAATCGTTATAACCCATGGAATAAAGGTAATGAACATAGTCAGTCACTCTCATATCATAGATGAGACCGGGGATTTGGATTCACGATGCCACGATTTGGATTCACGATGCCACCTCCAAAATCGAAGGGGCCAGCAAGCTTTTGAGCATCTCCAATTGTGAAGATTGGCTCTCCAGATGTATCAGTAGTTGATGCTACATTTGAAGAAGTTATTAGGACAATAAGAAGCTCTAAATAGTAACATACAATTATATATATTCTAATCGTATCTCATAGCCCCCAATAAGTCTCTTTTGTAAGAAACCATGTACAATCCAAAAGCTTAAGCTGGCAGGTGGAAGGCCCATATAGGTATTATTAAGACATGTCAAGCTTATTGCTTAGGTGATGTAGGATGTGGGACTTCGCAACATCTTTCACATTCATATTTAGGCAGTGATCTTTTGAGTGATGATAGTTATGCAAATAACAATTGGTGAGGGTGAAGTGCGGTGACCGTATGCTAACCCTATGGCTAGCCGTAGAGACCTCACAGCTAACCGGAGAAGTCCAGTCTCTATTTTGAAGGAGGACTTCAACTGAGGCTTTGTGGACCTAGTTCAGGGAAGCTTGTAACCGTATAATGAAGACTAAATGGGATCCATTAGTAAGAGATGTTTTACGAATTGTCTGAGTAACGTACGATTTTCAAATCAAGTCGGAGTAGGGTGATGTGAGGTGAGGTGATGTCCATTATCGTTGGATGCACCAAGGTTTTATGATGAACACTTTAGTGACCTCATTATCCCCTTTGGACCGAATGGAGATGAGTTGTAAGAAGAGGGCAATTATTGATTTAGGTTTGAATTGTAATTTCTCCTTTGACTATTGAATAAATGGAATTAAGTTGTGTACCTTCAGTATTGATCTTAACATGCCATGAGAATGTTCTTTAGCTTTGCATTGTAGTGTTGATGTCCCATTGAGAACTTAGATGAACTTAGGACCCCCTTTGTAATTTTTATATTCGTTTGTGTTGTCCAAGGTGTTGAGGCGAGGTGGCTTTGATCGTAAAGGCTTTGGGAGGACTATTAGTATTGTTTGAATTATTTGGACTTTGATTTAAATATTGACTGATTGGGAGTAGTTCTTCTTCGTTTGAAGAATCTTGTTCACTCAAGATAAGTCTAGCCCGTCACTGATTGCGATCATAGGATTCTTTCAGTTAGGTACCACTCAGCTGTAAACGTCTAATACAGTTGAGGCATCACTGTAATGGGACCATTATTTTGCGACTGCAAATTGATCTTGAGATGGATGTACACCATTTGAAATCGACAAAAGAAGAGGATTTGATTGTTTTCCACTTTGGGTACCATATTGACTGGGCTATTCGCTCGTGTGTTCTCTGCCATAACTCAGTATGAGTCGGGAGAGTAGTGATAGTATCTCATGGTGATTAGCTACATGTGGATTTCCTGTTTCTTAGGATGTTATTGTTTAGATCTTTGTTTTTTTTGCTTTGTTTGTCTTTATTTCCATTTAATACTATATATACAGCCACCTATCGGTTATTCGTAGTTTGATAATACTACTTTTGGTGCCTAGGTACTAAGCCCACCAATCCCGAGGAGGAGATGAAGGTGTTTCAGGCAGGTCATCTTGATGAGTCCACGAGTGGTGTGCAGACGATATTGTCTAAGTCATCATGACGCCGCCCTTAAGTGCCTTCACATTTGCGTGGATTATTTCTTTATGTATATCATTTTGTTGGCCTAGTTTTTTTTATAGAGGTTATTCGATTAAACTATTTTTGGTATATTTTTTAAACTTTAACTTTAATAATTGCAAACTATGCTTGCTCTTAAATGTGCAACATCGTTATCATTTGTTATTAATGAAGTTTCCGCTATACTGACGGTGAACTGAGGAAATGTTCACAACTCAGCGGGAACTATATATGTTTGGGGGCCACATTCGTATGATTTATTAAGAGAATTTTTAATTAGCCTCTAATCTCAAGCAAAACCCCGTGTTTATGAAATGGGTGCATGACATGTCTAATGGTGATATTGTTAGGATTCAAGGTTTTAGGATATATGATAATAATCTCTTACAATAATGAATGAGATTATTGTGAGATTATAAGGATTTAATTAGGTTAAGATTGTTATTTTGTTATCCTTCATTATAGCTTATAAACGTGGTGTAATTCTAAATGAATAAGATGTGAGTGGTTCAGTGGAAGTATATTGTTTTCTAGAGATCACTTATGTAATATCAATAGAGAGAGACCTCACCATGGTCTACCCAAGCATAGAGGTAATAGGTGCGATGGGAAAGCTCTCATTGTGTTGTCTCACATTAAACTAGAATTCATCATTCTCATAACATATCTAGATAGAAAGGGAGAAAGCTCATTTGATGATGTTGATTTATGAGCAAGTGATCATACCAGTGGTGGTTAGTGCCGATCTGATTGCGGCAGGAGACCAACTTGGTAGAAGTGATTTGAGTAGCCCAACGATTTCAGCAAACGAGCGCATGCCATGGAAGTTCCACTCTCAAAAGCATAGCCATCATATGCCTCTATGTTCTTGGGATTGATTGCAGCCAAGACATTCACACTAGGAGCAGCTACATCAGGCTACAACACATCCATTTAACAAAACATCAATCATTGGACCCCTTTATTTGTAACATATATAAAATTAGAAGGTAAAAGAATCTGAATTAATAATATTATTAGTTTTGAGAGCCTGACCAGTTACCAGATCTACAAAGGTTTCGCATGGATGGTATATATATTGTTCTTTCTTATATTTATAAAGAGAAGACTATAGTATCTCTTATTAGCACTTATATTGTTAGAAGATGGTCACAACTTATTTCGAGCCTACTCAAAAAAAAAAAAAAAAAAATATAGCGGTTTGCCTATCACATTTACGAGATAAGTTACTAACTACCACTGATATAAGGTTGAAAGAAGTTATATATACAATGTTAACTTGTTCGGCTCGTTGCTTTAGCAAGAATTCATGTTTGGAGAATTTGTAAATTCTCCAAAAGCTAACTCTTAGGGGAATTCCTTATTAATTGTCATGCAAATGCGAAAGTAATTGGGATTTTAAGAATTTGAAAGGTCATTTGGGACTTTTTAGGTGGTTGGATTTTAGAATTCTAAAAGAAATCTAGTAAGCTATTAAACCTTCAGATTAATAATCTATAGTTCTTTTTGTAGAAAAAATAATTCATTAAAAAGAAGAAGAAGAAACCCAACAGGCGCCGTACAAAGGATCCAAGATGCCTCTTAACTACCTTGGGAACTCCCCAACCCAAACACAATCGAAATTAGATGACAAAAGTCTAGAGCTATTTGATAGCAGGTGACACTTGGCTCACCATTTATCCATTCCCAAATTGCCATCTGCGTTACATGTCATTCACCCCGGCGGATTCCATACATGCAAATAGATTAGTGTATTTTTTTTTTATTTTATATATGCTAATTGTGAATTTCATATTGATAGATATCTCTTATGTCAATTAACACGAAAGGGATAATAGATGAATGAAATTGGAATATATATATGGATTATATACAATCCCCTTGCCATAGATACTTTAAAAGACGTATAAAATTTACCTTAAGAATCTCAGGTGACAAACTGCTAGGCCCTCGAGATGAGAAGCGAGCAATCTTAACCGACAAGGGCATACCTACTAGGGTTTTGGAAGGACCCAACTTCACCACAGGTCTTTTACACTCAAGAATATTGAGCTTCATCAATAAGCAAATAATGCAACAATCAAAATGAAAAGAGTTTTATTTGGGTGGGGTCCCTTACGTTGAAGAGCGAATGTAGGAGAGCAGTTGTGCTCCAACGTCGTAATCAACTTCAACGCATGGCTAATCGTCACAGGGGCTAATATAAGTAGTGTACCTGGCAATGATAAGACCAACACCTCCTGCTGCCTTGACAATTTCTGAAGCACCGAAAGGGTATCTAAAACATAGAACAACCTTTCCTCACATTGTTGAGTTATCAGAAAGTAGAAAATCGCAAGTGCTGCAAACATATCACAATTTACTAACTTATTGTTGAGTTAGGATAATCTTCATTTCCATGAAATGATATTTTTATTCAGATGCACAAACACGGGGGAGTTTTGATGCAGGGTTCACAAATTTTGACCCAGTCTGTATCTGACTTGCATAACTCGACCCATATTCCATACGAGTCACTCATGTGTAAGATAAATCTGACCTTCATAGTATAACGGGTCAGCCTTTGACCTACATGACCCACATAACCCAATTGTATTGGTTGGATTAGGGTCGTCCCAGATATCTAAACCGATATAAATGGTTTGGTGTTTAATATATTTGTACTTTAATTTTCTTTTACCTACAATCAAACTCAAAACTAACCTAAATACTTGGAATGGATTGGTCATGGCCACCCATTCCCATCCCTTCCCTTATTTATTTAAAGTCTATAAAAGCAAGATGGAAAGCATAATCTCTCACCGGGTACCAGAGCTATCAAAACCGCTTTGCTTAGGGCATACCAAGCCCTTGAATCCAATTTCCTTGTGGCCAGTAAACATGGCTTGACCTTGCAAAATAAGAAAGAACTGGTCAGATGGCCAGGATATCTCAACATTGATGATTTTTGAAACGTGCCTTATTTCTCATCACATGGATAGTCCATCAGATCAACCTTTAAGATCATCAAACCATGAACCCTACTTATACAGAATGGTCGATTATTATACTCATCACAACCCATGCACCCACGGGAGCTAGGAACCATTCTATCATTGGGAGGTAGTGACTACCAGTGTCAATATTTTTGCTAGTCAGTAGAAACTCATTAATCATCATAATATCCTAAAATGCTCCCTTCCACTACGTTTTTCACTTGATTACAACGGTTTTTTCATCTCACTGGAAAGAAGTTAGGGATATTTGTGTGGCCGGCTTTTCATAGTAAAAGTGAGAATTGTGGAAATGTTTTTCTACGATAAAGTAAAATGTACGTTTGGTGTGGTCACTTTTCTTGTAGGGCGGGGTCAAAAGTGTTTTTTTCCACATAAGAGATAAAAAAAGTTAGCAAAATTGACTTCCGTGAAGGTACACAAATGTGCTCTAAATTTTAACTGGCAAATGGCGCCTATTCTAAACATAGACAAGCAGCATTAAACATTTGCATGGGCAAACAACCAATAATATTTACAATAAAATTTGTATCAAATATGATATGATCTATCTATATTTCCATACATTATAACTAAAGTGGATATGACCATCTAGGCGTAATATGGTGGAACCGAAACCAGAATTGTTAATGAGAAGATAGAATCAGAACCAGAACTGTATATGGGAGGGGTCTGGGTCCGAGTTCGGGTCTAGGTAGATAATAACATGGAAAGAAAATTAGTTTTAAGGAGAGATTCTCGAAAATTGAAGTAATATGTCGAGTCTTGAGTCCTCGGGTCGGAACCAAGGTGGACCTTGACCTGGACCCGTTTAGGTTATGAATCCAAAAAGGGACCCTAACCTGGACCCATTTACTTAGTGGGGCATAAATAAGGTCTCAGACTTGGTTTTTAACAGATGGGAACTACCAGGTAATCGGAGGATCAGGCATCCATTTACATCCCTAGGTGTGGTTAACAACTTGGGGCCGTGGGGCAGTCGGCTACAAGCGTGTGGAGGGGAGCATGTGAAATGACAAGGGTTGACTTATCATAGTTGGACCCAACACATGGACTTTCAAAATAGGAGCTATAAATCATTTCACATAAAAGAAAAAGGGTTACCATGATAGTTCGATTGTTCCCAAGTGTGATGGGTGAGGGGAAGGAACAATCCACGGTGCAACATTCTCTACAGTCTGAGAGGTCGGGCCACTGTTTCCTGCTGAACAAATAACAGTGATCCCATTGAGCACAGCATGAAGTGACACCACGGCGATTACGTCGAGATTATAAGGGTCATCCAATCCAAGTGACACAGACAACACATCTACACCATCACGTATAGCTTCATCGAAGGCTTTGAGTATATCAGCACTGGAGTAGCCTCCACGAGCGTTCCAACAGACCTTGTACATGGCTGGTCGAGCTCGGGGTGCACCCCCTCTAGGGGTCCCTAGGTCAAGGCCTTTGTAGCTCACATTGTGGACTAAGGAACCAGAAGCTGTGGAGAAAGTATGGGTGCCATGACCCAATGCATCTCTGGGGGATAAGTACTCCATGCCTGCTGTGGTGTTTATCGGTTCCTTTATTATCTCCAGGAGACCTTTAACAAACCAACGGGCTCCAATTAGTTTTCTATTGTAGTTTGTTGATTTGAACTGATCCCCACCCTCGCATGCTCCCTTCCATCTAGTAGGGATTGGTCCCATTCCTTTGTCGTCGAAGCTTTTCGCTTCTGGCCAAATCCCTATAGTCTGAGGCAAGGAGGTTAAGTGATGAGATTGATACAAATGGTTCAGATTATAATAAATAGGCCCATTGTAGGAAGTTGAAGTAAGTGTGAACCTCTTCTTATAGAACCATGCAAGCATATGATTATCATTTACTTAAATAAGATGGCACCTCACCTTTATATTGATTATATGTAAAAGTGACATTCATTAAAATCAATCATATATGCGTTTTGGATGTAATCTTTTTTTCATTTATTATGAAGTAGTCTGTTTCTTTTCCCTTTCCAATATGAATATTTATGTAAGATGCGCGGCTTATACTATGAATAATGCACGCAACATGTAGGTTCTACAAAAGTGCCATCATATCTCATTTAAACAAGTGGAAGCACACTTATATGGACTCAACAAGCAAACCGACTTAATTAAGGCGACTGATTGGGTTGGTGAGTTGTGTTTGGATCAATTAGTTGCTGGTCATTATTTCTTAAACCTCGACTGACCCAAATGTTGCAGGGATCAAATTTGGGTTTTGTTAGATGCATCGGGATCCTTTTAGTGCGTCTATGCACAGTGACCTTAAGTGGACTACTAAGGGTTCGCTACGTCACCATAGGCAGCCCTTGCCCTGATGCATGGCAGGCTACCCGCAATGAAATGGTGGACTGTGAATGATCCACTCACTGTCACCGTGGGGTTTTTTCCTTAGCGGATCCCGACTTAGATCTGGACTCGTGTTAGATTGGTTAGAAACTGATTAGAACAGTTTTTGTCATCATTAATTCTGTCCAACCAGATCATAAGCAAATACTAATCAATAAACAAACCCAACCAACAGTAATTTGTATACTCTAGCTCAGTCCAACCAGAGGTTAACTTAATAAATATATAATTGGGCTATAGATAGTTATAGGAATCTGAGAGAGAGAGAGAGAGAGAGAGAGAGAGAGAGAGAGAAAGAGAGTTGTATGGAGCTTTACAAGGTCATTAGGAATCACATCTACCACGTTCGGCATCTCTGTAAAATGAATATGTTTTAACAAAAATCTCTTAAATCAATTTATGATTAAATTATCTAATTGCCTTTAATTTATAACACAATGTTGTATAATATAGGATCGTATTACTTGTCAAAGTTTGATTAAATTTATCTTTTCTATTAATACAGTCTAGTTCTATAAACAAGGGGTAGAAAAAAAAATTCTGTCCAATTAAACCAACATTGGCAAGCCCATGCTAAGCTTGGGCACTAGTAGAAAAACAAATAAGTGGTCCGTATGAATACAAAGTCTCCAAGTGGTTCAGAAAGGAATAGAAAACGTTTAAAATGAATTGTTAATAATTTTACATTCAATTTTTGTTTTTGAAATTATTTAAGTTTTAAGTGGACCTATCACATTTCAAGATATATTTTTTAAGTGGGCGAAAAATCTTGAATTCCACCGTCTCCCCCAATTTCTCACAATTTTCTACCTTCATCTCTTCGCCCAATCTTTCATATTTTATGAAAGAGAAATTTCTGCTTGAATTTCCAAATGCACGTGGTCTGTTTTGATGACTGGGCTTTGATTTTACGGTAGTCTTGGAGTGATGGATATATGTTATTGGTTGGATAAGAGTGGGACCATGTAGTAAATGGTCATCATAGATGATCAGGCTGAAAGTTAATCTCAAGGGAATTTTGAAATGGGACAGAACTAAGAAGCTGCATTGAACTGTAGTGCAACACCCAAATCAAAAGGCCCAATTGGTGCCCCACTTTTTAAAATTCCTACCGTTAATACACCTCTGACACCCATTATGAAGAGGGACATATAAATATTGATCTAATTAGTGGAATGAGCCCCTTTGGATCGATCACATCTTGAATACGTGGTCAATGTCCTTTATTTTTATTTTTATTGAGAAAATTAATGGAGTTCATCATCTATAAAATCCAGTGATCAAAGGTTGGCCCACTGATTCTGACTTCTAATATTTAGGTTTGTCAACACTCAACTTGATAGATGTCAGAAGTAATGGTTGGGGATTTTTTATTAGATTGGCCCCACTTCTTGTTTCGCGGTTTTTTTTTTTTTTTCTTTTTTTTTTCTTCTTCTTCTTCTTCTTCTTCTTCTTTTGGTAAATAGAATTTGGTTATAGGCATTTCTAAGAAGGAATTGGACTTGTTTGGAATTAAAGACATAATGATGTAAAATCTTATTCCATGGGCGCATTCGAAATACTCTGTTTGATGCAATAGTTTAGGATTTTAAATCACATGAAAAAAGAACTTTTAGCCTCATGAATTCTTTAAATTCCAGCATTCCAAATGCTAGAGTGAGGTTAAGCATTTGAAATTCTACTTTTGAGGACAGCGTTTTAAAATTCTCAAAATTCTCCCAAATAGGATTTTTCACAATTTTCTCAAATAATAAGAGGCCCAAACTATTGGGAAGGTTGTAGTTCTGTCCTTTGAAATGACTCATCGTTTCACTTGTGTTTCATCTTCACGGCATGCGTACACGACCTTTCAAAAAAAAAAAAAAAACACGCACCAACTGAGACATGTTAATGGGGCTTGATGATAATTATGCATCCCATGTTTTGTAGGACAAATATAATTATTCATGCGATACATAAATAAGATTAAAAATGGTGTCAAAATGAGTGTAGAAATACTTCCAGAATTTTCCCATCTCCCTTGGTGTGAAATGGTTTCACAAGCAGTGCTACAGTGCACATTTTTATCCGGTCCATGAGTTTTTTCTTTTTCTTTTTGCTTTTTTTGCCCAAAAATGAAGAATTGAACTGTTAGATGTCTTTATAAGGTCAAGAACAGTTCTGTCATCAAATTCCAGCCGTTGATTCATCATATATTTTGAGAAAATTGCAAAAAGTTCCATATCATCATATCAGCAAAAATGTAACTACCGAGAACTTAGCCTAAGATTAACTTACAAGGGGATGTCTTTTTCCCAACAAAGGTCTCCCTTCAAGGATAGAGAAACTTAGCTGAGCCAAAATACGAATTGCCCCATTCAACATCAATTTAAGAGGATGTGGATAATTTTTAGGCTTTCAAAATATTACTATGATTCTCTACACCATCCTTCGAACTCAACTAGAGTCCAGATTCCCTGTTTCACCATCGAAATAGGGGAATACTGTTTGAAACCAATCCCCAAATGCCACCTGGACAAAATGCCATGTCACTCTCAATTTCTAGGAATGAAAAAAAGAAAAAGAAAATAGAGGAATTTACGGCGTAGAGCCTTGTAGGACCCTATACCACTTCGAAGGTGCCGTACTAACCATGGACACGGATAAGGCTCCTTGGGTGCGTTTTCGTAATTTTTTTTTTTGTCGTTTAGTGGTATGGTCGATATCAACCATTCCTTGAATTATACCCTTCGCACAGAGGTTCCTTTTCCCATTCCTATCGACCATCCCTTTCCATCTACTTTTCCCCTTTTGCTTTCTTCTCCACGTGGTCGAGGCCCCCCTTCCCAGTGGTCCCTAGCTAATAGATGGTCCCAGGTAACTTGGTGCCATTTTTCGAAACTCGTTCACATGGAGGTGCGTTCATTACTTCCTTTTTTTTTCCTATTGTGTGCCCTAGATTTTGAATGGAAACCGGGGTTTTGATAGTGTTCATTTTTTATGGGTCTGGGTTGTGCTCTGAGTTGTTATTCTTCTCCATACCTATCCAAACGGTCCCCTGCTCATGGAACCCTGCTCATCTTCTTCTTAAATCTTTTGGCTGTGAATTCATCTTGAGTGGTACTCTTATAGCATTTGCAATCAAAAGGGCAAAAACAGACAATGGGGAAGCATGAACAATGGCTACTCCTTTCAATGTGTACAAACAAGTTGGAAATTTAGATAATCACTCAGTCGCAACTTGGTCGAAACTAGAGAGGATAATTCCGCTGGAACATCTGACCAAGATAGGGGACTTTGTTATGTTTTCTCTTGATTATCTAACCAGGGTAGGAGACTTCTTGCCTTTTCTTTAGTCTTTGTTTGGTTTTGTCCTTCATGTTTTTTAGACTATTTTATCCTGAACTAGAAATAGAGAGATGAAATTAGATGCACGTAAATGAAACCGCAAATAAATATAGCCATGTTTTAATCTATTTGTTCTAGTTTTCATAGTAAGGTTAGAACATTCCAAACTTAATTAGAAAGTAAATCAGAAGTGAAATCCTAACTAATTAGCATATTTTTCATATCCTTTGCGGTAACTATGTTGGGTGAGGTTGGCATGTTAACAGTGCTTTCAGAAATGATAAGAGTAAGGTCATATGCAAGGAGCAATTACCTCATTCTTGCATACCATATGAAAAGAAACATTTAATGATTTCTAGTGTAAAAATCAACATGACAGATAACTCTATTGGATCAAGGGATCAAGGGCAGGTTGCATTTGGTTACAACAAGTAGGTCTCTAATTAATGGTTCTATAACATTTCAAGTTTTTAGTTTTAAAATCAAATTGGAAATGATGCTTTGGAGGGCGATTGGACGATCATCATATGCAGCAGCTTGGAAGGAGTTGGCTAACTGAACGCATCCTCTCTGTATATACTCTATGGTCCTGTAAGATTCTTCATACTTGCAGAAGAGAGAAAATTATAAGTCTCTTGTGAGATCCACTTGAATGCATTCCAATTATGGGAGGATGGGGAGATGAAAAGGTCTCATGTAGATATGATTTTGGATGAAATTTATCTCAATCAAATCATTTGAACAGACTTCAAATTCATGAGAGGTTAGTGAGAGATTGACCTTGGGTTAATACCTTTTAGCATAGCATAAGTATAATGGATGGCATTTAGACCTTGATGATGCATCAACACAACAAAAAATGTAAAAGTGAAAAATGACTTAAAATGAGGCAGATATGATCATCTTAAGATGCCCAGTTGATCAATTTTGTGCTGGAAACTGATACAGGCTTAGTTGAGTACTCCTGTTTAGATTTGTGATTAACCCGCTTTGTAAGACACATTAGGGCTGAAATTTGAGGTTTAAAAGTACTCATATAGCACTTCAGATCTGCTTTTTTCTAGGACAAAGCAACCGCCTTTGGCTGGTTTCCTACTCGCCCACTTTTCTAACACATAAATATTAAAAATTTGCCCAAACTATGTACCCCTATTCGGGCCGCTAATTAACCCGCTTTCCGAGAACCATTAGGGCTGAAATTTGGGGTTTTAAAAGTACTCATATAGCACTTCAAATCTACTTTTTTTTTTCAGGACAAAGAAACTGCCTTTGGTTGGTTTCCTACACGCCCACTTTTTCAAAGTATTAAAATCTGCCCAAACTGTATGCCTCTGTTTGGGCCCCTGATTAACCCGCTTTTCGAGATACATTAGGGATGAAATTTGGGGGTTTAAAAGTACTCATGTGACACTTCAAATCTACCTTTTTTCCAAGACAAAGCAACCACATTTGCCTGGTTTCCTACTCGCCCACTTTTCCAACACAAAAGTGTTAAAATCTGCCCAAATTGTGTACCCCCGTTTGGGCCGCTGATTAACCCGCTTTTCGAGACACATTAGGGCTAAAATTTGGGGGGGTTTTAAAATTACTCATATAGCACTTCAAATCTACCTTTTTTCATGACAAAGCAACCGCCTTTGGCTGGTTTCCTACTTGCCCACCTTTCCAACACAGAAGTGTTAAAATCTGCCCAAACTGTGTACCCTTGTTTGGGCCACTGATTAACACGCTTTCCGAGACACATTAGGGCTGAAATTTGGGGGTTTAAAAGTACTCATATAGCACTTCAAATCTGATTTTTTCCATCACAAAGCAACTGCCTTCGGCTAGTTTTCAAGAGGGGCACTTTTCCAACACATTTGTGTTCAAAACTGCTGAAAGTGTGCAGATCTTTTCACCCTCCACATACCAAGATTGAATTTAAACTTTCTAATTAGTCCATGGACTCTAATTTTCATCAAAAAAATAGGAAATTGTGTGATGGGACCTACTTCTAATGAATGCACTAATCACTTTCCAACCATATAATATGCTCAGAATCCCCACTCAACTCTTGCTTAGGCCTCAACATATGCTATAATGTTTCTGATTCTATTTCCTACCCAATGTGTATACTCATGTTCCCTAATTCCTTTTATATGCGCTGACGAATGAAGAACAAGCAACCGAAGCTCCGAATACTCTCCTATACAACCAACGCTTTCATGCATCCGAAGGAATTCGCATGGAGATGTATATTCCCACAACTACATACTTCCTTAATTCACAGCATCAATATACCTTGTTATTGTATGACATCATCTACATGCTAACAACTAGGGATGTCAAATGGGCCGGGCCGGGCCGGGCCGACAGTCAATGGGCCATGGCTCAGCATGGCCTGGTCAACGGCACGGCTTGTGACACGGGCCGCGCTGGGCCGAGGTGGCTTAGGCCTGTTGGCCCATTTGGCTTGCCTAGCATGTGGGCTGCCCTTTGCGGCCAGCCAGGATGGGGCCGCACGGCTCGCCAGGCCTGGCCTACTGGGCACGGCCTGCCTGGCCTGCCCAAAAGTGGCTGTTTTTTAAAAAAATATCCATTTTACCCCCTCCAAACAGCCATAAAACGGTCATATAAGGGGTAGTTTGTATCCTTTTCAATTTTACAAAGTCTATAATACTCTAACCCTCCTATTCTTTTTCTAAATTTATTAGTATTACTTATAATACTCTAACCCTCGAATATTTCAAGCCCTTAATCTGATTTCCATATTCCCACCTTAACTTCTTAGTGATCTAGATATTTTATTATGTAAATTTGGATAATAATTCAAGCAGATCTAGGTTTTGAGAAATAGAATCATAGAATTTGTTTGATATTGATCATTGTGGTTATCCGACTGGTTTATAACAATCTTGGTAACTCGGACTTTTCACAATATCTAATAAAAAATGATGCTTTTAGACAATGAATTACCTATCAGACAAAAATTAACTTAATTGGTAAATATTTATCTAATAAAGACTTTTAAATAAACTTTATGCTTAGTTGCATGTGTAAAAGGCAATCGTCCAATGGGATGATGGTTCAAAATTGCTCATCAACTACACTGAAAGGTGTAAGTCAAACATGACACTCCAACATAGTTGGGTATCTGACAATTTTGCTAAAATGTACTAAAAGGTCTAAGCAAAAGAAAGATTGCATAAAATCAAAATAGTAGTTTGCATTTAAGACTTGTCAAATTAAACTTTAATTTTTAGTCAAAGAAAAGAAACATTTAACTAACCTTAGATGAGATGCCAGCTTAATGATGATGATTATGTGATTAAAACCACATCAAGTCCATTTCAAAAATGAAAAAAAAAACCACATTCAACTTGCAATTTACTTCTTGCAAGTTTGTCTTTTCTCAACTCCCTACAAATATTTATTTTCGTTTTGTATTTGATAACTAACGTTTCCATTTCTTTTATATGAATGTAGAAATCAAATGAAATTAATGTTTCCATTTCTTATTGTGTCGTAGGAAATTTATCACATAAATATTCAATTGAAAAATATAGTCTTAGATGAAAGCCCAACCCGCACCTCAAAATATGTTGACTTAATTTGGTTACTCTAGTCCAAGATGAGTGGGAAAAACTACTATGCTTGTGGAATTAGAACATTTATAAAGATTTGAATAGGTTTTTTAGGTTGAAAAGGTGACCATGAAAATCAAAGTGTTCCACTACCAAGCCCATGCAATAGGCGGACATGACCATCTGATCGGCATCATGTGCATCCACTGTTCAGGTGGAATGCTATGTGAACAACAAGTGCAGACAATAAAAATTTATTTTATTAGTTATTATTAGTTACATAAATGAGTGGACCATGTTATGTGTGAGACTGGTTGGATTTGCATACAAATTTCAATAACTGAGCTTTTAGAAAGTATTGATATTTAGTTGTTGTCATATGTAAGTGGGATCCATAATGGGGCCCACTAAATGAAAGTGATCAGCGGGCCGTGCTTGTGTTCTATTTTTTTTAATATTGAGTAAAAATGGAAAAAAATTTGAAAGAGGCCCGCCTGGCCCGTTGGCTCGGCATGCTCCAACTCGGCCCATGACGGGCCGTGCCGTGCTAGGGTCGTGCCGTGCCAGGGTTTTTCCTTGGTGGGCCAGCCTGGCCCGCTAGCTGTGTCATCCCGGCTCGGCCCATTTGACATGCCTACTAACAACCTTTTCTGATTATTGTACACACTAGGAATTCGGGAGGCTGAGATGCATACCTACAAATCCGGACAAGAATACATGGTCACGTACAAAGCAACAAAAGGACGAGTCTCCATCATCATGCAGATATAGATCGCATGGTCATAGATCAAGCACTTATCATTGCTCTAGTAGAGAGGTGGCGCCCGGAGACAAACTCATTCCACTTTCCATCGGGCGAAGCAACTGTCACGCTGGAAGACGTTGCATTAAATGGGCCGTTGGTTGCCGGACGTACTTTCCCGGGGAAGTTTGTAGCTCCAGTGTGTGAGGAGGTCCTTGGGCTTACCCCATAGAAGAAGATTGACTACGTGGGCATAACAATGAAGTTTAAGTGGCTTGAAGTCAACTTCAAGGCTACAGAGTTGGAGAAGAAGAAGAAGGACAAGAATTACAAAGAGTTGGAGATCTGTGCAATGTGGGACTACCTATTCTTCTTGGTCTCCGGTCAAATTGTTACGCAGACTTCCAGTGCCCATGGACCGGCTTACCTACTCGAGCTTTTCAAAGAGTTTAAACCTTATGCATCGGCATCGGCCTGTCTTGCCAATCTCTACAGGATGTTGACCAATGTCTCTCATTGGAATACGGAGAAGAAGATCGATGGAGATCAGAAGGATGATCACAAAGGAGAGGATGAAGGTCACCAATTGAGGACACCAACAGGGCCTCTATAGCTATTACAGCTTATTGTTATCATTACTAATATAATTTCCTTGTTAATTATATTGTACGTAACTCGTTATCTTTTATGATATGGTGCAGCTATGGGCTTACACTAGGATGTCTATCGGAAAGTATCCTGCACCAAAAGACAGTTGGAAGGGGGATATTCAGTTCCCACTCTTTAAGATATGGCGAAAAAGACTGCCTAAAACCCCACCCCTCTCTACAGTGAAGGAAGTCAGAAGGCAATTAAACAATCTGAAACTTAATGGGGTAATCATCAAATTAAATTTTTGGACACCCTTGCTTTCGAAGTTCATATAACTTTCCAATTGTAGTTATGAGCCCTTTCTTACGTCAATTGCACTTTATTTGGAAACGTTATTCTGGGTACAACAAAAAATTCCATTCGAAGCTTTCAAAAGTTGATCGCAGTCTCATTGGCTCATCTACCATCCTTGTCTACTATTGGATCGTCGAGCGTCACAATACATGGCGGGTTATGAAATAGTTTGGACTAAAGCAACTAGTCCCACCGCCATTCACAATGCCAATTCTGAGATGGAAAAGGACGTTCTTCACTGTTGTTGATTACAAGGAAAATATGGATGAAGAGACTACGTCGTTGTGGGCGGCAAGAGCCCAGCTCGGACTACATGGTGAGGATTGTATTGCTGCTGAGCAATCAACTGAGTATGTGGAGTAGTATAGTGAAAACACAGTCATGTTTATTGGTAGGGGAGAGGAACCGGAACAACCCAGTGCGGATAAGCAAGAGGCTGCCTAGGTAGAGGGATTTGGCAAACAAGATGAACCCACCATCCCACAGAAACATGTATAGCTCAATCTGTTTTAATATAACAAGTGGTTTTGCTTTTCTTATTGCTTGTATACCTATCGGGTACTTATGCTCATCTGTTATTACATTCAATGTTCAAATGAGCTATTATGTGCAAAATCTAATAGGTTACAGTTCTGTCTTCCTTTTTAGGCTCAAGATCTGGTGCACTGGATCGAACGCTCGTTCAAACGGGCTGCGCGTAGGAACACTCCTCTGGAGAAGCTGGCCATGTCAATTGGGAAGAAATTGGGTAAGTTTAGGGCAGGTTTTGGGACTAATTGGGAGGACTTCTCATTCGATGGCTGTAGCAACTTGCGCTCCGATGAAGATGTCAGCAAGAAGAAGATTACAATCACCTTTACACACAAGAAAAGGCCCACTATGTAGAGCCCGGTAAAAACAAAAAAGGAGGCATCAGAATAAAAATGGCGGTTTTCCAAGCAACTCCACTATCGATGATAGAAGGATCCAGTAGCAGACCGCATTCACCGGTTCAAGTTCATGAATTTGTTTAAGACTTGCCTCAAGATTCTGTTCAAGGATCCGATGTCCTGCCTGTTCAAGCTTTTATTGAAGGATACGGTGCCCCGCCTGTTCAGGATGAGGTTAAAAGATCTGGTGCCCTGGCTATTCAAGATGAGGTTCAAGGATCCAGTGTCCCACCAGTTGAAGAATTTTTTTGTACCCCGCCAACAAGCAGGACATTGTTCAGCTCGCCATTGTCGGTCTCAAGTTCATCCGCTCTTATGGTTTCAGTCCCTATGGCCACAGTTGTTTCACTAGTGTGGAGAATAAAATGACTACCGCAGATGCTCAAGATACATCAAGATGAGGTTGTTGAGTGATGGGCAGATGCTGGTCTAAGCTTCACTTCGGCTGATGATCAATGTGCATCTTTTGTTAACACATTTCGTGGACCTCTTTGTGTGGGATGCAGGACACTGTCCAATTAAAATGGACTTTTGTAAAGAATTTTTTTTATTATCTTTTTTTACTTCTGTGTACATTTGTGCAAGGATGGTTTTTTAGCTTTGATCAAGAATGGAGTTTTGTGTAATGTTTTGTCTCATGTTATGGAGCATTTTGGTTTAGAATCTGTGTATAGTTTTGTTTCATGTTATGGAGCATTTTTTGTTTAGAATCTGTATATTCAGCATGTACATTCTCTACAGGTTATTTTATAGGGAGTGTCACTCCAAACGTTGTAGGGAAGATCTTTTCTTTTCTTTTTTTTTTTTCAAACCCAAAAATGGTCGATATCGACTATATAGGGAAAATTGTTTTTCAGTTACATGGTTGATATCGACCATGCAGGGAAAACTGCCTTTAAGTTATATGGTCGATATCAACCATGTAAGGAAGAATGCCTTTCAGTTATTTGGTTGCTATCGACCATTTAGGAAAAAATGCCTTTCAGTTACGGGGTCGATATCGACTACTGGAATGGTCGATATCGACCATTACTGTCACATAACTAGGATGTAGGGAAAACTGCCATTTAGTTATATGGTTGATATCGACAATAAAAATAGTCGATATCGACTAGTTTTCTGAACACCTTGGTTAACTTTGAATTTGGTGTAAGATTTGTGACACATGATGGTCTGCCCTTTCATGTAAATTTACATGTAACCTGGATTACAAGAACCTAGGTGAAATCATCATTTACATTAACATTTTACAGATATACTTAAGACCAAATAATGAGTAACATGAGCTATAAAAACCACCATCTCAGTGCCACTAAAGTAGATCTACATCCGAACCAAATGGGACTATGACAGGACGACCATACAAAATACTGTGCTATATTTCGAATATTTTCAAGATCCATTTACATAACAGGATGACCATACAAATGCCCATACAGAGATTTTTAATTACAATAGGACTATATGCATCATCTAATATCCCAAAAAATTCCCTCACAACTATTCTTACTTAGAGTTGTTTTCACTTACAATGGAATTATATGCATCATGCAAGAGCCTGCAAAAAAAAAAAAAAATCCCTGCCCTTCAGTTCTTACTTTCAACTATTCTTGGTTATAATGGAGCTATATGCAGGTTTTGAACGACCTAAAAAAGTCCCAGACTGAATGTACTTATAGCTGTTCTAACTTACAATGGGATTATATGCATCATCTTAGTCCACCCAAAAAATACCACCCAAAAACTTCCACCTACGTCCATCAACTGCTTACTGGAGGATTATGACACCCTCCATGGTTATGCCCTCTCCTTTTGCAATTTGAATACGTTACGACCCTTCTCTAGCAACTACGATCTTCGATACAGATCATGTTCTTCTTTGGACGTCCAGGCTGTTAAGTGGCTCTCGGTGGAAGAACCTAGACTTCACAAGTGTGCTCCCATTGCTTGATGTCGCGAGAAGCATGTAGGACTTCACTGTACGACGTACGGTACGTACTTGACAAATACTAATTCTCACAGAATGCGTATGGATCATAATTTCCGACCTTCATTGAAGCCAATGCGTGACAACACGGGATGCCAAATAGCTGCCATGTCCGACATGTGCAGGTTTTCCGTTCGAGGTTAACAACATCCACGTGCTTCGTAGATTGAACCTGAAATTCAACGAGCCCAGTTATTCAAACGTGCACTCGGCGAATATCCTCCATTTCTTGGCTCGGAAGTTTTTCCGCATAAGGAGTTAGACGACTTGTTATGCTTTGAGACAGGAGGTGTCCCTTCTGATAGAACTCCATTAACTTGGCACGTATTTTCTCTATCTGCTTCGTGATAGGCAGGACTCTTGTGATTTTTAAGAGGCTGTTAGTGCACTCGGCCGCGTTGCTAGTATGTATGTCATACCGATGGCCTTCTACATATGCATTCACCCAACGTTGCCTCCAAATTACATCAATGTAGTTGAACACTGCTTGGCTTACTGCATGTATATCCGTCATGTAAGCCTCGTACTCATAAGGCCAATTCGACTTTGTTGCTCGCCAGAATTTCATCACGATTGCCCCATCACTGAAAGTAGCCTTGATGTTTTCAGTAATGTGACGACAACAATAACAGTGAAATGCGGATGGTATGGTGTTCTTCAGTGCTGGAATGATGCCCTTCTGACGGTCTAAAACAATAGTCAAATTGGCCGGCTCCCCCAGCGATATGAACAAATTAGCAAGGAACCACTCCCAACTGTCACAGCGCTCGGCTTCCGCAAATGCGAAGGCGATTGGAAGTAGCTTTTGATTTGCATCATGTGTTACTGCTACAAGCAAGACACCTGGATACTTTCCTCGGAGATGTGAACTGTCTATAGCAATCACCGGTCTCAACGAAGACGTGAAAGACCTTAAACAAAGTCCGAATACCCAAAAAAATCTTCTGAAACGGTCCTTTGTTGTGGTGTCTATGTTTGTTAGAATGTCAGGGTTGCTTATATGAAGTTCTATATAGTTTAGAGGTAGATGCTGAAAGGAGTCTTCATACGATCCACGGACCATATTCAGTGCCATTTCCCTGATATATAAGCCTTCTTGTAGCTAATGGTCGCCCCAAACTCAATCTAGTAGTCATTCATGATCTCATTCGGTTTCAAATTGACATTTTGTCTGACTCTATCAATGATGAACTCTGTAATAAGTACCGAAGATGCTTGTCGATGTGCCATGCCCATCATTGGCCTTGAGCATTTATGGTTAGGATTGTACGTCCTTATTTTAAATTGTGGTCCTGATTCGACAATAGAAGCGTGAATATGCTATGGACATTCCTAATCTTTGCAGTGTGCAATTACTTTGGTCATGTTGGTCTTCAAGGGTCTAATAGTGAAGTTTCCATAAATTGCGAACTTAGCCAAAGTATTCTGGAATGTTTGTCGATCTTAGAATTCACGGCCAATTCACATTTCCCGTGCTGAGTTGTTGCCAGCATCTGTGTTTATGTCCTCGGGCTCCATTTTATCCTCGAGATCAATAGCTGAAGTTTCATTACAACGAAATGTCTCATTAATTGGGTTGGCTCCTGCAACTTCATCCGAAGCCTCATTACAAAAATGCCTCAATGATTGGATTGGCTCCTGTAAGAAGATCACTTTCGGCCTTCACCATTGGAATCGAATGGATTCCGCTTATGGAAGGAGGCTCATCAAGACGGATATCATCACCACGGTCAATCCCAAATACGAAATCATCATCAACGGTGTCTTGTCCTACCGTCTGACAAAGACTACAATCGACCTGCACAGTAGGAAAATACATGTCTTTGTCTTCATGGATGTCAATGGTAGGTACGTATCCCCAACTAGTTGAGTATAAAACTTGTTTTTGTTAGAAGTTCCTGATGAGTTCCTTGATTTTTCCGGACAAGAGCGACGCATAGAGCTCCTTTGAAACCTACAATGAATAATTACATAAATAAGCAAGTAGGAAGGGAAATATATTATTTTGTGATGTACAATCTACTTATACAATCTATGAGTGTACCTCTAATTATCTCGTCCGGTGAATTGCTCCTTGTTCCGACCATTAAAGACATAAATATATCCCATTCAATTCATCACTCGATGCTTTGAACATACTCATAATGTCATTATCATCATCAATGTTGGCCATGGAGAATGCCCGTCCGTTGTGATGTAGGTATTGCATGGTCAAATTCTAGATGGATGAGTCCCCATTAGATGCTTCGATTGCTTCTTTAACCAGAGATTCATATGTTATGTCTGTAGCTAAAAATCTCATTTTCTGCTTTCCTCCATTGTACATAGGACGACTTATATCGAATTTAAAGTCATCGCCATAGTGGAAGATGAACAACACCTCTCTATCTGACATGCTGTCATTATATCAGAAGAAATTAATAAAGATATCAGTGGAAATTAGGTACATTCAGAATGACAGTTAATACAAATCTGTATTAACAACATTTGTATGTCTCTGAGAGTAGAGAAAATGTCTTCACAATGATAAAAACTCCGTGCACTATGCCAAATAAAAAGATTAAGTAGCTGTTTTCAAACGTTTACCACTGGATAAAGATTTAGGGCAATAGTTCTATCAACATAAAGAAAAGGCATTTTGATCAATAATCTATTTATTATAAAGCTTGGAACAATGCTTTTAAACCATGCTACTGAGTGCTACTCCTCACACATTGTTCCACCCATTTTCCTGTTATTCAAAAATCAACAAGAGAACCAACTATAATTATATGAATACGATTTTAAAGTCTAAAAATTTGTAAGATCAGTCCAAAACAAAGCCAATATGCATATTCACTTTCACCCACAACATCTTATCAAATTGAATAAACTTGTTGATGGTTTTCTTTTAAAAGTGACAAACACATGAAAAAAAGGACAAAGCAAAAAAAAAAAAAAAGCCAATTCATGACCAAACAGTTCTCCCAATGCCGAATTTAATGATAATGATTTTACATTATTTTCTAATTTTTATTTTTTAACTTAAAATTTATTTTATTCTAAAAAATATTTGTAAATAATATGACAATAAAATATACTATATATAAAATTACGTCCGTATAATCTCACATTTTAATTTATTAGGCCTGTCAACTCTCGCAAAAAAAGAAGAATTTTCAGATATGGCCTTAAGTTTTTGCCTTATTTCAAAAAAGGACACAAGTTTTAAAACTTTTCAAATTAGTCCATAAGCTTTCTAGTAAATTTTCAATTAAGGACATCTAGTTCAGTATTTTAAAAATATCTAAATTACCCTTCATTTAAAGCCATGACATGGTTTCGGCAGCCACTATATGCAGCCAATCGCAGTAGGAATAATGGGTGTCCTTGATCACAGTGAAGACACCGACGAGGGAAACGAGGAGATTATAGAGGAAGTGATAGAGAGTTTTATTACAATGAAGAGTAATATGAGTATTAAAAAAACAGGAAAGAATTTACTGAAAAATAACTTTAAATAGATGAATGCCTTTAGTTGAAAACTTCCTAAAAAACTTAAGGACTAATTTGAAAAGTTTTGAAACTTTTTTCCTTTTTTGAAATAAGGCCGAAACTTAAGGACCTTTTTGAGATTCTCCCAAAAAGAAAGTGAAAAGCAAAGTCCAGTCAACAATAGAAATACCCAAGAAAAATAGAACCAGGCGGCGGTGCCGATTCAACTGTGGAATTTCCTTCAATTGCTACCATCTTCTGGACTAGATAGAGAAAGCCAAACAAATTCTGCCTAGTAAATAGATTTGCACTAACTTAGACGATTATGACATCTGTGATTTAACTTATTACAAGAACTCTATTAAAAATCTGATCTGCTAAAAATATACGTGTGCTTCTAATGAATTGGGATCCTCTCACGGATTTGTCCCATAGTGATTGTGAGTGGACCAATCACGGTCCGCCACGTCGTTGTGGGGCAGCATGCCATGCATGCAGGACGGCTCATTTATGACGTATATCAAATTCTATTTAAATAAGGGTTGCTTCCCACGTAAGAATTGGTCATTTGATTGAAAAAGGGATTGGCACAATGTTACGAATGTTCATTATTGACCCCATTTTCTTTTATCAAAAGTTCCGTCTTATGATGGGGCCAACTTCTAGTGTAAAATTTGGATACACTTTGTAAAATGGCAAAGTGCGTTTATTTTATTTATGCAGCTTATATTTTTAATGGGAGGGCCTTATTATTGTAGAACTATTTCAAGAGAATCGAACTCCATTTAGAACCAACGAACGCACAAATATTTTTGACCGAAGGCAATAGGTTTGTTGACGCTTTTAGAGTTGGGAATGTGTGGAGCCCACTTAAATACATGTGAGTCACAAAATAACAACACAAAAATCAGCATCCACATATGGACCAACATCTAATGATAAAAATATGGAATTAACTATTCTCACTCCTGCTGCTGTGGTTTTGACGTTTGTGTTTTTATTTGTTTTGGCTATGCTTTTATTGGGGTGGGTGGGTAGGGGGTAAGGACATTGGATCACCCTTTGGCATGTGGGCCCCAACCCTAATAAATACCGGGGCACCCTTTCTCTCACCCCTTCTCATGGATTGACATACTTTCAGGTGCGCCCCACATCGTGATACCTAACATTCTTTAATGTTAAACACAGTTTTAATGTCAATCTCCAATATATGTCTTTATATGGCCTTCTAATCAGACTGCTAATGATGGTCAGAAGGCTGATTTTTACCATTTAAGTTACTGCTGGCCCCTGATGGACCCGAAAGAAAGGGGGGGAATCTTCCGCCCTCTCCCTCCGCACCCCGGGGGCTGACCTGGGTCTCGGCGGAGGAGGGAAGATCTCGGGCATCAACATTTTTGTACGGGTATGCCAGATTTACTTTCTACTTGGAATTTGGAATAGTGATAATCCGGAGATTCACCTTCACAAGTGGAAAGGAAATCAATCCTTTTTTCTAAATTTTCAAATTGCATAAATATCAAGAAAAGAGACAAGTTTTTAGAATATCGTAAGAGGCATTTTTGTTTGTTTGCCGTGAAAGGCGTTTTTACAAAACTCATCAAATATGAAAGACAAGAATTGTGATTTCTTTTTGTCTCTTTAAGAAATACAAACTACAATAGAAAAGGAAGAAAAAGGATCTAACTTCTCAGGAGATTGTGGGGACACGTTGAGATCGACGGTCGCAAGTCATGTATGGGCTTCGCCATCGTCCTTCAAATGAGAACATGTGATGCTTTGATTCTTTGGCTTGGCTCCTAACCTCAGTTTTTTAAAGGACAATGACCAAGAGAAGGTCCTATATCCAATGAAAAACCAAGTAAACGGGCTGAAAAGCCGCGTTTAGGCCATGTTGGAGAAGGAGGTGACCTTGGGGGGGGGGGGGTGGCCCCCCAAGGGACGTTGATCACCTTGTGGTGCTTCCGGGAGCAAAGTAGCAGGACTTCGTCTCTCTCTTGGATTTTCTGGTTTTTCAGAGCTTGCACTTAGGATCTCTTTTCATCATGCTTTCTTCTTGGAATGGACCTCATTTTATAGGCTTTTGATAGCCTTGAGGTGTTTTATTGGCATTGATGGCCATGATGAAAGAATTGATGAGGAGTTACAAATCGATTTTGTAACTCCTTTTTCAAGGCTTGTGATTGGCCGATGAAGGTAGTGGGCATTTATTTAATCACCTTTATGCTTCATGATGATGGGCGTTTCATGGGTTTAATGCCATGATTGCTTGGATTTGTAACTCCCAAATGCTTGGTTCTGATTGGGCCGTCCAAAATAATGAGTTAATGACTGCTTTAATGGGTCAATTAACGACATTAAGTGGTTGCCAAGGCATGTGAAGAGTCGCGGGCAGTGCTGCGCCTTTTGAGATTCTTCTTGCGATCATCACGGGTGGATCCACGGATTATTTGATGTCGGATTGCGATGCAATTTCAGACATTGATTGATGTTGGCCGGCCAGTGACGTCTGTCTTGTCGATTTCATGATCGGTCGGACAGAAAGTGCACTTTCTTGGTCAGCCGGTTGGCGATCTTGAGGCGATCGGTGATGATTTCATGTTTTTGACGGCGGATCCGAGATGTCGATGAAAATCAATCGTTTTTAAGCATCAAACATTGCATTTTCCGAAAATCACAGAGGCCGGAACACCCGAAATGCGAAAACCATCGAAAACGGACACTTTGGTGCAAAATCCGGCGACCCGGATTTCCAGGGTCGCTGGGCGTTCGCCGGCGACGATAGGGCTTCAGCCCGTTTGGTCGCCGAGCGTCGTTTTCGACCGTTTTTTCACCTTTTTCGTTCCTTTTTTCTTCTGTATTTTTCTTGACATTTTTCCTCAATTATTGACTTGATTTTCTTGGAGAAATCTTGACGAGAACCCTCACGAAATCGGAGCACAAAGTTTCCTATTTTTCAGAAAAGCCGAAGACTTTGTAGCCGATTTTCCGTCAAGCGTCGAAACTAGGTCAAACGATGTCGGAATGACCTGAAAATTGAGGTGAAGCTTCTTGAGTAGTGGATAGGACCAACCATGGGCTTTATTTGAGTTTTGAAGCCGTTTGGGGTCCCATCGATGCTTCACTTGATTTTGCTGCGGGGAAAATGCCAAGCTTTGATATGTGGTCAAACGATGTCCGATTGACCTGAAATTTGACGGGGAGCCTATTGGAGTCATTTTGAGACGTTCCATGGGCTCTGTTTTAGATGTCATGGTCCCGGGTTGCTCCGCCGCCGGTAGGCTTGATTTTCTCTCGGAGCATCGAAACCTGGTCAAACGTTGTCGGAATGACCTGAAATTTGACGTGCAGCCTTTTGGAAGCATGTTGAAGCCACTCATGTATTTTGTTTGATGAGTGATGGCTTCGGTGGTTGCCGCCGCCGGGAGGCTTGATTTCGCTGCTCGAGCATTGATGGAGGGTCAAACGTTGTCGGTTTGACTTGAAATTTGGCATGGAGTCCTTTGGAGACATTCTGGAGTCATCCGTAGGCTTTGATCAAAGTTTTGGTGTCTTTGATGATGTTGCCGCCGGGAGCGCTCGTTTAGCTGTCGAAGCGGTGAAGTTGGGCAAAACGATGTTGGAATGACCCGAAACCTCAGGTGTAACCCTCTTTTAGCGGTCTTGAAGGATCTCTCAGTTTTTGTCTGATTCTGACAAAATCTGATGCTTGAAGTAGCCTTGCCTATTTTTAGCAGGATGCAGCTTCAGGAGGCTTCTCGATGTTGAGGAGACATATTGACTTTTTTAATGTCAACAAATGCCCCCTCGAGGTACAGCGACGAGTAGCTTTTTGGAGTCGATGTGCCTCGAAGAGAAACTTGGAGGAAAGATTCCAACTTGACCAAGAGTCTTGAGCAAAAAAATTTTTGATTTTTTTTTTAATAGCCTTCTGAGTTTCCGGGGGAATTTTATGGTAGTGAGAGGGATCACGTACCATCTCAAGGCAAAGTTTTGAAAATGACATGGGGTATTTGGATTTTGGGTTTTGGATTTTGGTTTTTGACCTTGTGACCTAACAAGCTGTATGTGGCAGGTTAGGGGGTCGGGGTTTGATTTTGATTTTGACCTTGTGACCCAACAAGCTGTATGTGGCAGGTTGGGGGGTCAGATTTGGTTTGTTGGTTTTGGATTTTGATTTTGGTTTTGGTCTTGTGACCTAACAAGCTGTATGTGGCGAGCTAGGGGACCGGATTTTGGTTTTGTGAAATGTCAATTTCAAGATTTTGGCTTAATTTGGTTCATGAGGTTGGATGGTTTGGTTTTTGGAAACTCATGGAATTTTTTTTTTTTTTTTTCTTTTGAATGGTCCCATCAACTCAAAAGAGGCATGAGACTTTTTTTGCTCTTTTCTTTTTTTGCTCTTGGTAAGAGGAATACTTTGACTAAAAGCCAATTTTAGTGCCTAGGTTGGCAAACCTGGCTTATATGGGCTAACCCATGGGACCTTAGGCTTTGGAGATGGCCTAGATCTCATATAGTGTCATATTTGTAAAGAATATCTAAAAATATCTCTTTTGTGTAGAGAATATCTAAAAATATCTTTACTTGGAGAGAATTTCTCAAGTTTTCTCAAAATATCTTTCTCTTTGGGAAAGTAGCTAAATTTTAGCACTTACCTCCTTTCTTTCTCTTTGTTCCCTCTTTTGGCTTGCTCTCTTCTATAGAAGCAAAGAGGGTTGGTGCTTTTGCTCCATTACTTTCTTTTTGCAAGAAATCTTCAAGAGTGCTCCCCAAGACAAGAAGTGCTTTCCCTTCTTCAAGGATCTCCAAGCTTTTCTTCTTCTTCTCCATCAATGGCTTCAAGTAAGTTTTCTTCCTCGTCAAGAATCTCCATTGTAGAAGTAGCTTCTTCATCATTTTTTCTTCTTTTTCTTTTCTTTTCTTTCTTCTTCTCTTTTTTTTTTCTTTTCTTTTCTTTTCATGCACGTTTTTTTTTTTTTTTTTTTTTCGTGCTTCTCTTTTTTTCTTTCTTTCTTTTTTTCTCGTTTTTTTTCTTTTCATGGTTTTCTCTTCTTTTTTTTTTTTTTAAAAACCGTGTACTCTCTTTTTTTTTCCACGTTGATTTCTTTTTTTTTTTTTTCAGCGTCTTTCTTTTCTCTCTTTTTTTTTTGTTTTTTTTTCTCTGGCTGTACGGACAGGTCGGTACGGACCTGACCATACTGCCACGTGGCAGTGGGCCACGGCCTGTGGGCCAATTTTTTTTTTTTTTTTTTGTGCTGAGATTTTTTTTTTCTCTCTCTTTCTTTTTCTTTTTCCTTGTTTGCTCACTATGATAATGAGGCTATGCAATTTCAATATGTATGCATTTTTTTTTTTGATGCATCAAGATAGAAGGCTAGAGTCTCTAGGTCAAGCCAACATGATTTTTGACTTGGACAAAGTTTGATTGGTTTTGACCAAATTGGGTTGGAATTGGTCAAACTTTGGTCAAGGTTTTCCTAGCATTTAATGCATGATGATATATTTTTGATGCATGAGTTTTGGTAAATAGATTTGGAAGTATGATGATGCATACCTGAAAATCTTTTGCAAGTGTTGGGATTTTGAGCTCGCAGCGATGTTGAGCTCTTTCTCGGTCTTGCTGGATTTTGAGGAAGTTTTGCAATTTTTGGATTCTGAAGCTCACAGCAATGTTGAGCTCTTTTCCAGATTTTGCGGAAGTTTGATGAGATTGGCTCATTCTCGCAGCGACGTTGAGTTCAAGCCTTCTTTGAGAATTCTCCACTGACTTTGAGCTCGCAGCGATGTTGAGCTCATTTTCAGGCTTCCTGTCTTTTTCGGAGTATTTTCCTTTTCTTTGGAATTGCCCGGGAACCATGTCAAAATTTTGCTAGAATTTTTGAAGCAAAATTCTGTCATTTCGATGTTGATTGATCTTTTCTCTTCCATCTTTTGCAGGTAGTTCTTCTAGAACGAACAAAGGTAAAGGTCCTGTTACTGAGGCACCTCGTCGGTCTGCTAGATCTTCCAATGCGGCCGTTCAGCAGGCTTGGGAGAAGATCCAGTTTGTGGAGAAAAACTTGGAAGAATGTGATTCCCTCAATCGTGATGAGATGAGACAGCGATTGATCGCTCTCAAGGATGAGGAGTTCTATAAGATCATGGTAAGCAGCCGTCCCTGGGTTACGGACGATCAGAGCATTGTGTTCAAGCCTACCTTCTTCTTCGGTGATGCAATCCCCGACGACTTGACATACCAAAGGAGATGTTTTCAGTTCTCTTACACAGCAGATGGTGAGGAGAGAACTATTTCTACCCGGTCATCTTTTGATCGGACCATCTCGATCCTGAGCCTTTCTCCCACGTGCCCTAAGAGGGAAGATCCTCCGAGTTGGGTGAAGAGGACCAGTGTGATCAAGACTGAGGTTTTTGTTGGTGGACCTTCCGGTTTTGCAGAGAAGCCACCTGTCCGTATGGACGTCTTGATGCCAGCCAGTGGCTACTAAGGTTCTGATCATCCATCGATCGATTTGAGACCGGTGGGCATTGGCGTTTTTCGGGGTGACGGCAGCAATTGGGTGAAGCCTTTTCGACTTCGTGGCCGTTTCAGTGCTGACTCGAGCTGGGAGTCATGGACTGATCAACCTTGAGGATTGGTGAGGCCGTTCTTCGGGAGGCCGAGATTTTTGACGCGGTTCGCGCTTTTCAGCAAACCGTCGTTTTCTCCGATGAGGCTTTCATGGCCATGCTGGAGTCATTCCTTCCACAAACCAACACCTTCATTGTGACGAATGGTGAGATTGATTTTTCTTTGAAGGAACTGAGCGCCATCACCTGATTGCCTATCCTCGGCAAACTCTATGAGGAGTTTATGCCTATTGACAGCGTCCTTGAGGAGCAATCTGAGGAGTTTAGGCTTGTGTACTTTCAGCTCGTCGCCTTCTACGATTTTTTGAAGGAGAAGGAGGGCTCGAAAGTTAGATGCAGCAGTTGCAGGAGTTGCAGCTCTAACTTTTTTGACAACGGGGATTCTTCTGATGGCATGGCCCAGGATGCTAGGGCTAAAAAATCAAGTTTGAAGAAGATCGCCGCCATGCGAGAAGATTTGAAGAAGTTCTTCGCAAGCACAGGTGCCATTTGTCCTGACATTGCGTTGCGGGGAGATCTCGCTGTTTACCTCACTTACTGGCTGGGTGAGGCTGTTTTTGCTGGAGGAGATGGAACGCACATCAGGCCGCACTGTATTTTTCCGGCTTGTCAGATGGCGTTTGGAGAGCGGCTGGCTTTGGTACCTGCTCTTTACTCCTATTTGTGTACCAAACTGCAGGCTGCTGCTTTCCTGGTTCGGCTTGGGCTTCCCATGAACAGGGTATTTTCTGCCCACATCTTCTATTCGTGGTATGTATACCATTGTCCTAGCTTCCATCGTTTGGGAGTTGCACAGGACGAAGATCCCTTTATGATTCGTTTGGCTAGAGGGACAGCCGTTCACGAATCACTTTTATCTGCCCGTTTAAGGATTCGACGATTTAGGGACGTCGAGATTGGGCAGTCTTCAGTGAAGCTTTCTCCGGGCTTGCGGAAGAAGGCTTTTGACTTTGGTGTCTCCCGTGATTCGACCAGGGCAGGGTCGGGAAGACACTGTGCTTTGACAGACGCGGAGAAGAGGTGGCTCTTCAACATACGGGTTGGTACGATGGTGTACCGCAGACATCTTTTCGTCGACATCCAACCGTATGCCCCTTCGCGTTTTGCGTTGCAGCTTGGCTTTTCTCAAGGCGTTGTTGGAGCGCCTTCGAGTATGGTGAAGCGTTTTGGAGGTCTGCAAGATGGGAGAAATGCATGGGCTTTTTATAGCGCCGAGGATACTACTGCCATGATTTCTATCCTGAGCTACCCACCTTCCGGACTGCTGGATTCACGAAGTGGTTCGTGGAGAGCTTTTCCGTGTACCGGGGGTTTTCCAAGAAAGAGCTCGATATTAAGCAATCTCCTGGGAAGAGTCTTGGCAAATCGGATGGTGTCCGTCGGGAGGAAGTTTTGGCCTTCCTTTCTGGAGAGAAGCACAAGATAGGCTTTCTCAACGAGCAGGACATCATCAGATCAGGAGCTGCACAAGGGATTCCTGGTGAGGTCTTGAGGCAGCTGGAAGAGGGGGAGGCCGAGATCGATGCTATGATACAGGCAGAGCATACGAAGGCTTCCATGGGGTCTACTGAGAAAAGTAGACCATCCAGTGAGGACTCTTGTGAGAGGCCTGATGTTGATAGTGTGGCAGGATCGTCGAGCAGATTGACCCGCCGAGGCAAGAGGAGGAGATGACAACGCCGTAACATGAGATGGCACGATAGTCCTTCTGATCTTGAAGTTCCTCTCACCATTGCTGAGGAGGTGTCCGAGGATGCTGACAAGCCTCCGGAGAAGAGAAGCAGAGAAGAGGAGATAGCTGGTACGATCCCCTTTCTTTCCTTTTGTTTCTTCCTTCCCTTTTTTTTTGTGAAAGATTTTGTTTTGATCCGCTGCTTCTTTATTTAGCAGAGGATGATGACCTGGTGACGCCTGAGGTTCCTGCCGATGAGGCGATGACGGATCTAGTCGTGGCATCTGAGGAAGAGCTCAGGGACTCTGGAGTGGTTCCAGAACCTTCACCTGGTATGATTTGCTTTGGCTTTTGCTTTTTTGTCTTCTTTTGCTGTCATTTGCTAACATGTAGCTGACTTGCCAGAGGATTCCGACGATTTCGAGCCATCCATGGACGCAACTTTTGACGATGCTTCGGATGAGCTCAAAGAGGCAGAGAGTACTCCGCCGGTCGTCGAAGCAGGTATACTTGCAATAATACTCTTGATATATTTTTGACAAGATTATATTCATACCTTTTTGTCTTTTTCTTTTTTTTTTTTTTGACAGATTGTGAAGCAGCAGGAGAGATTCCTCCATCTTCCTCAGAGCCAGAATAGGGGATACCTGCGGCTGATGCAGAAGTAGGGCTTCTTCCACTTTCAATGAGTCAGCTTCTTCCGTTGGAAAGAGTTTATTGATTACTCTTCCAATGGAGCATGACGTGGGCAGTCGGGCACCAGAGCATGGCGAATCCTCATCTGCACCACACCTTCAGTATGCAAGGAAGGTGTTGAAGACTGTCTTGAGCTCATGGGTTGAGACTATTTCTTCAGGTCATTTGGAAGCTGGTTTTGGCATGATCAAGCATGTGTAGGACATCCTCGCTGATAGCAAAGAAGTCGGTCTGGACATTGCAAGTGCCAAGGATTTTGTTGAGGAGATCATCACCTTGGGGAACAAATGGACTGAGACCAAGAGTTTCCCAGATGGTGACTTCTTTGATGAGATGTTCTTAAAACCTTCCAGCAAAGTCAAAGCTGAGCTGACGGAGGTCACGAAGACTCGGAGGCAAATCGTTCGGGAGAAGAACGTTACCGAGTTATCCATCATGGGGCTGAAGCAAGACTTGGACCGCCTTGATAAGGAGGTCGTTGAGGCTAGGCAACGTCTTGATCTTTTAGAGGACGAGGCTGCTGCCAAATGGACCGCCATTATGGAGGCTCGTGACAAGGAGGGAACTCTCATTCGCCAGGTTGAGGAAGCTGAAGGTAATGTCCGGAGGAAGACTCAGGAGCATGAGCAGTGGCAGGTCCTCTGGGAAGAACTTCCTCGTGCTACAGATGGGTCACGGCATTCGGCCGCGTTTTATGGGGACATTTTGAAGGAGCGTGGCCTAAAAACTTTGGAAGTTAAGGCCAAGGGTCTGCTTGAGGAGTTGAACCTTTGGTTGAAGACCATGTAGGATTGAGCTCCTGAGTTGTAACAAACACTTTTTCCTTTTTCTTTTTCTTTTTTTTTTTTTTTTGGGTACCTCCATGTATAAACAATCATTTTTTTTTTTTTTTGATGAAAACAATTTTGAGCAAAAGTTTGATGGGAATGTTTGTTTAAGGATTTGATCAAAAGGTTGTCATTTTGTGAAAATCTTTTGTCAAAGGGTTGTTTTGGGCATGAAAGCCAATTTTGTGGCGGAAAGCTTTGTTTTTGATGGTTTGAAAACCAAAATTTGGATGGCAAGAAAGCCTAATTTTGTGGCGTAAGAGCCAAAATTTGTTTTGCGGCATGGGAGCCAAAATTTTTGGATGGCGTGAAAGCCGAATTTTAGAATGGCATAGAAGCCGAATTTTGTTTTGTTTGTCTTGGCATTTATAGCCGAATTTTGGCATTTATGGCCAGATTTTGGCGTTTATAGCCGATTTTTTTTTGTTTTGTTTTGGCATTTATAGTCGAATTTTGGTGTTTATAGCCGAATTTTGAGATGGCATGAGAGCAAAAAAAATTTTTTGTGGCATGAGAGCTGATTTTGAGATGGCATGAAAGCCGATTTTGGCGTTTATAACCGAAAAATTTTGTTTTTGGCATTTATAGCCAGATTTTGGCATTTATAACCTGATTTGGCGTTTATAGCCGAGTTTTGGCGTTTATAGCCAGATTTTGGCGTTTATAGCCAAGTTTTTTTGAAAACCAAGTTTTGTTTTATTGGCATGAAAGCCGATTTTGGTTTTTATAGCCGAAAAAAATTTTGTTTTTGGCATTTATAGCCGAATTTTGGCATTTATAGCCGGATTTTGGCGTTTATAGCCGAGTTTTGGTTTTCAAAATGCAGGTATCGACTAAATGTCACCTCCCCGCTGAATGGTCTTGCAAGTATCGATGGAATGTCGCTTCCTTGCTCATTCGGTTTTGCGAGTATTGATGGGATGTCACTTCCTCGCGGGTTAAGTTTTGCGAGTATCGATGGAATGTCGCTTCCTTGCGAATTGCGGTGCAAATATCGACTAAACGTCTCTTCCCTGCTTTTCCCAAAACTTTTGGTTTTGCGGGTACTGACTTGATGTCGTTTCTCCGCGATTTTTGAAATTTGAGGTTTTCTCGAACCATTTGAAATTTGGGTTGTGGATAGCAACTGGTATGTTGCATCTCCACGATTTTTGAAATTTGGATTGTGGATATCAACTGGTTTGTTGCTTCTCCACGATTTTTGAAATTTGCAAGTATCGAATGGGGTTCGTTTCCTTGCTATTTTTGGGTTTTGGAAGTATCGAATGGGGTTCGCATCCTTCCGATTTTTGGGTTTTGGAAGTATCGAATGGGGTTCGCATCCTTCCGGTTTTTAAAGACCAAAATTTTTGTTTAAAGACACGATGGTCATAAATTTTGACTTAAAACCATTTTGGTTGTAAAAGCCGAGGCGGTCTAGGGTGAAAATTCCTAAGTCCCGATTTTTGTTTCAAACCATGAATTTTGGGTTCAAGGATCGAAATTTTGGTCAAGTCTGGGAAGAGGCTCCTAAACTTGGATTTTTGGATTTGATTTTTCTTTTGAACAATGAAACGATGAAAGTAAGCATTGTTTTGAGAGATAGTTTTTTTTTTTTTGGAAACTTCAACATAAAGATGAAAATTTCAAAAGGGGTGGGTTTGATGAGCAAGTACCTTGGAAATACGCTTTAGCCATGTAGATATTGCTCTGACCCGTTTGAGGAAGTCTTCAAGGGTAGTACCGCTTCAAGAACTTGCCGTTGATGGGTAGCATACATCTGTCTCCTTCCATGTTTAGAAGAGCGTATGCACCGTTGGAGAAGACTTTGTCGATGACGAAGGGTCCCTCCCATTTTGGTTCGAATTTGCCTTTGGATTTGTGGGCAAAGACTATGGGTCTTTTAACTGCAAGAACCAAGTCACCCTTTTTGTAGGCGCGTTGCCTGACCTTTTTGTCGAAAGATCCTGCCATGCGTGCTTGGTACAACTCAATGCTTTATAGAGCTTCGAGTTGTCTTTCATCGAGATTATCCAGCTCTTGGAGTCTCATTTTGATATTGCTTTCTTGCGTCATGTCATTTTGCAAAGATACCCTTAAGGAAGGAATTTGTACTTCCAAAGGGACAACAGCTTCGCATCCATAGACCAAAGAGAATGGTGTGCTATGGGTTGGTCCTCGAACGGTGGTTCGATAGGCCCACAAAGCTTCTAGTAGTTTGTCGCCCCAGTCTCTTTTGTGACTAGAGACCATTTTCTTGAGAATTTTGCAGAGCGTCTTGTTGAAGGCTTCTGCTAGTCCATTCGCTGCTGGATTATATGGAGTCGAAGGACAACTTTGGACTTTGTACTTGTCGCAGAACCTGTAGAATCTGTGATCCCGGAATTGTGGTCCGTTATCATGGACGAATCTTTTAGGTATGCCGAAGCGACAAATAATGTTAGTGCGCAAGAACTGAAGGACTGATGAAGTCTTCATTTCGCTGAGCGCAAATGCTTATGACCACTTGGAGAAATAATCCGTAGCGGCGAAGATGAAGCGATGACCTTTGCTTGATGGGGGAGAAATAGGACCTATGATGTCCATACCCCAAGCTTTGAAAGGCCATGAGATTGCTGTTGGATGTAGCCATTCTGGAGGCATGTGGACATAATCTCCGTGAATCTGGCATTTTTGGCAGCGCTTGGCAAATTGTATTGCATCAGCTACCATGGTAGGCCAATAATAACCTAGCCTTTTTATCTGGTTATAGAGCTTAGGGCCAGCCTGATGGGCTCCACAAAGACCAGCATGTACTTCTTTGAGAGTTTCCTCAGCCTCTTGTTGTGATAAGCAGCGTAGGAGTACTCCGTTGAAGGATTTTCTGTAAAGTGCTTTTGAAGGTATATCCAAATGAAAGTTTGGGGCTCGTCTTTGGATGCTTACCCGCTTTTTTGGATCTTCAGGTAGTATTCCGAACATGATATAATCAATGAACGGATCTCTCCAGTCGCCAATCGGAGGTTTGAGGATGGACATCCGACTTCCAACCACTTAGTGGCATTCAGCAATTGCTTGGTGTGTGTTGAGAGGAGGGAAAATCCTTCTTTGACACACTGTGACTTGCGTGTTTTCCCCTTCTTGGATTGCCATGGATGCGGCAAGTCCAGCCAGGGCATCTGCATGGATGTTTTCACCTCTGAGGGTGTGGGTGATATGGCAGATGTTGAATTTTTGTTGAAGCGACTGCGCCTTATTGTAGTAAGGTAGCAAATCAGGCTTCCTGACTTCATATTTTTTATTCATCTGGTTGACGACCAGTTGAGAGTCTCCAAAAGCTTCCAGCGTGGTGATGCCGGATTCGAAGGTGAGTTTCAATCCTACAATCAGGGCTTGATACTCAGCTGCATTGTTTGAACATGGTTCCAGTAGCGAGAAGGCGTGTGGAATCATGTATTTGTCGAGACTGACAAAGAGGATGCCAATTCCCGATATTTACTTTCCCTTTTCATTTGTCCTGGTTGCACCGTCAAAGTACATGTCCCAGGAAGCATTTGATAAGGAAGTTTCTACATTGTAGACAAATTCGTCTGGGAGATCATCCCTGAGTGGAGAAACTTTAGGCAATGGATGCTCTGCGAGGAAGTCTGCTAGAGCTTGGCCTTTGATTGCTTTTTGTGGTACATACCTAATATCAAATTGTGATAGAAGAATGGACCATTTTACCAGTCGGGCATTGAGAGAACCTGCTTTTGTGACAAGGACCTTTAGGAGGTTAATCCTCGAAATCAGGTAGACTGTGTTCGACAGCAGATAGTGACTCAGCTTTTGTACAGCGAACATTACTGCAAGGCATTCTTTTTCGACTGGGGAGTAACGATGCTCTGCACCTACCATCATGCGGCTAAGGTAATATAGAGCAGCTTCTTTTCCATCGTCGTTTTCTTGTGCGAGCAGAGCACCCAAAGAGTGGTCGAGAGCTCTTGTGTACAAGATAAATGGTTTTCCAGTTGTGGGGGCAACCAGCACTGGAGGTTTGATGATGTATGCATTGATGTCTTGAAATGCATTTTCACATTCAGCATCCCAGACAAAGTCCACGCCTTTCTTCATCAGGCGAGAGAATGGACGGCATTTCCCTGATAGATTGGAGATGAACCGTCGGATGTAGGCCAGCCTTCCTTGAAGCCCTTTTAATTCTCTTAGGGTTTTGGGAGATGGCATTTCCAGGATAGCCTTGACTTTGGTGGGGTCACGTTCTATTCCAGCTTTCCGTACTATGAATCCAAGAAACTTACCCGATGAGACACCGAAGAAGCACTTTAGTGGATTCATCCGCAATTTGTGTTTGCGAAGTCGGAGGAAGACTTCTCGAAGATCATTGAGATGGTCTTCTTTTCTTCTGCTTTTTATGGCGAGGTCGTCAACATAGCATTCGACCGTCTTGTGCTGCATATCTTGGAATATTTTCATCATAGCCCTCTGATATATTGCACCTGCATTTTTCAGACCAAACGGCATGACAGTGTAGCAATACACGCCGAATGGTGTCCGAAAGGATGTATGCCTTTCATCTTCAGGATGCATTTTTATCTGATTGTAGCCAGAGAATCCATCCATGAACGTCATTCGCTCGAACCCATAGGTGTTGTCAATCATCACCTCTGGTATGGGGAGCGGGAATTCATCTTTAGGACATGCATTATTCAGGTCTCTGTAGTCGATACAGACCCTTATCTGCCCATTTTTCTTTGTCACGGGGACAATGTTGGCCAACCATTCAGGATGCTGTTCCTCGCGGATGAAGCCAACGTTTTTGAGTTTCTGAACTTCTTGTTCAATTTTGTCCATTATGTAGGGACGGAATTTTCTTTGGCCTTGTTTGATAGGCTTGATTTCTTTTTGCAAGTTGAGCTTGTAGACTGCTACTTTGGGATCCAAGCCAGGCATTTCGGCATAAGACCATGCAAAGCAATCAATGAACTCAAGAAGAAAAGAGATATACTCGGGTAACTCATCATCCTTTATATTTTTGCTTATGAATACAGGACGTGGGTTATCAGGTGTTCCCAAGTCTATCTTTTGAACAGGATCTTCTGTCGGAAGGTTTGAAGGTGGTTCCTCCACAGTATTTTCGGAGGCTTCTAACTCAACAAGACCTTCTGGAGTGCCAGAGAAATTTTCAGACTGAGTCTCTATTTCTGTCCATGAATCTTCTTGATCAGCATCCTTCTCAAGGCTTGCAATGAGATGGTCCCAATCATTTGCCAGAATTGGGTTGAAGTAAGGTACTTCTTTTGGAGACGATGATTCTTCTAGGACAGAGAATCGCTCGTCCACGTCATCGGGCAATTCCTCTTTATTATCAGAGAAATTATACCAATTGGAGGAGCTTTTAGGATTTTTGACGAGTAACTCCTCAAAGAGATATCCAGGGATATCGATGTCTTCATAAGATGTTGAGGCTTGGTCGGTAAAGCGACTTTGCAGCCATGGTGTCAACTGTCTCATAGGAGCGGTAGGATCATACCCCAACCCATATGAAGACTTGCCTTTTTGAAGGTGGATTTTCCAATCTTCTGGTTGACTTTTGGTCAGGGTGGGTTCCAATGGTGTAAGAATACCACGGCCACCTCCCAAACCAGTCGGGTTTTGAGCATCGTAGCCCATTTTCTTCATGATAGCTTGTGCCATTGGACTATACAGGGATAGCTGAGGCATACCTTCGTTTTGGAAAGGTTCAAGCAGAGAGTTCAGTGGAGATGCTCCCGACCTGTGGAAGAAGATTGTTTTTTCTTCTGGCGAAGTTGCCGTGATAACAAAGGAGGCAGACGTAGGATCTTCTATGTCTGCAAGTGTCTCCAATGGAGTGAGAGGGAGCTGATCTTGCTGAGTATCAGCTTGGCTCGATGCTGTGTCATCTTCTGACTCTGACTCTGAGTCTGTGTCATGCATAATAGACACAAAGGAGACAGTGAACTTGCCCCCAGTCTTTTGTTTTGTCTTCTTTGCTTTGGTAGTGATTACCAAAGGCTTTGGAGATTTGAAGGAGACGACGAAGGGAGCTTGGCCGCTTACTTCGAGTTTGGTGGAGGGTTTGTTTTCCTCCGATGATTGCTGAGGAGCCTTGCCTTTATCTTTCTGGAGACTGTCGACAAAGTGAATTGTTTTTTCCTCCCGTTCTTCTTTTCCATCTTTATACATTTGAGCATCTGCAAAATGGACATCTCTGCCTTTGAAGGGCTTTTTGTCTGCAAACACTCGATGTATCAAGCCATCGTTGCCAACGAACTTGATGCACTGATGCAGAGTTGAAGGGACGACACCATTCTCATGTATCCAGGGGCGTCCTAGGAGTATATTGTAGCATGATGGGGTCCTTATTGCATACACAGTGACTTCAGAAATAAGATCACCGTTTTGCAATTTGAATCTGCTTTTGCCGATAGGCCTTTGAGCGCTCCCGTCATATCCGAAAATGGATACGGACGTGTGACTCAGCTTGCTAGGTGGAATACCCAGCTCTTCGAGTGCCGAAGTAGAGATGAGGTTGAATGCAGAACCTGGATCGATCTGAACTCTGTGTACTAGCATTTCTTTGACGTACCCCGTAAAGTACAAGGGTCGGTTGTGCTTTGTTTCGCCTAGGAGGAGGTCATCCTTGTCGAAGGCAATTGTTGCACTTGCTGCTTTTTGTACCGAGAGGCATTCATTGCTTGATCCCTCAGTTTTCTTCTTTTCTCCCTTTGAGGGAGTATTTGATTTTTTGACCCTATAGTCCATTTCAATTTGTAGGACTTGTGGGGCATGTTTGTCGACATCCGCATTCAGCCTTTGCAATTCTGAAATGAGATTATCACGAGTTTGTGGAGACATTCGTAATAGATCAAGGATGTGCAGACGTGCAGGTATGTGTTTGAAGTGCTCAATCAAGTCGTACTTGAAAGCCTCCTTCGGGCCTGCATTTTCATTATTATTGCCACTTGGGGCGCTTACAACTTGCTTTCCCGAAGGATTTACATAAGAAGAAGAGGGTTGATTGTAATTTTTGTGGTAATCCAGGCCAGAACGGGTACCTCTACCAACTTCAAGAGCCTCTAGAGAAGGGTCTTCTTTTGGAAGATCGTTCTCAGGATCAAGAGGTTGATCCTTTGCTGAGGACGTCTCTGTAACAGCATTGGCTTCTTCAGTGATTGTGTTACACGGAGCAATTTCCGGGAACAAGTCCTGAACAGTAGCCGGCAACTTTTCTTTATTAGCCCAGACATTGCCCGTGAGATCGGGTATCTGGGACCAATTGACCGAGTTTTCATTAAAGAAGATTTCATTGGCAGAAGTTTCTTCAAGATGATCAATCGGGAGTGGCTTGAGTTCCGATGTCACAGCTTTAGGAGACGAAGGTTGAGAGGATGTTATCTCAGTGGAAGTCACCTGAGAGGATGTAGCTCCGGAAGATACGCTACCGGTTGGGGAGTACGTGTCTTCGAAAGCTTCAGAGGCACTGTCGTCCTGAGCTATTACATTGCAGGTTATCCTGACAGGAGATGCCTCCAGTGTAGACTGTTGGGAATCGGACTCATCCTCGGATGTGAGAGGATCATTGATCCAACAGTTTTCTCCATTTTCAGGAGTTAAGGGAGAAAGTTCTTGCTGATTTTCAGGGACTTCCGGTTCTGGTTCATGACAAAGATTGATGCGATCCTGCTCCTGCTCTATGGCAAGATGTTGCAAGATTCTTGCGTATTCTTCAAGATCAGGCATGGGAGCCAAATCTTCTTCGTCATTTGCTCCTTGTGGTTCACCAATGTTGGGTTCCACCGGAGCATTGTTTGGTGCTGGATCGACAGCGTTTTCTTGAACAGGGTCCTGGTCTTCTTCATCATCAGACCAAGATCCTTGTGGCTGCAATGGGTTATACCAGATTACTGGCATAAGATGAGACTCGGGAATCTATTCCTCATCGGAGAGGTATTCTCCTGTTTCAAAGGATTCTTCCCACTCATCTATATCACTGGCAGTATCACTGGACTCGTATCCATTCATGGAGAATCCAACTACCGAGTTGCAAGAGTATGATGCCCCCCGCACATTTTCATTTTTGTATAGAGGTGGCAAGAAATCATTAAGAGTGAATTTTCTTACCGCCTTGGAGGTTTTGGGAAGAGATTCTTCCATCGTCCCTAGTGAAGCAGTGGAAGACGTTTCTGCTTTTTCAAGGACTTCTTGTTTTGGTTGAGACTTCTGCTGCTGTTTGAGCTTGCGGAGCTGTCTCTTGGCTTGCCTTCGCTGCTGAGCAGTCGGCTTTGTTTTGACGATCTCCCAATTTTCATTATCTAGGAGATCGAGATGCACCCATATAGGTTGTCCATCTGGTGTTGGATAGGGAACCAATTCTTGGGACGCTTGAGCCATTTTTATCACCTTGAATGAAGTAGTGATTTTCTCCTTCGGTGACTTTGAAGTTTACCGACATGACACCATGTTGACAGAGGCGGGGCCATAGTTTTTATCAAAGGTTATGACTCCGTTTTTCCACATCTCATTGATCTTCTCTCTCACAACGAAGCATTGATTGAGAGGATGTGAGATCATCTGATGGTATGGACAGTATCGGGGATCATTGGTTTTGCCAACATCTCCCAGTCTTTTGGGCTCTGGCAAAATGAGTTTGCCATTTACTAGGAGAGCCTCAAAGATTTCTTCAACGTCTTCATCGAACGGATATTTCTTTTCTACACGTTTTTTGAAGGCATCAGAGAGTTCAGGCCTTTTACCTGCAGTTTTGTTTTCAGGTTTCTTTGGCTGCTGAGGAGCTGACTTAGTCTGCACATTGAGAACCTCCTTTTTCTTTGGTTTTGAGATTGTAACAGCAGTCGGCTCTTTCTTTGATGATTTCTGACTGTTGAGGTCTTTGATCACCATTTCAGCTTCCATGGAAGCTTCGAGGAGTTCCCCCAGGTTCTTTGATTTGTTGCCGATGATCATGGAGCGGATTTTTGCTCTCATATTGTTACGGCAAATGTCGACTAGCGACGCTTGTGGCAGCACATCTGAGCATTTGTACGCCATTGCCTTCCATTTGTGAATGAAGTCGTATGTTGACTCATTCTCTCCCTGTTTTAGGCTGCAGAGTTGAGCCATAGTAACAGGATGATCGTCACCTTGGAAGTGGGTCAGGAAGCGTGTCTCCAGCACAGCCCAGTTCTGGATGGAGTTCTCCGGCAGAGTGGAGTACCAATCAAAGGCTGTACCTTTTAGGGTACTTGCGAAGAGGCGAATCTTGAGGGCATCTTGATCCACAATAGCTCCTGTCAGGATCTTGAAGTGGATGACATGTTGTCTGGCTGAACCTTTCCCAGTATATGTCTGGAGAGTAGGTTGTTTGAATTTTGCAGGGAACGGAACCGAGTCCATCCATAGAGGGTAGGGTGGCTTGATCCCATGTTGCTTCAATGTATCCTCTTCTTTTGCTTTTGCGAGGATATCGTCCACGTCTTTTCTGGTAAGGGCGTGAGACTCATTGTTTTCTGCATTGCCCTCGTCATCTTCATGATTCGGAGGGGTTTCATTGTTAGGTGGTGGACGCTGTAGAGTGAGAATCAAATTTTCCATCAGAGTCTCAATTCTCTGTTGTCCTTGCTCCAACTGCTGGATGCGTGCAGTTACATCATCATGCGGTGGAGGCTGCTCAGAACTTGTAGCCAAGACATTCATCCCTCGGGATTCGAACGAAGAAATCGTCCTGGTGACTGAGCTGGGGCTCATTCTTCTGGATGAAGAATCTGAGGAGTGGTTACTCCGATGTCCTTGGCTTGGAGGAGTGGAAGATTCCTCCAGATGTGTTCGTGTCCGAGAGACGCTGCGAGTCACTGGACGTCTAACACTGATTTTGGTTGCTGACTTCTGGCGTTTTCTGGTTTTGCCAACCATATGAACAGCAACGAATTGGTCGGGTCTTTCTTTTTCGACCCATTTCTTTGTGACGTGGAGAGTAGAACGCTGGGTTCTTTGTTTGTCGAGTCTCTTTTGTCGATATGCGGTGCGGCGACGCATACGACGAGCAATTTGAGCTTCAGTCAGCTCTGGCTGGGCTCTGGCGATGAAGGACGTAGTCCCTTGTGCGCAGCAGCCGAGTTTGTCTTCTTTGAAGCTTGGCAAGGACAGAATCTGGACGCGGTCCTTTGTCTGTCGCAATGAAGACTTGAATTTTGCGAGCTCGGCCCCTGTTGAGATGAAGGGTCGACTCGCGGGAGTGCAGGCTTCAGCATGTTTTTGCATAGACCTAACGATGCAGGATTTGATTTTGGGCTTGTAGGAGCAAGCCGGCTCATGATAATTTTGTTTATTTTTTGGGTGGAGGGTAGATTTCTCCTCTTTCATGTAAGAGAGAGGGTAGAACTGATTCTCCTTGAGAGGGGCCAGGTATGCTGGCTTTGCAGATGTTTGGGACCTCCGTTATTTTGGCGAAGATCTCAGGGACCAGGTTTTGGTGTAAACCTGGTTTCTTGTGGGTTGAGGCTTCGTGGGAACGCCACGGGCTTCAGGCTTCTTGGTGTTCGCCCTTGGTGCCATTTTAGTGACACGTTGCGAGGCGGTTTTCTGCTTCTTGGCAGGTACAATGTCTTCTGCGGGAAGTGGGAATGGTCCCAGCGATCCGAAGACGATGGTCCGGGGAGTTGAAGTTGACCCGGTGTTTAGAGAGTTGTCGAGGGAGATGACGGTTCGGCAACTAGCAAGGCGCTTATGCTTGTTTTTCTTATCTTGAAGCATAAGCTGGTACTTGTTCTCATCGAAAGTGAGGGTCAATGAAGCTGCCATTGTTAGTTTTGGAAAACTTCTGAAACAAGACCAAATCCATTAGTAATCACAAGAATATGGTGATCGTAAATGGAGAACAACTATGGTTTTGTCTTTTCAAATCACTTGAGGGGACATGGCCCAACCCAAGGACGATGAAGAAGGCAAAAAGCCATAGAGGATACAATTGTTCTAAAATGCAAGTATGGTAGGCTCAGAGTGAGCGTTCCAGTGACTGCTAGAAGCAATTGTAGACCTTAATTCAAATTACCGAGAAGTAAGGCTCACTCAAGGTAAAATGATATAAGGTTGGAGATACAAATGTGTCGGTCGCGAATACAGTAGACCCGAAAGGGCATACTAGCACCGCTAGGCACAAATGTTGCAAATCGCATCCTTGGGAAGGACACGAGATGGGATTTTTTTGAAAGGTCAAATTTGGATTCATAAAGGAGAGCAAATGGTATTCCAATCCGAACAAAGGCATAACATTTCTGCGAGCGCTAAATTCAGAAGGGAAGGAACCATAATTTCTCGGATGTGAATCCAGACGTGATGGAAGTTTTTTTTTTTTGAAAGGTCAAGATTGAATTCATCGAAGAGAGCAAATGGTATTCCATTCTGAACAAGGCTCAACATTTCTGCGAGCGCTAAATCCGAAAGGGAAAGAACCAAGATTTCTCAACTCTGAATTCAAAAATGACAAAAGTTTTTTTTTGAAAGGTCAAGATTGAATTCATCGAAGAGAGCAAATGGTGTTCCATTCCGAACAAGGCTCAACATTTCTGCGAGCGCTAAATCCGAAAGGGAAAGAACCAAGATTTCTCAACTCTGAATTCAAAGTGACAGAAGTTTTTTTTTTTTTTTTTAAGGATTTTTTTTTTAGAGAATTTTTTTTTGAAAGGTGCACATAGATTTCCAATTCGATCTTATTAAACCTTAGTAGATTGATCAGCCCCCAGGTAAGGGTAGGATTACTTAATGAACCCGTTTGGAGGACCCTTGCCTCGAACACTCTAGCTATCTCCACACTCTGGACAAGGCTTTTCTTACATCCACTTTGGTCAAAGAACGCAACTGGTGGAACCTTAGTGTTTTTTTTTTTTTTTTAATCCCTTTTTTTTTTGAAAGGTTTTTTATAAACTCATTAAAGAGAACGAATGGTGTTCCAATCCGAACAAAGGCTCAACATTTCTGCGAGCGCTAAATTCGAAGGGAATGAACCAAGGTTTCTCAAATTTAAATGCAAAAGAGAGAAAGCTAAAAAAAATTTGAATTTATAATTTTTTTTTGAAATCCCAATTTGGACTCATCAAAGAGAAAAGATGGCCCAATCCTCGATATGAACGATAGCTGCGAACATTTCTGTGAGCTATCGAGTTCAAGGAGGAGAGGATCAAAATTTCTCAAAGTTGAATCTTGAGAAAGAGATCATTTTTTTTTTTTTGAAAGAGTTTGAAACGAAGGTGTTTTCTTTTTTTTTTTTTTTAAATCCCAATTGGACTCATCAAAGAGAAAAGATGGCCCAATCCCCGATATGAACGATAGCTGCGAACATTGCTGTGAGCTATCAAGTTCGAAGAGGGAAGGATCAAAATTTCTCAAAGTTGAGTTTTTAAGAAAAAGAGATCAGATTTGTTTTTTTTTTGAAGTGAGAAAGAACAATTGAAATCCCATCTCATGTTTTTTTAGATGCAAAATGCAACATAGGCCACCAACTAGAAAGGAGCCAAGTGATCAAAGCATCACGTTCTCAAGTCAACGTGTCCCACCGGGTATGCCAACTTGATGGACCCGAAAGAAAACGGGGGGAATCTTCCGTCGTCTCCCTCCGTACCCCGGGGGCTGACCTGGGTCTCGGCGGAGGAGGGAAGATCTTGGGCATCAACATTTTTGTACGGGTATGCCAGATTTACTTTCTACTTTGAATTTGGAATAGTGATAATCCGGAGATTCACCTTCACAAGTGGAAAGGAAATCAATCCTTTTTTCTAACTTTTCAAATTGCATAAATATTAAGAAAAGAGACAAGTTTTTAGAATGCCGTAAGAGGCGTTTTTGTTTGTTTGCCGTGAAAGGCGATTTTGCCGTGAAAGGCGTTTTTACAAAACTCATCAAATATGAAAGACAAGAATTGTGATTTCTTTTTGTCTCTTTAAGAAATACAAACTACAATAGAAAAGGAAGAAAAGGGATCTAACTTCTCAGGAGATTGTGGGGACACGTTGAGATCGACGGTCGCAAGTCATGTATGGGCTTCGCCATCGTCCTTCAAATGAGAACATGTGATGCTTTGATTCTTTGGCTTGGCTCCTAACCTCAGTTTTTTAAAGGACAAGGACCAAGAGAATGTCCTATATCCAATGAAAAACCAAGTAAACGGGCTGAAAAGCCGCGTTTAGGCCATGTTGGAGAAGGAGGTGACCTTGGGGGGGGTGGCCCCCCAAGGGACGTTGATCACCTTGTGGTGCTTCCAGGAGCAAAGTAGCAGGACTTCGTCTCTCTCTTGGATTTTCTGGTTTTTCAGAGCTTGCACTTGGGATCTCTTTGCCTCATGCTTTCTTCTTGGAATGGACCTCCTTTTATAGGCTTTTGATAGCCATGAGGTGTTTATTGGCATTGATGGCCATGATGAAAGAATTGATGAGGAGTTACAAATTCATTTTGTAACTCCTTTTTGAAGGCTTGTGATTGGCCGATGAAGGTAGTGGGCATTTAATCACCTTTATGCTTCATGATTATGGGAGTTTCATGGGTTTAATGCCATGATTGCTTGGATTTGTAACTCCCAAATGCTTGGTTCTGATTGGGCCGTCCAAAATAATGAGTTAATGACTGCTTTAATGGGTCAATTAACGACATTAAGTGGTTGCCAAGGCATGTGAAGAGTCGCGGGCCGTGCTGCGCCTTTTGAGATTCTTCTTGCGATCATCACGGGTGGATCCACGCATTATTTGATGCGGATTGCGATGCAATTTCAGACATTGATTGATGTTGGCGGGCCGGTGACGTCTGTCTTGTCGATTTCATGATCGGTCGGACAGAAAGTGCACTTTCTTGGTCAGCCGGTTGGCGATCTTGAGGCGATCGGTGATGATTTCATGTTTTTTACGGCGGATCCGAGATGTCGACGAAGATCAGTCGTTTTCAAGCATCAAACATTGCATTTTCCGAAAATCACAGAGGCCGGAACACCCGAAATGCGAAAACCATCGAAAACGGACACTTTGGTGCAAAATCTGGCGACCCGGATTTCCAGGGTCGCCGGGCGACCATGCACCCAAGGTCGCCGGCGACCATAGGGCTTCAGCCCGTTTGGTCGTCGAGCGTCGTTTTCGGCCGTTTTTTCGTCTTTTTCGTTCTTTTTTTCTTCTGTATTTTTCTTGACATTTTTCCTCAATTATTGACTTGATTTTCTTGGAGAAATCTTGACGAGAACCCTCGCGAAATCGGAGCACAAAGTTTCCTATTTTTCGGGAAAGCCGAAGACTTTGTAGCCGATTTTCCGTCAAGCGTCAAAACTAGGTCAAACGATGTCGGAATGACCTGACAATTGAGGTGAAGCTTCTTGAGCAGTGGATAGGACCAACCATGGGCTTTTATTTGAGTTTTGAAGCCGTTTGGGGTCCCATCGATGCTTCACTTGATTTTGCTGCGGGGAAAATGCCGAGCTTTGATATGTGGTCAAACGATGTCCGATTGACCTGAAATTTGACGGGGAGCCTATTGGAGTCATTTTGACATGTTCCATGGGCTCTGTTTTGGATGTCATGGTCCCGGGTTGCTCCGCGGCCGATAGGCTTGATTTTCTCTCGGAGCATCGAAACCTAGTCAAACGTTGTCGGAATGACCTGAAATTTGACGTGCAGCCTTTTGGAAGCATGTTGAAGCCACTCATGTATTTTGTTTGATGAGTGATGGCTTCGGTGGTTGCCGCCGCAGGGAGGCTTGATTTCGCTGCTCGAGCATTGATGGAGGGTCAAACGTTGTCGGTTTGACTTGAAATTTGGCATGGAGCCCTTTGGAGACATTCTGGTGTCATGCATAGGCTTTGATCAAAGTTTTGGTGTCTTTGATGATGTTGCCGCCGGGAGCGCTCGTTTAGCTGTTGGAGCGGTGAAGTTGGGCCAAACGATGTCGGAATGACCCGAAACCTCAGGTGTACCCCTCTTTTAGCTGTCTTGAAGGATCTCTCAGTTTCTGTCTGATTCTGACAAAATCTGATGCTTGAAGTAGCCTTGCCTATTTTTAGCAGGATGCAGCTTCAAGAGGCTTCTCGATGTTGAGGAGACATATTGACTTTTTTAGTGTCAACAGCCCCCTTTTATCACAATTGTCTAGTGAGACAAAATAGATGATTATAAATTGGGCCAGGATATGGTCCCTTCCTCAAAATCTCAGGTAATATCCTTTAAGAAACAAATTATCCAAGTTGATTAACATCCCAACGAGCAAGTAAAGCTTGTCTTCTTCAATACGGGTGGTCTTCAAGCATATTGTTCGTTCGGCTAATCCTACTGCGGACTTATTAGCCAAACAAGGCATGGATAGGAATGGTCCTTTTCTTGATATTTGACATTAGCCAAGTGGGCTCATCTTTGTTAGGTCTATGAGTCGGGTGAGTCAAATGAGTGTCACCAAGTACTTGGCGCAAGACTCGTCCAAGCTACTCGTCTTATTTCCTACCTAGCAAAGCTACGCTTTTGATTTTTTTTTATTTTATGGAAGCAGTAGAATAAAGGGACAGCCCAGGGGTTGCCGGTTGGGACTTGGGAGTTTTTTTCTCGCTAAACTGCCCCAAGTTCAATCCCTAGACCTCTCCCCACCTTGCGCTAGGATTCACTACGCTAACGATAGGGTTCCTCAAGGAGTTTCTTTAAATATCAAAGCTAACATGATCTTTTACCAGAATTTTATGTTAGCATACTGTGGCCATGTCCATGAGATAGTCTACTAGATCATTAGGCCCATTTAAATCTACTTCATCCTATTTGTTGGCAACAATTTGTTTAGTTTTTAAAATTAATATTAGTACTTTTCTTGCCCATGAAAATCAAGATCTTATATGTGGCTGAGCAATCATAAAAGATCAGATTATTGATGGGGAAATCCGTAAGTATACGGTTGTCTCAAGTAATATAAACTATGGAAGTTCAAATATCGTTTCCACGAGGATCGTTACAAGGAAAATAACAATTATCAATGAAAATGAGTATCAACTCAAATATAGGTAATAAAAGCAAATGGAGATAACAAAAACAATGAAAACAAGAAATAAGATAATAACAAGGGAAATAAAAAAATGTTAACTAAAAGAAAAAAAGAACTAGATAACAAAAGTGATGTTAGTAAAAATAGAATAACTCAAGTGAGAACAATGTTAGTAACAAAGTTAATGGCAAAAGAAAAATAACAAGGTTAATAACAAGAATAAATGAGCAATGTTAGATAGATCAAATGAGTAAGTATGTGAAAATAAGTGAAAGATGAAGATAAAAAGAAAATAAAAACATCTATGGAAACAAGCTAATAACAAGTGAGTAAGATAGGGAATGAATGGATGAAAATAAGTATGCTAAAATAGTGTAAAATCAAAGGGGGAATAAAAACAAACACATAGAAGGTAAGAACAAATAAGCTAGTGGATATGATCGTGTGGATAGAGAAATGGAGTGTGAGAATTAAAACAAGTGAATAAGTATGTGAGGATCTAAATAGAATCAAACCAAAGTAAGTAAAATAAACAAGAAGCAATACTAATGGATAGATTGAATCATCTGAAATCCATTAAGTGACACTAATCCAACACTAATGCTCTTCTCTTTTCCCAAACAAATACTCAAATCTAATGACAAATTAATGCTTGTATTTGAAAAATATAACTTTAAAGCTCTAAGATAGAAATTAATAATCTAATAGCTAAGACTTTCTTCCTTTCATAAAAGAAAAGATTCCTAATGACTATCTATCAAAAGTAAGTATAAACCATCAAAAGATATTAACTCCTAAGCATAATTTATTAGACCTAAGCATAGATAGTAAAAAGAATGCTTATAAGATAGAAAATAAGCATAGAAGGTAGCACATTGCAATGAAGAAAAATCTATTCTCGCATGTAAACAAAGGGAATTAAGAACATAGGCAAAAGGAATAGCATTTACTTAGCTTTATCTAGAAGATCTAATCAAAGGGATTAGCCACCCATTAGAGAAGACAGCTTTCATTCCAAATCTACAATTTTTACAAAGCTTTCCTCACTTTCTCTCTACAATTGCTCTCAATTACATGAATAGTTTAAGTAAAGAGGAGGAGGCTCTACTTACTTGTGTATTTAATGCCCAAAGCTCCATTCCTTATATAGAATCAGTTTCCTTGCTCTCTTTTGGTTTCTTTCCAATATGGGACTTCACAAGAATGGAAATATGAATATATGAATGTGATTCCCATGTTAGAAAATAGCCCCCAGATTGATGTGCGGTTTTGACCCCCAAAAGGTCCGAATTGGGAAAATGTTGTGGGATATGATTTGTAGATCTTAGAACAAAGTTTCCAATGCTTCTGAGATCACCTCAATCGAACACTTGAGTAAAAAGATATGGTCAAAATACCAACCCAGGTCCTTCATTTTTCTTCTTATTATTGGCATAACTTTATCATTACTCTCTTTAACTCTTGAATTTCAACTTTAATCTTCAATTAACACCTACAAAAAGAAATTAACATAATTTAAAGTATTTTCGAACATAATTTGTATGGAAGCCATTGGAACTCATATAAATGCATACAAATGGCCATCTATAATAGAAAGATATGAGCAAAGCATGATGCGGTGGAAATTTATAATTTTTATGCTAAAAATAGTGTTTTGAGTTCTTTTATCTTTGAAAACTCATAAAATAATGCTATAAAAGTGTATCTTTTGTGAACTTATCACACCCCCAAACCTACATTTTGCTAGTCCCGAGCAAAATAAAGAAAACTAACTATATGCAAAAAAACGATAAAAAAAATCCTAACTCAGTTTCTCAGGAATTGCGGTTGCACTGAGCTCATACAACAGGCCATTTAAACCCCTAAGTTTACCCTAATGGATGAGTTTTGTGTCATGAGGGTTTTCAGCGAATAAATCCCACAAAATTCTTTTTATTTCTATCCTCGGGTTTTTAGCAAGCTAATAAAAATGAGAGCAAGTTTAAAACACTATCCAATTGCTAAAAATCTTTCAATGTTGCTAAAGTCTCAGAGTGTATTTGAGTAGTTTAGCCAATACTTGTGCGGTTTTGGGTTCTGAGAAAACACAACTTTGATCACCTTCTAAATCCATTCATTTTGACTTTAGCCTCACAGTCATACTCTCGGAAATAAAATCGGGTAGATTTTATGGCTTATCACTCTATATGTGAGTATTGGAAAGGTAAAATGACTCGCATATATTTTGAGAATGAAGAACTTTGGGAGAATTTATCTCATGGAAAGAACAACTATTTAACTGAGGGTGAAAATGCTCACTCAATTACTCACTTGTTTAACATCCTAACTTTTTTCCTGAAATCCAATAGGTTTTATTGGTTGTAATGGGGCTAGTGGAAAGGGTTTGGTAAAAACATGGAAAATGAGGTTTTAGGGTTTCTAAGAAGGTAAGGTCTTGAATTTTCTTTAAGGAGTTTTCTTTGATTCGTCTTCACTTTTTCTTTCTTTTTTCAACTTTGCTTTTTCTTTTTCTTTTTCTTTCTTTTCTTTTTTCCATTTTTTTCTTCTTTCTTTTTCGAGAAGACTTTTTCGTAGGATAGATCATGTGAGGTATCAACAATGTACACTTTCTTCTTCCTTCATCTTTTCCTTACACTTATAAAAAACAATGGGTTGAAGGCTTTTTATTTGGGTGGAGAAGCTTTGGGAAGTTTTAAGTAAAAATGCATAAAGGAGAAAGGTTCAAAAAGGGTTACTATAGAAATCTTTTTATGGGTAGGTTTTTAATGGCCATGGGATTTTAATTTTAGATTGCCTATCATAACTTTACTGGGTGTAGAAAGGTGCCCACAAGCTACAAGTCAAGGTTAGTTCACAATTTTGAACTGGCCATGGTTTTTTTTTTTTTTTTTTTTGAATGGTCCATCTAACTCTGTTCTCCTCATTGAATGTTCATGCATCCGAGTCATTAATTTTGTATGATTTTTGTGAGTAAAGAAGCACATGCTAGTTCAAGATTATGACCAAAGCTGTATTAGTGGAACCCTCTAATATTTGATTTGATGGTTACTCAAAATATGCTTTTAATGATTTTATTACGGGGATAAGGACAATGGAGCATCCCTAAACATGTGGTAGTAATTCATCTTAACGTCTCCTATGGCATGTGGGCCTCAACCCTAATAAATACTAGGGCACCCTTTCTCTCACCCCTTCTCATGGATTGACATGCTTTCAGGTGGGCCCCACATCGTGATACCTAACATTCTTTAATGTTAAACACAATTTTAATGCAATCTCCAATATATGTCTTTATATGGCCTTCTAATCAGACTGGTAATGATGGTCAGAAGGCTGATTTTCACAATATAAGTTACCGCTAGCGCCCTTTTCTCACAATTGTCTAGTGAGACAAAAATAGATGATTATAAATCGGGCTAGGATATGGTCCCTTCCTCAAAATCTCAGGTAATATCCTTTAAGAAACAAATTACCCAAGTGGATTAACATCCCAACGACCCAGTAAAGCATCATCTTCTGCAATGCGGGTGGTCTTTAAGCATGTTGTCTGTTCGGCTAATGTTACTGTGAACTTACTAGCCAAACAAAGCGTGGATGGGAATGGTCCTTTTCTTGGTCTTTGACATTAGCCAAGTGGGCTTATTTTTGTTAGGCCTGTGAGTCAGGTGAGCTAAATGAGTGTCACCAACTACTTAGCAAGACTCGTCCAAGTTACTTACCTTATTTCCTACCTAGCTAGCAATGATGAGTTTTCTATATTTTTATATTATAGAAGCAGGAGAAGACTTGGGCGTTTTGTTCTCACTAAACTACCCCAAGTTCAATCCCTAGTCCTCTCCCTAGGTTGTGTTAGGATTCACTTCCCTGTCGGTTGGGTTGCTCAAGAAGTTTTTTAAATATCAAAGCTAACATGAGCTCTTACTAGAAGTTAGCATACTATGGCCCATGTTCATGAGCTAGTCTAGATCATTAGGCCCATTTTAATATATATCATCCTACTTGTTAGCAACAATTTGTTTAGTTTTTAAAATTAATATTAGATCTTTTCTTGCCCATGAAAATCAAGATCATGTATGTGACTAAGCAATCAGAAAAGATCAGATTATCTCCGATTAATTATATTAATTACGAAGCAAATAGTCTTCAATGCCATCTAGCCTTTTTTTTTCTTTGAACGGTCCCTCTAGCTCTATTCTCCTCACTGAATGTTCACGTCCATCCGAGTCATTAATTCTGTATGATTTTTGTGAGTAGAGAAGCACATGCTAGTTCAAGATTATGACCAAAGTTGTATCAGTGGGACCTTCTAACATTTGATTTGATGGTTGCACAAAATATGCTTTCAATGATTTTATTTGGGGGATAAGGACAATGGAGCACCCCTAAACATGTGGTTGTGATTCACTTTATCGACTCCTATGGCATGTGGGCCCCAACCATAATAAATACCGAGGCACTATTTCACTCACCCCATCTCATGGATTGACATGCTTTCAGGTGGGCCCCCCATCATGATACCTAACATTGTTTGATGTTACACAGTTTTAAAGTCAATCTCCAATATATGTCATTATATGGCCTTCTAATAAGACTGCTTGATAGTCAGAAGGTTGGTTTTTATCATATAAGTTACTGCTGGCCCCCTTTTATCACAATTGTCTAGTGTGACAAAAACAGATGATTATAAATTCGGCTTAGATATTGTTCCGGCCTCAAAATCTGAGGCAAGATCTTTTAAGGAACAAATTATCCAGGTTGATTAACATCCCAACGAACCAGTAAAGCTTTGTTTTCTTCAATGCGGGTGGTCTTCAAGCATGTTGTCTGTTTGGCCAATGCTACTGGAGATTTACTAGCCAAACAAGGCATGGATAGGATTGGTCCTTTTCTTGGTATCTGACATTAGCTAGGTGGGATAATTTTTGCTAGGCCTATGAGTCGAGTGAGTCAAATGAGTGTCATTAAGCACTGGCAAGTCTCCTCCAAGTTACTCGCCTTATTTCCTTCCTAGCAAAGCTGAGTTTTCCATATTTTTATATTATGGAAGTAGGAGAATAAATGGACAGCCTAGGGGTTGCTGGTTGGGACTTGGGAGTTTTGTTCTCGCTAAACTGCCACGAGTTCAATCCCTAGTCCGCTCCCCAGCTTGTGCTAGGATTCCCTGTTGGAAGTAAGTGGGCATCGTGGATAGGTTTTCAAAACTTTTGACCCACTTGACTCAGGGATCAAGTATGCCTAAGGCCATAAATCACATTCAAGATCCAATTCCTCAAACTCATCAATCATGTACAACAATAAACTCTATCTAGAAGATAGAAACCAACAACTAACAAGCAACCACAAAATCTACAACATACAAGGAAGTAGATTATACATTTGGAGCCCAGTAGTGCTCTAATGGAGAAGAAGACTTGCTAGATGAAGAAATTCTTTCATTGTTAGCAAATTTAGGATCTTCAAGACCTCTTAGCCTTCTACACTATGTTCCGTGTAAGATTTATTCTCTAAAGGAGATGGGTGGGATCTCCTAAAGAAAATAACTAGAAACTCTAAAGGAAACCGGAAGAGAAACTAAAAGAGAAAGAGAGAGAAACATGCAACTCTTGCACAAAGGAGCTTGGGCATGAATCCCTAGGTGGATTAATTGCATGGGGGTGTCCAAGCTCTTCTCTCCTCTATTTCTAGCCCTTAAGCAACCTCCTCTTTTACTAATTGAAATAGAAGTCTCACTTCTATAATAATTAGTAACTATATCACAATTAGAAGTCTCACTTCAAATATGGTTAGTAACTTTCTATTTCCTTTCCTTTTAGAGTTCAGTAGGGTTAGTAACTTTCTAATAACTTGGGCTACCGTGGGGACCACTAGGGATTCCATAGAAAGCTAGCTCCAACTGGGACACCGCGACCTTACATCTCATGCGCAATCCGAGTCCACAGTTAATTGCAAATAACTCCACTATATAAATGCAATTGTACTCCAATCTTAGGAATAAATTATAAAGAAGACCCTAAACTTTCCTATGACCACAAGTAGGCCCCTCTATCAATATCCATGGATCAATTCATCATGTCCACCAAATTAGATCCATATCTTACTATCCTTGAGACCCAATTAATTATAATAATAATCAATACCATTCAATTAACTCTTAATTGAGATGGGTGCACATTTACTAATGATAAATCCATTAAATGGCATAAGGGGATAATATAGATAGATTCCATCTTGATCATTCAATGTTCCCACAGTCCTACTACCACGTACCCAAGACACCGAAGTGTTGACCTACAGTTGGCCTCACTCATTGGTGACTCAAAGCAAATGAATAGATAGAAACTTGAGTTCATTAATGTCTTGGGATTGAGAGCATATTGCTAGGGAATTATGAGAGCAGATATTAAGGTAACGACAGTGTTTCATAAGATGCTTCTCATGATCCTTCAATACATCCAATGTACCAACACCATGATCCAGAATCTTACATTCTGATGATCGAGACAAATCACACTATCTCATAGTGATTGAAGTGCTGCAACCTTTTCAGATAAGATGCCCAATCTCATCACTGGTTTTGAAGATATTTAAGTATAAGATTTGAGACATGTCTCTTGAATGTGGATCTCATCCATTCATATATCACACCTAATATACTAATGGGCCCCGGTTCATCTCATGAACCAACATGTCATATGTATTGGTCATGTGCATTAAGTAATAAAACACCATTTATCTCATGAAAGGAAAGCATGATTATAATAGATAAATAAAGAAATGAATCAATTTATTATATCATCTGATGGATTGAGTCCATACAAACTAACAATCTCTCACTTGGGCTCAATCCCAGTCAGGGTTGCATCTCATGCCCATCCCGTCTACATGTTGCTCAAAGACTTTGGTAGTTAAAGGCTTAGTAAAGGGATCTGCCAAATTGTTCGTAGAGGCCATCTTAATGATTGCATTATCACCTCTCTGCACAATCTCTCTTACCAAGTGATACTTCCTCTATACGTGCTTTTGGCTCTTATGACTCTTGGGTTCCTTGGACCGAGCAACTGCCCCGTTGCTATCATACCAAGTATGTGAGCGGCTATCGCCTAAAAGGTACCACTCCAAGTTCCAAAAGAAATCTTTTGAGCCATACCGCTTCCTTAGTTGCTTCACAAGCCGCTACATATTCAGCCTCCTAGGTGGAATCAGCGGTACAGTCCTGTTTAATACTCCTCTAGCTAATAGCTCCACCGCCAAGCATAAACACATAATAAAAGGTGGATTTCCGGGAATCCTTATTTGACATGAAGTCAGAAACTGTGTATCCGACTGGAATTAGCTCATCACTGCTGTAAATCAACATATAATCTCTAGTCCTTCTCAAATATTTGAGAATACACTTTACAACAGTCCAATGGTCAGGACCTGAGTTAGACTAATATCTGCTAACTAGACTCACTACCTAATAGATATCCAGTCTAGTACATAACATAGCATACATGAGGCTACCAACAACCGAAGTGTATGGTATCGACCTTATCTACTCCTTTTCTTAGGTGTCTTGGGACACTGATCATTGGAAAGGTGCACTCCATGCTTGAAAGGTGTGATACCCTTTTTGGAGTCTTGCATAGCGTACCGTACTTATACTTTATCTGTGTACGCAGTTTGGGATAAGCCAATCATCCTATTTTTCCAGTCTCGATGAAGTTTGATTCCTAGGATGTGGCTACCTTCTCCCAAGTCCTTCATATCAAAAGTCTTAACCAACCAAACTTTTACCGTTGACAACATTCCTATGTTTTTTATGAGGAGAAGGATGTCGTCGACATATAATACCAGAAAAACTACCCTGTCACCTCCACTTTTCATGTACACACATGACTCATCCGAATTCTGACAAAAACAAAATGACTTGATTGCATTGTCAAAACGGATGATCCAGCTCCGAGATGCTTGCTTCAGTCCATAAATGGACTTCTGCAGCTTGCAAACTCTTTGTTCTTAGTTTTTAGCTACAAAATCGCTTGGTTGCATCATATAGATGTCTTCCTCAAGATGGCCGTTAAGAAACGCCGTCTTGACAACCATTTACCAAATCTCGTAATTGAGATGAGCCGCAATGGATAAGAGTATCCGGATAGACTTAAGCATGGCTACCAGCGAGAAGGTTTCCTCATAATCAATAACCTCTATTTGAGTATACCCTCTCGCAACAAGTATGTCCTTAAAGATCTCCACTCTACCATCTGGTCATCTTTTTCTCTTGTAGACCCACTTGCACCCAATAAGTTTAATATTGACAGGCAAGTCCACAAGTGTCCAAAGTTGATTGGAGTATATAGACTCCATCTCAGCTTTCATAGCATCTTGCTAACATCTCGAATCTATGTCATTAATTGCTTCATCATAGTTATAGGGATCCTGTTCCGGTTCTTTTGGGACTGCCTCATAAGACTCTCCCAAGAACGAGAACCTATCAGGGGGTCTGACAATTCTCCCACTATGACGAGGCACTGGTATAACTACTAGGTCAGGTAAGGGTGGATTTTCCTCAAGTTCGGTCATACTTGGATTTGGGATTGATTGCTCTTGAATCTCTTCCAAGATCACCTTTTCTAAAGATTTTCAGTCAATCATATAATTTTCCTCCAGAAAAACCGCATTGGTACTGACAAGCACTTTTTGCTCTCTGGGATTATAGAATAACCAACCTTTAGTTCCTTATGATATCCTACAGACATGCATACTTCCGTCTTCGATTCCAACATATCCGTCTTAACCTTTAGCACGTGTGTCGGACAACCACAACTATATAAATGTTGTAAACTGGGCTTTCGCTCGGACCACAACTCTCGGGAAGTCTTAGGTACAGACTTAGATAGTACTAGGTATAGTATGTACATCGCAGTATCCAGGGCATAACCCCAAAAAGATATAGGTAATCCTGAGTAAATCAACATAGACCTGATCATATCTAGAAGATCCATGTTCTTTCTTTCTGCTACTCTATTTTGTTGAGGCATACAAGGAGCAGACAATTGGGATAGAATCTCATTCTCTAATAAGTATCCGATAAAATCAGCAGAGAGATATTCACCTCCTCGATTTGATCGAAGAGTCTTGATACTCTTACCTAGTTGCTTCTCTGCTTCCGCTCAAAACTCTTTGAACTTTTTAAAATCCTCGGACTTATGGTGCATAAGGTATATGTATCCATATCTTGAGTAATCATTTGTGAAAGTGATGAAGTATTCATATCCTCATCTGGCTCTAACATTTATGGGTCCACACACATCAGTATGCACTAATTCCAATAAATTTTTGGCCCTATTGTCCTAAGAAGGAAATGGTCTCTTGGTCATTTTGCCTTCCAGACAGGACTCGCAAACAGGCATTGGTTCTACCACCAATGAAGGCAATATACCACCTTTCATTAGCCTATCAATCCTGTTTAGGTTTATATGACCTAGCCTCAGGTGCCAAAGTTTAGTTGGATTAGATGAAGGTGACTTCCTCTTTAATAATGACCTATTAGTTATTTCGGTATCATGTATCTCATACATTGTGAGAGAACAAATAAAGTCCATTGGTTACATTGTCAGAATATATATAAGTACCGTTCCTCTTTATGACAACTTCAGTACTAAAAGTAATTGAATAACTTTTACTCACCAAACTAGAAATTGAAATTAAATTCCATCTTAAAGACGGCATATATAAAGTGTCTGACAAAACTAATTTATTATCTGAAAAACATATAGTAATAACTCCCATTGAAACCGCCTCTGCGTTAGCATCAGATCCTAGGTTGACAATGATTTCTCCATCACTAAGCCTCCTGGTTTCCCTGAACCCCTGCAATGTATTACAAATGTGATTAGTTGCACTGGAGTCAACACACCAGGATTTTGAAGTACCAGTTGCAAAACTAACTTCATAAATAAATGACTCAATCATGCCTGAGGTCTTCTTCTTAGACAAATAATTTCAACAATTCCTTTTCTAATGTTCTGTCATACCACAATCGAAACATTTTCCTTTTGTTTCCAAACCCTCAGCCTTGGCCACACCACCATTAGGACCATTCTCCATGTTATGACCCTTTGGAACCGATTTCTTTTTGCCTTTCCGCCCTTTGCCTTTCAGTTTGAACTTGGCAACAGACTTTTCTGTCATCAGGGTAGTTGGTTTCTTCTTCATGATCCCCTCAGTTGCTACCAGCTGGCTAGACAGCTCAGCCAAAGCCAGATTCATCTTATTCATATTATAATTGACCTTGAAATTGTTGATTAAATCTGGTAACGACTCGAGGATTATGTCAGTCTGCGATTTTGCATCAATCGCAGCCCCCGGCACATCTAACTCATTCAATGAGTCCATCTTTTCAATATATGGTCCTGTACTTGTGTGCCATCACCGATCTTAGTGCTAATAAGCACCCTAATAGACTGCCCTGTTCCATAAATGTCTCATTTAAGTTTGATATAATATCATATGCAGTCTTATATGATTGATGTTGGTGTTGTAAAACACTAGACATGGATGTCTGTATGTAACATCTGGTCATCTCATTGTCTTTGGCCCACTTGGTGTAAAAGTCTTTTTCGTCTGGTGGTGCATCTGTCCTAGGCTCATCCAGGGGGGGAATGGTAAGGACATATCTATATCCTGAAGTTGTTAGGACAATATCCAGGTTTTGTTTTCAGTCAACATAGTTGGATCCCACCAACTTATTCTGGTTGAGGATGGTCACAAGTGGATTGAAAGTATTCAAATTCATGCTTTAAAAATTGTAGCACATAACCATACATTCAATTAAAGAATATAAATGAATTAAGGTTTAGTATTCTACCGAATTTATGTGGGAATCCTCATAACCACTAAATTCAAAATACATCGAAATCCCAATCCCTTATGGCATGCCTCCTTGGGGAGTGCAAAATGCCACTTAAATTGGTGTGGATCAAAGTTGGTCAAAATTTAGGTTAAGACTAACTATCTATGATCCCCATCATTCATTATTGTCTAAGTATCACATACTAAATAATGTATGACTGAACTAGATCCATATCTAGTAACCAAACAAATAAAAGCCCTCCGTGAGGAACGGCCATTCTCAAGATAGCGCGAGGCTAATACTTTTCTTACAATATACCTATGGTGGAAAACCATGGGGATTTCTAAATTTAAATGCCTCGTTACCACTTAAGATTTTAGAGTTAAGAATTTCCTTTTAGGTATTTGGGCCCACATATATAAACATCAAATCATCTCATGATATGACCAATGATTGGTTCCAAGTTAAGTTATTTTAAGGAAAGTCCAGTTTCTAAGACTAGTGTTACCAATGGGTCCATCTCATTGGTCCACCAACACCAATTAGAATTCTTTCCAAAAATTAATTTGATTTAACCAATTTGGGTAACTACTATGTTTAGATTGGATTTGAAAACATTCTATAAAATCATTCATCTATAAATAGAAAGTTCCAAAAAAAGAAACTAGTCATCTCCTCCACATAACCCAAGCGAAATAGACTTCTTGGACTTCTAGACTTTCCAAAACTTTGGAATTCCTCAAACTCTTTGGGCATCTCCAAAACGCTTTGGTAATCTTCAAACTATTTGATTAGGAGTCCAATTTCACTTTCCTTCTCTGTCTCAAACATCGCAAGAATTTACAAATTTAGAAAATTACATAAATTCCTATGCCTCGATGATGAGACTTACATGGTAATCTAAACATGGAAATACAAAATGCTATAGGGTAATTCAACATGCCTTGCCCTTTCACGGGAAACCAAGGAAACTATGATGCCCTTTACAAGTTGCCCAAAATAAACCATCAACCATAAATAGGAAGTAAAAGACTTGTGAGCCACATGGAGAGGATAAGATCACCTGCAAGTTAGTATTCATACAACCGTACAAATCACAAAACCAGGCTGCTAAACAATGCTGGAAGGACAAGATCCCAAAGTAGACCCGAAAATAGAAAAATTGATATTCTGCATCCTTGTAACAGTGTCCCCGGTCGACTGGCCTGCATGTGCCCGGTTGACCAGGCTGACAAACCAGAATTTTTTTTTTTTTGGGTTTTACAGTTTCGAGTCCAAACACCTCCAAAACACTTCTAAAGGCTTCCGATGGTTTCCTACCATCCTTCCGTCATTATTAAACCCTTTTGTGACTTTCCAAATATGGATCTACTAATAAACAAAGCAAATCCACCAAAAACTGATCCATACATAGCCCTCGCTCTATCCTCTTCGCATCTCATGCAAAGATTAAACAAGATTACTGATCTAATATGATTAGAGATGAGGTATGTCCCTGATACCAATTGTTGGAAGTAGGTGGGCCTCGTGGATAGGTTTTCAAAACTTTTGACCCAATTGACTCAGTGATCAAGTACCAATAAGGCCATAAACCACATCAAGGATCCAATTCCTTAAACTCATCAGACATGTACAGCAATAAACTCTATCAGAAGATAGAAACCAGCACCTAACAAGCAAGCACAAAATCTACAACATACAAGGAAGTAGATTATACATTTAGAGCCCAATAGTGCTTTAATGGAGAAGAAGACTTGCTAGATGAAGAAATTCTTTCATTGTTAGCAAATTTAGGATCTTCAAGACCTCTTAGCCTTCCACACTATGTCCCGTATCAGATTTCTTCTCTAAAGGAGATGGGTGGGATCTCCTAAAGAAAATAACTAGAAACTCTAAAGGAAACTGGAAGAGAAACTAAAAGAGAAAGAGAGAGAAACATGCAACTCTTGCACAAAGGAGCTTGGGCGTGAATCCCTAGGTGGATTAATTGCATGGGGAGTCCAAGCTCTTCTCTCCTCTATTTATAGCCCTCAAGCAACCTCCTCTTTTACTAATTGAAATAGAAGTCTCACTTCTATAATAATTAGTAACTATATCACAATTAGAAGTCTCACTTCAAATATGATTAGTAACTTTCTATTTCCTTTCCTTTTAGAGTTCAAGTAGGGTTAGTAACTTCCTAATAACTTGGGCTACCGTGAGGACCACTAGGGATTCCATAAAAAGCTGACTCCAACTGGGACACCGCGACCCCACATCTCATGTGCAATCCGGGTCCACAGTTAATTGCAAGTAACTCCAATATATAAATGCAATTATACTCCAATTTTAGGAATAAATTATAAAGAAAACCCTAAACTTTCCTATGACCACAAGTAGGCCCCTCTATCAATATCCATGGATCAATTCGTCCTGTCTATCAAATTAGATCTATATCTTACTATCCTTGAGACCCAATTAATTATAGTAATCATCAGTACCATTCAATTAACTCTTAATTGAGATGGGTGCGCATTTACTAATGATAAATCCATTAATTGGCATAAGGGGATAACATAGATAGATTCCATATTGACCATTCAATGTTCCCACAGTCCTACTACCACGTACCCAACACATCGAGGTATTGACCTACAGTTGGCCCCATCCATCGATGACTTAAAGCAAATGAATAGATAGAAACTTAAGTTCATTAATGTCTCGGGATTGAGAGCATATTGCTAGGGAATTATGAAAACAGATATTAAGGTAACGACAGTGTTTCATAAGATGCTTCTTATGATCCTTAATACATCCAATGTACCAACACCATGATCCAGAATCTTACATTCTGATGATCAAGACAAATCACACTATCTCATAGTGATCGAAGTGCTGCAACCTTTTCAGATATGATGCCCAATCTCATCACTGGTTTTGAAGATATTTAAGTATAAGATTTGAGACATGTCTCTTGAATGTGGATCTCATCCATACATATATCACACCTAATATACTAATGGGCCCCGGTTCATCTCATGAACCAACATGTCATATGTATTGGTCATGTGCATTAAGTAATAAAACACCATTTATCTCATGAAAGGAAAGCATGATTATAATAGATCATAAATAAAGAAATGAATCAATTTATTACATCATCTAATGGATTGAGTCCATACAAACTAACAATCTACCACTTGGGCTCAATCCCAGTCAGGGTTGCATCTCATGCACATCCCGTTTACATGCTGCTCAAAGACTTCGGTAGTCAAAGGCTTAGTAAAGGGATCTGCCAGATTGTCCGTAAAGGCTATCTTGGTGATTGCAATATCACTTCTCTGCACAATCTCTCTTACCAAGTGAAACTTCTTTTGTACGTGCTTTTGGCTCTTATGGCTCTTGGGTTCCTTGGACTGAGCAACTGCCTCGCTGCTATCACAACAAATTGTGGGCGGCAGTCTCGCCAAAGGTACCACTCCAAGTTTCAAAAGAAATATTTTGAGCCATACTGCTTCCTTAGTTACTTCACAAGCCGCTAGATATTTAGCTTCCGAGGTGGAATCAACGGTACATTCTTGTTTAATACTTCTGAATAGATATGAATGATCCTTTTCTTGGTTTCTAACATTAGCCAAGTGGGCTTATTTTTGTTAGGCCTGTGAGTTGGGTGACTCAAATGAGTGTCACCAACTACTTGGCAAGACTCGTCCAAGTTACTCGCCTTATGTCCTACCTAGCTAGCACTGATGAGTTTTCCATATTTTTATATTATAGAAGTAGGAGAATAAAGGGACAGCCCAGGAGTTGTCAGTTGGGACTTAGGAGTTTTGTTCTCACTAGACTGCCCCGAGTTCAATCCCTAGTCCTCTCCCTAGGTTGTGTTAGGATTCACTTCCCTATCAGTTGGGTTGCTTAAGAAGTTTCTTTAAATATCAAAGCTAACACGAGCTCTTACCAGAAGTTAGCATACCATGGCCCATGTTCATGAGCTAATCTAGATCATTAGGCCCATTTTAATCTACATCATCCTATTTGTTAGCAACAATTTGTTTAGTTTTTAAAATTAACATTAGATCTTTTCTTGCCCATGAAAATCAAGATCTTGTATGTGACTGAGCAATCAGAAAAGATCAGATTATCTCTGATTAATAATATATACGAAGCAAATAGTCTTCAATGCCATCTAGCCCTGTTTTTTTTTTTTTTTTTTTTTTTTTTTTTTTTATCTTTGAACGTTCCCTCTAGCTCTGTTCTCGTCAGTGAATGTTCACGTCCATCTGAGTCATTAATTTTGTCATCTGAGTCATTAATTTTGTATGATTTTTGTGAGTAGAGAAGCACATGCTAGTTCAATATTAAGACCAAAGATGTATCAGTGGGATCTTCTAATATTTGATTTGATGGTTACTCAAAATATGCTTTTAATGATTTTATTAGGGGGATAGGGACATTGGAGCACCGCTAAACATGTGGTTGTAATTCATCTTATCGTCTCCTATGGTATGAGGGCCCCAACCCTAATAAATACCGGGGCACCCTTTCTCTCACACCATCTCATGGATTGACATGCTTTTGGTGGGCCCCACATTTTGATACCTAACATTCTTTGATGTTAAACACAGTTTTAATGTCAGTCTCCAATATAAGTCATTATATGGCCTTCTAATCAGATTGCAAATAATAATCAAAAGGTTGGTTTTTACCATATAAGTTACTGCTAGCCCCCTTTTATCACAATTGTCTAGTGTGACAAAAACAAATGATTATAAATTGGGCCAGGATATTGTTTCAACCTCAAAGTCGCAGGTTAGATCTTTTAAGGAACAAATTATCCAGGTTGATTAAGGACAAACTTAATGGGGCCCACCTAGGGACCCACTAATCATGGGACTTGTGGGGGATGGGAAGAGACACCTTGGGTGAGACCATATATCAAATTTGAGGTCAATCCCATGCCTCTAACCGCGTCATTGACCCTCGATCTAACAGTCCAATCCATTTGGATAGGCGAAAATTCAATGGGTCTAGCGTACTTAAGGGGCTTCCTTGTGTGTAGATGGTTTGGATGTATTATAAAACAAATCCTACTATGTTGTCGCTCATCATAACATGGTGAGGGATGGATGCACATGAATATTTCCATATATTATGATGAGAGACGGATGCACATGAATATTTCCACACACACACACACACACACACACACACACACACATATATATATATATATCATCTCCTCTTGAAATCACAGGATTTCTACAACGTGGTGAATGGTGAGAAATATGGTAAATGGAAGTGGGAATGATGGCGTGTGGATAACTTTGCATATGGTGTGGATGAGATGGAGAAATAATAGGAGGAGAGGAAGAAGAAGACATTAGGAGATGCTCTGATGATCGACGCTAGGTCAGACACGTGCGACAAACGCCCGTGCATAATAACATAGGACATTAGGCCCGTACATTAGGACATTGATAAATTTTTTATTAAAAATATCATTTTCTTTTAGATTCCAAATAGAGCTCTACTCTATTCAAAGATTGTCACATGTGAATGAAAATCAAACCCGACCTTCTGATAGACCAAGATTGTTATTTTTTTATTTTAATAATTGGAGCCCACCTTTCAACAATTCACATTGATAAATTTTTCATTAAAAATATCATTTTCTTTTAGTTTCCAAATAGAGCTTACTCTATTCAAAGATTTTTACATGTGAACGAAAATCATACCCGACCTTCTAGTAGACCACCTCATAGATTGGCTTGTGATAAAAAATGTTTTGAGGTTGAAGTTTTTTTGGTTAAATCTTATAGGCATCCTTTTCTGATCTGATTATATGGACATATGACCCTAGGTTTGTTCCACCATAAATTACACTTCCGTGGGGCCACATGGACTCATAATTAAGTGATATATCCACTGATCCAAGGTGGGCCAATTATCACTGGGATCAAATAACACTAGCCTGTGGTTTTAGAATCTCATAATTTATGGCTTTTAAAGTTAAGATGTTTATATATATTTTTTGAAAATATAGAGCTAAAAAAACGGTTTGATCAGTTCTAAAATGGTATTAGTGTTACTTCAAAGGGGTACAGAAGAAATTTGTACGGAGGGATTAAGATGACCATTGGCCATATATATATTAACAAAATTCACTTTTATATATTTTCTTTAGTAATTATTGCTGTTATTATTATTGTTATGTTGTTGTTGAATGAATTTTTTAGCATTATCTTTATAATAGTTTATTATTGATCTTTTCTACTTGTATTTGTGATTGAAGATGAGTTGACTGTTTTTATATAAATATGCATGAATATATTCTTATATGTTTATAATTAATTTTGATATCTCATAAATTCAAAATGTAATAACTTATTTTTTACCATGAGCTAAGCATAGGGCGTTGTTGCTAGTTTATTTTAAACAGTCCGACTTATCTCTCTGTGTGCCCATGATGTAATTCCAGTAGCTAACTTATAACACAATGTGGCGCCAGCATGGTTTAAAATAAATGGACCTCTAGTAAAAATGAAAAAAAAAATCAGAAGTCTTCAAGCTAACTTATTGATTCTAGCCGAGATTCCCGAAAACTTGCTCTTTTTTCTTTTTAGTCCGGATCCATTGTTTCTCATCCAATCCATGATCGCCAAATGTTTAAAAACTTATGCAAAATCTTATGCCAGCTAATGAGATCGGACCCCTTGTTCAACAAAACAGGGAGATACTATTTCGTCCAATCAAAATTAGACAATGTGTAAAATCTCTTCCCTGATTTTCTCATTCCAAAGAAGCAATTGACAGGGTGCATGAGCTTGCTTTGTTGGAATGAAAAAATAAAAATAAAATTCGACTCTTCTTTTTTTTTCCCCCTTTTTTTTAAGGTTTTTTCCCGAAAACTCGCTCAGACCCGCCCAAGTCAAGGTTTTTCCATCATGTGTTTTTTCTCTACCACCAAGCTAGTAGGATCAGCATATGCTAGGAATTATTCTCATTTTCTTTCATATTATCAACTTTACAATCCAAATGGGCGAAGATAAGGGATTCTTGTACATAATCAAGCAAGAACTATGAACTGGTTTGAAGTCGATATCAGGGAACAGTACAAAACAAAAACCATATATATTGAATATGGTTGTAATGACTAGGATTAGCATTGGTATCAAAATGAAAATTGATTCTCCACCAGAGTCCAGTACAATGTAGCGCGCCTGTTCTTTAAAGAATCGGCAATTTGGATAGAAGTTGCCCTGCAACATAGTGCCAATGAGATTTACTAACTGAGCAAAATCAGTCAAAAGAAGTTAACAAAGAGAATAGAACTGCAAGTAGTGACATGCTAAGTCCATGACCTTTGTATAACATATCTACTTACGAACAATCTTCCTAAAAACTTTTTTTTTTTTTTTTTGAATGGTTACTTTCATTGAAAAAGATCAAATAGTACAAGAGATAAGTACTGACAGCGAAAAATTGAAAGCAGAAAACACAAGAAAGACAATACAAAAACAACAAACTAAGGCCCTATGATTGAGAAAGCCAGCTCTTTCCAATGATACACTATTCGTTGAAGGGAATATCCTCTAAAAGATGGGTTGATGGACAACCAAAGAGCTACAAGAAACTTTGACTTCTCCACCAAAATGCTTTCGCTAGAAGCTATCCCTCTAAAACATCTCAAATTCCTTTCCTTCCATATTGTCTAGATCACCACCAAAAAAGATAACCTCCACATCACCTTTCCTCTGGAGTCCCTGATAGGGGTCTTCAAAGCTTGAAAGAGCTCGAAAAGAGAATTAGGGAGGGCCCAACAGCAATCAAACCATCCCACCACTGACATCCAGATATATTGAGCTGTTTTGCCATTCAACATAAGGTGGTTTACAGATTCCTCATAACTTAAGCACAAAGGGCAGCCATTAACAATAGTCATCCCTCTCCTTCTTAAGAGATCCATAGTAGGAATCCTTTTCCTAAGAGCCAACCACCTGAAGACTAGCACCCTAGGGGAAAGGCTAGGATTTCCAAATGGCGCTCAATGCACTCCTCTCCCCCGAAATATTAAGAATTTTCTTGAAGAAGGAGGATATTGAAAAAGATCCATTCTTTGAGGCTTCCCACACCCTAACATCTTCCCCTCTATGTTGAATATTTACATCGTTCATGAAATTAAGGAATGAAGTGAATTGGGATTCCTCAATTTCCTTTAGATTTCTTCTAAAAATCGGGCACCACGCCACCTGGTCTCTACTTGTTTTCAAATAAGAGCTGACTGTTGCTTCCTTATCCTGCACACACCTGAATAGATCTGGAAATTGAGCTTTTAAAGACCTATCTCCAATCCACTTATCTTTCCAAAAGAGAATCCTCTCTCCTGATCCAGCTTGATATCTAATGTTTTTCATGAAAAGCCTCCTAACCAAGAGGATTCCTTTCCATATTGCAGACGACTTCTTTGGAGCTTCCTGGACTTCCCACCCATGTCTTGGAAGTTTATATTTCCATTCTAGAACCTTTCTCCAAAGCCCTTCTGATCCATCACCTATCCTCAACAACCATTTGCCCAAAAGAGCTTGGTTCATCCGCTTAAGAGGCTTAATACCCAGACCTCATATTTCTTTGGGTTTACATAAGGAAGCCCAATCTACCAAGTGATACTTCTTCTGATCATTAATTCCATTCTGTAAGAATTCTCTCTGCAGCCCTTCTAATCTCTTTATAATTGAAGTCAGGCACTTGAAGATAGAGAAATAATAGACTGGCAAGTTGGACAGAACTTATTTGATTAGGATGAATCGTCCTCCGATAGACAAGTAATTAGCTTTCCATGTCGACAACTTCCTCTCAACCCTTTCCACAACGGTGTTCCACATAGATGTCGTTACCCGACCCAAGCACAACGGCATCCCTAAGTACAAAGCTAGCAGCGTCCCAACCTTACACCCCATTATTTCTTAAAGCTTAAGCAACGATTGCTCCGTTTTTAACCCAATCACCTCGCTCTTAAAGAAGTTGACTTTCAAGCCTGAAACTGCTTCAAAACATAGGATAGTAGCTTTGACATTTTGAACCTGGTCTTCTTTAGCTCCACAAAATAAGAGAGTATCATCAGCAGACTGTAAATGGCTGATAGCAGGGGTGTTTTTAGCCACTTTGAATCCTTCAAATAAACCTGCATTGACTGCCTTTGAAACCATTCTTCCCAACACTTCTGCCACTATTAGGAAGAGGAAAGGGGATAGTGGATCCACTTGCCTTAGCCCCCTCTGTGCCGAAAAGTAGCCCTTTGGAGAACCATTCACCAAGATCAAGAACCAAGCTGATGAGACACATTCTCATATCCACATCCTCCACTTTTCCCCGAACCCCATTCTTGTTAACATGTATTGAAGAAACTTCCAATCCACCCTATCATAGGCCTTCTCCAAATCTAACTTACAAATAATCCCCCGGAAGCCTCTCTGTAAGCCTAGAGTCAGCACACTCATTAGTCACCAGGATGTCATCTAAAATTTGCCTTCCCATAACAAAAGCCCCTTGCTCGATGGATTTAACATTCATCAGAACCTTTTGAATTCTCCCTGCTGGGACTTTGGATAGGATTTTGTAGAGGCTTCCAAGAAGACTAATTGGCCTGTAGTCCTTGATGCCAAGCTGTCCTGTCTTCTTCGGGATTAGCCCGATAAAAGAGGCCCCTAGACCTTTTGACAACTTACCCCGCTGGTAGAATTCCTCCAAAAAATCCATAATATCCTTCTTCAACATACTCCAAAAGCGTTAGAAAAAGGCTAATGGAAAACCCTTAGGGCCCGGGGGCCTTGTCACCTGTTAGATCAAAGACTGCTAGACGGACTTCCTCCTCAAACTTCCTCTCTAACCACTTAGCCTCCTGCTCTCCGATGACATCAAAGGCTAGATTGCCAAGAGATGGTCTCTTCCAGCCTTCCTCACCATAAAGAGAGCAAAAGTAATCTTTAATGTGAGAGATTATCTCCTCTTTCTTCTCCAACCTTTTCTCCCCATCCATAATGCTTGAAATCATGTTTGCCCTTCTTCTTGAAGATGCCATTCCATGAAAGAACTTAGCGTTTATATCCCCTTCTTTTAACCAATTGCACCTCGATCTTTGTCTCCACCTTATCTCCTCCCCTCTAAGCTTTCTGAAGAACTCTTCGTTTAAATCTATCCTTCTCTTTTCATCTTCTGTGGTCAACCGATCAGTTTCCTCCTTCCTATCTAGAGCCTGGATATCTGCTAGGATCTTAGATTTTTGGGTCCTCACATCCCCAAAATGCTCCTTAGCCCACTCCTTTATTCTGCTTTTGAGCATCTTCAATTTTGTGGCCAGCCTGTATCCCGCCCAACCTTCCACTCTGATCTCCTCCCACCACTTCTGAATCATGCTAGGAAATTGCTCTTCCTCCAGCCACATTAACTCAAATCGAAAAGGTGATGGTCCCCACCTTTCGCATTCCAAGTCAATCAAAATCGGATAGTAATCTGACACCAGTTTAAGTAAAGCAACCTGAATTACTTCTGGATAGGTTTCTAGCCATCCAGTAGAGACCAAAAACCTATCCAGCTTAGACTTGGCAGGACTACTCTGATGATTAGACCATGTAAACGAGGCTCCTCCAAGATGCAAATCCACCAGATTATGTGAGTTAATACAATCAGAGAAACGCCTCATTTCTGCTGTTAGTTTACTTCCGCCCAATTTTTTGCTTGGGAACCTAATTATGTTCCAGTCCCCACCAACGCACCATGCACCATTCCATCTCCCCCGAATCGAATCCAATTCTTTCCAAAACTCATTGCTCCTCTGGCTGTTATTTGAGCCATACACTGATGTGAGAAGCCACTTCGAACTGTTCGTCGAGTCCTCCACCAAAACTGAGATGGAGAAGACATCCTTCCATCTTTTTATCACTGATACTGAACGAGTATCCCAAAAAGTCAGTACCCCACCAGCAGCTCCCACTGCATCAACAGCCACCCACTGAACATTCCTCCTTCCCCATATTTCTCTCACAACCCTGTCAAGAACCTCTTTCAACTTAGATTCTTGCAAAATGACAATCTGAACTTTCTGACTCCTTACCATCTCTTTCACCACCATTCTTCGTGAAACTCCCCCCAAACCATAGATATTCCATGATAGAACTTTCATTTAGAACTTAGGACAGCCCCCTAGATCCTCCCTTCCTTCGTCCCTAGACTCTTCCATGCTTCTTCTTTTGCCTTTGCTTTATCATAATTAATAGAACAGCTTAAACTGTTTAGTTCTCTAACCCCTTTCCTTTTGGATTTCCTTTCCTTTTCTCTTATTAGTTTAGTCTCTCCCGTCTCTGCACAAACTCCACCAAAGGGTTCCATCCATCATTTGGATCCTCCACTATAACTTCCACTGCCTTTGCACAGTGGATGACCTTCTATGGCGACCACTGCATTTCACCATCCTCAGATTCCCCTGAGGAGCTACCATCCATACTGTAGAATTGCACCCCTTCCCCTGACACCCCTTCTTTACAGAACATACATGGGCCTATCCCGTCAACAAGCCCTGATTCTGTATTGGAGGTGTAAGCCCAATCCTCTCGCCTAATATTATTGTTCGGCAATAGCTTTGAACAACGACCTAGGGGCGGAGCTAATTTGGAGCCCCCCTTCTCAGGAGCCCCACCTTCTCGCCTCTTATGGATGGAAATCCACCCCTCTGACTCTCTCGAAGGGAACATGCCTAGGGCTTTTTGGGTTTCTTCTGGCTGAGAGTCTTCTTCTTTCTCCTCTCTCCTTTCCCGATCCTCTAAAGTGAATCAGAGCTCATCGTCCTTCCCAACGTCGTCAGTGTCTCCCTTAACTAACCATGTCCCGCAGGCGTAGAAAGATCTCAGCTTCGCGGCCATTCCTCCTGCTCTCTCTTCCTCCTGCGAACACCTAACGATTTCGTCCCAGACCCTCGTCTTCTCTCATGTTCTGTTTCTATCTTCTTCATCGAGGCTTCCCCTGCTACCTGCCAACTCTGTTTATGAAAGAAACTCCTCTTCCAGTTCCCTTGCCTGCATCTGATAGCTATTGCGGCGTCTGTGGTGCTGGGGCCATTCTCCCATCGCTTCTGTTTCTTCTTCTTCCGTTGTTCTCTTGCGTTCATCCATGGAGCAGGAAGGAAGCCCTAGCGCTTTATGACTTTTATCTGTCGAATCGGATCCTCTCGGCCCAACACGATCTGCTTTAAGACTTTTATGTTTCGTTTCGGATCCTCCCGGCCCAACACGATCTACTCCTTTTTCTTTAAGAGGTGGGCGGCCCACTAAACCGACCTAGCCCATTACTTCCTTGTGAGCTAGCGACGCATTCTTATCCCAAAACCGGGCATTCAATTTGAAATTTGAAGCTGGGTTGGTGACGTCATCTCCTTCCTCCATCTTTCCCTATTTGTTCCTGTAGCTGCAACTGCTATGTACCTTCTTCTCTCTCGATCTCATCCCTCTGCCTTCCTTTTCCCCTGCTTGTCTTGCATCTTCCTCTTCTAACTCCACTCTCACCATAAATTGCAGGTCCTCCACCCAAACTGGAACCACCAAAGGCATAGTGCAATTTCTATTAATCAAAACCTTCACCATGCCTTCCTTGAGGATCTCCTTCCTCTGGGTTCTAACATCCACCTCCACTGTCTTACCCACATAGTCCCCTATGAGCCTGAAAACGCCTTCGTGCCATGCCTGAAGGGGTAGCCCTTTAATTGTAACCCAACATGGGCATGGTGGAAGGCCCAAGACCTACATCCATCTCTCTATCATTGAGAAGGGTGAAGAGCAGCCCCTAGATTGTATTCTAAATAGTACCTCTTCAGCCTCACTAGAGGTGGAAAACTGTAACTAGATCACTTGCTCATCCAGTTTCCAAGCATTGATAGGAAGCTGACCACAACACTTCTGAATCCAGGATTCAATCTGCTCACTGGCTTCTTATTTTGATTTGAGGAACCCCACCAGACTGTTGTAGAGCAACTTCTTCTGCTCCTTGACTACCCATGGTGCCACCCTGACACCTTTACCTTTGCCTTCTTCCACTACCCAGCCAGCAGGTCCTGAGCACAACCTATCATTTCTTCCTTGCTCTCTCGCCAGATCTGAAGCCCCTGCTGTGGGTGTCTCCCCTGCTTGAAAAGAAGATTGCAGACTCCATCCCCCTTTTGGCCTTCCCTTACCCCTCCTCTCACTATTCTTTGAGCTAAACTAAGCCAGATTGGCCTTTAGTTTCATTCCTGTCCAGAGTCTTCCATCTGCTATTTGTACTGCCTTCTCTGCATCTCTAAGGGTTGCAAATCTGACAAATGCAAAGCCCCTATTGCTGTGTCCCACCAATCTTTTGCAGTGAACACATCACCTATCTCCCTTGCTCTCTAGAAGATTGCCTCTAGCTCAGCTTTGGAGAAATGTTGAGGGGGATTTGAGAAAAGACTGAGAAGGATTCCTCCCTTATCTTCCGTATCTGTGCTGGGAGTGGATCCTTGTAGTTCATTTCATTAGCCTCCAACATCATTCTCCTAAAAAAAGAAAAACCTTATACCTTCATAATCACTCCCCCACACCACCCCCCCCCCCCCCCCCTCCAAAGTTTTTTTTCCCTACCCCCCCCCCCCCCCCCCCCCCACCACGTTTTTTTTTGTTTTTGTTTTTGTTTTTGGTTAAGATCTTACTGCAAAGATTTCTACTTGTGAAATTGGACATGCACACAGAATGGATATGGCTTGCAACACTGAAGAAACAGAACTCAAAAGTATCAAATCAGATTATTATATATCCAGGAACTAAGAGTACCAGAAGGCTTCTTCATTTTTACCTTTTGGAATTTAATGTAACGGTCCCTCTCATCTTAGCAGATGACAAAACTTAAATCTCACTGTAAAAAGGGATTTTCAGTTGAATCAATACTAGTCATCAAAGTAAGCATTTTGAGGGCTTTCCTAGTAGACAGTTGGATCACCCATGAGTTAAGAAAGCCTATTGGTCACCATTAGATTAAAGCAATTTTCATCACCCAAGAAAGAACCTTCTATTTCAACAGTGACCTGACACCACATAATTCAGAAGAAAAACAACTTTCATTGGCATCACTGCCATAAAATCATTCGTTAAACACTACATACAAGATACACTATTCAGTTGTTGAACACTACATAAAAGACAACATTATACAGTAATCACATTACCACAAATAGGCATCTCAGTTTTGAACTGTGGATATTGGTAATAAGACAGAATATCTCAATCAGTGAGAACCACTGCATCCACACAACATTGACATTGACATCTTTATTTTTATTTTTAATCTATCCTTCTACTTTCTTCACTCCACAAAATGGGCCAATGGCTTTGCCTTGAAAGTTAGAAATGTACGTGTAAGTAGAAAATGCTGCGATGACACACAACTACATCAGAAAGCCAAGTTGTACTGAATTTGCACCTACATGGTTTTCAATAAAGCCAAGCAACAGAAATGAGTGGAGGGAAATATGCAGTCATAACATCAATGCCCCCCCAACCTGCTTTATGTGAACTCTCCCTAATATTGGTGAAGGGGCAATCCATCATGAGATTCGAATGAAATAACAATAATGGCACACGAGGGACCACACCATGCTTAGAGATATAGCTTCTCAAAAGCATATGAGATACTGCCAAAGGGACCATCAAATCATTATTAATATGTTACAAATAAATTTCTGCCAATGAGGGGTATGTTTAGTGCTACGGCTACTTGATGCAGGATAGACCTCAAAGGCCACGTGTAGGGCCCAAGATAGTTTGGGGATTTTACTATTTTATCTAATTAATTGATATTGGTTATTAGTTTTATTTTAATGAGCTGTAATTAGGATAGGATGGGGACAACACCAACAATACACATCGCCAATTAGATGACAATGAATTTGTCTATCATAAGAGAGTGGAACATTATCCTCAAAAAGTATTTTAATATCCCCCCGTGCACTATACCATTCAAGATTTTCATAAATTGCTCTAACTCCAAGAACTGCATGCAACTTCAACTCATAAAAACAAAAACATCATCTATTCATCAAACTGTGAAAGAAATTGAAGCACTTACTCCTTGATCCACACGAAGCCCAGGAATCAGCTAACCATGCAAAATCTCAACAAACTAGTGTATTGCCATTATAATCTAAAGTTGAGAAATAGAACTAGAGAGAGAAGGGCAAAGGATGATCCTTCTTATTGTCCTATTAATTCAGATCACATATTCAGAGAGGACGATCCCTTGCTTTATTTCAATGGATCCTAAAAGGCGAGCGAAGGGACTTTGTTTCCATTGCAATGAAAGATTCACTTGAGGACATAAATGTAAAATAAAGCAACAATTCTTTTATATCGGGGGTGTAAAGATGCATGCATAAAAGAAATAGATGGCCCAAAGGAAGAAGAAGAAGAAGCAATAGTCATAGAGCCATTTATTGATGTAAGTATGTAACCAACACAGAGCCAGAGATTTCATTCAATGCCCTAACCGTGACTACTTCACCACAAACTATGAGGATCCAAGGGAGGATTAAGTGGCAACCAATAGTTGTATTGGTGGACTCAAGAAGTACTCACAATTTTCTAAACCTGCAAGTAGCTACATGATTGGGATCCTCACTCCAAAAGAATGGCGAGCTACGAGTGATGGTTGCAAATGGTGAGTGAGACCCTAGTGAGTCATGGTATGTGTCCAAATCTCCTCTTTTCCATTCAACAATATGAGTTCACTGCTGATTTTTACCTATTAAAATTTGGAGGTTGTGACATGGCCCTTGGAGCACAGTGGTTACAAACCTTATGACCTATTTTGTGGGATTTTTCTAACATGTGGATGCAGTTCAAGTTCAATGGGAAGGAAGTTACCATTAATGGGATGAGCCAACCCTCCATGCAAATTATTATGTCATCAAAGGCATCTAAGGCCTTGCGTAGTGGGCTAGTGGCGCAACTTGTGCTCTCTTATATATGTGCCCGCAGGTTTCTCCATATGCAACTAAAACAAATAGCGAGACACAATAGCAATTGCTAGGAGAATTAGCGGATATCTTCCAAGAGTCAACTGGATTGCCACCTTGCCGCCAAAAATGATCATCAAATCAATTTGAAACCAGGAAACAAACCGGTAAGTGTGCAACCTTATCGCTATTCCCACTTCCAGAAGGGTGAAATTGAGCAACAAATTTCGAAGATGTTACATGCTGGCATAATCCGACCTAGCAACAACCCTTATGCTTCTCAGGTTCTACTGGTTAAGAAAAAGGACGGATCATGGCATCTTATGCATTGATTATCAAGCATTAAATGAAATCACAATAAAGGAAAAAAGTTCCCATACCTGTGATAGATGAATTATTCGATGAACTTAATGGTGCTGCATTCTTCTCCAAGTTAGACCTTCGCACCAGGTATCACCAGATCCGAGTCAAGGAGCACCACGTTGAAAAAAGGCTGCATTCTAAATGCATGATGGTCACTATGAGTTCTTGGTCATGCCATTCGGACTTACAAATGTCCCTACATTTCAGAGCCTCATGAATGATATTTTTAGAATGTACTTGTGTAAGCTTGTACTTGTATTTTTTGACAATATTTTGGTATATATACGGACTTGGAATGATCACTTAACCCCATCTACGAGAAGTTTTTGGCATCCTGTGAGAAAATCACATGTTTGTAAAACGGTCCAAGTGCAGTTTTGCCTCTTCTCAAGTGGAGTATCTTGGTCATATCGTCTCCAAAGATGGAGTAGCAGCTGATCCAAGAAAGATACAATGGATGACAGATTGGAAACGTCCCGCTACTATACAGGCACTACGGGGGTTTCTTGGGCTAACTGGATATTACAGAAAATTTGTTCATGGATATGGACAACTTATTGCTCCTTTGACTGCTCTCTTAAAGAAGGATGCTTTCCACTAGAATGAGATAGCTGAAGCCACGTTTAAACTATTAAAGAAAGCAATGACAACAACCCCAGTCTTAACTCTTCTGGATTTCTCCAAGATGTTTGTGATTGAGTGTGATGCATTGGGTGAAGCCACTGGGGCCATATTAATACAGGATGACATGCCCATCGCTTACATCAGTAGTGTTTGGTGGGAAGAAAATCTCAAATCCAAACTGTCCATTGCAGCATCAAATGCTTGGATGAGCAATGAGTTTCCACGCCTTCCCAGCACAAATGATTATCCAAATAGACCATTCCCACCATCAAATACTTGGATGAGCAATGAGTTTCCATTCTATATGCTGTAGCAAAATGGAGATCTTATTTGGTAAGAAGAAAATTTCAAATCCGAACTGACCAGTGCAGCATCAAATACTTGGATGAGCAATGAGTTTCCACTCCTTCCCAGCACAAATTGTGTATGGGGTCTGACTATGAAATTGTGTATAAAGAGGGGGCTAAAAATCGAGTGACTGATACTCTTTCCTGCTATGCTACTATCCATGCTATATCCATGCCTGTTCATAAATGGTAAGAAATTCTTAAGGAAGTTGCCGATAATCCCTATGCAGTTCACTTAATGGATGAAATAATGATTGGATCTTCTGCACGTCTCAACTTTACTCTCCATAATGGGCAATTATTCTACAAGGGACGATTGCTATTGGCTCCTGATTCAAAGGGAAAGGCGACCCCGTCTTACAGTGGTACCATCACTCAAATGAAGGGGGACATCCAGGGTATCTCAAGACTTATCGGCACATTCGTTGAATTTTTTGGTGGAAGGGAATGAAGCGGGATATTAAACAACATATTGCAGCTTGTGATGTTTGTCACCGAAACAAATCAGAATCAGTGGCCCCAACAGACTCCTACAAACCCTTCCAATTCCAGAAAAAATATGGACAAACATCTTTATGGATTTCATTGATGGGCCTCCACCTTCAAAAGGTAAAGTAGTGATATTTGTTGCAGTAGATCGGTTAAGTATATATGCCCATTTCATTGCTTTATCTCATCCTTATTTTGTGGCCCAAGTTGCCCGAGGCTTCATGGAAAATGTCTTCAAATTACACAGAATGCATTGTAATAGAGATGTAGTATTTACAAGCTGATTCTGGAAGGAGCTCATCCGATTACAAGGCATTGAAGTATTAATGAGTCCGGCATACCATCCACAAACCACTGACAAGACAGAATGAGTGAATCGTTGCATAGAAACATTTCTCCGCTGTTTTTCAAGCACATAACCAAAGAAATGTAAGCACTGGTCAGCATGGGGAGAATGTAGCTACAATACCACCTTTTATGAAGCCATCAAGATGACACCCTTTGAGTCTGTTTACGGGTATTCCCCACTATCTAGAGAAACTTATGTGAGGGGTACAAAATGCTCATCATGCCGAACAAGAGCTCCTTACAAGAGATCACATCCTTAGGTTGTTGCATGAAAATCTATCAGCCGCACAGGCTCGAATGACGGCACAAGCAGACAAACAATGTTCCAAACGGTCATTTGAGGCCGGTGACTTTGTCTATTTACCTACAACCTTATTGACAATCTTCAGTTGCCATGTGCAGCTCTCCTAAATTGGCTCCCTGGAATTATCAATTATGGACCTTATCGCATACTAGAACGCATTGGAACCCAAGCAGACAAACAATGTTCCAAACGGTCATTTGAGGCCGGTGACTTTGTCTATTTACCTACAACCTTATTGAGAATCTTCAGTTGCCATGTGCAGCTCTCCTAAATTGGCTCCCTGGAATTATCAATTATGGACCTTATCGCATACTAGAACGCATTGGAACTGTAGCCTACAAGCTAGAGCTACTCGCCTCATCAAGAATCCAACCAGTATTCCATGTTTCTTGCTTGAAGGTGGTAAATTCAGATGTTCAATCCACCAATTTACCCGTCTACATAGATATGGGGCTAGTTGATTTAATACTCCTAGATAGGTGACTCGAAAAGAGGCATCATCAAGCTACAACTGAGGTGGTTGATTTCAAGTGGGGTCATGACAATTTCTCTCTTGCCATCTGTGCTTTCCCTCTCTGATATTTCCTTTTATTATGTAATTAGATTAGGATTGCTTCACTTTCTAAATTTCTGCAATTACTATTTCTGCAGTTTCTATTTTTCTACCACTGTAAACCCTATAAGAGGGGCTTAGAACTTGCTATGGAGGCATTCAGAAATCACTAAATCTAATGAGTATCAAGGAGGTGCTGGGTCCCCTCGAATGATCCGAGCTTTTTTCCTTTTTTTTTTTTTTTTGCCTGGTCTGCTAAAAAAAAAAAAAAAAAAAACCTTTACTTAAAATACGCTTATTGAATCTAAACTTGTCGAGGCCTTCTTGAATCAACATTATTGATTGCATCCATCAATGCTTGGCCCATGTTGCCGATTAGGATTCTCGCAAATAACTCAAAAGTAGAATCAATTAGTGTTACAAGGGAAATTAGCAAAGAAACTTTCATAGAAAACATAAAAGAAGAGCAGGTTTGGCTATATTAGGGAGGGAACCAACCAGCAACCTATGTCCTTTCTTCACCCAAATTAACAAATCATACGCATTTATTTTAGGCAGGAATTAGAACAAGTCAGATATCTATTATTATAGCAGGAAAGGCAGGTAAAACATAGTGTAGCACATCCAAATCCACACACAAAAAAAAGCCAACAAGAGAAAAATCAACTAAAAACCATCACATACAATCAAACAGCAGAATCAATTACCCAAACCCCGCACCCCGAAAAACCGAAAAATCATATCAAATGAAATCGACCCAAATAAGAAAAAATCAAAATAAAACCATCACACACAATCAAATAACACACCACACATAAAATCAAATCAATCAAATAACAGGAAAAAAAATCAAATAAAACTCATCAAGTCCAATCAAAGAATAAATAATCTAAAACAAGACCAACAACAATCAAATCCTTAAAAAAGAAAAAAGGGGATCTTTTTTTAATTGAAATAAATAAATAAATAACGCACCAGGCATTTCATTTCGCTCGGATCCAGTCGAATTATTCCCCAACAGAATCGCCTTTCCCAAACCCGACAGATTCGAAACCAACCCGAAAAGGTAGAAGATCATCACCAGCCCAAGAACCCAGGGCATTAAAATAAAACCAATCACGAACGTCACCGACCCGCACAGCATCAGAGCCATGGAAACCCCTAGCAGGAGCGACGCCAATGCCGACGGTGAGATCTCCGACCGCCGTGGAGGCGCCGTTGCCGGAGAAGGAGGTGGAGATACGGAGACAGAGAGAGGTGGAGGGCGGAGGATGCTGAGGAGGAGAGTGCAGAGCTCGTAGAAAACCCTAGATTGCTGGTCTTGCGCTATCATCTTGTTGGAAGATGATGATGACGGCGACGACTAAGAAAGAGACGGAGAGATAGAGATAGAGGGAGAATTGGGATGATTTGCAAACCCTAACCCTAGAAAATAGATATCTGGGTCTGATTTTTATTATTCGATTTGGGGGAAGATAAGATGGGAAGATGGCTTGGGATTTTCTCTCAATCTCTCTCCCTCTCCCTCTCTTCTCTGTTCTGTTCGTGTGTTTGTTGATTGAGAAAAGCGTGAGTTGATGATATTTTTTTACATAGTATTTGGAGGTGGTTGGTATTTGTTTCCTAGATGGAGAGAGAGAGAGAGAGGCGGCTTGATTTGGGAGATAGCGGGATTGGGAAGAGGGAGAAGGAAGGAAGAGGGGAAAAAAAAAAAAAAAAAAAGCGTTGCGGAGAAGGGATGTTGTTTTCGATGTTTTGTGTTGTGAGTCTTTATTTTGACAAAAAGGTATATCCAATCCACAATCCACATGTCATGTGTAACTTATGGCAATCGTGTGATGTAATAAGTAGTTAACTTTCTGTTGCTAAAAATGCCATCAGTGAAACAGTAATGGCCCGAATTTTATTTTATTTTGAATCATATGGAATGGTAGATTGGTGGGCACCTAAAAATTAGGATTATGTATCCATCAAATGGTGCGTGTTACTTATTCAAAAGTGAATTCAAAAGATCATGATCCCGGGATCCCAAGTTGTTGTTCTGTCGATTAGGAACTTGTGTAAAGTGACGAATTAAGCATTTAACAAGACAAAGGAGGAAATTCCAACATCAGTGATTCCAAAATAAAATGAAAAAACAAAGAAGAAAAACAAGGGTTTTATTATCAATTCAAATAGTAGTGATTCAAAAAAATAAAATAACATTTTATTATTGATTTGAAAGTATTAGATCTAATAATTAGAAATGTTGATCATGCCTATTCTCGATAAATAGCCAGTTCAAAGCACCCACTTGTATTTTCTAGGGGGCTTTGATCGGAGGCCCATCAAAACATGACTTTAAGGCAAATAGTACACAATTTTTTTTCAAAATGTGATAGGTATTTTTTTCAAATTTAAAGACCTAAAATGTCTAATTTACCTTTTATTCAAATTTTCAAATTGGAAGACTTTAAAATATCTAATTCACCCTTTCTTCAAAATCATATTCCACGATTCAAAATCATATCCCACGATTAGTAGGATCTGCCATTATTAATGGCTAACTACCATTTAATTGGCCAAATAAATTTCATAAGATCCAAATAAATTTCAAAAGATCTAAATAAATTTCAAAAAACGTAAATAAATTTCAAAAGATTCAAATAAATTTCAAAAAATGTAAATAAATTTTAAAAGACAAAATTAAATTTCAAAATACGTAACTAAAATTAAAAAAATGCAAATAAATTCGAAAGAAAGCAAATAAATTTCAAAAAACGCAATAAACTTTTAAAGAATGCAGAGAAAATTAAAAAGACGCAAATAAATTTCAGAAGATCCAAATAAATTTCAAAAAATATAAATAAATTTCAAAAGATGGAAATCAATTTAAAAGAAGTAAATAAATTTCAAAATATCCAAATAAATTTAACGCAAAGAAATTCGAAAGAAAGCAAATAAATTTCAAAAAACACAATAAATTTTCAAAGAACGCGGAGAAATTTAAAAAGACGCAAATAAATTTCAAAAGATCCAAATAAATTTCAAAAAATATAAATAAACTTCAAAAGATGAAAATCAATTTTAAAAGAAGTAAATAAATTTCAAAAGATCCAAATAAATTTCAAAAGACACAAAAAAATTTCAAAAGACATAAATAAAATTAAAAAACTCAAATAAATTTAGAAAAATGTAAATACATTTGCCAAAACTAAGATAAACTAATTTTCCAAATTTCCAAAAAAATTGCTAAAAACTCAAATAAATTTGTCAAAAACTCAGTTAGATTTGTCCAGAATTCAAATAAATTTTTTCTAGAAATTAGATAAATTAGCCAAAAACTTAGATAAATTTGTCCAGAACTCTGAGAATATTACTTCAGAACTCAAATAAATTTGCGTAAAACTCAAATGAATTTAACAAAAAATGAAAAACTAAGATAAATTTGACAGAAACTCATATAAATTTGTTAAAACTCAGATAAACTTGACAAAAACTCTACCTCACTGGGCTTCTGGACTGTGCCGGGTCGAACCTAAACTGAACTGGCCTAGCCAGGAACCGACCCAACTGGGTTTTTTCCTTCCTTTGACGGGTTCTGGATTCTGTAACAAAACTTGTTCTTTTTTGCAACAAAAGTTGGGTTGCAGCGCCTTGATGCTGCTTCTTCTCAATCTCCGACAACGTGAGATGTGGCACGGTGGTCTCCGACTATTGAAGAACTACCGACATAGATGAAGTCTGACCCCTCTTCCGGTTCCGGCGATGGGCGAATCCAGATCCTGCTCGCTGCTTCTCCTCCAATAGCAGTTTAGGCGTCTGGTCCTCTCAGCGAGGGCGTCACGGCTCGTGCTGTGATCCTCTTGTCTTTTGGTTCCGGCGACGACTGCGACATGCATCCCTCTTCCAATTTTGGCGATGGGCGAATCCGAATCCTGCTCGTTGCTTCTCCTCCAATGGCAGTTTAGGCATTTGGCCCTGGTAGCGAGGGAGTCGCGACTCGAGTGGTAATCATCTTCTCTTTTGGTTCCGGCGACGACTGCAGAGTATTGTGATCAATATCAATCATAAAATATAGCAAGTGCACAGGTGTCTAGATGAGACAGTATCAAGAACGGGTTAAACCCACAGAAAGCTAATTAAAGAAACTTTTAAATTAAGAAAACTAATTAACTAACAATTAATAAAAGTTTTGAGTTCTTAGATAAAAAAATAAGCAATTAATTTAGAAATTCGAAATCTACCAATTAATGAAGATTATTAGAGCATAGGAATCCAATAAGCATCTATCAATTATTTATCAAGTAACCCTAACTTGTTTCAATTTTTACTTCAAATCAAAAACAAATCAATATTTTTAATTTGGAAAATCTAACTTTTAAAATTCTTTTTTACTTATAAAAATTCAAAACTCAAGACTTCCTTCATCTCATAAAAGAATAAAAATAATTTAAGCACCACCCATCAAAAGTAAGCATAAACCATCAAAAGATCTAAATCCTAAGCATGGCCTATCAGACCTAAGCATGAGTAATAAAAAACTAATTTTTATTTTTAGAAATAAAAATAGTGATTTGCCTAGGGTACGAAGACAAGCCTATTAATCATTAAGCACATAATCATGGAACACAAATTAGAATTACTAAACAAATAAAAAGACAATTACTTACCTTCATCCATAACTCTAATAAAGAAAATTAGCCCGCCATTGCAAAGAATGCTTATTGATTTATTGTTAAAAATTGCATCTTTACAACTTCTCCTTCACAAATTCTCTCTTTCAAAATAAATCATTGGACATGACTCAAGGCTACCAAAAATAAAAATAAACTAATGGAAAAGAAGAAAGGAAGAGAAAAAGAAAGGAATAGGAGAGAGGGAGAGCCTTGGACGTATGGAATGTCTTATGGGCCTCCATCATGCCTCTTTTTATGCTTTTTACAAACCCCTTTTAGTAAAGAAGTACTATCATTTTAGATATCTTTTTTCCTTATTTGTTGGGATTATTTCTTGTTATCCAAGCTAGCTTCTTTCTTTGGAAAGACTTTTAAATTTGAGAGATCTCCGTGCCTTATTAGGTTTCTTAATGCATACACTTTCCTTGTACAATTCCAAGAATATCTCTAAAAATTGCATAATGATGTAAAAGAAATAAACTTTCCAAATATTGAGATTTCTTGCAATTCCCTCCTAAAACTGTAGCAGACAACTTCCAGAGGTCATATCTCCCTCAATATACCTCTGATTTTGGCAATCTTGGACTCCACAGATATCTACTCAAAAAGAGCTTTCCAACAATGGCTAAATTGCACCGATCCGACACTTGGTTTGAGAGTTATGGCAATTTTAAGTTACTGTCCCCTGAAAAAATCCGGGAATAATTGTGCAAAAATGGAAGCTTCTATCTTGGCATGCAATGGGGTATGTGGGGCCCATGTTGGATGTCCAAGCATGCTTGGACTCTCTCTTTGCTTGCTTATTTGACTTTTCTTTGACATCTCTTCTCAAATTTCATCAATGTAGGTCCCATGTTGATTTCTCCTACAAATTGAAAGAGACAATTTTAACATTAATCATATGTAAGAAAATAATTATGAACCATGTATGGGACCCTACATTCCTAGTGATGCACCAAAATGACCAACTTTCCAAAAATAGCAAGATATGCATTGATGAAACCAAAAGCCTAATTTTTGGGTGATAAATGAGATGAGAAAAACTTAATTTCAAAAAGTCATGCAATTCAATGAATTTTGACCAATTTTGACCATTTCTCCAAAAATATCCTCAAATGCATGTAATCATGAAATTAAATGCAATTCTATGCAATTAAACCTAATTAAGTCCACAAATGCTAATGAAATGATGACTTAATGACCTAGTTTTGTGGACTTATCACGGCATGCAGGGTGGTCTTTGTCTTCTTCAATTGGGTTTTTGCAATGGAGTTTCGTCAACATGTCCGAGTTGAAGAAGAAGAGGAATTATACAAGATTTTAAATTTGAAAATTTAAAATTTATGCCTAAAACGGTTGAAATAGTAAATCAGTTATGAAAATTGTATCTAAGGACCTCTCGCCGAAATATATTCAGCTGCATGGACTATAGGCTTTAGAGGAAAAGCTGATGGACTGGATGCATTACAAGACTTCTATGAGGGACCTTTTGCTAATTTACTCTATTTTCTAAGTCAAGTGAGTCCCATAGATTGCACTAGCATGCCTCTTTCAAGACAAAAACGCTTGTGTCTAACTTGTGTCCATTTAGACAATAATGATAAATTGTTTAAAGGTGTGGCACATGTTTGCTAGCACCCACGCCATTAAAAGGCATATTCATTAGATCGGCTATCTATTAAAAATAAGCTATTATTGGGTGTTAATGGTCATTCGATCTAATAAAATAAAATCAAACAATAATATATAAAACCATTTAAAAAAATTGAAAACCTATGCTTTTGATCATCGAGGTGGTAAACATTCAACACCATAAATTTTTTTATAAAAAGCTAATCTACCAAACCCACTTTCACATGGTGAAAATAATTAATCCCACCTTTATGTTATGTAATTTAATGTTGTTAGATTAGTAACAAAAATTATGCTAGCACTTTTTTTATCATGAGAGGAACTGTAAGGCATGGACTCACAAAAAATTCGTGAGGCTCCTCAGCGGAGCCTACATATTAAATGCAAACTTAGAGATAATGATTCTATAAAAAAAAGGAATTTAAAGCTTAATTAGGGTTTATTCTAATACTTATATGTTTATGTTGTTAAAACACCTACTCAGTAAACTTTGAATCGATCCTGCCTCTATTTGTAACTTATTAGTGCACCAAAAATCTATATATGGTCCTAAACACTACCTAAAAAGTGCATCAAGAAAAAATATTATTAGCACAATTGTATCGTATAGACTTAAGAGTACATGAATCCAAAAAATGTGTTATTATAGAATTTTTGATAATAAAAGTATCATTATTTGTTTATATGTTGATGACATAATTATTATCTAATTTGATTTTTTATATAGTTTTAGAAACCAAGAAATTATCCTCATCAATCTTTAACATGAAAGGCATGAGTAATACAAAATTAGCTATTGGTGTTAAGATAGTAAAGGGAACAAATTGTCTTTCATCTCCACTCAATCTTATCATACGAGTGTACTCGGGAATTGTAATAGCCTTGACTCTTAACTTGTTTTCAACCCCTTTGACACTAGCATTAATTTGGTGAAGAATTGTGATAGATACATCTCAAAATTGGAATATGTTAAGTGTAATTGGTGAATTATTGTAACATTACTTCGCTGGTAACCATGCTACACACATTAGAATGCTATTAATTGCATGATTGGTTATTTACATCCCTGGCAATGTCATTCAGAGCGTTTGTGCAGCACCGCGAAAAAGGAGATGTATGTTTCTCCTTCCGTGACACTTTCTTCCCGATGGACAAGGTGGGAAACGTGGACCCTCGCTGGAAGGAGAAAACTTAGATTTTTGAGGCACTGGAAATTGAAGAACCGCGGAAAGAATTGTTGCACCAAACAACTTGACGAGGGCGTCGGATTTGTTGGCCCCCTTTTTTGTGGCAACTACCTTCTACACAAACAGACCCTAGATGTAAATATGCGTAACTTATTGCAGTATGAAATTAAAATTAATTGTCTTTGAATTTTAATAGTGTAATGCTGCCACCGGCATGTAGTGGTAGGTATGGTATGAAACAACTCCTCAAATATGATAATATCACTATAGGAGACATTCGATTAAAGGCTAATTATTTATTGATTTATTTTTCATTTTGATATGTCACGCAATTTTAACCCACAATCTCAAAATTGGAATAGTAAGTACCTTTCACTGTAACATGGGCTCTTGAAAGGGGCAAGATTAGGAGCCAATTGGGCATATCCTTTCTACAATGGGCCTTGCAAGAGACAAAATCTGGAGTCTGGAAGGGTGGGGTTGGATCCCTCAAGAAGGGTGGCCTTGCAAGAGACAGTCACCTAAGATGATTAAGCAATAGTGCCAAACTTTTTCAATGGAGGTTCTCGGTCCCCATAAAAATAAGTTCATTTGTTTATTTTTGTACCCAAAAGTAAGTGTGACTTCCACGCTACGCCGTACGAGGAGGTGCAAATCATGCGAAACATCATATTCATATGCTTACCTAGTACCTACTAGTGTAATTCGAGTGGCACCTTTTTTCCCAAAAAGACTCAAACTCAATAGGCACTAGGCATGCCCAGCACGGCCTGCCCAAATCCCAGTCCGCCCGGGCCCGGCCCGGAAAGGCCCACTAAGAAAAAACCCTGCGGGCCGTGCCGTGCCTCCGTGCCGGGCGTATTTTGCGTGTCTCTTTAAGTTTTTTCTGATTAGTTTTCTTCATCTTTGTTGTATTAAAATTAAAAAATAAAACACAGGCTAATTCTTGGTATGAGGATCTTCATCATGAATTATTATTTCCTACTCTTAAGAAGCTAAAAATACATAGATAAAACAGGCTGATTACATGAATTGGCGTAAACATTTTGTGATTAAGTGTTTGTTTTGTTCCCTGATGCTCGTTTTTGGAATGAAACACCCAGATGGGGTAAATTATCACTTCCTTTTGACTCGTGTTTGTTTTGTGACACCCAGATGGCGTAAACATTTTGTGATTAAGTGTTTGTTTTGTTATATTCCTGCTCACTTCCTTTTGACTCGTTAACTTTTTTTGCCCTGAATGGTTCTTTTGTCTCACTTCTTTCACAATAAATTATCATTACAAAAAAGATAAATTGCTGTATGTACCACCACGGCACCACCCAGTGCTTGAAGGCCTAATCTGATAGCACAGTGACTTTGTAATGAAGAGTGATTATAGTGCTTGCACCAATTTTTTGCTGTGCATGCCATGCACAACCCTGCTAGTAGTGTTTGAATGGGCAAACACCAAATTGCATACACAAGATGAAATGCCTCCAAATATCTTCAACGACCACTAAATCTAAATGAGAAATTGTGTGGGGATATTTTCTTCTCCCTTATCCACCCTTGCCAGGTGCATGGCTCACAATGTCCTGATGGGACTGGGCCCAGGAATCAGGCCCGATGGGACTGCAGGGTGGGCTATGATGGGATCAGACTCTGATAGAGTCTCCCTCTTGTCCCCTCTCTTCCTCTATATGAGCACAGCAACGGCTCCAGAAGCTGGATGGCCAACAAACACCACTCACTGGTATGCCATTTCTTCTCCCCTACATCTCCTACCTCTGTTCTAGTCCTGCACCTGCAGCTAACAAAGGCATCGGAGAGCCCTGCGCTGCCCAAGCCAGGGTCCTCTGACCTTCTCCTTTTTCCCATTTCAGGCACGAGGCATCAGTTTGGCGCCGTCTGTGGGGAACAATCAAAGAGCCATCTTTCCCAAACGCCATGCCTCCCAGAGCCTGAAATGGAGAAGGGAAGTCTCACCGTGACCTCGCTCGACATTAGATAGATTTTCTTAAAAAATACACTCACTGCCAAGGAAGTTACGTTCTACTGCAAGAAGAGTTGCAACCTTTTCATCTTCGCCGGGTACGCGGAGATCGTTTGAAGGGTATTCCTTGGCGGAGCTAGGGAGGATCTTGGAGAGCGAATTTCAGTTAGAAGGGGCTAATCTCGGTCCCGCCATCTAGCTTTTCTCCGACGATTCCAGCAGGCGATTCCCAGCTCGGTCATCCTTCCTCAGTTCGGCCCTGCGTCCCAGCTCGGTAGAGACGACCCCTCCTCCCAGCACGGCAGGTCCGTCATTTCGGCACTTTCAGTTCGGCGGAGAGCACCATTTCTGCAATCTCCCAGCCAGCACGACGATTTCAGCAGCCAGTGTGCCCAGCTCGGCAGCACACGGTCTCGGTAATGACGTCCTCGGCAGGTACTACATCAGCTCCATCTCGGCAGCCTGGTGCATTTTCAGCTCGGTAGACGTCCATTCAGCAGCAGCCAGCTCGGCAGGTACTACATCAGCGTCCCAGCTCGGTCGTCCCACCTCGGCAGCACCTCTTCTCAGCTTGCCCAACGCAGCAGGCATCCCTGCGTCAGGTCCCAGATCGACAGCGCTGCCACACCAGCATCAGGCCTTGACTTCTCATCCATGGCACAAAATCATGTGGTCTTCCAGAGCCTCCCTGAATCAGCCAGGCGTTGGTATCAGATTACTCCTTCTGCAACCTCTTCTCAGACCGCAAATGAGAAGAACTATCTGATAAAAGAGAACAAAAAAATGTTTTGGTGACTCGATTATCTCAAGTGCCTCTCGTGAAGATGAAAGGAAGATGCTTCAGGGAATAGCAGCCGACCTCCTTCTCGTTCTGGTGCCCTGCTCCCTTCTACAACTACTGTCACTGATGATGCTGCCACCATCAAGACTAAGCGTACAATCCAGTCTGTATGCAAAGTGTTGTATGCAAAGTGTGCCTTTGTGCACTGATATGTGGATAAGGGTAACATCACATCATGGGTTTGGTGATCCTAGTGACCACCCCAAATTGGTGATCTCCCCTGACATCATTCATGGGTTTTGTGATCCTAGTGACCACCCCAATTGGTGACCTTATTATCCACACTTGTAACACATGCACCTAAAAAAGTCCACATGGGCCACCACCTTATACCACACGTATATGTGACGTGTCTTGGGTATACGAGAGATATCATGCACATATATCGAAAGGAAAATCAGGCTCGGTGATGCCACCAGCCTCGATAGAAATATTACACTGGCCCCGGTAAAAGTACCAGCCAGTTATGTCCCGATTTCGGAAAAATCAAGCTCGGTGGTGGCACCAGCTTTCGAAAAAATCAAGCTCGGTGGTGGCACCAGCTTTCGAAAAAATTACGCTCGGTGATGGCACCAGCGTTGGAAAAAATCAGACTCGGTGATGCCACCAGCCTCGATAAAAATATTACACTGGCCTCGGTAAAAGTACCAGCCAGTTATGTCCCGATTTCGGAAAAATCAAGCTCGGTGGTGGCACCAGCTTTCGAAAAAATTACGCTCGGTGATGGCACCAGCGTTGAAAAAAATCAGGCTCGGTGATGCCACCAGCCTCGATAAAAATATTACACTGGCTTCGGTAACAGTACCAGCCAGTTACGTCCCTTATCTCGGCTACGCGCCAGATTCCGCCTACGCGGCGACAGACTACATTGGCTCCGGTAACAGTACCAGCCAGTTACGTCCCTCATCTCGGCTACGCGCCAGTTTCCGCCTACACAGCGAAGGACTGCACCTCTGGTGACGAGCCAGCAGGTCGTGTTGCTCAAACTCGGATACGGATAAACCATCAGGCTATTTTACTTTCAAACTTCTAACGGGTTGCATCACCCTAAAGAAGTTATAAAAGCTGGGGGGTTCTGTGTGTGGATATTTTCTTCTCCCTTATCCACTCTTGCCAGGTGCATGGCTCACAATGTCCTGATGGGACTGGGCCCAGGAATCAGGCCCGATGGGACTGCAGGGTGGGCTATGATGGGATCAGACTCTGATAGAGTCTCCCTCTTGTCCCCTCTCTTCCTCTATATGAGCACAGCAACGGCTCCAGAAGCTGGATGGCCAACAAACACCACTCATTGGTATGCCATTTCTTCTCCCCTACATCTCCTACCTCTGTTTTAGTCCTGCACCTGCAGCTAACAAAGGCATCGGAGAGCCCTGCGCTGCCCAAGCCAGGGTCCTCTGACCTTCTCCTTTTTCCCATTTCAGGCACGAGGCATCGGTTTTTCTATCATCTACAAGGAGCTCCAGCCTCCGTCCTCTTCCGTGGGCCGCAAATTCACCCCCTCGGGTCTGTGAGTTTTTGTGCGCTTACAGAAATAATCATGAAAAAAATATCTTCAATACCTCCAAATATCTTCAGGTCCATGCAGATCCTCATACCAAGACCATGCATATATTATGTATTTTTTCCTGCGGGCTGTGCCTGGCTGGCTGACCCTTATGGATGGGTCGGCCCACGTGCCTGCTGTGCCAAATGGGCCTGCCATGCACCGTACCCTCGGCCCAGCACGGCCCACGGCATGGGTGACGCTTGGTGGGCCACGCTGTTGACCAGGCCAGGCAGTGCCGCGGGCTGTTGACAGGTGGGCTAGGCCTGCCAGGTTCATTTGACATCACTACTAGTCACCTTCATTTATGTTTTAGTTTACACTGAATTCCGCATTGCCCTTTCTATTGTTTGGCAATTCACTTATAAAGTGAATTCAAACAAAATGGTTATTTTTAAGAGATAGAAAAAAAAGAGGGGCATTGTTAGAAAGTATAGAATCTCAAAATTCACCTTATTACATTTTGTCATTTTATGGTGTGGAGGAACTTTTTTTGACTTTTTTGATTAGAAAGGGAGAATTTTTTGTCTTCTAGTAGAATGCGAGATTACCCAGTAGAACGAGAGATTACCTTTTTATTCTTCTTTATTGTGAAAAGATAATTTTTGAAAAATTATTTTTTCTCGTCTCTTAAAAATGGTCATTTACTGTGAATTCACTTTACAAATGAAATCGAGTTCTTGCTTGTTACCTTTTGTTACTTCCCAAAATAAAATAAGTTTGGGTTTGAAATAAGGGACATGTGTTGCATGGTTGGAAAGTTCGACTCCTTTTGTTACTTGCGAAAATAAAACAAGTCTGGGTTTAAAACATGAGACGTGTGTTCCATTCTTGGAAAGTTCGACTAACCGGCAAATGTGACCCTATTAGTGACGCTGGAACATGCCCCTTGGGTTCATTCACAGTTGTTAATGTCATGTCAGCAACCAAAGGTGTCAATTTGGCCACAGTAACTCCCTATAGCAATTTATATAAACTAGGATGATGTCCTGTGCATCGCAAAGGTTAAGTCCTGAATAATATATTAAAATTAATATTCTATTCATATAAATCTATTTATAACAAACTAATTAAAAAAATTTGACATACCAAACCTTTCATCGCTTAATCCACATCAGCATACACAAAATAAATGATTCATATGCATTTATGCTTATTTTGAATACTATATAAAACTTTAAAAATAACATTAATTTATGAAGTTGGAAGGCATCCCTTTGAATTGAGTTACATCCACACAAATGGGCTTAAGAGACATTCTATTGAAAATGTGCATATTTAGCCCAAGAAACACATTTTATTGAAAATGCACATATTATGTGTTTTCGAAAGGACACATCCACAAATGGGCCCCAATAAGTTGATGTGGCTTCTTCTACGGTCGGAATTGAGGATTTTTTGAGGGTTTTTTTTTTTTTTTAACCAACATTGAGCTTTCAAGAAAAAGAATGGGGCCATTGTTTTAGACTCGCCTGTATCCATTTGTTTCGGGTGCTATCTATGGTGTTCATGGTTTGTCTTCCATTCCGGCAGTCCAAATAAAGTAGCCCTGATTTATTTGGTAAGAATTTTGCTCTCTGAGCATGTGGGTTCTCTCCTCCCGTGTGCAAGTCTCTAGGGATTTCAACCCCTCTAACTGAAATATCAAAAAAATAATAACAAATAAATAAAAATAAAGTAGTCGGGCTTGATTTTTCCTGTTTGGCAACTCTACTCATAGAGTCAAGTAACGTAAAGCCCCCGTATCTTAAAAAAAATCTCATCAAAAGCACTTTAATTCAAATTTCCCACCCTATTTTTTCTAAAAAAGTAAAAAACTAATCTCATTTCTACACTAAAAGTAAAAAAAAAAAAAAATCCACAATCAATACAAAAAGCCAAAAAGATTTCATAATAAATAACTAAAAATAATTCTTATTCAAAATAATCTTTACTCAACTTAATTCCATTAGTAAAGCTAGGCATACATGCTAGCAACCCAACTCATTATGTAATAATATGAATTTGAACCTGATCTAGATCAGTTTGGGGTATAAAATTCTAGCACAGTGACTTGACTTGATTCTAGCACAACAGAACTCAGAATCAAACGAGGCTGGACCAACCAGAATCTTACTATATATCTCATCGGTTTTATATTTGGTGGGGGTCGGGAGTTTGATGAAGCAGCGAATGTACTAATTCTCAAACCCTTAACCTTGTCTATGTGCTTTCAATCATGCAGCCATAGAGACACAAGGGAAATTGGGAAAACGAGTTGAAGTTATAAAGAGGTACCCATTGTGCCTTGTATATGGTTTCCACTATACTGTGTTCTTTGGATACAGTATTGTTCATTAATTGTCCTCTCCATTGACCAATCCAACTCACACACACCACACAACACTACCCCCTTAAATAATGCACAATTTGCCATTGATCCGACTATCATCCACTTTTGAATTCAATTTCGATCATTTGCTTTTATAAGAGACTCTAATAATTATCCATTTTTTCCTTTGGTAAAAAGACTCTTCTTATTAAAAGTCAAAGAACCAAACAACAAAAATCTAATACAGACCACCTAACCATCCTGGAGGGATGTTAAACAATGCACACTGAGATTAAACCTTTCATGGCTCATTGGGCTACGATGTGAACAATCTGGTTAAAAATTCTACACATGAACAATAAAGAAATGCGATGAGATTTAAACGATTCCAAAATAATGTCAAAAGCAATAGAAAGGATAGTACAATAATTTGAATGATATTTAGCCAACTCTTGTCCACGTACCCCTCCTCCTATTCATTTCAGTAGATTGGTGCAGGCGTGCATCCATGTGAGACCCATTCATTTTAGTAGAGTATTTATTAAAGTGCAAGGTCAAGATGTGAAAGCTCACCCATTCATTTCTATGCATGATTCATATGCACAGAATCATTTGAGCGGGGGGACAGAATCATTTGAGCGGCGTGCGGGGGGAACCTATTGGTATTAAATTGACTAAAGCAATCATTTTTTATATTATTTTATGATTGATGCAGTGCTCAAACGAGTGAGCATTCTTTACAAAAGGATTTATAATGTTATTAGAGGTAAAGTGAATGCATATCATTATTGGATGTTTCCTTTGTGGTGGCCCACTAGGTTCACCATTAGTCTAATCTAACGATGACATAGGCTATTAGGATATTAGTTGGTCAGTCCCGATTGATTGATGTGCCCTTCATGATGTAGTATCCTTACCATCTTCTCCAAGGCAGAGATTTCAGAAAGAGGCACAAGGCACGCCAGTGGCTGAGACCATGGTGCAAAAATATTGGGGAAAATTTCTTAGGTAGGGTGTGTAATAGTGAAATAAATAATTAAAAAAAGGGTGAGGCAGCAAGGCATACCAATTAAGTGCCTGTGTGGCATCTCTATTTGTATTTTTTATTTCTTTAATTCTCTAAAGCGGGAAGTGGTTTTGAAAATAGAGCATTTGACATTTATTTCTAGGCCTTTGCTCATTTTAGAGAATAAGAGGCAAAGCCTCTTAAACCTACGTGCCGTTTCCCTACCCACTAGCAAAGTAGAGGAAAGAAAAAAGAGGTGGATGAACAGTGCAAGCCATTCTACAAGGTCCAGTCCATCTTTTTTTTTTTTTTAATATTAAAGAGTAAAATTCAAGATCCAAGCCGTTGAAGTTGTTCTTAAGATCAAGCACGACCATGAGATCAAATTTCATCCATTGGATCATCACCAATCTCAAGTTATGTGAAAAAACGTGAGCCATTGGATGAAATCTTTTGGATTACGTGGGCCCCAAATGCACGATCCAAACTGTTGGACTTTGGAAGTTTGAACAGCTATGGGGTTAAATTTCAAGGCGTGATACCTTGTAGATCTCAACATATTTGCAAAATAATATCAGCCATTGATGTAACATGCCCTAGTCCATAATCGGATACTTTTTCTCTTTTTTTTATTATTATTTATGGGATTAAAAGTCACGATCCGAACTGTTGGAATTGTTCGTAAGGTCAAAAATGATTTTAATACCAAATTTTAGTAGTTGGATCATCACCTATCTCGAGAAATGTATAAAAAAAAGTGAGCTAGTTAATAGTATTTTTTGGATTATGTGGGCCCCAAACACAAGATCCAAGCGATTATAACTCTTTGAAAGGCTGAGCATGGCAATCGGGTCAATTCTCAAGGCTTGATACCTTGTGGATCTCGAGGAACTTGTGAAAAACTTCCAACCATTGATTTTAAAACGTCTATTAAAATAGATCATTGCATTACCAAACACTCCTTTTGATTCTAGCTTGTTTTTTGGAAGGCTTTTTTTAATGGCTATATTTTGATGAGTCTATCCAAATAAGAGTAGAGAAGCCAAACAAGTCCTAAGATGGTAATTAAAAATACCAAACTCCCCACATATAGTTTTTTTTTTTTTTAATGAAAAGTCTATCCCTAAGATGTGATGCCCTTGTCTCCATTGATCTATCATAAGTAGTATTTTGGCAAGTCTGTTTTTTTACCTTTTATTGTCTTTAAACTATCTAAAATAGTTTTTAGGTTGTTTGGTAACCCATTTTGTAATGTCTGTTTGGATTGGAGTTTAGCTATATACTATTTGTTTCATAAAGCCAGCAAAATGAGAAGATTTAAAATAGAGATTTGGGTGTGAAGTGGAAAAACAAAAGGGCGCTACATTTCAGACGTCCCATGGGTAGTCTATTTTTTTTTTTTTTTCCTTTCTCTTCTAATATCCTAGGCCCCTAAATCACGATCTGATGCAGCAACACTATACAACCGTTTGGGCAAGACTCATGGTCCAATTGTGGGACCCAAGCAAGATTAGGAATTCTTTATTAATTATTATTAGTTTCTAATTTTTATTTAAGAAGTTGCATTTATGAATAGTTTCTAATTTGGATAGGATTATTAGTTGTTTCCTAGTTTGATTAGGAAATTTTATTAACTCAATTCTAATATCTGAGATTATTAATCTCTACTATTTCATATATATAATAAAAGAAACAATTCTAATCTCTGAGATTATTAATCTCTACAATGTCATATATATAATAAAAGAAACTTAAGTCCTAAGAAAGCATTCCTAATCAAACTAGAAAACAACTAATAATCCTATCCAAATTAGAAACTATTCCTAAATGCAACTTTTTAAATAAAAATTAGAAACTAATAACAATTAATAAAGAATTCCTAATCTTGCTTGGGTCCCACAATTGGACCATGACTCTCGCCCCAACGGCTATATAGTGCTGCTGTATCACGATCCAAACCGTTGGATGCATTCAATATAAGGTCAAACATGGATATGGGAGCAAACTTCAACCCTTGGATGATCACCAATTTTGAGATAATTGCAAAAAGTGTGAACCACTTGATATTATTTTTGGGCTTTATGGGCCCCAAACATAAGATCTGAACCGCTAAATCTTTTTGGAAGGCTAAACACAGCTATAGGTTCAACTCTAAAGTTTGATTCCTTGCGAATCTTGAGAAATTTGTCAAAAACTGTCAATCATTGATGTACCGTGAGTTCATTGCTGGGCTTTGGATTGGTCAACAGGCAATCCCCCCCTTTTTGCATAGTTTTTGGGACAATAAATCATGATTCCAACTGTTGGGATGTTTAGAATGCCAAACACGGCTATGGATCCAAATTTTAGTTGTTGGATCATCACCAATTTCTAGATATTTGGAAAAAAGTGAATCATTTTCTGAATTCTAAGGACCCAAAACACAAGATCCAAATTGTTAAATCTTTTTAGAAGGCTAAACACAACCATGGATCATATTTCAAAGCTTGATCTCTCATGGATCTCGAGAAATTTGAGAAAAACTCTCAACCGTTGATTATAAAAGTCTATTTCAATCGATTTTTGTATGTTACCAAACGGAACTATTTCTAACACAGGGCTATTTGAAATAGATTTGTCTCATGCCGATCTGTTTCAAAGAAATAAGATTTTCCAAACAAGCCCTTAATAGAAATCCCCCAATTCTAATACCATAGAAAACGAACAAAAGAGATACATAAAAAAAAAAAAAAAATGAAGTCTTCTTTGCTAATGCTCACATTGAAATCAAGTGGGATAAGATCTTTGTAAATAACACGAAGCCTGTCACGCTTGAAATGGGTCCCACCCTTCCATAGTTATATAAATAACATAATGAAGGGATTCACACTCTTTAGTAAATAACTACTTATATTAATGAAAAGACACGAGATTAAAACCATCTCTTCACAAAAGAATAATTCAATTAATTATATTATATATATTTATTTTAAAAATCCCCAACAATCACGCGCTATTTTCTAAAATATGAAAGAAAGAAAATAGCCATAATGGATTTGGCAAGTGGCATAATGCAAACACACAAGGTGTATCACCCATGAGCCTAAATACACATTTTCCACAGAAGGCATTCAATTGCTACATGCCACATTATTTTAGAAGCCATGCGCTAGTCACGGTCTTAGTGAATACTCTAGAATCTTACCGATGAAGCTTATGGAAGGCGGTCATATTCGCTCACTCCTCACTAGCCATGGGTTTGTTAAAGGACCATATAAGTTCATCCATACTAGCGCCATAATTGATAATACATCGAATATAATTTCTTTTGAGCTTTAATTTAAAAGTTAAGAGTACACTACAGTCAGGCCATCTTTCTAAGTCGGTTAAGAGTAGGCTACAGTCAGGCCATCTTTCTAAGTCGGAGCCCATCTTACTTGAGCTATTGAGTCCAGCTCTCAGTAATACACTATCACTTTTATAAAGAAGGAGCCGTCAACAAAATTTGTATTTTATATACTTTACTTTACCTATGTTCATTTACATTTGTTGATGAATGAAGTACCCTGATTAGCTGTCCCATACTTTCTTACACCAACCAAATTCACGATCCGTGCTTTGATTCAAAGTATAAGGATGCAATGTTCATTATTTGTGAATTGATGGACGGTGCAATATCCACGATCTATGATCTGATCTAAAGGATGATGATCCAACATCCATAGTGCAACTCTCACCCAATCATATATACCTACTTAGCATCGTTAAAAGATACTAACACATGAAAATCGTCATTATTTTGTTTTTCAATTAATAATTCAACACATAGGTTATCCTTTAGTGGACAAAAATACAAATATAATTGATGACGCAAGATAATCCATATGAACCTGTATATGACACAAATAAAAATTAGTTCACCATAATGGTTATTTCAAAAAATAGATAGATTAGTCTCAAGACTTGTAAAGATTGACCCAAATCTTAAAGGCGCTTGATCTCACCAATAGATGAAATTTAATAACTCAAGGCATAAATAAAAAAAAGTTGGCCACATGAGGATTTTAAGAATTTTAAAGGTCAAAGACAAAATGATGGGTCAATATGCAAGTTATAAAGCACATCAACTAAAAAATTAAAGATTTAGTGGATGACAACTTATAAAGTTAAATGCCTATTGGGTCATGCTAAAGGAACCTAATGGTAGAAGTTGGTTCATATACTCTTGAAGGTATGGATGGACCATGTAGACTGGATGCCAAACCTATTTGGATGAGTCCCAACTATAACATTAAATAAAGCACTTTATGATAATTTTTAAATAATTATAGCCTAATTTATGCCTAAATCTGAATGGTCTAGAATAACTTATATAAGTGCTAATGTATAATGTGCTGGGGTGTCTAGGAGGAGGGTCTCAACATTCTTGGTGTTTTGGTGTGATAAAAAGTGTCCTCCATTCCAAAAAGAGAGCGAGGATCAATATCTCAGATACCTACTTCTCATGATACTTAGTTTTCTCCTTCTTCTTTTTCTTCTTCTTCATCATCTCTCTAAAAGGATGACAAGGAGTTGCCAAGAGTCATGAGAGGGTAGTAGGAGAGTGATCCGAGTGGGTGCCACGCGTCAACTTTTTATTGGTGACACGTGTCATTTCATTTTTGAGATTTTGAGTATTCAATCGGATCAAATCTAAGTGCCATGTGTTGCTCATTGATTAAGACATGCTTCATGATGACTTGGTAGCTTGTGATACCCATTTAAAGTGAAAAATGGTGAACAGGTTACAAAATACCCCAGGGGTCATAAAATTGGACTTCACTACCAAGGGGGTCATAAGGTTTGTGGACCTGCGACCCTAGGCTCATTTTCTCTATTTATCCCTTGTTTTAAAACCGTTTGCTTTGAAATTTTTAGGCAATGTTCTTCACATGCTTCTTGATGATCTTGAGATGGACCTAGAGGCCTTGGATTGAACAACCAGATTGTCCCATGTCTAGAACTATGGGTCCCACTTGGAGTGATGGAAATTTTATAATAAATAGAGATAAGAAAGTTGTTTTTAATTCTTATGAGCTACAAAAAAAAGAAACCCATTTTGAAGCCTCGCTCAAAGACTATCCGAATCTCAAAAACCTCTTTTAGAGCCCAGGCTTCTTTTGCTAGAAATGTAACTTTTTCTTAAACTTTCGTATTCTTTTAATCATCTTTCCCTGTTTGTTTGTAAATATTTTATTCTTCTTTTAGCATCTTCCATCAAAGTTCAAACTGAAAAGCTTGTGGTGTAGTTCCACTTTCATGTTTTATTCTGCAAATTTTCTTTCAATTTATTTATTTATTTAGGTAATGGCACCTTCTACAATCTTTAAACCCATGTTTTCTTAATATCTTTATTTCATTTTGATATAAATTCTAATTATACTTTTAAGGGCTTTCTTCTTCATTCAGTACTGTATCTTACCTTTCAATTAGCTTCATACTCAATTTTTTTTTTCAGTTTATGCATTACAAAACACTATAGTTAGGCCTTTTTCCTTATCTAGCTTGGATTCTTGGTTAGGTTTTAGATTGATCTCTTCTATAATATATTTCTTTAGTTTTTAAATTTACTTTTCATTTTATCAAATTGTAGCTTTTCCTTTTATCAATATGAAATTCTACGACTTTTACATTTGACAATTTTAAAGGAAAAAAATCCCTCAGACCCGTTCACGAAAAAGGACCTCATAGTTTCTAGTGTACAAAAAAGGTCCTCCCGCCAATTTTAACCTATTTTTCTACCTTTTAGATTGAGCAATATGATATCATTGCTCATTTCAGTTGAACAACGATATTGCCACTCATGTCTTCCTCTCTTCTTTCTTCCTTTTCTCCCTCCTCTTTCTTCATCTCTCTCCACTCCATTTCTCGTACAATCCATATTAAACTTCTATAGCTAACGATTCCTAGTAAAACCTAGAGGCGTTAGTAGAGGCGGCATAAATACTTTTCAATATTACCCTTTGGGTGAAGCCAACTCCTCAATAAGAGGAAGAAGAAGATATCATTGTTTAACTAAAATGAGCGACGATAACGCCACTCAGTCTAAAAGGTAAAACAAAAAAAAAGAGGTTTAAATTGGTGGGAGGGCCTTTTTGTGTATAGTAGATACTATAATGTCTTTTTTCATGCACGCGCCATCTAAGGTTTTTTTTTTCCCCGTAAAATCATTTTTACAATTTCTTCAAAAGCAAATAAAAATGAATTCTTATCAAGTTTCAAATTATTTTTTACTTTGTTTCAATTAAATTTTATTTAGTAAAATTTAATTTAATTTCTTAGCTAAGCTTGCTACAAAGTTTAAAAAAGTTTAGTTTCTTTCCCTAATCAATCAAGGGATTGCAATTTGATGTAACTACTTACATTTTTTCTATTAGTGCAGGCCCACGCTTATTTGTATTTTTAGGGCTCGGGCTTTATACGGGCCTTTGTTGCTAGCTTTTATGAAACTTGACCCGCAAGCTTTATACTAGACTACTAGTAACCATTAAAATCGAATTTCTAAATTGGTAATTTGATTAGAGGTGTGTGGGGGATATTTCCTCCCCTATATTCCACCTCTGCCAAATGCATGGCTCAAGATAGGGCCTGATGGGACTGGGCTCAGAAGTCAGGCCCGATGGGACTGCAATTAAAAGAGAGTAGACTGTGATGGGATCAGGCTCTGACAGAGCCACCCTCTTGTCTCCTCTCTTCCTCTATGTAAGCACAACCACAGCTCCAGAACAAGGGGGCCAGGAAACACCACATACACTGGTATGCCATCTCCTCCCCAACTCCATCTCCAGCCTTTGCTTAGTCCTGCAACTAACTTAGGCATCGGAGAGCCCTGCACTGCCCAAGCCAGGGTCCTCTGACCTTCTTCTTTTTCCCCTTTCAGGCTCGAGGCAGCGGTTCTCCTATCTTCACCAAGGAGCTACAATCTCCATCCTCCTCCAGTAAGTCTCAAAATCACTCCCCCTGGGTCTGTGAATTTTTGTGCGCTTACAATTGGCGCTGTCTGTGGGGAAAGATCAAAGAGTCATCTTCCCAAACACCATGCCTCAAAGAGCCAAAGAGGGACGATTTCAGCATCAGCTCTTTCTCTTTCTCTTCCTTTTCTTCAGCTGGAGAAGTCTGTGACTGTGAAGCCATTTCCTGTTGACACCAAAAATGTCACTTTGCCTCTTCAACATCAAGAAAGCTACATGAAGTCGCAACCTGCCATAAATAGGCAATGCAACTTCTCCAAAAAATCAAATCTTGTAAGAATCAAACAAAAACTGCAAGATCCTTCAAGATAGCCAAGAGAAGAGTACACATGAAGTTTCGGGCCATTTCAGAATCATTTGGCCTAACTTCGCTTCTCCGATAGCTAAAATGGCGCTCCCGACGGCGACATAATCGGAGACGTCAAAACTTCGATCAGAGCCTACAGATGACTCCAGCATGTCCCAAAAGGGATCCATGCCAAATTTCAAGTCAAACCGACAACGTTTGACCCTCCATCAATGCTCGAGCAGCAAAATCAAGCCTCCCGGCGGCGGGAACCACCGAAGCCTTCGCTCATCAAACCAAGTGCATGAGTGGCTTCAACATGCTTCCAAAAGGCTGCACGTCAAATTTCAGGTCATTCTGACAACGTTTGACCAGGTTTCGATGCTCCGAGAGAAAATCAAGCCTACCGGCGGCGGAGCAACCCGGGACCATGACATCCAAAACGGAGCCCATGGAACGTCTCAAAATGACTCCAATAGGCTCCCCGTCAAATTTCAGGTCAATCGGATATCGTTTGGCCACATATCAAAGCTCGGCATTTTCCTCGCAGCAAAATCAAGTGAAGCATCGACGGGACCCCAAACGGCTTCAAAACTCAAACAAAAGCCTATGGTTGGTCTTATTTATTGCTCAGGAGGCTTCAACTCAAATTTCAGGTCATTCCGACATCGTTTGACCAAGTTTCAGCTTCTGGCGGAAAATCAGCAGGTTTACGCGACAAAGTCTTCGGCTTTCCCGGAAAATTGGAAACTTTGCACTCTAAAAATGCAAGGATTCCCATCAGGTTTTCTACAGGGAAATCAAGCCCATAAATGAGAAGAAATGTCAGGAAAAATATAGAAGAAAACGGCGACGAAAAAGACCTCAAAACGACCGCAAAACGGGCTCCGAAGGGGAAAATTCCCCCAGGGTCGCAGGCCCCTGCGACCATGGCCCATGGTCGCCGGCGACCATGGAAGTCCGGGTCACCGGATTTTCCGCCGGTGACCCGTTTTTCCGTCTTTTTTCGCGTTTCGCGCACTTTGGCCACTGTGGTTTCCTGAAAATGTGATTTTTAGTGCTTGAAATTGACTCATATCCTCTGACATCCGTCAAAATCACGGGTCAACCTCCAAAAGCATAAAATCATCATTGATCGCTCCAAGATCGCCAACCGGTCGACCAAAAAAAGTGCTCTTTCTGTCCGACCGATCGAGAAATCGACAAGACAGATGTCACCGGCCCGCTCTTAGCTATCAATGTCTGAAGTTACATGTTCATCCGATGTCGATCAGCATGAAGATCCATCGATGATCATCGCCACACGGCACGGCCCGCGACTCTTCGACTGCTCGGCGACCAATTAATGTGGTTAATTGACTAGCTTTATTGCAGTCATTAATTCATTTCTTTGGACGGCCCAATCAGAAGCAAGCATTTGGGAGTTACAAGTCAATTGATTCATGGCATTTAAACCATGAAACTCCTCCCATTATGGTAATTAAGGTGATTAAAAGCCCTTAATCTCCATCGGCCAATCAGATTCAAGGAAAAAGGAGTTACAAAATCAAGAAATAAATCTTGTAACTCCTCCCATTAAAGCCATTAAGGCTCATAAACCCTCCTAAATGGCTACCAAAAGCCTATAAATAGGAGAGCATTCCATTGAAATGAAAGGGATCAGAAAAATCGAGATCGATCGATCGGAAAGAATCCAGAGCTCGTATCTAGAGAAAGAAAAAAGAGAGAAAAAACTCTGCTGAAGTTCTGCACCGGCCACCACTACAAGGTGACAAAAGTCCCTTGAGGGGCACCCCCCCCAAGGTCCTTGCCTTCTCCTGCTGCCTTCAATGGCTTAGACGTGGCTTTTCAGCCCGTCTACTTAGCTTTTTATTGGATATAGGACCTTCTCTTGGTCTTTGTCCTCTAAAAACCTAAGGTTATAGCCAAGCCAAGCGAATCAAGAGCATCTTCTGTTCTCATCTGCATGGATGATGGCGAAGCCCATACATGGCTTGCGACCGTCAATCTGAACGAGTCCCCCACAATCTCCTGAAAAGTTAGATCTTCCTTTTCTTGCTTTTCATTGTAGTTTGTATTTTTCTAAAGAGACAAAAATCACAACTCTTGTCTTTTATTATTGATAAGAATTGTAAATCGGCTATAAACGCCAAAATCGGCTATAAATGCCAAACAAAATCGCCTTTCACGGCAAACTAAGAAAATGTCTCTTTTCTTAAATATTTGTGCAATGGAAAACTTGAAAGAAGTTGATTTCCTTTTTACTTGCGAAGGTTTATCTCCGGATTACCACTTGCAATTCCAAGTAAAATAGAAAATCTGGCACACCCACACAAAAGAAATGTTGAAACACGCTTCAGGCCCGCCAGGGCGCGAAAGGGCCGGACCCGACGGACTCCCACGTTCCGCCGACCCCGGTAGCCGCCCCACGGCGCCTCGGAGTGCGTTCCATCAAGCTGGCACACCCGGTGGGACTCGTTCATTTGAGAACATGGTGCTTGGAAATGAAATATTTGCATACCATATTTTTGCTCTATGCTTATACTTCTTCTCCAGATTCCTTGGCTACTTTCTAGCTGGTGGCCTATGTTGGAGTTTGCACCCAAAAAAAATGAGATGGGATTTTTTGGAAATTTCTACTTCTTTAAGTTTGTTTCCATTCTTTCTCTTTTTTTTTTAAAAAAAATTGGTTTTCTTAGTTTGAATTCAAAATTGAGAAGCTTTGATCCTATCCTATCGTTCTTTGGTGCTTGCAGAAATGTTGAGCCCGTTCGACTAAGGTTTTGGACCATCGTTTCTCTTCGATGAGTTCATTAGAGATTTCTTAAAAAAAAAAAAAAAAAAATCAGTTTTCTTAGTTTGAATTCAAAATTGAGAAACTTTGATCCTATCCTATCGTTCTTTGGTGCTTGCAGAAATGTTGAGCCCGTTCGACTAAGGTTTTGGGCCATCGTTTCTCTTCGATGAGTTCATTAGAGATTTCAAAAAAAAAATCAAAAAAATCAGTTTTCTTAGTTCTGATTCAAAATTGAGAAGCTTTGATCCTATCCTATCGTTCTTTGGTGCTTGCAGAAACGTTGAGCCCGTTCGACTAAGGTTTTGGGCCATCGTTTCTCTTCGATGAGTCTATTTGGGATTTTTTATAAAGAAGGACATAGACCACTAAGGTTAAACCAATTGCGTTCTTTGATCACGATTGATTCAAGAAAAGCCTTGTCCAGAGTGTGGAGACAGCTTGACTGTTCTAGGCAAGGGTCCTCCAAACGGGTTCATTAAGTAATCCTACCCTTACCTGGGGGCAATTTTATCAATTGAGGTTTCATAAGGCCGGGTTAGGAGGCCTATGTGTACTCTCTCGTCTTTAAATCTTAAAAAAATTAAAATCAAAATAAAAAAAAAGATTTTCAAAAAAAATCTTAAAAAAAAAAAAAAAAAAAAACAAAAATTTTCAAAAAAAAAATAAAATAAAAAAAATAAATAAAAAAAATATTTTTTTTAAAAAAATAAAAAAATAAAAAAATAAAAAAAAAATAAAATAAAAAAAAAATCATTTCAAAAAAAAAAAATCTCCAAAAACTCGTCACTTTTGATTTCAGATCTGAGAAATTTTGGTTTCTTCTTTTCTGAGCACTGGCGCTCGCGGAAATCGCCGAGACCGTGTTCAGATCAGAATACCATTTGCTCTCCTTGATGGAACCAATCTTGACATTTCAAAAAAAAAAACTCGTCACTTTTGGATTCAGATTCGAGAAATTGTGGTCTCTTCCCTTCTGAGTACTGGCGCTCGCGGAAATCGTTGAGCCCGTATTTGAATCGGAATGCCACCTGCTCTCTTTGACGAATCCATTTCTGACCTTTCAAAACAAAGAATCCCATCTCATGGATGCGATCTCCAACATTTGTGCATAGCAGTATTGGTACGCCCTTTCAGGGTCTACTGTATCTGTGACCGGCACATTTGTAACTCCTACCTTATATTCTTCTTATCTCGAGCAAGCCCTGCTTCTCGATAAGTCGAATTTAGGTTTACAATTGCTTCTAGCAGTCACTGGAACGCTCATTCTGGGCTCACCATACTTGCTGTCAGAACAATTGTACCATCTATGACTTTTTGCCTTCTTCATGTCGCTTGGGTCATATCCCTTAAGCGATTTGAAAAGACAACCATAGGAATTCCCATTTATGATCATTATATTCTTGTGATTACTAATGGACGTGGTCGTGTTTCAGAACCTTTTCGAAACTAACAATGGCAGCCTTAACCATTATCTTCGATGAGAACAAGCACCAACTCATGCTTCAACAGAAGCAAAGCGCGCGCACTCATAAGCGCCCTGTCAGCTGCCGAAGCGTTAACTCCCTCGGCAACTCTCTGAACTCCGGGTCGACCTCGACTCCCCGGACCATCTTCTTTGGGACGCTGGGACCATTCCCACTTCCCGAAGAACAAACTGCGCCTGCCAAAAGGCAGAAGATCGCCTCTCAACGTGTCACTCCCGTGACACCAAAGGCGAGCGCCCAAAAGCCCGAAGCCCGCGGCACCCCCGCGAAGCCTCGACCCACAAACAACCAGGTCTATCCCAAGACTTGGTCTCCAAGACCTTCCCCAAAACAAAGAAGGTCTCAAACTTCCACCAAGCCAGCATACCTGGCCCCACTCAAAGAGAACCAGTTCTACCCTCTTGCCTACATGAAAGAGGAGAGACCCATCTCCAACCTGACTCCCAAGTCAACCCAGCATGAGCCGGCTTGTTCCTACAGGCCCAAAATCAGATCATGCATCACCAGGCCTCTACAAGCACCTGCCAAGGCCTACACTCCTTCAGTTCGACCCTTCATCTCTACAGGGGCCGAACTCAAAAGGTTTAAAGCTTCGCTGCAACAGGCAAAGGACCGGGTCCGGATCCTGTCCTTGCCTAGCTACAAAGAAGACAGGCTCGGCTGCTGCGCCCGAGGGAGCACATCCTTCATCGTCAGAGCCCAGCCAGAGCTGACTGAAGCTCAAATCGCTCGTCGAGCACGCCGCCGTGCTTCATATCGACAAAAGAGACTAGAGAAGCAACGGACCCAGCCTCCTACACTTCAAGTCTCCCACAAATGGGTTGAAAAAGAAAGACCCGACCAAGTTGCTGCCGTCCATATGGTTGGAAAAACCAGAAGACGCCAAAGGTCAGCATCAAAAATCCATGTCCGACGTCCGGTGACCCGTAGCGTCACCAGGACACAAAGACATCCCGAAGAATCTCCTGCCCCTTCCAGCCAAGGACGGGAGAGTAATCCTTCATCAAGCTCTTCATAAAAAAGAATGAGCCCCAGCTCGGTCACCAGGACGATTTCTTCGTCCGAATCCCGAGGGATGAACGTCTTGGCTACAAGTTCTGAGCCGCCACCTCAGAATCCACCTCGAGATGATGCGCTCACACGCATCCAGCAGTTGGAACAAGGCCAGCAGAGGATTGAAACTCTGATGGAAAACCTTCTCCTTGTCGTCCAAAATCAGGTGAACAATGAGCCTCCTCCAAATCATAGCAATAACGAGGGAAATGGAGAAGAAAATGAGTCACGCGCCCTCACCAAAAAGGACGTAGACAGTATCCTCGCCAAAGCTAAAGAAGAGGATATACTCAAAGAGCATGGGATCAAGCCACCATATCCTTTATGGATGGACTCGGTCCCGTTCCCCACAAAATTCAAGCATCCTACTCTCCAAACATATACGGGGAAAGGATCGGCCAGACAGCACGTCATCCACTTCAAGATCTTGACGGGAGCTATCGCGGATCAAGATGCACTCAAGATTCGCCTCTTTGCAAGTACCCTAAAAGGTACGACCTTCGATTGGTACTCCACTCTGCCGGAGAACTCCATTCAGAACTGGGCTATGCTGGAGACACGCTTCCTGACCCACTTCCAAGGTGAGGATCATCCTGTTACTATGGCTCAGCTCTGCAGCCTAAAACAGGGAGAGAATGAGTCAACTTATGACTTCATTCACAAGTGGAAAGCAATAGCGTACAAATGTTCAGATGTATTGCCACAAGCGTCGCTAGTCGACATCTGCCGAAACAACATGAGAGCTAAAATCCGCTCCATGATCATCGGCAATAAATCAAAGAACCTGGGGGAACTCCTCGAAGCTTCCATGGAAGCTGAAATGGTGATCAAAGACCTCAACAGTCAGAAGTCATCAAGAAAAGAGCCAACCGCCATTGCAACCTCTAAACCAAAGAAGAAAGAGGTCCTTAATGTGCAAACCAAGTCAGCTCCTCAGCAACCAAAGAAAGCTGAAAATAGAGCTGCAGGTAAGAGACCTGAACTCTCTGATGCCTTCAAAGAGCGAGTAGAAAAGAAATATCCGTTCGATGAAGACGTCGAAGAAATCTTTGAGGCTCTCCTAGCAAATGGCAAACTCATTTTGCCAGAGCCCAAAAGACCTGGAGACGTTGGCAAAACCAATGATCCTCGGTACTGTCCATACCACCAGATGGTCTCGCATCCTCTCAATCAATGCTTTGTTGTGAGAGAGAAGATAAACGAGATGTGGAAAAACGGAGTCATCACCTTTGACAAAAATTATGGCCCCGCCTCCGTCAACATGGTGTCACGTGGACAAACACCAAAATCACCGAAGAAGAAGATCACTACTTCCTTTAAGGTGATAAAAAGAATTCAAACGTCCGAAGTGTTGGTTCCTTGCCCGACACCAGACGGACAACCCATATGGGTACATCCCGATCTCCTGGAAGATGAAAATTGGGAGATCGTCAAAACAAAGCCGACCGCTCAGCAGCGAAGGCAAGCCAAGAAACATCTCCTCAAGCTCAAACGGCAAGAGAAGACCCAGCCAAAACAAGAAGTCCATGAAAAGGCAGAGGCCTCCTCTACCACTTCACTCGGGGCAACAGAAACGTCCCTTCCAGAGACTTCAAAGGCGGTAAGAAACTTCACTCTCAGTGATTTCATGCCACCTCAATTCAAAAAAGAAGCCATGCAGGGGGCATCATACTCTTGCAACTCGGTAGTTGGATTCTCCATTGATGGATACGAGTCCAGCGACACCGACGATGGGTTCGAGCCCAACTACACCGATGAGTGGGAGGAATCTCTTGAAACAAGAGAATATCTCTCCGATGAAGAATGGGTTCCTGAAACTCACCTTATGCCAGTAATCTGGTATAACCCCTTGCAACCACAAGGATCCTGGTCTGATGATGAAGAAGACCAAGAGGCTGCACAAGAAGATGCTGTTAACCCAGCACCTGTCATTGCTCCAGTGGAAATCAACTATGTTGAGCCACACGGAGAAGACGAAGAAGAGGATCTGGCTCCCATGCCTGATCTTGAAGAATATGCAAGGATCTTGCAGCGTCTCGCTCTAGAACAAGAGCAAGACCGCGTCAACGAGATTCCTCACAATCCAGAGCCGGAAGTCCCTGAAGCCCATCAGGTACCTCCTCCCTCAACTCCTGAAAATGGAGAACATTGCTGGATAGATGATCCTCTTACATCCGAGGATGAGTCTGACTCCGAGCAGGCAACATCTCCTATCAGAGCTTCCTGTAATGTAATATATCAGGACTATAGCTCTTCTGAAGCGTCGTCTGATGAGATTACCTACACTCCGACGACGCCTAGCAATGTATCCTCTGGAGCTACCTCGTCTCACGTGACTTTCACAGAGATGACACCCTCTCAGGTTTCTTCTCCTGAGACTGTGACTTCAGGATACACATTCTTCCCGACTCATCATCATGAAGAAAACCCAACTTGGGGTGATGGATGGGTCAACGAAGAAGAAAAGCTGCTGGATGTTGTTCAGGACTTGCTCCCGGAAAATGCTCCGTGCAACACAATCACTGAGGATGGCAACTCTGCTGCAGATACATCCCCAGTAGATGAAAAACGACAGCCTCTTGATCCTGAAGACAATCTTCCAAACAAAGATCCTTCTCAAGAAGCTCTCGAAGTTGGTAGAGGCACCCGTTCGGGCCGGGACTACCACAAAAATTACAACCAATCTTCCTTTACTTATGTAAATCCTTCGGGAAAAGATGTTGTAAGCGCCCCCAGTGGCAACAATGATGAACATGCAGGCCCTAAGGAGGCTTTCAAGTATGACTTGGTTGAGCACTTCAAACACATACCTGCACGTCTTCACATCCTGGATTTATTACGAATGTCTCCACGCACTCGTGATAATCTCATCTCAGAATTACAAAAACTGAATGAGGATGTCGACAAACATGCCCCGCAAGTCCTCCAAATTGAAATGGACTACCGGGTCAAAAACTCTGAAACTTCTTCAAAGGGAGAAAAGAAAACTGAGGGATCATGCATCCAATGCCTCTCGGTTCAAAAGGCAGCCACTGCAACCATCGCCTTCACTAAGGAAGACCTCCTACTTGGCGAAGCAAGGCACAACCGACCCCTGTACTTCACAGGGTACATCAAAGAAATGCCGATACATAGAGTTCAGATCGACCCAGGTTCTGCACTCAACCTTATCTCCACTTCGGCTCTTGAAGAGTTGGGCATCCCACCCAACAAGCTAAGCCACACATCTGTATCTATCTTTGGATACGATGGGAGCACTCAAAGGCCTATCGGCAAAATCAGGTTCAAATTGCAAATCGGTGATCTTATCTCTGAGGTCACTGTGTATGCAATAAAAACCCCCTCATGCTACAACATCCTTCTCGGACGTCCTTGGATACACGAGAATGGTGTTGTTCCTTCAACTCTACATCAATGCATCAAGTTTGTCGGCGACGACGGCATGGTATATCGAGTCTTTGCGGACAGGAAACCCTTCAAAGGTAAAGAAGTCCACTTCGCAGACTCCCAAATGTATGAAGGCGAAAAAGAAGAAGAAGAGGAAATAGCACCCCCTGCTGAAAATCTCCAGAAAGATAAAGGCAAGGCTCCTCAAAAATCACCGGAAGAAAACAAACCCTCCGGCAAATTAGAAGAGAGTAGTCAATCTCCCTTCGTTATCCCCCTCAAGAATTCAAAACCTTTGGTCATCACGACTAAAGTGAAGAAGGCGAAACAAAAGCCTGGGGGCAAATTTGTTGTCTCTCTCGTGTCTATCATGCAAGACACAGACTCGGACTCAGAGCCAGAAGACGATGCATCGTCAAGCCAAGCTGACACTCAGCAAGTTCAGCCTGCTCTCACTCCGATGGAGACACCTGCTGATGTAGAAGATCCTACATCTGCTACCTTTGTTGTTCCGGCAACATCACCAAAGCAAAGGCCGATCTTCTTCCATAGATCGGACGCTTCTTCATCAAATTCCATGCTGGAACCTTTCCAAAATGAAGGTATGCCTCAGCTATCTCTATATAGTCCTGTGGCACAAGCAATTATGAAGAAAATGGGCTATGACGCTCAAAACCCAGTCGGTTTGGGAGAAAGACGCGGTATTCTCACGCCATTGGAGCCCGCCTTGACCAAAAGCCAGCTGGAAGATTGGAGACTCTACGGTCATGTAGAAAAGTCTTCATATGGGTTAGGATATGATCCCGACACTACTCTGAGACAGTTGACACAAAGGCTTAAAAGTCGTTTTACCGACCAAGCCTCAACATCTAAAGTCCACGAAGACATCGATCTCCCTGGAAATCTCTTTAAAGAGTTACCTGACAAAGATCCAGGAAGCTCATCCAATTGGTATGATTTCTCTGATGATAGAGAGGAATCGTCCGATAATACAGACTTGTGGCATCCTGACCCAGAAGAACCCTCGTCTCCAAAAGAAATACCAGACTCAACAGGCGATTGGGACTATCTCATAGCAAGCCTTGAGGAGATCACCAATCAAGAAAATCCATGGAAAGGAACAGAGCCTTGGTCTGGTAATGCAGTTGAAACTCCAGAAGATTTCGTTGAGTTGGAAGCCTCTGAAAATATTGTGGAGGAACCACCTTCGAACCTTCCGACAGAAGATCCTGTTCAAAAGATAAACTTGGGAACACCTGATAACCCACGTCCTGTATTCATAAGCAAGAATATAAAGGATGATGAGTTACCCGAGTATATCGCTTTTCTTCGTGAGTTCGTTGATTGCTTTGCATGGTCCTACGCTGAAATGCCTGGTTTAGACCCCAAAGTAGCAGTCCACAAACTCAATCTTCAAGAAGAAATCAAGCCTGTCAAACAAGGCCAAAGAAGATTCCGTCCAGATGTGATGGATAAAATTGAACAAGAAGTTCAAAAGCTCAAAAGCGTCGGCTTCATCCGTGAGGAACAACATCCAGAGTGGTTGGCCAATATTGTCCCCGTGACAAAGAAAACTGGGCAGATCAGAGTCTGTATTGACTATAGAGACTTGAATGGCGCTTGCCCTAAAGATGAATTCCCGCTCCCCATACCGGAGGTGATGATTGACAATACCTGCGGATTCGAGCGAATGACATTCATGGATGGCTTCTCTGGTTACAATCAGATAAAGATGCATCCCGAGGATGAAAAACACACTTCATTTCGGACTTCATTTGGCGTGTATTGCTACACTGTCATGCCATTTGGTCTGAAAAATGCTGGTGCCACATATCAGAGGGCTATGATGAAAATATTCCAAGATATGCAGCACAAGACGGTCGAATGTTACGTTGATGACCTCGCCGTCAAAAGCAGAAGAAAAGAAGACCATCTCAAAGATCTTCGGGAAGTCTTCCTCCGACTCCGCAAACACAAACTGCGGATGAATCCTCTAAAATGCTTCTTCGGCGTCTCGTCGGGTAAGTTTCTCGGATTCCTTGTTCGGAAAGCTGGAATAGAACTTGACCCCATAAAAGTCAAGGCTATTCTAGAAATGCCCTCTCCAAGAACCTTGAGAGAACTAAAAGGGCTCCAAGGGAGATTGGCCTACATAAGACGGTTCATCTCCAATCTTTCGGGGAAATGCCGTCCATTCTCTCGATTAATGAAAAAAGGTGTAGACTTTGTCTGGGATGCCGACTGCGAAGCCGCATTTCAAGATATCAAGTCATACCTGACCAAACCTCCAGTGTTAGCTGCCCCTGCCACTGGAAAACCATTCATCTTGTACACAAGAGCTCTTGATCATTCTGTAGGCGCTCTGCTTGCACAAGAGAATGGTGAGGGAAAAGAAGCTGCTCTATACTACCTCAGCCGCATGCTAGTAGGTGCAGAGCATCGCTACTCTCCAGTCGAAAAAGAATGCCTTGCAGTGATGTTCGTCGTACAAAAGCTACGTCACTACTTGCTTTCCAACACAGTCTACCTGGTCTCGAGGATCAACCTCTTGAAGGTCCTTGTCACGAAGGCCGGTTCTCTCAATGCCCGACTGGCAAAATGGTCCATCCTCTTGTCACAATTTGATATTAGATGAACCTGTCTACAAAGTGGAGACTTCCTCACCAAATGCCTCCTGGGACATGTACTTTGACGGTGCAACCAGGACAAATGAAAACAGAAAGCTGATCTCGGGAGTTGGCATCCTCTTTGTTAGCCCCGACAAATGCATGATTCCACACGCTTTCTCGCTACTGGAACCATGCACAAACAATGCAGCTGAATACCAAGCTCTGATCCTAGGATTGGAACTCGCCATCGAATCTGGTATCACCATGCTGGAAGTCTTTGGAGACTCTCAACTGATCGTCAACCAGATGAATCAGAAATATGAAGTCAGGAAGCCTGATCTGCTGCCTTATTACAACAAGGCACAATCGCTTCTGCAAAAGTTTGACATCTGTCACATCACCCACATTCGTAGAGGTGAAAACATCCGTGCAGATGCCCTGGCTGGACTTGCCGCATCAATGGCGATCCAGGAAGGAAAAAACATGCAAATTACAGTGAATGAGAGAAGGATCCTCCCTCCTCTTAACACACACCAAGCAGTTGCTGAATGCCACCGAGTGGTTGGAAGTCGGATCTCTATCCTTCAAACTTCAATCGGCGACTGGAGGGATCCGTTCATTGATTACACTATGTTCGGAATCCTACCTGAAGATCCAAAAGAACGGGTAAGCATCCAAAGGCGAGCCCCAAACTTTCATTTGGATATCCCTTCAAAAATCCTTTACAGGAAATCCTTCAATGGAGTACTCCTACGCTGCTTGTCACAACAAGAAGCTGAAGAAACACTCAAAGAAGTTCACGCTGGTCTTTGTGGAGCTCATCAGGCTGGTCCCAAGCTCTACGACCAAATCAAAAGGTTGGGTTACTACTGGCCTACCATGGTACCCGACGCAATGCAATTTGCTAAGCGCTGCCAACAATGCCAAGTTCATGGAGACTACATTCACATGCCTCCAGAATGGCTGCATCCTACAGCAATCTCATGGCCTTTTGAAGCATGGGGCATGGACATCATAGGTCCTATCTCTCCCCCTTCAAGCAAAGGTCATCGCTTCATCTTCGCCGCTACGGATTATTTCTCCAAGTGGTCAGAAGCATTTGCGTTCAACGAAATGAAGACCTCATCAGTTCTTCAATTCCTACGCACCAACATCATTTGTCGTTTCGGCATACCCAAGAGATTCGTCCATGATAACGGACCACAATTCCGGGATCATCGATTCTACAGGTTTTGCGACAAATACAAAATCCAAAGCTGTCCTTCGACTCCATACAATCCGGCAGCAAACGGATTAGCAGAAGCCTTCAACAAGACACTCTGCAAAATCCTCAAGAAAATGGTCTCTAGTCACAAAAGAGACTGGAGCGATAAACTGTCTGAAGCTTTGTGGGCCTATCGAACCACCGTTCGAGGACCAACCCATAGCACACCATTCTCCTTGGTCTATGGATGCGAAGCTGTCGTGCCTCTAGAGGTACAAATTCCTTCTCTGAGGGTATCTCTACAAAATGACATGACTCAAGAAAGCAATGTGAAATTACGACTTCATGAGCTGGACAATCTCGATGAGAGACGGCTCGAAGCTTGACAAAGCATTGAACTTTACCAAGCACACATGGCAGGATCTTTTGACAAAAGGGTCCGGTAACGAGCCTACAAAAAGGGTGACTTGGTTCTTGCGGTAAAAAGACCAATGGTCTTCGCACACAAATCCAAAGGCAAATTTGAACCAAAATGGGAGGGACCCTACGTCATCGATAAGGTCTTCTCCAACGGCGCATATGCCCTCCTAAACATGGAAGGCGACAGATGTATGCTGCCTATCAACGGCAAGTTCTTGAAGCGGAACTACCCTTGAAGACTTACCCAACTGGGTAAGAGCAATGCCTGTATGGCCAAAACCTGTTCTCAGGTACTCGCTCGTCAAACCCACTCTCTTTAGAATTTTCATATCAAATGTCAAAATTTCTAGAGATTCAAAAACAATGCTTACTTTCATCGTTTCATTGTTCAAAAACAAAAAAATCCAAGTTTAGGAGCCTCTCCCTGACTTGACCAAAACTTTCGATCCTTGAACCAAAATTCATGGTTTGAAACAAAAATCCGGATTCAGGGATTTCCACCCTAGTCCACCATACCTTTTACCGCCAAATGGTTCTAGGTCAAAATTTACGACCCTCGTGTCTTTAAACAAAAAAAAATGGTTTTTCAAAAATCGTGGGGAAACGACATCAAAGTCAGTACCCGCAAAACAAAAATTTTGAAAAAAAGCAAGGATGCGACATTCCATCGATACTTGCACCCAAAATCGCAGGGAAGCGACATTTCGTCGATACTTGCAAAATCCAAAAACCGTGGAGAAGCAACAAACCAGTTGATATCCACAACCCAATTTCAAAAATCGTGGAGATGTAACATACCAGTTGCTATCCACAACCAAAATTACAAATGGTTCGAGAAAACCTCAAATTTCAAAAATCACGGAGAAACGACATCAAGTCAGTACCCGCAAAACCAAAAGTTTTGGGAAAAGCAGGGAAGCGACGCTTAGTCGATATTTGCACCCCAATTCGCGAGGAAGCGACATTCCATCGATACTTGCAAAACCTAACACGCGAGGAAGTGACATTCCATCAATACTCGCAAAATCGAATGAGCAAGGAAGCGACATTCCATCGATACTTGCAAGACCATTCAGCGGGGAGGCGACATTTAGTCGATACCTGCATTTTGAAAACCAAAACTCGGCTATAAATGCCAAAATCTGGCTATAAATGCCAAAACAAAAATTTCCGGCTATAAACGCCAAAATCGGCTTTCATGCCAATAAAACAAAACTTGGTTTTCAAAAAAAAATCGGCTATAAATGCCACACACAAAAAAAAAAAAAACCTGACTCTCATGTCAAAACCGGCTATAAATGCCACAAACCGGCTATAAATGCCACAAACCGGCTATCAATGCCACAAAAAATTGGCTTTCACGCCGACAAACCAAAACTTGGCTTTCAAAAAAAAAACCCGGCTATCAATGCCACAAAACCGGCTATAAATGCCACAAATTGGCTATCAATGCCACCAAACTGGCTGTAAATGCCACAAAAACACCGGCTTCCATGCCAACCCAAATTTTGGCTTTTACGCCATAAAATTTCGGCTTCCATGCCATCTCAAAAGCAGCTTTCACGCCACAACCAAAATCAGGCTCCCATGCCAAAACAATTATTTGACAAAAGATTTTCACAAAATGACAAAGCTTTTGATCAAATCCCATTTAGCAATTACTTTCATCACAAAAAGATTTGAGTGAGCGTAGGGAAAACAAAAAAAAAAAAGAAAAGAAAAGTACCAAAAAAATACATGTGGTACCAAAAAAAAAGAAAGTGTTCATAAGCACTACAAAAAAAAGTACCAAAAAAAAATACATGTGGTACCAAAAAAAAAAAGAAGAATAGTTTCTGCTACAAAAATCAGGAGCTCAGCCAAAAATGGTCTCCAGCCAAAGCTTCAGCTCCTCAAGCAAACGTTTGGCCTCAGCCGTCAGAGTTTCCAAGGCACGCTTCTTCAGGAACTTGCCATGAGATGCTGGCGAATGCCGTAACCCTTCTTTAACACCGGGAAGCTCTTCCCCAGCAGTTTGCCATCGTTCGTTTTCTAGAGTCCTCCTCTCGAGAACTTGACCGGCATCTGCAACCCTGCGAATCAGAGTACTCTCCCTGTCACGAGCCTCTGTTATAGCAGCCCACTTAGCATCGACTTGTGCCTTCAAATGCTCAAGACGTTTCCTGGCCTCCTCAACTTCCCTATCAAGGACGTTAAGGTCATGCCTCAATCCGATGATGGCTAGCTCTTCCAAGTTCTTCTCCCGAACTAGCTGCTTCTTGCTTTGTATAGCCTCATTCAGGTCAGACTTAGCCTTATCAGCAGGGTCCAAGAACATCTCCTTGAAGAATTGGTCGTCAGGGAAATCCATGGTCTCAAACCACTTGTCACCCAATGCAATGATCCTATCAACGATCGCCCTGGCACCTGTGACATCCAGACCAACCTCTTCGGTATCAGTGAGAATCTCCTGTACATGTGGGATCATGCCAAATCCGGCATCCAGGTGTCCAGAAAGGAGAGTCTTGATCCAAGAACTCAAAACCCGAGCCAGCACCTTCTTCGCAAATTGAAGAGACGAACTGGATGAAGATTCACCCTTCTCCGTTGATCGGCTGCTCATGTCATGACCCATTGGAAGAGTAACAAAAGAACTCTTTCCACTTGGAGCCACTGGAGAAGGAATCTCAGCACGAGGTATCTTCTCTATCGCGCCAGAACTGGTTGTAGGAGTCTCTACCTCCGGATCGACCTCTGGCATCCCTTGCTCTGGTTCTGAAGAAAGCGATGGACTCTCTTCTGTCACTTCAAAACCTGCAAATGAAACACAAAAAGGTATGAATATGATCCTGTTAAAAAAAAAAAAAAAACCATCAGGGTCATCACTACAAAGTACCTTCTTCGACGACTGGCGGAACACTCTCTTCCTCCATGAACTCATCGGAAGCATCATCAACATTTGCGTCCATTGATGGTTCAAAGTCATCGGAATCTTGTGGCGAGTCAGCTGACAAAAAAAAATGTTAGCAAATCAAGTCGCAGGCAAAAAAAAAAAACAGAGAAAAGAGAAAGCGAAAGAAGTTATACCAATTGGAGATTCCGGAGTCATTCCAGAGTCCCTCGGTTCTTCTTCAGACGCCATAACCGGCTCCATCACCGCCTCATCGGTCGGAACCTCAGGCATCGCCAAGTCTTCATCCTCTGCTAAAAAAAAAGGGAGGCAGCAGCAGGGTGAGAAAACAAATCAGAAAATGGAAAGCCCCATGAAAGAAGTAGAAAACGAAAAAGGAAGAATCATACCTTCACCAATGGTCTCTTCCCCACGACTCCTCTTCTCTGGAGGCTCGTCGACAGCCTCTGGCACCTCCTCGTTGATGGTAAGAGGGATTTCCATGTCAGGAGAGTCCTCATGTGGCCCCCCGCTGTGATGGTGACTCCTCCTCTTCTTACCTTTACGGGTTCGCTTCCTAGAAGAACCCGCCCCACTATCAGAGTCAGGTTTCTCACTTGACTCCTCACTGGATGGTCTGCTCTCGCCAGTAGACTCCGTGGAAGCTCGCCTCTGTGCCGCTTGCATCCAAGCATCGAGCTCAGCTTCCTCCTGTTCTAGCTGCTCCAAAGCCTCATCAGGTACTTCCCGAACAGCTTCAGAACCAATGACGCCCTGGTCACCGAGAAAGCCTATCTTGTGCTTCTCTCCAGAAAGGAAGGCCCAAACTTCCTCTCGCCGGACGCCATCCGACTTTCCAGTACCTTTCCCCGAAGACAGCTTTACATTAAGCTCCTTCTTGGAAAGCCCCCGATATGCCAAAAAGCTCTCCGCGAACCACTTCGTGAAGCCGGCAGTTCGGAAAGTCGACAGCTTAGGATAAGAAATCGTGGCAGTAGTGTCTTCAGCACTATAGAAAGCCCATGCATTTCTGCCATCCTGCAAACCCCCAAAACGCTTCACCATACTCGAAGGCGCTCCAACAACGCCTTGAGAGAAGCCCAACTGAAGTGCAAAGCGAGAAGGTACATACGGCTGGATGTCGACGAAAAGATGTCTACGGTATACCATCGTGCCGACTCGTATGCTGAAAAGCCACTCCCTCTCTGCATTGGTCAAAGAGTAATGCCTTCCCGACCCTACTCTGGTAGAGTCTCGGGAGGCACCAAAATCAAAAGCCTTCTTCCGCAACTCCGGAGAAAGCTTAACTGAAGACTACCCCATCTCGACGTCCCTGAATCGTCGGATCCTCATGCGGGCAAACAAAAGTGATTCGGATACGGCTTTTCCCTTAGCCAATCGAATCATCAGAGGATCATCATCCTGTGCAGCACCCAGCTGGTGGAAGCCAGGACAGTGGTATACAAACCACGAATAAAAGATATGGGCTGAAAATACCCTATTCATAGGGAGCCCAAGCCGAACCAAAAAAGCAGCAGCCTGTAGTTCGGTACACAAGTAGGAGTAAAGAGCAGGCACCAAAGCAAGTCGCTCTCCAAACGCCATCTGACAAGCCGGAAAAATACAATGCGGCCTGATGTGCGTCCCATCTCCACCAGCAAACACAGCCTCACCTAGCCAATAAGTGAGGTAAACAGCAAGATCTCTCCGCAGTGCAATGTCAGAACAAAGGACATCTGTGCTTGCGAAGAAACCCTTCAACTCTTCCTGCATGGCCGAAGTCTTCTTCCTGTCTTCCCGGGTCATGCTATCAGAAGGTTCTCCACCGTCGAAGAAGTTAGGGAACGAAGAGCCACAACTCTTCCAACTGCTGGATCTTACTTTCGAGCCCTCCTTCAAAAAATCATAGAAGGCGACGAGCTGAAAGTATAGGAGCCTGAACTCCTCTGACTGCTCCTCGAGGACGCTGTCAATCGGCATGAACTCCTCGTAGAGTTTGCCAAGGATGGGCAATCCAGTAATAGCACTTAACTCCTTCAGAGAAAAACCAATCTCACCGTTCGTGACAACGAAGGTATTGGTCTGAGGGAGGAAAGACTCCAACATAGCCATGAAGGCATTATCGGAAAAAGTCACGGTCTCCCTAAAAGCGCGGACCGCGTAAAAAATCCCGGCTTCCTTCAAAATGGTGCCACCAATCAGCAGGACGCGATCAGTCCACGACTTCCAATCGGAGTCAACACTGAAACGGCCACGAAGTCGAAAAGGCTTCACCCAATTGCTGCCGTCATCGCTGAAAACGCCAAGGCCCACCGGTCCCAAATCGACCGACGGATAATCAGAGCCCTGGTAGCCGCTGGCTGGCATCAACATGTCCATACGGACAGGTGGCTTCTCCGCATATCCGGAGGGTCCACCAACAAAAACCCCGGTCTTGATCACACTGGTCCTCTTCACCCAGCTCGGAGGATCTTCCCTCTTAGGGCACGTGGGAGAAAGGCTCAGGATCGAGATGGTCCGATCAAAAGACGACCGGGTAGAAATAGTTCTCTCCTCACCATTTGCTGTGTAAGAGAACTGAAAACATCTCCTTTGGTATGTCAAGTCGTCAGGGACTGCATCTCCAAAGAAGAAGGTAGGCTTGGGTAAAACCCTCAGATCGTCCATAACCCAAGGACGGTTGCTTACCATGATCTTATAGAACTCCTCATCCTTGAGAGCGATCAATCGCTGTCTCATCTCATCGCGATTGAGGGAATCGCACTCTTCCAAGTTCTTCTCAACAAACTGGACCTTCTCCCAGGCTTGCTGAACGGCCACATTGGAAGATCTAGCAGATCGACGAGGTACGCTTATAGCAGGCTCTTTACCCTTGTTCGCTCTGGAGGAACCACCTGCAAAGGTTGGAAAAGAAAAAGATCGTCATCAAAATGACAGGATTTCGCTAAAAAAAAAAAAGGGGGTCACTTTGTCCCACCAAAAATCTGGCGAAATTTTGGCATGACTCCGGGGCAATTCCAAAGAAAAAGGAAATACCCCGACGGAAATAGAAAGTTTGAAGATGGGCTCAATATTGCTGCGGGCTCCGAAACTCCAAACTTTCGAAACCTCAAAATCTCCGCAAAATCAAGAAGGGCTCAACATCACTGCAAGCTCCAAATTCCCAAATTTGCAAAGATTTTCAGGTATGTTATCATGCTCTCAAATTCAATTTACAAAAAGTACATGCATGAACATCTAGATTTGCATAAAAACGCATTATCATGATGAACAAAAAGAAAAAAAAAGAAGAAACTTTCTCAAAAAAAAGAGGGAGAAAGAAAAGAAAAAAAAAAAAGAAACTTTCTTAAAAAAAAAAAAAAAAAAAAAAAAAAAAATCAGGCCACGTGGCCGTACGGACCAGATCCGTACGGATCTGTCCGTACGGCCCACAAAAAAAAAAAAAAGAGAGACACACGTGAAAAAAAAAAAAAAAAAAAGAAAAAAAAAACAGAAATCACGTGGAAAAAAAAAGAAAAAAAAAAAAAAAAAAGAGAAGAAGAATAGAAAGAAAGAAAAAAAAGAAGAAGAAAGAAAAAGAAAAGAGAAGAGAAACTTTCTTTACCATCCTATTCTCTACATAGAGTTTTCTTGAAAAGAAAAAGAAAGAAAACTTACTTGAAGCCATTGATGGAGAAGAAGAAGGAAAAAAGCTTGAAGATCCTTGAAGAAGAAAAACTCTTGGTCTTGGAGCTCTCTTGAGATTGTTGCAAAAGAAAGCAATAAGAGCAAGAGATCCTACCTTCCTTTGCTTTTATAGGAGAGAGCAAATCAAAGAAGGAAACAAAGAAGAAAGGTAAGTGTTACTAATTAGTAACCTTACCAAAAGAGAAGGAATTAGAAAGATTCTTTCCCAAAAAGAAAGATGTCTTTGAGAGATTTTCTCCCAAAATCAATCAATGAGAGATTCTCTCCAACAAAATAGGATATTGAAGATTCTTTCCCAAAAAGAAAGATACCTTGAGATATTCTCTCCCAAATTAAGGGAATATGAGAGATTCTCTCCCATAAAGCTATTTTTAGATATTCTCTATCCAAATGAGATATCTTTAGGTATTCTTTACAAAAATGGCCCCACATGTGATCTAAGCCATCCTAAAAAGCTTAAGGTCCCATGGGCTAGCCCATATGAGCCAGGTTTGACCACCTAGGCACTATAAAAAAAAAAAAAAAGGGCTTTTAGTCAGAAAAAAATCCCTCTTACCAAGAGCATACAAAAATGGTTCCATGCCTCTTTTGAGTTGATTGAACCATACAAAAAATTCCAAGCCCCATGAGCTTCCAAAAATCAAACCATCCAGCCTCATAAACCAAATTGAGCCAAAATCTTGAAATTGACATTTCACAAAAATCCAAACCACTCCAATGGACCCACACAGTCCCAAAGAGTGACCAAAAACCAAATCCTGGTCCCCTAACTTGCCACATACAGCTTGTTAGGTCACAAGACCAAAACCAAAAACCAAATCATGATCCCCCAACTTGCCACATACAGCTTGTTGGGTCACAAGGTCAAAACCAAAACCCGACCCCCTAACCTGCCACATACAGCTTGTTAGGTCACAAGGTCAAAAACAAAAGCCCAAATCCACATCCATGATGTCATCTTCAAAACTTTGCCTCGAGATGGTATTTGATTCCTTTCATTACCATAAAATTCCCCTGGAAGCTCAAAGGCTACTCTACCAAAGGAAGGATTGCTCAAAGACTCTTGGTCAAGACACAAGCTCTCCTTAAAAAATCTCTTCGAGGCACATCGACTACAAAAGTCAAGCAACTCGTCGCTGTACCTCGAGGGGGCATTTGTTGACACCAAAAATGTCACTTTGCCTCTTCAACATCAAGAAAGCTACATGAAGTCGCAACCTGCCATAAATAGGCAATGCAACTTCTCCAAAAAATCAAATCTTGTCAGAATCAAACAAAAACTGCAAGATCCTTCAAGATAGCCAAGAGAAGAGTACACATGAAGTTTCGGGCCATTTTAGAATCATTTGGCCTAACTTCGCTTCTTCGACAGCTAAAATGGCGCTCCCGACGGCGACATAATCGGAGACGTCAAAACTTCGATCAGAGCCTACAGATGACTCCAGCATGTCCCAAAAGGGATCCATGCCAAATTTCAAGTCAAACCGACAACGTTTGACCCTCCATCAATGCTCGAGCAGCAAAATCAAGCCTCCCGGCGGCGGGAACCACCGAAGCCTTCGCTCATCAAACCAAGTGCATGAGTGGCTTCAACATGCTTCCAAAAGGTTGCACGTCAAATTTCAGGTCATTCTGACAACGTTTGACCAGGTTTCGATGCTCCGAGAGAAAATCAAGCCTACCGGCGGCGGAGCAACCCGGGACCATGACATCCAAAACGGAGCCCATGGAACGTCTCAAAATGACTCCAATAGGCTCCCCGTCAAATTTCAGGTCAATCGGACATCGTTTGGCCACATATCAAAGCTCGGCATTTTCCCCGCAGCAAAATCAAGTGAAGCATCGACGGGACCCCAAACGGCTTCAAAACTCAAACAAAAGCCTATGGTTGGTCTTATTTATTGCTCAGGAGGCTTCACCTCAAATTTCAGGTCATTCCGACATCGTTTAACCAAGTTTCAGCTTCTGGCGGAAAATCAGCAGCTTTACGCGACAAAGTCTTCGGCTTTCCCAGAAAATTGGAAACTTTGCACTCTAAAAATGCAAGGATTCCCATCAGGTTTTCTACAGGGAAATCAAGCCCATAAATGAGAAGAAATGTCAGGAAAAATACAGAAGAAAACGGCGACGAAAAAGACCTCAAAACGACCGCAAAACGGGCTCCGAAGGGGAAAATTCCCCCAGGGTCGCAGGCCCCTGCGACCATGGCCCATGGTCGCCGGCGACCATGGAAGTCCGGGTCACCGGATTTTCCGCCGGTGACCCGTTTTTCCGTCTTTTTTCGCGTTTCGCGCACTTTGACCCCTGTGGTTTCCTGAAAATGTGATTTTTAGTGCTTGAAATTGACTCATATCCTCTGACATCCGTCAAAATCACGGGTCAACCTCCAAAAGCATAAAATCATCATTGATCGCTCCAAGATCGCCAACCGGTCGACCAAAAAAAGTGCTCTTTCTGTCCGACCGATCGAGAAATCGACAAGACAGATGTCACCGGCCCGCTCTTAGCTATCAATGTCTGAAGTTACATGTTCATCCGATGTCGATCAGCATGAAGATCCATCGATGATCATCGCCAGAAGAATTCCAGAAGACACGGCACGGCCCGCGACTCTTCGACTGCTCGGCGACCAATTAATGTGGTTAATTGACTAGCTTTATTGCAGTCATTAATTCATTTCTTTGGACGGCCCAATCAGAAGCAAGCATTTGGGAGTTACAAGTCAATTGATTCATGGCATTTAAACCATGAAACTCCTCCCATTATGGTAATTAAGGTGATTAAAAGCCCTTAATCTCCATCGGCCAATCAGATTCAAGGAAAAAGGAGTTACAAAATCAAGAAATAAATCTTGTAACTCCTCCCATTAAAGCCATTAAGGCTCATAAACCCTCCTAAATGGCTACCAAAAGCCTATAAATAGGAGAGCATTCCATTGAAATGAAAGGGATCAGAAAAATCGAGATCGATCGATCGGAAAGAATCCAGAGCTCGTATCCAGAGAAAGAAAAAAGAGAGAAAAAACTCTGCTGAAGTTCTGCACCGGCCACCACTACAAGGTGACAAAAGTCCCTTGGGGGGCACCCCCCCCAAGGTCCTTGCCTTCTCCTGCTGCCTCCAATGGCTTAGACGTGGCTTTTCAGCCCGTCTACTTAGCTTTTTATTGGACATAGGACCTTCTCTTGGTCTTTGTCCTCTAAAAACCTAAGGTTATAGCCAAGCCAAGCGAATCAAAAGCATCTTCTGTTCTCATCTGCATGGATGATGGCGAAGCCCATACATGGCTTGCGACCGTCAATCTGAACGAGTCCCCCACAATCTCCTGAAAAGTTAGATCTTCCTTTTCTTACTTTTCATTGTAGTTTGTATTTTTCTAAAGAGACAAAAATCACAACTCTTGTCTTTTATTATTGATAAGAATTGTAAATCGGCTATAAACGCCAAAATCGGCTATAAATGCCAAACAAAATCGCCTTTCACGGCAAACTAAGAAAATGTCTCTTTTCTTAAATATTTGTGCAATGGAAAACTTGAAAGAAGTTGATTTCCTTTTTACTTGCGAAGGTTTATCTCCGGATTACCACTTGCAATTCCAAGTAAAATAGAAAATCTGGCACACCCACACAAAAGAAATGTTGAAACACGCTTCAGGCCAGCCAGGGCGCGAAAGGGCCGGACCCGACGGACTCCCACGTTCCGCCGACCCCGGTAGCCGCCCCACGGTGCCTCGGAGCGCGTTCCATCATTTCCATCTCCTTCTCCATATCATCCATGGCCTTTTCAAGAAGCAGGAGCCGAGAAAGTGAAGCGGACTTTCAGCTCGGATACTCCATCTCTGCAGAGGTCCCAGGCTGGCAGACGTCACCAGCAGGTCCACCATCTTGGCAGCACGACCAGTTCGGCAGAACGACCAGCTCAGCAGATCCATCTCAGCAGAGGTCTCCAGTTCAGCAGGTCCACCAGCTTGGCAGAGACATCCCGGTTCGGCAGATCTCCCAGATGGCCATGTCTCCAGCTCGGCCGGGACTGCATCTCAGCTCAGCAGAGGACTGCACCCCAGCTCGGCAGAGATCTCCCAGCTCGGCCGATTTCCCCACCTTGGCAGAGAATTGCAGCTCCCACATGATCAAAACCACATTACAGCAGCATCAAACACTAATGCCCCCACATTCAAGTGAAAAAAGCAGGGCCAGAGATCCTCCAATTCGCGATCGGACTCCCCTCCGAAGAAGCTTTTGTGAGCTTGTGATTATCATCCATGAATCTCTGGCTCATCAAGTAGCAGATCTCGAGCGCTGGCAGCGTATTTCAGAGCTCTGGAATCTCTTCGTAGCTGAAACCAAACCCCAGATCGAGACAGCCCTTGAGCTCGTCCAGATCTTCATCTGTTAAGCTCTTCGTCCTCAAAGAACCCTTCGATCCGTTCTCATGGATCTCATCCATCTCTCCTTCTGCTTCTTCGTAGCCTTCGAGGCAGATCTGGTTCTTCTTCTTCTTCTTCTTCGGCCATGGGTTCTCTTCATTTGATGCCTTCGTTTGGGGGCTTTCACCGTGGATTTCTAGGGTTTTGAGGGTTTTCTCCGTTTCGAGTTTAGGGTTCTGGGTTTTGATCGAAAGAGGGGAATTGGATTCCGTTACGGACGGAAAGTTCACCATTTTCCGGTATCCGATACTGATACAGAGAAGAAGGGTGGTTTCAGGTTTCTCTGTTTGTTTTGAAAGTGCGACCAACAAGGAACCGAAGGAAACTAGCTATCATTATCCAATTGGCACCAAGAAGAGAAGGGGCTTGAGCAATATAATCTTGCAGGATTATCAACCCGCTGATCCATCTCCAGGTTCGATGGCCTCGAAATCTAGACCGATTGAGCTTGGCACCCCTGTCAAGCCTTATCTCCCATGGAAGAAAGCATCGGCATCTTCACCTTGGAGGAGCACCAAAACCCTGTGGTCGTGCACGCCATCTCTCCTTCAACAACCCCAGTTTCTTCTTCCAATGCTTCTCTTGAAAAGCCCACCTTTCTTTTTCTTACACCGCAGCAAATAGACTGACACCTCTGGCAACGAGCCAAATGGTCATGTCTTGGATCAAACCCGGCTCATACTGAGACAAGCAAAAACAGCACCGAGCCGATCCTGCCACAGACGATCTCGGCCCAACCAGAACACTACCAGACAGATTACACCTCTGGTGACGAGCCAGCGGGTAATGTCCCTCATAAAGTTCGGTGATAGCACTAGCTTTCGGAAAAAGTCACGCTCGGTGATGGTACCAACATTGAAAAAATAAAAGCTCGGTGATAGATAGCACCAGCTTTCGGTAAAATCATGCTCGGTGATGGCACCAGTGTAAAAAAAAATAAAGTTCGGTGATAGCACCAGCTTTCGGAAAAAGTGACGCTCGGTGATGGCACCAGCGTCGAAAAAATAAAAGCTCGGTGATAGCACCAGCTTTCGGTAAAATCACGCTCGGTGATGGCACCAGCGTCGAAAAAAATCAAGCTCGGTGATGATACCAGCTTCGGAAAAAGTCACACTCGGTGATGGCACCAGCGTCGAAAAAATAATGCATCTCGGTCCAGCACCAGATCGCTGCCCACAGGATTACACTGGCTCCGGTAAGAGTACCAGCCAATTACGTCCCGATCTCGGCATAAAGCATCTCGGTCCAGCACCAGATCATTGCTCACAGGATTACACTGGCTCCGATAAGAGTGCCAGCCAATTACGTCCCGATCTCGGCATAAAGCATCTCGGTCCAGCACCAGATCGCTGCCTACAGGATTACACTGGCTCCGGTAAGAGTACCAGCCAGTCACAAAATCCAGCTTCGGAAAAATCACGCTCGGTGATGGCACCGGCGACGAAAAACTCAAGCTCGGTGATGGCACCAGCTTCAAAAAAATCACGCTCGGTGATGGCACCGGCGTCGAAAAACTCAAGCTCGGTGATGGCACCAGCTTCGGAAAAATCACGCTCGGTGATGGCACCAGCGTCGAAAAACTCAAGCTCGGTGGTGGCACCAGCTTCGGAAAAATCAAGCTCGGATAGACCGTCAGGCTATTTAGCTTTCAACTTCCAAGAGGTAGGAGCAGTCTAAGAAGTTAAAAGCTGGGGGGCTTTGTGTGGGGGATATTTCCTCCCCCATATTCCACCTCTGCCAAATGTATGGCTCAAGATAGGGCCTGATGGGACTGGGCCCAGAAGTCAGGCCCGATGGGACTGCAATTAAAAGAAAGTAGACTGTGATGGGATTAGGCTCTGACAGAGCCACCCTCTTGTCTCCTCTCTTTCTTTATATAAGCACAGCCACTGCTCCAAAACAAGGGGGCCAGGAAACACCACATACACTGGTATGCCATCTCCTCCCCAACTCCATCTCCGGCCTTTGCTTAGTCCTGCAACTAACTTAGGCATCGGAGAGCCCTGCGCTGCCCAAGCCAGGGTCCTCTGACCTTCTTCTTTTTCCCCTTTCAGGCTCGAGGCAGCGGTTCTCCTATCTTCACCAAGGAGCTACAATCTCCACCTCCTCCAGTAAGTCTCAAAATCACTCCCCCTGGGTCTGTGAATTTTTGTGCGCTTACAAGAGGAATGCTTGTCAAACCACATTTATAGTTATTGAAAACACGGCCGCATAATCACTATAACACCATCTTTTATACAATGGACCACTTGGTGGTTCTAAACTTGTTTTATCTTTTATTTTATTTTCACACATTCACGGACAAGGACAAATCACAATCCCTTTCATTTATAGTTGGGTCCTCAGAGATAACATTAACACCTACAATTAAGAGCAAGAGGGGATATTTGGTCACAATGATCAAAATAACGGTTGCATGTTAGTGGCCAAAACACTGTGTAGCGGTCGCAGCATTATGTAGTAGCGTAGTGGTGTTAATTTTTTAAGTGACAAAAAATACCTGAATCTTGTGTAGTAGCTAATCTTGTATTTTTTTAGTGATTTGGAAAATATAAGATTTGAGGCAACTTTGAGAAAAGCTATTTGGGAGAAGAAATAGAAAAATCAGTATTCTAAATTAAAACTGCTTGGCTCTAATAGGTTTCAGACTGTAGTGCTGTTATTTTTTAAATAGCGTAGTGGCCTTAACCACTACGGTCGATAATGTGACTGTTATTTTGAACCATGCTTGGTTGGCAACCCCCCCTCTCACCCGGATGGTCAGGGATACACCTTGATCTCCTCCCACTCCCTGCATGTGCGAGTTTTCACTCCCCGTATGTGCAAGTTTCCTTCCCACTCACATGAGCGAGCCTCTCGGGGTCCAACCCCCTTGGATAACCCACAAGTAAACATACCCACCAGTATTAAAGGACAAGCAGAGAAACACCCAAGCATGAATAATTTAATAGGATCAAATCATAGGAAAAATTAGAGAGACCAGATGAGGATATGCTTTCTTGTTGTCCCCAGCTGCACTAGCCAACGATTTCTGCAACTGAGATATACAATGCACTGATGACATGCATTGAGGTGAGTGATTAAATAGTTGCGTTCTGCATGAGGCATTTGGAGGGGGAAGAAACCATCTACTTTTCCATTAGAAGTGTCTTCGAGAACCATAGTGTCCTGTTTCATGAGTTTATAGCGCTCCCATCAAAGTTAAAAAGATGTTGGGCTGGTACCTGTTATGTGGCCGTGTAGAGACCGGAACATAATTTGACCTGCACTTGATAAGGGTCAGAACTCCTTTGAACCATTAGAGCAGCAATTTAACAGTTTTTAGGCCTGATATAAGACTGCTTCATGTTGGCAATTGGGGCCGCACGAGCCACTGATCCTCACAGCTTTGCCGAGAGGGTATGGACACTGGACTAAATGCTTGATTTTTTAAAATAAATTTTTGGTGTGCATATGGGGATTTGTACAAGAATCTGATTCACTGTGGAATGCCATTGGTGGTTTTGTTACATATTAGCACCTGTGAATATTATTACATTAGGATACAGACCCACCTCTTCTGGGGCCAATCTGAGTGCATGATAATCAAGGGCCCAACATGGAAGGTGTTACACCCCGACCCAATTTAATCTTGATTAGGGCTAAATAAGTGTATTTTGGCTAAATAATGGTGCTTAGTTGTTAATTATGGTTGTTAGTGTTAATTAGTCTCTATAGACCGAGTTACTTAGGCCTTGAGCCCTGGATAGGTGAGTTGAAACCGATTTGACTCGGTTGGGTAGAGTCAAGGGCTTTTTCATAATTATCGATTTTCTCATTTTGCATCATTTGCACGTCATTTTGGTATCATCGCGTGTATTTTGATGAGTACGTTGATTTTCGTATTAGACTCTACTTCATTTGAGCTACCGTGGAATATTTGGACATCCATTTGACTCAAATTGAAAATAAGCAATTCTAGTGAACTTTCTTATAAAGGAAAACCTCATCTTTTAACACCCATTCAGTAAACCCTATCTTTCAATCCCTTTCCTTTCATTCTCTTTTCATTTCCTTTCCATTTTCCTCTTCTCCCTACTCCTCCTTCATTTCTTTATTCTCCTTTCCAATCAATCATCAATAGAGCTTGTGCGTGTACTGATGAGTTCACAAAAAATACACTTTCATAGCATTATTTTATGATTTTTCAAAGATAAAAGAACTCAAAACACTATTTTTAGTAGAAAAATAATTAATTTCCTTCCCATCATGCTTTGCTCATATCTTTCCATTATAGATGACCATTTTTATGCATTTATATCAGTTCTAATGGCTTCCATACAAAACATGTTCGAAAATACTCTCAATTATGTTAATTTCTCTTTGTAGTTGTTAATTGAAGATTAAAGTTGAGATTCAAGAGTTTAAGAGAGTAAGGATAAGTTTGGAAGACAATTGGATGAAGAAATGACAAAGTGAAGCCAATAATAAGAAGAAAAATGAAAGACTTAGGTTGGTATTTTGACTATATCTTTTTACTCAGGTGTCCGATTGAGGTGATCTTAGAAGCATTGGAAAGCTTGTTCTAAGATCTACAAATCATATTTCACAATATTTTTCTCAATTAGGATGTTTCGAGGGTCAAAATCGCACATCAATCTGGGACCTGCTTTTTAACATGGGATCACATTCATATGTTCATATTTCCATTCTTGTGAAGTCCCACATCGGAAAGAAACCAAAATAGAGCAAGGAAAATGTTTCTATATAAGGAAGGGAGCTCTGGGCATTAAACACACAAGCAATGAGAGCCTCCTCCTCTTTACTTAAGCTATTCATGTAATTAAGAGCAATTGTAGAGAGAAAGTAAGGAAAGCTTTGTAAAATTTGAAGATTTGTAATGAAAGCTTTGTCTTCTCCAATGGGTGGCTAATCACTTGATTGGATCTTCTAGATGAAGCTAAGTTAATACTATTCGTTTTACTTATGCTCCTAATTCCCTTTGTTTATATGCTTAATATGCTAGAATAGATTTTTCTTCATTACAATGTGCTACCTTCTATGCTTATTTTCTTTCTTAGCATTCTTTTTACTATCTATGCTTATGTTTGATAAATCATGCTTAGGAGTTAATATCTTTTGATGGTTTATACTTACTTTTAATAGATAGTCATTAGGAATCTTTTCTTTTTTGAAGGGAAGAGAATTTTAGCTATTAGATTGTTAATTTCTATCTTTGAGTTTTAAAGTTATATTTTCCAAATCTAAGCATTAATTTGTCATTAGCTTTGAGTATTTGTTTGGGAAAAGAGAAGAGCATTAGTATTGGATTAGTGTTACTTAGTGAATTCTAGATGATTCAATCTATCCATTAGTATTGCTTGTTGCTTTTTTTTTTTTACTTACTTTAGTTAGATTTTATTCACATTCCCATACATTTATTCACTTATTTTAATTCTCGCACTCCATTTCTCTATTCACACCATCAATTCCACCTTTGATTTTACACTTTTAGCACATTTCTTTTTATATCTATCCACTCATCTTTTATCTTGTTCTTCTTATTAGTTAGTTTTCATGGATGTTTTTAGTTTCTTTTTATCTTGATCTTTAACTTATTTTCACACACTTATTCACTTGATCTATATAACATTGCTCCATTGTTCTTTTATTAACCTTGTCATTTTGTTTTTGTTATTAACTTGTTACTAATCTTGTTTTTGATTTGTTCTTACTTGAGTTTTTCTATTTTTACTAACATCTCTTTGTAATCTAGTTTTTTTTTTTTTAGTTTGCATTCTTTTATTTCCATTGTTATTATCTTTATTTGTATTTCCATTGTTTTTGTTATCTCCATTTACAATTGTTAACTATATTTGAGTTGATGCTCATTTTCATTGATCATTGTTATTTTCCTTATAACGATCCTCGTGGGAACGATATTCAGACTTCCATGTCTATATTACTTGAGACAACCGTATACTTGTGGTAATCGGCAAACAAGTTTTTGGCGCCGTTGCCAGGGATTGAACTCGGGTCACTCGCGTGACAGGCGTGAATACTTACCACCCCCAATCAATCAATCAATAGAGCTTGTGCGTGTACCTTGGGAGCTAGGGTTGGACTTAACTTCATTTTCTTCAACCTCTTCTACTCCTTATGGGCAAGAAACCATCCCCACCCTCTCCTATTTCTTCCAAATTCGGAATTCTTTATAAGAGGTAGGTATCAAACCCTTTTGTTTAGGTTTTTGAGTTAAAAAAGAGTCAAAGGACTCATAGTTAACCATTCATACATATTCATTCCATTTTCCATATGTTTTTGTTATTAGGGTTTAGTAATTGGGGTTTTGAGTTCTTTTGAGCTTAGTGGAGAAGTGAGGAGTTGGAAAGCTCTACGTGAGGCAAGTATAAGCTTAATTTGGATTTACATCTTGTTCTATTACTATTTGATTCAAATGAGACTCCCTTCTTAATAATTCTATCTCTCTATCTCTTAATGCATGAATGGGTTGGAGTGTGTATTATTTTAGTTGATTATTTTGATGGAGGGGTTGTATACTATGTAAATGGGAGCAAGGAGGCTCCATTTTTGCAAGTCTTTGTGAATTTTGAAAACAAGTCGAGCGAACCTCCTCCTGAAGCAACCAGTCAAGTGATCAAAAGGATCCCTCGAGCGACCAGCTCTCTGGAAGGGGTCCGCTCGAACGATCATCCTTATGAAACCATCGCTCAAGCGATCAATAAGGGTCGTTCGAGGGACTAGCCCTTTGGTTCGGGTCTGCTCGAGCGAACCTGAAGCTGAAGCCTGGGTCCTTTCTAACTCAATTCTTATGGTGAATTACCGCCCGTAACCTATCATAACCCACCATAATCATCCATAATAGATAATTAAGTTGCATACCCTTGTTTCCATAGGATTTAGGATCCTTGAGACCCATATGACCTTAAAATGGAACCAATAACCACATTAATTGGTCCGCTGGGCAATCAATGGTCTAGTACTATGTCATGAAGGTTGTTTTGGAAATTCAACGCCTTTCTCTTAATAAGTGACACTCAACAAGATAGTAGTACGTTGACTTTCCGAATCTACTTTGTGATGGATGATGAGAGACCATAATTAATAGTTTAGGGTTGGCTCGTAAGATATATCTTGATTTCATTTAAATTATTGCATTTCATATTGCAGTTCAATTTGTTATTGATATCAATCCTAATTGGTATATTGATTTCATTATTAGTATTCATTGTGGTTTGATTTTTCCCAATTCAAATTCGTAGCTTAATTATTGTATAACCGCTTCGGTATTCGTTGAAAATGTGGATTGAGTAAGTATTCGAGTATATGTGATTACTATTTGATTCGATTATGAACAAGTGAATACAAAATTACTCAAATTCGATTATTATTTGATTTGATCGAGTCGGCACTACTCAGCTTCGACCCTGTGATACCCGACGGGTTTGAACTTGGTTTAGTTATTTGTGACTACTGCAGTAAGTCATTTGGAGCACTGAAACTCCAAAATCGGGTAGCTAGCTAGCCTTTGGTTGGGCCGTTGGTGACATCTCAACTAGATTCGCTCTTTTTTGAGAGGATGAACTCCATGTAGTCGCTAATTAATATGTTTTATTTCCCTTGACTCACAAGCATAAATTATTCGATTTATGCACAATTTACTTAGTTGATACTTATCATTGACATCTATTAATTTAAGCATCTTTAGTCCCATTTATAGCATTATGTATTTCCGTATTATTGCCCATACTTGCTAAATCATCGTATTGAGATACTACTCTTGGAATCACAGTCGTAGGTTCAACTCCCAGCCTTAAAGCGGACAAGGAGGGAGAGGAGGTTACCCAAGAGGTTCCTCCAGGACTAGAAGAATGGCCGGAGCTAGTGCCGGCATAGATCTTTCCTTCCTTGGAGTGCGTGTTGTGCTTTTTGGAGAAGTTGCAGTTTGCGTGGTTAGCCCCTTTTTGTGTGGGCCACACTTAATGTGTAGTTATTCTTTTGATTATATTTTTGGTAGTGATGTATAAGGTTCTTTTATATACCTTCTTTTGTAAAACAATGTATATACTTGTATAATTCTTTTGTACTAGACTTGAATGTTAATTAGACTGAATGGGAATTGATACCCTCATATGTATGAATTATAGCCTCCATCATGAATTAAATGTTATCGATAGGTTTTAGTGAGCTTCATTCACGTGTGGAAAAGTTGTTTTCTCTGCTTCATGTGTTGTATTTGGCTCGAGATAGGTATAGCATCACGGGAGTACGTGTGTCTCACCTCGGGGATTACCTTAGGCAAGGGTGATTCGGGACCGAGATGTGATAGAAGGATATATTTGGATGTGGGTTAGAGGTGGGTACAATAACAGTCTGATCATATGATTGTGACCTTTATTCTAAGTCCTCAAGGTTTTATAGTTATTGGGGAATTATGAATTTGTCTTTCTTTTGCAATAACTGATTTGTGTCAAAGGAGGACCAGTCCCAGTTCAAGAGGATTAGTATGCGTTGAGATTGAATTGGCCAAAAAGGTGGCTACACATAACAAAAAAATGGCCTCTAGTGAGTGGGCATTGTGGGACCTGCAATAGTTTTGCTACACTTGAATATTTAGAAAATGATGAATTTGGTGGCCCATCGTTAGTCAAATAAAATCAACAAATCAATAAACACATTAGCGAAGAGTCAATAGGACTAATCAAAGGTCTCTCTCTGTATCGTACTCTCACAGTTTTTTTCTCTTCTCATACACTTTGTATGATACCCTCTAACAGTTTTTTTTTCTTCTCTCACACTTTTTATAGTACTCTCTCACATTTAGATGCCTCCAGAATCTCCCTTCACTCCCTGCTCCTTTATTTATACTTCTCCATGCATACCTACTTTTTTATTCCTCTCTTTCTCTCCTCCCATCATCGATTGACAATGCCTCTGAACAACCATATCATAGTCATGCAGAGGTCTGATAGTGACCATCGACAAGACCTATTAGATGTTCGTATGCTCCACATTGACTCACCGGTTGTTTGTTGCCATCGTCACCTGTGATAGCTCCATCCTTCATGGATGGATTACTGAAATTTTAAAGAGCGATAGTTTTACACGTTACAATCGAGCATGAAAGAAAGGCGTCAAAGGTTTTGAGATGGAATGGTGTAGAGAAAGCACGGTGCGATATGGCCATAACAGAAAAGATATTCTCATCTTCCATGTTTATAATAGTTTTCTTATTTTTCAACTCGAGTACAATTCAATACCCCATGAGCTATTTGAATTCATGACAGACAGACAATTGGTCTTCGTTGGGGTGGGCTTGGAGTCCAAGCTCGTAGTATTCTAGAATCTATATCAACTTGAGCTACCCTGCCAACTCACTAAATATGGCGAGATAAAATATGTAGATCTCTGTGAAGCGTATTCACATCTGTATGCATTTTCTGGTCCTACTTGGTAGAACTTGATGATTCATGGGACGCCTTCTTATCCCTCATGGCCGCTAGATATAATATATTGGATTATGGCAAGAATTTGAGGAGCGTAAGAACAGTGATTGGCAATTTCAAAGTATCAGGGACTACTAGGTGGCGCATGCCTTTAGCGACTCCTATCTTTGTTTTATCTTGGGCAAGATGCTTATTCGCCATGATTTGGATGATTGATCTTTGAGATTTGGATGGGTTGTTGGTTGTAATTTCTTTTTTTTCTTTTGCATGGTTAGTTTTTTCTCCTTTTTGCTTTTGGGGTTGTGGTAGGGTTTCTGTTCTAAGTTTGTTTGGGGATTTTTGTTCTAAGTTTGTTATTTGCCTTAACTTTTAATGAAAAATATGCATTTTTAGGATAAAAATGTTGCGAAGATTTTTAGGAAACATGAAAAGAGATTTGTTAGTTTATTAATGTTGAAACTTCTAATGGATTAATGTAACAAGGGCACATAATAACCAACACTCTAAAATTAACTAAGCTACTTAACCAATAATATATGAATTACATGCAAGTGACTTGTATAGTTGTATTATTATGAATTTCAACCAAATAGATTAAATGATATGACTGATCGAACAACTTTCGATCAAGCATCATCCACAAATATCGCCATCCAAATCAATCTCGACATGGATCCAAATGGTCAGCACTCATGCGATTTATAAGAACGTATTGAGTTTATTTCAAATAGTTTTGGCAAGAAGCCCTTACATTTTAATATCAGATAAAATTAAGAGTAATCCAAGTTGGGTTAGTCATTGATACACATCCCCCATGTAAAATTGAGTTGTAGGAACTCATAGATCTATCTATACATTACTGAATTGTTGTATTCATTAGTTTTATTGATGGTGTTGTAGGCACAGTTGCTAATGACAGTCCTGCAGAGGCCTCAACGCTAGCGGAGGAGACCGTTCTGGTTCCTCCGGGATGACTAGTTGAGTGGAATGGCTTTATATCATTGGATTTTGATATCTGAGTGCGAGAGAAGTATAAATCTTTTGAAAACGATTTTTGAGAACTTTAAGTGTTTGTCATCCTGTATTGTATTTTAAATATGCAAATGGATGACATGGTTAGTAAATTGAGTACTTTACATTTGTGTAAAGAACATTGTAGATTTGTAAATGTGTACATTTGTGTATCATGGAATAGCAATATGTACTTTTCCAGGTATGATATCATATTTGTATATGTCTTCGCATTGTTATGTTTATGACATGTGTGATTTGAATATCTCACTCGCTTGAAGTATGCATATCCCTTGTGGATTTCAATTTAACTTCGGTTAAATTCGGAGTTCATGGGAGTACGTGTTGTCGCGCCTCGGGATTTTTCCAACTGTAATCCAATCTCGAGCTCGAGTTGTGACAATCAGTCATTGATACACATTCCCCATGTAAAACTGAGTTGTAGGAATTCATAACAGATTTAATGCTTCCATCATTCACGTTGAAAACCCGCCATGCAGTGTTGCCTTATAGAGGCTCTATAAAGTATATATGATTATCTCTACACTCTAGTTCAGTTGTACAGAATGATACAGAACACCATCGTCCCAAGAGCAATACTGGATTCCCAAAATGTTCAATCTCTACCCATGCTAAATCTGACAGATCTAATCTGAAGACGACGAAACTATTTGCTAGTAGTGAGTGAAGGTCTAAACCATATGATATCTTGTATCTTTTAACCAAGAGTAATTGTCCCTAGATTCTACCAAGTAGAAAGGATAAAACTTTTTATCAGAATCGAGATGATGGAGTTCTTCCAGGTACATGAATTTGAGATATAATCTCTCAATGGCTCTAGAGAAACAAGAAAGTCTCACTTAGGGTATTCTAACCTCAGATCAAGAGAGAGAATTAACTTTTTGTCTTGTGTCTTTGGGTTGAGAGAATCGCCCAATTTATAGTACCAAATCCGTGCATAAGACTCCTAGTCATAATCCCACTCAGAATAGCACTCATCCTCAAACACTATCATAGAGTCTAGATCGGACCAGACTTCAGCACCTAGCTCTCTATAAATAGCTCCCTATAGTGAGCTGCACCCTCGCTATAGCGTGGTGCCTCACTGTTTTCGACCTGACAGAGTTTCTGTCATGTTTGTCTTTTGGCATAACAATCTCCCCCTTTGGCAATTCTTAGACAAAATCCCCTAGAAAAATACAATTTGATCTACCCAAAAGTAAAACCCAAAATGCATAGAGTTTTAAAACAAAAAAACTCAGCTCTATAGATCTTGTATGCCTATGCTTGAACTTTCAGATCTTAAATTACCTTAGCTTGTAAATCTCCCCCTAACTTCATTCTTCTCCCCCTGTTTTTGTCCATAATTGACAAATAAATATCATCATGCAGCTTCTGTCGATCTGAACGTAGTAGCTCCCCATTAATATTGACTCCCCCTCAATATGATCTTCGTATCAGCACTGGGGTGGGGGCTTGATCTTGCAGATCAGGGGTGATGAAGCTTAGGCACACACACTTGCAAATTTAAATATTTCAGCATAGTGTGTACCAATACAGAGTCTTCTTTCTTGACCCAAACAACTTTGGTATTCTTCTTTTTTAGCTCAGCCTTCTGCGTTTTCCATTGCTTTTGATTTGGTAAAGATCGCAGTTTCTTGCAATATGGTCGAATTTGTCCTTTAATTCCACAATGATGACAAGTGGGGACTCATTCAGGACGTGACAAATTCTGCTTCTTTGGAGCTTTCTTTACAACATTAACAATAGGATTCGTAATAACTTAATTTTTAACAAAACAATTTATACCTTTGGCATTCGAAGTGGATGCTCCGTCAGCGTAGCCAATGCCATACTTGTTAGTGTGTGCCTTTTGACTGCACAGGATGTCATCTAGTTTTCTTAATCCAGTGTTCATTCTATTTAATGAAGCTTTAGCAGTATTTAACTCAGATAGAACCATTTTGAGTCTTCCATTTCAGATCAGAATTTTCTGCTTTCAAAGTCTTCATATCAGAATCAAGTAAGTCACACTTTTGTGATTCTGCAGTCAATTTGTCAGCTACCTTGTTATTTTCATCCTCTAATTTTTGTACTTTAGCAAGTGAATATGCAAGTTCAACTTTCAAGGAGGCATTTTGTTCTTCAGATACTTTCCAATTAATAACAACTTTTTCATTCACCTTAACCATCTTCATGTTCTTCTTGAAAAGTGTTTCATATTCATCTTTCCAATCTGGTTCTTTCTCTGACTTAATATCTTGATCAGTCACAGCTTCGGAAGAAACATGGGAAGCAACAGAACCAGAAGTTGCCATAAAATCAATAAACTTCCCCTTGCCAGTGTCAGGCTTGTCAAACTCAGAATTTTCATCATTCTCATCAGAAGTTTCATCTTCTCAAGTAGTATTCAAAACCTTCTTTTTAGATTTTTTTTTGTTTTCCTAGTCATTAGCAATGTGTCCATAGCCTTGGCACTCATAGCATTGAATCCCTTTAAAAGATTTCTTCTTTCTAGAATTTTTAGAGATCCTCACATTGGTTTTCTATCCTTTCATAAAAAGCTTGAATTGCTTCATGAACCAGCAACTTGGGGATCAATTTCCTCGGAATCTAAATCTGAATTACTTGCAGCTTTCTTGTATGATTCATTGGATGCTTTCTTGTATGATTCTTTGAACACTTTCAAAGCAATACCTTGAGGTTGTGTCTTCATATTAGACCTAAGGTTTGATTCAAAAGTTTGTAGGTGGCCAACAAACTCATCAACTTTGAGTGTATTCAGGTTTTTATTTTCTTCTATGGCCACAAACTTTCCATCAAATCTTTCTAGGAGAGACCTCAAAATCTTTTTAACAATTTTGTTTTCAAGAATTGGTTCCCCCAAGGTAAAGGTATCATTGACAATTGCATTCAGCTTACCATTAAATTCATTGAAAGACTCATCTTCTTCCATCTTTATGGTTTCAAAGGCTGTATACAATTTCTGAAGTTTCGACTATTTGACAGTGTCAGTTCATTCATGTGCAGTTTGCAGGATATCCCAAGCTTCTTTTGCAGTAGTGCATATAGAAATTCTTCGAAACTCAGACATATTAACTCCATTATAAATAGCATTTAAAGCCCTAGAGTTACAAGCGGCAGCCAACTCTTCTTCCTTAGTCCACTTATCTTCAGGTTTGGGACCACTTACCCCATCAGCAATAATAGTGGGCAAAACAATAATAGTGGGCAAGGAATAGCCATTCACAGCAGATTTCCAAACTTTAAGATCTATGGCTTTCAAAAAAGCAACTATCATGGCTTTCCAATAAGCATAATTGTTAGCATCCAATAGAGGATGCTTATTAGTTGAAGTGCCTTCGCGGCAGATATTCATTCTAGCAAAATTTGGATTAACACAATAAAATAGTGTAACCCGTTCTGATACCAATTAAAGATTTTTTAGGACTCACTAGAATGAATGTTAGTCTAATTAATCAAATCAATGCAGCGGATGTAACCAATCAAACAAGATAGAACTAGCAAATAAATCTACCAAGCAATCACTAGAAGAAGGCAGACACAAATTTAACGTGGAAACCCTTTCTAGGGAGAAAAACTACGATATAGAAATTAAGATTTCACGAACAGTTACAAATATACTCACAGGTTCTTTTACCTCAGTTTGTACCTCGACTTAAGGACCGTAACTGTTCTTGCACAGAATCCACTAACACGACTTCCACCGTGCACCATTCTCCTTACTTGATCTCCTCACACCTTGTCCACCAAGATGATCAATCTTCTACAAGAGTAAAAGCAACAAAACCTTCTAGAGCAGCCATTCAGAACAATCTCTCAATGGCTCTAGAGAAACAAGGAAGTCTCTCTTAGGGTATTCTAACCTCAGATCAAGAGAGAGAATTAACTTCTTGTCTTGTGTCTTTGAGTTAAGAGAATCACCCAATTTATAGCCCCAAATCCGTGCATAAGACTCCTAGTCATAATCCCACTCAGAATAGCACTCATTCTCAAACACTATGATAGAGTCCGGATCAGACCAGACTTCAGCACCTAGCTCGCTATAGCGAGGTGCTTCACTGTTTTCGGCCTGACAGAGTTTCTATAATGCTTGTCTTTTGGCATAACAAGTACGATAACTATATTGTTGGGGTCCATAGGAACTACCCAAACAATCATAATATCTATTGATTCCAGGTAGATTGAGCTTAAAACATCTGCCGTCTAATGGACATGTAAAACAACGATGGTTCTCAACTCTATCTTGAGGAAGCATAAGAAATAGAAAACATTGGCACTGATTGAGTTCCTTCGCTGCTGCTACTCTCCATGTTACACAAACACACTGAAAAATGAAATAATAATCACAATGATGCAATCTTGTTGATATAAGATTGAGTAGATGATCAGGAGGATCTAGCCATGATACTAGCATTCGTTTACTATTATCGTTCATGTTTTTCCTGCTTATTATTTTCTAGTAATTACTGTTTTCTGTAAACTCAGAACAATATGCAATAACTGCTTACTGTAAACTCAGACAGAACCAGTAAGCAAATATAGAAATGAACTTTGAAGCTCTGCCAAATGTAAATAATGAAAGAAACCTAGTTTTACAACACTAGTTTCGGAATTAGAAGAACCAAAAATCAGTAGTAAGACTGAAAAAAATTGAAACAAAAAATATTGAAGGTAAAACTGAAAACAGATGTACCAAGAAAGAAAATTGTCTTAAGATTGTTAGTTCGAGTACATACATGTTTAGTTCAGTATCTAGGAAAATAGGTTTGCACTCTAGAAAGCAAAACAATAACAATACAAAATAAAAACATGAAAGTAAATCCACTTACTGTATGCAGTTAGAAAATAGAGAACAGTTGACAACTGAGTAATTCGGTAATCTAAAAGTAGAAGGGAGGTTGATCAAGACCAGCGCTTGATGCTATGTCCTTAAGATAATTTCCACCCCTGCTGTGGTGCTTATAAACTTCTATGGCGTTTGTCTCTCAGGATACAATGATCACTCACACGGTAGCAGTACTACAGACTGTGTGACCGGCGAAGCAGAACTATTACAGACTTTCTTTTGACTCATGCAGAGAGTGAATGACAAAAACACATGGATGAGATGGGTTTAAATAGGTTCTTCAAGACTTCATCCATGTGTTGCATTTGTTAAGTACAATGACTGTTCATATGCGAACAGACATAGAACCCTTATTGGACACACTCTTCTATTTTGACACACCTCTTTAGACACACCTCATTTGGAAAACAGGAAACTTTTAATTAAAATTTCTCCAAAAATAAAAATACGAAGTGGGTCGAGTTGCGTGTGTGGCCCAAGCCCAGGGTGGTTTGGTTCAATGTGGGGCGGCACACGCGTGTGGTGGTGAGCCCACCTTAGTCTAGGTCCTCCCTCCTCCACAAAAGTGGGGTGCCCTTTGGGGCCCAACCTTTACTACCAAGGTATACATATTTATATCGGGAGAGGGTTTTGTTCACAAGCAATTTGGGATGTAAGTTTTCCACATGTCTGTGTTACCATGTACAAGCAGTGAAGATAGCAGCGAATTTCTCATTCACTCCTCAATGGATTAGACCAACCCAATACATATTTTTAATCTACTCATGGAGTAGATCACATTACCATGTAGTCCCAATGAAATTATAAGTGAGGCCCACTTATATTTTGGCTCAAACATAGACCAAAATAAGGATGCTCTTATCCATTTTTCCAACTTGTTCAAGTTTGATTTCTATGGAAATCCTAGTTTGCTGTTGCAGTGGTCCCACGCCCATGTGCCATCCGTCCAAGAGTGCAGACAAGTAGGGGACAAGCCACTAATCCTCACAGTATTGGAGAGAGGGTATACACACTGGACTAAATACTTGATTTTTTAAAATCAATGTTTGGTGTGCATATGGGGAATTGTACAAGTATCTGGTTCACTGTGGAATGCCATTGGGGGTTTTGCTACATATTAGCACCCATGAAATATTATTACATTAGGATATAGACCCACCTCTTCTGGGGCCAATCTGAGTGCATGATAATCAAGGGCCCAACATGGAAGGATAGATTTGGATGTGGATTAGAGGTGGGTTCAAAAACAGTATGATCATATGATTGCGACCCTTTATTCTAAGTCCTCAAGGTTTTATAGTTATTGGCGAATTATGAATTTGTCTTTCTTTTGCAATAACTGATTTGTGTCAAAGGAGGACCAGTCCCAGTTCAAGGGGATTAGTATGTGTGGAGATTGATTTGGCTAAAGGTGGCTACACATAACAAAAAAATGGCGTCCAGTGAGTTGGCATTGTGGGACCTACAGTGGTTTTGCTACACTTGGATATTTAGAAAATCATGAATTTGGTGGCCCATCGTTATTCAAATAAAATCAACAAACCAATAAAAACATTAGCTAAGAGTCAATAGGACTAACCATAGGTCTCTCTATCGTACTCTCACAGTTTTTTTTTTTCTTTTCATACACTTTGTATGGTACCCTCTCACAGTGTTTTTCTTCTCTCACACTTTGTATGGTACTCTCTCATATTTAGATGCCTCCAGAATCTCCCTTCACTCCCTGCTCCTTTATTTAGACTTCTCCATGCATACCTACTTTTTTATTACTCTCTTTTTCCCTCCCATCTCCCTGCATTCCTCTCTTTCTTTCCTCCCATCATCAATCAACAATGCCTCAGAACAACCGTATCATAGTCATGCAAAGGTCTGATAGTGACCATCGGCAAGACCAATTAGATATTGATATGCTCCACATTGACTGACCGGTTGTTGCCATCGTCACCTGTGATAGCTCCATCCTTCACGGATGGATTACTGAATTTTTAGAGAGCGATAGTTTTACGCAATACAATCGAGCAGGAAAGAAAGGCGTTATAGGTTTTCAATGGAATGTAGAGAAAGCACGATGCGGTATGGACATAATAGAAAAGATATTCTCATCTTCCATATTTATAATAGTTGTCTCATTTTTCAACTCGAGTTTAATTTAGTACCCCATGAGCTATTTGAATTCATGACGGATAGACGATTGGCCTTCGTTGGGGTGGGCTTGGAGTCCGAGCTCAGAGTATTCCAGAATCTATATCAACTTGAGCTACCCCGCCAACTCACTGAAGATGGCGGGATAAAATATGTAGATCTCTATGAAATGATACTTGTATTCAGATTAAAATAATACTTGTGCTGGAAAACTATTTTTGATTCTCATGAAAAACTGCCAAAGTAAGCCCATTTTATGGGTACTTTTTGAAATAATGTCAACTGTTTTTCTCCATTATCATTTTTATAAAGTAGTGTATGTTGATTCCCTGATGTTCAGGAAATAGTATGGGGGTTTGGAAATTCATATTGATAAGTTTAACTTCTGGTAAGCATTATTTGCTCCTATAGAAGGCAAATGCTATTTTTTTTTGTCCGGTTCTAAGAAAATCGAGGCCTTTTCTTGGGCTTTTCTGGCCTATCCTCCGACCTTCCCTGTTATCCTCTTGGAGATTTCCAGAGGAAAATCATCTTGGAATAGCGAAAAATGTGAAGATACCAAGTTTAAACACAAAAGTACTACTGATGGCTCATCAAGCATTCATGGGTATGGGTTGAAGATTAGATTAGAGGATAAGAATGGGACTTGACATCCAAAGTCATCCATCCTGTATCGAGGACCGTGGCTTTTGAATCAAGTGGGCCTGATTTTTCTATTAATGGGTTTGAGAGAATTTCAGTAGATAGATCTAAAGCATCTGGAGCATTACACATTTCTTATACTCCTTTGGACACACGCTTGCTTTCTCCTCTGAATGGCAAATGTTTAGTGGAGTTCTCCAGACTCGAGCCCACTGTTTTCAGTAGGAGGGACACCGGACATGTTAGGCAAATGTTCTCTGGACTGAATGTGCACTGTAGCTCTATTTGGTTAGTGCAACTCCTTCGATAATCTTGTCACCCACGATCTGGCATCGGGCCTAATCTTATACTAATTGAACCCTTTACTCACCTTGGATTGAATATAAAAAATATCTATGGATAAGATGCCTTTAAACATTTAAGGCCGTTGAATCAAGGGCTATGATAATTTGGTCGGGCTGATTTCTTTGGCTACCCTTGTCCATAAGGAGACCTTCTACCTTCCTCCCATTGATCGATACTGTGTGGGGAGATATTTCCTCCCCCATATTCCACCCCTGCCAAGTGCATGGCTCAAGATGGCCTGATGGGATTGGGCCCAGAAGTCAGGCCCGATGGGACTGTAATTAAAAGAGAGTGGGCTGTGATGGGGATCAGGCTCTGACAGAGCCACCCTCTTGTCTCCTCTATTCCTCTATGTAAGCACAGCCACAGCTCTAGAACGGGATGGCCAACAAGCACCACATACACTGGTATGTCATTTCTTCCCAAAATCCATCTCCAACCTTTGTTTAGTCCTGCAACTAACTTAGGCATCGGAGAGCCCTGTGCTGCCCAGCCAGAGTCCTCTGACCTTCTTCCTCCCCTTTCAGGCTCGAGGCAATGGTTCTTCTATCACTACCAAGGAGCTGCAATCTCCATCCTCCTCCAGTGGGCCGCAAAATCACTCCCCCCGGGCCTGTGAGTTTTTGTGCGCTTACAATTGGCGCCATCTGTGGGGAAGGATCAAAGAGCCATCTTTCCCAAACACCATGCCTCCCAAAGCCTGAGGTGGAGAAGGAAAGAACCCCAACAAATATATCTCAGTCCATCCTTCTTCTAGAAAGAGGTGAAGGAAAACGAAAACCCATAAACATACACTGCCGAGGATGTTACGCTCTACTGCAAGAAGAGTTGGACCATCCGCAGCTTTTTCATCTTTGCCGGGTACCCGAAGATCGTCTGAAAGATGTTCCTTAGGGCTGATCTCGGTCTCGTCCGAAGTCACTACTATGACGATTCCGGCAAACGTCTCCCAGCTCGGTCATCCTCCTCCAGCTCGGCAAGTCTCCCAGCTCGGAAGACTTTCAGCTCGGCAGAGGCTGCATCTTGTCTCAGCTCGGCAGGATGCTACATCTCGTCACAATCAATCCAAAACCCTCATCCATCGTCTCTTGCAAAAGGGTACATAAAAGAGGATTTTCCTTCAATTATTCTCAGAAGCCCTTGAAGAAGATCAGGACGGTACGATCCTTTCCGGTCACGAATCTGCCGGCTGCGATTAGTGCATCAGCGGCGTCTTAATCATCGTCGATGATGTTTACATCTTGGGCAAGCAGGCGCAGTCGGAGCTCTTCAACTGGCGCGGATCCGGCACATGGAGATGAGCCACCGAGGCGGATGTGGTCATATCCATGGTGGGCCACGGACAGCTGGCGGATCAGACGAAGATAAATTGCGGAAATGTTTGAGAGATCAGGAATGAGTTCTCTCAAATATCTCATGTACGGTGTTATCAGGGTCTTCTCAGTAACCAAGCCCTCGAGATCCGGTCCCCTCTCTCTCTCGGGCTCAGATTTGTTTTTAACATTGCAAAACCAAAAGAGGATCTCCACACGTTCGATGAACACGTGGCGCCTCTGATGGAGAAGATGGCATCCATCCTGAGGATAAGATTGAGAGCCCCAACAGTAGCAACCACGCGTCGCACGCATCTGACATCTACCTCGGGATCCTCATCCTCGAAATCCTGACCGCATCAGCTGGACACCCCATCTCGGCAGCCACAGCCGGTTCGGCAGAGGCTCCTAGCTCGGCAGGTTCATTTCGGCAGATCCCCCAGTTCGACCAGTCTTCCCAGCTGGTTGATCTCTCCGGTTCAGCACATCTCCAAGCTCGGCAAGTCTCCTAGTTCGGAAGACTTTCAACTCGGCAGAGGACTGCTTTTCATCTGGCAGATGTCACCAGTTCGACAGAGAACTCCATCTCGGCAGCACCACCAACTCGGCCAATCCAGTTCGACAGAGAACTCCATCTCGGCAGCACCACTAGCTCGGCCAATCCAGGTCGTCAGAGATCTCCCTAGCTCAGTAAAAATTGCAGCTCGGAAGACTCCCAGTTCGACAGCTCCAGTTAGTTCAGCAGACCTTCAGATCGGCAATGACGGAGACGCAAATCGGCGATTCAGCCGAAAACCCCTGCGCCTATACTGTGAGTCTTTTTTCATCCGCAGCTCTACTGCAGTGACGGTTTTCCCCTTTCCATGATCGATAATGGCATCAGCCTGCGTCGATAGCATCAGAATGTCGCCGGAGAGCTTCCTTGACTGACCGTCCTACGGCTGGCTCAGCCCTAGAGTCTCCTTCCGCCGCGACGCCTCCGACGACGGATCCAGCATCGCCAGCTTGACCGCTCTGCTGGCTGCTGGAAGATGCGGCGGAGAAACCAGATCTGGGTGCCGCCGGCAAGGATCTAATCAACTTCGAGTTTCGGCTCGGTGATCCGGTCACGATGCTTCCCGCCGTCGAGCTCTTCTCCGATGGGAAGCTCATGCCGCTTCTGCTCGCGGCGTTACGGTCCGCTTTCGATCTGGCCTCGGCGGCTCCGTTCAGAGTGATCCGACCCTGCCGACCCCCGGGCGCTGTGGTGAAGCCGCAACTGACGGCTGAGATCTCCCGAGAGGGTCAGTACCTCTTTTCGCCGAATAGCACCGAGGTGTTCAGGCAGGTGAAGAGAGCTCCTCGGGTTGAAGATCTAAAACCCAAGGCCAGCGCTGCGGAAATCTCCTTCGCAGCACGGAATCCTCTCTGGATTCATCGCTAAGCCTTCCTCTATTCCGCGACTCCGATTTGGAGTCCGTTTTGATCTCTTCCTGATATTCCCTCTCTTCGTCATCATCTTCGGGTCCGAACCATGAAGATCTTCCTCGCCTCTTGATTCTGAGAAGCCAAACCCGAACTCGAAAATCCTTTCATCAAAGGAGCATTGTATAGAGCGAGAGGAGCTGATTGATTCGTGTGTCAAGATATTTTCCTATTACTGATATTGTCTTAGTCTCGGTAACAGTACCGCCTAGGCTAACTTGGTTCTCTCCAGCTCGACAGCAGTGCATCGAGGCCATACTAGTCTCGGTAACAGTATCGTCTAGGCTGACTCGGTCCTCTCCAGCTCGGCAGCAGCGCCATTATTTACTTCAACCTGATATTCCAATCAGCCAAATGTTAAATCTCAAGCCACACTGGCCCTGGTAATAGTACCAGCCAGTTACGTCCCAATTTCTGAAAAAATCGAGCCCCAGCCTCGAGAAAAAAGATTACACTGGCCCCGGTAATAGTACCAGCCAGTTACGTCCCAATTCCTGAAACAATCGAGCCCCAGCCTCGAAAAAAAAGATTACACTGGCCCCGGTAATAGTACCAGCCAGTTATGTCCCAATTTCGGAAACAATCGAGCCCCAGCCTCGAGAAAAAAGATTACACTGGCCCCGGTAATAGTACCAGCCAGTTACGTCCCAATTTCGGAAACAATCGAGCCCCAGCCTCGAGAAAAAAGATTACACTGGCCCCGGTAATAGTACCAGCCAGTTACGTCCCAATTTCGGAAAAAATCGAGCCCCAGCCTCGAGAAAAAAGATTACACTGGCCCCGGTAATAGTACCAGCCAGTTACGTCCTGATTTCGAAAAAAATCAAGCTCGGTGATGGCACTAGCTTCGAAAAAAGCAGGCTCGGTGATGCCACCAGCCTCGAGAAAAAAAAATTATTACACTGGCCCCGGTAAAAGTACCAGCCAGTTACGTCCCGATTTCGGAAAAAATCAAGCTCGGTGATGGCACCAGCTTTGAAAAAAGCAGGCTCGGTGATGCCACCAGCCTCGAGAAAAAAAAATAAATTACACTGGCCCCGGTAAAAGTACCAGCCAGTTACGTCCCAATTTCGGAAAAAATCAAGCTCGGTGATGGCACCAGCTTCGAAAAAAGCAGGCTCGGTGATGCCACCAGCCTCGAGAAAAAAAAATTACACTGGCCCCGGTCAAAGTACCAGCCAGTTACGTCCCGATTTCGGAAAAAATCAAGCTCGGTGATGGCACTAGCTTCGAAAAAAGCAGGCTCGGTGATGCCACCAGCCTCGAGAAAAAAAAATTATTACACTGGCCCCGGTAAAAGTACCAGCCAGTTACGTCCCGATTTCGGAAAAAATCAAACTCGGTGATGGCGCCAGCTTCGAAAAAAGTAGGCTCGGTGATGCCACCAACCTCGAGAAAAAAAAAATTACACTGGCCCCGATAAAAGTACCAGCCAGTTACGTCTCGATTTCGGAAAAAATCAAGCTCGGTGATGGCACCAGCTTCGAAAAAAGCAGGCTCGGTGATGCCACCAGCCTCGAGAAAAAAAAAATTACACTGGCCCCGGTAAAAGTACCAGCCAGTTACGTCCCGATTTCGGAAAAAATCAAGCTTGGTGATAGCACCAGCTTCACAAAAATCAAGCTCGGTGATGGCACCAGCTTCGAAAAAATCAAGCTTGGTGATGGCACCAGCTTCACAAAATCGAGCTCGGTGATGGCACCAGCTTCGAAAAACTCAAGCTCGGTGATGGCACCAGTTTCGAAAAAATCAAGCTTAGTGATGGCACTAGCTTCACAAAAATCGAGCTCAGTGATGGCACCAGCTTCGAAAAAATCAAGCTTGGTGATGGCACCAGCTTCACAAAAATCGAGCTCGGTGATGGCACCAGCTTCGAAAAAATCAAGCTTGGTGATGGCACCAGCTTCACAAAATCGAGCTCGGTGATGGCACCAACTTCGAAAAAATCAAGCTTGGTGATGGCACCAGCTTCACAAAATTGAGCTCGGTGATGGGACCAGCTTCGAAAAACTCAAGCTCGGTGATGGCACCGGCTTCGAAAAAATCAAGCTTGGTGATGGCACCAGCTTCACAAAACTCAAGCTCGGTGATGGCACCAGCTTCGAAAAAATCAAGCTTGGTGATGGCACCAGCTTCACAAAATCGAGCTCAGTGATGGCACCAGCTTCGAAAAACTCAAGCTCGGTGATGGCACCAGCTTCGAAAAAATCAAGCTTGGTGATGGCACCAGCTTCACAAAATCGCGTTCGGTGACGGCACCGGCTTCTGAAAAATCAAGCTCGGATAGACCGTCAGGTTATTTAGCTTTCAACTTCCAAGAGTTAGGAGCATTCTAAGAAGTTAAAAGCTGGGGGGCTTTGTGTGGGGAGATATTTCCTCCCCCATATTCCACCCCTGCCAAGTGCATGGCTTAAGATGGCCTGATGGGATTGGGCCCAGAAGTCAGGCCCGATGGGACTGTAATTAAAAGAGAGTGGGCTGTGAGGGGGATCAGGCTCTGACAGAGCCACCCTCTTGTCTCCTCTCTTCCTCTATGTAAGCACAGCCACAGCTCTAGAACGGGATGGCCAACAAGCACCACATACACTGGTATGTCATTTCTTCCCAAAATCCATCTCCAACCTTTGTTTAGTCCTGCAACTAACTTAGGCATCGGAGAGCCCTGTGCTGCCCCAGCCAGGGTCCTCTGACCTTCTTCCTCCCCTTTCAGGCTCGAGGCAACGATTCTTCTATCACTACCAAGGAGCTGCAATCTCCGTCCTCCTCCAGTGGGCCGCAAAATCACTCCCCCCGGGCCTGTGAGTTTTTGTGCGCTTACAGATACGTCTCTTAGTGGGCTCAACGAGCTGCATATAAGCAATGTGCACTCTACTGAACCGGGCATGTAGGCATCAATTCTCGCTAGGCGATATGTGGATGTGTCATCAGATACCAACTTATCTCAACATATCAACAAGATATTTTCTATTCCTGAAAGATAATTTTCTAAGAAATATCAGACACTATCAATTTGAGCAAACAAATCTTATCTGCTTTTTGGAGGCAATCTTCTATAAACCAACGGGGGTGATCAAGGCAGATACACACTAAGGCAAAATTGGCAGGGCGATAGCATTAAATGGGCCAATTTTATAAGAGGCAGGGTGTAAGACCCCGCCCCGAGTTAATCAAGATTAACTCTAATTAATTGAAGTTAATACTAATTAATCACGTTTAATGAGGCTAATGATGGCTAATGACTAAGCTCGATGAGATTAGTCTCAAATGATTGAATTAAGCTTAATGAAAAGATAATGAAGGGGATTGAATGAATTGAATGAGTTTTAAGTCTAAACTAAGAGGACAAGACCTTTTTCGTAAATACAGATTTATACGTATTTTGTCGAATACGGAAACTCTTGATACCAACACGTGTATCTCGACGAGTACGTTAACTTTCATAATAGGCTCGAAGTCATCCGACGAGTATTGACTCAAGTGAGCCTCCATTTGACTTGAATTGGGAATAGTGGTGAAGTGAAGGGTTTAGTTGCAAAATACCCTTATAAGACATTGAAATGAACTTCATTGAGTTCATTCTATTCCATCTCCATTGTATTAGAAACCCTAGGCACTTCCTTTCCCCCATTTCTTCCTTCTTCCTTCTTCTTCATCAAGAGTGGATTGTAGAGAGATTCAAGTGGATTTAAAGAGGTTTCCTCTTTCCTCATCTTCTTCCTTAGCTTGTCTTCCATTGTGGAGTGTTTGGAACTTGAAGAAAAGCTCAAGGATTCCTTTCTTTAGAACTACAAGTAAGTAGATAATCGTTTTTGTGAGTTTCCAAGTTATAATGAGTGGTTAGATATGGTTTCTAGCCAATTAGCTCATAGGATAGTGTTTCTGGGGTTTTTGTGAAAATAGGGTTTGGATTTGGGGATTTCTCATCTTAAAGTCAAGCTAGCAAAGGGGTTTCTTGCTAATAGGCTTTAAAGGCAAGTATAAATGCTCATTTATGATTCAAAATGCTAGTCTACAAGTTTTATTGAGCTATGATTTGCAAGAGTGGGTTTTCAAACCCTCTTTGTTGTAGAAATAAGATGCTATGGATTTGTTTGAGCTCTATGGATATTATGATGTATTAATGATGGAATAGGAGTGCTAATTGTGTATTAAATGATGAATGAGGGGAGGATTGGAGATCTTTTAATGTATATGCAAATGGTGGTTGAAATGAGTGAATGAAGGAGTGAAGTTCGGAGTTCCAGAAATGGAGTTCTGGACAGTTCGCTCGAGCGAACTAGTTACTGTCCGATGCGAAAAGTGTCCGCACGAGCGAACTTTAGGTGCGCTCGTGCGATGAAAGTTCTGTTTGGGTCCGCTCGAGCGAACTTGGATCCGCTCGAGCGAACCTGATACTGTCCCAAACATGAAATTGTAAGCAAAAATTTGTCCAATCGATCGGACCTAACGGTCCGATCGATCGGGGGACTCAGTTTGAGTCCAGTGGATTTTGATATTGAGGGTGGAAAATTTTTGGGGACTAAATGCACATATTAAATGAAAATGTGATGTCCATCGAAAATAATACGTGCATTTAGTAACTAATAATTACACCTATAAATTGTTTAAATTTGGGATAGAGACAAGTAGGACCGGGAATGATTAAAGATTCACCTAATCCCCTTGAGTCTATAATGACTGCATACAATGAACCGCTGAACAGTGAATGCAAGAAACCATTGAATAATGAATAAATGTAATGAACTATTGAATAATGAATAAATACAATGAATAATGAAGAATCCTGCTGCAGTAGATGATTGGGGTGTTTCGGAGTTCCGTGGTGATGCCAGTGATCTCTGATCAAGACACTGGTAGATCCCAGAAATAGACTGAAAAGTCAATGAATTGATAAGCCATGTAAGGAAAACTGAAATAATATTGAAGCCTCGGCCATGAATGGTTCGCCCTTCCGCCTTGTGCTCAATTAAATTGATTAAACGAAAGTGAAATAAAGCCAGGCCATGAACGGTTTGCCCTTCCGCCTTGTGCTTAAGTTTCTTCAGTTGGAAGACACGAAATGAAACGAAATGACATGAAATAAATGAAATGAATCGAATAATGCTTCCTTTGGGAAGACATTGAACTGAATGATAGTAACACTATTGTAATTGAAAATTTAGCCATTGAGTATCAATGGGCTACACTGTACATGATATTGCATTAACCTAGATGTAATCGTCTAGAGTTGTTATGTTGATAATGGACAAGTTTAGCATGTGTTATCATAAATGTGTTTATACATTGTTGAACCGTCGTGTTCATAGTGTTATTGATGGCATTACATGCCTAGTTGCCCCTCCCGGTCTTGCAGAGGCCGCGCCGCGTGCGGAGGAGGCCCATCCGATACCTCCAGGAGGTTTAGCGGAGTGGGCATAGTTCGGAAGGCGTGGATTTTGAATGTTTTGGAGATTATTTTTGTGAATCATTTGATAGATAATTTGTATATCATTTTGAGATGTAATTAGATGTCCCCTGCATTGTATTGTGAATATGCAGTGGTGGACTTCATTGGATTATACTTTTGTATATGTGAACTTTACTTGTAATGTAAAGTCAATTATTGTCAATGTATATATGTGTTTCCGCAAAAATATACATTTGACAGGTATGTATGTTAGATCCCTTGTGAGTCTTTGCCTTAACTTCGGTTAATTCGAGATTTGCGGGAGTAAGTATGATGACATCGCGATCCGGGTTAGGCCCCGATTAGTCCGATCTCGGGCCTGGGTCGTGACACAGGGTTAGAATCTATGCTGACTGTAAGATCAAGTACATCAGATCTCAGAGCTGGGTTTGGCTCCTCAATAGAATAGAACACAGCCAACAGATTGGCTGAGGCTAAAGATATTGCACCTCGAGGAAGCTTCGAAGATGGAGATCGATAGGAGCAATGACAATCAATTAGGTGCAAAGGCATAGATAAAATCATTCTAAGAGTACATTTGTGTAGTGTTGTTGGGAATGGTACTCTGGGATTTCGGCTTTTCTGCGGAACAGATTGCCTTTTCTATCCCCTGAAATGGCTGTAGTTTCAATGTACAGTCAGAAAGAGTTGTGGCTGTCAATGGCTGAGATTGACTGATGGCCCTGAGCACGAAATGGTGATCAAGGGATGAATGGTTCTGATCACTGTCTTTGATGCCATGTAGAAAAATATTATGGCAGGTGAGCAATGTAAAACAAGCGGCGAAACAATATCTGTAACAAGATGTAACAAGAAGATTTTAAGAAATCAAGTCAGAAGGCTTGGACAATAGTGTCAACTTCAAAATGTCCTAACGTTTAATCTGAATACCATGTTGCAATGCATTGTAGTGCTTGTTTTTGAACTATCCATGTATTCTATGAAATAGAGAACTGTCAGAGGAGAAATGGGGTAAGCTTTGAAGGTCAAAATGCAATTTTCATGCAAAATTTACAATTTGCTGTGGTTTTCTATTTTTCTTAATTTTAGGGTTTTTTCAGTCCATTTGAGTCTAAATTATATGGAAGCCCTGGAAAAGTAATTTAGGGTTAAATCGAGTGTTTTTTTTGGGTTCTTTTTATAGTATTTTTAGTAAATTTTTTTTGGGGAAAGTTAGGATTTTGGATGCTATATAAGTTATTGTTGTGTTTCCATTGAGAAAATAACACAAATCTCAATTTTTACTTTAGGGTTTCCCTACATCTTGTGGATTCAAAGTTTTGTTATTGAGTTAGGAGGATGATCTTCTTCCATTTTTTATTTTTTTTTTTATTTTGGTGCTTTCTGCTACAATAATAAGATGTACATGTACCCTTCAAATTCGTCTACATCTAATGAGACACCAACAGATTAACACAACATTATGAGTCCTTACATACAAATAGCATTAATTGTGAGATGACAACAAATCAGAACTAATAAACCACATGGGATCCAGTTTAGGCCTATAAAAGGGACAATATAAAGGTTCAGATTGAACCTTTTCAGAAATGATTTGATTGTGCACCTTCAACCACTGGCCCTCTCCCACACTACCTTTCCTCCTGCAGAAGTCAAAATCATTCCCCTATTCCCTTTAAAGAAAGTTCCCACCCACACTCACAACACAAATGAACCATCCTTTTACAAACGCTCCAACTAGAAGGAGAGTTCAAATAGATTTGCTCTAGTTAAGAGATATTAAGGTTACAATGCGTTAATTAAAATAAAGACTATATTGCATAAGATACCAATGTGAGACAAATGTTATATCCCAAGCATACATACTATGGCCATGGAGATCAACGGCCTACGTACGTCATGCAAGCCATCCTGGCATGTAGTTATTCACACTCGGTCCAGGTGCGGCAATCGATATTTGATCAGCTTGCTGGTACCTAAGAAATACAGAAAATCTAAGCGTAAGCTACTTTGGCTGTTCCTCGGAGAAGAAGAGTTCATCGTTTACTTTTTGAGGAATAAGCTAACAGATCCTGCAGAATCTTTCTGCAGTAGGGATGGCAAACTGCTGCTGCTTGTTGCTGTTATTATTATTATTATTATACAACCCTAAAAGTATGGTAAGTGCTGAATTGGAGAGAGTGCAACAATTCAAGAGTGATCAGTGTGAAGGGACTGAATTGATTATAAGAGATTCCATAATTGAAATCCTACTTAACCAGAGTTATCCATTAACAGGTATGTAAATGGTATCACCATCACCATCATCATCATCAAAGCCTTATCTGAAGAAGCTTGTGACTCCGCCAATTTGGAGTTTTGGTTCCATAACATGGTCTGAGATGCCCATTGAAGGCCTTAAATTTATTGACAAAAGTTGGGAGGCATACCCGATATGGAGAGTGGGTTCACACGTCTCTAAGGGATGGAAGAATCCATCGCTCTGTGGTGGGGCTTGTTGTCGTCCATATGTAACCGGATGCCCATTAGGATCCCAAACTTGGTGGGGATTTGCTTGCATTCCTTCCTCCAACTGCACAACGTATAAAAAATTAGTCTTTTTCAAGGTCGATTTCTTCCGACTCTACTGGTTCTATTCAAGAGAAGGAAAAAGTTCTTGAGAGAGAGAGAGAGAGAGAGAGAGAGAGGGAAAATAATTAAGTGAGAAAGTAAAACAAAGAAAACCTGAAAAGTTTCTAAATCGCAGTTTTGAAACCTGTAGAGGTGTCTACCTACCCAAACACTTCATTAAATTTTCCAACAAAACAACCATGAGACATTTATCCATCACTGTATCTGTGGGAAAATCTTCTTCTTCTTCTTTTTAAGATGTGTTAATCTGGGTGGTTTTAGCTCAGCTCGTTTCTTTCTTTAATACAAACTTACCTTCTAGCCAATAAAAAAAAAAAAAAGATTTGTTAATCTGATTCTTGGTGTAGTGTTTTTTTTTTTTTTTTTTTCAAAAAAGTTTATGTAGAAGTCTACAACTCCCATTCTCATTTTTATCACTTACCCAAAAATACTTAATTAGGATTCCAAAACTGTGAATCCATGCCCCAAGATTTCCAAAAAGAAAGTTCAACATAGATTGAAAGCCCTAATCCAGTTGTCTCCAAATGTGTCTAAGAGACTTTTTGTTTGCTTAAAAATATATAGGAATTTATGGAAAATGAACTCAAGAATTATTAAAGAGGTGCGGGAGAGAAGAATATAGGGTGATGCAGCCGGGATGCAAATGGTTCATTCCATGGTGGATCCAGACTTGGATCTTGTTCTAGTTCCGACATGGAACCTTTTTTTTTTTTTCCGACATTAATTTAAAAAAGTGGATTTAGTTGTAAATCCAAAACCAAAATAAGAAGTATATTGCATATAAAAGAGCTTAAAATTATATAAAATAATAAAATTGGCACTCGATCAAATGGTTCACTCCATTTCAATCTATCAAAGCCCAGTGTGATCCATGTAAATAGGAGGGATTGGTTTGGATGGTCCGCTTGGATGGACCAATAGGTGGCCCTACGAAGGGGCTTGTACCATAAGATAGTAAGGGAAGCTTGTATAAGAGCATTATTCATGCTCCTATAACAATGCTCCCACACAAGCTTCTCTTACCGTTTACTTTAGAAGCCACATAGTGGAGCACACTTGGGACCCCACAAATCATGGAATACAGGGGGATTAAAATATCTAAGTCAATCTAATACCTGTAACTTAATCATCCGTGCTCCATGAGTTTAACGACTTTATATAAAATAAGAAAATTGCCCTCAGTCAAATGGTTCACTTCATTCAAATCTATCAAAGCCTGGTGGGACCAATGTAAATAAGAGGGTTTGGTTTGGATGGTCCGCTTGGATGGACCCCCACGAGGTTTCTTATACCGTAAGACAATAAGAGAAGCTTGTACATGAACATTACTAATATATATAGAGCAGGGCTCTCCTAAGCTGCAACTTAGCTTATCCTAAGCTGGAATATGGCTGGTCTCACAACTTAAACTTGATTATATCTATTTTTTGCATAATGGAACTAAAAAATCCAATTATGATTGGATTTATCTTGATTTTGGAGATGATTATCATCCAAAAAATAGCATAATTGACTTTGATTTTGTGAGACCAGCCCTGTTTCAGCTTAGGATAAGCTAAGCTACAGTTTAAGAGAGCTGGCCCCATATATATATATATATATACATATATATGAGATGCTCCTATGAGAGATATCTCTCACCTTATATGAGAGATAGGGGTTGGATCTCTCACATTTAAGTTATTGGCATTGAATATGGATGTAGGGCCTCCATCCAATCTCTCATTTAAGGTGAGATATTTCTCTCATAGGAGCATCTCCCTGTATTTATATATCCATCCCTCACCATAAGGTGAGAGACACATAGTGGGGTAACATAGTAGGGCTGATTTTATGATCCATCTGAATCATCTGCACACACAAGACTCCCTGAATTGCAATGTATCCATCGAGTTTTCATTGATCAAAATGGACTAGAGCGATGGAAATTTCATCTTAATATAAAGTCGTTAAACTTGTTGGCCACGGATGAAGGGGTTAGATGCGCGCATGTAATTGACCCCAAATTTGATATCTGGACATCCAAAATGTCTCTCTCCATCACCAAGTCCCACCCTTTAAAACCTATATAAATTTCTATATATGAATGTAATTGTCTTGTATTTGGATTCTAAGGTCGGAACATACTAGGATTCGTTTTCGATCTAAATATTTTGGAACCAATATGCATGGATTTGGACTCATATTTGAGTTTCTCCTGGTTCCAAAAATAAGTTCTAGTCCATTTTTATTCGGAAGCAGAGACTTTTAATACTTGGATAATTGAATACCCATTTGCAACCTTAGAAGTAGATTGGAGCTTCACTTTCCCATGCAATGAAATATCAAGGTAATGGTTGCATATTCATTTCCTTCTTTTAATGCTGTTTTCCTAAAAGCAAAGTTGATTTAATGCACTTTCTTTTGGGAGTTTGCCTTTGATTTTTGAACTACTTTTGGTATGCATGCTATGTATTCAGTTCCAATGTATTTTTACTAATAGTTCTCATGTAAAGGAAAATTAATGAATTTTATAATAATTTGTGGTGATTCAGACATGCAAAAAACATCACAATTGACTTACTTTAGGGTTATAATGAATTGTATGTTAATTAACAAAGGAATCATTTTTTCTACCTAAAGTTAGATTCAAATAGGGAAAGATGAACTCCACTAAATTTTTTTTCTCCTCCTCCCTCCTTTATTCTACATCCAAATGGGTATTTAATATTTGTGTAACATGTGAAAGGATAAAAAAAAATTTAAATCACGTACCCTCCTTTTCAAGTTCTTGTTGGCTTCACTAAGCATTTGTTCCTGCACAATTAAGATAATGGTCAGAAAAGAAGAAAAATAAAATTAAACAAAATAAAGCCCCTTGTACGAGTCTCTCTTATACCCGTCGTTGGAGGTCTGCGAGTTGATCAAGCATATACTGAGTCTGAAAGTATGAAAAGAGTTGAAAGTTAGTAATGTGGTTCAAATGATAGCTCAGTTGTTTTTCGGTTGAACTAATTTATATATCTTATAAGAATACAATGCTAGGTTGTAATAATTTGCAAAACCTTGAGTAACAAAGTGAGCACCATATCTATGGGATCAGATAATATTGATGGTATGACAGTGTGATGATTGATCTGTCCCTAGGCAATTCCGGTCCAGGTAGCATTTAGTATTAGTGGGATGTACATTTCAGTGTTCTAGCTTCCAGGTCACTCGTGGTGAGAGACCAGGTCACACTTGAGTGGCCTCTAGCCAATTGTATTAAATTACTTCATATGTAAAATTCACTTCTCTTTTGATGATTTGTGAAAATCTATATCGACATTAGAATGGAAGCTTTCAAACTTTCTACATCCATAATATAGACCCGTTTGTACTCAAGCATGAATTAGAACTTTTTGTACTCAGGATACTTATCGGTTTTGGAAATTCTCTCATTTCTTGGAAATGCAAGAAACAAGAGCATGTTTCTCGATCTTCCACAGAGGCTGAATATAGGGCAATGTCTTCTACCTGTTTTGAAATCTTATGGCTTTGGGGACTTCTCTCAAATCTTGACTTTGCTCAATCATTTCCTATTTCCTTGCATGCAGATAATACTGGGGCTATCAGGATTACTGAAAATTCTATCTTCCATGAACGCATCAAACATATTAAAGTGGAATGTCACTTTATTCGGGATGAATTTTCGGGATGAATTTAAGCGTGATGTCATTTCTTTATCTTAAGTCCCTACTGAGCTTCAGTTTGTTGATATCTTCACCAAAGGACTTCCTCGAACTTGACATCAGCTTCTGGTTACTAAATTGTTTCTATATGACTCCCCAGCATCAATTTGAAGGGGGGGAGGGGGGGGGTGTCAATCATACCCATCATGCGCAGGCCTAACTGGGCCCATTACTGGTACTATAATTAGATATTGTATTCTAGTTAAGCTACAATCGGTCAAGTACTCTTTTGATAATATGGTAGCTATAGTTTAGGGATTTAAGTTGTATTAAGAGACTGCTAATAGGGTATTAAACCCTTATATAATGCGAATGAGTGAACCCTAAAAGGGACACACGAATTTAGCCAAGGATCTTTCTCTCTCTAAGTGTTTTGTATTACATCTTCTCATAATGACAATGCCTAGTGAAATAGGAAGAGAAAAGCATATCCACATGAAAAAAAAAAAGCAACAACTTTATGGCTATGCATGCATGCCATTTTGGAACCAAAATTCAGTAATGTGCCATACATTTTAAGAAACTAACATTCTTATCAAAAAACAAAGAAGAAAGAAGAAAGAAACTAACATATTTAACAAGCTTCTAAATGTAAAAAAGAGAAAAGAAAAAATAGAGAAGTACCCTTGTTGATCTGATCTGCTTCAAAGATGCATCCAACTGTTTTTCAAGAGTGTCGAGCTCCTTGCTAGTCAGAGGGCCCAAGTCTTCGCCCAGCAAATTTCTGGAGTCACCGAAATTGTTATGAACGATGTGATTATGATATCATTTTGATATACAAATTTTCTTTTCTTTCATAATGGAGGGGCTACGTATGCAATTCATGTTAAACTTAATGCATAAATAAAATGTAAAAAGTTGTCATAGATAGTGGTTAGTGTGTGACAGTTTGTTTTCCCTTGCATATAGTTGCATCTTTGTAGTGGGCAATTACTTCATTTTAGTGGTTTGGTTATTAATAGTGGTAGTGGCCATTTAGAGCATTTACAAAAATATCAAACTTACATATAGGTAAGTGTGCTTTTAGTATATTTACTACAACAGTGTGGTGGGCATTTACATGGCAATGTGAGCATTGCTTTTTTTTTTTTTTTTTTTTGCTAAAGGGTAATAGTATTAGAGAAGGGAGAGGAAGCAGAGGCAAAAGAGCCCCTAAAAGAGGAAGCCAAAATAGGCCACTTTACAAAAGAAGAAAGGAGAAAAAAAACCAAAGGGGCAATATAAACTATCAAACCTCTAACAGTAGAGGATCAAACGAATAATTACAAACAGCCTTAAGAGGCATTCCAGAAAAAGCTTTCTCTATTCGTCTGAGAGAGGAAGAGATGAGCTATATCAGGTAGAACTTGGCCTTCATATGAGAGGCTATAGAATTCCTGAAAATATGAATGAACATTGGCTATTTGAGAATAAAATTGTAATGCATTTGACATAGTGATTCATAAGAATTGGTCTTCATCCTATTTTTTGTGTTATACCGGTACCTGGTGTGTAGATACGAAAGCCACCAATCATGTTTGCAATTCATTGTAGAGGTTTCAGGAAACCAGGCAGCTAAGTGATGGGGAGATTTTTTTGCTTATGGGTCATGCTACGAGAGTGACATCAGTTGCAGTAGGAGATGTTTGTCTAAGTTTTAGTAGAGATAGGACTTTAATTTTAAAAAATTGTCTTTATGTTCCCTCCATAAGGAGGAATTTAATTTCTGTTTCCAAGTTGGTTAAAGACAGATATGCCGTTTATTTTAATAAATTTGTGGTTATTAAGTACAATAAACGTTTTCTCTGTTCTAGTTCATTGGTGGGTGATCTTTATATTGTTAATCCTATCTCTCCTAAATTGCAACTGACTAAATCGAATAACACAACTACCCTACCATGTAAGAGAAAGGAACCATCGAAATTGAACCAAACGTATATTTGGCATTTACGCCTATGATATATTAATCTAAACCGGATTTCAAGATTGGTTGCAAATGGACCATTACATTCATTGGAAGTGGAGGCCCTTCCAGTCTGTGAATCTTGTTTAGAGGGAAAAATGACCAAGCGTCCTTTTTCGGCAAAAGGCTATAGGGCTAAAGAACCGTTGGAATTGGTTCACTCTGACTTGTCTGGGTCCATGAATGTCGAGGCTAGAGGTGGTTTTGAGTATTTCATTACTTTTATTGATGTTTACTCAAGGTATGGGTACATTTACTTAATGCTCCGTAAGTCCGAATGCTTTGAAAAATTCAAGGAGTGTAGGGCGGAAACGAAGAAGCGTTTAAGTAAGAGTATCATAACACTACGATCTGATCGTGGTGGCGAGTACCTCTTTAGAGCATCTAGGGATTACTTAGCACAAGAGGGGATTACATCCCAGCTGTCTGCACCAGGTATACCTCAACAAAATGGTATAGTAGAAAGAAGGAATAGAACTATTATGGATATGGTAAGGTCAATTATGACTTATTTTGATTTACATAATTCGTTCTTGGGGCATGCTCTAGAAACGGCTGCATATATATTTTAAACTTAGTTCCATCTAAGTCAGTACCTATTATACCCACAGAACTATGGACTGGGAGCAAACCTAGTTTAAAGCATGTTCGGATTTGAGGTAGTCCAGCACATGTGCTGAAAGGGAACACAGATAAGTTGGAACCAAGAACGGAAGTTTGCGTTTTCGTTGGATATCCTAGAGGAACAAAAGGTGGTTTGTTCTATAATCCTAAAGATCGAAAGGTCATTATTAGCACCAGTGCTCGATTCTTAGAAGGGGACTATGTAATGAACCACAAACCCAAAAGCAGAATTGTTCTAAAGGAATTGAGGGAAGAAAGACCTACCCAAACTTTTCCATCGCCAAAAGCACAGGAAGAAACACCTCAAGATGGAGAACTCAATGTTCCATTACCTCATTGTAGTGGGAGGATTGCTGAGTCTCAAGCTGATGATACTCCAGGTGAAACTTCTAACATGATGGGTGACAAGCCGGATTAGCATGTCGATGGTGGCACACCAGGATTAGTTTTAGCACAGCGTGACACTACTCGTATGTAGACACAGGGTGTGCCTCGTCGTAGTGGGAGGGTTATTCGTCAACCCGAACGGTATATGTTCTTGGGAGAGTCATGCGACAGAGTCCCTGATGAGCTAGATATTGAACCCTATAACTATAATGAAGCACTCCAAGACAAATATGTAGAACTATGGCAACAAGCTATGAAATCAGAAATGGAGTCTATGTACCATAATCAAGTCTGGGATCTTCTAGAACCACTAGAGGGGATGAAACCTATCGATTGTAAGTGGGTCTATAAGAGGAAAAGAGGAGCGGAAGGAAAGGTTGAAACCTTCAAAGTTAGGCTTGTTGCGAAAGGGTTTACTCATAAAGAAGGTATCGATTATGAGGAGACTTTCTCGCCAGTAGCCATGCTGAAATCTATCTGGATTCTTTTATCCATTGCATCTTATATTGATTATAAAATTTGGCAAATGGATGTTAAAACATCTTTCCTTAATGGAAATCTTGATGAATGTATCTATATGGTACAACCAGATGGATTCGTAGCTGAAGGCCGTGAGCACATGTTGTGCAAGTTTAAGAAGTCCATTTATGGACTTAAGCAAGCATCTACATCTTGGAACATTCATTTTGATCAAGTCATTAAATCTTATGATTTCGAGCAAAACCCAGATGAACCCTGTGTGTATAAGAGGTGCTACGGCAATGTGGTGATTTTCTTAATACTTTATGTAGATGACATACTACTCATTGGAAATGAGGTCGGGGTGTTGTCTTCGGTCAAAGTATGGTTGAGCAGTCAGTTCAAAATGAAGGACTTAAGAGAAGCTAGTCACATTCTAGGGATCAAGCTCTTGCGAGATCGGAAACATAGAATGTTGGGCTTATCTTAAGCGGTTTATATTAATGCGATTCTTGCCCATTTTAGCATGCTAGATTCCAAGAAAGGATTTATTCCTTTCATGCATGGAATTACTTTATCCAAGGATCAGTGTCTTAAGACACCTGATGAGATAGAAAAATTGAAGCAAGTACCTTATGCGTCGGCACTGGGAAGCCTCATGTATGCAATGCTATGTACTAGACCTGATATTTGTTTTACCGTTGGCATGGTTAGCAAATACCAGTCTAATTCAGGGAGAGAACATTGGACTACGGTAAAGCATATACTTAAGTACATTAAGAGGACTAGAAATTATATGTTGATTTACCAGGCCGAGAATTTGATACCCATTGGGTACATAGACTCGGACTTCCAGTCAGATAATGATGCCAGAAAGTCAACCTAAAGATTTGTATTTACCTTGGGAGGTGGAGTTATAAGTTGGAGGAGTGTCAAACAATCATGTACTGCTGACTTTACCATGGAAGCCGAATATGTGGCAGCTTCTGATGCAGCCAAGGAGGCAGTTTGGCTCAGAAACTTCTTGATGGATCTAGAAGTGGTATATTCGGTAAAATCACCTATAATACTTTGTTGTGATAATACTGGTGCGGTTGCTAATGCAACGAAACCTAGGATGCATAAGAAAGGTAAGCATATCCGGTGTAAGTATCACCTCATACAATAAATTGTATAAAGGGGTGACATAATTGTGACCAGGATTGTATCGGTGAACAACCTAGCAGATCCTTTTACAAAGAGCTTACCAGCAAAGAGTTTTGATAGTTATGTGGAAGGTATGGGGTTAAAATACATGTCAGCATGGTTTTGAGTTTAAGTGGGAGATTGTTGGGAATTTATACTAAAAACATACTTTTATGTATTCGTCTTTGACTGATTCACTTTTTAGTATATTTTGTCTTCTCATCTAACTGAGATTTTGTATGGACAAATGGTTGCATTGTTAATTATTATGCATGTGAGTGTTTTTTATTCTATAAAGTAGACAAGTTGGTGTGTAGAGTTCTACTTATACACGGAAGCGTTATTTGTCAGTTCTTATAGAATATAAGTTGCTGTTCACAATCTAAATGGATTTAGACACACTATCAGTACAATTGTAGCATGATGTTTCAGCAGGCTTGTCTTAGCTGTGGGAAATGGTATAGTTTTGACTCATTATGCTAGTGCGCTTTTGTGTATTGAACATGACCATTTTTGGGTTTATTGTCTTTATACTAACTATATAAGATGATTAATATCCAAATGTTTATTTTGAGTGCTTGTACTCTTAATCCTGACATAAATAATAGACACATGCATTTAGTGTTTTGCATTTTGATTTACAAAGGAGTGAGATCTTTTATGGGTCAATAATGTTAGTAAATTAGATGACTACACTATGTGTATGGTGCATATTAGTTTATTGACGGAATCCACGTCCCCTAATAGGGATTGATGATATCCCCTGATGAAGCTTTTAAGTTTTGATTATGTCAAACCCTGCAGGTAGACTTTGTGCCTAACATATCAAATAAATTAAGTGTAAGGTCTTAAGGAATTATATAGATATCAATTAAATATAGATGTCAGTAATTATTTAATCAATGGATATCTGAAATCTTAACGTGGGGAGATTAATAAGCATTTGATAACAAGAAGCTTGAAATATTATTTTGAGAATATAGACAGGAGTGCAATTATAATTCTTTAGTGGACTGAAGTGTAATTTATGGAACTAAGATTCTAATTTGGGTCAAATTAGGGTTTCCTGTTTCCATAAGAAGCCTATCCTTATTTACTTCTTAAGGTCCCTATTGTAGCCTATATATATGCGCTATTTCTCTAGGTTAATAAATGAGAATAACAAAAGAAATCTCGTTTTGGAAAGCAAAGAGAATTCGCAGAACAGGCTCACACCCTAGTGCGAGTTCAAGCATAGAGGAATACACTAGAAGATCTTGAGATTTTCGGGTTGCTACAAGACTAAGATCAAATCAGACAGATCTCGAATGTATGGTTTTTAATCATATTCGTTCATAGTTATTTCCGCAGAGATCTGTACGCAGTATCTAGGGTTTCTAGTAGTTGCTCTTCTCTAACAGGGCTGGGCCTGAGAAGGTTTAAAGAGCTAAATGAAGCTTGCCTGCTTAAGTTGGGTTGGACTACGGTGACAGATTCCTATCTTCGGGCCAATAGGCTTAGAGCTAGATAGTGCAAAAACAGCTCAATTTGGCATCCAAGTAACCCCAAAAATGGCTCCACTACTTGGAAAAAGATTAGATCTCTTTCTCCTCTTCTTTAAGGCAACAACAGATGGTCAGTGGGAAATGGGAAGTCTATCAACCTCTGGCATGACAATTGGATAGGCAATGAGAAAATTTCCTCAAGGTTCCACCACATTCAGTTCTTAGAGAATGATCTAGTCTCTGACTTAATTTTAGATGCAGATTGGCTCATTCCAAGCCAGTTGCCTCTTTCCTTGATAGAGTTTCTCTCCCAAGCTACTAATAGCATCCCTTTTGGCACCTCCTCTGCCCTAGACTCCCTTTCTTGGAGCAATTCAGCTGGCAAGCTTTCCGTTCAAGAAGCTTGGTACCTCCTCAGATCTCCAGATACAATCAAAAGTTGGTCCAATTTGATTTGGAACAAGCTAGTCAATACGCGGTTAGCCTGCCACAGTTGGCGTCTAATGCACAGAAGAACTCCAACTGAAGTTTGGGCCAAGAGCAGAGGGTGGTCTATGGCATCCAGATGTCACAATTGCTTCTCTGAAGAAGAGTCAGACCTGCATTTGTTCTTTTCCTGTTCTTTAGCTCAGAATTTCTGGGCTTGGCTTTTTAGCCCATGATGTTAGGCTTACCTCCCTCATTCTAGTTTCTGTAGAAATAAAAAGGCCCATGTACACTAATCTGGGCTGGGCCCATCTAGGCCCAAGAAGGAAATCCCACGTGTGGGATTAAGTGCCAGCTTAGTGCGTTCTGTAGAAGGAAGATGAACAAAGCATAGACAACCAAAAACTCGTAAGTGAGAATATGAAGGGGCATGACCAAATAGAGTTTCATAAGGAGTCGTCTTTCCTAGAACGGAGCTAGGATGATGATTGAGCAGATACACAGCTGTCTGTGCAGCATCACACCAAAAAGTGGGAGGAACTACGGATGCAAGGAGGACAGTACGAATAGTTTCGAGAATATGTCTGTTCTTTCTCTCCATAACACCATTTTGGTGTGGAGTATGTGGGCAGGATTTTTGGTGAAGAATGCCTTTATCAAAAAGAAAAGCAGAGAAATCATGGGACATGTATTCGCCACCGGAGTCAGACCGAAGGATTTTTATTTCTTTCTTAAATTGTGTTTGAACCATTCTGTAAAATTTTTGGAAAAGAGAAAAAACTTCAGATTTGAAGCGCATGAAATAAATCCAAGTGAACCGAAAATGATCATCAATAAATGTCACATAATACTTAAACCATGTCCTACTCAATGTGGGTGTAATTCCCCAAACATCCGTGTGAATAATATCAAAAGATGACAACGCACGAGAGTGATGAATAGGAAAAGGCAAAATATGACCCCTACTCAAGCAACACGTTTCACACTTTGATTGAAGAAAAGAGGACATCATTTTATTATCAAAAGTAGGTTCTAAATAACCAAATTTAAACAAAGAAAGTAAATAAGAATTGTTCACATGACCAAGACGACTATGCCACATAGTCCACAATTTAATGAAATTAGGAGAAGAAGAAGAAAATAGAGAATGATGTCCAATGTCCAGCAGAAACAGTCGACCATGTTTACTCCCCGTCGTAATCACCTTCCCAGTTTGCCGCCCCTGTATGACACAACCAGTGGAAGAAAACTTAACACTATACCCATCATCAATAAGTTGTCCGACAGAAAGCAAATTAGCTGATAATTTAGGAACGAAGTAGACATTGGAAAGGGTGAAGGACTGGCCAGAGACACTAGAAAAAGTAATGGAACCAATACCAGAAATGATTAATTGGTCCCCATTAGCAGTGGTGATTTTGTCTCTGCCAAGGTAAGGGTGAGAGTCTGTAAAGCTACTTGCTATAGAGGTCATGTGGTTTGACGCTCCTGAATCGAGAAACCATGTGGATGGGGTGATAGAAGAAGACAGAGAGACTAAAGAATAAAAAGCAGGAAATGCTATATGAGAATGAGTTTGATACCGACCACCATTAAAGCTCATAGATGCATATGCCGAGGACACCGTGTTCTGAATCAGTTCTTGAATCTGGGAAGGAGTCATGGAGATGGATCCGAAAGAGGTGTTTCCCGTATCAGGGAAAGGTGCTTGAACTTGGAACGCAGCGGGAGCATTATGTTTGGAAGGGTTCTGCTTCTGTTGGGCCCCATTCTTTTGCTGTAAGCTACGACAATCATCAATAAGATGACCAGAGCGTTTGCAAGACCAAAGCCTTTGCATTCATAGCATTGAGCATGCTTCTGATTGGGGGTTGCCAGAAGAGCAGAATCAGCTGAAGGAGGAGCTAGGAAGGCCTTTGATTCTTCAAAAATAGCACGCTGTGAGTGAAGACGAAGTTCTTCGCGAAGGACTTCTTGAAAGCAAGTATCCAGGTTTGCAGAGACTTATCTATTCATGAGAGTCGATCTAACAGATTCGAATTCGGATCTTAGATTCATGAGGAACTAGCTGATGTGGGTGTCCTCTTGTAATTTAAGAGCCTCTGACAGAAGCCCAGAAGAAACAGTCTGAGTAATCATAGCATCCCTCCCAGTCCATAAGGTAAGAAATCCATTGAAGTATTCTTATACTGTTTTATCACCTTGACTGAATTTAGCAATTTCACTATCTAATTGAAATTTACGAGCTTTATTAGTTTGATGATAAACTTTCTTGAGGTGAGCCCACATATCAGCTGCGGCAGTATACGCTTGAAGAGCAATGGCAAGAGAAGGATCAATGGAGTTGAGAATCCAAGTGATCACCTTAGCATTTTCTTTAGTCCAGGTGGGTAAGGATTTTGTGTCAGCACTACTTGTAGCAGTAGGTTTAGTTATCGATCCATCAAGATAACCAAACAGTCCTTGGCCTTCTACAAAATTCTTTAGATGAAAAGACCAGGCCATATAATTATTCCCATTAAATTTAACAGGAATAACATCATACTTGTTCATAGTAGAAAAGTAGTAACTGTATTACCAGCAACAAATAGCAACCAAGGACAGCAACCAACAATAATAACAACAATTATGCAAGCAGTAGCAAAAAGGATGGAGATAGTGCCTTAGAAGAACCACAAGATGGTCTGATCCATTATAAAAGGTAATTACTGCAGTAAAGATATCAGCAGTGTAGTATCCAGCCCAGATCAGTCATAAATCAGCCTTAATCCGTAGCAACAAGTAGTTTCCATAGTACAACAATAATCAATTGTTATCAAGAGAAGAAGAAGATAGAAGAAGAAAAGCAAAAGACAGCACCACAGAGCACTTTTTGACTTCAAACAGAGCCAGGCGACCTTGATTTCTGGACTAGAAACTGTGGTGGGCCCCACAGGATGATCTAATCACAGATCAGGTTTGATCACTGGAAAGTGGATCAAAGTTACTTCCTTCAGTCCAAATCTGATGAGATTTGGAAAAAGATCCACAAATCCGGACGGTCTTGATGAAAACTATCTGACAGGATTTTATTAAAACTGGCAGATGAAGAAGTGGATAAAAAATACCTCAAAGGTGATGGAAAAATTCCAGAAAAATCTGTAAAAGGATCCTTAAGGTTGGTTGATCACAATTGTGGAGAGTTCTTTGAGAGACGAAGATGATCCGTGGTGGGACACTGTTGATCAGTGACACGATCAGAGAAAATTTCCTCGCCAGGAAGAAGATCCACGCCAGGGAGACTTATTGGATCAATGGGAGAAGAAGATTGATCAATGATAGAAAATGATTGATCATAACCAGAGCTCTGATACCATATTAAGATATGAAAGAGCAAGAGATAGAGAGACAAAAACGTTGGAGGAAAAGTGAATAACTCAATGGAGGATCGACTCACCCATTTTATAATGTAGAGTTTCCTAATTACATGCTATCAATCACAAAAAGAATCAATCTAATTACAATTAGAATCAAAGAATGAAAGAATCCTAATCAATCCTAATCTCTATACATGGAAGTGTATCTTTAAGATAGCACTTAATCCCAGACGTGGGATTTCCTTCTTGGGCCTAGATGGGCCCAGCCCAGATTAGTGTACATGGGTCTTTTTATTTTTACAGTTTCCTCCATTTGGAACTCCATTGCCAAGGGTGGAGATGCCTCCGGAAGAAAGTGTGCTGCAGCAATCTTCTTCCATGCCATCTTTGTCCTTTGGCAGCTCCGGAATGACTCTAAGCACAACAGCAGACTGCCTACCTTGGAGAGAGCCAAAGTAGTCTTTTTGGATTGCCTGAAGTGTATGGTCAATTCAGTTTCAGGTCAGAGTTCTATTTTCCCTTCTCACCCAATCCTTTCTTTCTTCAAAGTGCTGTCCTAATGTTTTTATGTGGCCTTTGGTGTTAGAGGGCCTTGCGTCTCTGTTTTAGTTTTCTGTTTGGCTAAATGCCCTGTTTCTTCTTCTTGGGAGCTACTTGCTCTCTGTATTCTTTTCTTTCCTTCCTCTTAATACACACTTACCTAATAAACAATTAAAAAAAAGTTGATTTCATAAAGCAATGCAATCATGGTTTAAAAAATCGGCTGAGTTGAGTCCTTTGGACTCGGACTCAAATGGGCGGGACTTGCCCGAGTCGCTCGAGTAGACTCGAACAGAAAAAGAAAAAAAGAGGGGACAAAAGGATAGGAGGACCAGAAAAATAAAATAAAACGGAAAGTGCAAGACAACTGGTCAGCACGGGATAGAGAAAGAAGCCCTTGAAATTTGAGAATAAAAAAGAATACCAGGGTCTATTCTCTGCAGTACTGCAATATCCTGCTGCTATTGTTGCAACTACACTGTAATGCCCCACCCCATACTCATGCATGATATTGTTCGCTTTAGCCCACGGGACTCTCGGTTTGTTTGTGATGGACCTTAACCCATCAAAAGTTCTCATGCAAGATAAGGGTGTAAGCTCTGGAGTGTCACATTCCACCCCCCTTAGGGTTGCATGTCCCTGTGCAATAGCCTGCCAATTCCTATAGCCTGCCATCCCTCTTGGCCCGCCCACATCGAAACCCGCCCACTTGCACCAAACCACGGCAGGGGACCCACACTCGAACTAGTCCATAGTCGACTCTGATACCATTTGTAACGCCCCACCCCATACCCATGCATGATATTGTTCGCTTTGGCCTATGGGCCTTGCAGTTTTGTTTTTGATGGGCCTCAACCCATTAAAAGGCATCATGCAAGATAAAGGTGTAAGCTTTGGGGCGTCACATACATTGTTATAGTGCTGCCTGTTGCTGTTGTTGTGCTGCCCACTGCCTATTACTGTTGGCCTACTGCTGCCCACTATTGTTGTTGTGCTGCCTACTGCCTGTTGCAGCAACAATTGTTGCCGCCTGATGCCGACTGTTATTACTGATGGGCTGTTGCTGCCTACTGCCGACTGTTATTGCTAATGGGTGGCTGCTAGGGTGCTAGGTATGCTCTCCTCCTCTTTGTTTTTTTTTTTTTTTTTTTTCTTTTCTTTCCTTTGCCCAGCCAACCCACCTCTCTCTCTCTCTCTCTTCCACCTACTCGGAACACCTCTCTTTTCTTCACTAATTAGTTGATTGGGTTTCTTTTTCTCTAATTTTATTCATTTTTTAAATATTTTTATGGGTTTGACATGGAGTTGAACCCAACTCTCTAGCCAACTCACCTGAGGCAGCCAAGTCGACTCTGACTCATCCATGGTTGAGTCGGGTCCCGAGCCTGATTTTCTAAACCATGAGTGCAATATTAGATTAGTCTGATACCATGGATGGTGATATTATAGTATTAGAGAAAAACCAGACTTAGGAACTTGTTGATTTACCTGAGGGAAAGGAAGTTGTTGGTTTGAAATGGATTTGTAAAAGAAAATTTCAATTCATGGCTTACTATAATTCAAGGCAAGAATTATAGCTAAAGGCTAAATTTTCTTCCTAAATTGAAAAAATTGTATCAACGAGAATGAGAGAAAGAGAACAAAACAAGAAGCCCAACCCTAGAAAAGTAGGGCCGCCAGCCCAAAAATAAGCCACAATAGGGCTTCACTCATTATGAAGTATAGTAAAAATACAAGAAAAAAAAAAAAAAAAAACCCTTAGGAACGGGGAGGCAATTGACATTAGGAAAAAAGAAAAAAAAAGAATGAAGGAAGAAGATTAGGAAAGGTGAGTGCATTCTTCTAAAGGAGATAAAAATATCTTCAATGAAGAACCGGACTGCCATTTCAAAGAAGGAGAAGAACCATTGAAGACAGAAGCATCCCTTGATGTCCAGAGGCTGAACACTGCGGAGATAAAGATCCCTCCCAAACTAGCTTTTGCAATCTTACGAGGGTTGTTTGAGAGGGAACTCCTTGGGCTCATTACTGAGTAAGAGACACGAATCCAAAGTTTAGCTTGGAGAAAGATCTAGTCCTAGAAAGCTTAGGCAAAAGGCCAAGAGAAGAGGAGGTTAAAAGTAGTCTCATTGTAAGTACCACAAAGTGGACAGATTGAAGCTAGTTGCACTCCCAAGCAAAGCACATAATAGAGGGCTTGAGAAGGTTGTTCCAAGCAAACTTGGACCAGATCTTGGGGTTACTCCTTGAGCGGATGTCCTTGCAAGAACGCAAAGAAAGGATGGAGGAATTTGAATTAGACCACAATAAAACATCTTCTTCAGCACTTATGAACTAGGAGAAGCTCATAAGGAAAGCGGTTTGGGATTTCTTATGACAATTAGGAATGATGTTGTGAGCTGGATCCTTTTAGGAAAAGGTGAGGTTCGGGAATTGGTCAGCAAGAGGGGCCATGCCATTTATCTTACCATACACCATCCTTCTTACCATCACCAATTTCCCAATGACTTGATGTAGAGAACAGAGGCGAGTTTCTTTATCCGCTTCCAGATGCAAGATCCCGAAAGAATCGAGGTAGGATGCCAATGAGAGAACCCATTAGAGTATCTTTCTTTAAACCAAAAAGCCCAAAGAGAAGAGGATGATGAAGCTACCTAGCCAAGCTTGAGGAGGCTTGCACTGCCAAGCTCATTATGCAGCGAGAAGGTATTGTTTTTTCAGAAAATTATGCTCTTATTGATTGATTTAATACGACTAGAGTTTATTTTAGCCATAGTTGATTATCATAACTGGTGTATTTTCCGATTTGGTTTCAAATTGGGTGTTTTAAATGGTTTTTTGGATGAGGAAGTGTATGTGCAACAATTACAAGGTTATGAAATTGTTGGTGAAGAAAAGGTCTACAGGCTATAGAAAGTTCTCTGTGGCTTTAAACAAGCACCAGGGGTTTGATATGATAGGATTGATAGGAACTTCACTCACAATGAATTTAAAAAAAGTGCAAGCAATTCAACCTTGTATATCAAATCAAGACGCACAAATGAGGTACTCATTGTCTGTCTCTATATTGGTGATCTGAATTATACAAGACTGTGTGTGCTAATGGATGAGTATTGTACGTGCCTAAAAATTACGGACTTGGTTTAGGTGGTGATGAGAGTTTACAGAGAGGCTGTTTAAGCTGAACAGGAACGTCTCTGATGATCCGAAATCTGAAAGGGAAGAGAAAACAGAGGTCAGGGCCCTAGGCTGCTGTCAGCCAAAGGCACTCCGACGCCTGAGTTAGTGCAGTCACTGAACTAGGGTGAAGTGAGGAAGAAAAAGTGAGCATAATTAACAGGGTATCGACTGTATTCTTGCATACCTTTTATGGGATCACCATACAGGTATATGTAGGAGAGAGTAGAAGGTTCCATAGTGGAGGTAGGTGGGGATACTTGTCCCATCAGCCCACTCCTAGGACCCTTGGTAGGTGAGGATACTTGTCCCATCGGACGTCCCCTCAAATCCCTCACATAAATGTGGATGTGATAGGGAAGATCCCTTATCAACATGTAGCAGTCACCCTCTGTCAGGGGGTCTTTGTAATGTAGCCGTCCTATCTCATAATGGAGATTTAGGAGGATAATGTCCATCTCGGCCAAGCAGACCGAGGTAGAAATTACCGAGATCAGGCATTAGTACCGAGGCGCTCGGGGCAGGGCCCGTAACGAACGAGGCTGGTATTTGACCGAATTTAACTCCAGCTCGGTGCCAGTTGGCACTTTTGCCGAACTGGGTTAATTGAGGCCGGTATACCCCCTTATTAGTATTTCAATGTCAAAGTAGGAGATTACCTCGGTTCTACACAACCACTCCACATAATTGCCCCCTAGCTGTCGATCTCATCAGCTCGGGATTGAGGTCGGGAGCTGGAGACGTGGAAGCTCATCATGACTTCATTTAAGAGTTTTGTCCATCCGTCGCCAGCCTGTCTGCCAGGAAGCGCCAAAATCGTTGCGCCTGCCCGAGACAATTAATTACTCTGACGGCTTTTATTGCGGAAACCGCCATGATCTTGACGCGTGGCGTCAACTGGCTTACGGTACGGAATACCGAAGCGACGTGCGCGCCTTTCGAGGCGGTGTGATGAGGGCATGCCTTCGGTTTCCGAGGAGTCCTCTTGCTGCCTTATAAAAGCAGCATTTCTCCTCTTCCTTCATCACTTTGCCATTCTGATTCTGGGGGAGACTCTGTTCGTGCGTTTTCAGACCATCTCTGTATCTTCCCTACTTTTCAGTCCTTCTGCGTCTAGCTTTCTGTAAGTCTTCTTTTCCCTTCTCTTTCTCTTTGAGCACCTTTTTTCCAGTTTCTTCCTCCAATTAGGGCTTTCCTTTTGTCACCCATCCTACTGTCCTGTAAATATGGGAAAAGGGGTTTACCGTTGCCTAGCTGATACCCCCTCGGCCATATTTAGGTTTAGAGAGACCTACAACATTCCGGACGACGTCCGGGTCAGGCTGGACGACCCAGAGGATCCGTTTGACGGCTACGTTTACCGAGACGGGGCGATGCCCTTCACTCTGGTCTCCGTGGTCGAAGGGGGAGTGAGGTTTCCCGTCCATCCATTGCTCAGGCAATGTCTGGCGACGTGGCATCTTGCCCCCTGTCAACTGATGCCAAATAGCTATAAAATCATAATGGGGACAGTGGCGTTGAATAGGCTTCTAGGCATCAACCTCGATGTCCATGACATCGAGGAAGCGTATGACATTAGGAAGTCCACCGGGGAGGTCGACGACTCTTATTATCTCCGGAGCAAACTGAAAATGGTCTCATTCGTCACTGCCTTGGAGGACTCCATGCGCCATGCCGGGACCGACAGGTTGTTTGTCACCGGCAACTGGGAGTTCGGTGCACAAGAAACCGAGGCAGAGAGGAGGTACCGGGTACCTCGTCACTCTGGGCGCCTCCCAAGTAAAACACCGAGCTCAAATAACTTAATTTTTCATCCTGTTATCTTCCTGCCGAACTGACATACGCTGATCTGTTTTGTGCAAGCCTTGCTGAACGGAGACAGGCAGCGATTCGTGACGGCTGGAAGAAGAACGGAGGTTGGTTTGACAAAATCCAACGCTAGCAGGGGCATAAAGGCAGGGCTGCCTGGTGTCTCATAGGGTACCTGCCGAGGTACACACATTATAGCAAAAGGCGAGGGGTCGCGAACATTGAGATCGGGCCTACCTACGCACCAGAGGCGGTTGGGCAGGAGCGACCGATTTCACCAATTACCGATCCGGACGAAGAGACCGAGGAGCACCAGCCCGGCTCTGAGATGGAGGGAGATCGCCAAAATTATCCTACCACCAACCTCCGGGAGAAGCTCCTAGGCAAGCGGGCCTCCTCGTCTTCGAGATCTACTGGTTCTTCCTCCAGGGATGCCCATAAGGTACCCCTTCCGACTCCCGAGATTATCTCACGGCGGTGAGGGAGGAGAGGCAGACGAAGAAGGCGAGGGCCGAAGTGCCTCGCCAGGCCGGGCATCGGAAGGAGAGGGCTTCCCGGTCAAATCCGGTAGAGGAGAGGAGGGAGTCGCGTCAGCGACTGGAGGTGGAGGAGGAGCCGCGGGAGGAGGAACAGCCTCTGGTCTGCCGAGAGAGGCAGGAGAGGGCGCCGGCGACGCCCAGGGGGGAGGGCTCATCTCGGCAAGAACCTCTCCAGCTTTCGGCGCCTCGTGACCCCTCGGAGGAGCTGTGGAGGCCGCCCTTTCTTCTCGGACCGCAGACCCCGCTGACTAAGGGACACCGTTTGCTAGGTTGCCCGGCAGTGGCAGCCGTACTGGCCGAGGCATGTGCGCTTCCGGCTGATATAGATCGGTTCAGGAGGATGGAGGAGGGCGCACTTAATCAAGCCAACCTTTCATCGGCCTGATGGTGAGCAATATAGAGTTTTATACAATTTTTACAATTTGTATGATGTTAACCTATGTTTCTGCTATTTAGATCGTGCAAAGATCTGTAACGGCCCTGGAAAAAGCCCGTCAGAGCCGTGCTGTGATCCAATCTTTGCAGACTGAAAAACAGAGGCTCTCAGCGGCTCTGGAAGGGAGTTCGGAGGAGCTGAGGAGGTCTCAGGAAGAATGCGCCAAGTTGAACACAGAAAACGAGGCTACTATGGAAGAGATCACCAAGAAAAGCGCCGAGAACTACGGGCTCCAGAATGCGGCGTACAAGATGGAGAAGAGGGCCAAGGAGATGGAGACCTAGATGGAGGCCCTTAGGAAGGAAAAAACCGAGATCAAAGCTCTGCTTAAAGCTGAGCAGGAAGCCTCAGTCAAACTGAGGGCTAAGCTCGAGGCTTCCCGGCAGGCAGAGATCGAGGTCTCCTTCCGGAAGGGGGTGGCACAGGCGACCAAGGATTATGAGGTACAACTCGTTCCGCTGGGAGAGGAGCTTTTCGAAATGGGATGTCTGGCGGTGCTGAAAGAAATGGGGGTTCCCGATTATCACCCCATCCGTCAAGACTTGCCTAAGCTTCCTCGCGCCGAGCCCGAATCGCCAGCTCCTTCGTTCTCCGAGGCCCCTCCTGACCATCCTGTCGACGGGCCACAAGCTTCGGAGACTTTCCAAGTTCCCAATACCGAGACCACCACCGCCGATCTTGGGCCGAGATCACGGAGGCCCCTCTTGCTTCGACTGCTGATGGTGAAGATGTGTCTATCATTGAGATAGATCATCTGCCATGATGTTTTTCTCTTTTCTTTACTTGTGCCCGCCTGGGGAGATGTATGTAATTCTTTTTTGGTAAAAAACACAAAATGAAACCTTCATTGTATATGTTCTTGACTGAATGGAATTCCAATCTTTATACAGTGTGGTGAATATTCTTCCCTTTCCATTTTTCCTGCTCTTTTTATGCGTTTGGTTCCATAACCAAGATAAATAACAGGAAACAAGAAAAAGTAAGATAAGTAAAAGAACTCGGTTCGCCTGCCGGACTCAACGTATCATGTTAGTAGCTTGACGAGCCGATCTCGTGGCCGAGCTATTAGCAAGTACCGAGTCTCATGACTTGGCTATTTTCGAGAGTAGGAGACAGTTTCAGGAAGTAAAAAACATATTATAAAAAGAATCAGTTTATTAACTTCCGAAACCTGATTACATCTCAAAAATTAAATTTCTTGAGGTGCATAGCATTCCATGGACGTGGCAGTTCTCCACCTTCCATGTCCTCTAGCCTGTATGCAGACCGACCAGCTACCGAAGTTACTTTGAATGGTCCATGCCAGTTTGGTGCAAATTTTCCTTCACTGGGATTTTTGTCTGCTGGGAGTGACTTTTTCAAGACCATCTCTCCAGGTCTGAACTTTCTTTCTTTGACCTTTAGATTGTAACCCCTGGCCAACTGTTGCTGATAAGAGGCGAGGCGAATGGCTGCTGATTCCCTTCGCTCTTCAGCTAAGTCGAGCCTCGTGGCGAGGTTCATATCGTTTCGGCCTTGATCAAATAGTTCGGACCTGAGGGTCGGTAGGCCGACCTCAAGTGGGATCACGGCTTCCATCCCGTAAGCTAGGGAGAAGGGTGTAACCGAGGTCGAGCGTCTCGGGGTGGTCTTGTAGGCCCAGAGGACGCTTGGAAGTTCCTCGACCCATCTCCCTTTGGCCCGATCCAGTCTCTTTTTGAGTCCATCAAGCACTACCTTGTTGGAAATTTCAGCTTGTCCATTGCTCTGGGGGTAAGCTGGGGTAGAATAGTAGTTTCTGATGCCAAGGTCTTGACAGAAGCTTTTGAAAAAATTGGAGTCGAACTGGGTCCCGTTATCCGTAACCAAGGCTCGAGGCACTCCGAATCTAGTCACGATGTTCCTCCATACGAAGTTTTTGGTGTCCTTTTCGGTAATAGAGGACAACGTTTCAGCTTCTATCCACTTGGTAAAATAGTCGGTAGCTACTATTAACCATCTTCTGTTCCCTGGAGCTCGGTGGAGAGGTCCTACCAAGTCCAGTCCCCACTGGGCGAAGGGCCACGGGCTGGACAGAGGACTTAGGTCATGTGCAGGCGGATGGAGAGAGTGAGAGAACTTCTGACACTTCTCACACTTCCTGGCATAGACCTGTGCGTCCTTTTGCATATAGGGCCACCAGTACCCCTGGCTGATAGCTCGGTAAGCTAGTGACCGACCTCCGATGTGGCTGCCACAGATCCCTTCGTGGATTTCATAAAGAAAGTCCTCGACTTTGCTAGGGTGAACGCACTGGAGGTAGGGGCCATTGTAGGATTTTTTGTAGAGCTTGTCATCCGGAGAGAGCCAGAATCGGGCTGCCTTTAGCCTGATTTTGTGAGCCTGGTTCTTGTCCTCGGGAAGCCGGTCATTCTTGAGAAAGGGGATAAGTTCATCCATCCAGCTCGGGCCGAGATCAATGCACATGATCTACCGAGGTGGTTGGAGTTCTATACTAGGTCTGTCTAGTGCTTTCACTTCGACAGTTCTCTTTCTTCCTGCCTCAACAGCAGAGGCCAGGTTTGCAAGTGCGTCGGCGTGAGAATTGGAATCTCTGCCGATCTGCCTGACTTCAGCCTTTTGGAACTGAGATAGAAGCTGCTTGGCGTGGGCCAGATAGGCCGCCATCCTGTCGTCACGGGCCTGGTAATCTCCATTGAGTTGGCTTGTGACCAACTGTGAATCGCTGAAGATGACCAGTTGTTGTGCCCCCAGAATCTTTGCGCTGTCCAGCCTTGCAATTAGTGCTTCATACTCAGCTTCATTATTAGATGCTTTGAAGTCAAGGGTCAGGGCTTGCTTAACGACGAGGCCCTCCGGAGACTGGAGGACGATGCCAGCGCCAGCCCTTCTGGAGGTTGAGGATCCATCCACGAAGACCTTCCAAGATGAGTCGAGGAACTGTTTCCAAGACTGCTTCTGCTCTGTCTCGGTCTCGGTGGTGGGCTCTGCCTCCTTGCCCCCCAGTTCGGTTCCGAAAAAGTTCGGTGCCGAACTAGGAGATGTGAACTCCACGATGAAGTGGGCCAGCACTTGGGCTTTGATGGCCGTCCGGGGCTGATATTGGATATCATATTGTCCGAGTTCGACAGCCCATTTAGACACTCTTCCTGAAAAGTCGGCTCTCCTGAAGAGAGACTTGAGTGGGTGTTCGGTTACAACCACTATGGAGTATGTCTGGAAGTAGTGGGAGAGCTTGCGGGAAGCGCTGATGAGTGCGAACGCGAGCTTCTCTAATGGTAGATATCTCGTCTCGGCATCCAGCAGGATTTTGCTTGTGTAATAGATGGGCTTTTGCTGCCTGTCATCTTCTCTTATGAGAACAGAGCTTACTGCATGGTCCGAAACTGCCAGATATAGATATAAAACCTCGCCCCGTTCCGGGGTGGAAAGCAGGGGAGGGGAGGAGAGGTATACTTTGAGCTCCTGGAGGGCATCTTCGCACTCCGGGGTCCATTGGAACCCGGAGCTCTTTTTCAAGAGTTGGAAGAAGGGACGACATTTATCTGAGGCTCGGCTGATGAAGCGGTTCAGTGCTGCTGCCATCCCGGTAAGTCTCTGAACCTATTTTGTCGAGGTTGGACTCTGTAACGCTCTGATTGCCGAAATCTGATCGGGATTAGCCTCTATCCCCTGCCTAGTAACCAGGCTGCCCAGAAACTTGCCTGAGTCGACGCCGAATGCACATTTGGAGGCGTTCAGCTTGAGCCTGTATTGTTTGAGGACGGAGAAGGTGTGATGTAGGTCAGTCAAGTGGTCCTGCGACCTTTTGGACTTAACGACCATATCATCGATATAAACCTCGATCGTCCTGCCGAGCTGGTCCTGAAACATCTTGGTCACCAGCCTCTGGTAAGTTGCGCCGGTGTTTTTCAACCCAAAGGGCATTACTTTGTAACAGTAGGTGCCCCTGGGTGTTATGAACGCCGTCTTTTATTGATCAGGCGCATACATCGGGATTTGATGGTAACCTCGGTAGGCATCGAGGAAACTCATTCTGTCATGCCCGGCAGTGGCGTCGATCAGCTGGTCTATCTTTGGAAGGGGGAAGCTGTCTTTGGGACAGGCTTTGTTAAGATCGGTGAAGTCTACGCAGACCCTCTAGCTCCCATCCTTCTTTTTCACCACAACCGTGTTGGCTAACCACACAGGGTAATGGACCTCTCTGATAGCTTCCGCTTCTAATAATTTTTTGACTTCCTTGGTCACGGCCTCTGCTTGTTGGGTGCCCGTCCTGCGTGTCTTTTGGACAACGGGTTTATGCTTGGGATCTGCATTGAGCTTGTGGGTTATGACCTCAGGGTCGATGCCAGGCATTTCATATGGGGTCCAAGCGAAGACCTCTCTATTCTGTAATAGGAAGTCGAGCATCTGGGTCCTCTCCTCGCCCGCAAGCTGGCTACCGAGCAGAAAGAACCTTTCCGGATCGTTGGGATCGATCTTGACCGCAGTGAGGCCTTCAACGCTCTTTTGCTCGGGAGCGCGGCCAACAGCGTCGAGCTCGGCCTCGAACTCGGTCATATGGACTTGGTGCGGCTCTGCGTCTCCGGAGACCATGGCCATGAGACATTCCTTGGCCATCTCTTGGTCACCGCGGACGATGATAACTTCAAAGCCCCCGCTCTCGTTCTGTAACGGAAACTTGAGCTTTTGGTGATGGGTTGAGGGCACAGCCTCCATATTGTGAAGCCAGGTTCTGCCCATGATGGCATTGTATGGAGATTGTGCATCCACCACCAGGAAATCTACCGTAGTGGGAGCTCCTCCTACCTCGACTTTCAGGGAGATCTTCCCTTTGGGATACACTGTCTTGGAGCTGAATCCCATTAAAGGGGTGCGAGCTTCCTGTAGGTCCTCCTCCTTAAGACCCATCTTCTTGAAGCAGTCAAAATAGAGGATTTTTGAGGAGCTCCCGGGGTCTACTAGGATACTTTTGACGTTGAAGTTTTGTAACCTCATAGTCAGAAGAAGAGGATCATTGTGGGGTAGCTGGACCCCGGCCAAATCTTTGTCTGAGAACCAAATCTTTGGTCTCTCTATGCGGGCCTTCTTTGCAGAGGGACCGAGCTCGGCAGCCATAACCTGTTTAGCGTGCTGGGCTCTCTTGGCCTCGGCTTGGGCCCGATCACTGCCTCTAGGGGCGGAGGCCAGGTGGATGACGTCGATGGTCCCTATAGGCTCATCGCTGTCGCCATCGTCGTGATAGCGCAGCTGAGCATGATTCACTCTGCCTTCTTCTTTGACATGATCTCGGAGATGCCCGTCTTTCACGAGCTTTTCGAGGTGTGCCTTGAAGGCATGGCAGTCCTCGGTTCTATGTCCTCTATCTTTGTGGTAGGCACAGAACTTGCTCTGATCACGGGAGGCGGCATCACTTTTCATAGGCTGGGGCCATTTAAAGAAGGGCTGGGCTTGGATCTTGCCGAGGAGCTTGTAGATAGGCTCCTTGAAGATGGTGTTGACGGCTCTGTAAGAATCGCCAATCGATTTCGGCCTCGCGCTGCCTCCCGAGGTGGGGGCAGAACGTACTGCCGAGCTGGATGGCTCTTTATTTCGATCCGCCTCTTTCTTAGCAAGCCTCCTTTCTTTTCTCGAAGGACGGCCCTCCGGACGGCTCTCCTGCCAAACATTATGGCTCTCCCGAGCTCGGATTTCATCCTCCTCTTGCTCAACATACTGGTTTACTAGGGCCATGAGTGCCTTTACCGAAACCGCGGGACGACGCACCAATTTCTTCCGAAGCTCATTGACTGGTAGCAAAGCTTGTTGGAAGGCCGTAACGGCTACCTCGTCGTTGGAATTTTCGATTACGCTGTAGATGGTCCAGAACCTTTTGGCGAATCGAGTGATATTCTCGGTCGGCCTCATCTTGATGGAGATCAGGTCGGCGTTAGTCTTCGGGATGACCCGGTGTGCTTGAAACTTCTCGACGAAGGAGTTTCGGAGCTGTTGCCAGCTCGAAATCGATCCCTCGGAGAGTGCACAGAACCACCGAAGCGGGAGGTCACCTAAGCTAGAGGAGAAAACCTTGCAATCGAGGTTGCTGTCGCCGCTGAATACCGACATCTTCTGGGTGAAGTGTCGGAGATGAGCTTCGGGGTCTGACGTCCCGTCATAGAGATTGAAGTGTGGGACCCCGAATTTATCAGGGAGAGGATGATCTCTGATTTCCTGAGTAAATGGAGATGTGCCGTAGATGTCACTATATCTGGTGGCCAACCGACCTCGAGTGAGGCCGACATGCTCTAGGTTCTGCTGTACGGCCAGCTTAATTTGCTGATCAATATAAGCAGCCATGTCGGGGTCGGCCCCGGTCTCCAGCCTTTGCCTTCGGCACTGCTGCTGGTCGGCGCTGGCGTGAGTGTTACTCGAGCCCTCTTCCCGAGCTCGGGCATGTCTCTCATTTAGTTGCTCCCTTAGGTCAGGCCGACCCTCGGGGCCCCGCCGGGCTTTCCGCCGAGGTGGAGGCGTGTGAGATGCTTCAGGCAGGGTTTCGTCCTTTACCTCCAGCTGTCGCTAGAGCTGGAGGATCTGCGCCTTTTGTTCTTCAATGACGAGGTTCTGAGCCTTGATTGCTTCAGCTTGGGCTTCAACATCTTCCTCTAGGGCCGTGTCGTCGTCACTTTCGTCACCGAGGTGGACATGGTCCTCTTCCATGTGGTCTTCGTGATGAGACTGAAGAGGATGAGACTGCACAGGAGTCCTACCTCGCTGGGACTGTTCCTGAGGAGGAACATCCTTGCGGGGTGCTTAGGTGAAAACAACCTCCAGACGCGGACGCTCTGCCTGGGAGGACGTTGTCCGGGCCCGTGTTGCTACAGGACCGCTTCGAGTAGATGCTGGTGCACCTCTTGATGATGAGTGTGTCACCGTGACGGGTGACCCTACACTTCGAATACCAGGTTCCCCTTCCGCTCTTCTCGACTGAGGGTTGGGTGGTGTTTGCCTGGTATCTCTTTGCTGGCTTGTTATTAATGCCCCTGCCTGGTTCGTCACTAGTGGAGGCGGCATGAGAGGCAAGAATGTCTCCGGCTGGCTGGACCTGGACGGTCCAACAACGCTCTTTCCCTTCTTAGCCTTAGGAGGCATGGTTGTTAGGATGAAAATATGGATTTTTAGGATCGTTTCCCACAGACGGCGCCAAATTGTACGTGCCTAAAAATTACGGACTTGGTTTAGGTGGTGATGAGAGTTTACAGAGAGGCTGTTTAAGCTGAACAGGAACGTCTCTGATGATCCGAAATCTGAAAGGGAAGAGAAAACAGAGGTCAGGGTCCGAGGCTGCTGTCAGCCAAAGGCACTCCGACGCCTGAGTTAGTGCAGTCACTGAACTAGGGTGAAGTGAGGAAGAAGAAGTGAGCAGAATTAACAGGGTATCGACTGTATTCTTGCATACCTTTTATGGGATCACCATACAGGTATATGTAGGAGAGAGTAGAAGGTTCCATAGTGGAGGTAGGTGGGGATACTTGTCCCATCAGCCCACTCCTAGGACCCTTGGTAGGTGAGGATACTTGTCCCATCGGACGTCCCCTCAAATCCCTCACATAAATGTGGATGTGATAGGGAAGATCCCTTATCAACATGTAGCAGTCACCCTCTGTCAGGGGGTCTTTGTAATGTAGCCGTCCTATCTCATAATGGAGATTTAGGAGGACAATGTCCATCTCGGCCAAGCAGACCGAGGTAGAAATTACCGAGATTAGGCATTAGTACCGAGGTGCTCGGGGCAGGGCCCGTAACGAACGAGGCCGGTATTTGACCGAATTTAACTCCAGCTCGGTGCCAGTTGGCACTTTTGCCGAACTGGGTTAATTGAGGCCGGTATACCCCCTTATTAGTATTTCAATGTCAAAGTAGGAGATTACCTTGGTTCTACACAACCACTCCACACAAGTATAAAGAAAGTGCGATTAAGGAATTTGAAATGACAAGTGAAGCAATATGATAGAGGGATATTTATCTCACAAGAAAAGAATGTGACTGATCTTCTTGAAAAATTCGAAATGTTAGAATGCAACTTGGTGAGAACGCCAGTGAATATAACCCAATGGTTTAGTTATCAATGATGGGGTAGAAAAGGTTGACTCTAATATTTATCGAAGTTTACTTGGGACCTTGTTATGTTTTATACACGTCTGTCATCATGCAATTTTCACTATGGGGGTGCCAAAAAAGTGTTGAGATACCTAAAGGTGACTAGATCCCATAGTATTTGATACATTGATACTAACAACTTCGAATTATGTGGGATTATTTATACCGATTGGGCAGGTTCTATTGATGATCGAAAAACCAGTTCTGCCTATATCTTCACGATCGGACTGGGAGTAATTTCATAGTGTACTCAAAGAAAGACCAATCCATAGCCTAGTCGTCCTCAAAAGCAGAGTACATTGGAGCTACAGCAGCAGCTTGCTAAGCTATTTTGATGGGAAGAATTTTGGAAGACAAGAACCAATTTCTAGCAAATGAAACAACAACTCATTGCGATAATCAGTCGACAATCACACTGAAAAAGAATCTTGCGAATCACAGCCAAACAGGATACATAGAGACCATGTATCATTTCATTCCAGCTTTTGTGGAGAAAGGGAGCATTCAAATGGCATATTGCAGTACCAATGAACAATTAACTACATTTTCACCAAGTCATTGTTATGCTCAAAGTTTTGCATATTTTAGAGAGAAATCGACAATTGTGGATTCTTGCGTTAAGGGGGTGTGTAAAGATTAATGCAAAAATAAATTATCATAGGTAGTGGTTAATGTGGACTGGGTATTTTCCTTTACATGTATTCCTTGTTTTCCCGTACGTGTAATTACATCTTTGTAGTGGGCAATTACTTTATTTTAGTTGGTTGGTTTTTACCAGCGGTAGAAGTCATTTAAAGCATTTATAAATATGAAATTTACACATAGGTAAGTAGACATTAAGTATATTTATTATAATGGTGTAGTGGGCATTTACATGTTGGCACGAAGATTGTCTATGTAAGAACCTTGTAATACATATGATACAGTGATCCATTAGATTTGGTCTTCTTTCTATCGTCTCTGTGTCTTATCTGATTATGATTAGTCTTTAGATTTCTTTTTCTCAAAGTAACCGTTGAGAAGAGAAGAAAGAGAACACCCAATAGCAAGGTTCACAAGGTTAATGAAGTGGAGCAGGGTACCAGACATAGGGCGGGTAGAGATGGGAGACTAGAGATAGATGGTGGAAGGGATAGGTCAAGCTTCACACCTGAAAATCTTGGTCTCACGTCAAACTACCCATCGCGGGCGAGGAAGAGAGAACTCCGAAAAACCCAAAAGCGCTCAAGAAAATTTTCATTAATCATTTACCACCCAAGACAAGAGGGCCTACATCACTTATATAAGAAATTAATATAACCTAAAGCTAATCTAGACCATCTAAACACTCTGATGGCCAGGATTAAAATATTAAACATAACCATTAAAATAACATAAAATAAGACTCTAATGAGATAAAACATGAAAATAGATGGGTTGGGCTGGAAGAGCTTAGTTGAGGTAGATGGCCTCGACCCATTAGCAGGTCAACTCATGGGGACCACGAGTCTTTCTTGCTTCAGTTAAACTATGTGGGCCTTTTTTCTCATGTAATTAAATTTGGGGCGTTTGGTCAAAGGTCTCTCAAAGTATGATTTTATTGCAACCATTGGCAGGTCAACTCATGGGGACCACGAGTCTTTCCTGCTTCAGTTAAACTATGTGGGCCTTTTTTTTTCATGTAATTAAATTTTGGGCGTTTGGTCGAAGGTCCCTCAAAGTATAATTTTATTGTAAACAGTCTACTAAAAAAAGTCATGTAGCCAAAGATCTACTATCGCATCTTCATACCTAATATGTCTAATTTACCATTTCTTTAAATCATATCCTATGATTGGTGGGATATCCCATTAATAATGGTCAACTACCATTTAATTGGCCACGATCAATGGAATCTCATTAATAAGATTTTCGAATAAATTCTAAAACACACAAATAAATTTTCAGTATAATGCAAATAAATTTCAAAAAATGCAATAAATTTAAAAAAAGAAATAAATTTCAAAATAACGCAGATAATTTTAAAAATGCAAATAAATTTCAAAAGATCCAAATAAATTTCAAAAAACATAAATAAATTTCAAAAGATGAAAATAAATTTCAAAAGATTGAAATAAATTAAAAAAAATGTAAATAAATTTCAAAAGACTCAAATAAATTTCAAAAGACGTAAATAAAATTAAAAAATGAAAATACATTTGCCAAAATTAAGATCACCAAATTTTCCAAATTAACGAAAAACCTGGTAAAAACTCAAGTATTTTTTATCAAAAACTCAGTTAAATTTATTTTTAAAAATACAAATAAATTTCAAAAGACACAAATAAAATTCAGAAACACAAATAGATCTAAGAAAATATAAAGAAAACTTCCAAAAACACAGAAAGATTCATTAAAAAACTTAGTGAAAAAATTTAAAATGGAGATAAATGTGTCATAATCTTACCTATATTTTTCAAAAACTCAAATAGATTTGTTTAGAACTCAGACAAATTTGTTCCAGAACTTAGGTAAATAGCCAAAAACTCATATAGATTTGTTCAAAACTTAGATAAATTTTCTCAAAACTCAAATAAATTTGACAAAAAATAAAAAACTCAGATAAATTTGACAGAACTGGCAAACTGCGCAGGTCCCGAACACCACTCTCCCTAAAAGAGGAAAACCAAGAAATCAAAACCAATGCAGCCAAAGGCGGATCGATTGAGAAGAGACGCCGATTTTGCCCAAAAGAAGAGGATCACAACGAACCGAAGGAGCACATTTGCAACAAGCGTAATCAAGCTGTACCCAGCCCGTTAAAAAAGGGACCATAGGGTGCTTGAAACCATGAAAAGATAAATCCCGACATCTCGACGCTTCCACAGAAGAATAACGGCAACTGCTACAACAAAGACTTGAAAGAATTAGTCGAGGAAAGTATCGGATCTGAAACAGAGAGATAGAGATGCTGGTAACGGATCGAAGAAGTATATAGTCATCTATTTGATTGTTAGAGCCTTTCGACTCAGTTGAAGTTGGTCGGGAAACAAGATCTTCTCTGGCGACGACGAGTCGGCAGCAAGGCGCAATAGAATCAGCTGTAGTAAACAGACAAATAAAGGGTTCTGTTACAGAACCTGTAACTTGAAGAAGAAGAAGAAGAAAAAGGCTTTGGCTAGGTTTTGTCCATGTCCAGATTGAAAAAGAAGAAGAGGGAGAATACAAGATTTAAAATTTAAAATTTTAAAATTTTATGCCTAATCAGTCCTGAAAATGTATGAGGTGGCGTATCTAGAGACCTCTCACCATGAGGTGGCGTATCTAGGGACCTCTCGTCGAAATATGTCCAAGCTACATGGACTACAAGCCTTAAGAGGAAAAGTTGATGGACTGGAGGCCTTACAAGACCTCTATGATGGATCTTTCGCTAATTTACTCATTAAATTTCTAAGAGTTTTCAAAAATGCATTTCTTGAAATGTTCAACTTTAGTTTCTCTAATTTTTTATGGCGCCTTCTTTTTTTGAATCTCTGGTGGTTTTTGGATGGAATCAGATTCCTAAGAGTTGTCAGAAATGTATTTCTAGAAATGTTCATCATTATTGTCTCTTTTTTTTTTTTTTAAAGCGGCTCTTTTTCTTTTTTTGAGCTCCACTTAGTTTTGTTTTCATGGGCTATATATGTTGCTGTATCTTTTGGGCTTCCTAATCCCAAAGCTTTGTTCTATTCTTCTTTCTTAATATTTAGATTTGTAATTTAGCCAAAAGAAAAATAAATAAATAAATAAAATCAATAAACTGCCTTTGGATAATCTCTTTATGATGGAAAATGAATTAAAGGGAGATAGAAAATGACTACCGAGCCATCACTTAGAAAATCAAATCCTAGAAAAGCAAGGGTTCCATCCACATCTTCTTCCTTATATTTCTCACCCCTTACCCTCTTTGTTATCAACCCATTTTACATGGAACTCGTAGGAATTCAATTCCATACAAACAAATGGGTCTATACGCAGGGGACATATTCGGGAATCAGGACAGAATGTGAAAACACTTCACTCTAGTTTGAATATTTTAGCTAGTCCTCAATCTGAAAAAAATCAAATTGAGTATTTTCTAATTGCAATTATTTAATTGGATTAAAAAAACATTAATAGTAAGATAAGTGTCAAACAGGGGTACCAATTCAGGAGGTTTAGTGTGAATGGCTGGAACTTGTCAAAAATGGGCATAACGGAGGGGGAGATTAAAGAAGAAAGGACAAATTTGAGAAAGACCGTGAACCTGTGTAACAATAGATCATCTTCAAGAGAGTTTTCTACTGTTCCACTTGTAGCGGCTTTGCCATGGAAATAGAATTAGAAAATCTATAAACTGTAGATAATACAGTAGAGCTGTCATAAAGCGGCATAGTCACCAGCCAAAAGCCAATAGGAAAATGGATCTGGTCTGGGATATTAATTATTGGAATTCTTATCTGCTTTTGGGGTTGTGGGTTAACATTTTGAAAATAAAACATGCAATCAAAATGAAGTTTTTTGTTAGGATAAAGTAAATAATTAGAAATGGCTCACCTTTGTGATCTCTGTAAAGCTTCAACACGTGCCTTGAGTTTCAAATACTCCTGGTGACTGCTCTGCTTAAATTTACCATTAGAAACATTAGTAACACAAGTGATAAAAATTAGACTAAAAACTATTAAACATACAAAGAGAAGGCTTAAAAGATGACTGGTTTGTGGATATCATACCTAATTACAAAAAACTATGTAAACAATTAATGGGTTACAATTGCTACAGTCCTTTGGGTCACTGCTTCGGTGCAATGGTAAAAATTTAAGGTGCCATGTGCTGATTTGACACGTGGGAGCAGCCACTTTATGCAAAATGGCCAAAAATTAGGTTGGTGTCTCAGGTCGGAATCCTCCTAAGACCCTGCTTTGGCAGGGTCAACAGTCATTACACAATGACGCCTACAGCCATTTTAGACTCTGGTAACCACCACTAACCAGTATATGCAGTGTAAAACATTAGCTTCGAGATTATAATGAATAAACTACTAAAACTGTTAAACTGGTTAATAAAACCTAAAATTGAAAATCACTTGATGCCACAAAGTGATACTATGCTGTAATGAATGGTGAAAGAAATCACCTCAAAATGTGGGGGCATGCAGGCATAGGGCTCTCTATTTAATTCAAGTGGGTGTCATCGACATTTTTCAAATTGACTCTCTCTCTTTTTTCTCTCTAAATCGAGTATCTTTTTTCATTTCTCTTACCCACTTCTTTGTTTTAAAAAGGAAACTTTTGAAAAAGAAGATGAATAAATAAATAAAACTTTTGGTCCATCTTAAAAAACGTACATAAATATTTAAATATTTTAAAAAAGTATAAACATTTCAGCAATTTTTTCAATCTTAGTCCTCTCCGTAAATTTTTTTAAGAAAAGAAGACATAAATCCCCTTTCCCTCGTGACAATTTTTTATTTTTTCTTAACCTCTTTTTTCCTCAAAACTAGCCATTTTGATTGATGATTATAAACATTTAAGCTATATTTTTAGTCATTTTTAATCTCCTTTTATTAATGATTTATGCATAAAGGTAGTTGAAGTGGGATCCACTGGATCATTTGGGTTGGATTTGACATTTCTATTAAATAGTTTATTAAAGGAAAAATTCAAAAAATGATATAGGAGTATTTTTGAAAATTTTCAAAACTTTTTTATAGAAAGAACTTGATTGGAAGGAATGTGAACTTTTGTACTTTTTTTAAAATACTCAAATCTTCATGGATTTATTAAAAAAATAGACAAAAGTTTAATACTTTTTCCCAAATCTTCTTTTAAAAGATGGTTTTTCTTCCGAAGAGACGTGGAGCAGTAGTGCTCAAGTTAGTTTGGTAATTTTCTTGGGGCATGCGTAAAGCTCTTTCTTAACCGGTTTGAAATTGGTCCCTACTTGGAAACATAGGACATTCCCCACTTGGTCACTATCAGTTTCAGTCGGTGGATGCCAGTTTCAAATCGGTGGATCTCGCGTGTTCCAAGGAGTGACCGGGTTTAAACTGGTGAAGAAGCTGGTTCGAAAGTGGAACCGTTCAAAGCCTCCACTAGATCTTGAAGTTCAAAGAGCAAAACAAGTCTCCACATGTTGAAAGTGGATACCAGTTTCAAATCAGTGGATCTCCTATGTTCCAATAGTGAACAAGTTTTTCTTTTGGTAAACTTGGTCACTACTTGGAACATAGGAGATCCACTGATTTGAAAACCAGTGAAGAAGGTGCATAAAAAATGATCAAAGCCTCAACTAAATCTTGAAATTCAAAGGGCAAAATAAAATCTTTGAATGCTTAATACTGCTCAAGACTGTTGCATCTCCAGAATAACATTTTAGTTCAAGACTGCTCACTGGGCTGAAACTATAGGGCCCGTTAGGCATCATTCTTGAATTTCTTTGTGCTGAGAATGATTTATTCCGAGATTAGTCAGCCCTGAATTTGTTTGGCAATATTTTGTTAGAATTGTTCTCAAGGAGCAAAATAACAGAATTGTGCTTGGCAACGATCTTGAATTTGAATATATTATAAAATCTTCATACACCCATGTTGTATGCTAAAAAAAAAAAAAAAAAAAATCTAGAACTGGGAGTCAACACAAATACATATGGACGGGGAATACGGGTCATGAGGACTGCAGGTTTCATTGGCCATTGATTGTTGGGTTGCTAGATTTTGTCATCCATCCGGGCATGTGCTCAAATGATTTTCCAGCACAATGCCTATTATGGTTTTGCTAGGTTAATTCAAAGATATAAGGGAACTGCTAAAATAATTGAAGAAATGACGGTTAGAGTGGAGAGTAAAAAGATGGAATGACCAGTGATGGTACTGCCACAGTTTAATAGATGATGCCACTGATGGACCCTCTTTAATATATAAGTTATTCTTTGTAGGGTTGGAAGAGTAGGAAGATGAAATGACCAGTGGGACAACTTCGTGTGTCCTGGGGCCAGCGGGTAGTCCATTTCCTGGCTTTTAAATCCTTCTAAATCTCATTGGAGATTATGCAACCTGGCTAGGAAATGTTGCTCTATTAGTAATTTCAACGAGGGGCATGTGGTCTCCATCAATTCCACTTTAAGGGCCTATTTGGATAAACGAGGAGTGGAGTAAAATGAATTGGATTTTACGTGTGGAGTGGAGTGAAGAGAAGTAGGTTAAATTTAAAGTAGAATACTTCACTTCACTCTATATAGATGCCTACTTTGAAGTTAAGGTTTAAAGAAGAATCCACTTTTACTCAAGGAAATAGAAGTATTTAGAGTTGAAGTTAAATGGAGTACATGTGGCTCACAACATTACTTCATCTATCGGGCTAGACTCATCTAAAGGGGGGTAGAGTTAAAATTTTAGATTGTTAGGGCCCATTTAACTTCAATCTACTCTATTTTTTGCATATCCAAACAAACCCTTAAGAGATTAGATTGTGCAGCTGTTCTCCTGTGCTTAATTTTGTATCTTGTCGTCCCTTAGAGTTGGGCTAGCGGCTAGCTTGTGGGTCTTTTTGTTTAGCTTCCCGTATTTTTTGGCTCTTCGTTTGATTTTTCTTTTGGCTGCAGGTTCTCATATGCTTTGACATAGCTAGTTTCCTCACCGGAGATCCTCAATCAATTTAGAGCATTTCTCTCATGGGGTTGTAGGAATTTGGGTGGGCTCACACTCCATACAAACTCAAAACAAGGGACACACTCTAAAAGAAATTTCTTCACTTTCAAGTGAACACAACTATTACAAAATCTCTCTTCAATAACTCATCACTATCGGGTCAAGATAAATAACCGAGCCATGCTCTTTTTATTCTGTTATTTCATTTCACTCCACTCACTACACACTTTTTTGTAAGGCCCCAACCCTTTCCTACCTTTATTTTCATTAGTTATGCTTTGGTGCTTATTTGTAGGAGATCAGTAGAGGCAGAAGGGTAATTCTATGCTAATTACAAGGTTTTAGACCGTGGAGTTTAGGGGGAGTTAATAGTGAAGTAGAGTGCATAGGTGGTTGTTTGTAATTTTAGGATCGGGAGTTGAGAATTGATATACCCTTTAGATGTAATTTAGTGTTAGAATTAGGTGCTTGGGAGAATTATGCAATTCCTTGTAAAATTCCGAAACTATCCTGAGAGCCCTTTTACTACCAATCACTTATAGGAATGGCATTTTAGTCCTTTCACCTCAAATATATACCTATCTCTCTTCTTCCTCTCATTTCAATTCCCTCGTATCTCTCCAACAAGAAGCTAGGGTTTCTCTTACAATTTCATCTTTTCATTCACTTCCTATCAAGGTAAATCTCAAGTCCTAACTCCATGCCTATAGTTTCCTAGGGTTTCTTCTTGTGAATCCTAACCCTAATTCGTGATTCTCCCTAAGAGGTGTTGATCTTGTTGTTTTGGGGTTTTTAGAGGAGTTTTGGGGTTCGGTGGCTTGGAGAACTTAGATCTTGGGAGTTTGGCTTGAAAGCCCTAGATCAAAGAATAAGACAAGTGCAATATACATTTAACATGACATGCGTGATAACTCATCTTTGATTCTTACGGAGAACTATGTTTGATGAAAAAGTCTACTTGTCCCGGGATTCAATCCCGGGACCTGCCAAATGACCATTTTGCCCCTCCCATGTGGAGTCGGGCCAGGTCCCGGGATTGAATCCCGGGACAAGTAGCACGGTTGATGTTTGATTTGAATCAAAGTTACACTTCTCCATAATATTCATCAGAATGGAAAGTCATAAAATACATGACAAATGGATCAAAAATAAACGATTACAGCGATGTTGTTGGATGCCAAATATTTAAAATGATGGGTTACGAGCTCAAGCAAATAGGTAGTGTTGCAGAGAAGGCATGTGTACCTGAGTTTCTCTTGTTGAAACAGTGGTCTCAGGTGCACCATAGTTGCATTTCTGATACCTCTCAAGCGTTTTCAGCATGCTACAAATGAGATACAAACAAAAAAAAAAAAAAAAAAAAAAAAAAAAAATCCAAATGGTGTTAGGAACACATGCAAGGATCAAGAACCTTGGTATAACAATAGAAAACTTGAAATGGGCAAAAATGAAATGGGCAAAAATAGTGTCATTGCTTGAAATAATCTTTTCGATACTGTGGTTAACCAGTGTATCACATTTTAGATTCCACCTAATTTATTTTCATTCTATGTAACTGTGACGATGCACTTGGTCAAGTTGAGAACCCATATGATCCACCTGAACCATCAGTTTCGTCCTGTGACTTCTCTTGAAGCTAACACAAATGTTCTAAACCACCTCCCTCTGTGGTAACGTGATATACTATCCTTTTATCGTCCTAAAATGATAATAATCAAACTTATAGCAATTAAAAGAAATGTACATAGAAGTTCTATGGAAATGTACAGATAAACCTAGGGATATGTGAATCCCTAGTAGAACAGTGTGTATAAGAAGTGTGCAGTGTGTAGAAATTAGCAAAGAATTATGCAGAGAGTGTCATTTTATATTCCAATGTCAAATATCTAGGTAGAGTGTGTAGAGAAGGATTCAAATAGAAGTGGGGCATTTCCAACAATTGATTACCAGCTGAGTTTAGGAAGTTCTACAATTTAGCTATGTGGGTTTCTTGGTTGAATGAGTCCTGCTAACGCGTTTGCATGTAATGTGCTTTGTCATTCATTTGTTGCTATTTTTCTCCTCATTTATTAAATGCCACTTGTGACATGTGAGTTTCAACTTCTACATAACAGGTGCATTTGTATGTGAAAAACAATGAGAAAAAAATAAGAAGACTCCATTCATGCCTCAACAGTTTCTCTGGTCTCTTTATGTGAATATTGTAGCAGCTAGCAGTGTGAATTAACCAAACTGTTTCTGGCAACCGGCTAACAGTGAGTAGAAATGCACCCAGTCGTATGGTCTACCATACGGGGCTACTAAATGGAAGGGTTGGTGAAGAACAAGAAACCAATAAAAATATCTTTTAAACCGCCTTTGTACCAAGAATTCTCTCATACTTAATAACTTTGTTTTCCCAACTCCTCTTCCTGCTTTACAGTTCCATCATACAAAATTCATTCCTTTGTGCTAAATGAACCTGACTACTATAGCAGCAAGTTCTAGCAACTCCAACTTCAACTGCTCTTCAAAGAAGTTCATTATCTATTTCTAATGGAGAGAGGTATGATTATTCGAGCTTTCAAATGAAGACCATCTTCATTTCATAACTTTATGGGATGTAGTTGAAGATGACCATGATGAATTGGAGTATGCAGCAACATTCCAAACATGGACACAAGCAAGGCTAAGTTAATACAATGAGAGCGACAAGGAAATTTCAAGGAGTAGGACAACTTGAGGATATGTGTGACGCCCCGGAGTCCCACATCGACTACAGAGGAGGAAAGTGAATGGGGTTATATGTAGAGCTTATACCCTTACCTTGCATGAGGCCTTTTGATGGGTTGAGGCCCATCAGAAGCAAAACCGTGAGGCAAGATTGGATGCGCTTGGGCCAGGTCCTCTGGTCGAGTAGCCCATGAGCTAAAGCGGACAATATCATGCATGTGTGAAGGGTGGGGCGTTACAAATGGTATCAGAGCCGACTCTCGACTAGTTCGAGTGTGGGTCCCTTGCTGTGGCCTGGTGCAAGTGGGCGGGTCTCCATGTAGACGGGCTAAGAGAGCTGGCAGGCTACAGGGGCTGGAAGGCTACTGCATAGGAACGTGCAGCCTTAAGGGGGGTGGAATGTGACGCCCCGGAGTCCCACATCGACTATAGAGAGGAAAGTGAATGGGGTTATATGTAGAGCTTATACCCTTACCTTGCATGAGGCCTTTTGATGGGTTGAGGCCCATCAGAAGCAAAACCGTGAGGCAAGATTGGATGCGCTTGGGCCAGGTCCTCTGGTCGAGTAGCCCATGAGCTAAAGCGGACAATATCATGCATATGTGAAGGGTGGGGCGTTACAATATGTAAGGAAACATAGGGCCCGTTTGACATCATCACAGTGCCGAGAATATCTCTTTTCTAATAATGGGTTGTGCTGAGAATGGGCTATGATTCTATTATTTTAAAATCGAACCCTTACACAGAATTGATAACAATGCAATGGAAGATGATGAATCTATCTCGAAGCACTTTCTTTTCCTCTCGAGTCGTGAGAATATTAAGTATATTAGAGTTTTGAGATTCTATTCAAATAAAAAGAATGTCGAATATCATAAAGAGTTATCTTTCAGAATTTGTTCATGTTGTTAATGCCACATAAGATTATAAAGATGCATGACATGGACACGCAATGAGATAGTTTGCAGCAATTGGAGAGAGAGAGAGAGAGAGAGAGAGAGAGAGAGAGATTACAAGATGTTTGATATTGGCATATTAAATATAGTAACCATATGAAAAATTACCAACCATAAAGTAGGTGAGTCGTTAACTTTCCAAGTGAATTTTCAAAGAAAAAAAAAACCTTTCCTAGTAAATTTAATTTGAAGGGACCATAACCATTAACAGTGTGTTTGGGAAGGATGGAAAGTGGGGGGAAGGAAAAAAAATGGGGCGAAAATGGGGGGGAGGGAAGAGGGGAGTGTGTTTGGGACGGGGGGGGGGGGGGGGGGGGGGGGGGGGGGGGGGGAGGAAAATGCGGGGAGGGAAAGAGGGGGGAGATTTTTTGTCTTTTAGTGACAGAAATTTTCCCCCAAAAATGGGGGAAAGTGAGGGGGAAGAGGGGAAAATTTGATCAAGTATAAAATTGCCCTTTGTACTTCAATTGAACTTTTTTCAAAAGTAAGGGTAAAATGGCCTTTTAGTCCCTACCTCACAAACAAACAAAATTATACTTTTTCACTTCCCTTCCCATACTTTTTCACTTCCCAAACAAGAGGAGGGAAAATTAATTTTCCTTCCCCTCCCCTTCATTTTCCTTCCCCCTCAAATTTTCCCTCCCCTCCCCTCCCCTCCCAAACACAGCGTAAGGCAAACAGAGGTCACTCTCAACTAATTCATAATATTCTTTATGTTCCTAGCATGATTCACAGATCAAGGTATGCCCATCTCATGCAAAAATATTATTTAATAAATACCAATATAAATAAATGGGTAATTTCCGGAATGAAGAGTAAAAAAATTGTACCTTAAGTGAATAAATTCCAAACAGGTAGTGGCAACGAGAACTATGCCTTAAACCATTTAAAATATAGACTTTAAGTTTGATCTTTTGGATTTGCATGGTCTAATTTTAGTCAACTCACATGAAATGGATTTTTTGGAGACACATCTGAGTTCACTGTTGAGAGTTGATTTCCAACGGGGTTCCACTGTGAGCCGATCTTATTTAACTACTGAAACGGACATATTGAAGATGGAGGCCCGCGTTGTTTGTTATTAATGGATGATAAGGTGCTAACTATTCAAAAAAGAAGCAAGTGAACTAATAGTTAGAACTTGAGAAAGATATTTTGAGTCAAATGTGTTAAATAGCATCAAGATTGAATACATAGTGCGAGTAGAGAAATTGAAGTATTCAAAACTGAAGCAACTTGGTACCATAGTGTCTTATATTTTCTTACTTAAGAGCTATTATAGTATAAGACTGAGGGTTAATTTTCATTGGATACTTGAGAAAGATATTTTGAGTCAAATGTGTTAAATAGCATCAAGATTGAATACATAGTGCGAGTAGAGAAATTGAAGTATTCAAAACTGAAGCAACTTGGTACCATAGTGTCTTATATTTTCTTACTTAAGAGCTATTATAGTATAAGACTGAGGGTTAATTTTCATTGGATACAACTATCAATGAATCCAATTTGGGATAAAATGGGACAAGTTTACAGGGTGTTATGTGATTGCCGAATGATACTTAGCTAAAAAACAGTTTTTTCTTTTTTAATAAGCCAACAGGCGGACCTAGTCTGCTGCAAGGGGGTGAGTGTCAGGTAACAAAGATATGTGATAAGCTAAAACTCATGTGGCTGAGATGTGCATGCGTATTACAAAGACATGCTGCATTACTCGAAAGGATGGGATAAGAAAAAAGTGCATTAGAAGTAATTTCAGATAACCATAATCAAGGATAAATCAAAGAAAACCAGAAAATACCAATATGAAATGAATTGATGGTTCGTTGTGGAAGGAATTAGAAGAAAAGGGGGGCCATTCAAGACTTTGGATAAGTAAATTTCATTTCGTTTAGTAACCAAGAGCATGAAGTTGAATAAAGTTGAGTGAAAATATGTTGAGCATAAGTACTTCCAGTTTTTCAATGGTTAATATCTACACACTCAAAACTTTCAAATTATCTTGGTATATTTGTTAAACAACCAAAAGAAAGAGATATTTCTGAGAAAGTAAAAGAAAAATCGACTTAAATCATTAGGAACCACGCCAGGGATTACACCATATGAAAATCCAAGGGAGAAAAAATAACCAAATAATGAAGAGGGATATCAATCTAACAATCGCATAAATGATTTATTCCAAAGCTAATTGTATTCCCTCCTTAATATTTATAACGCTTGCCTCTAGATCCAAAGTATACAAATTATCAAATCTCTAATCCTAGCTAGGGAGGTAAACCGCAGACCGGTGGATCCCTTTTAAGATTAGAAGCAGAATGTGGGAAACAATTGGCTTGAATTCATTGCATGTTGGGTATAGAGATGGCCCATCTGGTTGTATTTGACCTATTTGCTTTCTTTTTGATCCCTTGAACTGTTGATATCGGTCCATGTAGTTTAATACCAGCTCATGCACACCATCCATCCAAGCATTGGAGCAGCCGCATTTCACTCTTGAAAAGGAATTCGTCCTAAAATCTTGATTATGCATCGAGATGGAGAACTAATTGTAATCCCACAGTTCTTGTTGCTATGATCATTTTTGGATACTTTTAAACAAATTCTAGAACATCCACCCAATGAAGGGGATCACTCTTAACACAAATGAAAATGGAGTGGAGATCCAAGAGAAGAAGCTTGTTCTCTTGATCTTAAACAACAAGAAAATAAGGCTAATAGATAATACCACCAAGGAACCTCAAGTTTTCACTCAAACAACTTGGTTTACAAAGAGATACATGGCTGAATTTGTAGACTCCATTTCTAATTCGGGATTAAACATCACTTAATCCCTTGCACTTTACAAAGTAACAACTTAATAACTAAGATGCGTGATAGTCCAAAAGACACATTGAATACCCAAGAGATATATGGGAAACCCAAAAGACACTACAAGAAACAAGGCATCTACATAAAACAATGTACTATAATAAAAGCTTCTTGGATTCATGGAATGCTAGAGTATATAGAATCTAGCTTCTTGGATTCATGGAATGCTAGATTTCACTAACTCGAAGTAAAGTCTTCATTTTGATGAAAAAACACTTCTTCAAAGGCTTGATGAACAAATCTACCACTTGGTCTTGAGATTTGTAAAATTTAACTTCAACTTCTTTATCCTTCACCAATTCTAGAATGAAGTGATAGTTGATATTTATGTGTTTACTTTTACCATGAAATATCATATTCTTGGACGAAGATATGGCTTATTTATTATCACAAAATAATTTTATAACTTGACAACCGGTTGCGACAAGAGCAATGTATTCTACTTCCGCTTAAGAGAGGCTCATAACAAATTGCTCCTTTGAAGACCACGAAACCGCACTAGAACTATTATTGAAAACATACCCAGAAGTACTCTTGCAGTCATCAATATTTCCAGCCCAATCACTGTGACAAAAGCCAATCGAACTTGAGTTTTTAGCTTTATAATAGTGGAGGAGACCATGATTTTGTGCCCCTTTCACATATCTTAAAACTCTTTTTCATGCTTCCCAATGAGCATCTCTTGGTGATTCCATGAAATGATTGAGCATGCTCACCGAATATGTGAGATCCGTTCTTCTTGTTGTCAAATACATGAGACCACCAACAAGACTTCGATAAAGAGTTGCGCCCATCGTCTTCTTTCCATCATATTTGCTTAACTTCAAATTAGCTTCCATGGGAGTGCTTATCGACTTTGCATCTTCCATCCTAAACATTTTCAATAACTCCTTTGCTTGTTTCTTTCGAGAAATGAGAATCTCATCTTCATTTTGATTTGCTTCAATTCCAAGAACGAGCCATAAATTGCTCTTGAAAGCCATCTCAAACGGGTTTCTCTTATTTTATATGATAGTGTTGCTAGCTCTAATTCCTCTTGAGAAAGTGCCAATTTCTAATTTTATCTTTCTTAATTTTATCACATATCCACCTCAAAATTTTCATCTCTATCACATCTATTTTGTGCATATGTTGCTTTTTAATTTACCAATATTCTGCTCCATAGGCCATAACCAGTCTAATTGTTGACCTAAAAAAAAATTTCTTCAATATTATTGGCATGCACTGATAACAAAGTGCTCTAGAAACAAGTCTAAACTTCAATCTTCCCTCTTTTATCCTATGTTTGACATCATCATCAATCTCTCTATCCTTACTAATTATTGTAGCATATTTATAGTAACCACACTATATCTTAATAGGTTGGAGCAACAGATGTTTTTCTAATTAAAAGGAAAATTGTATCAGAAGGGAAAGAAAGTAGATACAAGGTAGCATGTGTGAGTTCAACTCTCCTTATTAATGAAAAAAAGTTAGCAGTTTAAGAGCTTTTTACAACTGGGAAAAAGTGTTTTCACAAATCTCTAAAAGGCTCTTATATTTTATTTTTTTTCATTAAAACATTCCTTCATTAACAAAGACACTCCTATTTTTTGTTTTTCACCAATTTATTTTTATGAAGAAACATCGCACAAGTTATCCCCTGAATAACTTCACATCCTAAATAATTTCACACCTTAAACCTTGAGGACCAAAAATCAAAGGCTAGATCATTGACTGGCTTAATATTAGATATTCTAAACCCACATCGAAGCTTCAATAGGTATGTGTTCTTAATCTTTATGCATCTAGTTGGGCCTGCTAAAATAAACTTGATTGAGTGAAGTTCGCTAAGCTTAGATTAAAGTTTTTATGTCATTTATCCATAAAACTAGTAGTAATATGTTACACTATCAACTACTCAAAATTCTGGCCACCAGACTATCCAGACTGCTCCCTCTCCTCATCTCCAATCACCAATCTGCATTTGTTAAAGGAAGATCCATCCATCACCACGTGGCCCTGGCTTATGATCTCTTCCAGAAGCTCAAGTCTAAAACTAAAAGGGGACCCATTTGCATCAAGCTGGACATTTTAAAAGAGCTTTTGACAAACTTCAATGGCACTTCTCTTCAAGACCTTGCTTTTCTTCAAATTCTCTCCATCCTAGATCAACCTCGTCTCAGAACTTGTCTGCAGTAGTAGAGGCTCTATCCTGGTTAATAGAAGCCCCTCAGGTTTCTTCTCAGCTTCCTACAGCTTGCGCCAGGGCTGCCCTCTGTCCCCCTACCTTTTCATCCTAGCAGAAAAAGTCCTCAACCTTCAGATGGAATCCCTTAGACGGGAAGGCTCCATCAGCACCATCTCAGGAATTACCACCACTCCATGCCATCTCCTTTATGCAGACGACATCCACATCTCCCTAAAAGCTTAGAAGGAAAGGTTGAGAAAACTCTCAAATCTGCTTTACATGTACCAAGACTCTTTAGGTCGGGTGTTCATATCTTGCAAAAAAGCAATCTTTTCTTGGGCAAATGCATAGCTAGAAGAGCTCAATTGGTCAAAGAGGCAATTCAGATCCCCACAGCTAGCTTGCCTTTTACTTATCTTAGGGTCCCTCTCTTCCTAGGCACAGCTTGCCACTCTTACTTCAATAGAATTCTAGATTTAATCAGCCTTAGATTAGCAGGATGGAAGACCAAGTGCCTATCCTTTGCAGGGAGACTGATCTTGATCAAGCATGTGCTTAGCTCCATCCCTTTTCACATCTCTCTAGTCATCCCTCTTCCAAGCAAAACATGCCTCCATCTTGAGAAATTGATGTGGAATTTCCTCTGGTCCGCAGACCCTGCCAAACTGCACTACAACCTTGTTAAATGGGAGACAATTTGCCTTCCACAATCAGAGGGAGGCCTTGGTCTGCGAACATTAAAAGATTATAATGATGCTTGTATGTTGAAGTTAGCTTAGTCAATTGCCACTAGTACGTCTCTCTGGGCAAGCTGGTTTAGAGCCAAATATTGTAGAGACTCCTCTATATGGCACCCTAGCAACCCAAAGAGTGGCTTAACAATATGGAAGAAGCTTAGAGCTTTGTCTCCTTATCTGCGAAGGGAGAGTAAATGGGTTGTAAGAAATGGTAAGCTAATCAGTATCTGGTTCTACAACTGGATTGATAAAGTCTCCATAGCTTCAAAGTTCCCCTCTTTTCAGTTCTTGGAGAGAGACCTTGTTGCAGATATCACTTCAGAAAACGCCTGGCAAATCCCTACTCAGCGTCCGTCAGCCTTGAAGGACCTTCTCCTCCACTCCACAAACTCCATCTCTATCAGTGAATTCCCAGATTATATCTTCTGTCCAAGCAATTCTTCAGGGAGCCTCTTGCATGGAAAGACTCCAGCAGAAACCTGGGCCAAACACAGAGGGTGGTCCTTGGCCCCTAGATGGCACAATTGTCTAGGTGAGGAGGAAAATGACCTGTACCTTTTCTTCTTTTGTCCCTTGGCTCAGCAATTCTAGCATTGGATGCTTAGCCTCCTGTGGAGTTACTCGCCCCGCCGCGCCCCCCCCCCCTCCCCCCCCCCCCTTCCTGCATTTGATGTCCCTAGAAGAAAATGTGCCTTTGCAATTTTTTTTTCCATGCCATCTCCATTCTATGGACTCTCCGGAATGGCTCCAAGCACAATTGCTTGCAACCCTCTTTGAAGAAAGCTCAATCCTTATTCCAAGTTTGCTTGCAGAATCTGGTTGCTTCAGTCCCTGGTATGGCCAACTCTTTAACACCTCATCCGATCCTGCTGCTTATTGGAGTGATTAGCTAATTTTTTGTTTACTTCTCTGTTGTTTCTATGTTTCCATTCTCATGTTGTATTTTTCTCTTGTTAGGTGCTTCTGTTCCTTTATGTAGAGGTAGGCTTCTCTGCCCAGCTTCTATGTTTTTGGATTTTCTTCTGTATCGGGGGACTTTTAACTCTCCTCCCCCTTTTCTAATTCAATTTTACCTTAAGCAAAAAAAAGAAAAAAAAAAAAAGAAAAAACCCTACTCAACACACGACAATATTAAAACCAGTATATCTGAGATAGAATACTATATAAATAGCTTTACTTTTATATTTTTACTAGTTTTCTATTATTTTTGTCTTTTGAATTTCTTTGAATCTTTGACACATTTTAGGCTTGGCAAGACCATATTGGTCTGGCACAGACCGACGCGGGTGGCAAGGACTCGTCCCAATCCCAACCGGCATGAAAATCGATATTGGGATTTAACCAAATCCTCAAGAATTCCTTAGAGATTTTCCACGAGGATTCAAAGAATCTACCTTTGCTAATTGCAAATCTACAAGGATTTGGGTTACTGGAAATCCTCAATTTTGAGGATTTTTAGGTCCAACCCTCACCCATAGGATTAAAAAATCCTCAATTTTGAGTATTTAGATGTTGGCATCAATTTTTCTCTGCTATACACATTGATATTGATGTAAAGTTCTCAATTATACAAATCTTCATTGAGAATACTCAAATCTATGGCAATGAGGAATTCTCAGTTTTGCGAGTTCCTCACCCGTTACCGAAAATTGATTCCTTCCTTGAAGTTGGCCAAGATGGTTTTCATTGACACGTGTAGCGGCATGTTTAACCCCTCTTCAGGTACTATGGCTATCTCTACTCATCCAATTTTGAGAGCTCTTGGGTGTGGTGAATAATCTGTGCTCTCAGTTCTCCTCCTTCTGTGAGTTCTCTGGTTGTAAGGAGAAGGGGAGGCCTACTCTGCCCCCTTTTCATCTACTCTTCAGGTGTGGTATCTGACCTAGGCTCAACTGAAAATGGAGTTTGCCTTTCTTGCTTTGCAGGGCTCTCCTAGTATTTTAAGTCCTTGTTGTAGGTTTTAGGCCTTTGCTAGGCTTGTATTTCTTTTTGGTTTTGCTCTTTTTTTTATGTCTGCTGAGCTGCCTTTTGCTCTTTCCCTGTTTTGGTGAGTGTAACTCTTTCTTGTATCTTTCTCATTTGGAGCATTTTTCCTTCCCAATGTTCTAAGGGCTTCTCCCCTTTTTTTTCTCTCAATACAATCTTACCAATTAGCCAAAAAAAAAAAAAAAAAAGACTATGTTACAAGAGCTACCTTGCTTTCTTCTTACATTATTATTTATAACGGTGGCTTTTAATACTACATGCTCTTAAAACTAAACCCCAAATTTCAAATACATGTGATACAATCCTAGGGTTAGAATGCAAGTGCTGGAGCACAATTAGGATTCCGAAGAACATTCACTCGAAGAAGAAACAGTCTCCAATAAAAAAATCTACACACGGAATTTTATTAACTCAATTCTAATATGAGATCACTGATCTCTACAATGTCTTATTTATAATAAAAGAAATTTAAGCCCTAAGAAAACATTCCCAATGAAACTAGGAAACCAACTAATAATTCTATCTAAATTAGAAATTAACCCTAATTACAATCTTTACTAAATTTAAACTAATACTAATAATTAAAATTAGAATTTCATGGATCCCACATGTGGCCCACGAGTCTTGTTGCAATGACATATTATTGCTGCTGCATCAACATGCTTTAAAAACTAAACCTCAAATTTCAAATCCTAGCCATACCTACAATTGTAAAAATGCTAAAATGAAAAGCTTTAATTAGAAAGGAATTCTCTACGAGGACTAAAGAAAGATATAGAATAGCTTTATGAAGAAGGAAATCTTCTTCTAGAAAAGTGAGTACAATAGAAACTGCTCTCTAGGAAAGCAAGCAAGATCTGTTTTTTCATAAAGAAATAATATTAGAAAAAAATTAGAAGAAAACATTAAAAGGTAGGAATCTAGAATGGATAAAGATTGGGGAGTAATTTAGAAAGGTGATGTAGACAGAAAGGGGGCACAAAAAAAATAAAAATAAAAAAGAAGAGCTTAGCAAGCAGATAATTTAGAAAAAAAAAAAAATAGAAAGAAAAGTTTTGAAAGAACGAAAAATTGGAAAGAAGACGAAGCAAAAGAAGACAATTAAAAAGGAGAAAGCAAGAGATCTTTCAGAGATAAAAAATAATTAAAAAAGAATAAAAGTATCTATTTTTGGGAGCAGTCAATACAATCTTACTAACCATCATAAAAATTAAAAAAACCTTAAATTCTTTGTTACCATATTTTCTATCAAAAACATTGGGCCATAATTCCCTGAAATGAAGTTAGAATAATGCAAACTTGAGCTCTTAAAAGGCTAAATGAATAATCTATCCAAGGATCCGATTATATGCGATTTTGACATGTTTGGTGCATTAAATCTAGTTCCTTTTCTCTTTAAGGGTAATTGTATTGAAAGAAAAGAGAGAAAAACAAGAACCCAAAGAGCCCCCAAAAAAGATAAAGAAAACTAGAGGAAACAAATTACATGCATGACAAGATTAAATCTAGTTAGAAGTACAAAAATAAAGAAAAGATGGTTTCTTGCATACGCCAGTGCCTAATTCTTGGACTAATGCTTCCACTGGGGCTTCCTCAGTTCTTTATGCTTTGTTGGGCTTTTTCATGACTCAGCATTTCACAATAATGAGTTGAGTTGACCGAGTGTGTGGTTGACATGCTGCATCAGTCATCGAGGTTAAAATCCATTTTAATCAAGTTACACTCACCTATTTCATGAGCTGGCTAAGTCGATTTCGTCAAGTTCATGGTCATCTCACTAGCTGAACTCTTATAACGGTTGATTATGGTTTGTTTGAGGTGGATTGATAAAATCTATAAGAACTTGCCGGATATCTTGCCTATATGGGTGTGAACACAGTTACCTAGCTTGCATTTTGATTAATTTGTATTTGGGTTTGGAACTAATAAATCGAGGCTTACATGATCAGAAATTTGATTCAGTAGGTTGAGTTGATTTGCTTCTCAATTCTTTTGATTCAGAGTTCGAGTTCACAAGTTTCGTGAACTAATTCATTTGTGCAGTGGGTCCACATCTAAAACCCAATCCCTGTTCTTCATATTAAATCAAGGCAAACTTTTGCTTTAATCATAGTTGGGGCCATAGTCAAGATTGATTACTTGCAAAATAGAAGGTTAAAAATTAAAATAGAAATCAAACTAAATTTCATGTTTTAGTGGTTATAATCTATAGGTGGGTCCAACTTTAATTAGACTTAGATATGGATTAGCACTGATACATAGTGATGTTCTTTTGAGAGGCTTGGATTTTGGAAAGGTACCATCAGCAGATGTTTACAACACGAGCTACAAAACTATGCAAGATTAGTTCATTGATAGTATGCAAATCAGATTGCAAATTGTTTAAAATGGTTTATTGTTCGAAAGCCTTCTAAGTGAATTAGGTAACTATAAGTGTGGAATGTTTCTTTGATGAGACATTCTGCTACTCTATAAAGTGCCCATAGATTGTAGGATAACACCAGGACCCTAGTGAATGTGATCTTATGTGAACCCTATGATGCCCAAACTATTGTCTGTGATACGCTTACAAGATGATGATTAGACCAATTATGATCTATAGAGTTGAATGTTGACCAATTAAGAATAACATATGCACATAATGAGTACAACAGAGATGAGAAACATGAAATGGGTATATGGAAAAATTATGAAAGATTAAATCACAAAACAAGAGAATTCACGAATATTTAGGGATAACTTCAATAGGTGAGAAACTAAGAGAAAATGATTTGAGATAGTATGGACATATGCAACATAGGCCGACAATAATGAGATTGAATAAAAGTTCTTCTATGCACATTGATGGCCAACCAAGGAGAAGGGATAGGTCGAGGAGGATATTGATGAAAATAGTAATGATAGATCTAAAGAATTTTAACCTATTCAATGATTTGGCTCAGGTTAGATCCAAGTGGAAAAAAGAATTATTTGGGTTATGGTTTGTTGGCATAAGACGTGAATTTGCTCCCCACATCTTGTGTTCGAGTCAAATGATAGACTTACTTGGTGTATGTGCTTGGGGGAAGAGTCATGTTAGGTAAACATATACCATATATATCTGTTCAAAACCTAGTGCAATGAGATAGGGTACAATGAACGAACCTTGGTCCACCTTTGACAAGGTTCCCCACTTTTAATACACTAACCCTCATGAATTTGCACAAGCCTAAATTTGAGACCTCCGACTGTTGGATTGAAATCAAGAAAAATCATATATCTCAAAATAGATAAATATGATTCATAGATCAAGGGGTTGGGATGCTCTAACTGGGTTGATATTTGTGACATCCATGGGTCTCCTTCAGACCTTTCTATCCCACACCATGATCGTTATTGCCTCAGTAGGGCCTAACAAAGTTTCCTTCTTTTGTCTTTTTGCTTTTTTCTTTCTTTCTTTCATTTATTTATTTTCGGTAAGTTGTAAAATGAATTGACTATGAGGAAAGAAAAAGGGAGCTTGGCTAGAAAAGCTTCCCCAAACAATACTTTATAATCCAAAAAGGAGAAAAGAAAAACTATATACACTAAGACCATTGAGTTATATATATATATATATATATATATAGAGAGAGAGAGAGAGAGAGAGAGAGAGAGAGAGGTGTACACACAAAGAAGCATATGTATGAAGCTTAAATCTGAATTTACTAAGAACTAGTTCATTAAATAGTCCGAGTTCTCATTCATATTACCTTATTTATTCCATAAGTTACTAAGCTCAAGCAATTCTCTCCTACCACTCTCATCATAAATGTTACAGTAATATTTTTTTATTGCTACCTTTTTCTCATATTTACATAAAGCTTCTACAAAACATCCATATTTAGTTATTAGAATCGACTCTAAAAAGCTCCCAAAGCCACATAATTTCTTGATGTTTCATTAATTAGTAAAGATGTACAAGATAAATATATATTCGTTCTTACCTTCCAAAAAAAAATAATAATAATAACAAATTCCCAGAGTTAAACAATTTACAATCACTGCAACTAGTTTTAACCACTTCCTGCATAAATGATGTATTAGTTGTAAACATTTGAAAGATGCATTTGCATGTGCACCAAATAGGAAGTGGTTTGAAGAGCTTTCTGTAAACAATGGCTATCTATTATTATTGCTTAACTTTCTATATGGTTGAAATTAAAAACCACATTAGGGAAATTATAGTTTTAAACTTTTTAAACCTTAAGTAATTTTTAATGGTTACTTTTATGAAACAAAAATTACAGTACAATGTAAGAGATCTATACAAGCAAAAGACAAGTATGGAACAGACTCAGTATGCTAAAAAACTAGTGGGGAGTGACCTCCAATCCGATCCACAGATTAAATTGCAATAGAGGGCCAAAATTAAGTGGACAGACCATGAAACCACTTTAAAAAAAAATGATATTGATATGGGCTAAGAAAACATTAAAGAAAAAAAATTAGGCACTATAGAATCTTCTAATTTTTATTGATATTGGATAAAGAAATGATCTTATAAAGAAACTGGTACATTGCAATTTCAAAATTTTGCACTTCTTCAAATGCCTAGATAAAAAAAAGGAAACGAACCATCTATTTCCCTCAGATAGTGGAACAAGAAATGCTTCAACGAAACGAACCACTTATTTCCCTTTATTAAAAAAAAAAAAAGAAGAAGAGAAGAACGGATTCCCAGCTGTAAGAATCATTAGAGAGATCCAGTTTTGTTTTCTCCAAAGCTGAAATTTCAACTGAACTGATCTTTGCTGGCTATATTTGCGTTTTGAGGAAAAGAAAAGCAAGGCCAATAGAGAAAAACTAAGAACGCAATAGTTCTCAAAGAAAATATGATAGTAGATTCATAGATTGAGAAAAGAAAAGGAAAAAAAAAAAGAAAAACACACTAGTAATTCAATGGATGTCATCTCTGGAAAGTTGAAGTTCCAATCAACTGTTTGTGTTTCCAAAACTGAATCTCTCTAACCAAGGGAAAATAGCAGAAAGAAGTGGCCTCCATGCAATTGTTCAGAGAATACGAGAGAGAGAGAGAGAGAGAGAGAGAGAGGGGTCCTCCTCCACAAATCACAAAGCAATTAATGTAAATCAAAATCAATCCTTTTAGTGAGAGAAAAAAAACTGATATATATATAGAGAGAGAGAGAGAAAGCAGAAAAATACAGCTCAAGAAGATAAGCTTAGACGCTCAATTTTAGAAAAAAGAAGCCAAAAAGAAGGAAACCTTATTAATAATCGGAAAAACGTCCCTCACTGCTTCCACTTCCCCGTTTCCCGAAACCCTAAACCGCAGCCACTTCAAGAAAGACAAGAAAAATCGAAAACCTAACCTCTACGAAAACCCACTAAAATATGTACGACCACGATCCGATGCATTAAAATCTCAGAGCCAAAAACAAGTCACATTTCTGCTCCTTTCTACTGCTGAAAAGACCGTTTCTAAGACCCCTTGCGGGTCCACCTTTTCCGCCGAAGAACCAAAATGAAAAGAAACCTAAGATCGGCTCGACCTTCAATAACGAGAGGTTAAAAGCCCCACTAGCTTCATACGATGTATCATATCATATCAATATCAACGAAGAAAGGACGAGTCTGAATAACCTAGGACAAACAAGCAAAACCTAGGAAACCTCAAAACCAGGTTACCATCAGTCATGTCAAATCAATATAAGAGGAATGAATAGAAAAATCTTTGCAAAAGCTAAGTAGATCTTATAGAAATCTCATTCTCAACTACCAGTGGAAACCACAAAAAAAAAAAAAAAAAAAAAAAAAAAAAAAAAAAAAAAATCCATCTTTTTTACTAGTTTCTACTGCGATCTGATTTTTTTTTTCTCTTCATTCTTGCTTAAAATCTAAACACTCATAAAGATTACACTTACAGACTGAAACCTACAAAAAAAAAAAAAAATCTCAGAAATAACGATCATGGAAAGGATTTATAGAGATAAAGCTGCATAGAAACATTAGAAAGAAATAAGCAAAGATCACATACTTACAAAAGTTTTTCTCAAATGAGATCAAGAACAGAAAGGATTTATCATTCAAACACAGCATGCAAACGTTAGAACAAAATAAACGGATATCAAAACATAAATCTACAAATCAAAAGAAGCAAAAAGATCACACAGATTACAAACATCAAACCTACTGAAACTTCTCAAACAAAAGCTAAAACAGAAAGGATTTCTATTTATAGATAGATCTGAAGGTATAGCCTTAAAAAGTGAGCACAAAAGACCTAAACAAACAAATGATCTGCGAAATTCAAAAACCAAAACTACTGCCTTTCTCAAACAAACACAAGAAAGAAAAGGATTTCCGGATCTGAAGGGATCATCTGAAAGTCACAAGGTAAGAGTAAAAAAAAGAGAAAACAATCATACTAGTTTGAAACATAAAACCTATTAAAATAGCTGAAACAAATGTAAAATCAGGAATAATCTGCAAATCTAAAGGCAGTCTTGATAACGCGAGAGGCGAAAGAAACAGATTAGATTCAAGATGGTTGATTTTTAGGGTTTTCTTTTTTTTTTTTTTTAAAAAAAAAAAACTTTGTATTCATTATCTTTGTTTACCTAGAGCTGCTGCAGAACTCATAGAGCTTTCCTCTATTGGAGAAGATGATGAGAGCAACCTCAGCATCGCAGAGAACGGAAAGCTCGTAAGCTTTCTTCAGAAGTCCGTTTCTCCGTTTGGCAAAGGTCACTTGCCTGTTGATCTTGTTCTCAATCCTCTTCAGCTCTACTCTTCCTCTCCCCATTTTTAAAGTCTTCCTTCCTCTCTCTTAGATCTGAAACAGAAACAGAAAAGAAAAAAGAAAGAAAAGAAGAGGGGGAGGATTTTAGCTATGGAAGCTTTGGATGGGAATGGAGTATTTATAGTGTGGAAAGCTGATGATGGTATGTGGAACTGGAACTCCTCATTTCTTGCCTCATTGTCTTTTATTTTATTTTAGGTGAAATGATATTTTTACCCCCACTCTGTTGTCTTGTTGCTTTCTGCTCGTCTTGATTCTTTTTTCTTTTTGGGAGAGAGGAAAACGACATAGCAAAGGAGGGGGTATTTTGTCAAGACTCAAAACTAAGGGGGGTTTAATAATAATTACAACATTATCTTCTTTCTTACAAGGAGGTTTTGGACATCAACAGACATGTTTGCTACACGATAGATAAGTAAATGAACACAACGCGGAAAACAGTGTGAGAGTTTCGTGTCGTTTGAGGGACTATGGAATGGTGTGACCTTTGGATGAGAAATACTCTTGGGATTGTTGTAAGTAGGGCCCACTCTTTTTTGATGGAAAGTCTAGTCTGACTTTAATGCAGTATGTGGCTAGGGATGCAAACGGATCGGATCCAAGGTAGAACAATTGCTTCAAAGATTTGGACGTGGAGCACTGATGTAGAATCTATGCGTATCTATGTGTTTCCCCAATCCGAAAGAAGATGTGGAATGAATTGGTATAATTGGATAAAAGCGCATTAAGATAATCTTTTTCTTAAATATATAAGTTGGACAACCACCACCACCACCACCATCACCATCAAAGCATTGTCCCAACTATGTTGGATCGGCTAAATGAATTCGATCTTTTTATTCTCATCTATTTAGAACCAAATTCTCAGATAAGTTGTCGTTCTTTATATTTTTTGCTAAGTTGCAAATTGAATTAATAAGGGAAAAAAGAAACAACAGAAGAAGGCCAAGCAAGAAACAAGAAGACCAAAAGAAAACAAAGCACAAGCTATCACATGTTAGGAGATGGCTGATTACATAGAGAAAAGAAGGCTTCTAGGGTGGGGCTCTTAAAGGAAGAAGACATTTTACTAAGCGATAAGGGGGCTTCATCCAAGAAAAAGATGATTATTGTGTCAAGGGAAGGCTTCAGATTGTTAAAAATTGCCCGGTTTCTGACCTTCCATAAGCTGAAGATGGTCGCTAAGAAGAGAGCTCCTAGGGCCTTTTTTGCTTTGTGACAAGAGTTGGCTGAAAAGAAGCTCCATCTCACAACAGCAGACCAAGAAGGAGTAGAGAAGATGTTGCCTTTAGCTTCTAACCAGGCTAAGAAGTCTAAGGCTAAAGGACAGAGGAAGAACATACTGTATGAAGTCCCTTGGTGGATACCGCATAGGTAGCACGAGGACCCTAGCTGCACTCCGATTGATTGAGCCCAAGAGTTGGTTGGAAGTTTGTTGTGGAACAATTTCCAGGCAAAACAAGCAATGGAAGGCTTGAGGAGACTGTTCCAAACAAACTTTGACCAAACTCTAGGAGGGCTCCTAGCTCTAATGGATTCCCAAGCAGCAAAGAAAGGGAGACGGCTGGAATTTGAGCTCGTCCAGATCAGCATATCAGGGATAATGGAGAGGGAGAAATCCGCCAAAAGAGTGGAGGAGGCCAAGACCACCTGTTGGGGATAAGTAGAACTTGAAAGCCACTGAGGGTTGGAGAAGATATCATGCACAGTTTCATTCCAAGGAAAAAGGATATTAGGGAACTTTTCTGCCAAAGAAAGAGGACCATGCCATTTGTCATACCAAAAACTTATGGATTTCCCATCACTTAGAAACTAGTGGTTGTTCTGAAACAAGAAGAGGGACCTACTCTTAATTTGCCTTCAACTGCAAGAACCAGAGATTAATGCTCTTGGATGCCATGGAGAGAAGCCTTTGAAATACTTGGCTTTAAACCTGGAAGCCCACAGAGAAGAGGAGGAGAAAGCTGTCCAACCTAACTGGACTGAGCTTGCCAAGATCAAGTCCTTTAAGCGACGAAAGCCAAGACCTCCTTCCGATTTTGGAAGACAAATTGTTTTCCAGTTGAGAAGGCTCCTCTTAGTTGGAGAAGATCCTCCAGACCAAAGGAAGTTCCTCATCCATTTTTCCATGAATCTGCAAACCGAATTCGGAATAGGGATAACCAGCAAGGTGTGAATAGGATTTCTTTGGAGCACATGCTTCACCAGAATAACCCTTCCCGTGAAAGAAAGAGTATTACTTTTCTAACCAGCTAGCCTTTTCCCTGAAGGAGTCCTTCAAACTTTCAAAGAATCTAGCTTTAGGGCTGCCTATGAAGAGGGAAACTCCCAGATATTGAACCGGAAAAATAGCCTGGGAAATACCTAAGGGTGTGTTTGGCTGTGTGGTGAAGTGAGGTGAGGTGAGGTAAAGCCTCCATTATTCTGACAAGAAAAGACAATGGGTCATATCAAAAGTACACAATTTCAAAATTTCCTCCATCTTTTTAAAAAAAAGTCAAAAAAGCAACCTCCTTTCTCCACTAAAAGACAAAAAAACTCCATTTTTCTATACAAAAAGTCAAAAATATTTCATACCAAACAACTAAAAATAAAACATCATCGTAACACCTTATATTTTATTCTCTCTTGATTTGATGATTCACCTCACCATACTTCAATTCACCATACATCCAAACAGGCCCTAAGGATCTCGAGATCCTAGACGATAATGATTAACGTTAAGCAAATCCTCAAAGATCAAGATTTCTCAAGCTAAGTAGAACCTTGGAAATAAAGTATTTTTTTAATATGTGATCAAAATAACCGTCCTCGATACCAATCCATGGGTCACAACATTCAAGAATTTGGTTCTTACCCAAATACTCGAGATCCTATATGCTTAGACTTAAACCTAAATATCCCCTCGACCTAAAAATAGGTTCCAGACCTTTTTTCAGATTTAAAGACTTCAGATATATTTAGAGAATCGGATATCCATTTGCAACCCTATATGTGGCATGTAATTACATAAAATATGACCAGTGGAAATGGGTTAGTTATCTACTAAACACAAGACATTTTCAGTAATCATCTAATCTAAAAGGTAATTAAAAATGTTTTGGATTTAAAATAAGTGAATGACTCACAACACCACCTTACTTGGAATAGCTTTAATAGATTACTAATCCATAGCTCTCGCCTTCTACTTGGTAAGTTGGCCCCCCAACATCCTTGTTAATTGGGTTGCTATAAAAGGCTAGATCGGTTCATATCGTAAGTGCTATGGCAGAATTTTTGCTCCAAGCAAAAATGTAATCAATCTGATTATAGAACTCAATTCCAAAGTCAAATTTAACTTAGTGCCACTATGTGAGGTTTGGATTTATTAATGCAGGCTTCATTGTTTTACCCAAAAGAGAAAAGAAGAAAATGGTAGGATTCGTTGATCGTTTTGTATGGGGTCAGACTATATTAAAGGAATTAGTACTGTGCGTGCCTAAAAAGTACGGACTTGGTTCAGGGGGGTGATGAAGATGCTGTTTAACTGATCGGGAACGTTGCTGATTGCTTGGAACCTAAAAGGGAGAAGAAAACAGAGGTCAGGGCCCCGGGCTGCTGTCAGCCAAAGGCACTCCGACGCCTGAGTTAGTGCAGTCACTGAACTAGGGTGAAGTAGGGAAGAGGGTTTGAGCAAAATAGCAGAGTGTATGCAGTATCTTGCGTACCTGTTCATGGCTTACCATGCAAGTATATGTAGAAGAGAGTAAAAGGTTCCATAGTGTAGGTAGGTGGGGATGCTTGTCCCATCAGCCCATACCTAGGACCCTTAGTGGGGGTAGGTGAGGAAACTGTCCCATCGGATCTCTCATCAAATCCCTCACATAAATGTGGACATGATAGGGAAGGTTCCTTATCAGTATTCGGCGCCACCCTGTCTGTCAGGGCGCTATGTGATGCAGCTGTCCCATCCCATAATGGGGATTAGACGCTCAGTGTTCATCTCGGCGTTCGGCCGAACTGGAGAAGTCACCGAGGCCAAGAGCGCAAGCTCGGGAGCTACTGCTGAGACATGAGATGCTGAACCTAAGGAAGTGTGCTCGGTACTATTTACCGAGGTAGACTTGGACTCGGTGTCGGTTGGCGCTATCGCCGATCCGCCGAGACCGGGCCCAGGGCAAGTCCAATTGGTACTCTTACTGAACTGGGAGTAATCTCTGGGTCGCGGAAATACCCCGCACAATTGCCCCCCAGCCCTCGACTTCGGTAGTTCTGTAAACTTCCGAGGTTGGGGGCAGAGTGATGGGGGATTTCTCCGTACCGAGCTCGTAGCTCTGGTGGTTGCTGACGTTTGACCTTCATTGCGTTGCTCTGCTGGCCGAAGCTGGCCGAAGGCACCAATGTCGCTTCGTCTACCCGAGGTAATTGATTGCAAAGGCTGCAAGGAGGTGGAAGGTGTACCGTCTCACTACGTGTCTCAATTTGGTAGGCTGTATGGCCAAACCAAAGCGAAGTGCACGGCTTCCGAAGCGACGTTCTGTCAGCGTGCCCTAGGGATCCGAACGGACGCCTTCCCTGCTCTATAAAAACAGGGCGCCTTCTTCATTTCTCTACTTTGGCATTCTAGAGATCGGCTTTCTGGGAAGAGGAGATTCCTGCTGCAAGAGCTTCTTGCGAATATCGACTGCTCCTTGCAACCTTCTGTGCTTTCTGACGTTTGTGAGTCCCTTCTCGCCTTTTAACTTTCTATGTTCCTTTCCCATCTTCGTTAGGGCTTCTGTAGTCACGCCTCAGGCTTCGAAGTCAAAGATAGGAGCTTATAGACATTGGACAGATACCCCTCAGGCCCTGGAGAAGTTCAGGAGGACATATAACATACCAGAGGAGGTCCTCGCTAGGATAGACGACCCAGATGATGACTTCGATGGCCTGACATGGCGGAATGGCTGGATGTCGTTCCCACTAGTGTCCATTGTAGAAGGAGGGGTTCGGTTCCCGGTCCACCCACTCCTAAGGGAGTATCTTTGGACGTGGAGGCTTTGCCCTTGCCAGCTGATGCCTAACAGTTTCAAAATAATAATGGGCGTAGTCGAACTCAATAGCATTCTAGGGATTAACCTCGGTGTCCATGACATCGAGGATGTATATGATTTGTGCAAGTCCACGGGGACCGACATCAACTATTACCTCCGCGGGAAGCCAAGAACAGAGTCTTTTGTGCATGACTTAGAGGATTCGAGCGGGTATGCCGGGGACGACCGCCTATTTGTCACTGGGGATTGGGAGTTCGAGGCATCCGATCCCACCTCGGTCAGATTCTACAAGATTCCCCGCCGTCTCGGAAAACCTCCAAGTAAACGCCGAGCTCAAATGTCATTCGCTTTACAATTATTTGTTCTGCCGGGCTCATGTTTCGTTTTTGCCGAGCAGGTAACAGTGAGAGGAAGAAGGAAACACGCAGGGTCGGGTGGAAGCGGAACGTTGAGTGGCTGAAGGCAGTGAAGAAATACCAAGGCCACCACGGTCGCACGGCCTGGGACCTTCTCGGCTACAAGCCCGTTTACAACTCCTTCATTCCTCGAAGGCCTGGACACCTTCCTCCTGGTGAAGACTTTGAGGAGAAGCCGGACGTAAAGCCCGATCTCGGCTCAGGAGTCGGTGCCTCTACCTCGGTACCCTTCCATCCGTTCGCCGAGGTGAAGCCAGAGCCCAACCTCGGAGTCGGGGCTTCCACTTCGGCGTCTGCACAGCAGCCCGTTGACCCTCAACAGGCGGTGGACGCCTTCCCTTCGAGCTCAGAAGAAGAGGAGGAGATGCCGCTGCAGAAACGCCGCCCTCCAGTTCAGTTCATGGATCTAGAATCCCAGGCATTTGGGGATCCGGTCACGCTGGCGTCGATCCCCCCAGCCTCTGGCGGAAAGGGGCCTTCCTCCGTGCCGATTGTTCCGTTGGGGGGGCCCATGAAGAGCCCAGTAGAGGGCCCTCAAAAGCGCCCCGCCGAGGTCAGCAAGAAAGGAGGCTCGGTCGAGAAGAGGTCTCGGCAGGAAAGGCCGGTGGAGAAGGAGCTCGGGAAGGGAGGCGCCCCTGTGGAGAAAAGCGCCATACTAGAGAAAGGAGCCATCCCTTCGAAGATGGGGGATGCCCCATCCGGGAAGGAGGTTGTTCCTCCAGAGAAGTTTGAGAAGCTGGAGGGTGTTTCTCAGAAGAAGGCCCCCGAGCCCGACCCGCTGAAGAGGCCTGTCCGTGGTCCTGCTTTCCTCTCGGACCTGTCGCTGGAGCCGGGGAGGCCCTTGACTATTCACGACCGGCTCTGCGATAACCCTTCCGTCCTCGCTGCAATTACTAGAGCTTGTTGCCTCCCTCTTGACATGGAGAAATTTGAGAAGCTTGAGGATGCGGCTCTGGTGATGGCGGCGATGCAGGCATCAATATCGGTAAGCTTAGCTTTTGTTATTCTTCACTTTGTAGTTTTTTCATCTTGGCGATCTTCTAACCGACCTTGTTTGTACAGAATGTCCAGAAGCTTGAGGTGGTGCTGACGAGGGCCTTGCATGGCTTTTCCAAGGTCTCTCAATTAGAGGGAGAGAAGAGGAAGATGGCATCTGCCCTTGAGGCGAGCGCAAATCGGGTGCGAGAGCTGGAGGAGAAAAACAAGAAACTCGCCTCGGAGATGGATTCGGCGGCAGCTGAGATCATCAGGCTGAGGAACGAGACATCAAATCTGAAGGGGGCAGTCAACGTGAAGGCGAAGAGGTTTGCCGAGCTGGAGGTTGAAGTAAGGAAACTACAGGCCGAGCTGGCAGCCTCAGCCAAATCGAAGACCGAAGTTGAAGCCCGCCTGCAGAAAGAGCAGGCTGAGAGGGAAGTCGTCCGAAAAGAGATGGCTGAACTCGAGGAATCTCTGCAGGCCGAGGTGGACGTTGCATACTTGGATGGGGTGAGTGTCGCGATGAAGACATACGAAGACCAACTCAAGGGTGTCTGCAAGAAGACATACGAGCTTGGCTGTAGGGCTGCACTGAAAGAGGCGGGGATCCCAAAAGATCACCCAGTATTCCAGAATCCGCCCAAGTTCGTCCGTCGCGCGCCCACTCCAGTCCCTCCCCCTGAAGATCCTCCCAGCTCCAATGCTCCGCCTCCTTCCTCGAATGCCCCTCCTGCTTCGACATCTGTAGAACTTAACGTCAAGGCCGGTGAGGGGCATAAAAAGGACTGACGAAGATGATGATGTATCTTTTTATTTTTCTATACTTTGGGGAATTGGGACGGAACACTTGTATTTTTCCGTTTTTGAATGAAAAGATTGTAATCATTTTTTCAGTAAATGAAATCGGCTTTTGTTTCCAACTTGAGCAAATGTGTGATGAACGTCTCTTTTCTCCTTTCCTTGTTCTGTGTGGTTCTGTAACCAAGAATAAATACCAGAAAATAAGAGAAAGCAAGACAGTAGTCGAGCTCGGTTCTATAGCCGAACTTAGTAAACCGAGTTCGTGACCCGAGGTGTGTTTTAATTAGATTCTGCAACCATAACAAAGCATCGATCTCGGCAGAACTGGGTGCACTCGGTCCTGTGACTGAAGCGGAATTCGGTTTTGTAATTAGAATCTGTGGCTGGTCCAATGACCGGACCGAGGTAGCTGATTTTGGTAACCGAACTGAGCGACGAGTCCTGTGACCGCGTCGTGAGCTGGTTCTGATAACCGAGCTGGAGATGGCTAGTCCTGTGACCGCGCCGAAATGCAAGCTGATCCTGTGACCGAGCCGTGTGCATGTGCCGAGTTCCATAACTTGGCTTCATTTTGAGAGTAAGAGACAGATTCGAAAGTAAAACACACATCCTATAAAGAGAATCAATTTTATTTTGACTTCCGAAATCCGAATACATCTCAAAAGTAGTATTTCTTGAGGTGCGTGGGATTCCATGGACGTGGTAGTTCTCTACCCTCCATGTCCTCAAGCTTGTATGCAGACTATCCAGCTACCGAGGTTACTTAGAATGGCCCGTGCCAATTCGGTGCTAATTTTCCTTCGGTGGGGTTTTTGTCTGCTGGAAGTGTCTTCTTCAAGACCAGTTATCCAGGTGAGAACTTTCTTTTCTTGACCTTTTAATTGTATCCTCTGGCCAACTGTCGCTAGTAGGAAGCGAGGCGGATGGCTGCTGCATCCCTCCGTTCCTCGGCCAGGTTGAGCTCTGTGGCGAGGCTTGCGTCGTTTCGGCCTTGGTTGAACAGTTCCGACCTGAGGGTCGGGAGGCCGACCTCAAGCGGAATTACAGCCCCCATCCCATAGGCCAGGGAGAAAGGAGTAAGTGAGGTCGAGCGCCTCGGGGTAGTTCTGTACGCCCAAAGGACGCTTGGGAGCTCCTCTACCCATCTCCCTTTGGCTCGGTCCAGTCTCTTCTTGAGTCCGTCGAGAACAACCTTGTTAGAGATTTCAGCTTGTCCATTGCTCTGGGGGTATGCTGGAGTGGAGTAGTAGTTCCTGATACCAAGCTCTTGACATAAGTTTTTGAAGAAGTTGGAGTCGAACTGAGTCTCGTTGTCCGAGACCAAGGCTCGAGGCCCTCCAAACCTTGTCACTATGTTCCTCCATACGGAGTTTCTAGTATCCTTTTCGGTGATGGAGGACAATGCTTCAGCTTCTATCCACTTGGTAAAATAATCGGTGGCTACTATCAACCATCTTTTATTCCCCGGAGCCCGGTGAAGAGGTCCCACCAGGTCCAGTCCCCATTGGACAAAAGGCCAAGGACTCGAAAGAGGACTTAGGTCATGTGCTGGCTGATGGAGAGAGTGAGAAAACTTCTGGCACTTCTCACATTTCCTGGCATAGACCTGTGTGTCCTTCTGCATGTAGGGCCACCAGTAGCCTTGACTGATGGCTAGGTAAGCCAATGACCGACCTCCAATGTGACTGCCGCAGATCCCTTCATGGATTTCATAAAGGAAGTCCTCGACCTTGCTCGGGTGAACGCACTGGAGATAAGGGCCATTGTAGGATTTTTTGTAGAGCTTGTCATCTGGAGATAACCGAACCGAGCTGCTTTCAGCCTAATTTTGTGGGCCTGATTTTTGTCCTTGGGGAGCTGGTCGTCCCTGAGGTAGGAGATGAAATCGTCCATCCAGCTCGGACCGAGGTCAGCACATAGGATCTGCCGAGGTGGGTGGAGTTCTATACTCGGTCTGTCCAGTGCTTCCACTTCGACAGTCCTTTTCCTCCCTGCCTCGACAGCAGAGGCCAAGTTTGCAAGTGTGTCAGCATGAGAGTTGGAATCCCTGCCGATCTGCCTGACTTCAGCTTTTTGGAATTGAGAGAGAAGTTGTTTGGCGTGGGCCAGGTAGGCTGCCATCCTATCGTCACGGGCCTGGTAGTCTCCATTTAGTTGGCTCGTCACCAGCTGTAAATCGCTAAAGACCACCAGTTGTTGTGCCCCCAGAATTTTTGCACTTCCCAGCCCTGCGATAAGTGCTTCGTACTCAGCTTCGTTGTTTGATGCTTTGAAGTCGGGAGTCAGGGCTTGCTCGATGACAAGGCCCTCCAGAGATTGGAGGATTATGCCAGCGCCAGCCCTTTTGGAGGTTGAGGATCCATCGACAAAGACCTTCCAAGATGAATCAATGGACTGTTTCCAAGACCGCTCCTGCTTTATCTCGGTCTCGGTGGATGTCCCCACCTCCTTGCCCCCCAGTTCGGTGTCGAACTGGCTCGGAGCCGAACTCAAAAAGGTGAACTCCACAATGAAGTCTGTCAGCACCTCGGCTTTGATTGCCGTTCTGGGCTGATATTGGATATCGTATTGCCCCAGTTCGACAGCCCATTTGGAGACTCTTACAGAGAAGTCTGCTTTTCTGAAGAGAGACTTGAGTGGATGTTCTGTTACAACCACAATGGAGTATGTCTGGAAGTAGTGGAAGAGCTTGCGGGAAGCACTGACGAGCGCAAAAGCGAGCTTCTCCAATGGCAGGTATCTCATCTCGGCATCCAGCAGAATTTTACTTACGTAATAGATGGGCTTTTGCTGCCTGTCATCTTCTCTTACGAGTACCGAGCTCACTGCATGGTCCGAAACTGCCAGGTAAAGATACAAGACCTCTCCCTGTGCCGGGGTGGACAGTAGGGGAGGTGAAGAGAGGTACCCTTTGAGCTCCTGAAGGGCACTTTCGCATTCCGTAGTCCATTGGAACCTCGAACTTTTCTTCAAGAGTTGAAAGAAGGGACGGCATTTATCTGAGGCTCTGCTAATAAAGCGGTTGAGTGCTACTGCCATCCCTGTCAGCCTCTGGACTTGCTTTGCCGTGGTCGGACTTTGGAGGGCTTGAATCGCCGAAATCTGCTCGGGATTGGCCTCTATTCCGCGTCTGGTGACCAGGATGCCCAGGAATTTGCCTGAGCCGACGCCAAATGCACATTTGGAGGTGTTCAGTTTGAGCTTAAACCTTTTGAGGACGGCGAAGGTTTGATGCAGGTCGGTCAAGTGGTCTCGTGACCTTTTAGACTTGACAACCATGTCGTCGATGTACACCTCGACCGTCTTGCCGAGTTGAGCTTGGAACATTTTCATTACTAGCCGTTAATAAATAGCACCGGCGTTTTTTAACCTGAAGGGCATCACCTTGTAACAGTAAATGCCTCTGGGTGTTATGAACGCAGTGTTCTCTTCATCAGGCCCATGCATCGGAATCTGATGGTAACCTCGATAAGTATCGAGGAAACTCATCCTATCATGCCCGACTGTGGCGTCGATCAGCTGGTCGATCTTTGGAAGGGGAAAGCTGCCTTTGGAACATGCTTTGTTGAGGTCGGTGAAGTCTACGCATATCCTCCAACTTCCATTCTTTTTCTTGACGACGACTGTATTGGCTAACCAAACAGGGTAGTGGACCTCCCTGATAGCTTCAGCCTCTAATAGATTCTTGACCTCCTCGGTTACAGCCTCTGCTTGCTGGATTCCAGCCCTGCGAGTCTTCTAGACTACAGGCTTGTGCTCGGGATCCATATTGAGTCTGTGGCACATGACATCGGGGTCAATGCCGGGCATTTCGTATGGGGTCCAAGCGAAGACTTCTCTGTTCTGTAACAGGAAGTCAAGCAGCTCGGACCTCTCTTCCTCTGCGAGCTGACTCCCGAGCAGGAAGTATCTTTCCGGATCGCTGGGGTCGATCTTGACCTCGGTAAGGTCCTCTACGCACTTCTGCTCGGGAGCTTGGCCGACAACTTCAAGCTCGGCTTCGAGCTTGGTCATATGGACTCGCTGTGGCTCTACTTCTCCGGGGACCACGGCCATCAGGCATTCTTTGGCCATCTGCTGGTCACCGCGGATTATGATCACCTTGAAGCTGCCATTGTCGCTCTGCAACGGAAACTTGAGCTTCTGGTGATGGGTGGAGGACACAGCTTCCATGTTGTGCAGTCAGGTCCTTCCCATGATGGCATTGTATGGGGATGGTGCATCCACCACCAGGAAGTCTGCTGTCATGGAGGCTCCGCTCACTTCGACCTTAAGGGAGATCCTCCCTTTGGGGTAAACAGACTTGGAGCTAAAACCCACCGGTGGGGTGCGGGCTTCCTGCAGGTCCTCCTCTTTCAGACCCATTTTCTTGAAGCAGTCAAAATAGAGGATTTCCGAGGAGCTTCCGGGGTCCACTAGGATTCTTTTGACATTGAAGTTTCGCAACCTCATAGTCAGGAGCAGGGGATCATTCTAGGGTAGCTGGACCCCGTCCAAGTCTTCGTCAGAGAACGAAATCTTTGGTCTTTCAATACCCACCTTTTTTGCTAAGGGACCGAGCTCAGACATCATTACTTGTTTGCCGTGCTGGGCCCACCTGGCCTCAGTACGGGCCTGGCCGCTTCCCTCAGGGGCAGAAGCTTGATGGATGACGTCGATGGTCCCTATCGGCTCATCGCTATCTCGGTCATCGGGCTGGCATTGTTGAGCACGGTTTACTCTGCCTTCTTCTTTGACGTGGTCTCTTAGGTGCCTATCCTTCACAAGCCTCTCGAGGTGTGCCTTGAAGGTGTGACAATCCTCTGTCTTGTGTCCTTTATCTTTGTGGTAGGCATAGAACTTGCTCTGATCTCGGAAGGCGGCGTCACTTTTCATAGGCTGGGGCCATTTGAAGAAGGGTTGGTTTTGGATCTTGCCGAGGAGCTTGTAAATTGGCTCTTTGAAGATGTTGTTGACGGCCTTGTAAGGAGTGCCACTTGACTTCGGCTTCACGCTGCCCCTCGAGGTGGGAGCGAAGCGTCCTGCTGAGCTGGATGGCTCTCTATTTCTATCCGCCTCCCTCTTGGCTAGCTTCTTTTCTTTCTTGGAGGGTTGATCCTCGTGCCAGTGGCTGTGGCTCTCCTGAGCTCGGACCTCGCCTTCTTCCTGCTCAATGAACTGATTCACCCGGGCCATCAGTGCTTTCACCAAGACCACGGGGAACCACACCAGGTCCCTCCGAAGCTCGTTGTCTGGCAACAGAGCTTGTTGGAAGGTCTTGATGGCTAGTTTGTCGCTAGCGTCTTCGACCGGGCTGTAAATGGTCCAGAATCTCTTGGCGAACCGGGTGATGTTTTCGGCCGGCCTCATTCTGATGGCCATCAGGTCGGCGTTTGTCTTCGGGATAACCCGGTGCGCTTGGAACTTCTCGACGAAGGAATTTCGGAGCTGTTGCCAGCTCGAAACCGATCCCTCGGAGAGCGCGCAGAACCACCGAAATGGGAGGTCACCCAGACTGGAGGAGAAGACCTTGCAGTCCAGGTTGCCGTCACCACTCCACATCGACATCTTCTGGGTGAAGTGGCGAAGATGTGCCTCTGGGTCAGAGGTCCCATCATAAAGATTGAACCTCGGGACTCTGAGCTTATCGGGGAGGGGGTAATCCCTGATTTCCCGAGTAAATGGAGACGTGATGTGGTTGTCGCTATCTCTGGTAGCCAACCGACCTCGAGTGAGGCCAGCGAACTCCATATTCTACTGCACGGCCAGCTTGATTTGTTGATTGATCCAATCAGCCATGTCGGGGTCGGCAGCCTGGCTTTGTCTCTGCTGCTGCTGGTCAGCACTGCCTCAAGTCCAGCAGAGCTTTAGGAGCTTTCCGGGCTCGCTGTTGTGCACGAGGCATAAGCAGAGTCTTGGCCGGGGCCTTCTTCCCCTCGAGCTACTGCTGGAGCTGGAGTATCTGAGTTCTTTGCTCTTCGATGATTTGGTTTTGAGCCTTGATTGCTTCAGCATGCGCCTCGGTATCCTCCTCTAGGGCCATGTCGTCGTCGCCTTCATCGTCGAGGTGGACGTGGTCCTCTTCCATGTGGTCATTGTGATGGGACTGGCAAGGATCAGGCTGTACTAGAGCCTTACCCCCTTGGGACTGTCGCTGAGGAGGAACATCCTTACGGGGTAGTTCGGAGAAGACGACTTCCAGACATGGACGCTTCGCTTGAGAGGTAGTTGGCCTGACCCGCTCCAGTACGGGACTGTGGCGAGGAGATGCCGTTGCATCCCTTGACGACGAGTGTGTCACCGTGACAGGCGATTCTACACTTCTTATACCAGGTTCTCCGCCAACCCTCCTCTGTTGAGGGTTAGACGGTGTTTGCCTGGTTGTTCCTTCCTGGTTTGTCACTAGTGCCCCTGCCTGGTTCGTCACCAGTGGAGGCGGCATGAAGGGTAGGAACGTCTCTGGCTGCTTGGACCTAGATGGTCCAGCATCGCCCTTTCCCTTCCTAGTCTTTGGAGGCATGGCTTTCAAGATGAAAATATGGTTTTTTCAACTCGTTTCCCACAGACGGTGCCAATTGTGCGTGCCTAAAAATTACGGACTTGGTTCAGGGGGGTGATGAAGATGCTGTTTAACTGATCGGGAACGTTGCTGATGGCTTGGAACCTAAAAGGGAGAAGAAAACAGAGGTCAGGGCCCCGGGCTGCTGTCAGCCAAAGGCACTCCGACGCCTGAGTTAGTGCAGTCACTGAACTAGGGTGAAGTAGGGAAGAGGGTTTGAGCAAAATAGCAGAGTGTATGCAGTATCTTGCGTACCTGTTCATGGCTTACCATGCAAGTATATGTAGAAGAGAGTAAAAGGTTCCATAGTGTAGGTAGGTGGGGATGCTTGTCCCATCAGCCCATACCTAGGACCCTTAGTGGGGGTAGGTGAGGAAACTGTCCCATCGGATCTCTCATCAAATCCCTCACATAAATGTGGACATGATAGGGAAGGTTCCTTATCAGTATTCGGCGCCACCCTGTCTGTCAGGGCGCTATGTGATGCAGCTGTCCCATCCCATAATGGGGATTAGACGCTCAGTGTTCATCTCGGCGTTCGGCCGAACTGGAGAAGTCACCGAGGCCAAGAGCACAAGCTCGGGAGCTACTGCTGAGACACGAGATGCCAAACCCAAGGAAGTGTGCTCGGTACTATTTACCGAGGTAGACCTGAACTCGATGCCGGTTCGCGCTATCGCCGATCCGCCGAGATCGGGCCCAGGGCAAGTCCAATTGGTACTCTTACCGAACTGGGAGTAATCTCTAGGTCACGGAAATACCCCGCACAAGTACGAAGGCTTGAACAAATATATTAGACTCGAAATTAAGAAATATAGAAGGAACTATGTTCAATTTGAAGCCCAACTTCTATTTGAATGAAATTTGACTTGGTGATTTAGTGAGTTGGGTCTTATAAATAGATCGTTATTAAAGCCTTAAGATTTAATAAGTTGGGCCCAATAACTAATTTACTTGAGACCTGGTCATCTTTGCTCTTTAATAGAAGTAAAATAGACTTATTTTAGAACTTATCAAACAAAACAGTGGAAATAAAGTTGGGAATACGCAAAAGACAAGCCAAGAGACGCTAGAGATTTACTTTATTTGTGTATCATTACTATATTTTGGGGCCACCAGGCCCACCTAGGCCCCTTTTAACTGCCAAAAACCAAATTGGTTACTCAGTTGATTGTTAGTCAACATTGGATTAAAAAATATTAATATCTTTTTATTACCATTGAACGTGTGGGTCATAGATCAAGAGATTAGGATGATCTTATGAGGTTATATTTTGAAAACATCTAAGTCTAACTTTGATTTTAACATGCTTTGCAATAATTAGTATAGCTCTAATGGCCCAATAGGCTATTTGCACATGGTTTATAGTTTATACCAGAGTCGTATATATAAACATGCATAACATGTGTGTGTGTGTGTGTGTGTGTGTGTGTGTGTGTGTGTGTGTATGGCTTTTCAAATGTTGCACATACTCATCTAAGTAATTTGTTGTTAGCCTCGGGCCTAACTAGGCCTAACTTTGGCCCATGAGCATAGTCCGAGCCTTCAAAAGGGTGCTAAAGGTAAAGGTGTTTGCATGAAGCTTGACATATCTAAAGCTTTTGACGAATTGAGTTGGGAATTCTTATTCAAAGCCTTGGATTTCTTTGGGTTCAGTAAAGATTGGGCCTCCCTTATCAATGAATGTGTGTGTTTCCCTAAAGGTTCTGTTCTCATAAATAGAGAGCCTGCTGGTTTCTTCGCTATGGGAAGTGGGCTCAGACAGGGAGATCCTCTATCCTCTTACTTTTTCATCCTTGCAAAGAGATCCTCAGCTTGAACATTCATAACTTGGCTTCACAACAGCTTGTGACTCCGATCTACAGAGCCCCTCCCGCTCCTTCCATTTGTCACCTGTTGTTTGCAGATGACATTGTCACTACAAGAAACTGCACTTTCAGCAACGAATTTTTTCGTCGCCAAAAGTCAGAAAAACGTCGGTAAAAGTATTTACCGACGAAATTACAGACGTCGCTAAGAAAAGGTCAGTGAAAAGTTTCACCGACGAATCATTTTTCCGTCGGCAAAAACTTCGACTTTTACCGACGATTTTTTGAATTTTACCGACGTTTTAAATAAGTTGGAAATATTATTTGAGTTTTCTAAAAATTTAGTAAATACTTTTACCGACGTTTATTTTCGTCGGAAAAATAAACAAATAAAATAAATAAAACATTTCTGTACTTTTACCGACGAAAAAACGTTGTAAAAAAAAAGGAAAAATAAACTAAAACAAAATGACTTTTACCGACGTTTAGTTTCGTCGGTAAAATAAAAAGGCAGAATTACAAAAAAGAAAACTAATTTTACCGACGTTTATTTTCGTCGGTAAAATAAAAAGGCAGAATTACAAAAAAGAAAACTAATTTTACCGACGTTTATTTTCGTCGGTAAAATAAAAAGGAAAAATAAAACAACATTTACCGACGTTTATTTTCGTCGCTGAAATAAAAAGTAAAAATAAAGCAACTTTTACCGACGTTTATTTTCGTTGGTAAAATAAATAGGAAAAACTAAAAAAATAAAACGACTTTTGCCGACGTTTAGTTTCGTCGGTAAAATAAATAAACAAAATTTAAAAAAAAAAACTACTTTTACCGACGTTTATTTTCGTCGGTAAAAGAAATAGGAAAAATAAAAAAAATATAATATTCGTTTTTTTTTATATAATTTTCCTGTAAAGCTGTTTATACACCTGTATTAGAAGTAAACCTATTCATTTATCTATATTTAATATGAAAAATACATTAAAACAAAAGTTGCTAAATTACCCAACAACCATCGCCATTTTTCATCTCATTAACCAAATATTATAATTAACAATAATACAGACCATATAAATAACCAATATATACATATACAACTAAACAAAAAAAAAATAAAACACCCCCAAAAGTCTACATCCGACCGCAAATCGTCTATCAATCTGCAATGAAAAAAACAACATTAGAAACTCTTCAACGAATTAAATTATAAATGAAAGATAAACATGTATATATATATATATATATATATATAAATATCTTTTCCTAAGCTTTTCGGCGGCCTACTTTCCAGTCTAAGTGTTGAGAATCGGGCGGTTTTTGTGTCTAATTCGATAACCAGAAGTCCGATTCACTAGCCGTAAATTCCAACAAGTTACTTTGGCCTTGAACAAGGGTACCCGTGCTAGTTTCTGAGCTGTCCGATGGCCGATTCTCGTTTTCAACCTCCAACAGCCTATTTTCAAGACTAAGTGTTAAGAATCCAACGTTTTTAGGTCTAATTCGTTAACCGGGAGTCCGATTTACAAGCCGTCAGTTCCTGTAAGTTAATTTCGACTCGAGCGAGGTGCTCGTGTCGGTTCCCGATTTTTCCAGAGGCCGTTTCCCGTTCCGGACCCCTGGCGGGCCGTTTTCGAGCCTAAGTATTAGGAAAATCCGATGTTTTCGCCTCTAAAACTCTAACCGGGAGTCCTATCTGCAAACCGTCAGCTGCTACAAGTCACTCAACCCTCGAGGGAGGCTCTCGTGCCGGTTTCCGCTTTTTCCAGGGGCCAGTTCCCGTTCCGGACCCCCGGCGGGCCGTTTTCGAGCCTAAGTGTTAGAAAATCATCGATTTTCGCTTCTAATTCTCTAACCATGAGTCCTATCAGCAAACCGTCAGTTCCTACAAGTCACTCTACCCTCCAGCGAGGTGCTCGTCCCGGTTCCCGATTTCTCCAGGGCTGGTTCCTATTCCAGACCCCTGGCGGGCCGTTTTGGAGCCTAAGTGTTGGAAAATCCGATGTTTACGCCTCTAATTCTCTAACCGGGAGTCATATATGCGAACCGTCAGTTCCTACAAGTCACTCTACCCTCGAGCGAGGTGCTCGTACCGGTTCCCGATTTTTCCGGAAGCCTTTTCCAGTTCCGGACCCCCGGCGGGCCGTTTTCGACCCTAAGTGTTGGAAAATCCGATGTTTTCGACTCTAAAACTCTAACCGGGAGTCCTATCTGCGAACCGTCAATGCCTACAAGTCACTCTACCCTCAAGCGAGGCGCTCATGCCGGTTACCAATTTTTCCGGGGGCCGGTTCCCGTTCCGGACCCCCGCCAGGCCGTTTTCGAGCCTTAGTGTTAGAAAATCGTCCATTTTCGCTTCTATTTTTCTAACCGAGATCCTATCAACGAACCGTCAGTTGCAACAAGTGACTCTCCCCTCCAGCGAGGTAGTCACGCCGGTTCCAAATTTTTCTGGGGGCCGATTCCCATTCCGGACCCCCGGCGGGCCGTTTTCGAGCCTAAGTGTTGGAAAATCCGATGTTTACGCCTCTAATTCTGTAACCGGGACTCATATATGCAAACCGTCAGTTCCTACAAGTCACTCTACCCTCAAACGAGGTACTCGTGCCGGTTCCCGATTTTTTAGGGGGCTGTTTCCCGTTCCGGACCACCGGCGGGCCGTTTTAGAACCTGAGTGTTGGAAATCCGATGTTTTCGCCTCTAAAACTCTAACCGGGAGTCCTATCTGCGAACCGTCAGTTCCTACAGGTCACTCTACCCACGAGCGAAGAGCTCGTACCAATTTTAGATTTTTCCGAGGGCCCTTTCCCGTTCCGGACCCCCGGCGGGCCGTTTTCAAGCCTAAGTGTTGGAAAATCCGATGTTTTCGCCTCTAAAACTCTAACCTGGAGTCCAGTCTGCGAACGGTCAGTTCCTACAAGTCACTCAACCCTCGAGCGAGGTTCTCGTGCTGGTTTTTTATTTTTCTAGGGGCCGGTTCCTGTTCCGGACCCCCGGCGGGCCATTTTGAAGCCTAAGTATTAGAAAAATCCGATGTTTTCGCCTTTAAAACTCTAACCGGGAGTCCTATCTGCAAACCGTCAGTTCCTACAAGTCACTCTACCCTCGACCAAGGTGCTCGTGCTGGTTTTTGATTTTTCGGGGGCCGGTTCCCGTTCCTGAACCCCGGCGGGCCGTTTTCGAGCCTAAGTGTTGGAAAATCCGATGTTTTCGCCTCTAAAACTCTAACCGGGAGTCCTATCTACGAACCGTCAGTTCCTACAAGTCACTCTACCATCGAGCAAGGCGCTCGTGCCGGTTTCTGATTTTTCTGGTGGCCAGTTCCCGTTCTGGACCCCCGGCGGGCCGTTTTCGAGCCTAAGTGTTAGAAAATCGTCGATTTTCGCTTCAAATTCTCTAACCAGGAGTCCTATCAGTGCACCATCAGTTTCAACAAGTCACACTACTCTCCAGCGAGGTGCTCGTGCCAGTTCCCAATTTTTTCGGGGGCCGGTTCCCATTCCGGACCTCGGCGGGCCGTTTTCGAGCCTAAGTGTTGGAAAATCCGATGTTTACGCCTCTAATTCTGTTACCGGGAGTCATATCTGCAAACCGTCAGTTCCTACAAGTCACTTTACCCTCAAACGAGGTGCTCGTACCAGTTCCCGATTTTTCCAGGGGCCGTTTCCCATTCCAGACCCCCGGCGGGCCGTTTTCGAGCCTAAGTGTTGGAAAATCCGATGTTTTCGCCTCTACAACTCTAACCGGGAGTCCAATCTGCGAACCGTCAGTTCCTACAAGTCACTCTACCCTCGAACGAGGTGCTCATGCCAGTTCCCAATTTTTCTGGGAGCCGTTTCCCATTCCGGACCCCCGGCGGGCCGTTTTCGAGCATAAGTGTTGGAAAATCCGATGTTTTTGCCTCTAAAACTCTAACCGGGAGTCCTATCTGCGAACGGTCAGTTCCTACAAGTCACTCAACCCTCGATTGAGGTGCTCGTTCCAGTTTCAGATTTTACCGGGGTCCGAATCCCGTTCCGGACCCCCGGCTGGCCGTTTTCGAGCCTAAGTATTAGGAAAATCCGATGTTTTCGCCTCTAAAACTCTAACCGGGAGTTCCATCTGCGAACCGTCAATTCCTACAAGTCACTCTACCCTCGAGCGACGTTCTAGTTCCGGTTTCCGATTTTTCCGGGGGCCGATTCCTGTTCCGGACCGCCGTCGGGCCGTTTTCGAGCCTAAGTGTTGGAAAGTCCGATGTTTTCACCTCTAAAACTCTAACCGGGAGTCCTATCTGCGAACCGTCAGTTCCTACGAGTCACTCTACCCTCGAGCGAGGTGCTCATGCCGGTTCCCACTTTTTCCGGGGGCCGTTTCCCATTCCGGACCCACGGCAAGCCGTTTTTCGAGTCTAAGTGTTGGAAAATCCAATGTTTTCGCCTCTAAAACTCTAACCGGGAGTCCTATCTACGAACGGTCAATTCCTACAAGTCACTCAACCCTCGATCAAGGTGCTCATTCCGGTTTACGATTTTTTCGGGGGCCGGTTCCCGTTCCGGACCCCCGGCGAGCCGTTTTCAAGCCTAAGTATTAGGAAAATCCGATGTTTTCTCTTCTAAAACTCTAACCGGGAGTCCTATCTACGAACCGTAAATTCCTACAAGTCACTCTACCCTCGAGTGAGGTGCTCGTGTTGGTTTTATGATTTTTCCGGGGGCCGATTCCCGTTCCGGACCGCCGTCGGGCCGTTTTCGAGCCTAAGTGTTGGAAAATCCGATGTTTACGCCTCTAATTCTCTAACCGGGAGTCATATATGCGAACCGTCAGTTCCTACAAGTCACTCTAACCTCGAGCGAGGTGCTCGTGCCGGTTTCCAATTTTTCAAGGGGCCGATTTTTGTTCCGGACCCCCGGCGGGCCGTTTTCGTGCCTAAGTGTTAGAAAATCGTCGATTTTCGCTTCTAATTCTCTAACCGGGAGTCCTATCTGCGAGCCGTCAATTCCAACAAGTCACTCTACCCTCGAGCGAGGTGGTCATGCCGGTTTCCGATTTTTCCGAAGGCCGGTTCCCGTTCTGGACCCCCGGCGGGCCGTTTTTTAGCCTAAGTATTAGGAAAATCCGATGTTTTCGCCTCTAAAACTCTAACCCGGAGTCCTATCAGTGAACCGTCAGTTCCTACAAGTCACTCTACCCTTGAGCGAGGTGCTCGTGCCGGTTTCCAATTTTTCCGGGGGCCGGTTCCCGTTCCGGACCCCCGGCGGGCCGTTTTCGATCCTAAGTGTTAGAAAATCGTCGATTTTCGCTTCTAATTCTCTAACCGGGAGTTCTATTAGCGAACAGTCAGTTCGTACAAGTCACTCTACCCTCCAGCGAAGTGCTCATCCTGGTTCCCATTTTTTCCGGGTGCCGATTCCCATTCCGGCCCTCCGGCGGGCCGTTTTCAAGCCTAAGTGTTGGAAAATCTGATGTTTACGCTTCTAATTCTCTAACAGAGAGTTATATTTGCGAACCGTCAGTTCCTACAAGTCACTCTAACCTCGAGCGAGGTACCCATGCCGGTCTCTGATTTTTTCGGGGGCCGTTTCCCATTCCGGACCCCCGGCGGGCAGTTTTCGAGCCTAAGTGTTGGAAAGTCCGATGTTTACGCCTCTAGTTCTCTAACCGGGAGTCATATCTGCGAACCGTCAGTTCCTACTAGTCACTCTAACCTCGAACGAGGTGCTCGTACTGGTTCTCGATTTTTCCGGGTGCCGTTTCCTGTTCTGGACCCCTAGCGGGCCGTTTTCGAGCCTAAGTGTTGGGAAATCCGATGTTTACGCCTCTAATTCTCTAACCGGGAGTCATATATGCGAACCGTCAGTTCCTACAAGTCACTCTAGCCTCGAGCGAGGTGTTCGTGCCGGTTCCCGATTTTTTCGGGGGCCGTTTCCCATTCTGGACCCCCGGCGGGCCGTTTTTGAGCCTAAGTGTTGGAAAATCCGATGTTTCCGCCTCTAAAACTCTAACCAGGAGTCCTATCTGCGAACCGTCAGTTCCTTCAAGTCACTCTACCCACGAGCAAGGTGCTCGTGCCGGTTCCCGATTTTTCCGAAGGCCGTTTCCCATTCCGAACCCCCGGCGGGCCGTTTTCGAGCCTAAGTGACAGTTGGTTTTACATCAAGAGCATGCCCTTCCAAGACTTTTACATCAGAACTAGGTATCTCACAAGTTACAGTTGGTGAGCTTGGAGCTATATCCATTGGTTCAGGTCCTATTAAGCAGATAAAATATGAACCCCTTTGGTAATGGATCACAATTGTTTTTTAGGTTCTCTAATCTATTAGTTTTTTGGGTTCTCTCAGGTGGGACTCATCCTTGAGTATTCACACAGTCAATTTACAACACTAGATGACTAATGCATGAGTCTAGTCCTAGGAAAATTAAATATGCATATGGTATCAAATTGTGACATGATCAAGGCAAACAAGCAAGACCTACATCTGTAAATGATTCAATTGTATATGATAACCTGTGTGCACTAACACATTTAAATCTTGCCGATCATCCATACTTCATGCAACAGTGCAGTCCAAATTACCAAGAAAGTGAGGATGATTATTGTTATATATTCAAAACCAAAAATAAAAAGGGTTGTCTACCTGCCCTTAAGAGCATCCATCATGATCTCCAGTAGCTGTGCCATCACCAGTAGAAGTGGTCCCTCCGGTGATGTCGAAATAGGTGGTCGGATCTATCCCTGCCGTAGCTGCCAACTGTTGAACAAGGGCCTCAAGTGCAGCATGCTTCCTGTCCTGCTCAGCCTGCCTCCTGTCCTGCTCAGCCTGCCTCTTAGCTTGCTCAACTAGCTGCTCCCGCAGGGCGATCACCTCAGGATCCGGTGCCCGAGACTGTGTGGAACATGCAAAGGTCCTAGTGTATATCCCATACCCTTTTAAATATCCCGACCTCTTTCCAAGCACATCAACAGCAATCTCTTCCTCAGTCATCGGAGCTGTGACAGAGGGCTGCGACTGCTCCTCAGTCCACTGCACCAAGGCCTCCTGCCATTTAAATCAATAAGGGATTTAGAATGTTTTTATGGCATTATTGATCATAATTGAATTAATAGCATACGTACATGTCTCTGCTGAGCCACCTCATTTACCCATCATTACTTTTTCTCTATAGTGGGTGTCGCGAAAGAACTGAGTAATAGGCGGCGCTTGACCGGCATTCTGTGCCATCTGTCATTTGAAATGGCTTTGTATTATATATGAACCCAGCTACATATTGATAAATTAATAAACTTAATCAAGTTTCTTCATATGAATATAATCAGTACCATCAGAGATATCCTCGATGCAAATGACCTAGAGCCACTAGTATGATTATATGGCAGCTTGGCTCGACTCTCTTGAGCTTTTTTCGACTTCGACTGCATAGAAAAACAATAATACAGTAGCAATCATTTATAAAATCATTACCAATAGAATTACGTTGGAATATAATTAATTATTATAGATAACATCCCAAAGTTACCTTCCAGGCTGGTGATTCCTAGAACTGTGAGACCATCAACTGCCAATCAGCCGGATCACAACCCCCCGCCGGGTGGTCCTAGGGTCGGGGAACCCCCTGCTCCAACAACTCGAGATAGTGACTATGCAGCTCATACTTCCAACTCCTATACAAAACCCCGCATTAGCGGTCAATGTCCGCCCTGAGCTGCATATCGCCCTCGTAGTCCTTGATATCAAAAATTTGCTGCAATTAGGGGAGAGCCATATAAAGATTAGTAATAACAAACTATAATATATTAAGCTGCAATTGGTGTCAGACAAGCATCAAGTCATAAAACTTCATCGGATCAAAATTTGAGTCTACATTTTTATGAAAGTAGCTCTCAACTTCATCGGAATTTAAATTTTTTTTATTAAAATAGCAAGTCAGATATTCTCAAGAGCAAACTTATAATATAGTCATACAACAACTATCATAGATTTTCTCCAACATTCACAAAATACTTTATAAGCCAATTTCATGCATGTCACATACCCAACATCATCTCTAAGAGTGTATCAAAATGAAATTCATAAGTATCAACATCCCATATAATCCTATTACAAGACATACAAGAAATTAGATGAAAATAAAATAAGCAAATCATGATTGAGAGAAGACATTTGCAATAGCTTCTGTGACATTCCAAGTAATAGCACATAAAAGTTTGCATGTTTGTGCCAAGATTTAGCTATCAAAATGATGTTTCTTCAAGATGGGAACATCCATGGTGAGCATAGTATTTCAAATTATTTTTACTATGAAAGATAATGATTCCTATATCAATTAAACAATGAGGATAGCAATTTCAATAACTTTGCAGAGATCCAAATACAAGTTAGCTCAGAGAAAGCAATAACAAAAACATTAATACACAAAACTTAACCACCCCAAGTAGGATAGCAAATTCCTACCTGCATTCATCAACTAACCAAAATTCTAAGACCCATAATTAGTTTGAGATGAAACCTAAATACATGAAGAGATTGAAAGTCAATTGAGCAAAAGAGCTAATACCAAGAACTTGCTTGAGCAGAAAACCAATTCCCGCACTCGAATAGCTGGAGCGCGAGAGAGAGAGGGCAGCTAAGAAGGAGAGCGGGAAAGAGCCTTATGGGTGAACATCAAGTGGACTCCAAATGGGTGAACACTATGCACAAGTTGTGCATGGGATATTTTTCCTACCCTTCGTCCTTGTTACGAGAGAAAGCTAGAGGGATATGGAGACCAAAGGGGTGTGGAAGAGAAGGTGGTGTTAGAGTAAGGTTGATAAAAATTGAAATACTCTCAAAAAAATTGAAATAGAAATTGATTTGAGATAAAAATTGGTTGATATTTCTCGTTGAAGTTTATCTGAACTGCAGCAATGACGGCAAGCTCGATCGCACTGTCAAGCTTTTTCCATCCATGGGGCTTGACTGGGGCAACCTCTCTAATGGCTAACCCAAGATGGTTAACCATTGATGGGGCATGTTCCCCTTCTGGCCTATGACTAGAGATGGGGATCGGGACTGGGATGTTATGACCAAGCTGTCTCCTCAGCTTTGTCACATTCTTCCCTCGTGTAACACCCCTTACAAGGCTCGGAACCTCCGAGACTGGGGCTGATGCTGGTAAGATGAAAGTGATAAATGAGTTAGTGAACACAAATCAATAAATTGAGGTGAGCCATTCTGAATCTTAAAAGCTCATAATTTTCTCACCTACGCTGCTCCCGACTGTATGAGGACTCGTCGGAAGCTGGGACAGCTGAGGCTGGGTCGGTGAGGGCCGTGTGGTCAGAGGCTGAATCGGCAGAGGCTGGGGTGCTGCCAAATCAGGGGTGCTCCCTGATCCTCCAGACAGTGTAACTAGAAGAGCAGCCGGCGGAGGCTGTGTCGAGGCCTCAGGTGTCACCATAAGTGAAGCTGCGATCCTCTGAGCACGTTTCACCCTACTCATCCTACGCTTGACAGTGTAAAGATCCTTAAGGAACTTGGCGTAGGTAGGAACTTGTTTGATTGTGTCCAACAAAGGAATATTGACCTTAACTTCCTTAAAAACATCCAGGATCTCTTGGTTCAGGGTTTTCTTCTTGGGTTCGGTCAATCTTTGTGGAAACGGGGCAACCGGCTTAGAAGTAGTGGGGTCAGGACTTTTTTGCGTCTCAACAGTAGCCTCAGCATCATTACTATCCTTATCTATTTCAATTTGGGCATTTGAATCCGAGGAGCCATGTTGTTTATCCTTTTTCAGATTCTCATGAAGTTCTCTACCACTACGTAGAGTGACAGCTTGAACATGCTCCTGAAAGCTGGGGTCAGATATGTTGTTAACTTCAAACTGCCCTTTAGGGTTCGGAAGGGGTTGGGCTGGAAAGGTTCCTTTCCCTTGACCCTGGAGGGTACGTTTGATTTGTTCAACCGATGTTTCCAGCCTTTGGATAGCTTGCTGGTTGCTCTGATTAGCCTGTTGATTATTTTGTAAATTTTGCATAAACTACTGTTGAGACTACATGAATAAATTTAGCGTTTCCTCCAAAGACCTATTCTGGGGTTGTGGGGTATATGATGTATTCGGCTGTTGAGGCACGTACGCACCCACATTAGATTATCTTTGGGGATTAAACTCTGAATTTGCACTTGGTCCATTCCTCCAACTGAAATTAGGGTGGTTCCGCCACGAAGGATTATATGTGTTTCCCATATGGTTGGCATTGAATGGCTTCTGATAAGTATTTAATACATTAGCCTGTTCTTGCAATGCTTCATGTAAAGCTGGGACTGTTGGACAATCTGCAGATCTATGTGTATCAGAAGCACACAAGCCACAAAACATGGTATTTTCCTTATTCCTACCAAGTTTTAGGGACTCGACTTCTCTTATGAGTGCCGCAAGCTTGGCTTGGATGTCGATTTGATTATTGACTTGATACATACCTCTACCCTTAGGCTGATTCAATTCCTTGGAATGATCTACCCCCTCAGAGGAGGTCCATTTTTGTGCATTTTCTGCCATCAATTCCAAAAATTCCCATGCTTCATTGGGTGTTTTTTGGTCTAATTGACCAGTGCACATCATTTCAATAAATTGATGCATCTCTGGAGTGAGGTTTTCAATGAAAACCTCAATGAGACGGTGTGTCTCATACCCATGATGTGGACATGCAAGGATCAACTCGTTGAAGTGTTCCCAACACTTAAAGTAGGGCTCTTTCTGATTTTGCCTGAACATTATGATGTCCCTCTTTAAGGTGTTGGTTTTGTGTTGTGGGAAGAACTTCTTCAGGAATTCGGTGACACAGGCATTCCAGGTATTAATTGAATTAGGCATAAGTGTGTGGAGCCAAGCCTTAGCCTTTTCCTTCAAACAGAAAGGAAATAGTTTCAATTTGATCACATCTGGCACCAAATTTGATCACGTTTTAAAGTTGAAGTGTAGCGCATGCTTCATCAAATTCCCTCAAATGTAAGTATGTGCTTTTAGAGTCTAGCCCGTGAAACTTGGGCAGAAGTTGAATAATACCAGATTTTATTTCATATTGACCCACAATGGCGGGCAACGCAATGCAGATGGTGTGGTATGTCATGCAGGGTTCAAAAGATCACATAATTTCCTTGGTGGCTGGTTCACTTACCCACCGTTGTGGTCCCCATTTGGATTTGCGGAATGCCCACCATTGTTGGGGTTGCTACCGGACCCACTCGCCATGTTAGACAATCTCGATGGACTTAGAAATTGAGGAGAGTCGTAGATTCTTATAAGTTCTTTGATTGGGGACTCTCTTCTTTGTAACCGATGCGTTGAGTCTCTTTGCCAACTGGACTTCTTGCTCATGCACAAATGGTGTGAGCAAGTTGGAGAGGGCTTGTACTTTCATTTTGGAATTTTTTTCTAGTTTTTATTTTTTTTTATTTTTTATTTAAAAAAAAATAAATGGGAAAAACCTGGCCTACACAAGAAAAAACTCAGTTAATATCCTAAGGCTGAAAAGCTTCCCTAGGTTCACCAAGCCGGCCCTATGAAACCAACCCGGCCAGTTCAGCCCCCAGGTAAGGGTAGGATCACAAATGGACCCGTTTGAAGGACCTTTGCCTAGAACAGTCTAGCTGTCTCCACACTTTGGACAAGGCTTTGCTTCGGCACCGAGATGATCAAGGACAACGATTAGGTCACGTTCGGTTTACTTTCTTCCAAAGGGACTTAAAACAAGTTAGGAAATAAAGTAACTTTGTCAATTCTTAGAAAGTTTTCTAAAAAAAAAATTCAATGATGTGTCCTTTCTAATTAGCAATCCATGCACTTTCCTAATCCAATTTAGGGCGGTCTAACATTCCATGCATGCACCTCCTATTTCTAGAATCATGCCAAAAATAACACACCCATAAAGCAATGTAAATAAGGAAAGTCAGAAAAGTTACCTTAAATGGCGCTTCCCGGCAACGGCGCCAAAAACTTGATCGCAGCCCCAGGTGTAGGGTGCGATTGTAGTAATAAACTGGTGAAACCAAGTCGGTCCACAAGGAGCTATTGAGTTAAGGTTTTCCAACTTGTACCTGCCCTAAATGAAATCTAAAACTAACCTAATTAAAAACTAATTACGACCATTCCTACTTTAATTAAAATAATTAAATACAATCCAATGAAAGAAAAAAAATCCTAAAACTAGATTCCTAAATCTAAAAAGATCAAGTTGCTGCAAAATAGAGATTTTAATAACATAATTCTAACATATTGATGTGAAGATAGAAAGATAAAGTGCAAAAAAATAAAAAAAATGCAGAGAATAAAGATTGTGTGCATAAATCAAAGGTGGTAAACAAAACTGAAATATAAAAGTGGTGAGTTGCTCTTTAAAATCTCATTCTCAATCTTGGGCCCAAAAAAATTAGAAGTTCAAACCTAGGGTCCCGTTCTTCAACTTGGGTCGTCAACCCAAGTTGAGAATGATAAATCTTCACTTTTTAATAAATAAATTTCAAACTTGGATTCTTAAACTCTTTTTGGTCAGACCTCTTCAACTTCACATTGTAATGCCTCCAAAAATACCATGTATCCATAGAAAATAAGGTATATTGTGAGGATGCTAAGGTGAGTTGTTATTAATTATTCCAAGCCAATTAAAAATATTTAACCAAAAGTAACAACTAACCCTATTGCATGGATCACACATCTAATATTAAAAGATATACAAATCAAGAACACAAATTAAAGGAAACAACTTTATTTACTAGCATGAAAATTCTTTACAAGGAATATAACATTGAAAAACAAGAATACATACTAGGATGTTGAGAATCCCTCTTTCTAATTGAAACCACAAGGTTGTTGGTATGGCCTTTGGAAAGAACCCCCTTGGTGAATTCAAATGGAAGGGCAAGAAAGGGAGAGATGGTATGAAACTCTCTAGAGTGAGAGGAGAGCAATTCTCAAGCATAAGAGGAGAGGGATGCTTATGCCTTCAATTTATTGATTTTTTACTCTATTTCTATCCAAGGATGCACAATTCGAATGGACCAAGGCATGCCACGTGGCTTTTGAAAAATTGAAGGGCATGCTAACGTCTGCTCCGATTATGCAACATCAGGATTGGAACCTGCCCTTTGAGCTCATGTGTGATGCCAGTGATTATGCGGTTGGGGCTGTTTTAGGGCAACGTAAGGCACTACAACAGATAAGGGCTTTTACAGCACACTATGCGTGCCGTAAATGTAAGTTCACGGCTCACGGGGTCGTGCCGTAAAAGCTCCTGCCGTAAAAGGTTCGATGTAATTACAGCCTGCATATACAGGCCGTAAGTAGGATCAATGCACGCCGAAAATGATGCTGTTAGGACTTTTTGGACCAAATTTGTGGCCTACTGAGCAGGCCGTAAATACTAAACTTTTACGACGCAAACTGAGTGCCGTTAAAGCATTGGTGTGCTTAAGTTTATGGCACACGTAGTACGCCGTGAATACTTAAAACGAAAATTGCTTTACACAGCTTGCATTTGTGGGCTGTAAATGGGTTGTGTACAATCTGATTAACGGCTCCAAATGCAAGCCGTAATTAAGTATATGTTTTTACGACTTGCAAATGCAGGCCATTAAAGAATTGGTGAGTTTCAATTTACGGCTCGCAAGACGCGCCTTAATTTTTTTTTCTTTATAAAAAAATTAATTGTTTTTTAATTAAAAAAAATTAAATCCACATTTTTTTTATTGCTAAAAATACAAATTAATAAACTAAAATAAAAAATGTAAAAAGAACCTGTAAATAAACACTGGACCTGCAGTTAAAAACAAAAACACACTTGCAGTCTATACAAGCTAGATAGGCCATGGGAAAAAAATACATGAAAAGGATCATCCATTCAAATCAATACCAAAACAATGAGAGAATTCTTGTTTGTTCATTTACAAGATTCACACACTTTTCATCTTCTTCCATTGGGATTTATTCGCGAAGGTACCTACCATTACATGAAAGTAAACTCCATCGTTGTCGTGTCGTCATTAAATCATAAGGAAAAAAAATACATGAAAAGGATCAACCATTCAAATCTTCCACACTACAAACATAGCATCGTCAACGTTGCTTACTAGAATCTGGGGAAGCAGAGATTGACAAAAGCTATATGCCCAAATCATCTCAAAAACTCATATATTCTTCATGAAATTTCCACAACAATGCAATCCCTCTTCAAATAAGTTTTTAAATAATAAATATGAAGTGCACTTGGGCCTTTAAATGGGTGCACTACACCAAAAATGGCAATACTACATCACACATCCACCTCATATAACCTTTTAACTACTTTCATCCACTCCATTTCTGAAAAAAAAAAAAAAAAAAAACCAAAGAGCTACCCCATCACATTTGTTATGGCTTTAACTTTCTCCAATGTTGTTTTTTGCTAGCTAATACCAATTGTTGTGGTGGAAAAAGCCCTCCAATTAAATTGTAGCATTCTTTACAACGAGCTGCTTTTCTTGCACAATTATATTCTTTTTAGCATCCTCCTGAAAAAAACAAGAACATGGTCCGATCACAAGAGTATGCTCAGATTAAATATCTAAGTGGCAGATTTTCTTAAAGAGTACTTGCAAAATAGTAGTTATCTGATGCTTTCTCCAAGCTAAGCAATAAGCATAATAGATATTCATGCACTACCTAGAGGGAGTGTTGGAATTCACGTAGCAATTGATTTGCAATTTCGGGAAACTGCCCAAGTCTAAATTGGAACCACTCCTACTTGTGGAAGATAAATTACACCCATATTATTGGAACATTTCAAGTCATCTAAAATTATTAACAGAACAGAGAATCCAATCAGAAATCCATTTTTTTTATTGCTCACTTTTAAGGATCCAAGCATTGTAAAATGAGAGAACCAATCATATGCATATAAAAATGATCTGCAACTAGCTTACCTCATCAACAAAAACAACACTAGGAGCAATTTTACTTGCCAGAGAAAAAATAGCCTTCACATACTTCTCACCTTCCCCGAACCACTGCAATGAGATAGAAAACATGAGTACTAGAACCCATAAATGAACTCACAAAGAAAGTAATCATTTCAGAAGCTTTTCCGAACATTACCTTTAATGTGATGCTGGACATTGACGTTTTTTCAGAAAGTAATCATTTCATTACCTTTTCTGAACATTTTTCCTTCATGTTCGCTGCTAGTATGCAATAATAACATCATCCTGCAATAATAAAAAAGGATAAATAAAAAGCATAAACACATTATGGCAAACATTAACATAAACTTCATAAAAATGTTCCTAAGAAAAATTTCTAATGTAAAAGATTTCGCGAAATTTCGGCATAATCTCCCCTGTACATGTGACATTCAATTTTTTTTTACAACCTGTTAAGTACCTGTACATAACAAAAAAAAAAAAAAAAAAAAAAAACTTCATATAAACAACCCAATGCCCCAACACATCACAAAGTCATTCACCATTCAACCATAGCACTTCAATAATTTACTTCACACTCACACCATGAATATTAAACAAGTTTTCTTTTACAATCTGTTAGGGACCTGTGCATAACAAAAAACATGTTATGTTAAACATGAAAACTAATTCAGATGAGGAAGAATCGAGATATGTTAAAAATAAATGAGCACAGGACATGACAAGCTTGAAAAAATATCCAACCAACATACTGTTACAAGCACATGATACACTGATATGTTCAAACTCTGATTTCATAGATGATAATTTGAAGTCCAGGGTCCAAGTGCACAAAAATCTGTTGAAACAGTTCAAACACAAAATATAGATCCCATCAGTAGCTGCTGATCCCAGCCATTGCTTTTTTTTCTATTTGATAATCTCCCTCTTAATAGACGGCCAAGATATGGGCAACAAGCAGAAAAAAAACCCATACAAAAAGTCAACTTGGACAAAGATGAACATGGCCTCACGTGAGGCATCAGGCCAATTAAATTGAATCTGTGTATGTACACAAGTGGTCTGATCATCTGAAATTTGAACCATTAAATTGCTTTCTTTCTCCTTCTGCTCACATGTCAGCATATGTACATGTGAGAGAGAAAAGAGACCAGAGAGAGCAAGTGAGGTCTCAACAATGGGATAATGAAAATAATACAAAGAAAATTAACTGATTTGAAACCAATGGAACACCTTGCTTCTTCAACTGATCATAAGCAATATTAACTAAGGGCAAGTCTGGATATTAACCAAATTGAAGTTGTTGGAATATTTTGGGTTACAAAGGTCCTCTCTCTCTCTCAACACAAATCAAGTAACCAGATCAGATAGTATTCAACTATATCAAAGTTCCAAATATGAATCATCCAAGTGTACAAAAATAATACAAAGAAACAATTCACATTCAAACACTAAAATGAAAAAAAAAAAAAAAGCTCACAAAAAATACTTGAAATACACCCACTAAAAGCAAAATGACAATAAATCCAACATGGAGAGAGTGAGCATTCCTCACGAAGGACAGCAATAAAATATAGCAATGCACTCATAAAATATAGCATTCCTCACTAAAGAACATTGGTCAATGAGTTTTACATCTCCTTACAGTTTTTCTTAACTTCTTTATGGCTAGGATTTTGTACATGGGGTTGCACAAGGAACTGAAATCAAATTCTAAAAAGAAGGGGAGAAAAAGAAGAATCAATCAATCAATCAAGTTGAGAAAATTTAGAAAGGGCATGATTTTTTTACCAGAAGAAAAAAAAAAGTAAAGTGATTCGGTACCTTTTCCATGAAAGAATGATCCATTCAGCAGAAATGGAAAAGAAAATGTAAAATGTTCCTCACAGCCTGCACAAATAGTCTTTCCATTCCATATCTTGAAAAGGAGAAGAAGAAAAAAAAAAAAACAATAGACATCCATTCACTGCACAATATTATCAGACCAACGGACATGTTCTACAATATCCCAACTAAAAAGGGAAAAAGTTAAATGAAATAGATAAATAAATAGAAAGGGAAAGATAATGCCCAATACCACAGAAACAAAATATAGGCGCACAACAAATTAAAAAATCCAAGAAACACATGCCAAAATGTAGGATAAACAGAAAGCAACCCAATATGAAAAGCAATAAAAAGACGAACCTGAAAATAAAAAAAATAAAAAAAAAGATTGTAGGACATTTGCCAAACTATTCATCACCAAACAGAGAAAAGGAAATGAATTTATTAGTGCATTATATATAAGTAATACAATCCAACATAGATTAGAAATATAGAATGGGTACAAAAAATGAAATATATCATCCCATCTCTCCCTCTCTCCCCCTTTATTTAGTCAACCATCTAGAAACAACACAAACCTCTCCTCATAAACACCAACCCCACAAACAAAACACAAAAACATCATAAACAAACAATCCCAACAAGAGAGAAATAAGAGAGAGGGCTAACTATCTATGTCAGAGAAGACAACCCATCAAGGAGAAATGGGAGGATCAGCAGAAGTAGAATCCAAACACAAGAGCTGTAAAGGAGGCGAAGAGTGCTGGCGTGAAGACTGCAGCATCTGATGCAGGGCTTCGAGAACGAGAATGACAGAATATGTGGCTGCAGCCCTTTGGATCATGGCCGTGGCCATCAAGACAATGGCAAAGCAGATTGTGATGTTCAAAGCTTCCATTTAATTCGTTGTTTTGGAAGAGTTGAGAAATGGGTATGGTTTTTTTTTAGGATTTTTTTTTGAATTACTTTGACGATTCCTAGATGGAATTACAAAGAGTAATCTGAAGAAGAAAAGAGAGATTTTATTTTATTTTTTATTTTTTGAAGGGGGTTTTTGGTTCTGGTTCAAACCTCGAACTATTCCTCGTTCGATTCTCAGAACTCCACAGAAATCAAATGAACATCTTCAACCTTTGACATATTACAGAAATCAAGAACCAAATCAATCGGGAAAAAAAAGAGAGAAAGAGAAATCAAAAGAAAAGAAAACTGAAATACCTGGATCTATTACTCCTCCTTTTCCGATTCTCTGTTACAGAGATAGAGCAGAAGAGGACACTGCGTATGGAGAAGATGACCAGAAAAGGGACGACGTCGTGCTGAGAAGAGAGAGAGGGTTGTGTCGCGTCTGGGCTGGGGATTCTTCACCAAAGCGAAAGAGGGATATTAGAGCGAGAGGGGGAGAAGATGACAAGAAAAGGTTCTGCTGCAAATGAGATGTGCAACATTCTTTCTGCACTTGCAGACATCTAATTTCTAAATCCAACCCTATTAAATCACGATGAATCAAATCACAACTGTGAAAAAGGCAGACTATAAGAACAAAAAAAAAGAAAAAATCTTACCTGTAAAATGCTATCCAAATGCGGATTGGCGACCATCGCCATTCGAAGAATTTTTCATTCTCACCCCTAAAATCACCGTCTTCTCTACCACCACTGTCATGCTCCAATCGCCCATTAAAGCCATTGATATCGTGATTAACTGAAAAATCTCGACGGAGAGACTGCGGTTTTGTGGCTAAAGAAATCTTCGGGCTCCGGCATAAAAACACTGAATTCGAAAAGGAATCGATTTGTTATGAAAGACGGAAGAGTAGGTGCGGGTGAGATTTTGGGGTGGAATCCATGGCTTGGAGGTCGAGACGGCCATGGATGGGAAACCCTAGTTGAGACCCAGAAATGCAGAAATAAAAATTAGAGAGAAAAGAAGATGAAGAGGAAGAGGAAGTTGATTGTGCTGAGATCGAGAGGGAGAGAAGGTGATTGTACTGGACGAGGTCTGCGTGCGAGGGAGATGGAGAAGAGGGCTGAGGTCGCCTGGAGAGATGGAGGAGCGCAGGTCTCGTGGGAGATGGAGGAGAGGGCTGAGGTCGCGAGGGAAGGAAATGGAGGGATGTGAGATGAGGGATTGCTGGGCGAGAGAGGGTAAGAGAGAAGTGGGCGCGGGAAATGGAAAATGTCGCGGGCAACACTCTGAATGTTATTTTTACGGCTGAAGTGATTTTGAAGCCCCAATTAATTTTTATTCCTCCAAAATAAAAATAATGAAAATTTAATTTTTTCCGGCGAAGTAGTTAAATAAATGGTCAAAATTTGTCAAATTGACATTTGCCGGCGATATAGGTATTTTGCCGACAAAAAATATATCATTTGCCGCCGACACAAATGTTTTACAGGTAAAACATAACCTTTGCCGGCGAAAAAATGAGTTTGCCGTGCAAAGCTGAACCTTTACCTAATTTTCGTCGGTAAAAGAAAAATTCGTCGGTAAAGGTCTCTATTTTTAATTTTCCTAAAAAATTAAACTTTACCGACGTTTTACAAAAAAAACGTCGCTAAAAGTTCATTTTACCGACTTCATTAAATTCGTCGATAATAGTCTTTGATATTTATTTTCCCTAAAAATGAAGTTAATAATAAAATTGAACTTTGCCAACGGTTTTCAAGGAAACGTTGCTAAAAGTCAATTTTACTGACGTTTTATAATTCGTTGGTAATAATCTCTGATTTTTACTTTTCCTAACAATGAAGTTAAATCGAAAATTGGAATATTAATTGAAAATTCGTGAGAAGAAGAAGGGGTGCGAAATTTTTTTGGTGTGAAGATTTGGGTTCTCAGTGGGTATCGTCTATCCCTAATTTGGGGTTAAATTTTGGGTGTCAAAAAAAGGTTGCGAAATATTTTTGGAATATTTATTTGGCGGGTTTCTTTTTTTACGGCATGCAAAATGTGGGCTGTGAAAGCTGATTAATCTTACAGCTTTTCAAAGCAGGCCGTGAACTTAATTTGAATGGCTTGGCCTTTTACAGCGTGCAACATGCGGGCTACGATACCCTAATATTTTTACGGCTTGCGAATGTGGGCCGCAAATGCTCAATAATTTACGGCGTCCTAAACGCATGCCGTAATTGATAAGATTTCACGGCGCGCAAAATGCACGCCTTAATAAAGAAAAGAAAAAGCCATTTTACGGCTCGCATTCCATGCGCGCCGTACTATTATATCATTTACGGCTTGCATTCATTGCACGCCGTAAATGAGAAGCTGTAAAAGCCCTGAAATGGTGTAGTGAGGATAAAAAGCCTTACGTAATTTATTATGCAAGTAAGAGTTTGAATAGTGCACAGATCAATTATTCAACCACTGAGAAGGAATTGTTGGCCGTGGCCTTTGCACTTGACAAGTTTTGCTCTTACTTGATAGGATCCAAGATTGTGGTGTTTACTGATCATTCTGCGCTAAAGTATCTTCTTTCTAAGAAAGATGCTAGCCTAGAATAATTCGATGGATCCTACTACTCCAAGAATTTCACTTAGAAATCAAGGATAAAAAGGGAGTAGAAAATGTCGTGGCCGATCATCTTTCTAAACTTGTCATTTCTGATCCTATTGAGCCAACACCAATCAAGGATAATTTCCCGGATGAACACCTTTTTGCACTAACCCAAACCCCTTGGTTCACAAATATAGCAAATATCTTGCAATGGGCGGCATTCCTAACCATTGGACAAAGCAAGATAAAGATTTGTTCGTTGCTGAGGTTAAACATTTTTTCTGAGATGATCCATACTTATTCAAGTATTGTCCATATTAGATTATCAGGAGATGCATTCCGGATAATGAGATTCCTAGTGTCATCTCCTTTTGTCACTCACAGGCCTGTGGGGGTCATTTTTTTGCTAAAAAGACATCATGCAAAATCATGCAATGCGGTTTTTACTGGCCCACGCTATTTAAGGATGTTCATGAATTTTGCAAGACCTGTGAGCAATGCGAAAAATTGGGCAATATTTCAAAAAGAAACATGATGCCTTTGAACCCAATTTTGGTAGTGGAACTCTTTGATGTTTGGGGCATAGATTTTATGGGACCATTTCCTCCTAGTTTGGCTTTATTTACATCTTGGTTGCTGTTGATTATGTCTCAAAATGGATCGACGCTATTCCTTGCTGGCAAAAATGATGCTAAGACTGTTCATGGATTTTTAAAAGAAAATGTATTTTCACTGTTTGACACCCCTCGTGCCATCATAAGTGATGGGGGGTCGCATTTTTGTAAATAGAAATTTTGAGGCCCTGATGAAGCAATATGGGATAACCCATAAAGTGGCCACCCCTTATCACCAGCAGACCAGTGGGCAAGTAGAGGTCTCAAATCGTGAAATTAAGAGAATTTTGGAGACAACAGTAAAGCAGAATTGCAAAGATTGGTCCAACAAACTGATTAATGCATTATGGTCTTACCAGACAGCTTTCAAAACCCCAATTGGAATGTCTCCATACAAGCTGATCTACGGGAAAGCTTGCAACCTACCGGTGGAACTTGAGCATAAAGCCTATTGGGCCATCAAACAATTCAACTTGGATATGGATAAGGTCGGGTCCAAGAGGAAATTGCAAATTAATGAGTTGGAAGAGTTGCGCAGGGACGCCTACATTAATTCCAAAATTTACAAAGAGAGGACAAAGGTTTTCCGTGACAGTCATATACTCAGGAAAACTTTTCACCCTGAGCAGAAAGTCCTCCTTTACAATTCCAAGCTTCGTTTTTTCCCTGGCAAGCTTAACTCGCGATGGACAGGCCACTACATTGTCAAGCAAGTGTTTCCATACGGTGCTATCGAGATTTCGGATCTCAAGGATGGCCAGTCGTTCAAAGTCAATGGCCAAAGATTGAAGCCATTCTTGGAAATCGTACCTGATGAGAAAGAAATTCCTCTTGTCGATCCTGTCTACTAGGATTAGTCGGCCCTGGATCTGACAGTGGCCCATTACTATGTACATTATGTATACTTCGTAGTTTAAGTCTTCTTTTATTATTATTACTTTTTTGTTATATTGTCTAACTGTGGACAGGGAACATCGCGAACATATCCCAAGTGCTTTCTACACTTGACCCTCTCTTACTTTATGCTCCTCATGTCTCTTATGTCTCACTGCATCTCATTCATTCACACATCGAGGACGATGTTCATAACAGGTTGGGGGGTGGGAACAAGCACACTTATCCATCTTTAGACAAAAGTTTTACACAATTTGTTCTTGAATTTTAGGTTTTCAAAAAAATCAAATAATAAAAAAATAATAAAAAATAAAAAAATAATAAAAAAAATCTGTTGGTTCTTCCGAAAAAGAAATTTTGAGAGGATTTTTATGAAACAAAGATATCTTGAACTTTGGAATCTTTGGTGCTTTAGGCAAAAAGGAGAACAATGGTTTATTGTTTTGTTTATGGAAATGATTTTTGGAAAAAGTACTGAATTTTGATCCCTCACTTTTACACAGTCTGTATATGTTTTCAAAGTTTTTGAATGCCAAGCCATGATTTCCATTTTTCTTTGACAATTGGATTGAAAATATGATGGAAAACCGACACTTAGTTTTACAATTTCCTGGATCATCTGGTTTTGTTGGCCACAGAGTCGTTGAATTAATTCGGGCACATGGAAAGGGCCGCCTATTGTTGGAGACAGTTAGAAAAAAAAAAAACAAAAGAAAAATGAGAAAAGGAAAAAAAAGGTGTTAAAAAGAATAAAAAGTTGTGTGACTAGTTTGGGTTCGTAGCCTTTTTAACCCGAGCCAATAAGCCCGTAGGGGTATTTACATACCTAGTGCCCTAAAGACATCTGTTTTGGGAGTCATTGGCCTAATGCTCGTTACATGGGTTACTTACAAAGCTTAAAGGACCTAGGCATTGCACTGTTACCTATGTGTGTTTGAAAAAAAAAAAAAAATTGCGGCCTTTGAAAAAACAATAGTGCGAAAGCCATCATAGTTGCCTTGAGAGGAATATAGTTTTTCGTTGCTAAGGTTAGGTGGTCCAGAGTTTTGGATTGAAAATTATTTTCACGGGAATCTTGGCAAATCATTTGAAGCTTATTTGTTTTTACATATACACACTATTTCACCGTGCACGATCAAATTAGCATGAATTCAAGAATTTCAAACCAAAAGATGGGATTTGTGAACCGAGTTTCAAATTTGCCTTTGCTTTGAAAATTCCAAAAATCGAGAATATCCGGTGTTTCTAAATCTTCTTTTGAAAAAGTTCCTTTGATAAAAAAAAAAAAAAAAAAAAAACTAAATTTTGTGAGAAAATTCACTGCAAACCCTCACGAGGCACAACTCATCCACTAGGGAGAACCTAGGGGTTTATGGGTTTACTGCATATGTTAAATGCAGTCGAGAGTGCCAATAAAAGTGGCGTTGCATTCATTTCCATTTTCATTGCATTTCACTAGTCTTAGGATAGATTATGTCATTGTGGATTCCTCATTTTATACGCATTTTTTGCTAGGGACTAGCAAAACACTAGTTGAAGGGTGTGATAAGTCCTTAAAAATGCATATTTTCATGGTTATTTTTTGTAAGTTTAAGGACTTATCAAGCCAAGAGAGCCTCATTTATTGTTATATCATGATTTTATGCATTTTTGATCTATTGAAGTACATTCATGCATAAATTGCTCAAAAATCACACTTTTTGCATAAATTCATGAAACCTGCCATTTTTGGAGATTTATTTTTGGAAAGTCGGCTATTTTAGGTGCATCAAGTAGGGTCCCATGCATCGTCCATCTAAATTCCTTACATAAAATTATTCTTGAATCCAATTATTTTAATTTGTGTAGGAGAAATCAAGAATGAGACCCACATTGGTGAAATTTGAGAGAGATCAAGAATGGAACCCACATTGGTGAAATTTGAGAGAAATCAAGGGTAGGACATCTTTCAAGGTGGACCCACATATCTTGATATTTTTGGAAATCTTGAAAAGTCAACAATGGAAAGATCGATTTGTGCTTTCAAGATCAAGAAATGAAACTTCAGATTTGGTAAGATTTAATTCTTACTAAGTTTGAAAATTCAAAAATCAAGAAAGAAGACCAAGAAAGGAAAGTGTGCTAAAAGAGTTGACAAGTCAATCAAAGAAGTTTGGAAGCAAGCCAAAGATAGAAGGGGAGTCAAGAAACAAGGAAACAAATATCCCAAAATCCATTTGGATGTCCACATGGGTCCCACACACCCCATTGCACAATTAACATCCCATATCTGCATAATTATTTTCGAATTTTACAGAGACAACAAGATTAAAATGGCCATAACTCTTAATCCAGCCGTCGGATTGGTGCAATATGTACACTGTTGGAAAGGTCTTTTCGAGTAGATATCTTTAGAACCCAGGATTGTGTCAATCGAAGCTAAAACGAGGAAGATATGGCCTTTGAAAGTTGGTACTATAATTTCTACTCGGGATTGCAATTTTGCACATGAAAGCACCAAAAATGTCTCACTCACCGTGCTAATTCTTTGAAGACTTGTTGGCCAAGGGTCTTGTCATACAAAGAAGATTGCATGCTACAAACTTGGAGTAAAGAAGGAAAGAAATAGAACAAAAATCTATAAATTGAAGGCATAAGCAACCCTTTCCTCTCATGCTTGAGAATTGCTCACCTCTCACTCTAGAGAATTTCATACCATCTTTTCCTTTCTTGCCCTTCCATCTTAATTCACCAGGGAGGTTCTTTCCAAAGGCCATACCACCAACCTTGTGGTTTCAACTAGTGATGGAACGCGCTCCAATGCCGAGGGTACTACCGGGGTCGGCGGATGTGGGAGTCCGTCGGGTCCGGCCCTTTCGCGCCCGGGGGGCTGACGCTTGCATCAACATTTCTTTGTGTGGGTGTGCCAGATTTTCTATTTTACTTGGAATTGCAAGTGGTAATCCGGAGATCGACCTTCGCAAGTAAAAAGGAAATCAACTTCTTTCAAGTTTTCCATTGCACAAATATTTAAGAAAAGAGACATTTTCTTGGTTTGCCGTGAAAGGCGATTTTGTTTGGCATTTATAGCCGATTTTGGCGTTTATAGCCGATTTACAATTCTCATCAATAATGAAAGACAAGAGTTGTGATTTTTGTCTCTTTTAGAAAAATACAAACTACAATGAAAAGCAAGAAAAGGATGATCTAACTTCTCAGGAGATTGTGGGGGACTCGTTCAGATTGACGGTCGCAAGCCATGTGTGGGCTTCGCCATCATCCATGCAGATGAGAACAGTGGATGCTCTTGATTCGCTTGGCTTGGCTATAACCTCAGATTTTTAGAGGACAAAGACCAAGAGGAGGTCTTATGTCCAATAAAAAGCTAAGTAGACAGGTTGAAAAGCCACGTCTAAGCCATTTGGAAGCAGCGGGAGAAGGCAAGGACCTTGTGGGGGGTGCCCCCCAAGGGACTTTTGTCACCTTGTAGTGGTAGCCGGTGCAGAACTTTAACAGAGTTTTCTCTCTTTTTCTTTCTCTCAGATTTCTGGATCTGTGGTGCTTTGGAAGTGATCTCTGGATTCTTTTCGATCTCTGATCTCTTTTTTTTTCTGATCCCGATTTCAATGGAATGCTCTCCTATTTATAGGCTTTTGGTAGCCATTTAGGAGAGCTTTTATGGGCTTTAATGGCTTTAATGGGAGGAGTTACAAGATTTATTTCTTGATTTTGTAACTCCTTTTTCCTTGAATCTGATTGGCCGATGGAGATTAAGGGCTTTTAATCACCTTAATTACCATAATGGGAGGAGTTTCATGGCTTGAATGCCATGACTTAATTGATTTGTAACTCCTGGATGCTTGCTTCTGATTGGGCCGTCCAAAGAAATGAATTAATGACTGCAATAAAGCTAGTCAATTAACTGCATTAAATGGTCGCCGAGCAGTCGAAGAGTCGCGGGCCATGCTGTGTCTTCTGAAATTCTTCTGGCGATGATCATCGATGGATCTACATGCTGATCGACATCGGATGACCGCGTAATTTCAGACATTGATAGCTAGCAGCGGGCCGGTGACATCTGTCTTTTCGATTTCTCGATCGGTCGGACAGAAAGAGTACTTTTTAGGTCAACCGGTCGGCGATCTTGGAGCGATCACTGATGATTTTATGCTTTTGACGGCGGATCTGAGATGTCGTCGGATATGAGTCAATTTCAAGCACTAAAAATCACATTTTCAGGAAACCACAGGGGCCAAAGTGCGCGAAACGTGAAAAGGGACGGAAAAACGGGTCACCGGCGAAAAATCCGGTGACCCGGACTTCCATGGTCGCTGGCAACCATGGGCCGGCGACCCTGGGCCAGGGTCGCGGGCTGCGACCCTGGGGGTTTTTCTCCCCTTTTTGGTCCGTTTTGCGGTCTTTTTCGTAGCCATTTTCTTCTGTATTTTTCCTGACATTTCTGCTCATTTATTGGCTTGATTTCCCTGTAGAAAACCTGATGAGAATCCTTGCATTTTTAGATTGCAAAGTTTCCAATTTTCCGGGAAAGCCGAAGACTTTGTCGCATAGAGCTGCTGATTTTCCGCCAGAAGCTGAAACTTGGTCAAACGATGTTGGAATGACCTGAAATTTGAGGTGGAGCCTCCTGAGCAATAAATAAGACCAACCATAGGCTTTTGTTTGAGTTTTGAAGCCGTTTGGGGTCCCGTCGATGCTTCACTTGATTTTGCTGCGGGGAAAATGCCGAGCTTTGATGTGCGGTCAAACGATGTCCGATTGAACTGAAATTTGACAGGGAACCTATTGGTGTCATTTTGAGATGATCCACAGGCTCTGTCTTGGAAACCATGGTCCCGGGGAGCTCCGCTGCCGGTAGGCTTGATTTTCTTTCGGAGCGTCGAAACCTGGTCAAACGTTGTCGGAATGACCTGAAATTCGACGTGCAGCCTTTTGGAGGCATGTTGAAGCCACTCATGCACTTGGTTTGATGAGCGAAGGCTTCAGTGGTTCCCGCCGCCGGGAGGCTTGATTTTGCTGCTCGAGCATTGATGGAGGGTCAAACGTTGTCGATTTGACTTGAAATTTGGCATGGAGCCCTTTTGAGACATGCTGGAGTCATCAGTAGGCTCTGATTGAAGTTTTGACGTCTCCGATGATGTCGCCGCAGGGAGCGCCAATTTAGCTGTCGGAGAAGCGAAGTTAGGCCAAATGTTGTCGAAATGGCCCGAAACTTCATGTGTACTCTTCTCTTGGCTATCTTGAAGGATCTTGCAGTTTTTGTTTGATTCTTACAAGATTTGATTTTTTGGAGAAGTTGCATTGCCTATTTATGGCAGGTTGCGACTTCATGCAGCTTTCTTGCTGTTGAAGAGGCAAAGTGACATTTTTGGTGTCAACAACTAGAAAGAGGGATTCTCAACATCCTACTATGTATTCTTGTTTTTCAATGTTATATTCCTTGTAAAGAATTTTCATGCTAGTAAATAAAGTTGTTTCCTTTAATTTGTGTTCTTGATTTTTGTATCTCTTAATATTAGATTTGTTATCCATGCAATAGGGTTAGTTCTTACTTTGGTTAAATATTTTTAATTGGCTTGGAATAATTACTAACAACTCACCTTAGCGGCCTCACAATATACCTTATTTTCTACGGATATATGGTATTTTTGGAGGCAATACAATGTGAAGTTGAAGCGGTTTGACTAAGAAAAGTTTAAGAATCCCAGTCTGAAATTTATTTATTAAAATGTGAGGATTTATAATTCTCAACTTGGATTGACAACCCAAATTGAAGAACGGGACCCTAGGCTTGCACTTTTAATTTTTTTGGGCCTAAGATTGAGAATGAGATTTTAAAGAGCAACTCACCACTTTTATATTTCAGTTTTGTTTACCACCTTTGATTTATGCACACCATCTTTATTCTCTGCAATTTTTTTTATTTTTTTTTTTGCACTTTATCTTTCTATCTTCACATCAATATGTTAGAATTATGTTGTTAAAATCTCTATTTTGCAGCAACTTGATCTTTTTAGATATAGGAATCTAGTTTTAGGATTTTTTTTTCTTTCATTGGATTGCATTTACTTCTTTTAATTAAAGTAACAATATGTGAACATAAAAGTCGATCCTGTGGACATATATAAGGTGGTCACTACCATATCGTTCATGTTCATTTCATTCCATTCCATTTCATTTCATATACCATCTTCCCTCAAAGGAATGATTAATCTTCCAAATGGAAGGCATCAATCAATACTTATAGATATGATCGGAAATTGTGGGACTTACTAGTGTACGGGCCAGGGACAACTGGCATTACCACAGAGCTCCAGAACACCCCAAATCCATCTACTGCAGTAGGATTAGTCATTGTTTCATTTATCAATTCATTGAACCCATTTAGAGTTCTAATATAATAGCTAGGTAGTGCCAGACTCAAGGGTCAATACTCTCCAATAAGCAATCTATTTCTGGATTTAATTCAACTCTATAATTCACTTTATAATCGAGGAAGGGAATAATAGTAATACCAATCTCATTAGATTGGAACATAATGAGATAATGAGGAAATTACTAATCATTTATGATTCTACTCGTTTCTATTCCAAATCTAAACAACCATTAGGTGTAACAATTGGTTACCAAATGCACGTGTTATTCTCAATAGACATCACATTAGTATTTTTAATATGTGCATTCTAGTTTCCGTAATTATCACCCATGGAAGTATAGTTCCTTCTTCTATCGCACTTAATTCTCAACAATCTCAACTCACCCCTTGATTAGTCTTAAAACTAATTTAGGGAGCACTTACACTCACAAGTAGTGCTCCAAGTCCATGTAAAAATCCAAAATTGATTGGACTCAAACTGAGTCCCCCAGTCGATCGGACTCAAACTAAGTCCCCCAAATCCAAAATTCCACTAACAACTAATGTCTTGACTAGTATTAGGTTTGCTTGGCGGTCACCTGGCGGTTAGCCGAAACCTGGTTGGCGGCTAGCCGAAATCTGGCTAGTGGCTAGCCTATATCTTGTTGGCAGCTAGCCGATATCTAGTTGGCGGCTAGCCGAACTCTTAAGTTCGGTTAACCGACATACAGCGGTCAACTCACGGTCAGCTTTCCAAAACCTAGCTCTTTGGTAGGGTTTTCTGACTCAAATTCGGTCAGCTTACGGTTACCTTGCGGCTAGCCGAAATTTCAATTTCAGCTAACCGAAATCTAGCGGTTAGCTTTCCAGATATTCACCCATTTTATGGATTTCGGTGGTTAGCCTCGCGGTTGGCCTTGCAGCTAATCGAAATTCACCTAGAATGAATTTCTGGAGCTTCAGATTTTTGAAGTAAAACTCTAGGAATTGAGTTCTATGAACTCCAATCACTCCAAAAATTCATAAAATCCTAGGAAGTGTATGTATATTTGGAGTAATCATTGGAACTTCCCATTCCCTCCTCATACATCATCCATTTGCAAACAATACTTCTAATATCCATTAACCATGTCAATCAACCCACAAAATTTTATAAACTTCTACAATGTTTACTACTAATCACAAGAAAGTGTTTATACTTGCCTCTCTTGAAGGTTGGCTAACTCAAAATCCTTTGCTTAGCTTGCTTTTGAGATGAAAACACCCAAATTTCAAACCCTAAATCATGAAAATATTCAAATGAACTCCTATGAGCCAATTATGCTAGAAACCTTCACAAACCAACCAATGGAACTTGAAAGTTCTATTAAAGCACTTAACTACTTACTTGAGGCTCAAAGGAAGGGGTTTTGAGATCTTTCTCAAGCTTTACACCTCAACAATGGAGAAAGTATCTTGCGGAAGAAGATGAAGATGGATGAAGTAGTCCAACATCACTCCGATCACTTGACAAAGCTTCCAATCTTCACACTAGATGGGTAGAAAATGGAATGGGAAAAAGAGAAAGGGTGTCGAGGGTTTGTGTTGAAGGTGAAAATGAAGGAATGGCTCATCTCATTCTAATATAAGCATCTCTCACACTAAAGCCCCTTTTGTTGAGTCTAATTACATTTTGAGTCAAATGAAGCCTCATTTGGTTCATTTAAGGTCAAATGGAATCGTGCCTATTATGAAAGTTAACGTACTATTCGAGATACACACGTTGGCATCAAGAATTTCCATATTTGACAAAATATGTGAAAACCGTATTTACAAAAAAGCCGTGAGCCTACCTTGTTTGAGTCTAAACCCATTTTAACTAACTCAATCCCATTCAAATTCATTCCATTATGCTTAATGCACCATTTGAGACTAATTTGTCTCTCTTTGGTCTTTAACCTTCATTAACCCAATTATTCGTGCTTAATTAGCATTAATCCTAATTAATTAGCCTTAATCATGATTAGCTTGGGTCGGGGTGTAACACTCCCCTGAACTTTTAGACCCATTCGGTCCTCCGAATGCAACACAATTCAATAGTCAATTAAAATTTAAATTTACCTGAACGAATAGCTCTGGATACTTTTGAGCCATTTGCTCCTCTAGCTCCCATGTAGCTTCACTGGGTTCATGATGATCCCAAAGGACTTTAACCCATTTGATTGTCCTCGTGCGAAGGACTTACTCATTGATATTAATAATTTGAGTCGGCTTCTCAACATATGTAGTATTTGGCAAAACTTGGATCTCTTCATGCTGAATGATATGTGAAGGATCTGTCACATACTTTCAAAGCATCGATATGTGGAATACATTGTGAATATCACAAAGCTCCAGTGGAAGCTTTAGGCGATAAGCTACATCTCCAATTCTGCTCTTAACCTTGAAAGGTCCGATAAACCTCGGCGAAAGCTTGCCTTTCTGTCCAAACCGGATAGTACCTTTCATTGGAGAAGTCTTAAAGAACACCAAGTCATCAATGGTGAACTCTAGATCACGCTGACGATTGTCAGCATAGCTTTTCTGCCTTGATCGAGCCACCTTCAATCTATCTTGCACTTTCTGAACCTTCTCTGCTGTTTCAGCAATTATAGTAGGACCATGGAAGCTCCTTGTCCCAACTTCTTCCTAGCTAACTGGAGTCCTACATCTTTGACCATACAGTACTTCAAAAGGGGCAATTTTAATGCTGGAGTGATAGCTGTTGTTGTATGCAAATTCACACAACGCTAAGTGTTCATCCCAGTCATTTCCAAAATCCATAACATTGGCACGAAGCAAATCTTCCATAGTCTGAATAGTCCTCTCCGACTGTCCATCTGTCTGTGGGTGATATGCAGTTCTGAACTGAAGTCTAGTACCCATCGAATTCTGAAAGGATTGCCAAAATGCGGAAACAAACCGACTATCTCGATCTGAAACAATTGAGACCGGTGTTCCATGCAATTGAGTTATCTCTCTAACAAACAACTTGGACATATCACTTAAGCCCATATCTTTTCTAAATGGAAGGAAATGTGCAGACTTTGTTAAACGGTCAACGATCACCCATACGATGTCATGCTGCCTCCTCGTCCTTGGTAAACCAGACACAAAGTCCATAGTCAAATGTTCCTACTTCCATCTAGGTATATTCAGAGGATAAAGTAGTCCAGGTGGTTTCTTGTGCTCAAACTTCACACGCTGAAATATTAAGCAGGAAGACACATAGCTTGCTATCTCTCGCTTCATGTTATTCCACCAAAATCTATCCTTGAGATTTCTATACATTTTAGTGCTTCCAGGATGCATGGAATACCGTGTGTGATGAACTTCAAACATTATTGCTTGTTTCAAATCCTCTTATGCTAGCACACATAATCTGTCCCTGAAATACAAGACTCCTTCCACCAACACAAAATCCGGTCTAGTGGCAAGGTTGTCCTTGATTTTCACCAATTCAAGGTCTTGAAATTGTCTATCCTTAATTTCCTTAATAAGCATTGGTTCGAAGACGGACATCGCTGCAACCATTACTTTGTCGTCTACCATTTCAATGGACAAGTCCAAATCTCTGAATTCTTCGATTAGATTCCATTTACCAACTAGCGATACCAAGTCAGCAGATTTCCAACTTAAAGCATCCGCCACTACATTACCTTTTCCAGGCACATGTGAATGGAAAATCATAGTCTTTGATGAGCTCTAACCAACGATGTTGTCTCATATTGATGTCCTTCTGAGTGAACAAGTATTGGAGACTTCGGTAATCACAATGGACTTCAAAAGTCTCTCCATACAAATAATGTCTTCACTGCTTCAAAGCAAACACAACCGTCATGAGCTCCAAATCATGCGTCGCATAATTCTTCAGATGTTCCTTTAACTGACGAGAACCGTAGGTGATCACCCTACCATTCTGCATCAACACGCATCCCAATCCAACACCTGAAGCATCTGAGTAGGCCACGAATCCTCCTCTTCCTTCAGGCAACGCTAAGGTTGGGGCTGAAACCAATCTTTGCTTCAAAATCTGAAAGCTAGACTCGCATTTATCATTCCATTGGAACGGAATGTTCTTCCGAGTCAACTTCGTTAATGGAGCTGCTATCTTAGAGAAGTTATTTACAAACCTCCTGTAATAGCCTACCAATCCAAAGAAGCTCCGAACTTCCGGCACATTTTTTGGACTCTGCCATTTGGTAATTACTTCAACCTTAGCTATGTCAACAACTATCCCATCTTTGGGAATTATATGACCCAGAAATGTCACCTGTTGCAGCCAGAAATCACATTTCTCTTACTTTGCATACAACCGATTATCCCTGAGTATTTGCAAAGTTGTTCGTAGATGAAGTGAATGCTCTCACTCTGACTTTGAATATACCAGGATATCGTCAATGAAGACCATGACAGACTGGTCCAGGTACGAAGCAAAAACTATGTTCATTAAAGCCATAAAAATTGCAGGTGCATTTGTTAGACCAAAAGGCACTACTAAGAATTCATAGTGACCATATCGAGTCCTAAATGTAGTCTTCTGCACATCTTGATCTTTGACTCGAATCTGATGATATCCAGATCGAAGATCAATCTTGTAAAAGTAAGATGCACCCTGGAGTTGATCAAACAACTCATCGATTCTAGGCAATGGATATTTATTCTTGATTGTCACTTGATTTGTTTGCCTATAGTCAATACACATACGATGGGTGCCATCCTTCTTCTTCACCAACAGTATACAGGTGCTCCCAAAAGTGAGACAATTGGCTGGATAAAACCTTTGTCCAGTAAATCCTGTATTTGTTTCTTCAGTTCAAACAATTCCGACGGTGCCATTCTATACGGTGCCTTTGATATTGGTGCAGTATACGGCACAAGTTCTATAGTAAAGTCAACCTCCCTTACTGGAGGTAAACCTGATACTTCATCTGGAAATACGTCTGGAAATTCACAGACTATATGAATATCCTTTAACTCCGGCACAAGCTTCTTCTCAGAAATAAATGCAATGTAGCCTTTACAACCACTATGCATCAACCGTTCAGCCTTGAGTGCCGAGACAAGCCTAGTATCATATTTCTTCCGAACTCCTTCAAACATCACACTGGCATTGGCCTCATCTACTTTAAAAGTGATGACCTTTAGAAAACAGTCTAAACAAGCCCTGTGCTTCACCAGCCAATCCATGCCAAATATCACATCGAAATCATTCATTGTCAATAACACCAAATCAGCTGGCATTGATACTTCCCCAATTTTCACACTACATTGGGGAATATGCAACTCACACACTACTCGTTTTCCTAATGGAGTAGTTACAACAAAATCATAAGGCAATTGCATCACCCGTTCTTGAATATCACAACAAAATGAGGGTGCTACAAATGAATGAGTAGACCCTGAGTCAAATAAAGCAATTACAGGTCTATTGCCTACCAGAATTGTACCTTCAACCACATTGGTAGCAACCATTGCTTGTTCTCGATTTACCGCATAGGCCCTTCCTATAAGCTGTGGCCTATTCTGCTGTGCTTGTTGTCTTGGTTGCCATTGACGCTACTGGCCTTGACATGGAGGCTGATGCTGCCTAGAAGGAGTTGGTAAAACCAACTGTCGTGGAGGAGCAGGAATCACTGCTTGTCCTTGAGCAGGCTACTGATATGGAGCTCTATTATCTCTCCCGCCTTTTGGACGTTGAGCCATTCTGTGCTCCAAGGAACCATGGACTAGACATGCTCCAGTAGTCCTCCAACATGCCTCAATCCTATGAGCTTCGCCACAAGTCTCACAGACTGATCTATTCTCCATTCATGCAGCGAACTTTTGCCTCTTGTTCTTATTCTTATGCTGTCCTCCTCCTTTCTTAAACCAGGAGCCAGTAGTGCCACTGCTACTCGTCTTTGAACTCTCAGCCATTTCTTCTCTGTGCACTTCTTCAGTCGTAAAGGCTCTATCCACTGCTTCACCAAGCGTAGTGGTTTTATTAGATGCCACCACCATCTTCTTGTACGTGGGGTTCAAACCATGAAGGAACCGCTTCACCTTCTTTGCCTCGGTATCTACCAAATCAGTAGCATACCTAGACAATTGTAGAAAAGTGTGCACGTACATTGATACAGTCATCTGTCCTTGGTTCAGATTCAGGAATTGCGATCCTTCCTCTGTTGGATGTGCTCTGGTACGAACTTCCTTCTAAATTACTCCTTGAAGGTTTCCCAGATGTCATCTCCTGGTGCTGCCAAAAGTGTATCACTGATATTCTTCCACCACGTTTTTGCTTCCTCTCTTAACATGGAAGTAGCAAGTAATACCCTCTGCATTCTTGTGCAGACTATATTACCAAACACATCACCGGTGTGTTCTAACCATTCGTTTGCCAATATGACATCTTTAGTGCCGCAGAACTCAGTAACTCCTCTCTTCCGAAACTGCTCATAAAGGACATTAGGATCATTTTCTTTAGATTGCACTACCACCTGTGTCCCCACATTAGGAGGTAGTTGAACCAGTAGTACTGGTTGAGCCTGCAATTGAGCATGTATCTGAGCTTGCATCTGATTCTGCATTTGCAATAAAGAGGAAATTTGGGCTTGCATACCCATCTGGGCCTCACGGCTCTTGGCTATTTGCTCTCTATGCTGAGCTTGCATAGCCACTTGTGCCTCGTGGCTCCTTACTAACTGCTCCAGTATAGTAGTCATTCTCAAATCAGCATCCGGTATTTGAGGAGAATATGTAGTACCATCATTGACAACAACTTCAACAAAGTTATCGCTCCCCGATTCAGATGCCATCTGAAAACAATAAGGAAGATAAAATACACATCTATACCCTTCCATCTTATACACATCACATGTAGTAAAAGTAATAACACAAATCCGAAGGTGGATTTGTATACAACTCAACATTCCTCACAACGTGCTTACAGTTTACTAAGTCTTTTAATTTTTCTTTAGTTCTTAACTTATCTATGATATCATATAATAAGTATGTCACGACCCGGACCTGAGATCCGGTAATCTAAACCCGTGAGCCTATACTTACTCCCGTAAATCCCGAAATAACCGAAATTGAAACGGAAATTCACAAGGGATAACATTCTCAACTTACATGTCAAATACACAAATTTGCGGAAGCATTTATATTTGACAACAACAATTTACGATTTACATGTATACATAATAATGTTCTTTGTACATGTATCGATCCATCATTTGTATGTCAATCAGTGCATATCCAAAATACTATGCAATGACAATTAATTACATACCAAAATGATTATACAAAAAAAAATAACTTCTCAAAACATTTTCCAAAATATCATAACTCCTTTTCGCACTCGGATACCCATATCAAACGGTTTCCCGACCATTTCATTCGTTTAATCCTCTTAGAGGAACCAGAGCGGTCTCCTCCGCTACCACTGGGGTCGCTGCTGGACCGGCAAAGGCAATCGGGCCTGTAATGCCATCAATAACACTAGTGAACACGACGGTTCAACAAAGCATAAACAGATCTTATAATAGCATGTTAATCCATAAACTAAACTCATTCAGTCTATTCGTTACAATTCCAATTCTAGACAATAACAATATGTGAACATAAAAGTCGATCCTATAGACATGTATAAGGTGGTCACTACCATAGCGTTCATGTTCATTTCATTCCATTTCATTTCATTTCATATACCATCTTCCCTCAAAGGAAGGATTCATCTTCCAAATGGAAGGCATCAATCGATACCCATAGATATGATCGGAAATTGTTGGACTTACTAGTGTCCGGGCCAGGGACAACAGGCATCACCACGGAGCTCCGGAACACCCCAAATTCATCTACTGCAGTAGGATTAGTCATTGTTTCATTTATCAATTCATTGAACTCATTTAGAGTTCTAATACAATAGCTAGGTAGTGCCATACTCAAGGGTCAATACTTTCCAATAAGCAATCCATTTCTAGATTCAATTCAACTCTATAATTCCCTTCATAACCGAGAAAGCGAATAATAGTAATACCAATCTCATTAGATTGGAACATAATGAGATAATGAGGGAATTACTAATCATTTATGATTCTACTCAATTCTATTCCAAATCTAAACAACCATTAGGTGTAACCAGTGGTTACCAAATGCACGTGTTACTCTCGATAGACATCACATTAGTATTTCTAATATGTGCATTCTAGTTCCCGTAATTATCACCCATGGAAGTATAGTTCCTTCTTCTATTGCACTTAATTATCAACAATCTCAACTCACCCCATGGTTAGTCTTAAAATTGATTTAGGGAGCACTTATACTTATAAGTAGTGCTCCAAGTCCATGCAAAAATCCAAAATCCATTGAACTCAAACTGAGTCCCTCAATCGATTGGTCTCAAACTGAGTCCCCCAATTGATCGGACTAAAACTGAGTCCCACAATCAAGCTAAGTCCCCCAAATCCAAAATTCCACTAACAACTAATGTCTTGGCCAGTATTAGGTTCGCTCGGCGGTCACCTGGCGGTTAGCCAAAACCTAGTTGGCGGCTAGTCGAAATCTGGCTAGCGGCTAGCTTATATCTGGTTGGTGGCTAGCCGATATCTAGTTGGCGGCTAGCCGAACTCTTAACTTCGGTTAACTGACATACAGCGGTTAACTCACGGTTAGCTTTCCAGAACCTAGCTTTCTAGCAGGGATTTCTAACTCAAATTCGGTCAGCTTATGGTTACCTTGCGGCTAGCCGAAATTGAAATTTCGGCTAACCGAAATCTGGCTGTTAGCTTTCCAGAGACTCACCCACTTTATGCATTTCGGCGGTTGGCCTTGCGGCGAATCGAAATTCACCCAGAATGAATTTCTGAAGCTTCAGATTTCTGAAGTAAAACTCTAGGAATTGAGTTCTATGAACTCCAATCACTCTAAAAATTCATAAAATCCTAGGAAGTGTATGTATATTTGGAGTAATCATTGGAACTTTCCATTCCCTCCCCATACACCATCCATTCGCAAACAATACTTCTAATATCCATTAACCATGTCAATCAACCCCACAAAATTCTATAAACTTCTACAATGTTTACTACTAATCACAAGAATGTGTTTATACTTACATCTCTTGAAGGTTGGTTAACTCAAAATCCTTTGCTTAGCTTGCTTTTGAGATGAAAACCCCCAAATCTCAAACCGTAAATCCATGAAAATATTCAAATGAACTCCTAGGAGCCATTTATGCTAGAAACATTCACAAACCAACCAATGGAACTTAAAAGTTCTATAAAAGCACTTAACTACTTACTTGAGGCTCAAAGGAATGGATTTTGAGATCTTTCTCAAGCTTTACACTTCAACAATGGAGAAAGTATCTTGAGGAAGAAGATGAAGATGGATGAAGTAGTCCAACTTCACTCCAATCACTTGACAAAGCTTCCAATCTTCACACTAGTAGATGGGTAGAAAATGGAATGGGAAGAAGAGAAAGGGTGTCTAGGGTTTGTGTTGAAGATGAAAATGAAGGAATGGCTCATCTCATTCTAATATAAGCATCTCTCACACTAAAGCCCCCTATTGTTAAGTCTTATTACATTTTGAGTCAAATGAAGCCTCATTTGGTCAATTTGAGGTCAAATAGAATTGTGCCTATTATGAAAGTTAACGTATTATTCGAAATACACACGTTTGCATCAAGAATTTCCGTATTTGACGAAATACGTGAAAACTCTTATTTACGAAAAAGTCCTTAGCCTACCTTGTTTGAGTCTAAACCATTTTAACCAAGTCAATCACATTCAAATTCATTCCATTATGCTTAATGCACCATTTGAGACTAATTTGTCTATCTTTGGTCTTTAACCTTCATTAACCCAATTATTTGTGCTTAATTAGCATTAATCCTAATTAATTAGCCTTAATCATGATTAGCTTGGGTCGGGGTGTAACAATTATACTTTAAAATCCATAGATTAAAAATAAACCAGGAGTTTAGGGGAGATCACCATGATCATAGCCATCTTGATCGCACAGGTTGCATGTTTAAAACCATCCAAACTAGCACAAACAAATGAAAAATATTATGGGACCCATCTTTCGTCGATCCCAAATTAAGCATTTCAATTAGGTTAGTACGTATAACAACCTAGAAAAACCACAGTACAATGTATGAGGCCAAAGATCAAACCTCAAACCTAGCACATCTTCCATCTTAACTACTACTAGAAAAACAAAATGTAAAAGGTGGATGCATCCAAACAGGAAAGTAAAAAAACAGATATAGGAAAAAAGCATGTCAAAAGAAAACAGTGAGAAAGTAGAAAAGATACCTTCACCCAACAACACCCTTATCTGGATGTCCTTGTATGTGCCAATGGCCTGCCATCACCATCAGCTCATCAAAGTACAAGGGCAGGGCTTATAAGATCTCAATTAAACAAATCCTAGATTCACTCCCCACTTTCTCCAATATTCTTAAAACATTCACATCTTTCTACAAAAGAACCTAGAAAGGGTTTTTAAAAAAATAACCATTTGAGTTTCAGCAAAGATTGTTAAACAAGTTTTTGTAGCCTTGACTTTTTAGGATTTCATAAATGCATTTTTTTTATATCAAAAAATCAATCCAACTGAGATATCCATGCATCCCCTATCACCGGAGAAGTGGGCTATGGCCCATATAGGCAAAACAAACTCAAAGCTATTTAAGAAACAGGACCAGCAACATTTTTGTACTTGTCCAGACTCATGCTAATCAAACTATTTAGTGGGCCAAATGTGACGATTGAGTAACAACACCTTTCAGCAGTCCTTGGCTACTGTATTTGGCTGGACCACCCAAGAGAAGGAAACTATCTCTCGTGTGGAATATATGCAATGTCAGGTCTTTGTCACTGCTGGGTTGCATGTGGGCTGGGTCCACCTAGCTAGCTCGGGATGTTGATGTCTAGTTCGAGCTTTCCTCCAAATCTTCTACCATGTAATTAATCTTCAAAGCTTAGTTACTCATGAACAAGTGACAACTATTTGAACATGGAAGCTGAGTGGAGTAAACTCGGTGACTCAGGAGAGTCAACTAGCCAATTTGAGGGTAAAATTAATTTTTAATGTATGTTTAATACCTTATGGAACAAAATATATATAACAACCAATGATGTGATGCACATTTAGGACCCATTCGTTTGAATGGAATTGAGTACCTAGGAATTCACCAAACAAATGATCATAAAAGGGGTGCAAATTGAAGGATATAAGGTAGATGGCTACATTCTTTTCCCGTGTCCCATGCAACCTCTAGATACCCCTAATCCCCCATACTAATCTAAGATAATCCCCCTCCCCCTCCCCCTCCCCCTCCCCCTCCCCCCTAAATCTCCTTGGTAATAGAACTCTCCCCTTTCTCCACAAAAAAGAAGTCCAAAGCCAAATCCATACTGGCTACCTCCTCCTCCAGGCACAGAACTAGGAGCTCTGATGGCACCCCCTCCTCCTTACCAAGTTCAAAATGATGAAGGTCCTCTACTGGAACTGCAGGAGAATCTCAAATTCTCCAACCCTTAGATCCCTCCACTACCTGATTTCTTCCAAATCGCCTGACATTATCTTCCTTGCTGAACCAATGGCTTTATCTCTTCCCTCCTCCTTGCTGGCCCCGTTGGGCTTTGATGGTTTCCTCTCTAACAACCCTCTATCAAATGCCTCCATTTGGTGCTTGTTCAAAACCAATTCTTACCACAACTTAACCATCACAGACCTTTCCTCCCAGCATCTAACCATTTCTTTTCTAAACCTAGCCACAAGCAATCTATGCCTTCTCATAGGAATCTATGCCACCACCAATTATGTCCAGCGAAGAGCCCTTTGGGACTACTTAAACTCCAAGGCACCCGCCACTCTCCCCCAGTGTGTCGTGGGTGACTTCAATTCCATTACCTCTCCCTCAGAGAAATTAAGCCTTAGTCCTTCCCCCTTAAATCCTAACTTCCAGCAGATGATTCTCAACTCAAGGCTGCAAGATATTGGTTTCACAGGAAACAAATTTACTTGGTCAAACAACTGCATGGAAAGTAGTTATGTGGTAGCCAAATTTGAGCGAGCACTTTACAACCATCATTGGTTCTCTCTATCAAGCAACCATCGGCTCTCCCACTTGCCAAAGTTCTCCTCTAACCATTGCCCCCTATTTCTCTCTCACAGCCAGCGGTTTTCTTCTACAAATGTCCCTTTCAACTTTGAAGTTATGTGGATGCAAAACCCTGACTTTCTCAGACTTGCGGAAGACAATTGGAACTCAGGCATTGCAAGTAATGCCCAATATATTTTATCCCAAAATATGAAGATGATGAAACAAGCCCACAAGGCTTGGAACAAGAACGTCTTCGGTGATCTCAGGCTCAAAGTGCTTCTTGCTAAATCAAAAGTCCAAGCTGCTCAAGAGCTTCTTAATGCTGGTCCGACCGAAACTCTCCACCAAGACCTTGCTAAGGCCAAAGCTTCCCTCCACAATTGGCTTCAAATCAAGGAAATGTTGTGATCGTATGTGCGGAAGTGTGCGATCAACAAGCAAACAAATAAAGCCATACAAAAAGAACACAGATTTACGTGGTTCGGTGATTTCACACCTACATCCGCGGATAAAGCTTGTCTTCTTCTTCTCTACTAATCAGAGTTTCTCTCATACATTAGGGTTACTACCAATAGAGATAATAAGTAGTTTTATCAAAGTGCAAATTACCCCTCAACCCTAATACAAATGAATTGGGCTATAAACCGAGCCAAAACTCGTAAGCCCAACAAATCTCCACCTTAGCGAGATTTGTAGGTCACAAACATTTTCCACCTAGGCATGCAATCACACGGCTCCAAATGTGCCCATAGGAAGCATACACCCGAAGGTGCTCAAAATCGCATAATGTTGATCAAGTCCAAGCAATGCTTAAAATTGACCCCAGTCACCACCTTAGTCAGCATATCTGCGTTTTCCGAATGCATATTTTCTTCTTTGTAGGTGGTAAGAACAGATCCTTAAACCATTGGAAGTGCATATGCTACCATGTCAGTGAACCGTTGAGGTTTTAGAATATTCCTTTTTGGTCTACTGGCTAAAATAAAATCTGCTTGCTCTTATGGAGGCTCTTGAGCTAGAGTCTCCTCTTTATCCGTATCATCACCCTCTAACTCAATTGGGATGATATCAACTAGAGTTTCCTCCTCATCTGTATAATCACCCTCTGGCTTAACTCGGACAACATCAAACTCCACCTGCTTCGATTTATCACTGGCCTTACTTTCCTCCTGAAAATCATTTTGCTTATTATGTTTTTATATGGTAGCTTCATCAAAAGTCACATCTAGACTCAGAACAAGTTTTCTTTTAAGCTGGACACCATAGCCGGTATCCTTTCACACCACTGCTGAAACCCGAGAATATAGCTTTCTTGGCCCTTGGATCCAACTTATTCTCTATGACATGGAAATAAGCAGGACAACCAAATATATGCAATATATCATAATTAGTAGCAGGTTTTCCAGACTATACCTCAATGGGTGTTTTACCCTCGATCACAACAAAAGGGAACCTATTGATGAGATGACATGCATAAGCAACTGCCTCACCCCAAAACGCTTTGCCTAATCTAGAATAAGACTGTCGAATACAAGATGGCTCAGGCCCATTTGATCGCTCAGCCCACTTGGGCCCAATATGATGATATCCAATCTCGTTGGATCTAGTCAAATCTTTTGCACAGTTTCTCCATTCTTTAATTAGATTGTAATTAGATTTAGTTATATACTCTTTCATTAATAGTAGATTGTAATTAGAATTAGTTGTTTTGTAGAGCTGATTTGTAGCTGATTTGTTAGCTAACTTGTAGCCTTTAATAAGGCATATGTATTCTATATAATGGGAGAGAATCTCCAATGAACGGGACACAAAAATTATACAATTCAGAATCTCTTCTGCATGCTACATTCGTTATGGTATTAGAGATATAATAGATCTCAAGAATAATCAATACAGATTCGGATCTGTATTTCTGAAGTTTTTCTCATCATCTGGGACAAAGGAGAACCTGCTGATCAGCTCTGTTCAACAGTGGCCCACCTGCGATCATCAAGATAACCTCAGCTATCATCACTGTGATGGTCGACTACTTATTCCAAGAATTCTAATGATTTTTCAAGATTTTTTTGCTGCCTCGAAGAAGTGTTTCTGCACAATCTCGTGGATCTTATGTTTTTCACAACAATTTTCATCTCAGTCGTCCAACATATTGGATTTTTATTCGATTTGGGTGGGACTTGGTTTGTTGGAAGTAGAAAACCAGTCTCTTGCATCTACAAAGATCTGATTGTTCCATTGCTCAGCCTGTGGACCACACAATCAGATCCAGCAACAAAAATAGGGACGCCCAGCCTATTTTTTTGCAACGATCAGTGATTCAGTCACTTCTCTGGTTCCTTTCTGCAGATCTGGTTCCTTCAGCTCCTCTTGGACTCTTGCCAAACAGATCAAGGATCTGTCCTCAGCAATCTGGTTCCAGGATAGCCATCGATCTTCAATTTGATCGTTGTGGCCCACCTGCGATCATCATGACATCTCCAGAACATTCTACAGCAATGATCAACCATCTCTTCTGCTATTTTTGGTGATTTTTTCAACATTTTTTCGGGATCAGAGGTAGGCTTTTAGACCCCACTTGTGATTTTCCAGTTTTATCAGATCATTTTGATCTCAGCCGTACAAAACCTTGGATTATGAATGGATTTCAATAACTCTTATACCACTGGAAAGATAAATTGATCCTGCCTGCATCTTGTGGATCTGATTCTCACTCAGATCAAGCAGTGGGCCCCACGCAGGGAACCAACAGACAAAATCAAGGTCGCCTGGGCCAATTTTTTTTTTGTGAAACTGCTTACAGACAGTTTTCTGTCATTTCCACACTATTTGGCATCTACAAATAGCCTGTTTTTTTATCTTCTGCAGTACAATTTCTGTCTCGTGCTACACTGTTTGGGCCTTCCAACTTCTGGTTTGCTACTATTTGGTTCTATTACTGTTTAAATGGAGAAGTCAGACGTTAAATTGATTCAATTTAATGGTAAAAACTATCCAGCATGGGATTTTCAATTTCAATTATATCTTGAGGCCAAGGAATTATGGGGATTTGTTTCTGATTCTGATCCGAAGCCTACAGAGGATGATAAAAAATTTCTACTTAGAATACGAAAGATGCGAAAATAAAAACATGGATTCTCTGGGTTGTGGAACCTCATCTGATTATGAACCTAAAACCCTATACGACCGCCAAGGAGATGTGGGGTTACTTGCAGACAGTTTATCATCAAGATAATTCTGCATGACAATTTCAACTTGACTGTGAAATTGTAGAATACGGTCAAGGCACATTGCCCATTCAGGACTACTATTCTGGTTTCCGCAATTTGTGGAGTGAATATGATGGGATCAAATATGCTTCCATTCCAAACAATGTTCTTAAAACCATACAAGACCTTCAAGCCTCAAGTCACAGGGACCAGTTTTTGATGAAATTGCGTCCTGAATATGAGACTGTAACCTCGTCTCTGCTGAGCCGAAGCCCATTACCATCTTTGGATGCTAGTTTGAATGAGCTTCTGCGAGAAGAACAACGTATTCGCACAAAAGCTCATCTGGAACAACAGCACACTGCGACTTATCCTGTTGCATACTCTGCAAAAGGGAACACTCAGTCTCTTCAGGTCTAACAGTCTTCTCCACCTCCTCAGCCTCGGGATATGAGCAAAGTCCAATGCTACTCTTGCAAAAAATATGGACACCTTGCAACACAATGCAACTAGAAATTTTGTAATTACTGCAAGAAGAAGGGACACATCATTACTGAATGTCGCCGCCGTCCACAAACTTGGACTCCCAATGCCTACGCTGCCAAGATGGACTTTTCTACTGCTGATGCTACGTCCACATCTGTGCCTTCACAGCCTGTTTTGTCTTCCACTGCTCTCACTCCTGAATTAGTTCAACAAATGATCGTCAATGCATTTTCTGCACTTGGCATCACAGGTAAATCTAAAACCCCTTTTTCCATTTGGTATCTTGATTCCGGAGCATCAAATCACCTGACTCACTCCAGTGCACAACTTTCTAGCTTGACAATACTGGCAATACTCATGTTCGAACCGCCGATGGCGGATATCTTCCTATCACTGCCATTGGAGATATTTCCAGTATCTTGCTCTTAAAGAATGTCTATCACTGTCCAAATTTAATTTCAAACCTTCTTTCAGTTGGACAACTCGTTGAAAACAACTATAATGTTTCCTTTTCTTCCTCTGGTTGTGTTGTACAAGACCAGATGTCCGAGAAGGAGATTGCGAGGGGGCCTAAAATTGGTCGCTTATTTTCTCTTGATCTATCTACTCCAATTAGGAATAATTCAGCAAATGATTTTTCTTTTTCTGCTCAAAATAATTGTCAATTATGGCATAGTAGGCTTGGACATCCTAATTTTAAAACCATGTCACACATGGTTAATTCTGGATTGTTAAACTCAATAGGATTATCTAAGTTTGTTTCTTTTGATTGTGCTACCTGTAAGATGGGAAAAAGTAAGACTCTTCCCATTTCTGTCTCTACCTCTAATAGCACTCAGTGTTTTGATTTGGTTCATAGTGATGTTTGGGGTATTGCTCCTCATTTGTCTCATGCTCATTATAAATATTTTGTGACATTTATTGATGATTATAGTAGATTTACCTGGGTCTATTTTTTCCATTCTAAAGCCGAGGTCTTTAATGTTTTCAAGATGTTTTTAGCATATGTTGAGAATCAATTTTCCACTTGCATTAAAATTTTACGTTTTGATTCGTAAGGTGAATATGTGGCTACAGAGTTTCAAAACTTTTTACAACAAAAAGGAATAATTTCTCAAAAATCTTGTCCTTATACCCCTCAGCAAAATGGGGTCGTTGAAAGGAAAAATAGACATCTCCTTGATATTACTCGATCTCTTCTCATTAAATTCTCTGTTCCTACACGTTTTTGGACGGAAGCTCTTAGCACTGCTGCCCACCTTATAAATCGTTTACCCCCTTTTTCTTTAGAAAATGAGAGTCCTTTTTATCGATTATACAAATCTACACCGTCTTATGATGATCTACATGTTTTTGGATCGGTGTGTTTTGTACATTTACCTCCTTCTGAGCGTAACAAACTTATTGCCCAATCTGCTAAATGCGCATTTCTAGGATATGCTAGTCATCAAAAGGGTTTCTTTGTTAAGATCCTCACATACGGCGCATTCGTACCTCCCATAATGTTGTCTTTTTCGAAAATCAATATCTTTTCCACCAACATCTTGATTTTGTCGAGTCCTCATCTGTTGTTTCCTTCCCTGGTTTTTCGGATAAAACACCATTTGTTAAATTTGATCCTAATCTCGTTTATCAGAGGCAGAGTAAAACTGCGACTACACAAAGTCCCCCTAACGATTCCCCAATGACATCTGGTCCAACTGGAGATCCTCCATTACGCCGTTCATCTCGGATTTCAGTGCCTCCAGCTCGTTATGGATTTACCCATACTTCCTCAATGGCCACCATGTCTTCTACTTCAATACCTGATGGACCCTCGGAAATCTTCCGTCCTCTCCTTCCACACCCCGAGGGCTGACCTGGGTCTCGATGGAGGAGGGAAAATCGCGGGTATCAACATTTTTGAACGGGTATGTCAGATTTACTTTCTACTTGGAATTTTGAATGGTGATGATTCGGAGATTCACCTTCACAAGTGGAAAGGAAATCAATCCTTTTTTCTAACTTTTCAAATTGCATAAATATTAAGAAAAGAGACAAGTTTGTTTTTTGAGAATGCCGTAGGAGGCGTTTTTGTTTGTTTGCCGTGAAAGGCGATTTTACAAAACTCATCAAATATGAAAGACAAGAATTGTGATTTCTTTTTGTCTCTTTAAGAAATACAAACTACAATAGAAAAGTAAGAAAAGGGATCTAACTTCTCAGGAGATTGTGGGGACACGTTGAGATCGACGGTCGCAAGTCATGTATGGGCTTCGCCATCGTCCTTCAAATGAGAACATGTGATGCTTTGATTCTTTGGCTTGGCTCCTAACCTCGGTTTTTTTAAAGGACAAGGACCAAGAGGAGGTCCTATATCCAATGAAAAACCAAGTAAACGGGCTGAAAAGCCGCGTTTAGGCCATGTTGGAGAAGGAGGAGACCTTGGGGGGGGTGGCCCCGCAAGGGACGTTTGATCACCTTGTGGTGCTTCCGGGAGCAAAGCAGCAGGACTTTGTCTTTCTCTTAGATTTTCTGGATTTTCAGAGCTTGGGATTGCACTTGGGATTCTTTTCTCTCTTTTTTTCTTGGAACTCACCTCCTTTTATAGGCTTTTGGTAGCCATGAGGTGATTATTGGCATTGATGGCAATGATGAGAGAGTTGATGAGGAGTTACAAGTTGATTTTGTAACTCATTTTTCATGGCTTGTGATTGGCCGATGAAGGTAGTGGACATTTAATTCCCTTTAAGCTTCATGATGATGGGAGTTTCATGGGTTAAATGTCATAATTGCTTGGATTTGTAACTCCCAAATGCTTGAATCTGATTAGGCCGTCCAAAATAATGAGTTAATAACCGCATTAAGTTGTCATAAACGGGTCAATTAACGTCATTAAATGGTTGCCAAGGCATGTGAAGAGTCGCGGGCCGCACTGCGTCTTTTGAGATTCTTCTTGCGATCATCACAGGTGGATCCACACATTGTTTGATGTTGGATCGCAATGCAATTTCTAACATTAGTTGATGTTGGTGGGCCGGTGACATCTGTCTTGTCGATTTCACGATCGGTCGGATAGAAAGTATACTTTCTTGGTCAGCCGGTTGGCGATCTTGAGGCGATCGGTGATGATTTCATGCTTTTGACGGCGGATCCAAGATGTCGGTGAAGATCAGTCGTTTTCAAGCATCAAACATTGAATTTTTAGAAAATCACAGAGGCAGGAATGCTCGAAACCGAAAAAGATTGAAAAACGGGCAATTTGGTGCAAAATCCGGCGACCCGGAGCAGGGTCGCCGGGCGACCATGCACCCAGGGTCGCCGGCGACCTTAGGGTTTTGCCCTTTTCGGTCGCCGAGCTTCGTTTTTGGCCATTTTTCCATCTTTCTCGTTCCTTCTTTCCTCTGTATTTCTCTTGAAAATTTTCCTCAATTTTGACTTGATTTTCTTGGCAAAAACCTGACGAGAACCCGCGCGAAATTGAATCACAAAGTTTCCCATTTTTCGGGAAAGCCGAAGACTTTGTAGTTGATTTTCCGTCAAGAGTCGAAACTAGCTCAAACGATGTCGGAATGACTTGAAAATTGAGGTGAAGCTTCTTGAGCAGTGGATAGGACCAACCATGAGCTTTTATTTGAGTTTTGAAGCCGTTTGGGGTCCCATCGATGCTTGACTTAATTTTACAGCGGGGAAAATGCCGAGCTTTGATATGTGGTCAAACGATGTCCGATTGACCTGAAATTTGATGAGGAGCCTATTGGAGTCATTTTGAGACGTTCCATCAGCTCCATTTTGGATGTCATGGTCCCGGGTTGCTCCGCCGCCGGTAGGCTTGATTTTCTCTCGAAGCATCGAAACCTGGTCAAACGTTGTCGGAATGACCTGAAATTCGACGTGTAGCCCTTTGGAGCCACTCATGTACTTTGTTTGATGAGTGATGGCTTCTGTGGTTCCCGCCGCCAGGTCAAACGTTGATGGAGGGTTAAGCGTTGTCGGTTTGACTTGAAACTTGGCATGGAGCCCTTTGAAGACATTCTGAAGTCATCCGTAGGCTCTGATCAAAGTTTTGGTATCTTTGATGATGTCGCCGCCGGGAGCGCTTGTTTAGCTGTCGAAGCAGTGAAGTTGGGCCAAACGATATCGGAATGGCCCGAAACCTCAGTTGTACCCCTCTTTTAGCTGTCTTGAAGGATCTCTCAGTTTCTATCTGATTCTGACAAAATCTGATGCTTGAAGTAGCCTTGCCTGTTTTGTAGCAGGATGCAGCTTCACGAGGTTTCTTGATGTGGAGGAGACATAGTGACTTTTTTGGTGTCAACAAATGCCCCCTCGAAGTACAGCGACGAGTAACTTTTTGGAGTCGATGTGCCTCAAAGAGAAACTTGGAGGAGAGATTCCAACTTGACCAAGAGTCTTGAGGTTTTTTTTTTGGATAGCCTTCTGAGTTTCCGGGGGAATTTTATGGTAGTGAGGGGGATCACACACCATTTCAAGGCAAAGTTTTGAAAATGACATGAGGTATTTGGATTTTGGGTTTTGTTTTTGACCTTTTGACTTAACAAGCTGTATGGGGCAGGTTAGGGGTTCGGGGTTTGAATTTGATTTTGACCTTATGACCCAACAAGCTGTATGTGGTAGGTTGGGGGGTCAGATTTGGGTTTTTGGTTTTGGTTTGGTTTGGATTTTGATTTTGGTTTTGGTCTTGTGACCTAACAAGTTGTATGTGGCGAGATAGGGGACCGAATTTGGTTTTGTGAAATGTCAATTTCAAGATTTTGGCTCAATTTGGTTCATGAGGTTGGATGGTTTGGTTTTTGGAAACTCATGAAGCTTTCTTGTCTCTTTTTTTTGAATGGTCCCATCAACTCAAAAGAGGCATGGGACTTTTTTGCTCTTTTTCTTTTTTTTCTTTTTTTTTTTTTGCTCTTGGTAAGAGGAATATTTTGACTAAAAGCCACTTTTAGTGCCTAGGTGGTCAAACCTACTCATATGGGCTAACCCATGGGACCTTAGGCTTTGGAGAAGGCCTAGATCCCATATGGTGTCATTTTTGTAGAGAATATCTAAAAATATCTCTTTTGTGTAGAGAATATCTAAAAATATCCTTACTTGGAGAGAATTTCTCAAGTTTTCTTTTTGTGGAAAGATTCTCTCAAAATATCTTTCTTTTTGGAAAAGTAGCTAAATTTTAGCACTTGCCTCCTCTCTTTTCTCCTTGTTTCCTCTTTTCGCTTGCTTTCTTCTATAAAAGCAAGAGGATTGTTTCTTTTGCTCCATTGCTTTCTTTTTACAAGAAATCTTAAAGAGTGCTCTCCAAGATTAAAAGTGCTTTTGTTCTTCTTCAAGGATCTTCAAGCTTTTCTTCTTCTTCTCCATCAATGGCTTCAAGTAAGTTTTCTTCCTCCACAAGAATCTCCATTGTAGAAGTAGCTTCTTCATTTTTTTTTTTCTTCTCTTCTTCTTTTTCTTTTCTTTTCTTTTTTTTTTCTTCAAGCACGTTTTCCTTTTTTTTTTTTTTTTTTTTTATTTCTTCTTTTTTTTTTTCGTTTTTTTTTCTCTTCTTTTCACGGTTTTCTTTTTTTTTTTTTTCAACGTGTATATTTTTTTTCCACACGCTTACTTTTTTTTTTTTTGTCAGCGATTTTTTCCCTTTTTGTTTCCTGTTTTTCTTGGCTGTACGGACAGCCTGCCGCGTGGCAGTGGGCCACGGCCTGTGGGCCAGAATTTTTTTTTTTTGCTAAGATTTTTCTCTCTCTCTCTCTCTCTCTCTCTCTCTCTCTCTCTCTCTTTTTCTTTTTCCTTGTTTGCTCACCATGATAATGAGGCTATGCAATTTCAATATGTATGCATTTTTTTTTTTTGATGCATCAAGATAGAAGGCTAGAGTCTCTAGGTCAAGCCAACATGATTTTTGACTTGGACAAAGTTTGATTGGTTTTAACCAAATTGGGTTGGAATTGGTCAAACTTTGGTCAAGGTTTTCCTAGCATCTAATGCATGATGATATCTTTTGATGCATGATTTTGTAAATGGACTTGGAAGCATGATGATGCATACCTGAAATTTTTTTGCAAGTATTGGGATTTTGAGCTCGCAGCGATATTGAGCTCTTTCTCGGTCTTGCTGGATTTTGAGGAAGTTTGCAATTTTTGGATTCTGAAGCTTGCAACAATGTTGAGCTCTTTTCCAGATTTTGCGGAAGTTTGATGAGATTGGCTTGTTCTCGCAGCAATGTTGAGTTCGAACCTTCTTTGAGAATTCTCCACTGACTATGAGCTCGCAGCGATGTTGAGCTCATCTTCAGGCTTCCCATCTTTTTCGGAGTATTTTCCTTTTCTTTGGAATTGCCCCGGAACCATGTCAAAATTTTGCTAGGATTTTTGTAGCAGAATTTTGTCATTTTGATGTTGATTGATCTTTTCTCATCCATCTTTTGCAGGTAGTTCTTATAGAACGAATAAGGGTAAAGGTCATGTTACTGACGAACCTCGTCGGTCTGCTAGATCTTCCAATGCGGTCGTTCAGCAGGCTTGGGAGAAGGTCCAGTTTGTGGAGAAGAACTTGGAAGAATGCGATTCCCTCAGTCGTGATGCTTCGGATGAGCTCAGAGAGGCAGAGAGTACTCCGCCGGTTGTCGAAGCAGGTATTTTTTGCAAAAATAATCTTGATATATTTTTGACAAGATTATATTCATACCTTTTTGCCTTTTTCCTTTGTAGATTGTGGAGCAGCAGGAGAGGTTCCTCCGTCTTTCTCAGAGCCAAAACAGTGGATACCTGCAGCTGATGCAGAAGTAGGGGCTTCTTCCACTTTCAATGAGCCAGCTTCTTTAGTTGGAAAGAGTTTATTGATTACTCTTCCAATGGAGCATGACATGGGCAGTCGGGCACCAGAGCATGGCGAATACTCATCTGCACCACACCTTCAGTATGCAAGGAAGGTGTTGAAGACTGTCTTGAGCTCATGGGTTGAGACTCTCTCTTCAGGTCATTTGGAAGCTGGTTTTGGCATGATCAAGCATGTGCAGGGCATCCTTGCTGATAGCAAAGAAGTCGGTCTGAACATCGCAAGCGCCAAAGACTTTGTTGAGGAAATCATTGCCCTGGGGAACAAATGGACTGAGACCAAGAGTTTCCCAGATGGTGACTTCTTTGATGAGATGTTCATAAAGCCATCCAGCAAAGTCAAAGCTGAGCTGACGGAGGTCACGAAGACTCGGAAGCAGATTGTTCGGGAGAAGAACGTTACCGTGTTATCCATCATGGGGCTGAAACAAAACTTGGACCGCCTTGATAAGGAGGTCGTCGAGGTTAGGCAGCGTCTTGATCTTTTAGAGGAAGAAGCTGCTGCCAAATGGACAGCCATTGTGGAGGCTCGTGACAAGGAGGGGACTCTCATTCGCCAGGTTGAGGAAGCTGAAGGTAATGTCCGGAGGAAGACTCAAGAGCATGAGCAGTGACAAGTCCTCTAGGAAGAACTTCCTCGTGCTGCAGATGGGTCACGGCATTCGGCCGCATTTTATGGGAACATTCTGAAGAAGCATGGCCTAAAAACTTTGGAGGTTAAGGCCAAGGGTCTGCTTGAGCAGTTGAACCTTTGGTTGAAGACCATGCTAGATTGAGCTCCTGAGTTGTAACAAACTCTTTTTTCTTCTTCTTTTTTTTGGTACCTCCATGTATAAACAGTTTTGGTACTATATTTTTTGTATCCCATTCTTTTCACTTAAATCATTTTTTGATGAAAACAAATTTGAGCAAAAGTTGATGGAAATATTTGTTAAGAATTTGATCAAAAGGTTGTCATTTTGTGAAAATCTTTTGTCAAAGAGTTGTTTTGGGCATGAAAGCCAATTTTGTGGCAAAAGCCTAGTTTTTTATGGCTTGAAAACCGAATTTTAGATGGCATGGAAGCCTAATTTTGTGGCGTAAGAGCCAGAATTTGTTTTAAGGCATGGGAGCCAAAAATTTTGAGATGGCATTAGAGCCAAAGTTTTTTTTTTTGTTTGTAGCATGAAAGCCAAAGTTTTTGTTTGTGGCATAAAAGCCAAAATTTTGTTTGTGGCATGAAAGCCAAGGTTTTTGGATGGCGTTAGAGCCAAAAAAAATTTTGTTTGTGGCATGAGAGCCAAAGTTTTTGGATGGCGTTAGAGCCAAAAAATTTTGTTTGTGGCATGAGAGCCAAAGTTTTTGGATGGCATGAAAGCCGATTTTTGGAATGGCATAGGAGCCGAATTTTAAGATGGCATGAAAGCCGTTTTTTTTTTTAAAACCAAGTTTTTGTTTTGTTGGCATGAAAGCCGATTTTGATGTTTATAGCCGAATTTTTTTTGTTTTGGCATTTATAGCCGGATTTGGCATTTATAGCCGGATTTTGGCGTCTATAGCCGATTTTTGGCATTTATAGCCGCGTTTTGGCGTTTATAGTCGATTTCGGCATTTATAGCCGAGTTTTGGCATTTATGGCCGAATTTTGGTGTTTTATAGCCGAGTTTTGGCGTTTGTAGCCGGTTTCGGCGTTTATAGCCGAGTTTTGGTTTTCAAAATGCAGGTATCGACTAAATGTCGCCTCCCCGCTGAATGGTCTTGCAAGTATCGATGGAATGTCGCTTCCTTGCTCATTCAGTTTGCGAGTATTGATGGAATGTCACTTCCTCGCGAGCTGGGTTTTGCGAGTATCGATGGAATGTCGCTTCCTCGCGAATTGGGGTGCAAGTATCGACTAAGCGCCGTTTCCCTGCTTTTCCCAAAACTTTTGGTTTTCATGGGTACTGACTTGGTGTTGTTTCCCCCGCGATTTTTGAAATTTGAGGTTTTCTTGAACCATTTGAAATTTGGGTTGTGGATAGCAGCTGGGATGTTGTGTCTCCGTAATTTTTAAATTTTTAGGTTTTGCAAGTATCGAATGGGGTTCGCTTCCTTGCGGTTTTTTTTTTTTTTTTTTTTTTTTTTGCTTTGGAAGTATCGAATGGGGTTCGCATCCTTCCGGTCTTTTGGGTTTTTGAAAGTATCGAATGGGGTTCGCATCCTTCCGGTTTTTGGGTTTTACGAGAATCGACTAAATGTCGCTTCCCCGCGGTTTAAAAAAACCATTCTTTTTGTTTAGAGACACGAGGGTTATAAATTTTGACTTAAAACCATTTTGGTTGTAAAAGCCGAGGCAGACTAGGGTGAAAATTCCTGAGTCCTGGTTTTTTATTCAAACCAAGAATTTTGGGTTCAAGGATCGAAAATTTTGGTCAAGTCTGGGAAAAGGCTCCTAAACTTGGATTTTTGGATTTTGAGTTTTTTTTTTTTTTGAACAATGAAACGATGAAAGTAAGCATTGTTTTGAAAGTTTTTATTTTTAGAAACTTCAACATAAAGATGAAAACTTCAAAAGGGGTGGGTTTGACGAGCAAGTACCTGGAAATAGGCTTTGGCCATATAGATATCGCTCTGACCCGTTTGAGGAAGTCTTCAAGGGTAGTACCGCTTCAAGAACTTGTCGTTGATGGGTAGCATACATCTGTCTCCTTCCATGTTTAGAAGAGCGTATGCACCGTTGGAGAAGACTTTGTCGATGACGAAGGGTCCCTCCCATTTTGGTTCAAATTTGCCTTTGGAATTGTGGGCAAAGACTATGGGTCCTTTTACTGTAAGAACCAAGTCACCCTTTTTGTAGACGCGTTGCCTGACCTTCTTGTCGAAAGATCCTGCCATGCGTGCTTGGTACAACTCAATGCTTTGTAGAGCTTCGAGTCGTCTTTCATCGAGATTATCCAGCTCCTGGAGTCTCAATTGGACATTGCTTTCTTGCGTCATATCATTTTGCAAAGATACCCTTAAGGAAGGAATTTGTACTTCCAAAGGGATAACAGCTTCGCATCCATAGACCATGGAGAATGGTGTACTATGGGTTGGTCTTCGAATGGTGGTTCGATAGGCCCACAAAGCTTCTGGTAGTTTGTCGCCCCAGTCTCTTTTGTGACTAGAGACCATTTTCTTGAGAATTTTACAAAGTGTCTTGTTGAAGGCTTCTGCTAGTCCGTTCGCTGCTGGATTTTATGGAGTCGAAGGACAACTTTGGATTTTGTACTTGTCGCAGAACCGTTAGAATCTGTGATCCCGGAATTGTGGTCCGTTATCATGGACGAATCTTTTAGGTCTGCCGAAGTGACAAATAATGTTGGTGCGCAAGAACTGAAGGACTGATGAAGTCTTCATTTCGCTTCTGTGGTCCGTTATCAAGCTTCTGTTTCAGCTTCATTTGATATTTTCCTCTCTTTGAATGATGTTACAGTTATTTGCTGAATGATTGTAGACCATTTGAGTCAGTTTTGTTCAATTAGATTTGGTATTCCCTTCAGTCTTCAATTTCTGCCTACCACCTGTTTGACAAAATTCCTGAACCATTGTTACTATTTTCTTGTCAACTATTTGTAGTCTTTTGAAGGTAGGACATTGAGCATTTGATTTCCCTCATCTTCTTGCTCAATTTTTCTCAACATTATCAAATCATTCTGTTTAAACATTACTGTGCACTCCAAGCGATTGTAACAATGCCTCCTAAGAAGATGACCACTTCTCGTCCTTCCAAGAAAGGAAAAGCCACAGCTTCTTCAAGCAGACCCATTCAAGAAAATCTTGAGGATAGCTCTTCCCCATCTCCTCCACCTCCCTCTATTGAATTGAGATCTAGCTCAACCATTTTAAACAGTCTTAAAGATCGATCTGTAGTTGTGGAAAGGAGAGCTCTCGTGAACACCATCAACCAGAATCTAACTGAAATTGTGGCTAAAATGGGTTGGGAAAGAATTTTACATTGGGGTGAAAATGCATATCCTTCGTTAGTCAAACTCATGTATGCATCCATCACCAACACTGACGATACTGTTGGTGCTTGCTCATTCACCATCTCTTTTAAGGATAGAGATGAAGTATTCACACCTAAAAGAATAGGAGCTATCATGAACACCTCTTGCACCCCTAATGGTATTACATTTGTGCCTGACCCACCCTCTGAAGATGAGAGAATCAAAGCTACCATTGACATATGTGGTTTTAATGCTCCTTGGAATACGAGGAAACACCATCTAACCGTCAATTCTTTCATTCCCATATATAGGATCATCCACAATCTCTTCACATATAATGTTTATCCTAGAGGTGGAAACAGGACTGAACTTACTGCCTTCATGGTTTGTATTCTGTCAAAAGTGGTCACAGGTACACCCATTTGTCTACCCTCTCTCATTTGCCACAATATCAAAAAATTTCATAATTCCTTGGCACAAAAGAATGCTATTCCCTATGGGTATCTGATGACGCAGATTGCCATCTCTTTTGGAATTCCAATACCCACTGGTGAAAGACCCATTTTCAAAGCTCCTTTGTCCATGACCAGTATAAATCAAACGAATCTTATTCCAAACCCTAATAATCTCATAGCAGAAGAAGTTCCTTTGGCTCAAGAACCACCTGTTCACCCTTCACCTCCTCCCCATGCCTCATCTTCTAGGCACACTTCTGGTCCCTCCTCATCTGGCACATCTCACGACCGCTTGGCAGCCCTTGAGAGAGACATGGCTTATATAAAGAAAGAGCAAAAGAAGAACAAGAAGACATTAAACAAATTATTTCAGTATCTCACCAGAATTTCAAAAAGTTGTAGTCGAGATGATGTTGCAGCTCCACCTTCTCCATCTCCTCCACCTCCGGATTCTGACTAGGAGCCATTAAAGTTGGAATGAAAGGCTCTTCACCACATTTTGTCATGATTGGTGTATTTTTGGTGGTGTTTATTTTGTTGGGAAAAAGGATGAAAATTTTGTTTGAAAATATCATTTAATCTTTTTTGGATGGTTTTTAGTATTATGTCTGTGTATGTCACTATGTAGAGTGTAAAACTTTTTAATTTCCAATATATATGGATGACATTTTTTTTCTATCCAATGAGCCATCCAATTGATTGTTTTTCCTTTAATTTCATGATATCAATATTATACTGTAAGAAAGGTATATGTTTGCATGAGGTTTGTTTGCAGACTATTTAGCAATTTGATGTCAATGGGGGAGAAGAAATGGAAAGGACTAAGTGTGATTCCTAGAACAATGGGGGAGAGAATTTGTGTGGAAGCAAACACTATGGGGGAGTATGTTAGATTATATGGACTCAATCCATCAGTTGATGTAATATATTGATTAATCAATAAAACCATGCATTACTTTCATGAGATGAACGTTATTTTATTACTTTATGCACATGACCAATACATATGACATAATGGTTCATGAGTTGAACCGGGTCTCATTAGTATATTAGATGTGATATATGTATATGGATGAGATCCACATACGGGAGATATATGTCACAAATCTTATACTTAAAATACCTTCACAACCAGTGATGAGACTGGGCATCTCATCTGATAAGGTTGCAGCACTTTGATCACTATGAGATAGTGTGATTTGTCTCGATCATCAGAATGGAAGATTCTGGATCAATGTGCTAGTACATTGGATGTATTGAAGGACCATGAGAAGCACCTTATGGAATTCCGTCTCAATAATAAGGTATGCTCTCATAAATCCCTAGCAATAGGCTCTCAATCCTGAGACATTGATGAATTCAAGTTTCTATCTATTCATTTGCTTTGAGTCACCAATGAGTGAGGCCAACTGTAGGTCAACACCTCGGTGTCTTGGGTATGTGGTAGTATGACTGTAGGAACATTGAATGGTCAAAATGGAATCTATCTCTATTATCCCCTTGTGCCAATTAATGGGTTTGTCATTAGTAAGTGCGCACCCATCTCGATTAAGAGTTAATTGGATGGTACTGATGATCATAGTGATTAACTGGGACTCAAGGATAATAAGATGTGGAACTAAGATTGGAAGAGACAGATTTATTCCAATTGATCCATGGATATTGATAAAGGGGCCTACTTGTGGTAATTGGGAAGTTTAGGGTCTTCATTGTGATTTATTCATAAGACTGGAGTACAATTGCATTTATATAGTGGTGTTATTTGCAATTAACTGTGGGCCCGGATTGCACATGAGATGTGGGATCGCGTGTCCCAGTTGGAGCCAGCTTTTTATGGAATCCCTAGTGGTCCCCACGCTAGCCCAAGATATTAGAAAGATACTAATCCTATTCGAACTCTAAAAGAAAGGAATTAGGAAGTTACTATTTCTATTTGAAGTAGGACTTCTAATAGTGGTAATAGTATACTTACTAATTGTTGTGGAAATAAGACTTCTATTTCAATTAAGACAAGAGGAGCTTTGGGAGATTATAAAAGGGAATACACCCCTCTTGGACGTCCATCATATTATAGAGTGAAAAACGTCCCTCCTCTGTGTGCAACAGTTGCACTGCTCTCTTCTCTCTTCCTCTTCTAGTTCCTTAGGGTTTCGAGTTGGGTTTTCTCTTGAAGATTCCACCAATCTTCTTGAGAAGAGATATCTAATTCGGGTCATAGCGTGGAAGGCTAAGAGGTGGTGGAGATTCTGATCTTAGTTTGTAGAGAAGTTCTACATCAACGAAAGTTATCAACTTCTCCATTAGAGCGCAACCGAGCTCCTAAGGTAAAATCTACATCCTTGTATGTTGTGGATTTTAATGGATGCTTGTTCGTTTCTGTTCTATCTTTAAGATAGTTTTACTTACTGTATGTGATCATGAGATTGATGGTTATGCATCCTGGATTGGATTTTTTGCCTTATGGATACTTGATCCCTGAGTCAAGTGGGTCAAAAGTTTTGAATATCTATCCACGAGGCCCACCTACTTCCAACAATTGGTATCAGAGTCATACCTCATCTCTAATCATGTTAGATTAGTAACCTTGTTCTAATCTTTGCATGAGTTGCGAAGAGGATAGAAACGAGGGCTATGTAAGGATCAGTGATTATTGGATTTGTTTACTTTTGTAGCAAATCCATGTTTGGAATGTCACAAAAGGTTTTAATCATGATGGAAGAATGGTAAGAAGCCATTAGAAGCCTACTGAGATCATTAGAAGTGCTCAGGGAACAGCAGGAGTCGAATCTGAAAAACCCATATTTCTGGGTTAGTCAGGTCTGCTAGCTGCATGGATCACTACCTGTAGAGGTCTGGCCGGATAGCCATAGGGACCAGTTCGACCAGCTCGACCCCCACCAGGGGCGCTGCCCCTTGGACCCCGCCGGGGGCGATGTCCCCTGGACCCCCTCTGCGTAGGGCATCTTGGGTAGAAGTGGCAAATCTTTGGCATCTTGTTTTTCCATTGTGGTTTGGTAACCTGGTTTTGTGAGATGCTTTGTTGTATGAGATACTAACTTGCAGGTGATAATGTCCTCTCCATATGGCCCACATGACATTTACTTTCTATTATGGTTGAATGGTTTATTTGTGGCTAAGTGTAAAGGGCATCATGGTTTCCTTGGTTTCCCATGAAAGGGCAAGGTATGATGAATTTCCCTATAGCCATTTTCTTTCCATGTTTAGATTACCATGTAAGTCTCATTGTAGAGACATAGGAATTTATGTAAATTCTGGAGATGTCCGAGACAAAGAAAGAAAGTCGAGATGGACTCCTAATCAAAAGAGTTTGAAGATTACCAAGGAGTTTTTGGAGATACCCAAAGAGTTTGAGGAATCCCAAAGCTATGGAAAGTCTAGAAGTCCAAAAAGTCTATTCCGCATGGGCCATGTGGAGGAGAGGACTAGTTTCTAATTATAGCACTTTCTTTTTATGGTGAATGCTTGTTTTAGAAAGTTTCCAAATCTGATCCAAACATAGCAATTTCCAAAATTGGTCAAATCAAATTAATTTTTGGAAAGAGTTCTAATTAGAGTTAATGGGCCCATGAGATGGATCCATTGGTAACACTAATTTTAGAAACTAGACTTTCCTTAAAATAACTTGACTTGGAACCAATCATTGGTCATATCATTAGATGATTTGATATCTATAAGGAAATCCTCAATTCTAAAATATTAAGTGGGAGCGGGGCATTTATATTTAGAAATCCCCATGGTTTTCCACCATAGGTCCATTGTAAGGAAAGTATTAGCCTCGCGCCATCTTGAGAATGGCCGTTCCCAACGGAAGGCTTATATTTGTCTGGATACTGGTTATGGATCTCCTATGGATAGTGTTGATGAGACGGGGTGGGGGCCCACTCCCCAAGGAGGATCTGTCCGCAACGGTTGTCATGCAATGCTTAGTTGGTGGGTCACACTTAACTAAAATAATGATGTAGTATCCCCAAGGATTTGCCTCATGTATTTTAGAAACTGAAGAAAATCGGGAGTCATACATTATTTGGTATGAGATACCTAGATAATAATGAATGATGGGGATCATGAAAAGTTAGTCTTAATTCTAATTTTGACCAACTATGATCCACACCAGCCTAGGTGGTATTAGCACTCCCCAAGGAGGCATACCCCAGAGGGTTGGGATTCCGATGTATTCTGAATTTAGTGGTTATGAGGATTCCCATATAAATTTGGTAGAATACTAAACCCAATGTCATTTAAATTCATTAATTGAATGTATGGTTATATGCTACAGTTTTTTCAAGCATGAATTCAACTACTTTCAATCCACTTGCTACCATCCTCAACCAGAATAAGTTGGTGGGATCCAACTATGTAGACTGGAAACGGAATCTGGATATTGTCCTGACAGCTTCAGGATATAAATATATCCTTACCAAAACCCCCCTTGATGAGCCTGGCCCGGATGCATCAGATGCAGAAAAGGAACTTTACACCAAATGGGCAAAAGACGATGAGATGACCCGATGTTACATTCAGGCATCCATGTCTAGTGTTTTGCAACACCAACATCAATCCTATAAGACTGCATACGATATTATATCGAACTTAAAGGAGATGTTTGCGGAACAGGGCAGACCTGCTAGACAGGCAGCCATGAGGGTGCTCATTAGTACCAAAATGGCTGAAGGTACATCAGTACAGGAACACATGTTGAAAATGATGGACTCATTGAATGAGTTAGATGTACTGGGAGCTGCGATTGATGCAGAATCGCAGATTGATATAATCCTTGAGTCACTACCAGAGTCATTCAACAATTTCAAAGTTATATTCAACAATTTCAAAGTTAATTATAATATGAATAAAATGAATCTGACTCTGGCTGAGCTGTCTAGTCAGCTGGTAGTGACTGAAGGGATATTGAAAAAGAAGCCAACTGCCCTAATGACAGAAAAGTCAGATGCCAAGTCCAAGCCGAAAGGCAAAGGGTGGAAAGGCAAAAAGAAATCAGTTCCGAAGGGTCCTAAGGTGGAGAATGGTCCTACTGGTGGCGTGGCCAAGGCTAAGGGTTCTGGGACCAAAGGAAAGTGTTTCCATTGTGGTAAGACAGGACATTGGAAAAGGAATTGTCCAGAATATCTGTCTAAGAAGAAGACCTCAGGTATGATTGAGTCACTTATTTCTGAAGTTAGTTTTGCAACTGGTACTTCAGAATCTTGGTGTGTGGACTCCGGGGCAACTAATCACATATGTAATACGTTGCAGGGGTTCAGGGAAATCAGGAGGCTAAGTGATGGAGAAATCATTGTCAACCTAGGATCTGACGCTAAGGCGGAGGCTATTTCAGTGGGAGTTATTACTTTATGTTTTTCAAATAATAAATTGGTTTTGTCAGATACATTATATGTACCGTCTTTAAGGTGGAATTTAATTTCAGTTTTTAGTTTGGTGAAAAAAAGTTATTCAATTACTTTTGGTACTGAAGTTGTCATAAAGAAGAATAGTACTTTTATATGTTCTGGCAAGGTAACCACTGGGCTTTATTTGTTAACTCCCACGATGTATGAAATACACGATACTGAAACAATTAATAGACCATCATTAAAGAGAAAGTCACCTTCTTCTAATCCAACAAAGCTTTGGCACTTGAGGCTAGGTCATATAAACCTAAACAGGATTGAGAGGCTAGTGAAAGATGGTATCTTACCTTCATTGGTGGTAGAACTGATGCCTGTCTGCGAGTCCTGTCTGGAAGGTAAAATGACTAAAAGACCATTTTCAGCTAAGGGCAATAGGGCCAAAGATTTATTGGAATTAGTGCATACTGATGTGTGTGGACCCATTAATGTCAGGGCCAGAGGAGGATATGAGTACTTCATCACTTTCACAGATGATTACTCAAGATATGGATACATATACCTTATGCACCGCAAGTCCGAAGCTTTTGAAAAGTTCAAAGAGTTTCGAGCGGAAGCGGAAAAGCAATTAGATAAAAGTATCAAGACTCTTCGAACAGATCGAGGAGGGGAATATCTCTCTGCTGATTTTATAGGATACTTATCAGAAAATAGGATTTTATCCCAGTTGTCTGCTCCTGGAATGCCTCAACAGAATGGAGTGGCAGAAAGAATGAACCGGACTCTTTTAGATATGATTAGGTCTATGCTGAGTTTCTCAGGATTACCCACATCCTTTTGGGGATATGCTTTGGATACTGCGATGTATATACTAAACCTCGTACCATCTAAGTCTATACCTAAGACTCCCCGGGAGTTGTGGTCCGGGCGAAAGCGTAGTCTATAACATTTACACATTTGGGGTTGTCCGGCACACGTGCTAAAAGTTAAGACAGATAAGTTGGAAGCGAAGTCGGAAGTATGCACATTTGTAGGATATCCTAAAGGAACTAAAGGTTGGTTATTCTATAATCACAGAGAGCAGAAAGTGCTGGTCAGCACCAATGCGGTTTTTCTGGAGGAAGATTATATGATGGACCGGAAATCTTTAGAAAAGGTAATCTTAAAAGAGATTCAAGAGCAATCAATTCCAAATCCAAGTATGAACGAACTTGAGGAAGAACCGCCCATACCAGAACCAGTAGTTACACCAGTGCCTCGTCGTAGTGGGAGGATTGTCAGACCCCCTAACAAGTTCTCCCTCTTGGGAGAGTCTTACAAGGCTGTCCCGGAAGAGCCGGAACAAGATCCCTGTAACTATGATGAAGCAATCAATGACTTAGATTCGGGACGCTGGCAAGATGCTATGAAAACTGAGATGGAGTCTATGTACTCGAATCAGGTCTGAACACTTGTGGACTTGCCTGCCAATATTAAACCTATTGGGTGCAAGTGGGTCTACAAGAGAAAAAGAGGACTAGATGGAAGAGTGGAGACCTATAAGGCCAGGCTTGTTGCGAAAGGATATACTCAGAAAAAGGGTATCGATTATGAGGAAACCTTCTCGCCAGTAGCCATGCTCAAGTCCATCCGGATACTTTTATCCATTGCGGCTCATCTCGATTACGAGATTTGGCAAATGGATGTCAAGACGGCGTTTCTCAACAGCCATCTTGAGGAAGACATCTTTATGATGCAGCCAGACGGTTTTGTAGCTAAAAACCAAGACCAAAAGGTTTGCAAGCTGCAGAAGTCCATTTATGGACTTAAGCAGGCATCCCGAAGCTGGAACATCCGTTTTGACCAGGCAATCAAGTCATTTGGTTTTTGTCAAAATCTGAATGAGTCATGTGTGTACATGAAAAGTGAAGGTGACAGGGTAGTTTTTCTGGTTTTATATGTCGATGACATCCTTCTCCTCGAGAAAGACATAGGAATGTTGTCAACTGTAAAAGTTTGGTTGGCCAAGACTTTTGATATGAAGGACTTGGGAGAAGCTAGCTACATCCTAGGGATTAAACTCTATCGAGATAGGAAAAATAGGATGATTGGCTTATCCCAAGCTGCATACATGGATAAGGTACTGGTACGGTTTGCTATGCAAGACTCCAAAAAGGGTATTACACCTTTCAGGCATGGAGTGCACCTTTCCAAGAATAAGTGTCCCAAGACACTTGAGGAAAAGGAGCAGATGAGGTCGATACCATACGCTTCGGCTGTTGGTAGCCTCATGTATGTTATGTTATGTACTAGACCAGATATCTGTCATGCAGTGGGCCTGGTCAGCAGATATCAGTCTAATCCAGGACCTGAACATTGGACTGCTGTAAAATGTATTCTCAAATACTTGAGAAGGACTAGAGATTACATGTTGATTTATAGCAGTGATGAGTTGATTCCAGTCGGATACACGGATTCTGACTTCATGTAAGATAAGGATTCCAGGAAATCCACCTCTGGTCATATGTTTATGCTTGGAGGCGGTGCTATCAGCTGGAGGAGTATAGAATAGGAATGTACCACTGATTCAACCTCGGAGGTTGAATATGTAGCAGCTTGTGGAGCAGCTAAGGAAGCAGTGTGGCTCAAAAGATTCCTTTTGGAACTTGGGGTGGTACCTTTGGCACGACAGCCGCTCACAGTTTACTGTGACAGCAGCGGGGCAGTCGCTCAGTCAAAGGAGCCCAGAAGCCATAAAAGCCAAAAGCATGTACAGAGGAAGTATCACTTAGTCAGAGAGATTGTGCAGAGAGGTGATATTGCTATTACCAAGATAGCCTCTGCGGACAATCTGACAGATCCCTTTACTAAGCCTTTGACTACCAAAGTCTTTGAGCAGCATGTAGACGGGATGGGCATGAGATGCAACCCTGACTGGCATTGAGCCCAAGTAGGAGATTGTTAGATTATATGGACTCAATCCATCAGTTGATGTAATATATTGATTAATCCATAAAACCATGCTTTACTTTCATGAGATGAAAGTTATTTTATTACTTTATGCACATGACCAATACATATGACATAATGGTTCATGAGTTGAACCGGGTCTCATTAGTAAATTAGATGTGATATATATATATGGATGAGATCCACATACGGGAGATATATGTCACAAATATTATACTTAAAATACCTTCACAACCAGTGATGAGACTGGGCATCTCATCTGATAAGGTTGCGGCACTTTGATCACTATGAGATAGTGTGATTTGTCTCGATCATCAGAATGGAAGATTCTGGATCAATGTGCTAGTACATTGGATGTATTGAAGGACCATGAGAAGCACCTTATGGAATTCCGTCTCAATAATAAGGTATGCTCTCATAAATCCCTAGCAATAGGCTCTCAATCCTGAGACATTGATGAACTCAAGTTTCTATCTATTCATTTGCTTTGAGTCACTAATGAGTGAGGCCAACTGTAGGTCAACACCTCGGTGTCTTGGGTATGTGGTAGTATGACTGTAGGAACATTGAATGGTCAAAATGGAATCTATCTCTATTATCCCCTTGTGCCAATTAATGGGTTTGTCATTAGTAAGTGCGCACCCATCTCGATTAAGAGTTAATTGGATGGTACTGATGATCATAGTGATTAATTGGAAATCAAGGATAATAAGATGTGGAACTAAGATTGGAAGAGACAGATTTATTCCAATTGATCCATGGATATTGATAGAGGGGCCTACTTGTGGTAATTGGGAAGTTTAGGGTCTTCATTGTAATTTACTCATAAGACTGGAGTGCAATTGCATTTATATAGTGGTGTTATTTGCAATTAACTGTAGGCCCGGATTGCACATGAGATGTGGGGTCGCGTGTCCCAGTTGGAGCCAGCTTTCTATGGAATCCCTAGTGGTCCCCACGCTAGCCCAAGATATTAGAAAGATACTAATCCTATTCGAACTCTAAAAGGAAGGAATTAGGAAGTTACTATTTCTATTTGAAGTAGGACTTCTAATAGTGGTAATAGTATACTTACTAATTGTTGTGGAAGTAAGACTTCTATTTCAATTAAGACAAGAGGAGCTTTGGGAGATTATAAAAGGGAATACACCCCTCTTGGACGTCCATCATATTATATAGTGAAAAACGCCCCTCCTCTGTGTGCAACAGTTGCACTGCTCTCTTTTCTCTTCCTCTTCTAGTTCCTTAGGGTTTCGAGTTGGGTTTTCTCTTGAAGATTCCACCAATCTTCTTGAGAAGAGATATCTAATTCGGGTCATAGCGTGGAAGGCTAAGAGGTGGTGGAGATTCTGATCTCAGTTTGTAGAGAAGTTCTACATCAACGAAAGTTATCAACTTCTGCATTAGAGCGCAATCGAGCTCCTAAGGTAAAATCTGCATCCTTGTATGCTGTGGATTTTAATGGATGCTTGTTCGTTTCTATTCTATCTTTAAGATAGTTTTACTTACTGTATGTGATCATGAGATTGAGGGTTATGCATCCTGGATTGGGTTTTTTGCCTTGATCCCTAAGTCAAGTGGGTCAAAAGTTTTGAATATCTATCCACGAGGCCCACCTACTTCCAACAGAGTAGAGAAGAGTACAGAAGAAAAGAGCAAAGAAATCTCCTAGAACAATGGGGGAAACCTAGAAGAATGGGGGAGCAAAGAAAGAAAGGAAGAACATGAAGAAGCCAAGCCAAGCCTCAACTCAGGAGGAGTTGAAATTAAAATGAATGGAGATCAAGAGATGCAAATGCAAAAATGGATGGAGATCAAGAGATGCAAAAATAAATGAATGATATGATGTGTTTTTATTTTTCTTTGTCTTTTTAGTGTGTTGCCATCAAATTGCAAAGGGGGGGATTGTTAGACCCTAAGTTGTGTTTGCAATTTGATGTCCAACATTTTCATCATATTTATCTCATCTCTTAAACACTCATTTCACTATTTTCATCTTGAAAATCATTCCTTTAAATTAACCTACACATGTTTTATTAAAACTACTTTATGGTTAATATAAACTTATCTTTAAATATATTTTCTTAATGAATTAGTGTGCCAAAACACCTTTCATTACTGAGTTTTCAAAAATGATTTCAAAGTTAGACTTTTTCAAAACTGAAGGAACTCAGAAATTCAACTGACCTGTTGTCGGTCAGCTTGTCGGTTCATGTCGACTAGCCGAGAAAGTGAGCCGAGGTCAACCGATGGATCTGTCGGTCCGAATTCCAGAGGGCTCCAAATTTCATATCTTCTCTGTCGGTCCACTCGTCGGTTCATGTCGATCAACCGACAGTACATAAAAATTCAGACCGAGAACTTGTCGGTTCAAAATCCAGACAGCATCATTTCATACATCTTTGTGCTGTCGGTTCGGCTGTCGGTCCATAGTCGGTCGACCGATAATGGTGGTCAACCGACAAGTGCAATTTGGTCAGAAAAAATTTCAAAAAAATGACCGTTGCCTTTAGACCGTTGAGCCGTCGGTCAACCGAGCCCTGATTGTCGGCTGACCGACTGGTATCTGTTGGACTACTTTTTCTATAAAGAGCAAGTTCATTCCAAAGCAAAAGAGAGAGATTGGAGAGTCCATACTTGGAGTTTTGAGAGCCCAAGCAAAGAGAATGAACTAAGGATGCTTTAAGGACCAAATGGAAAGCTAAAGCTTGAAGATTAAGAAGTTTAAAACTCTAGTAAGCTTTAATTTCCTCATATATGCTTCATGCTTCTATTCAAACCTTTGGAAAATGTTTTATAGCATGATAACTATGTTGTGTGGAATTCATAACACATTTAATCTTTGATTTACTTGTTTGGATTCCATATCTTGACTCAAAGCAAGTTATTTTTCAATCCTTGGTAATCATGCTTTGAAGAATCTTTGTTTTCTTTTAAAGCATGTGTTATTAACTTGTTTGAATCTTTCCATGTTAATGTTCTCAATCATTTAAACTTTAGTTAAATCTTGTTCTTTGAAAACATTATTGGTTTTGCATCACATGTTTAGACATATTTAATTTCATACAACTTGTGAGCTTTTGATTTCATATCCTCAACAAGTTTGTATTTGGTACATGTGATTTGCATATTACTTCAATCAAATCTTTTTATGTGTATTAAACTTTAAATGCTTCTTAGCATAAATTGATTGATCTTAAACTTTTAATATTGATTGAAGTTTCCACACACTCACTTCATAAGCATACATCTTGGCTTTCATAGTGTTTGTGTGAGTTTGATTTACACTTTCATATTTGCCTAATCTAGAGGAAATTAAATTGATCTTTCATTGTATTCTCTTGAAGTGTTTTGAAGATACTAATCTTGAGAATAAAATCTTTTAATTGTAAAGGTTATTGCTTAGCCTAAGAAAAGCATTGTGTAAAGGTTATTGCTTAGCCTAGAAAAGCATCTTGTATAGGTTGTTGTTAATCCTTGAAAAACAACATTGCAAGGTTACTGCTTATCCTTGGAAAGCATATTGTAGTGGTTATTACTTAGCCATTTGAAAAGCATAAATAGTAGAAATCCGATGGGGTGTGAGATCACAAGCCGGTAGCGGATGTAGGCATTGAGGCCGACCACTATAAAACATTGTGCAATGGTGAATGACTTGTGGTGATTGATTTGTTTATCTTCCGCGCCTTTCATGTAATCAGCACTAGTTGAAGTTTAATTTGAAGAAAATTAAAATTGGCAATTAATTTGTAGTTCACCCTATTCACCCCCCCCCCCCCCCCCTCTAAGGTTAGGATCCCGGACTTTCATGGATGCTTACCCGCTCTTTTGGATCGTCAGGTAGGATTCCGAACATGATGTAATCAATGAACGGATCTCTCCAGTCGCCAATCGGAGGTTTGAGGATGGACATCCGACTTCTAACCACTTGGTGGCATTCAGCAACTGCTTGGTGTGTGTTGAGAGGAGGGAGAATCCTTCTTTGACACACTGTGACTTGCATGTTTTCCCCTTCTTGGATTGCCATGGATGCAGCGAGTCCAGCCAGGGCATCTGCACGGATGTTTTCACCTCTGAGGATGTGGGTGATGTGACAGATGTTGAATTTTTGTCGAAGCGACTGCGCTTTATTATAGTAAGGTAGCAAATCAGGCTTCCTGACTTCATATGTCTGATTCATCTGGTTGACGATCAGTTGAGAGTCTCCAAAAGCTTCCAGCATGGTGATGCCGGATTCGAGAGCGAGTTCCAATCTACAATCAGGGCTTGGTACTCAGCTGCATTGTTTGAATATGGTTCCAGTAGCGAGAAGGCGTGTGGAATCATGTATTTATCGGGGCTGACAAAGAAGATGCCAATTCCCGATATTTGCTTTCCTTTTTCATTTGTCCTGGTTGCACCGTCAAAGTACATGTCCCAGGAAGCATTTGATAAGGAAGTTTCTACGTTGTAGACAAATTCATCTGGGAGATCATCCCTGAGTGGAGAATCTTTAGGCAATGGATGCTCTGCGAGAAAGTCTGCTAGAGCTTGGCCTTTGATTGCTTTTTGTGGTACATACCTAATATCAAACTGTGATAGAAGAATGGACCATTTTGCCAGTCGGGCATTGAGAGAACTTGCTTTTGTAACAAGGACCTTTAGGAGGTTGATCCTCGAAATCAGGTAGACTGTGTAGGACAACAGATAGTGATGCAGCTTTTGTACAGCGAACATTACTGCAAGGCATTCTTTTTCGACTGGGGAGTAGCGATGCTCTGCACCTACCAACATGCGGCTAAGGTAATATAGAGCAACCTCTTTTCCATCATCGTTTTCTTGTGCGAGCAGAGCACCCAAAGAGTGGTCGAGAGCTCTTGTGTACAAGATAAATGGTTTTCCAGTTGTGGGGGCAGTCAGTACTGGAGGTTTGGTGAGGTATGCTTTGATGTCTTGAAATGAATTTTCACATTCAGCATCCCAGACAAAGTCTACGCCTTTCTTCATCAAGCGAGAGAATGGACGGCACTTCCCTGATAGATTGGAGATGAACCGTCGAATGTAGGCCAACCTTCCTTGAAGCCCTGTTTATTCTCTTAGGGTTCTGGGGGACAGTATTTCCAAGATAGCCTTGACTTTGGTAGGGTCAAGTTCTATTCCAGCTTTCCGTACTATGAATCCGAGAAACTTACCCGATGAGACACCGAAGAAGCATTTTAGTGGATTCATCCGTAATTTGTGTTTGCGAAGTCGGAGGAAGACTTTTCGAAGATCATCTAGATCGTCTTCTTTTCTTCTGCTTTTGATGGCGAGGTCGTCAACATAGCATTCGACCGTTTTGTGCTGCATATCTTGGAATATTTTCATCATAGCTCTCTGATATGTTGCACTTGCATTTTTCAGACCAAATGGCATGACAGTGTAGCAATACACGCCAAATGGTGTGCGAAATGATGTATGCCTTTCGTCTTCAGGATGCATCTTTATCTGATTGTAGCCAGAGAATCCATCCATGAATGTCATTCGTTGGAACCCATAGGTGTTGTCAATCATCACCTCTGGTATAGGAAGCAGGAATTCATCTTTAGGACATGCATTATTCAGGTCTCTGTAGTCGATACAGACCCTTATCTGCCCATTTTTCTTTGTCACGGGGACGATGTTGGCCAACCATTCAGGATGCTGTTCCTCGCGGATGAAGCCAACGTTTTTGAGTTTTTGAACTTCTTGTTTTATTTTGTCCATCACGTCGGGACGGAATCTTCTTTGGCCTTGTTTGATAGGCTTGATTTCTTTTTGCAAGTTGAGCTTGTGGACTGCTACTTTGGGATTCAAGCCAGGTATTTCAGCATAAGACCACGCAAAGCAATCAACGAACTCACGAAGAAAAAAGATATACTCGAGTAACTCATCATCCTTTATATTCTTGCTTATGAATACTGGACGTGGGTTATCAGATGTTCCCAAGTCTATCTTTTGGACAGGATCTTCTGTCGGAAGGTTTGAAGGTGGTTCCTCCACAATATTTTCGGAGGCTTCCAACTCAACAAGACCTTCTGAAGTGCCAGAGGCATTTTCAGACTGAGGCTCTGTTTCTGTCCATGGATCTTCTTGATCAGTATCATTCTCGAGGCTTGCAATGAGATGGTCCCAATCATTTGCTAGAATTGGGTTGAAGTAGGGTACTTCTTTTGGAGACGATAATTCTTCTGAGACAGAGAACCGCTCGTCTGTGTCATCGGGCAATTCCTCTTTATCATCAGAGAAATTATACCAATTGGAGTAGCTTTCTGGATTTTTGATGAATAACTCCTCAAGGAGATATCCAGGGATATCGATGTCTTCATGAGATGTTGAGGCTTAGTCGGTAAAGCGACTTTGTAGCCATGGTGTCAACTTTCTCATAGGAGCGGTAGGATCATACCCCAACCCATATGAAGACTTGCCTTTATGAAGGTGGATTTTCCAATCTTCTGGTTGACTTTTGGTCAGGGTGGGTTCCAATAGTGTAAGAATACCACGGCCACCTCCCAAACCAGTCGGATTTTGAGCGTTGTAGCCCATTTTCTTCATGATAGCTTGTACCATTTGACTATACAAGGATAGCTGAGGCATACCTTCGTTTTGGAAAGGTTCAAGCAGAGAGTTCAGTGGAGATGCTCCCGATTTATGGAAGAAGATGGCTTTTTCTTCTGGCGAAGTTGCCAGAATAACAAAGGAAGCAGACGTAGGGTATTCTATGTCTGCAGGTGTCTCCAATGGATTGAGAGGGGGCTGATCTCGCTGAGTATCGCTTGGCTTGATGCTGTGTCCTCTTTTGACTCTGACTCCGAGTCTGTGTCATGCATAATAGACACAAAGGAGACAGTGAAATTGCCTCCAGCCTTTTGTTTTTGTCTTCTTTACTTTGGTAGTGATTACCAAAGGCTTTGGAGATTTGAAGGAGACAACGAAGGGAGCTTGACCGCTTACTTCGAGTTTGGTGGAGGGCTTGTTTACCTCTGGTGATTGCTGAGGAGCCTTGCCTTTATCTTTTTGGAGACTGTCGACAAAGTGAATTGTTTTTTCCACCTGTTCTTCTTTTCCATCTTTATACATTTGAGCATCTGCAAAATGGACATCTCTGCCTTTGAAGGGCTTTTTGTCTGCAAACACTCGATGTATCAAGCCATCGTTGCCAACGAACTTGATACACTGATGTAGAGTTCAAGGGATGACACCATTGTCATGTATCCAGGGGCGTCGAAGGAGTATATTGTAGCATGAAGGGGTCCTTATTGCATACACAACGACTTCATAAATAAGATCACCGATTTGTAATTTGAACCTGATTTTGCCGATAGGCCTTTGAGCGCTGCCTTCATATCCGAAGACGGATACAGACGTGTGACTCAGCTTGCTAGGTGGGATGCCCAGCTCTTTGAGTGCCGAAGTAGAAATAAGGTTGAGTGCAGAACCTGGATCGATCTGAACTCTGTGTACTGGCATTTTTTTGACGTACCCCGTAAAGTACAAGGGTCGGTTGTGCTTTGTCTCGCCTAGTAGGAGGTCAGCCTTGTCGAAGGCAATTGTTGCACTTGCTGCTTTTTGTACCGAGAGGCATTCATTGCTTGATCCCTCAGTTTTCTTCTTTTCTCTCTTTGAGGGAGTATTTGATTTTTTGACCCTGTAGTCCATTTCAATTTATAGGACTTGTGGAGCGTGTTTGTCGACATCCTCATTCAGCCTTTGTAATTCTGAAATAAGACTATCACGAGTTTGTGGAGACATTCGTAATAAGTCAAGGATGTGCAGACGTGCAGGTATGTGTTTGAAGTGCTTAATCAAGTCGTACTTGAAAGCCTCCTTTGGGCCTGCATTTTCATTATTATTGCCACTTGGGGCTCTTACAATTTGATTTCCCGAAGGATTTACATAAGAAGAAGAAGGTTGGTTGTAATTTTTATGGTAATCCCCGCCAGAACGGGTACCTCTACCAACTTCAAGAGCTTCTAGAGAAGGGTCTTCTTTTGGAAGATCACTCTTAGGACCAAGGGGTTGATCCTTTGCTGAAGACGTCTCTGTAACAGCATTGGCGTCTTCAGTGATTGTGTTGCACGGAGTAATTTCCAGGAACAAATCCTGAACAGCATCTGACAACTTTTCTTGATTAGTCCAGACATCGTCTATGAGATCGGGTATCTAGGACCAATCGACTGGGCTTTCATTAAAGACGATTTCATTGGCAGGAGTTTCTTCGGGATGATCAACCGGGAGAGGCTTGAGTTCCGATGTCACAACTTCAAGAGACGAGGGCTGAGAGGATGATATCTCAGTGGAAGTCACCTGAGAAGATGTAGCTCCAGATGATACATTACTGGTTGGGTTGTACGTGTCTTCGGAAGCTTCAGAGGCACTATCGTCTTGAGCTATCGCATTGCAGGTCATCCGGACAGGAGATGCCCCCAGTGCAGACTGTTGGGAATCGGACTCATCCTCAGATGTAAGAAGATCATCGATCCAATTATTTTCTCCATTTTCAGGAGTTAAGGGAAGAAGTTCCCTTTGATTTTCAGGGAATTCTGGTTCTGGATTATGACGAAGATCATTAACGCGATCCTGCTCCTGCTCTATGGCAAGATGTTGCAAGATTCTTGCATATTCCTCAAGATCAGGCATAGGAGACAAATCTTCTTCGTCACCCGCTCCTCGTGGTTCACCAATGTTGGGTTCCACCGGAGCATTGGTTGGTGTTGGATCGATAGCATTTTCTTGAACAGGATCCTGGTCTTCTTCATCATCGGACCAGGATCCTTGTGGCTGTAATGGGTTATACCAGATTACTGGCATAAGATGGGACTCGAGAATCCATTCCTCGTCGGAGAGGTATTCTCCTGTTTCAAGGGATTCTTCCCACTCATCGATATCACTGGCAGTATCACTGGACTCGTATCCATTCATGGAGAATCCAACTACCGAGTTGCAAGAGTATGATGCCCCCTGCACATTTTCATTTTTGTATAGAGGTGGCATGAAATCATCAAGGGTGAATTTTCTTTCCGCCTTTGAAGTTTTTGGAAGGGATTCTTCCGTCGCCCCTAGTGAAGCAGTGGAAGAGGTTTCTGCCTTTTCAAGGACTTCTTGTTGTGGTTGAGACTTCTGCTGTTGTTTGAGCTTGCTGAGTTGCCTCTTGGCTTGCCTTCGCTGCTGTGCGGTGGGCTTTGTTTTGACGATCTCCCAATTTTCATCTTATAGGAGATCGGGATGCACCCATATAGGTTGTCCATCTGGTGTTGGATAGGGAACCAACTCTTGGGACGTTTGAGCCATTTTAATCACCTTGAGTGAAGTAGTGATCTTCTCCTTCGGTGACTTTGAAGTTTGCCGACATGACACCATGTTGACAGAGGCGGGGCCATAGTTTTTATCAAAGGTTATGACTCCGTTTTTCCACATCTCATTGATATTATCTCTCACAACGAAGCATTGATTGAGAGGATGTGAGATCATCTGATGGTATGGACAGTATCGGGGATCATTGGTTTTGCCAACATCTCCCGGTCTTTTGGGCTCTGGCAAAATGAGTTTGCCATTTGCTAGGAGAGCCTCAAAGATTTCTTCAACATCTTCATCGAACGGATATTTCTTTTCTACACGTTCTTTGAAGGCATCAGAGAGTTCAGGTCTTTTACCTGCAGTTTTGTTTTCAGGTTTCTTTGGCTGTTGAGGAGCTGATTTAGTCTGCACATTCAGAACCTCCTTTTTCTTTGGTTTTGAGGTTATAACAGCAGTCGGCTCTTTCTTTGATGATTTCTGACCGTTGAGGTCTTTGATCACCATTTCAGCTTCCATGGAAGCTTCGAGGAGTTCTCCCAGGTTCTTTGATTGTTGCCGATGATCATAGAGCGAATTCTTGCTCTCATATTGTTACGGCAGATGTCGACTAGCGACGCTTGTGGCAGTACATCTGAGCATTTGTACGCCATTGCCTTCTATTTGTGAATGAAGTCGTATGTTGACTCATTCTCTCCCTGTTTTAGGCTGCAGAGTTGAGTCATAGTAACAGGATGATCCTCACCTTGGAAGTGGGTCAGGAAGTGTGTCTCCAGCATAGCCCAGTTCTGGATGGAGTTCTCCGGCAGAGTTGAGTACCAATCAAAGGCTGTACCTTTTAGGGTACTTGCAAAGAGGCGAATCTTGAAGGCATCTTGATCCGCAATGGCTCCCGTCAGGATCTTGAAATGGATGACATGTTGTCTGGCTGAACCTTTCCCAATATATGTCTGGAGAGTAGGTTGCTTGAATTTCACAGGGAACGGAACCGAGTCCATCCATAAAGGGTAGGGTGGCTTGATCCCATATTCCTTCAATGTATCATCTTCTTTTGCTTTTGCGAAGATATCGTCCACGTCCTTTTTGGTAAGGGCACGAGACTCATTGTTTTCTACATTGCCCTCATCATCTTCATGAGTCGGAGGGGTTTCATTTTTAGGTGGTGGACGCTGTGGAGTGAGAATAAGGTTTTCCATCAGAGCCTCAATTCTTTGTTGTCCTTGCTCAAACTGCTGGATGCGTGAAGTTACATCATCATGTTGTGGAGGCGGCTCAGAACTTGTAGCCAAGACGTTCATCCCTCGGGATTCGAACGAAGAAATCGTCCTCGTGACTGAGCTGGTGCTCATTCTTCTGGATGAAGAATCTGAGGAGTGATTAGTCCGGTGTCCTTGGCTTAGAGGAGTGGAGGATTCTTCCAAATGTGTTCTTGTCAGAGAGACGCTCGAGTCATTGGACATCTAACACTGATTTTGGTTGCTGACTTATGGCGTTTCCTGGTTTTGCCAACCATATGAACAGCAACGAATTGGTCGGGTCTTTCTTTTTCGACCCATTTGTTTGACACATGGAGATTAGAACGCTGGGTTCTTTGTTTCTTAAGTCTCTTTTGTCGATATACTGCACGGCGACGTATACGACGAGCAATTTGAGCTTCAATCAGCTCTGGCTGGGCTATGGCGATGAAGGATGTAGTCCCTCGTGCGAAGCAGCCGAGTTTGTCTTCTTTGAAGTTGGGCAAGGACAGAATCTGAACGCGGTCCCTTGTCTGTTGCAATGAAGACTTGAATTTTGCGAGCTCGGCCCCTGTTGAGATGAAGGGTCGACTCACGGGAGTGCAGGCTTCAGCATATTTTTGCATAGGCCTAACGATACAGGATTTGATTTTGGGCTTGTAGGAGCAAGCCTGCTCATGATGATTTTGTTTGTTTTTTTTTTTTTTTTGTGGAGGGTAGGTTTCTCCTCTTTCATGTAAGAGAGAGGGTAGAACCGATTCTCCTTGAGAGGGGCCAGGTATGCTGGCTTTGCAGATGTTCGGGACCTCCGTTGCTTTGGTGATAATCTCGGGGACCAGGTTTTGGGGTAAACCTGGTTTCTTGTGGGTTGAAGCTTCGTGGGAACGCCACGGGCTTCAGGCTTCTTGGTGTTTGCCCTTGGTGCCATTTTAGTGACACGTTGCGGGGCGGTTTTCTGCTTCTTGGCAGGTACAGTGTCTTCTGCGGGGAGTGGGAATGGTCCCAGCGACCCGAAGACGATGGTCCGAGGAGTTGAAGTTGACCCGGTGTTTGGAGAGTTGTCGAGGGAGACGACGCTTCGGCAACTGGCAGGGCGCTTATGCTTGTTTTGCTTGTCTTGAAGCATAAGCTGGTACTTGTTCTCATCGAAAGTGATGGTCAATGAAGCTGCCATTGTTAGTTTTGGAAAACTTCTGAAACAAGACCAAATCCATTAGTAATCACAAGAATATGGTGATCATAAATGGATAACAACTATGGTTTTGTCTTTTCAAATCACTTGAGGGGACATGGCCCAACCCAAGGACGATGAAGAAGGCAAAAAACCATAGAGGATACAATTGTTCTAAAATGCAAGTATGGTAAGCTCAGAGTGAGCGTTCCAGTGACTGCTAGAAGCAATTGTAGACCTTAATTCAAATTACCGAGAAGCAAGGCTCACTCGAGGTAAAATGATATAAGGTTGGAGATATAAATGTGTTGGTCGCGAATACAGTAGACCCGAAAGGGCGTATTAGCACTGCTAGGCACAAATGTTACAAATCGCATCCTTGGGAAGGACACGAGATGGGATTTTGTTTTTTAAAAGGTCAAATTTGGGTTCATAAAGGAGATCAACTGGTATTCCAATCCGAACCACAACTCAACATTTCTGCGAGCGTTAAATCCGAAAGAGAAAAGGACCAGAATTTCTCAAATGTGAATCCAGTATCAACGAAAGTTTTTTTTTTTTTTTTTTTTGAAAGGTCAAGATTAAATTCATCAAAGAGAGCAAATGGTATTCCAATCCGAACCACAACTCAACATTTCTACGAGCCTTAAATCCGAAAGAGAAAAGAACCAGAATTTCTCAAATGTGAATCCAGTATTGACGGAAGTTTTTTTTTTTTTGAAAAGTCAAGATTAAATTCATCAAAGAGAGCAAATGGCGTTCGAATCAGAACCGCAACTCGACATTTCTGCGAGCGTTAAATCCGAGAGGGAAAGAACCCAGATTTCTCAATTCTGAACTAAAAAATGACGGGAAGTTTTTTCTTTTTTTTTTTTTTCAAAAATGCACATAGGTTTCCAATTCGATCTTATAAAACCTTAGTAGATAGATTAGCCCCCAGGTAAGGGTAGGATTACTTAATGAACCCGTTTGGAGGACCCTTGCCTCGAACAGTCTAGCTGTCTCCACACTCTGGACAAGGCTTTTCTTGAATCCACTTTTGTCAAAGAGCACAATTGATGCAACCTTAGTTTTTTTTTTCTTTTTTTTATTTTTTTTTTTTGTTTTGAAAGATTTCTAATGAACTCATTAAAGAAAACAAGTGGTGTTCCAATCCAAACCACAACTCAACATTTCTGCGAGTGTTAAATCCGAAAGGGAAAGAACCAAGATTTCTCAATTTTGAGCCCAAAAGAAAGAAAACTGATTTTTTTTTTTTGAAATTATAATTTTTTTTGAAATCCCAATTGGACTCATCAAAGAGAAAAGATGGCCCAATCCCCAATATGAACGATAGCTGCAAATATTTCTGTGAGCTATCAAGTTCAAAGAGGAGAGGATCAAAATTTCTCAAAGTTGAATCTTGAGAAAGAGAGATCATTTTTTTTTTTTGAAAGAATTTGAAATGAAGGTGTTTTTTTTTCTTGAAATCCCAATTGGACTCATCAAAGAGAAAAGATGGCCCAATCCCCGATATGAACGATAGCTGCGAACATTTCTGTGAGCTATCAAGTTCGAAGAGGGAAAGATCAAAATTTCTCAAAGTTGAGTTTCTAAGAAAAAGAGATCAGATTTGTTTTTTTTTTTTTTTTTTTTTTGAAGTGAGAAAGAACAATTAAAATCTCATCTCAGGTTTTTTTTTTTTTAGAAGCAAAATGCAACATAGGCCACCAACTAGAAAGGAGCCAAGGGATCAAAGCATCACGTTCTCAAGTCAACGTGTCCCACCGGGTATGCCAACTTGATGGACGCTCGGAAATCTTCCGTCCTCTCCTTCCGCATCCCGGGGGCTGACCTGGGTCTCGGCTGAGGAGGGAAAATCGCGGGTATCAACATTTTTTGTACGGGTATGCCAGATTTACTTTCTACTTGGAATTTGGAATGGTGATGATCCGGAAATTCACCTTCACAAGTGGAAAGGAAATCAATCATTTTTTCTAACTTTTCAAATTGCATAAATATTAAGAAAAGAGACAAGTTTGTTTTTTGAGAATGCCGTAGGAGGCGTTTTTGTTTGTTTGCTGTGAAAGGCGATTTTACAAAACTCATCAAATATGAAAGACAAGAATTGTGATTTCTTTTTGTCTCTTTAAGAAATACAAACTACAATAGAAAAGTAAGAAAAGGGATCTAACTTCTCAGGAGATTGTGGGGACACGTTGAGATTGATGGTCGCAAGTCATGTATGGGCTTTGCCATCGTCCTTCAAATGAGAACATGTGATGCTTTGATTCTTTGGCTTGGCTCCTAACCTCGGTTTTTTAAAGGACAAGGACCAAGAGGAGGTCCTATATCCAATGAAAAACCAAGTAAACGGGCTGAAAAGCCGCGTTTAGGCCATGTTGGAGAAGGAGGTGACCTTGGGGGGGTGGCCCCCCAAGGGACGTTTGATCACCTTGTAGTGCTTCCCGGAGCAAAGCAGTAGGACTTCGTCTTTCTCTTAGATTTTCTGGATTTTCAGAGCTTGGGATTGCACTTGGGATTTTTTTCTCTCTTTTTTTCTTGGAACTCACCTCTTTTTATAGGCTTTTGGTGGCCATGAGGTGACTATTGGCATTGATGGCAATGATGAGAGAGTTGATGAGGAGTTACAAGTTGATTTTGTAACTCCTTTTTCATGGCTTGCGATTGGCCGATGAAGGTAGTGGACATTTAATTCCCTTTAAGCTTCATGATGATGGGAGTTTCATGGGTTAAATGCCATGATTGCTTGGATTTGTAACTCCCAAATGCTTGAATCTGATTGGGCCGTCCAAAATAATGAGTTAATGACCGCATTAAGTTGTCATAAACGGGTCAATTAACGTCATTAAATGGTCGCCAAGGCATGTGAAGAGTCGCGGGCCGCGCTGCGTCTTTTGAGATTCTTCTTGCGATCATCACAGGTGGATCCACACATTGTTTGATGTTGGATCGCGATGCAATTTCAAACATTAGTTGATGTTGGTGGGCCGGTGACATCTGTCTTGTCGATTTCACGATCGGTCGGATAGAAAGTATACTTTCTTGGTCAGCCGGTTGGCGATCTTGAGGCGATCGGTGATGATTTCATGCTTTTGACGGCGGATCCAAGATGTCGGTGAAGATCAGTCATTTTCAAGCATCAAACATTGGATTTTCAAAAAATCACAGAGGCAGGAATGCTCGAAACCGAAAAAGATCGACAAACGGGCAGTTTGGTGCAAAATCCAACGATCCTTATATTTCTTATGCAGTCAATTTAGTCAGTCAATTCATGATTGATCCTAGACATCTTCATTTGGCTACGGTTCGACGTATCATTAAATATCTCATACGGACACCAACCCGTGGATTATTTTATCTGGCCAACAACTCCCTGTCACTCAAAACATACTCAGATGCTGATTGGACTGGTTGTCCAGATACCCGTCGCTCTACCACAGGATGGTGCATGTATCTGGGAGATAGCTTGATTTCGTGGAAATGTAAGAAACAAGATAAGGTCTCCAAATCTTCCACCGAAGCTGAGTATCGTGCTATGTCTACTGCTTGTTTAGAAATTCTCTGGCTTCGCGGGTTGCTTTCCGATCTCGGATTTCCTGCTGATAGTGTCACACCACTCTATGCAGACAATACTAGTACAATTCGTATTACTGCCAATCCAGTTTTCCACGAACGCACTAAACACATAGAGATTGATTGCCATTTTATACATGACGAATACAAGCGTGATGTGATTAGCCTTCCTCACATCTCTTCTGATCTTCAAAATGCCGATATCCTCATAAAGGGACTTCCGTGACCTCGCCATCAGTTCTTGGTTAGCAAATTGATGCTCGTAGATTCCCCCGCATCAATTTGAGGGGGGGTGTCAAATACAAGATGGCTCAGGCCCATTTGATGGCTCAGGCCCACTTGGGCCCAATATGATGATATCCAATCTCGTTGGATCTAGTCAAATCTTTTGCACAGTTTCTCCCTTCTTTAATTAGATTGTAATTAGATTTAGTTATATACTCTTTCATTAATAGTAGATTGTAATTAGAATTAGCTGTTTTGTAGAGCTGATTTGTAGCTGATTTGTTAGCTAACTTGTAGCCTTTAATAAGGCATATGTATTCTATATAATGGGAGAGAATCTCCAATGAACGGGACACAAAAATTATACAATTCAGAATCTCTTCTGCATGCTACGTTTGTTAAAGACAACATACAATGAACTCTCTCCAATATAGTGTGGTTCATGCCTTCTGCCACCCCATTCTATGCGGAGTCCCACTAACTATGAAATGCCTCACGATCCCCTCATCCTGACATACTTGCAAGAACGAATCAAACTTGTACTCTCCACCGTTATCTAACCTGAGCCTTTTGATCTTTCTGCTAGTCTGTGTTTCAATCATTTTCTTCCACTTCAATAATACATTCAAGACTTCATCCTTATGCTTCATGGTGTACACCCATACTCTCCTAGAGAAGTCATTAATGAATGTAACAAAGTATTGCATATCTCCCAAAGATGTCACTTTGGTAGGACCCAATACATCCTAATGAACATAGTCTAGTGTGCATTGAGTGCGATGGATCGTGGTACCAAACTTCACTTTTGTCTTCTTGCCGAAAACACAATGTTCATAAAATCCCAACTTGCAGGTCTTTGCACCTTGCAACAAACCTTGCTTAACCAAACTGTGCAATACACTCTCCCCAGCATACCCTAGACACATGTGCCACAATCTAGTAGTGTCTGTAACAGTCTCATTCGAGCTATCAGATACTGTTGTTGCTCTACCTACAACTGTACTCCATTGCAAGAAATACAAATTACCTCTTCAGACACCCTTCATCAACATAAGTGCACCATAAACCACTTTTAGAACTCCACCTTTCATGGTAATCTTGAAGTCTTTGGAGTATAAAACACCCAATGAGATGAGGTTCTTCTTCAAATCTGGTATATACCAAACATCTGTCAAAACTAAAACTGCTACATCATGCATATTCAAATGGATTTTTCTTATCCCTTTTGTTTTGCAAGAACTATCATTGCCTATCAAAACTGTTCCACCATCCAACTCTTGAAGGCTAAAAAACCATTCTCTGTTGGGACACATGATAGGTACAACCTGAATCTAAAATCCATTCGTCAGAATGGCATACCAATGAAGAAATAGTCAAATTAAATTCAGAATCATCATCCCCATTGTGTCCAATGTTTGCAGTAGATTTATCTTTGTCCTTGTTTTTCAACTTTAAACAATCTTTCTTCCAATGCCCCATTTTTTGTGACAAAAGGCACATTCATCTTTTGCAAGTGGTTTTGATTTTCCTCTTGATTTAGAACGAGATTTACTACTAGATATCCTATCATCTGATCTGCCTCTTACTGTCAATGCGTCAGACAATGAATCCCTGTAGAGCTGTTTGTCCTTCTTCCTATATTCACTATTCATCAAAGCAACAGACACAACATCATATTTAACATCAGTCTTCCCGTTGATCAAAGTGTGAGTAAAATTATCATAACTTTCAGGAAGCGAATTCAGAATAAGTAATGCTTTATCCTCATCATCAATTTTGACATCAATGTTCATGAAATCAGCAATAATCTTATTAAAATCATCGAGATGTTTCGTCATAGAAATACCTTGACGATACTCGAAGCGGAAAATTTTCTTCTTCAAATAGATCCGATTCTCCAAGATCTTGGTCATATACTTCTCCTCCAATTTCTGCTACAACTCTTTTGCAGAAGTTTCTCTCATCATTGAGTATTTCTGATCCTTCGAGAGACATAATTTGATCGTGCTACACGCCTGACGATTGATTTTCTACCATTCCTTATCTTGCATATCTGAGGGTTTATCCTCCAGAGCAATTTTCAACTCTTGTTGGCTTAGAACATCTCTAACCTCACATTGTTGATGGACCCGAAAAAAAAAGGGGAATCTTCCGTCCTCTCCCTCCGCACCCCGGGGGCTGACCTGGGTCTCGGCGGAGGAGGGAAGATCTCGGGCATCAACATTTTTGTACGGGTATGTCAGATTTACTTTCTACTTGGAATTTGGAATGGTGATAATCCGGAGATTCACCTTCACAACTGGAAAGGAAATCAATCATTTTTTTCTAACTTTTCAAATTGCATAAATATTAAGAAAAGAGACAAGTTTTTAGAATGCCGTAAGAGGCGTTTTTGTTTGTTTGCCGTGAAAGGCGATTTTACAAAACTCATCAAATATGAAAGACAATAATTGTGATTTCTTTTTGTCTCTTTAAGAAATACAAACTACAATAGAAAAGGAAAAAAAGGGATCTAATTTCTCAGGAGATTGTGGGAACACGTTGAGATCGACGGTCGCAAGTCATGTATGGGCTTCGCCATCGTCCTTCAAATGAGAACATGTGATGCTTTGATTCTTTGGCTTGGCTCCTAACCTCAGTTTTTTAAAGGACAAGGACCAAGAGAATGTCCTATATCCAATGAAAAACCGAGTAAACGGGCTGAAAAGCCACATTTAGGCCATGTTGGAGAAGGAGGTGACCTTGGGGGGGTGGCCCCCCAAGGGACGTTGATCACCTTGTGGTGCTTCCGGGAGCAAAGTAGCAGAACTTCGTCTTTCTCTTGGATTTTCTGAATTTTCAGAGCTTGCACTTGGGATCTATTTTCATCATGCTTTCTTCTTGGAATGGACCTCCTTTTATAGGCTTTTGATAGCCATGGGGTGTTTATTGGCATTGATGGCCATGATGAAAGAATTGATGAGGAGTTACAAGTTGATTTTGTAACTCCTTTTTCAAGGCTTGTGATTGGCCGATGAAGGTAGTGGGCATTTAATCACCTTTATGCTTCATGATGATGGGAGTTTCATGGGTTTAATGCCATGATTGCTTGGATTTGTAACTTCCAAATGCTTGGTTCTGATTGGGCCGTCCAAAATAATGAGTTAATGACTGCTTTAATGGGTCAATTAACGACATTAAGTGGTTGCCAAGGCATGTGAAGAGTCGCGGGCTGTGCTGCGCCTTTTGAGATTCTTCTTGCGATCATCACGGGTGGATCCACGCATTATTTGATGTCAGATTGCGATGCAATTTCAGACATTGATTGATCTTGGCGGGCCGGTGACGTCTATCTTGTCGATTTCACGATCGGTCGGACAGAAAGTGCACTTTCTTGGTCAGCCGGTTGGCGATCTTGAGGCGATCGGTGATGATTTCATGCTTTTGACGGCGGATCCGAGATGTCGACGAAGATCAGTGGTTTTGAAGCACCAAACATTGGATTTTTAGAAAATCACAGAGGCCAGAACACCCGAAACGCGAAAAGAATCGGAAAACGGACGATTTGGCGCAAAATCCGGTGACCCGGATTTCCAGGGTCGCCGGCGACCATAGGGCTTCGGCCCGTTTGGTCGCCGAGCATCGTTTTCGGCCGTTTTTTCGTCTTTTTCGTTCCTTTTTTCTTCTGTATTTTTCTTGACATTTTCCCTCAATTATTGACTTGATTTTCTTGGAGAAATCTTGACGAGAACCCTCGCGAACTCGGAGCACAAAGTTTCCTATTTTTAGGGAAAGCCGAAGACTTTGTAGCCGATTTTCCGTCAAGCGTCGAAACTAGGTCAAACGATGTCGGAATGACCTGAAAATTGAGGTGAAGCTTCTTGAGCAGTGGATAGGACCAACCATGGGCTTTTATTTGAGTTTTGAAGCCGTTTGGGGTCCCATCGATGCTTCACTTGATTTTGCTGCGGGGAAAATGCCGAGCTTTGATATGTGGTCAAACGATGTCCGATTGACCTGAAATTTGACGAGGAGCCTATTGGAGTCATTTTGAGACGTTCTATGGGCTCCGTTTTGGATGTCATGGTCCCGGGTTGCTCCACCGCCGGTAGGCTTGATTTTCTCTTGGAGCATCGAAACCTGGTCAAACGTTGTCGGAATGACCTGAAATTTGACGTGCAGCCTTTTGGAAGCATGTTGAAGCCACTCATGTATTTTATTTGATGAGTGATGGCTTTGGTGGTTCCCGCCGCCGGGAGGCTTGATTTTGCTGCTCGAGCATTGATGGGGGGGCAAACGTTGTCGGTTTGACTTGAAATTTGGCATGGAGCCCTTTGGAGACATTCTGGAGTCATCCGTAGGCTTTGATCAAAGTTTTGGTGTCTTTAATGATGTTGCCGCCGGGAGCGCCTGTTTAGCTGTTGGAGCGGTGAAGTTGGGCCAAACATTGTCGGAATGACCCGAAACCTCAAGTGTGCCCCTCTTTTAGCTTGTCTTGAAGGATCTCTCAGTTTCTGTCTGATTCTGACAAAATCTGATGCTTGAAGTAGCCTTGCCTATTTTTAGCAGGATGCAGCTTCAGGAGGCTTCTCGATGTTGAGGAGACATATTGACTTTTTTGGTGTCAACAATTGTCACATGGCAAAGTTATTTTTTTGCTAATTGGTAAATTTGTATTGAAAGGAAAGAAGGGGGCAAAGCCCCAAAAGACAAGAGAAGAAAAAATACAAAAAAACATAAGAAAAGAGAAGAAAAAAAAAACCAAAAGAAACTAAACAAAGAGCCTCCTCGAGTCACTGCATACGAAAAAGACACCAGCCTGGAGCATAAGGGAGAGCATCTCAATAAAACACTAGACATTCAGCACAGCATCAAGAAACTAAAGAGCACTGCACACACGAGGTAGAAAAACAACCCAACAAGACAATGCAAAACTACTAGGCACTTCTTTGCCACTTAATCCAACTCAAAGACACCACCTCCCCACAGAAAGCAAACTGTGCAGCACAGAAATCTTATCAGCGAGAAACGAGGGGAACCAAACTCATCGAAGCAACAAAAAGCCAGCACAGAACAGAGAAACACCACCTAGCAAAGAACTAAGCTTCAAAAACTCTGCCCCAACAAAAAAGCCACAACAAGGGGAGCTCAGCAGAAGAGACCAGCCCCAAGGCAACACCTCCACAAAAAAAAACCCTTCAGAAGCTAAAAAGCTGCTGAAACTGCAATCCAACAGACAGGAAGAGGAAGAGAGGACCACTTCTCCCAGAAGGACTAAAAACTTCCTGAAGGAGCTCAGGTCGATTACGCCAAAAAGCACCACTCAGCTGACCAACACCAAACAAGGAGCAACAGAGAGCCCACTACTGAAGAGTAGAACAAAAGCTAATCAACCCATCCAAAGGATTTCAAAATTGGATGAGTGGGAATAACCAACCCAGAAGAGGAGCAGAACATACCATAACACTTATCAAGGAAAACCATCCGAGCCGACATTAGGGTAGGCTTTTTACAACGGTGTTTTGCTTCATTCCGACGGAACCAGAGAGTGTTGATGGCTTGAAAGAAGATAGCAGTTGCAGTTATTCTTCCTAGACCATCTACACCCTTAGTTAAAGCTGTCCAGACAGAGGTGGCAGATAGGGGTGGGCCATGGGGGATGCTCGCTTGGTTGAGGAGCCATAACCAGAACTGATGAGCTAAGTGGCAAGAGAAGAAGAGATGGAGGTCAGATTCACTATGTCTATGGCAGGAGTAGCATCTAGAAGCCATGGAGCAACCTATTTGCATTTCCCAACAATCTGTAGGAGTTTTTCGAAGAAGAAGACGCCAGCTAAAGTAAGAAAGTCTTGGACTGATGACTTTGTTCCACACTAGACCAGACCAGACAACTGATTCACCTCTAGACCTTAAGGTGTTCCAGGCAGATTTTAGGGAGAGATCCCCTAAAGCGAGGCCTTTCCAAGAAAGCTTATCATGACCGAACGACTCTGTGAGCTGAATAATGCTAGTCTGCTGAAAGAGGAAGCTATGCACCTCCGTTGGAATAGATGCTGGGCTGGACCAAGAGAAACCTTGAATGATATCAGCCACCCGGTCACTCTCAGAGAAGTGGAGGAGGGGGAATCTTTGAGCAATAGGGTCATGGTCAATCCAGTTGTCTAGCCAAAGCTGGATAGAGTGGCCATTCCCCAGAACCCACCTATTACCAAGCTGAAGTAAATAGGCTAAGGATCTGATCTTTTTCCAGATGCAGGAGCCTACCATCAAATTATTGGTACCATCTAGATCTTTTTCCACATAGCAAAGTTATTATTACCATCAAATTTCTTGACTTCAAATTTTGCACTCGAGATGGTTGTCTTTGTCGATGATGAGCTCACCATTTTTCTATCTACCAAACTATCAATCCACTTCGTTCAAATTGTAGACCTCGTCGATATGAATCCAACAAACAAAAAAAAAATGAAGCTCAATTCTGAGTCTGGATGGCTCCAGAAATCACAAATCAATTATGGCTGTCGATTGGTCAAATTCTGCCTTGATCGTAGTATTCGCTGACTACAGCATGCTGCAATGAACTGGTACAAGGCTTCTAGGTTGGGCGAGTCGGACCTAACCTGGAAACTACCCAAAACTGACCCAGATATCTGGGTTCCTTCTTCTCCCTCTCGATCTATTACAGTTCTATAACAGAACCGATCCAATTCAAATCCTCTGCGACTTCTTCCTCCCCGACAACCAGAGACTTTTTACAACGACGACAATCCACCCCCAGTCAAGTTCCGGCGATTATGGCGACGGGCGACAGCGGCTTCAAATCACAAAGCCGGCTTGAAATCGACCCAACGCAAGGTCTTCTTCTTCTTTGAATCGGTTCTGCACGCAGAACTGCAACTGGCAGAACTGCTGCTTCTCTCCAGTGAGTGCGGCATGACGATGGCCGGTTTGCGCAGAGACAGCGTGTGGGGTCTTCTTCGGTCTGCGCGACAATGTGCACCGCTGCAACCCGGATCCTTTGCGTCTTTTGACTGTAGCAGGCAACAACTCAAAACCGGAGTGTGCTCCTTCCTCGGCAACAATTAAACCAAAGCCTAGAACAGACATGGGAGTTATCTGTTATTTTTTCCTTCAATACACTGCAACTCCAAGCTCGGCAAACTGAGAACCTTGAGATCCTCTAAGCATTTAACATTGTGGCCCACTGCTGTGATCAAGCTATCAGATGCAAAACCGAAGAACATTGTCTTCTTCGATTCAAATTGCACAGAGATCTGTGCGTCTTCTCTAATCATGCAGTCATCAATTCTAGATTTTTCCGCTGATCGCGTACCACAACAATGCCCTTATACCAATTTGTTGTGATCGTGTGTGCAGAAGCGTGCGATCAACAAGCAAACAAATCAAGCCACAGAAAAAGAATAAAGATTTACGTGGTTCGGTGATTTCACACCTAATCCATGGACAAAGCTCGTTTTCTTCTTCTCCACTAATCAAAATTTTTCCCACACATTAGGGTTACTACCAATAGAGATAATAAGTAGTTTTAATAAAGACCAAATTACCCCTCAACCCTAATACAAATGAATTAGGCCTATAAAGCGAGCCAAAACCCATAAACCCAACAAGATACCCACTGGCACCAACCAGAATCGGATCGCTCAATGAGGGCAATAGGAATACAGCATTCTTCCATGCTTCTGCCAAATCTAGGGGCACTCTCAACCGCACTGACAGGATCCTTTTTGAAGGGGTCTGAGTTGAAGATCACAATCGAATTCAGCTACTAGCAGTTAACCATTTCTCCTCTGTGGCTCAATCATTTCATCCAGACCCAACAAATGCCCTTTTTGGCATTTGTAGCAGTAAAGTCTCGATGAACCTCCTATAGTTTACAATCCCGGATGAAGCTAAAATCAAAACTGTTGTTTTTTTGCTAAAAAAGGACAGCTCTCCAAGCCTGGATGGCTTCTCAGGCTCTTCCTTCACAGCCACAAGGCACATCACTGGTCCCTCTGTGATCAAGGCAGTGCAATATTTCTTCCACTCTGGTAAGCTCTATAAAGCCTCCAATGCCTACTTCCTTACCCCTGATCCCCAAAATTTAATCCCTTACCTCCTTCACTGACTTTAGGGCAATTATCCTGCTCAGTTTCTCTTACAAAATTATTGCTAAAATCTTGGCCTCTAGACTATCCCAGATCATCTCATCTCTTATTGCCACTAACCAAGCTGCTTTTGTTAAAGGCAGATCAATCCACCAACACATTGCCTTAGCCCATGAGCTATTCCAAAAGGTGCACTCTAAACTGACAGGTGGATCCCTGTGTATGCAACCTGACATATCTAAGGCTTTTGATAAGCTAAGTTGGCGTTTCTTGTTCAAGTCCCTAGCCTTCTTTGGTTTCTCTAATAATCGGATCAATCTCATAAAAGAATGTGTTTGATCAGTCAAGGGATCGGTTCTCATTAACAAAAATTCCTATGGCCTTTTTTTATTCCAAGTGTGGGCTAAGGCAAGGGGATCCTCTTTCCCCCTACATGTTCATTCTTGTTGAAGAAATCATAGGCCTTAATATCCAAATCTTGCTCTGGTCAATTCAGCTAGATATCAATTCAGCTCTGGTAAATCCATTAACACTAGGAAAAGCAAACTATTCATAGGCAAATGCAGTCTGAGGACAGAGATAGATCCTGGCCATCACTGAATTCCAAGAGCCCCATCTTCCCTCCATCTACCTCAGAGCCCCTCTCATGATTAGCACTCCAAAAAGGCAGCAGTTCAATCCACCGTTGGACAGATTCTTCTCCAAAATTGCAAGGTGGAAATCCAGATTTTTGTTTTTTTACTGAGCGCAGAGTTCTGGTAAGACATGTCTTGAGCGGCTCCACATTTCATTGGTCTTCCCTCTCCCCCAACTCTATCTCAAACCACATGGAGCGCTTTATGAGGAACTTCCTCTGGCCTATAGAGCCTTCTAGAACCAAAATGAACCAGGTACGATAGGAGGTAGTCTGTCTACCCACTCAGGAAGGGAGCCTAGGCATCAGGGGCATTCAAGACCAAAACCGAGGCCTCTTTCCTGAAACTGGGTTGGTCAATCGCTTCATCAAACTCATTGTGGGCGCATTGGATGGTCAGAAGATACACTCCAAAATCTGCAATATGGAGCAAAAACACTACAAAATCTGGCTCTTAACATCTGGCGAAAAATCAGGAAGTAAAGTCATCATCTACACTCTGGCTACACTAGGAAAATTGGTAATGGAAAGCCGGTTGAAATTTCGGTGCTACTGCCCCTGCCCTTCCTCTATCTGCGACAGTGATATGGTCACCTTAACTCAAGGCATTGATGGCCCTGGTAAAAATCATGCTGCGGCGATCTTCTTCCAAGCCATCTTCGTGCTCTGGTCTCTCCAAAACGATTCTAAGCACCATAATAGAAAGCCCTCTTTGGTTCGAGCTCAAATCATCTTATTAGACCGTATGAGAGGGCTGGCCAGCTCTCTGCAGGTGCCTATCTCTACCCTTCCTCATCCTGTCCTACGTGGCTTGGGCCTGGGTTGAGCCCTCTTGGTCCTGGCTCTGTCTCTGTGCAGGTGGGGTTCTCTTCGAGGGCCATTTTTCTTCCCCTCACTTGTCAAGAAGCCAAGTGTGCGCTCTCCCCTGTTTTGCGGTCCTTTGGCTGGACTGAATAGCTCTCTTGGCTTTCTCTCTTCTCCTGCTGTCAGTCTTGGCTCGGTTTTAGTGCAGGTTGAGTATTGCCTAGCTGGCTGGTTCTATGTTTTATTGCAGTGCTCGTGTAGAGCCTTGTCTTGCTGGGTTGTCTTCTCTATTCAAAGAGGTGTTGTTTTCTAGTACTTCTTTGTAGTCATGTGCGGTGTTGATGTGAAGTGCTCTGCTTTGCCTGTTTCAATGCGAGCCGCACTATGGCTCGGTGGCTTCCTGTTGCTGGCTTTGTTGCTCTTTACCATGTAGAGCCCGGTTTTGTCTAGTGTTGGTGCCCTCTATGTGCTGCTGGTATGTGCAGAGAATTGTTGTTTGTAGTGCTTTTTAGTGTTGTGGTGTTCTCTTCTTCTCCCTGTTGGCTGGTTCTCTCTTTCAGCTGTTTTGTTTTCTGTTGGTTTGTGCCTCTCCTGTTTCAGGGAAGGTCTTTCTGGTTGTTTTCTTTTGTTTGTATTCTTTCTTCTCCTCGTCCTAGGGGCTCTGCCCCTTTTCTTTTTTAATATTAATTTAACAATTAGCAAAAAAAGCTAGGCTGATAAGGCTAGCTTGGCCTATCCTTTCCCCTCGTTCTCATTCCCTCTCAACCAAAAGCTTCACTCTTTCTGAAATGGAGCCTAATGGATCATTCCTCCTGACATTCCTTTAGGAGCTAAGACAAGCTCTTCACAATGTTTCCCTAGATATGGACTCTGAAGGCCTCATTGTCGGGAAAGCTCATCCCGGCCAAGACCTCACCTTCAAGCAAGCTTAGGATCTGATCAGATCTAGAAGAGACCCAGCCGAGTGGGCTCCTCTAGTTTGGAATTCCATTATGCTGCCCAAAATATCCTTTTTTGCCAGGAGGATGATGCACTATGAGACCCCAACCCAAGATTGGGCCCAATCAGTTGGTTTCAATCTTGCTTCAAGGTGCTACCTTTGTACAAACAACTTGGAATCAGTTATCCACATCTTCTTCCACTACCCTTTTACGTCATCTCTCTGGAACTGGATTCTTTGTGTTGCCGGTGTTGGTTCAGCTGCAACTTTATCCCCCTCCAAGATCTCGTATGACCTCTCCCTTAATAGTGATAAGCTTGCTCGAAAAGGTGCATCTTCTATATTTTTCACCACCATTTTTGTTATTTGGAAAAGTAGGAATTACCATATCTACAGGAGTTCTATTGCCTCTCAAACGAAGGCCAAGTTTCTTCCTCTCTCAGACGAATAGACAAACATTTTTCTAGCAGGCCTCTTCAGGCTGTTGTAATTATTTGTCTGCTCCTCTACTGTTAGAGGTTTGATAGTTTATAGTGCCCCTTTGGCTTTTTTTTTTTTTTTTTTTTTTTTTTCTCCTTTCTTCTTTTGTAAAGTGGCCTATTTTGGCTTCCTCTTTTGGGGGCTCGTTTGCCTCTGTTTCCTCTTACCCTTTAGCAAAATAAAAAAAAAAAAAGTGTCCCATGATTCATTTTTCATTAAAATTTATTTTTGGATGTTTACTTTTTTTTTTCTTCGGTTAAGCCTCTTTTGTTCACTTCGTAGGAATTTAATTACTTGGAAAAAAAAAAGGGACCCTTTAGATGTTGTAGGAGGTTGAAAAGGAATTAAAAAAAAATACATTAGAAGTTGGGACTTTAGATAAATAGGTTTTTCAAGATTTTTTCTCGGTTAAGGGGCTCTTAATTTATTCTTTTCCATCACATGAATATTTAATATTAAGCTCGCACACGAGGCCCGCAATTTACTAATGTGGACATTAAAAAAACAGTGGCAGAGCCTAGATTTTCCCTAGGGGGAGGGTGGGGGAACAAAGATTGTCCTTAGTCAGAATAGAAAAGGTTAACATGTTAACATAATATTAAAATTTTGAAATTATGTGTTCAATCTAACTTAACTCATAAACTAGTTATCACATTATTACCTGAAAATGATAAAAATGATGAATTTATATTGCTCTTCACTTCCAACAGTATTCAATAATGGGTACAGAAGACAAGAAAAGAATTGTAAATTGCATAAATTAACATATTTAATTGTGAGCATATAATTATAATTATAAAAATTAAATTATATATATTTTTTTGAACGCCGTAGTATGGAGTTGATGTTAATAAAATAGTCACTACAAGAAAATTTACATTTAGCGGCGGATAAAAACCGCCGCCATATGTATGAAAATTGCCACTAATACCTTTTGCGGCGGAAAAATGTCCGCCGTCACTTTTGTCTTTAGATGGTGCCATCGCTGCTTGTATATGCAACGGAAGAGGGGTTGCTGCAAGAAAATTATCAATAGTGGCTGTTGTAAACCGCCACTAATTATTATAATCCGCCGCTAATGATTCATAGCCTTTTTCTACTATATTTACAACTGTCCGCTGCTATATGTTCATCTTGTAACAGCAGACATCACAAACAGCTGCTAAAAACCCAACTCCAGGTCTTTTGAATTTTTTTTAATGGTTCTAGATCTTCCTATTTTCTTAATGGTTCCAGATCTCCCGTATTGCTTTCCATAATGTGGATGGGGCACAGAAAAGAAATTAGTTTCTTTGACATTGATGGCTTTCTGATTATTGATTAATGGGTTTTAAATAAATAAATAAATATTTGTGCATTGTTTAGAACAAATGTAAGAATTACTTGAATCTTGATGTGGGCACCTTGGGTTAGTTTTGTAAAAAAAAAAAAAAAAACAAAAAAGAAAAAAAAACCATATGTTGCCATGAATAAAAATCACATGTTCATACATCTAAATTTAACATTAACATCATCAATAAAATTCAGATATTCCTCAATTATTTCCCCTAATTTAATTAGGGTTAAATCTTCAATTACACTTTTCTTGCTATCACCCTTAAATGTGCCACTTGAGATTCACAAGGGCAGTGGGTAGGAATCTTTGCATACATGAATGTTTACAATATGTTGCTGCACAAGGTTCTGATGGAGAGAAGCTTTACTCTGGGCTTGGCTCTGCCATGACATGGCATATGAAACAAATATGAAAATGAAAAGAAAAAATCTGTTAAGGGAGGCTTGTTTCTATAAGAGCTGAATGCCCTCATTTTGAATGAGGCCCTCATTGAAGCCAATAAAGCTTATTCTGGAAATAATACATGTAACGCCCCACCCTATACCCATGCATGATATTGTCCGCTTTAGCTCATGGGCTACTTGACCAGAGGACCTGGCCCAAGCGCATCTAATCTTGCCTCATGGTTTTGCTTCTGATGGGCCTCAACCCATCAAAAGGCCTTATGCAAGGTAAAGGTGTAAGCTCTACATATAACCCCATTCACTTTCTTCTCTATAATCGATGTGGGACTCTGGAGCGTCACAATCCACCCCCCTTAGGGCTGCACGTCCATGTATAGTAGCCTGCCAGTCCCTGTAGCCTGCCAGCCCTCTTGGCCAGCCCACATGAAGACTCTCCCATTTGCACCAGGCCACGGCAGTGGACCCACACTCGAACTAGTCAAGAGTCGGCTCTGATACAATTTGTAATGCCCCACCCTTCACACATGTATGATATTTTCCGCTATAGCTCATGGGCTACTCGACCAGAGGACCTGGCCCAAGCGCATCCAATCTTACCTCACGGTTTTACTTCTGATGGGTCTCAACCCATCAAAAGGACTCATGCAAGGTAAGGGTGTAAACTCTACATATAACCCCATTCATTTTCCTCTCTATAGTCGATGTGGGACTCCGGGGCGTCACAATCCACCCCCCCTTAGGGCTGTACGTCCCTGTGCAGTAGCCTGCCAGTCCCTGTAGCCTGCCAGCCCTCTTGGCCCGCCCACATGAAGACTCGCCCACTATTTGTAACGCCCCACCCTTCACACATGCATGATATTATCCGCTTTAGCTTATGGGCAACTCGACCAGAGGACCTGGCCCAAGAGCATCCAATCTTACCTCACGGTTTTGCTTCTGATGGGCCTCAGCCCATCAAAAGGCCTCATGCAAGGTAAGGGTGTAAGCTCTACATATAACCCCATTCACTTTCCTCTCTATAGTCGATGTGGGACTGCGGGGCGTCACAATCCACCCCCCTTAGGGCTGCACGTCCCTATGCAGTAGCCTGCCAGTCCCTGTAGCCTGCCAGCCCTCTTGGCCCGCCCACTTGTACCAGGCTACGGCAGGGGATCCACACTCGAACTAGTCGAGAACCTGGCTCTGATACCATTTGTAACGCCCCACCCTTCACACATGCATGATATTGTCCGCTTTAGCTCATGGGCTACTCGACCAAAGGACCTGGCCCAAGCGCATCCAATCTTGCCTCACGGTTTTACTTCTGATGGGCCTCAACCCATCAAAAGGTCTCATGCAAGATAAGGGTGTAAGCTCTACATATAACCCCATTCACTTTCCTCTCTATAGTCGATGTGGGACTCCGGGGCGTCAGAATTCACCCCCCTTAGGGCTGCACGTCCCTGTGCAGTAGCCTGCTAGTCCCTGTAGCCTGCCAGCCCTCTTAGCCCGCCCACATGAAGACCCGCCCACTTGTACCATGCTACGACAGGGGACCCACACTCGAACTAGTCGAGAGTCGGCTCTGATACCATTTGTAACGCCCCCACCCTTCACACACGCATGATATTGTCCGCTTTTAGCTCATGGGCTACTCGACCAGAGGACCTGGCCCAAGCGCATCCAATCTTGCCTCACGGTTTTTCTTCTGATGGGCCTCAACCCATCAAAAGGCCTCATGCAAGGTAAGGGTGTAAGCTCTACATATAACCCCATTCACTTTCCTCTCTATAGTCGAGGTGGATCTGCGGGGCGTCACAATCCACCCCCCTTAGGACTGAACGTCCCTGTGCAATAGCCTGCCAGTCCCTGTAGCCTGCAAGCCCTCTTGGCCCGCCCACATGAAGACTCGCCCACTTGCACCAGGCCACAGCAGGGGACCCACACTCGAACTAGTCGAGAGTCGGCTCTGATACCATTTGTAACGCCCCCACCCTTCACACACGCATGATATTGTCCGCTTTTAGCTCATGGGCTACTTGACCAGAGGACTTGGCCCAAGCGCATCCAATCTTACCTCACAGTTTTACTTCTGATGGTCCTCAACCCATCAAAAGGCCTCATGCAAGGTAAGGGTGTAAGCTCTACATATAACCCCATTCACTTTCCTCTCTATAGTCGATGTGGGACTCAACAGACATTGCATGCCAAGAGGTGAGGATTGTGGTACAGCTTTGGTGGGAAAGTAGGGAGAAAGAATGGGAAAGGGAGGAAGAAAGTGGATATGGAAGGAAGCACAATACCTTGAACACATGAAGATTCCATTCACCGATGCCGGTGCTGCTCGCCGTTGACGTTGGAGAAGAAGGAAGGAGGAAGTGGAAAGGGACAGAGAGAAATACCAGTTTTGATAGGGGCTAAAGAATACGAAACTTCCTTTATCTTGTACCACTTAAACCCTAATGGACAATTTTGGGTTTTTGAAAAATAAACTTAAAAAATCGACCGGACGACGCCCTTTCTTGTTGGATGTCCTAGACTGATGCTCACTTGGAAAACTTATGGCTCATTTTGAAATGTTAATCTAATCTTGTCCTGTTTTGAAATCTTAAAAAAAAAAAACGAAAAAAAAAAAAAAAAAACTTAGGCCCTATTTTGTAATTTTCCTAAAAGAGTTTCATATCCAAAGTTTTTTGGATCAAGTCCTAGTTTTCCTGTAAACATTGGCATCTTAATTATTGTCATTTCGGTAGAAATTATTATACCCTATCACCATTACATGAAAAACTATTACACATACCTTAAATATCTAAGTAAATGCTTTCTTTTTCTATAGTCTTTGACAAAAACTTGAGGTGTTGGGGGTTCTCAGAAATATGTTGTGTTGGCTTGTCCTCTGGCATTTTCAAGTGCTACGTGTGTGTTTTGAAGAATTTCAAAATCCGAGCCACCTTAAAGTTCTATTTTTCCTACTAAGTATTTTGAAATTCGAACCCCTTTGCTTCTTGGTGGAACTTCTAAATGCTCAAGTATAAAGGAGCATCCAACAATTCCACTATGTCAGAGAGTGTCTAAATTCTTGTTAGGAATTTTATTATGTTGGTGAATTCATGGTTTGGACAAAACTCTGAGTCCATTGAGTTGCATTTTTCTATTTCTTTTAGAATGGACTATGGTTATGCAACCGGAAGACCTGAAGTAAAGACTGAAGAATTTTGGAGCAGTAAGCCAAAATCCAGAACCTATGTTCCGCTATAGCAAACATATGGTTTGCTATAGCAAAGCTAAAAAAAAGGCCAAGACACAAAAGGCGCTCGCTATAGCGAGCCTTAGAATCTTACTTGCGCGATCATGACGTCTAATTTGAGTCCGTTTACAATTATGATTGAAGTATTATTAGAAGACTCTTGCATGTTTTTGGAGCTATAAAAGGGTGATTCTCTCATCCTTTAAAAAGACAAAAATTTTCTCTCTCTTGTTGTAAGGTGAGAAAACCCTAATAGAGATTCATTGTTCTCTAGAGCTGTGATTGATTGCGCTGAAGATTTGCTCTAGAAGGTTTGGTGCTTTTACTTCTTTGTAGAAGATTTGTACATCTTGGTTTTCAAGGTATTATTGGAGGATCAAGCACGGGGAGTGGTGTGCGACGAGTAGTTATGGCAGCAAGGAGTTGTGAAAGAACAACTACAGTCTTTAGGTCGACGTACTAACTGGAAAAGGCAGATTGGTTATTCTGATCATTATTTTTCTCTCTGGATAAGGTTTTCATGTAAAAGATTGTGTCTGCCGTCTTGTGGCGTGTGATTGGTAGATTTGCTTGCTAGTTTGCTTTTATTTGGTCTTTACTTCCAGTGTGCATTGGTTTGTGGAACTAGTAGACATTCTAGTAAAACTTTCAATGCTCAAGTCCAAAGGGCTTTTTTTTGTAGAAGTTAGAGAACTCCTATCTTTAGCAATTTCTAAATTCTCTAACATGTGGAATTCATGAATCATTCTCTGTACTCGAGGATCTGGAATTTTCTAGAAATTCAAACAAAGAACAAAGAGCAAAGAAGCTGGAATTCCATGAGTTAAAGGTCATTTGAGACCTTTTTTCGTGATTGAAATTTTGGAATTCCAATAAAGAAACATGAATTTGCAAATGCCAAGGGACAAGCCATCTCATTATGTCCATATATTCCCAACATACCAAGGTTTTGTCAAGAATTCCAGGTCCTAAGAATGAATATGATTGGACCAAATTGGGCTGATGCCTAAACCCATGACCTCAATAAATCCATGACTGCAACATTAAATGATTATCAACAAGAAACAACATTGGGACTCATGTCCCAAATTCAAAATTGGGACTTCTGAGTAATCCATAAATGAGTAACAATTCATACCCTTAGGGGTGATCATTTGTTTGTTTGTGTTTTCCTTTTTCATTTTTTTCCTTTTTTTTTTTCATGAGAAAATTTACATACGTTGTATACTGCAAAATTCCAAAGGTAGAAACATCTACATGCAAGCATTCCTATCCACATGTCAAAAGGTAGAGAGACTTAAAGATTTGCAATATTTCTGTTGGAAATCATGTGGCTCACATGCTACGGGTCCCATGCCATATCAAGCAGATGGCAGTTGCCAATAGAGATAGTCCAACTATGAATAGAAGACTTGATGGGATCCGCAGTGATCGAATAGATTAGAGGATTGGATCTTATCCCCATGTAGTAAAATCTCATCAGGATTAGGGGACGTGGGTTTCTTGGCAGAGAAGTCTCTAGCAAGTGTGACTCCTCTGGATCATTATATAAGGGAGATGGGAGCCTTTAGTGAGATACACATCAATCCTCATTCATATCCAATCACATGAGATCCGCAGAATCTTCTAGCCATCTGGAACACAGCAGATCTTGGGCCACTTGTTGGAGTCTTCCTATCCCGATCCTTCAATTTCAACCTTGTTAGATCATCTTAGTCCAAATGTCATTATCCCTTCACCCTTATTAGAAAGTAATTGTAATGAAAAAGAAAGAAAATTAAATATGTGAACCAATTAGAAAGTAATTGTAATCGATCATTTCCATTTAGAAAGTAATTGTAATCGATCATTTCCTTGTATGAAACCATGGTTATGTGAACTAACACCCAAAACTAAGATTCCCGAGTAAGAGATTCAAAATTAGAAAACTTCGGCTGCTTTAGAAAAATAATTAATCCGATTCCAAGCTCAAAACCCATATCTAGGGTTGTAAACAAGTCAGTTTTGGTCCATGTCCATGGTGGACCTGGAACCGGTACCGTTAGGAAAAGGTAGAACCGGACCCGGAACCGGTTTCTTGGCTCCGAAACTAGAACCAGAACCATATATGGGACGGGTCCAGGTCTGAATCCGGATTTAGGTAGAGAATGATATTTTTTTTAAAGAATATGGCTTTTAGGAGAGATTTCGAAAAATGAAGTAATATGTTGGGTCTTTGATCCACAGGTCCGAACTAAGGTGGAACCGAACCCAGACCCATTTATTTATCGGAGCCTAAATAAGGACCCATACCCGGTTTTTAACAGTTCAGAACCTCTGGATGCTCGGAGAATCGGGGATCCATTTACATCCCTGCCCATATCCCATTAAATCTCTCAAAACCAGTAACTTCATATTTTATTGTATCAATCAACAATGCAATGGCTGAGAATGACTCCTTATCCGAGTGGTAAGGAGTGGCAGTTTCCACTTGGTTGTCCAGGGTTTGAACCTTAGGTACACCACTTCTTTCCGTGTGTGCGAGCTCCTTTTCTATTTGAATGTGTTGTATTTCCATATGTGTACGGGCTCTCAATTGAGTTCCAACCCAATTGACCCTGTTAAGAAAAACACTACAGTGGTTATGGCGGAAGACAACAAGGGCGTCGGAGAGAGTGGGGTAGTGTAGGAATTGGATGTGCCCACAAGCACACAACAAATAAGTGGCACACTACAATGAAAATTTTCTTCGATCACTTTCAAGTGAATACAAGATCTACTAAAAAGATGGTCTCACCCAAGCAATACATCAACGTACGTGTACTCAATGTAGCCCCATGGAAACCAAAAATCACTCTAGTGCACTCTTACTTTTCACTTCACCTCACTGAAGTAGCGGGTGATAAGGTTGTTGAAGGAGAGGCCGATGATGGACGTCTTAATGGTCCATGCCTATGCTGCACCGCCATCGGTAGGGCACACCATTCAAATGGATGGTGTTGACTTTTGCACCCTCGCACTTGATAGAGGCGGTAGGGCTGATCGCATAGTTTTACTTCTATTGCGGCATACCATCAAATTGTCATTTGACAGAGGTTGTGTTACTAATAGAAGCAGTGGGACGTACTGATGTCTTACACCCTTGTTTTATTAATCACCTGTTTTACTGGTAAATGATCTCCTAATACGTACAGTGAGACGACCACAATAAAAGAAAATCTTAAAGCTCTATGAGCATGCCCTTGCTGAACATTATATACAAAACATTAGAATAGAAGTGTAAAGATATGTATATAATTACAATTCGAAGATAGATGAGGGGAGTTGCATGTTTTTTCGAAGAAAGGGAAAAGGCTTACAATATCGCGAACTCACTCATGATATAACAACTAAGAGAACTTTTGGTGTTTAAAAAAAAGCAAGACATTGTTAAGAGTCCAAACATATTTCTTTTTGGGATTTTTATCAAAAAATTATAAAGAATCATACTAATTAAAAATTAATGATAATATATTTTTTGTCAAAAAGGATGACTGAATATTAAAGATTTCTTCAATGAAGCTTTGTAAGGGTCATAATTGTGACAGACTCTGTCAAATGAAAGAGTTCCAGAATCATGGCTCACTATAGCAAGCGAGATGGAACGGACCTCACCCAGTCCTATCCGAGCTCTTTTAAAGAGTTTGAGGATGAGTGCTATTCTATTTGAAATATTATTAAAAGACTAAGACATGGATTTGGGGCTATAAACTTGGTGATTCTCTCAACCCAAATAGATACACCACCTCTTTCATTAATCTGAGTACGAGATATCTTAGAGAGAAAATTATTATCTAAAGTCATTGAGAGATTGTTCTGAATAGCTGCTCAAAAAGGTTTTATTGCTTCTACTCTCTTGTAGAAGATTGATCATCTTAGTTGACATGGTGCGACGAAATCAAGTAAGGAGAACAGTGCACGGCGGGGAAGTCGTGGCAAGGGAAGTTGTGCAAGAACAACTACAGTCCTTAGGTTGAGGTACTAACTGAGGTAAAAGAGCTATGAGTATATCTTGAAACTGTTCGTGAGTTCTTGATTTGAAGATCGTGGTTTTTCTCCCTGGAAAGGGCTTTAACGTTAAATTTGTGTCAGCATTCTTGTGGTGTTTGCTTGGTAGAGCTATTTGCTAGTTTAATCTTGTTTGATCGATTACATCCGCTGCATTGGTTTTGTTAATTAGACTAGTGTGTGGACTATTTCTACCGAAACCGATGTTACCCCGTCCTCGGTACGGTACCGATTAGAAAAGGCCTTAACCCCCCATCTCTCTAGCACAGCAGCATCTCAGCCGTCGTCAAGGTGGGATTGGTCCCGGTAGAAGTACCGACCACAACCTTCCGAGCTCAGTCTCGCGCTGGCATCCTTGTCCGATCTCCGGCATAGCCTACCTCGGTGCCTTCTCCAGTTCGGCCCCTCGGCCGAGGTGAACACTGGGCGTCCAGTCCCCATTATGAGATGGGACGGGTGCTTTATAGGGAGTTCCTGACAAGTAGGGTGGCCGCCGGCCATTGATAAGGGCTCGTTCCTATCAGCAGATCACATCCACATTTATGTGAGGGATTTGAGGGGAGATCTGATGGGACAAGTATCCTCACCTACCCCCACTAAGGATCCCAGGTGTGGGCTGATGGGACAAGTATCCTCACCTACCTCCACTATGGAACTTTCTACTCTCCTCTATATATGCCTGCATGAAGAGTCATGAACAGGTACATGCAATATATAGCCTGCATTGTTATTCTGCTAACATCTTATTCTCCACTTCACCCTAGTTCAGTGACTACACTAACTCAGGCGTCGGAGTGCCTTTGGCTGACAGCAACCTCGGGCCCTGACCGCTCTTCCTTCCCTTTTTCAGGATTCAGGCCATTGGTGACTTCTCCGATCAGATTAACGAGATTTCCCTAATCCCCCTCATCATCTAAACTAAGTCCGTAATTTTTAGGCACGCACAATTGGCGCCGTCTGTGGGGACACGGATCTGAAAATTCCATATTTTCATTCTAACAGCCATGCCTCCTAAGGCTCAGAAGGGAAAGAGCGTTGCTAGACCGTCCAGGTCCAAGCAGCCAGATACATTCCTGCCTCTCATGCCGCCTCCACTGGTGACAGATCAGGCAGGAGCGTTGGTGACGAACCAGCGAAGAGACACCAGGCAAGCGCCACCCAATCCTCCCCCAAGGAGGGTGGGGGAATCGGGTATTCGAAGTGTAGGTTCACCCGTCACGGTGACACACTCGTCGTCAAGAGATGCAGCAGCGTCTCCTCGGTGCGATCCTGTATTAAAACTGGCCCGGCCGACTACCTCTCAGGCGGAGCGTCAGCGTCTGGAGGTTGTTTTCACCGCGCCACCTCGTAAGGACGTTCCTCCTCAAGAACGGCCCCAACGAAGTGGGGCGCCTGTGCAGTCCCCTCCTCGTCGGTCTCCTCACGGGGACCACATGGAAGAGGATCACGTTCACCTCAGTGATGAAGGTGACGACGACATGGCCCTAGAGGACGATGTTGAGGCCCAAGCCGAAGCCATCAAGGCTCAAAACCTCATCATTGAAGAACAAAAAGAGCAGATCCTCCATCTTCAGCGACAGCTTGAGACAAAGGGCCAAGTCCCGCCCGAAGCCTCTCACACGCCTCCACCTCGGCAACGAGCTCGTCTGGGTCCTCGGGGTCGACCAGACCTAAGGGATCAGCTGAATGAAAGGCGCGCCCGAGCTCGCGAAGAGGGCTCGAGTAACACCCACGCCAGAGCCGACCAGCAGTAGCGCCAGAAACAAAAGCGGGAGACCAGGGCCGACCCCGACATGGCTGACTATATCGATCAGCAAATTAAGATGGCCGTACAGCAGAGCCTGGAGCAGGCCGGCCTCGCTCGAGGTCGGTTGATTGCCAAACATGGTGACATCCACGGCACGTCTCCATTTTCTCGGGAAATCAGAGATCATCCCCTCCCTGATAAGTTCAGCGTCCCACGTTTCAATCTCTATGACGGGACGTCGGACCCCGAGGCTCGTCTCCGGCACTTCACCTAGAAGATGACGGTATTCAGCGGCGACGGCAACCTTGATTGCAAGGTTTTCTCCTCCAGCTTGGGTGACCTCCCGCTTCGGTGGTTCTGTGCACTTCCCGAGGGATCGATTTCGAGCTGGCCACAGCTCCGAAACTCCTTCGTCGAGAAGTTTCAAGCGCACCGGGTCATCTCAATCAAGATGAGGCCGACCGAGAATATCACTCAGTTCGCCAAAAGATTCTGGACCATCTACAGCGTGATTGAAAATTCCAACGACGACGTAGCCATTACTGCCTTCCAACAAGCTTTGCTGCCGGGCAATGAGCTTCGGAGGAAATTGGTGCGTCGTCCCGCACCTTCGGTGAAGGCTCTGATGGCCCGGGTGAACCAGTACGTTGAGCAGGAAGAGGACAACGTCCGAGCTCGGGAGAGCCATAATGTTTGGCCAGAGAGCCGACCGGAGGGCCGTCCCACGAGGAAAGAAAGGAGGCTTGCTAAGAAAGAGGCGGATCGAAATAGAGAGCCATCCAGCTCGGCAGTACGTCCGGCTCCCACCTCGAGAGGCAGCACGAGGCCGAAACCAAGTGGCGCCTCTTATAGAGCGGTCAATACCACCTTCAAAGAGCCTATCTACAAGCTCCTCGGCAAAATCCAAGCCCAGCCCTTCTTCAAATGGCCCCAGCCTATGAAAGGGGACGCCGCCTCCCGAGATCAGAGCAAGTTCTGTGCCTACCACAAAGATAGAGGACACAGAACCGAGGATTGCCATGCCTTCAAGAAGCACCTCGAAAGGCTCGTAAAAGACGAGCATCTCAGAGACCACGTCAGGGAAGAAGGCAGAGTGAGCAATGCTCAGCAACGCCTCCCCGACGACCAAGACAGCGGTGAGCCTATAGGGACCATCGACGTCATCCACCTGGCTCCTGCCCCTAGGGGCAGTGACCGGGCCCGCGCCGAGGCCAAGAGGGCCCAGCACAGCAAGCATGTGATGACGGCCGAGCTCGGCTCCTCGGCAAAAAAGGCACACGTGGAGAGGCCAAAATTTTGGTTCTCTGACAAAGACTTGGCCAGGGTCCAGCTACCCCACAATGATCCTCTTCTTCTGACTATGAGGTTACAGAACTTCAATGTCAAGAGGATCCTAGTGGACCCCGGGAGCTCCTCAGAAATCCTCTATTTTGAGTGCTTCAAAAGGATGGGCCTGAAAGAAGAGGACCTGTTGGAAGCTCGCACCCCATTGGTGGGATTCAGCTCCAAGACAGTATATCCAAAAGGGAAGATCTCCCTTAAGGTCGAGGTCGGAGGAGCCCCCATGACAACAGACTTCCTGGTGGTGGATGCACAATCTCCATACAATGCCATCATGGGAAGAACCTGGCTTCACAACATGGAGGCCGTACCCTCGACCCATCACCAGAAGCTCAAGTTCCCGTTACAAACCAAGGATGGGGGCTTCGAAGTTATCATAGTCCGCGGTGACCAAGATATGGCCAAGGAATGTCTCATGGCCGTGGTCCCCGGAGATACAGAGCCACAACGGATCCACATGACCGAGCTCGAATCCGAGCTCGATGCTGTGGGCCGAACTCCCGAGCAGAAGAGTGTTGAAGACCTCACCCAGGTCAGGATCGATCCCAACGATCCAGAAAGATTCTTCCTGCTCGGTAGCCAGCTTACTGATGAAGAAAGGACCAGGATGCTCGACTTCCTGTTGCAGAATAGAGAGGTCTTCGCTTGGACCCCATATGAAATGTTTGGCATCAGCAATGAGGTCATAAGCCACAAGCTGAATGTCGATCCCAAGCATAAACCTGTTGTCCAAAAGATCCGAACGTCGGGCACCCACCAGGCAGAAGCTGTGACCAAGGAGGTCAACAAATTATTAGAAGCTGATGCTATCAGAGAAGTCCACTACCCCATGTGGTTAGCCAACACGGTCGTGGTGAAAAAGAAGGATGGGAGTTGGAGGGTCTGCGTAGACTTCACCGATCTCAATAAAGCCTGTCCCAAAGACAGTTTTCCCCTCACCAAGATAGACCAGCAGATCGACGCCACTGCCGGGCATGAGAGAATGAGTTTCCTCGATGCCTACCGAGGTTACCATCAAATTCCAATGCATGGGCCGGATCAAGAAAAAACCGTGTTCATAACACCCAGGGGCACCTACTGTTACAAAGTAATGCCCTTCGGGTTGAAAAACGCCGGTGCGACTTACCAGAGGCTGGTGACCAAGATGTTTCAGGACCAGCTCGGGAGGACGGTCGAGGTCTATATCGATGACATGGTCGTTAAGTCTAAAAGGTCACAGGACCACTTGACTGACTTACATCAAACCTTCTCCATCCTCAAACAATACAAGCTCAAGCTGAATGCCTCCAAATGTGCATTTGGCGTCGGCTCGGGCAAGTTCCTGGGCTGATGGAACGCGCTCCTGCCGAGGGTGCTACCAGGGTCGGCGGACGTGGGAGTCCGTCGGGTCCGGCCCTTTCGCGCCCGGGGGGCTGAAGCGTGCATCAACATTTCTTTGTGTGGGTGTGCCAGATTTTCTATTTTACTTGGAATTGCAAGTGGTAATCCGGAGATCAACCTTCGCAAGTAAAAAGGAAATCGACTTCTTTCAAGTTTTCCATTGCACAAATATTTAAGAAAAGAGACATTTTCTTGGTTTGCCGTGAAAGGCGATTTTGTTTGGCATTTATAGCCGATTTTGTGGCATTTATAGCCGATTTTGGCATTTATAGCCGATTTTGGCGTTTATAGCCGATTTTGGCGTTTTTACAATTCTCATCAATAATGAAAGACAAGAGTTGTGATTTTTGTCTCTTTAGAAAAATACAAACTACAATGAAAAGAAAGAAAAGGAGGATCTAACTTCTCAGGAGATTGTGGGGGACTCGTTCAGATTGACGGTCGCAAGCCATGTATGGGCTTCGCCATCATCCATGCAGATGAGAACAGAGGATACTCTTGATTTGCTTGGCTTGGCTATAACCTCAGGTTTTTAGAGGACAAAGACCAAGAGAAGGTCCTATGTCCAATAAAAAGCTAAGTAGACGGGCTGAAAAGCCACATCTAAGCCATTGGAGGCAGCGGGAGAAGGCAAGGACCTTGGGGGGGGGGGGGGGGTACCCCCCCAAGGGACTTTTTGTCACCTTGTAGTGGTGGCCGGTGCAGAACTTCAGCAGAGTTTTTCTCTCTTTTTCTTTCTCTGGATTCTTTTCTTGATCTCCGATCTCTTTTCTTTTCGATCCCCGATCCGGATTTCAATGGAATGCTCTCCTATTTTTGGTAGCCATTTAGGAGAGCTTTTATGGGCTTTAATGGCTTTAATGGGAGGAGTTACAAGATTTATTTCTTGATTTTGTAACTCCTTTTTCCTTGAATCTGATTGGCCGATGGAGATTAAGGGCTTTTAATCACCTTAATTACCATAATGGGAGGAGTTTCATGGCTTGAATGCCATAACTTAATTGATTTGTAACTCCTGGATGCTTGCTTCTGATTGGGCCGTCCAAAGAAATGAATTAATGACTGCAATAAAGCTAGTCAATTAACTACATTAAATGGTCGCTGAGCAGTTGAAGAGTCGCGGGTCGCGCCGCGTCTTTTAGGATTCTTTTGGCGATGATCATCGATGGATCTTCATGCTGATCGACATCGGATGAACATGTAACTTCAGACATTGATAGCTAGCAGCGGGCCGGTGACATCTGTCTTGTCGATTTCTCGATCGGTCGGACAGAAAGAGCACCTTTTAGGTCAACCGGTCGGCGATCTTGGAGCGATCAATGATGATTTTATGCTTTCGACGGCGGATCTGAGATGTCGTCGGATATGAGTCAATTTCAAGCACTAAAAATCACATTTTCAGGAAACCACAGGGGCCAAAGTGCGCGAAACGCGAAAAGGGACGGAAAAATGGGTCACCGGTGAAAAATCCGGTGACCCGGACTTCCATGGTCGCCGGCGACCCTGGGCCAGGGTCGCGGGCTGCGACCCTGGGGGTTTTTCTCCCCTTTTTGGTCCGTTTTGCGGTCTTTTTCGTCGCCGTTTTCTTCTGTATTTTTCCTAACATTTCTTCTCATTTATTGGCTTGATTTCCCTGTAGAAAACCTGATGAGAATCCTTGCATTTTTAGAGTGCAAAGTTTCCAATTTTCCGGGAAAGCCGAAGACTTTGTCGCGTAGAGCTGCTGATTTTCCGCCAGAAGCTGAAACTTGGTCAAACGATGTCGGAATGACCTGAAATTTGAGGTGGAGCCTCCTGAGCAATAAATAAGACCAACCATAGGCTTTTGTTTGAGTTTTGAAGCCGTTTGGGGTCCCGTCGCCAGTAGACTTGATTTTGCCGCGAGGGAGATGCCGCTCGTTGATGTGCGGTCAAACGATATCCGATTGACCTGAAATTTGACAGAGAACCTATTGGAGTCATTTTGAGATGATCCACAGGCTCTGTCTTGGAAACCATGGTCCCGGGGAGCTCCGCCGCCGGTAGGCTTGATTTTCTTTCGGAGCGTCGAAACCTGGTCAAACATTGTTGGAATGACCTGAAATTCGACGTGTAGCCTTTTGGAAGCATGTTGAAGCCACTCATGCACTTGGTTTGATGAGCGAAGGCTTCGGTGGTTCCCGCCGCCGGGAGGCTTGATTTTGCTGCTCGAGCATTGATGGAGGGTCAAACATTGTCGGTTTGACTTGAAATTTGGCATAGAGCCCTTTTGAGACATGCTGAAGTCATCCGTAGGCTCTGATCGAAGTTTTGACGTCTTCGATGATGTCGCCGCCGGGAGCGCCAATTTAGCTGCCGGAGAAGCGAAGTTAGGCCAAATGATTCTGAAATGGCCCGAAACTCCTTGTGTACTCCTCCCTTGGCTGTCTTGAAGGATCTTGCAGTTTTTGTTTGATTCTGACAAGATTTGATTTTTTGGAGAAGTTGCATTGCCTATTTATGGCAGGTTGCAACTTCATGCAGCTTTCTTGATGTTGAAGAGGCAAAGTGACATTTTTGGTGTCAACAAATGCCCCCTCGAGGTACAGCGACGAGTTGCTTGACTTTTGTAGTCGATGTGCCTCGAAGAGATTTTTGAAGGAGAGCTTGTGTCTTGACCAAGAGTCTTTGAGCGATCTTTCTTTTGGTAGAGTAGCCTTTGAGCTTCCAGGGGAATTTTATGGTAATGAAAGGAATCAAGTACCATCTCGAGGCAAAATTTTGAAGATGACATCAGGGATGTGGATTTGGGTTTTTGTTTTTGACCTTGTGACCTAACAAGCTGTATGTGGTAGGTTAGGGGGTCGGTTTTGGTTTTGACCTTATGACCCAACAAGCTGTATGTGGCAAGTAGGGGGATCGTGATTTGGTTTTTGGTTTTGGTCTTGTGACCTAACAAGCTGTATGTGGCAAGTTAGGGGACCATGATTTGGTTTTTGGTCACTCTTTGGGACTGTGTGGGTCCATTGGAGTGGTTTGGATTTTTGTGGAATGTCAATTTCAAGATTTTGGCTCAATTTGGTATATGAGGCTGGATGGTTTGATTCTTTGGAAGCTCATGGGGCTTGGAATTTTTTTTTGTATGGTTCAATCAACTCAAAAGAGGCATGGAACCATTTTTGTATGCTCTTGGTAAGAAGGATTTTTTTTTTCCTGACTAAAAGCCCATTTTTTTTTCAGTGCCTAGGTGGTCAAACCTGGCTCATATGGGCTAACCCATGGGACCTTAAGCTTTTTAGGATGGCTTAGATCTCATGTGGGGCCATTTTTATAAAGAATATCTAAAGATATCTCATTTGGATAGAGAATATCTAAAAATATCTTTATGGGAGAGAATCTCTCATATTCCCTTAATTTGGGAGAGAATATCTCAAGGTATCTTTCTTTTTGGGAAAGAATCTTTCTAATTCCTTCTCTTTTGGTAAGGTTACTAATTAGTAGCACTTACCTTTCTTTTTTTTTTTGTTTCCTTCTTTGATTTACTCTTTTCTATAAAAGCAAGGAGGAGGCTAGATCTCTTGCCCTTATTGCTTTCTTTTGCAACAATCTCAAGAGAGCTCCAAGACCAAGAGTTCTTCTTCTTTAAGGATCTTCAAGCTTTTTCCTTCTTCTTCTCCATCAATGGCTTCAAGTAAGTTTTATCTCTTTTTCTTTCAAGAAAACTCCATGTAGAGAATAGGATGATAAAAAAAGTTTCTCTCTCCTCTTTTTTTTTTCTTTTCTTTTCTTTCTATTCTTCTTCTCTTTTCTTTTCTTTTTCCATGTGATTTCTGTTTTTTTTTTTTTCCGTGCTTCCTTTTCCTTTTTTTTTCTTTTTGCACGTTTTCTTTTCTTTTTTTTATTGTACGGATCTGTCCGTACGGCCACGTGGCCTGTGGGCCACGGCCTGATGGGCCAGCCCCTCTCCTCTTTTTTTTTTTTTTCTTCTCTTTTTTTTTTTTTTTCAGCAGAAGAAGAAGACTTGATGATGCCTGAGATTCCGGCTGATGAGGCAGTGACGGATCCGATTGTGGCATCTGAAGAAGAAGCGAGGGACTCTGGAGTGACTCCGGAATCTCCGACTGGTATGACTTTTTTTTGCTCTTTTCTCTTTTTTTCTTTTTTTGTGCTTGTCATTTGCCAACCCGTAGCTTTTGCTTTCTTGTCAGCTGACTTGCCAGAGGATTCTGACAATTTTGAACCATCGTTGGACACCAATGTTAGTGATGATTCCGATGAGTTCATGGAGGAAGAAAGTGTTCCGCCATTCTTCGGGGAAGGTACTTTATAATAACAATCCTGATAATGCTTTTTATTAACATGATCATATTCATACCCTCTTGTGTTTCCTTGGCAGATTTTGAAGGGACGAAAGAGAGTCCATCGCTTCCCTCAGAATCAGAGCAAGGGATGTCAGCGGTCGACCCAGAGGTAGGGACCAGTTCTGACATGATTGAGGAGATACCTCGTGTTGAGATTCCCTCTTTGGCAGCTCCAATTGGACAGAGTTCTTTTGTTTTTCTTCCAACGGGTCATGATATGAGCAGCCGGCCAACGGAGAAAGGTGAATCTTCTTCCAATCCATCTCTTCAATTTTCAAAGAAGATGCTGGTGCGAGTTTTGAATTCTTGGATCAAGATTCTCCTTTCTGGATACTTGGAGGCAGGATTTGGCATGATCCCGGACGTGAAGGAGATTCTCACCGATATTGAAGAAGTCGGTCTAGATGTCACAGGTGCCAGGGCGATCGTTGATAGGATCATTGCACTGGGCGACAAATGGTTTGAGACCATGAACTTTCCTGATGACCGGTTTTTTAAGGAGGTACTCCTGGACCCTTTTAGCAAGGCTGAATCTGACCTGAATGAGGCTACCCAGAGCAGGAAGCAGGTAGTCCGAGAGAAGAATAAGGAAGAGCTAGTCATCCTTGGATTAAAGCGCGACCTTGACATCCTTGATGGAGAGGTCGAAATGGCCAGGAAGCATCTCGAGCAGTTGAAGGCACAAGTTGATGCTAAGTGGGCTGCTATAGCAGAGGCTCGTGACAGGGAGAGTGCTCTGATCCGCCGGGTTGCAGATGCCGATCAAGTTCTTCAGTCGAAGACTAAAGAAGTTAAAGGATGGCAGACTGTTTGGAATAATCTTCCCGGTGTAAAAGAAGGATTGAACCTTACTCCAGCATCTCATGGCAAGTTTCTGAAGAAACGCGCCTTGGAAACTCTGACAGCCGAGTCTAAGAGTTTGCTCGAGGAGCTAAGACTTTGGCTGGAGGCCTTTTTTGGCTGAGCTCCTGATTTTAGTATCAGAAACTATCATCTCTCTCTCTTATCTCCCCTTTTTTTTTTGGTACCACATGTATTTTTTGGTACTTCTTTTTTTTTTTTTGTAGTGCTTATGAACACTTTCCCTTTTTTTTTTTTGGTACCACATGTATTTTTTTGGTACTTCTTTTTTTGTAGTGCTTATGAACACTTTCCCTTTTTTTTTTTTTGATACCACATGTATTTTTTTTTGGTACTTTTCTTTTTTTTTTTTTTTTTTGTTTTCCCTACGCTCACTCAAATCTTTTTGTGATGAAAGCAATTGCTAAATGGGGTGTTTGTTTGAAAATTTGATCAAAAGTTGTCTTTTTGTGAAAATCTTTTGTCAAATAATTGTTTTGGCATGGGAGCCTGATTTTGGTTGTGGCGTGAAAGCCGATTTTGAGATGGCATGGAAGCCAAAATTTTATGGCGTAAAAGCCAAAATTTGGGTTGGCATGGAAGCCGGTGTTTGTTTTGTGGCATCTATAGCCGATGTGGGTGGCATTGATAGCCAATTTTGGTGGCATTGATAGCCGATTTTTTTTTGAAAGCCAAGTTTTGGTTTGTTGGCATGAAAGCCAGGGTTTTTGTTTTGTGGCATTTATAGCCGGTTTGTGGCATTTATAGCCGGTTTGGTGGCATTTATAGCCGAATTTTGGCAAAAGAGCCAGGTTTTTGGTTTTCAAAAATGCAAGTATCGACTAAGAGTCGCCTCCCTGCTGAATGGTCTTGCAAGTATCGATGGAATGTCGCATCCTTGCTCATTCGGTTGCGAGTATCGATGGAATTTCGCCTCCTCGCGGATTTGGGTGCAAGTATCGATGGAATGTCGCATCCTTGCTTTTCAAAAATTTTGTTTTGCGGGTACTGACTTGATGTCGTTTTCCCCTTGATTTTTGAAATTTGCGGTTTTCTCGAACCTTTGGGTTGTGGATATCAACTGATATGTTGCGTCTCCACGGTTTTAGGTTTTTTTCGAACCTTTTTTGAAATTTGGGTTGTGGATATCAACCGATATGTTGCGTCTCCACAGTTTTTTAGGTTTTCTCGAACCTTTGAAATTTGGGTTGTGGATATCAACTGAAATGTTGTGTCTCCACGATTTTAGTGATTTTGGAAGTATCGAATGGGGTTCGTATCCTTCCGATTTTTTGAGTTTTGCGAGTATCGACTAAGTGTCACTTCCCCGCGGTTTTTGAAAAACCATTTTTTTTGTTTAAAGACACGAGGGTCGTAAATTTTGACCTAAAACCATTTGGCGGTAAAAGGTAAGGTGGACTCGGGTGGAAATCCCTGAATCCGGATTTTTGTTTCAAACCATGAATTTTGGTTCAAGGATCGAAAGTTTTGGTCAAGTCAGGGAGAGGCTCCTAAACTTGGATTTTTTTTGTTTTTGAACAATGAAACGATAAAAGTAAGCATTGTTTTCGAATCTCTAGAAATTTTGACATTAGATATGAAAATTCTAAAGAGAGTGGGTTTGACGAGCGAGTACCTGAAAACAGGTTTTGGCCATACAGGCATTGCTCTTACCCAGTTGGGTAAGTTTTCAAGGGTAGTACCGCTTCAAGAACTTGCCGTTGATAGGCAGCATACATCTGTCGCCTTCCATGTTTAGGAGGGCATATGCGCCGTTGGAGAAGACCTTGTCGATGACGTAGGGTCCCTCCCATTTTGGCTCAAACTTGCCTTTGGACTTGTGAGCGAAGACCATTGGTCTTTTTACCGCAAGAACCAAGTCACCCTTTTTGTAGGCACGTTGCCTGACCTTTTTGTCAAAAGATCCTGCCATGCGTGCTTGGTAAAGTTCAATGCTTTGTCGAGCTTCGAGCCGTCTCTCGTCGAGATTGTCCAGCTCATGGAGTCACAATTTGACATTGCTTTCTTGAGTCATGTCATTTTGTAGAGATACCCTCAGAGAAGGAATTTTTACCTCTAGGGGCACGACAGCTTCGCATCCATAGACCAAGGAGAATGGTGTGCTATGGGTTGGTCCTCGAACGGTGGTTCGATAGGCCTACAAAGCTTCAGACAGTTTGTCGCTCCAGTCTCTTTTGTGACTAGAGACCATTTTCTTGAGGATTTTGCAAAGTGTCTTGTTGAAGGCTTCTGCTAATCCGTTTGCTGCTGGATTGTATGGAGTCGAAGGACAGCTTTGGATTTTGTATTTGTCGCAGAACGTGTAGAATCGATGATCCCGGAATTGTAGTCCGTTATCATGGACGAATCTTTTAGGTATGCCGAAACGATAAATGATGTTGGTGCGTAGGAATTGAAGGACTGATGAGGTCTTCATTTCGTTGAACGCAAATGCTTCTGACCACTTGGAGAAATAATCCGTTGCGGCGAAGATGAAGCGATGACCTTTGCTTGAAGGGGGAGAAATAGGACCTATGATGTCCATACCCCAGGCTTCGAAAGGCCATGAGATTGCTGTAGGGTGTAGCCATTCCGGAGGTATGTGAATGTAATCTCCGTGAGCTTGGCATAGCTGGCAGCGTTTGGCAAATTGCATTGCATCAGCTACCATGGTAGGCCAATAGTAACCTAACCTTTTTATCTGATCATAGAGCTTAGGACCTGCCTGATGGGCTCCACAAAGACCAGCGTGAACTTCTTTAAGTGTTTCTTCGGCCTCTTATTGTGACAAGCAGCGTAGAAGTACTCCGTTGAAGGATTTCCTGTAGAGGATTTTTGAAGGAATATCCAAATGAAAGTTTGGGGCTCGCCTTTGGATGCTTACCCGTTCTTTTGGATCTTCAGGTAGGATTCCGAACATAGTGTAATCAATGAACGGATCCCTCCAGTCGCCAATTGAAGTTTGAAGGATAGAGATCTGACTTCCAACCACTCGGTGGCATTCAGCAACTGCTTGGTGTGTGTTAAGAGGAGGGAGGATCCTTCTCTCGCACACTGTGATTTGCATGTTTTCCCCTTCCTGGATCGCCATTGATGCGGCAAGTCCGGCCAGGGCATCTGCACGGATGTTTTCACCTCTACGAATGAGGGTGATGTGACAGATGTCAAACTTTTGCAGAAGTGATTGTGCCCTGTTGTAGTAAGGCAGCAGATCAGGCTTCCTGACTTCATATTTCTGATTCATCTGGTTGACGATCAGTTGAGAGTCTCCAAAGACTTCCAGCATGGTGATACCGGATTCAATGGCGAGTTCCAATCCTAGGATCAGAGCTTGGTATTCAGCTGCATTGTTTGTGCATGGTTCCAATAGCAAGAAAGCATGTGGAATCATGTATCTGTTAGGGCTAACAAAGAGGATGCCAACTCCCGAGATCAGCTGTCTTTTTTCATTTGTCCTGGTTGCACCGTCAAAGTACATGTCCCAGGAGGCATTTGGCGAGAAGGTCTCCACGTTGTAGACGGGTTCGTCTGGGAGATCATCTCTGAGTGGTGAATCTTTAGGCAATGGATGCTCTGCGAGGAAATCTGCTAGAGCTTGGCCTTTGATTGCTTTTTGTGGCACATACCTAATATCAAATTGTGATAGAAGGATGGACCATTTTGCCAGTCGTGTATTGAGAGAACCTGCTTTTGTAACAAGGACCTTCAAGAGGTTAATCCTTGAGACGAGGTAGACTGTGTTGGAAAGCAAGTAGTGACGTAGCTTTTGTACAGCGAACATCACTGCAAGGCATTCTTTTTCGACTGGAGAGTAACGATGCTCTGTACCTACTAGCATGCGGCTGAGGTAATATAGAGCAGCTTCCTTTCCCTCACCATTCTCTTGTGCAAGCAAAGCGCCTACAGAATGATCAAGAGCTCTTGTGTACAAGATGAATGGTTTTCCAGTGGCAGGGGCAGCTAACACTGGAGGTTTGGTCAGGTATGACTTGATATCTTGAAATGCGGCTTCACAGTCGGCATCCCAGACAAAGTCTACACCCTTTTTCACCAATCGAGAGAATGGACGGCATTTCCCCGAAAGATTGGAGATGAACCGTCTGATGTAGGCCAATCTCCCTTAGAGCCCTTTTAATTCTCTCAAGGTTCTTGGAGAGGGCATTTCTAGAATAGCCTTGACTTTTATGGGGTCAAGTTCTATTCCAGCTTTCCGAACAAGGAATCCGAGAAACTTACCCGACGAGACGCCGAAGAAGCATTTTAGAGGATTCATCCGCAGTTTGTGTTTGCGGAGTCGGAGGAAGACTTCCCGAAGATCTTTGAGATGGTCTTCTTTTCTTCTGCTTTTGACGGTGAGGTCATCAACGTAACATTCGACCGTCTTGTGCTGCATATCTTGGAATATTTTCATCATAGCCCTCTGATATGTGGCACCAGCATTTTTTAGACCAAATGGCATGACAGTGTAGCAATACACGCCAAATGGAGTCCGAAATGAAGTGTGCTTTTCATCTTCAGGATGCATCTTTATCTGATTGTAGCCAGAGAAGCCATCCATGAATGTCATTCGCTCGAATCCACAGGTATTGTCAATCATTACCTCTGGTATGGGGAGCGGGAATTCATCTTTAGGGCAAGCGCCATTCAAGTCTCTATAGTCAATACAAACTCTGATCTGCCCATTTTTCTTTGTCACGGGGACAATGTTGGCCAACCATTCAGGATGTTGTTCCTCACAGATGAAGCCAACGCTTTTGAGTTTTTGAACTTCTTGTTCAATTTTATCCATCACATCCGGACGGAATCTTCTTTGGCCTTGTTTGACAGGCTTGATGTCTTCTTGAAGATTGAGTTTGTGGACTGCTACTTTGGGGTCTAAACCAGGCATTTCAGCGTAAGACCAAGCAAAACAATCAACGAACTCACGAAGAAAAGAGATATACTCGGGTAACTCATCATCCTTTATATTCTTGCTTATGAATACAGGACGTGGGTTATCAGGTATTCCCAAGTTTATCTTTTGAACAGGATCTTCTGTCGGAAGGTTCGAAGGTTGTTCCTCCACAATATTTTCGGAGGCTTCCAACTCAACGAAACCTTCTGGTGTTTCAACTGCATTACCAGACCAAGGCTCTGTTCCTTTCCATGAATTTTCTTGATTGGTGATCTCCTCAAGGCTTGCTATGAGATAGTCCCAATCGCCTATTGAGTCTGGTATTTGTTTTGGAGACGAGGGTTCTTCTGGGTCAGGATGCCACCCGTCTATGTCATCGGGCGATTCCTCTTCATCATCAGAGAAATCGTACCAATTGGAGGAGCTTCCTGGATCTTTGTCAAACGACTCTTCAAAGAGATATCCAGGGAGATTGATGTCTTTATGGACTTGAGATGTTGAGGCTTGGTCGGTAAATCGACTTTTAAGCCTTTGTGTCAACTGTCTCAGGGGGGTATCAGGATCATACCCTAACCCATGTGAAGACTTTTCTACATATCCGTAGAGTCTCCAATCTTCCAGCTGGCTTTTGGTCAAGGCGGGCCCCAATGGCGTGAGAATACCGCGGCCTTCCCCCAAACCGACTGGGTTCTGAGCGTCAAAGCCCACTTTCTTCATGATAGCTTGTGCCACAAGACTATATAGAGATAGTTGAGGCATACCTTCGTTTTGGAAAGGTTCAAGCAAGGAACTTGATGAAGAAGCATCCGATCTATGAAAGAATATCGGTCTTTGCTTTGGTGATGTTGCCGGAACAACAAAGGTAGCAGACGTAGGATCTTCTACATCAACAGGTGTCTCCATCGGAGTGAGAGCAGGCTGAACTTACTGAGTGTCAGCTTGGCTTGATGATGTATCGTCTTCTGGCTCTGAGTCCGAGTCTGTGTCTTGCATGATAGACTCGAGAGAAACAACAAATTTGCCCCCAGACTTTTGTTTCGCCTTCTTCACTTTAGTCGTGATGACCAAAGGTTTTGAATTCTTGAGGGAGATGACGAAGGGAGATTGACTACTCTCTTCTAATTTGCCGGAGGGTTTGTTTTCTTCCGGTGATTTTTGAGGAGCCTTGCCTGTATCTTTCTGGAGATTTTCAGCAGGGGGTGCTATTTCCTCTTCTTCTTTTTCTCCTTCATACATCTGGGAGTCTGCGAAGTGGACTTCTTTACCTTTGAAGGGTTTTCTATCCGCAAAGACACGATGTACCATGCTGTCGTCGCCGACGAACTTGATGCATTGATGTAGAGTTGAAGGGACAACACCGTTCTCGTGTATCCAAGGACGTCCGAGGAGGATGTTGTAGCATGAGGGGGTTTTTATTGCATACACAGTGACCTCAGAGATAAGATCACCGATTTGCAATTTGAACCTGATTTTGCCGATAGGCCTTTGAGTACTCCCATCGTATCCGAAGATAGATACGGATGTGTGGCTCAGCTTGTTGGGTGGGATGCCCAACTCTTCAAGAGCCGAAGTGGAGATAAGGTTGAGTGCAGAACCTGGGTCGATCTGAACTCTATGTATCGGCATTTCTTTGATGTACCCTGTGAAGTACAGGGGTCGGTTGTGCCTTGCTTCGCCAAGTAGGAGGTCTTCTTTAGTGAAGGCGATGGTTGCACTGGCTGCCTTTTGAACCGAGAGGCATTGGATGCATGATCCCTCGCTTTTCTCTTCTCCCTTTGAGGAAGTTTCAGAGTTTTTGACCCGGTAGTCCATTTCAATTTGGAGGACTTGTGGGGCATGTTTGTCGACATCCTCATTCAGTTTTTGTAATTCTGAAATGAGATTATCACGAGTGCGTGGAGACATTCGCAATAAGTCTAGGATGTGAAGACGTACAGGTATGTGTTTGAAGTGCTCAACCAAGTCATAGTTGAAAGCCTCCTTGGGGCCTGCATGTTCATTGTTTTTGCCACTGGGGGCGCTTACAACATCTTTTCCCGAAGGATTTACTTAAGTAAAGGAAGATTGGTTGTAATTCTTGTGGTAGTCCCGGCCAGAGCGGGTGCCTCTACCAACTTCGAGAGCTTCTTGAGAAGGATCTTCGTTTGGAAGATTGTCTTCAGGATCAAGAGGCTGTCGTTTTTCATCTACTGGGGATGTATCTGCAGTAGAGTTGCCATCCTCAGTGATTATGTTGCACGGAGCATTTTCCGGGAGCAAGTCCTAAACAGCATCCAGCAGCTTTTCTTCTGTGTTGACTATTTCATCATCCCAAGCATCATTATCTGGGTTTTCTTCATGATGATCGGTCCGGAAGAATGTGTATCCTGAAGTCACAGTCTCAGGAGAAGAAACCTGAGAGGGTGTCATCTCTGTGAAAGTCACGTGAGATGAGGTAGCTCCAGAGGATACATTGCTAGGCGTCGTCGGAGTATAGGTAATCTCATCAGACGACCCTTCAAAAGAGCTATAGTCCTGATATACTACATTACAGGAAGCTCTGATAGAGGATGTTGCCTGCTCGGAGTCAGACTCATCCTCGGATGTAAGAGGATCGTCTATCCAGCAATGTTCTCCATTTTCAGGAATTAAGGGTGGATGTACCTGATTATCTTCAGGGACTTCAGGCTCTGGGTTGCGAGGAGGCTCGTTAACACGATCTTGCTCCTGTTCTAGAGCGAGACGCTGCAAGATCCTTGTATATTCTTCAAGATCAGGCATGGGAGCCAGATCCTCTTCTTCGTCTTCTCCGTGTGGCTCAACATAGTTGATTTCTACTGGAGCAATGACAGGTGCTGGGTTAACAGCATCTTCTTGTGCAGCCACTTGATCTTCTTCATCATCAGACCAGGATCCTTGTGGTTGCAAAGGGTTATACCAGATTACTGGCATAAGGTGAGTTTCAGGAACCCATTCTTCATCGGAGAGATATTCTCCTGTTTCAAGAGATTCCTCCCACTCGCCGGTGTAGTTGGGCTCGAATCCATCGTCGGTGTCGCTGGACTCGTATCCATCAATGGAGAATCCAACTACCGAGTTGCAAGAGTATGATGCCCCCTGCATAGCTTCTTTTTTTAATCGAGGTGGCATGAAATCACTGAGAGTGAAGTTTCTTGCCGCCTTTGAAGTCTCTGGAAGGGACGTTTCTGTTGCCCCGAGTGAAGTGGTAGAGGAGGCCTCTGCCTTTTCATTGACTTCTTGTTTTGGATGGGTCTTCTCTTGCCGTTTGAGCCGAGGAGATGTTTCCTAGCCTGCCTTCGTTGTTGAGCTGTCGGCCTTGTTTTTACGATCTCCCAATTTTCATCTTCCAGGAGATCGGGATGTACCCATATGGGTTGTCCGTCTGGTGTCGGGTAAGGAACCAACACTTCGGACGCTTTAATTTTGTTTATCACCATGAAGGAAGTAGTGAACTTCTTCTTCGGTGATTTTGGTGTTTGTCCACATGACACCATGTTGACGGAGGTAGTCCCATAGTTTTTGTCAAAGGTGATGACTCCGTTTTTCCACATCTCATTGATCTTCTCTTTCACAACAAAGCATTGATTGAGAGGATGCGAGACCATCTAGTGGTATGGACAGTATCAGGGATCATTGGTTTTGCCAACATCGCCCGGTCTTTTGGGTTCAGGCAAGGTGAGCTTGCCGTTTGCCACGAGAGCCCCGAAGATTTCGTCAACATCTTCATCGAACGGTATTTCTTTTCTACTCGCTCTTTGAAGGCATCAGAGAGTTCAGGTCTCTTACCTGCAGCTCTGTTTTCAGTTTTCTTTGGTTGCTGGGGAGCTGACTTGGTTTGCACATTGAGGACCTCTTTTTTCTTTGGTTTAGAGGTTACAATGGCGGTTGGCTCTTTTCTTGATGACTTCTGACTGTTGAGGTCTTTAATCACCGTTTCAGCTTCCATAGAAGCTTCCAGGAGTTCTCCCAGGTTTTTTGATTTGTTGCCGATGATCATGGAGCGGATTCTAGCTCTCATGTTGTTTCGGCAGATGTCGACTAGCGACGCTTGTGGCAGTACATCTGAGCATTTGTACGCCATTGCTTTCCACTTGTGAATGAAGTCGTATGTTGACTCATTCTCCCCCTGCTTCAGGCTACAAAGCTGAGCCATAGTAGCGGGATGATCATCACCTTTGAAGTTAGTCAGGAAGCGTGTCTCTAGCATGGCCCAATTTTGGATGGAGTCCTCCGGAAGAGTGGAGTACCAATCGAAGGTCAGCTCTGGCTGGGCTCTGACGATGAAGGATGTGCTCCCTCGGGCGCAGCAGCCGAGCCTGTCTTCTTTGTAGCTAGGCAAGGACAGGATCCGGACCCGGTCCTTTGCCTGTTGCAGCGAAGCTTTGAATTTTTCAAGTTCGGCCCCTGTAGAGATAAAGGGTCGAACCGAAGGAGTGTAGGCATTAGCAGGTGCTTGTAGAGGCCTGGTGATGCATGATCTGATTTTGGGCCTGTAGGAACAAGCCGGCACATGCTGGGTTGACTTGGGAGTCAGGTTGGAGATTGGTTTCTCCTCTTTCATGTAGGCAAGAGGGTAGAACTGGTTCTCCTTGAATGGGGCCAGGTATGCTGGCTTGGTGGAGGTTTGACACCTTCTTTGTTTTGGGGAAGGTCTTGGAGACCAAGTCTTAGGGTAGACCTGGTTGGTTGTTGGTTGAGGTTTCGCGGGGATGCCGCGGGTTTTAGTATTCTTGGGGTTCGCCCTTGGTGTCACAGAAGTGACACGTTGAGGGGCGATCTTCTGCTTCTCGGCAGTTGCCTTTGGTGTCACAATAGTGACACGTTGCGAGGCGACCTTCTGCCTTTTGGCAGGAGCAGTTTCTTCTTCGGGAAGTGGGAATAGTCCCAGTGTCCCGAAGACGATGGTCCGGGGAGTCGAGGTCGACCCGGAGTTCAGAGAGTTGCTGAGGGAGTTGGTGCTTCGGCAGCTAGCAGGGCGCTTGTAAGTGCGCTCGGTTTGGTTCTGTTGAAGCATGAGCTGGTGCTTGTTTTCATCGAAGGTGATGATCAGTGAAGCTGCCATTGTTAGTTTCAAAATTTCTGAAACAAGACCACATCCATTAGTAATCACAAGAATATGATGATCATAAATGGGGAATTCTATGATTTTGTCTTTTCAAATCGCTCAAGGGACATGACCCAAGCAATATGAAGAAGGCAAAAAGCCATAGAGGGTATAATTGTTCTGGTTGCAAGCATGGTAGGCTCGAAATGAGCGTTCCAATGACTGCTAGAAGCAATTGTATACCTAAATTCGACTTATCGAGAAGCGGAGCTTGCTCGAGATAAGAAGAATATAAGGTAGGAGTTACAAATGTGCCGGTCACAGATACAGTAGACCCTGAAAGGGCGTACTAGTACCGCTATGCACAAATGTTGGAGATCGCATCCATGAGATGGGATTCTCTATTTTGAAAGGTCAGAAATGGATTCGTCAAAGAGAGCAGGTGGCATTTCGATTCAAATACGGGCTCAACGATTTCCGCGAGCGCCAGTACTCAGAAGGAAAGAGACCACAATTTCTCGAATCTGAATCCAAAAGTGACGAGTTTTTTTTTTTTTTTTTTAAATGTCAAGATTGGTTCCATCAAGGAGAGCAAATGGTATTCCAATCTGAACACGGTCTCGGCGATTTCCGCGAGCGCCAGTGTTCAGAAACGAAGAAACCAAAATTTCTCAAATCTGAAATCAAAAGTGACGAATTTTTGAAGATTTTTTTTTTTTGAAATGATTTTTTGATTTTTTTATTTTTTTTATTTTTTTATTTTTTTTTAAATATTTTTTTTTAAGATTATTTATTTTTATTTTTTTAGAAGAGATTTTTTTTTATATATATATATATTTTTTGAAGGTTTTTAAAGACGAGAGAGTACACATAGGCCTCCTAACCCGGTCTTATGAAATCTCAATTGATAGAATTGCCCCCAGGTAAGGGTAGGATTACTTAATGAACCCGTTTGGAGGACCCTTGCCTAGAACAGTCAAGCTGTCTCCACACTCTGGACAAGGCTTTTCTTGAATCAATCGTGATCAAAGAACGCAATTGGTTTAACCTTAGTGGTCTATGTCTTTTTATTTATTTATTTAAAAAAATTTTTTTTTTTAGATCCCTGACAGACTCATCGAAGAGAAACGATGGCCCAATCCCCGATCCGAACACGGGCTCAACGATTTCCGCAAGCACACATGCCCAGAAGAGAAAGGATTAAAGTTTCTCAATTTTGAATCCAAAACGAGAAATTTGATTTTTTTTATTTTTTATTTATCCCTGACAGATTCATCGAAGAGAAACGATGGCCCAAATCCCATTTCGAACAGGCTCAACGATTTCCGCGAGCACACGAACCATAGGAGAGGATCAAAGTTTCTCAATTTTGAATCCAAAACGAGAAAACTGATTTTTTTTTTTGATTTGTTTTTTGAAATCTCTAATGAACTCATCGAAGAGAAACGATGGCCCAAAACCTTAGTCGAACGGGCTCAACATTTCTGCAAGCACCAAAGAATGATAGGATAGGATCAAAGTTTCTCAATTTTGAATTCAAACTAAGAAAACTGATTTTCTTTTTTTGATTTTTTTTTTTTGAAAAGAGAAAGAGTGGAAAAAACTCAAAGAAATAGAAATTTCCAAAAAATCCCATCTCATTTTTTTTTAGGATGCAAAATCCAACATAGGCTACCAGTTAGAAAGTAGCCAAGGAATCCGGAAAAGAAGTATAAGCATAGAGCAAAAAGTATGATATGCAAATATTTCATTTCCGAGCACCGTGTTCTCAAATGAACGAGTCCCACCGGGTGTGCCAGCTTGATGGAACGCGCTCCTGCCGAGGGTGCTACCAGGGTCGGCGGACGTGGGAGTCCGTCGGGTCCGGCCCTTTCGCGCCCGGGGGGCTGAAGCGTGCATCAACATTTCTTTGTGTGGGTGTGCCAGATTTTCTATTTTACTTGGAATTGCAAGTGGTAATCCGGAGATCAACCTTCGCAAGTAAAAAGGAAATCAACTTCTTTCAAGTTTTCCATTGCACAAATATTTAAGAAAAGAGACATTTTCTTGGTTTGCCGTGAAAGGCGATTTTGTTTGGCATTTATAGCCGATTTTGTGGCGTTTATAGCCGATTTTGGCATTTATAGCCGATTTTGGCATTTATAGCCGATTTTGGTGTTTATAGCCGATTTACAATTCCCATCAATAATGAAAGACAAGAGTTGTGATTTTTGTCTCTTTAGAAAAATACAAACTACAATGAAAAGCAAGAAAAGGAGGATCTAACTTCTCAAGAGATTGTGGGGGACTCGTTCAGATTGACGGTCGCAAGCCATGTATGGGCTTCGCCATCATCCATGCAGATGAGAACAGATGATGCTCTTGATTCGCTTGGCTTGGCTATAACCTCAGGTTTTTAGAGGACAAAGACCAAGAGAAGGTCCTATGTCCAATAAAAAGCTAAGTAGACGGGCTGAAAAGCCACATCTAAACCATTGGAGGCAGCGGGAGAAGGCAAGGACCTTGGGGGGGGGGGGGGGGTACCCCCCCCAAGGGACTTTTTGTCACCTTGTAGTGGTGGCCGGTGCAGAACATCAGCAGAGTTTTTCTCTCTTTTTCTTTCTCTGGATTCTTTTCTTGATCTCCGGTCTCTTTTCTTTTCGATCCCCGATCCGGATTTCAATGGAATGCTCTCCTATTTATAGGCTTTTGGTAGCCATTTAGGAGAGCTTTTATGGGCTTTAATGGCTTTAATGGGAGGAGTTACAAGATTTATTTCTTGATTTTGTAACTCCTTTTTCCTTGAATCTGATTGGTCGATGGAGATTAAGGGCTTTTAATCACCTTAATTACCATAATGGGAGGAGTTTCATGGCTTGAATGCCATGACTTAATTGACTTGTAACTCCTGGATGCTTGCTTCTGATTGGGCCGTCCAAAGAAATGAATTAATGACTGCAATAAAGCTAGTCAATTAACTACATTAAATGGTCGCCGAGCAGTTGAAGAGTCGCGGGCCGCGCCGCGTCTTTTGGGATTCTTTTGGCGATGATCATCGATGGATCTTCATGCTGATCGACATCGGATGAACATATAACTTCAGACATTGATAGCTAGCAGCGGGCCGGTGACATCTGTCTTGTCGATTTCTCGATCAGTCGGACAGAAAGAGCACTTTTTAGGTCAACCGGTCGGCGATCTTGGAGCGATCAATGATGATTTTATGCTTTCGACGGCGGATCTGAGATGTCGTCGGATATGAGTCAATTTCAAGCACTAAAAATCACATTTTCAGGAAACCACAGGGGCCAAAGTGCGCGAAACGCGAAAAGGGACGGAAAAATGAGTCACCGGTGAAAAATCCGGTGACCCGGACTTCCATGGTCGCCGGCGACCATGGGCCAGGGTCGCCGGCGACCTTGGGGGTTTTTCTCCCCTTTTTGGTCCGTTTTGCGGTCTTTTTCGTCGCCGTTTTCTTCTGTATTTTTCCTGACATTTCTTCTCATTTATTGGCTTGATTTTCCTGTAGAAAACCTGATGAGAATCCTTGCATTTTTAGAGTGCAAAGTTTCCAATTTTCCGGGAAAGCCGAAGACTTTGTCGCGTAGAGCTGCTGATTTTCCGCCAGAAGCTGAAACTTGGTCAAACGATGTCGGAATGACCTGAAATTTGAGGTGAAGCCTCCTGAGCAATAAATAAGACCAACCATAGGCTTTTGTTTGAGTTTCGAAGCCGTTTGGGGTCCCGTCGCCAGTAGACTTGATTTTGCCGCGAGGGAGATATCGCGCGTTGATGTGCGGTCAAACGATGTCCGATTGACCTGAAATTTGATAGGGAACCTATTGGAGTCATTTTGAGATGATCCAAAGGCTCTGTCTTGGAAACCATGGTCCCGGGGAGCTCCGCCGCCGGTAGGCTTGATTTTCTTTCGGAGCGTCGAAACCTGGTCAAACGTTGTCGGAATGACCTGAAATTCGACGTGCAGCCTTTTGGAAGCATGTTGAAGCCACTCATGCACTTGGTTTGATGAGCGAAGGCTTCGGTGGTTCCCGCCACCGGGAGGCTTGATTTTGCTGCTCGAGCATTGATGGAGGGTCAAACGTTGTCGGTTTGACTTGAAATTTGGCATAGAGCCCTTTTGAGACGTGCTGGAGTCATCCGTAGGCTCTGATCGAAGTTTTGACGTCTTCGATGATGTCGCCGCCGGGAGTGCCAATTTAGCTGCCGGAGAAGCGAAGTTAGGCCAAATGATTCTGAAATGGCCCGAAACTCCTTGTGTACTCCTCCCTTGGCTGTCTTGAAGGATCTTGCAGTTTTTGTTTGATTCTGACAAGATTTGATTTTTTGGAGAAGTTGCATTGCCTATTTATGGCAGGTTGCGACTTCATGCAGCTTTCTTGATGTTGAAGAGGCAAAGTGACATTTTTGGTGTCAACATGGGCAGCCTGGTTACTAGGAGCGGAATCGAGGCCAATCCCGATCAGATTTCGGCAATCAGAGCCCTCCAGAGTCCGACCTCAACAAAGCAGGTTCAGAGACTTACCGGGATGGCCGCAGCACTAAACCGCTTTATCAGTCGAGCTTCAGACAAATGCCATCCCTTCTTCCAGCTCTTAAAAAGGAGCTCCGGGTTCCAATGGACCCCGGAGTGCGAAAGTGCTCTCCAGGAACTCAAAGTATACCTCTCCTCCCCTCCCCTGCTTTCCACGCCGGTACGGGGTGAGGTCTTATACCTATATCTGGCAGTTTCGGATCATGCAGTAAGCTCTGTACTCGTCAGAGAAGATGACAGGCAGAAAGGCCCATCTATTACACAAGCAAAATCCTGCTGGATGCCGAGAAGAGATACCTGCCACTGGAAAAGCTCGCATTTGCACTCGTTAGTGCTTCGCGCAAGCTCTACCACTACTTCCTGACATATTCTATAGTGGTCGTGATCGAACACCCACTCAAGTCCCTCTTCAGGAGAGCAGACTTCTCAGGAAGAGTGTCTAAATGGGCTGTCGAACTTGGGCAATACGATATCCATTATCAGCCCAGAACGGCCATCAAAGCCCAAGTACTGGCCGACTTCATTGTGGAATTCACCTCTCCTAGTTCGGCACCGAGCCATCTCGACACCGAACTGGGGGACAAGGAGGCAAGGACTTCGGCCGAGACCGAGCAGAATCAGTCCTGGAAACAGTTCCTCGACTCATCTTGGAAAGTCTTCGTCGATGGGTCCTCCACCTCCAAAAGGGCTGGCGCTGGCGTAGTCCTTCAATCTCCGGAGGGCCTCATCATTGAGCAAGCCCTGACTCTTGACTTCAAAGCATCTAACAATGAAGCTGAGTATGAAGCACTAATTGCAGGGCTGGGCAGCGCAAAAATCCTGGGGGCACAACAACTGGTGATCTTCAGCGACTCACAGCTGGTCACAAGCCAACTCAATGGGGATTACCAGGCCCGTAATGACAGGATGGCAGCCTACCTGGCCCACACCAAGCAACTCCTATCTCAGTTCCAAAAGGCTGAAGTCAGGCAGATAGGCAGAGACTCCAACTCTCACGCCGATGCCCTTGCAAACCCGGCCTCTGCTGTCGAGGCAGGAAGAAAAAGAACTGTCGAAGTGGAAGCACTGGACAGACCTAGCATACAACTTCAACCACCTCGGCATATTATGTGTATTGACCTCGGTCCGAGTTGGATGGATGAACTTATCTCCTACCTCAAGAATGACCAGCTGCCCGAGGACAAGAACCAGGCCCACAAAATCAGGCTGAAGGCAGCCCGATTCTGGCTCTCTCCGGATGGCAAACTCTACAAAAAGTCCTACAATGGCCCTTACCTCCAATGTGTTCATCCAAGCAAAGTCGAGGACTTCCTTTATGAAATCCATGAAGGGATCTGCGGCAGCCACATCGGAGGTCGGTCACTCGCTTACCGAGCTATCAGCCAGGGGTACTGGTGGCCCTATATGCAGAAGGACGCACAGGTCTACGCCAGGAAATGTGAGAGGTGCCAGAAGTTTTCTCACTCTCTCCATCAGCCAGCGCACGACCTGAGCCCTCTTTCCAGCCCCTGGCCCTTCGCCCAATGGGGACTGGACCTCGTGGGACCACTCCACCGAGCTCCAGGAAACAAAAGATGGTTGATCGTAGCAACTGACTACTTCACCAAGCGGATAGAAGCTGAAGCCCTCTCCTCCATCACCGAAAAGGACACCAAAAACTTCGTGTGGAGGAACATTGTGACAAGATTTGGAGTGCCTCGAGCCTTGGTCTCGGATAACGGGACTCAATTCGACTCCAACCCCTTCAAGAGCTTCTGTCAAGACCTTGGGATCAGGAACTACTATTCCACTCCAACTTACCCCCAAAGCAATGGACAGGCTGAAATCTCTAACAAGGTGGTGCTCGATGGACTCAAAAGGAGACTAGACCGAGCCAAAGGGAGATGGGTAGGAGAACTTCCGAATGTCCTTTGGGCATACAGGACTACCCCGAGGCGCTCGACCTCGGTAACTCCCTTCTCCCTAGCCTACGGGATGGAAGCTGTAATCCCGCTTGAGGTCGGTCTCCTTACCCTCAGGTCGGTGCTGTTCGACCAAGCCCAAAATAATGCGAACCTCGCCACAGAGCTCGACTTGGCTGAGGAACGAAGGGATGCCGCAGCCATCCGCCTCGCTTCCTACCAGCAACAGTTGGCTAGAGGGTACAATCAAAGGGTCAAGAAGCGAAAGTTCTCCCCTGGAGAATTGGTCTTGAAAAAGACTCTTCCAGCAGACAGAAGTCCCAGCGAAGGAAAGTTTGCACCGAACTGGCATGGGCCATTTAATGTGACTTCGGTAGCTGGGCAGTCCGCATATAGACTTGAGGACATGGAGGGTAGAGAGCTGCCACGCCCGTGGAATGCCACCCACCTCAAGAAATTTTACTTTTGAGATGTAATCGGATTCTGGAAGTTAATAAACCAGTTCTTTTTATAGAATACGTTTTTACTTTCCAAGTTGTCTCCTATTCTCAAAGAAAATGGCCAAGTTATGGAACTCGGCATGTGCATACAGCTCGGTCACGGAATCGGCTTGTATTCTTTGTTCGGTTACCATAGTTAGCTACTTCGGCCCGGTCAATGGACCAGTCGAATTCTGATTATAAAACCGGACTTAGCCTTGGTCATAGGACCAAGCGCCCTTAGTTTTACCGAGATCGATGCTTGTTATGGTTGCAAGATCAATACGGCACCTCGGCTTACAAAATTAACTACATTAAGCACGGTTGCGACCGAGCTCATTTACTTTGTCTTTTTTCATGTTATTTATTCTTGTTGTCAAGCCAAACGCATAAAGAAAGGAAGAAAGAGGAAAGAAAAGAAAAATTCACCATAGATGTTCAAAATTGGAAACAAGGCCAATTTCATTTCATGACGGAGAATGGTTACAATCTTTCCCAACAAAAAAGAAATACAGATCTCCCCCCCAATGCAGAAAAATCAAAAACAAAGTTACATCACATCTTTTTTCAAACCTCGGCCCCCTCGGTGCCGTCAGCAGCAGCGTCTTCCACGACTTCGGCAATCACTTGTCCGGCGTCGGCATCGGCGTCAAGTCCAGGGGCAGTGTCTTCGGTTTCCCTGACAGAGACCTCAGGAGCTTGGCTCGGCGTGGGCCGAGGAGGAGGAAACTCGGGGATCTCTGTGTACACGGGGCTGTCCTCGGGGACCCCCGCTGCTCTCAACGAGCTCGTCCACCCCAGCCTCCAGGACTTCAGGCTGACCTTCCGGACTTGGGCAATATACTATTCGGTGGCCTCTGCCACCCCTTCATCAAAAGCCTTGTCGACGTCAACCCGCAGTTTGTCAACATCGGCTCGGAGTTCAGTCTCTACCTCCTCCCACCTCTTCTCAAGCTCGGCCGTTGTGTTAACTTGGTTTTCCAATTCCGCTCTGGCCTTATCAAGCTCATTTTTTAGGCCCGTGGCGTACGTTTCCTGCTCGGCTGCCTTTTTTTTTATTTGGCTGAGCTCAGCCTCGAGTTCCACTTCCCTCTTCTTCGCCCTCTCTGCCCGAGCAGTGCTCTGTTGGGCTTTCTCCGCCGACACCAGACCCCTTTGCAGGATCTGAGAAAACAAGTGTTGCACGGGGTCAATATCAGGAGTATAGAAATCAAAGAAGAAATGCAAAGCTCAGAAGAGGGAATTACCCTGAGGGCGTCGGCCATCTGGGCCACATCCAGCTCCACCTCGCTCAGCTTCATGTGTTCTATCATGTCTCCAGGCAGAGCGCAGGCGTGCGCGAGGGCGCTGACAACAGAAGTGCCGTCAGTCAACCGTCCGTCCGACGACAACGACTGGCCATCCTCCAGCAGGAAACTAGGGTTCCAGAGCGGAGGGCTGAGCAGCGGAGAGCGCCGAGGAGCGGGATTGGGCTCATCCTCGACTGGATCTACGATCCTAGGCCTTTTTCCCAACCGAACCGAGTCCCAACGGGATTTGGTGGGACGCTCAGTCGCTGTGGAAGGCTGAAAAGGAGACTGAGTCGGGAGAGAGACAACTGTATCTTCCAAGTTCGGAGGGAGAGCAGGTCCAGAGGGGGTGGGCGAGTCTCCGAAGATGACGTCCTCGAGGCTTACGATTGCCGCACGGCGTCGCCCCATCTCAACCTCTTCTTCTGATCCGGAAGACTCGAGGTCCACAAGCTCCTCTCGCCGAGCCTCCTCGGATTCACCCTCTGACTGGCGTTCCTCTTCGGATTCGGTCTCTGAAGCGGCCTCTGCCCGTGAAGGCCCGGCTTCGGCAGAAGCTCGAGAGGGTATGATCTCGGGAGGCACTCGTGCAGACCCTTCAGCTCGGGCTGTTTGCTCTTCAGCCTCAGCAAGAGTTAGGATCTGCGCCCCCCTAAGGTTCTCGTGCCGTCTTCTTATAAAGGACCGGTACACGGGCTCGTAACCGAGAAGGGCTGAGGCTGATCGAGTCCGGTGACCCTTGTAACTGTAGATTCTTTTTAGCCAGGCGACGTTTCGTCGCCACCTGGAGTTCTTCTTCTGTTGCTTCCTCTCCTTATGACCTGCACGCCAAGAAATTGAGTGTCAGTTCGGCAAAACAGAAGAACAAAAAGACAAGAAATTAAGATATTTACTCGGTGGCACTCCGAGACGACGGGGTATGTGATCCACCCTGGGCTCCCCAGGGGCATACTCCCAGCTCCCGTTGACGTACAGGCAGTCATCCCCAGCATATTTCGTGTTGTCCTCAAGCTCGTTGATTATGGGATTCCCCTTCGACCGAACTCGAAGATAATATGCGTCGTCCTTTGGAGATCGACAGAGGTCGTAGACGTCCTCAATATCCTCGACGCCGAAGTCGGTTCCCAATATCCTATTGAGTTCGGCTATACCCATGATTATCTTAAAACCATTGGGCATTAGTTGGCAGGGGGTCAGGTTCCACCTCCTGAGACAGGCCCTCAGGAGAGGATGGACTGGGAATCTCACCCCGCCTTCGATTATGGCCACTAGTGGGAAGGGCATCCACCCATCTACAAGAACCCCAGGTCGGATTCGGTCACCAGGCTCATCCGCCCTAATCTGGACATTCTCTGGTATCTGATATTTTTTCCTAAGTTCTGCTAGGGCAAGCTCTGTGTCTATCCAATGTCTATATACCCCCATCTTCCCCAACATAAACCGGAGTACAGGTGACGACAACGGAGAAGAAGGACAGAGAGCACAAACCCCCAAAAAAAGGAAAAGACCCCAGAGAGGCAAAAATGACAGAAGGGCAAAGAGGGACTCACTGGGACACAGGGCCAGAAGGGATGAAGGGACAACGGAAACTCGAAGCTTCAAAGGCAGCGAATGGACTTCTCGGACGACGAGGCTTCAGGCAGATCTCAGGCAGAAGCTCCAAAACGCAGTAACAGCAAAAGTAGTCCCCCTTCAAAGACGAGAGCTCTTATACAGGGATGAAAAATCTATTCGTATCCCGAAAGGCGCGCGCAGACACTGCCTCGAGCACGCCACCCGTCTCCTCGATAAGACATCGCGGCCATTAGGGACGTGACACGTGGCAGCACCGCGTTGCCTTCATGATGATATGGATGGGCTATTAAACCACCTCCAGACAGCCAGGCGCTATTAAATGCGCCTCGGAAAACAAAACGACGCCCCATGCTTTTTCATAAGCTACGGGACCGGTTCCGGGAAATCCTCATCCTATCACTCCTAACCCCGTGGCGTCGTCAAGACCCACGAAGTCAGGAGCAGGGGGCAATTGTGTGGACTATTTCTACCGAAACCGATGTTACCCCGTCCTCGGTACGGTACCGATTAGAAAAGGCCTTAACCCCCCATCTCTCCAGCACAGCAGCATCTCAGCCGTCGTCAAGGTGGGATTGGTCCCGGTAGAAGTACCGACCACAACCTTCCGAGCTCAGTCTCGCGCTGGCATCCTTGTCCGATCTCAGGCATAGCTGACCTCGGTGCCTTCTCCAGTTCGGCCCCTCAGCCGAGGTAAACACTGGGCGTCCAGTCCCCATTATGAGATGGGACGGGTGCTTTATAGGGAGTTCCTGACAAGTAGGGTGGCCGCCGGCCATTGATAAGGGCTCGTTCCTATCAGCAGATCACATCCACATTTATGTGAGGGATTTGAGGGGAGATCTGATGGGACAAGTATCCTCACCTACCCCCACTAAGGATCCCAGGTGTGGGTTGATGGGACAAGTATCCTCACCTACCTCCACTATGGAACTTTCTACTCTCCTCTATATATGCCTGCATGAAGAGTCATGAACAGGTACATGCAATATATAGCCTGCATTGTTATTCTGCTAACATCTTATTCTCCACTTCACCCTAGTTCAGTGACTGCACTAACTCAGGCGTCGGAGTGCCTTTGGCTGACAGCAGCCTCGGGCCCTGACCGCTCTTCCTTCCCTTTTTCAGGATTCAGGCCATTGGTGACTTCTCCGATCAGATTAACGAGATTTCCCTAATCCCCCTCATCATCTAAACTAAGTCCGTAATTTTTAGGCACGCACAACTAGCATCCATTCTAATGAGTTCTGCAGAACTTTCGAGCTACCCATAGTTTTTTTTTTACCTTTTTACCATATATGTTGATCCTTTTTCTTCTACCTCGACCTTAAAAACTCTCTCTCTCTCTCTCTCTCTCTCTCTCTCTCTCTCTCTCTCTCTCGCTATATATATATATATATATATATGTTTGAAAGGGACCATGTAGATGGATTGTCCAGTTTTCACTGTAATTAAACCTCTTGCCTCTTGATCTAGGCCTGGTCTTTTTAGCCATTAAAAAACTTTCTGGTTGGAATACTAATTTAGGGTGACCGGCACCCTGTATCCACTCAGAGGAGCATGTCCATTACGCTATAAAATCATTTAAAAAATGAAGAGTCCTACCTTCATTTTATTTTTTTAAAAGAACTTATTTCTTCAATTTATTGGAATGCAAAGATGTAAATGACGATGCTCAGACTTGTAAAGGACAACAATGAACAAACTTATACATGTAGTCATTGCATCGGCTGTCACATAACTATATCCGACCAAATGTATCGTGAATGTATTTGCGAGTGATCCTTCCATTGCACAGAGCAATCTAGACCTTGCATGACGCTGTTGCATGGGTATGTGGATTATCTTATACCTGTTTTTGGTGTCCTGTTATAATCTTATTGTTGTCACCAGCATTTTTTTTTTCTTTTCATAGGTTTTTAGTCATGATAGTGGAGGACGTGTATGGGGCATGGGTATTTCTAAGACCACCATCCATCATTCAACTCCTTAAACAATAGCCTTAAAACAGTAGTAGGCATCATATGCAACCCTAAACATTACTACCAAAATCTTGAGGCATTAGTGGAGGCAGTGGAAATACTTTTCAATATTCCCCTTCGAGTGGAGCCCACTCCTCAATACTCCCCCCTTAGGTGGAACTCGGCCAACGCACTTTTGGCGACACGCATTTTCTTTTCGGGCCGAGTTGTTCGTCTTGGGATTCGAACCCGCGACCGATTAGCTCAAATGGATCAGAGTGGGAACAACAAGAGGAAGAGTCTAAAGAACCCAATGGCTATTTGAGGGGTAGTGTTTCAAATGGGTATCCGATTCTCCAATTACCTGGAAGTTCCGACCCGCAAAAAATTGGGTCTGGAACCTACTTTAGGCTCTGCTTCATAAATGACTCCGGCTCCATAACCCAATTTAAGTTCTGATTGATAAATGGGTCCAATTCTAGGTCCATATAGGTCCCAACCTATAGACCTGAGACCCGGCCTATGAGTCTTTGATATTGCAAACCATACCTCAAAATCAACTCTTTTTTTTTTTTACATTTTTATGTATAATACTAGAGGTAGTAGACTTGATGTACTTATAAGTTGAATGATATGCTGACTATAAGAAAAATAAAAAAAAGTAAAAGAAATTAGAACTGATTTTGGAACTAGATTCCAGTCCCTTAGGTGGACTCGATTCTAAAAACCGGATCTGGGTTTTCCTATCGGAACCGGGTTTGGAACCAACAAAACAGATTCCGAATTAAAATTGGATGCGGAGCGAGAATCATTATTTAGAAATGGGTCTGGGTTCGAGTCCAAAATGGTTCCAACCCGGAACCATCCGGTTTGCATCCCTAATGAGGGGATCCTTGCATCTCTTTCATGAGGTGGGACACAGCTTCCATAGGGTGAGGGATGCTTCCATAAATGAAGATTTTCAAGTAGAAAAGGGGGATTTCAAGTACATAGAGTAAAGTACAAAAGGGGGATTCAGGTGCAAAACGGGGAAAGTGCCCTCACCCTATGATGAGGGATGGATGCACATGAATGCCCCACTTTATAAAGCTCTTCTAAGATTTTCAAATTTGAAAAGATTTATCCCTTACCTTACTATTCTTTCCTAAAACATAGCATATCATATTAATCTTCTCTTCTCTCCTTCTAAAATCATTTTCCTAGATTATATTAACCATTTTCCTTCCAGAGCCCCACAGATTATTAAAAAAAAAAAAGAACAAAGGCCGGCTTTGACAATGGGCACTACAGACTGATGAAAAACATAGAGATCAAGTCGGATATGATTTTAATGATTGGTGTCCATGTAACTATTCAGTTTTGATGCAAATCAATTTGTGGGACCCTCATGTCAAGTCCAAAATGCAAAAATTTATGGCCTAGTCATAAATCACAGTCGGCTTCTTCTTTGTTGTTTTTAATCAATTTGTGGCACCCACTTTGAAAGCCATTTTTTCCCTTTTTTTTATTTTTTGTCTCAAGTTCTAACAATCTGTGAGTCCCATTATGAAAGTCAGATTTTTTTCCTTTCCGAACTCACAATTTACGAAGGTCATTTTCATGGGCTGTATTTTGCTACTTTTTTTTATTTTTCTTTCAATATTCAGTAAAATTAATCCGTAGAGCCCATTGCTGAGCCAAATAATTACAAAATCCACAGTTAATCTTGAAATTGATACTCAATCTATGCCTAAGTACAACATTCCGACCGAATGAGGAGCCTTGTAATTTGATTTTACTTTTTCCAAGCAGTTTCTTTTTAGCAAACTATTCCTCCTCAAACTCCTCATCTCGGGAGTAGGTTTGGAGTAATAAGCCACTCGAGTCAAACTCTCCTAATTTCTAACAATTTATATATATATATATATATAAGGGATTGTTTCCAATTGAGAAATCAATCCCGATTTGTTCCATTGATTTTGACCACCACAATGTTTGTCAATGACTATTGGTTCTACCTTTTAACTTATCTAGGCCTTAATGAATGCAAAATGAAACTGCTCCATGATGCCTACTGGTATTTATATATCTATTTAAATTAATTAGGTGGAGCCCACTCTTTCAAGTTATTCAAGATCATAACAATTGTAGGATCCAAATGGCTACGTGATTGCAAATAAAAACTTTTGATCCAGATGGCCATAATGAATGCAAACCGGAATTGCTCCATGGTACCCGTTGTTAATTATATAGCCATTTAAATTAATGACATGGGACCCACTCTTTTAACTTATCAAGGACATGATAGTTGTGGGTTTTTCTCCATGATACTTGCTTTTAATTAATTATACCTGCTGCATAATATAAGGGTTATACATTCAATATCAGCCAGTCATCCAAAGCCCCCTTAGCCCATATTCCAAATCTCCATTCTCATTTTTGTATTTAACTTCCAAGTTTATAATCAACAAAAACATGTACAATTTCACTAAGAATATGGGCTTCTTCAACCACATGCATTAGAATCTCTTGCATCAACAAAGTCCACCCTCTCCAATGTTTCCACCCTCCGACGTTTCTCTTTGGGTACAATTTCAATACAACCATCGTTTATCTCTTTCCTTTTTAATTTATATAATTTATATGAAAATAAGGTCCATTGTACTCTTGTCATGTCTTGATTACAGATTTTACCACTAACTTTGATTAATCGGTTAAAGAAGAAGGCAGCCGGCTTTTTCTCGGTATGTGAAAAACACGTATAGAATGTCGAATCCACGTAGCGTTCGATGTGTGTTTTTTTTTTTTTTTTCCGTAAGGCTCCATTTTGGGTTATTCAAATGTGTAACTATAAGAAAAAACAGAACAATTAGGCTTTTCAATAAGGCAATGTAGATTTTGACTCTTCCTTTTTTGGGCTAAGCATAGTTCCAATTGAGAGAGCTTATTTTTCGTAGGCTGGAGACTAACCCAAAAAATAAGATAAGCTAGAAACCGAATCCATTGATAATAGCTATAGTTAGAGAAATTATGATGATGGGTAGTCCTTTTGTTTTAACCGGATGTACTTCTCATTGATTTCTTTACCAATATGTTTTCTTATGTATCTTTTGGATCATTCAATTTGTTGATTCTATTTTCTCTTTTTTTTTATTATTATGTTGCCTTTTCTAATCTTATATTGTTTTGTGATTATAAATAATTATTAATCAAATTTATTTTTCATTTGTTTACAGAGCATAATCATAATTGGTGAAGCTATATAATCATTAGAAATGACAACAAGGGAAGATTGGGCTTCTATCGAGTTTTGTTTGGCATTAACCTCTTGTAGATTTGTCATCTTTTCTATTTTTCCTTTTTCTCTTTTTGAACTTTTGATCACCTTTTCTTTTAGATGTGCGGATAATTTGTTCTTATGCAGAAAAAAGCCTTGTAAACAAAAACTTTTAATCGGTGTCGGACAAGAGAGTGTAGTATATGTTAAAGGGGTAAAGCACAAAGACAATTTGGACCCTAAACTTTGACTTTACATGGTCCAAATATCTTTTCAGTTTTTAAAGGATATATTACGTAATTAAAGAAATAGTACAGAAGATAACCTGACCCAAATACAAGAAACATAAGCAGAAGTCATAGGATATGTAGAACTATTACCTTTTGATAAATAAAAATCTTAACTTCAATTATCAAGAGTATAATTAAATTTTGTAATTAATATTAAAGAAAAGTTCTCTTTCTAAATCTAAGTTTCTAGCTATTGCAAAATTGATCACTAAAATAGAAACTAATATATAGAATTTTTAAATAATTGCTATAGAATAATTTTAAAAACATTTTATTTATTGTGTAAATCAATAATTATCTTAGATATTTTTTTTCAAAATACAGTCCGGGCAACATGGGTTCAACGTGTTCTTATCAAGTTTCATATTAATTTTTTCTTTTTACCCAATGGATTCTCTTTATTAAATTTATTATAATATTAGTTAAGTTTGCCACAAAGTTTAAATGATCTTAGTTTATTTTCCTAACCAATCAATGGAGATCACAATTTGATGTAAAAATTTTGATGCAGGCCAGATCCATGGTTTGCCAACTAATTGGGCCCAGTCCACAAGCCCAATAGGTCATTCATTTAGTTAGAGTTTTAATTAGTTAAAAGTCGTATTTAGAGAGTTGTTATTTATTTAAAAGTTATTAAAATTAGGAGTTTTATTTTATTTGGATTGTTAAGGAAGTTATTCATTTATGGTTTAGGAAAGTAGAGTCCTATTAGGAAAGGGGATGTCCAACCCTTCTTATAAATATGTAATCCCTCCATGAGGAGAGTACTTCAAGATTATTCAATAATAAAGATTGGTTTTGTTTTGTTTGTTCTTTCTCCTCAATGGAAGAATGTCATTGAGTTCCGAGAAGAATTCGGCTAATTCCCTTCTGTGGAATTGGTCATTGCTGGAATCCATTCAGGATTCGACAAACTCTCTCGCAGGGCTTGTCTATATCCATTTCATCACTACTTGCGGATCCAGACTGCTTTAAATTTATTAATAATTTTAGAAGCCCCCGGCCTTTATTGCTAGTTGAAAAATAATTGGTACCCAATTCCTCTGCCAGATGACCCATGTACTTAAAAATCTGGTAGAAGCTAAAAGAGGATTTTAATTGCGTGTGGAAATTGCATTGGGGATCCAGGTCAAAAGACGTTGTAAAGTAGCGTAATTAAAGCTGTGGAAGGGCAGGAAAACAGGTCGAATCCTCGGACAGATACATTTAATACACAGGTCACGGACAAGTTTACGTGGCAACGAAAGCAATGGGAACACAACTCCAGACTCATTTTGGATGAAACATGTATGCTGTTTTTGGGAAGGGGGGAGTGGGAGGGAGGGAAAATTTGTGTATATCCATTGTGTATCTATAAACTGAAAACGGGTAGTAGATTGGGAGACGACAAATTTTAGGCCCCAGGCGTGGAGCTCTGGAAGTGGAAGTGGGGCTCGTCTCTACGGGCACATTTGTGTTAAAAAATATATTTTTTTTTTGTATAAAAAGGAAATTGTTATGTCAGTAAATTTTATAAATATAAAATCTCGAAAAAAAAATTTCCGTAGAATTTAGAAATTCATATTTGGCGTAAAAAGAGTTTTCTCATTAAATTGGTGTTAATATTGTTTAGTGCGGCTATAGATTTCTTATAGAAAATCAAAATTTCTTATTTGGTGATATAATTTTTTGAACAAAAATAACATAACATGTACATTATTTATTCAACATTAAATAATAATTTATATAAAGAAATAACAAAATGAAATAGTTGTGGCGTTTTTTGGTTGAAATGGACAATAGTGAGAAAAAGAGGGAGAAGTTTTCTGAGGAAATCCATTTCCCATACCCCCATAGTAAACTCATTTCCACCATTATCAAGGAAAATGCTGACGATGTAGAAAAGCATTTCCGCGAAATTGTTTTGCACCAGAAGCCGAAAAAAATGGGTTTTATGCGGAAAACCGTCCACTTATCCGCGGAAAAGTGTTACACAAACATGCCACATGTTACTATTGCAAGTTTTTCATATTTGAGTAGCTCAGATTTTTAATAGATCTGCCCCACGTTCGATTTTTACTCCTTAAACTCAAAAATTCTGTAAGTTACAGACTCGCTTGATCCGATATCACTTTTTTTTTCTTTTTTTTTTTTCCAAACATTGGTTTGAAACAAATACACCCACATACATCACATATTTCCATTACCAGCCCGGCAAAAACATCTGAGATTTTCTCATAAATTAATCAGTGGCCCATATACGAAATTTACGCGGCCCAAAATCCCGGCATTAGCTTATCTAACTGAAGGTTGTGGAAGGATTTTCAACACTTTAGATATTACACCAAGGCATCACTAAAAAATAAATGTACAACCACTGAGTCTAAGGTTAGGGAGCAATGATGAAAATAGTAGTAGCAATAGCGGCAGGACAACGCTGCGAAGCGGGGCGGTGCGATTTAAAAAAAATTGTCGAAGTTTTTTGAAAATATTTCAGAAAATCCAGAATATTGGAAAATGATAGAAATTTATTTATTTATTTAGTTTTTACAAAAATAACTAAGATAAGGGGGCGTGGTGGTCCCTCATTGTATGAAATCATATTTCGCTGACAATATTTATCTATCTATCTACATATATTCACAGTGACAAAATACTTATAATGAAACATTGCACAAATAAGCAATTTTAGCAAAACTGCACAACATATTTGGTAAGGATTATTTTTACTAATAGAGTCAAAATTGGCTATGGCTCATGTCGCATTAAAGTAAAATTAGGCCATGGCCCTATTTCCTATTAGATAAGACTTGGCCGGGCCCATATTTATCAGAGTGAGATTTGGTCATGGCCCGTATCTATTAGAGCCAAGTTTGGCTATGCTTATTTTCAAGTAGAGTGTTATTTGCCCAGGTCTATTTCCAATTAGACTGACATTTAATTAAGGCCTGATTTCAGTTAGAGTGAAACTTAATTAAGGCCTATTTTCAATTAGAGTGAAATTTAACTAAGGCTTGTTTTTAATTAGTGTGAAATTTAATTAAGTCCTACTTTCAACTAAAATGTAATTTAATTATGACCCTTTTTTTTATTGAAGTGATTAATGAATAGGATTAGTAATGCATAATATTTTGCCAATCTCGTTAATGTTGAGTGTGATCATTAGTAGGGGGGCCAATAGAAACATGTAAAAGAACAAGATTCGTCCTAGTTAGGCCCATAGAGGCATGTAATAGACCGAGAAAACCAAAAAGGGCTTTGCAAACCCTGTTTCATTCTTCAGAAAAAGGATCGAAAAACCAGAAAGGGCTTTCCAAACCCTATTTCGCATATTGCTACAAGGGTCAGCATTGAGAAAGGTAGAGAAAGGGAAAGGAAGGGAGGGGGCAGCGAGGAGGAGAAAAGAAGAAAGAAAAAAAAAAAAGAAATGAAGAGAGAAGAAGGTTGATGCTGCCAGATGATGGTGTTGTTGTTGCCGGACGGTGGTGGTGCTGCTACCAGATAGTGCTGATGATACTACTATGGTTGCTAGATGACCGTGGTGGATCAGCTGCTCCAAGTATGCCATTTTCTTTTTTCTATTTTTTCTTTCTTCCTTTCTGTTTGTACTTCCTCTCTTTTTCTTTTGTTTTTTGTTCTATCGGTGTTCTACTTCCACACATCCAACAAATGAAGGGTTTTTTTTTTTTTTTTCCTGTGTAGCGGTTTGTATGTAGCATCTTGTATCAGCTGCTACGGGCCGCCATGGTTGAGAGCGCTGATAAAATGCATTTATCATAGCAGCCAATACCGCTACTCCCGATATATCAACTGCTATGCTATGTAGCGGCCGATATTTTCATCCTTTCTATGGAGTGCTAACTCCTCTTCATTATAGGTCGACCGTCTCTTGGCTCTCACTTTTGTATATTCTCCTAGTTTTCCCACGTAACAAGAATGGTCCCCACATTTGGTGTGTGCTAAAGTGCTTGATCTACAAGGGCAAAGGGAGAAGATATTTCATGAGGAGGATAATATTTAGGGCTTATTTCTTTAGTAGAATCAAAGGAACTCATGTCCAGAGAATTTGTAAATTCCTCAAAAGATGGCCCATGCAGTGGGATTCCTAAATCCTTCTCTTGCTGGAGGATTTTCAGATGCTAAGAAAGCATAAATTCTGAGAAATCCAAATGTCATTTGAGACTTTTTAGGTGGGTAGAGTTTGAAATTATAACAAAGAAACATAGTATTTGTAAATGCGGGATAAGCCATCGCATTAGATTTAATTCTTAGTAGAGCATTTGGGTCAACATAAAACTCGTGTAGCATTCACTGGCAAAACCAAGGGGGCCTTGTAGGGACCATGTTTTAAGAGTTTGTATAGACTCCTCATGACTGCTTGTTTTAAGGGACATAAAAACTCCTCATCCAAACTCTTTACTGATCATCCAGAGATCTGAAGCATTCGCAGGAGTTCCAAAAGTACTTGACCACCAAAGTGCACTTGAAATTTCCAAGGAGCGCCCATATTTTTCAAAACCCAAGAAATTTTATTGCACAAGTCCATTTCCACAATCAACCTTCAATAATACGAATCGGAAAAAATCCTCAACGCCTGAAGAATGGCAAGTACCTCCACCGTATTTGAATCTCCAACTCCAATAGACTTTGAGAAGGAATCCAACACCTCCCTTTCGAAATTACAAAAAAAACCCCCAATGCCCATTGGAGCCAAATTGCCTCCATTTCGGAATTACAAAACAAACCCCAATGTCCATTGGGGCCAAATTGCCTCCAGTGGCCCCATGCCAAACATGCAACCCAGTTGAAGCAAATATTGTCCAGTCTGGAGGATACAAGCTCCTTTCTCCCAACTTCCTATTTTTAAATTTTCAACAACACTAACTCCAATATATCAAGTGAGAAAAAAGTTGGATCACGAAATACTCTCTCATTTATTTCCTTCCAAATAACCCAAAGGATGGCATAGGGAGTAAGATTCCAAAGAAACAAAGTACATCCCTTAAAAGGGGCCATATACCAAGCTACAAATACACCACTTAAAGTACCAGGAAATTAAAGCACCAAAAAATCTGTGCCTCACCAAAAAATGCCCCCAAACCCAAGATGTAACCTTATCATGACCCAAAATACAAAAGATGCTAAGGCTCAAAATGTGACATTTACTCCAACACAAGCTTGATGCATCACTCTACATCGTCTACACTCCATTCTACAAAACCCTGTGGTTCCTCTTGGACCGTCTCAATTCCCAGCTCAAAGAGAGTGGGGTCGTGACCTACAACATCAAACGCAGTATTAAAGGATGAATAGGCTAAGCAAAGATTAATGTAAATAACATCATCTTGTTGCTTCAAAATAGAGTATAATGATAGCAGATCAAAGGAAAGTAAATAAGAATGAACTAACCAGGATTAAGTGTGAATCGAATTAAGCATATTGAATAATCTTAATAGACAAAACATTACAAATACTTCTAAGCAAGCTGGCAAACCACACCGCTAGATTTTTCATGTTGTCCGGTTGCCCCAACATGACCGTAACAATAAGCAAAGCAACTAGAGGAGGGTACCAAGGTACCTGAGGTGAACTTTGGGATGCCTTGGACTTGTTACAACATTGCAATGGATGATATGTATATAAATATAAAATAAACAAGCTTGAGTGGTGCTGACTCAAATTCAACGGACTACATAGTCCAACAAAGGGGAAACTACCCATATACTAAAAAAATCTTCAAACAAAGTCTTTTGACTCACTTTCAAAGTGGCAGCCCTTCTAATGTCTTAAAACTATCTAAAAAGGCAAAACAAACTAAACAAAGCTTACCGAATTTCAAAAGCCGATAACCAAGTGCTAACAATATGGAAACGACGAATACTGGACAAGATTTAGGAGACTATTTTATTAAACTTAATTAGAGTCATAAATTACCTATGTCGGACTCTAACCCAATTTGAACAGCATTTCGGTACAAAAAGGGTGGTCCAAAAATGAGTGGAAAAGACTAAGTTCCGAGACACTTGGAAGGTAGCAGGCAACTAGGGCAAGACTCACCAACCAAGAAGACCACAACCATTGATCTTGTCATATCCAAGGGAAGGAACAAGCAAAGGACTACCTGCACATCCCAAGGCGTGACTTATATATTTTAAATTATCTAAACTATGGCCATTTATGAAAAAGGGTGATCGGATAGTGCCTTCATGATACAATAGAGTTGCAGGTATCCTACATTGAGAATAGACAAGTTGACTAAGTAAAACTATATCCCAATTGACCGATCATCAAAGGAACCGTTCATTCTAGGTCATGGGATGTCATCTTCATGTTTGTGTAATTAACCTCATTCATCCTTATTTATCTATTGAGTCCAAATGTCGGGGGTTACTTGTCCTTTGGTGCTTTGAAGGTATTAGACATTCAACACACTTAAGTTGACACATTCACAACTTGAGGACGCACTACACATGACTCCGGACAATCTAAGGAGTGTATGTCAACTCAAATAACACCTCCTTATAGCTTAAGTCCAAGTATTGGGTACCATTGGGTTACAAGTCCAATTCTATATCCTAAGGTTCAAGGTTCAAATCAAAACAACTAAGGTTTATAGTCCTCTAGTTGATCAATTAGAGTGAGCAAACATTGGACCAAAACATGCTACTCAATTCCCCAAAATAGCTCAAAAAGAAATGGAAAGAAGTGGTTCAAACCCCATCAAAGAAGGCCTCAAAAGGGGTCAACCCTGTGTGTGATCAGACATGAAGACCAAGCTGGTTGGACATAGGCCTGTGAGTCATGTTTGACCACAGTACTGGTCGGACATGGCCTGATAGGCTTATGTCCATACAGAATTGAAGTCAATCACTATGTGACTGATTTCTAGTGCTATTTGATTCCAACTTTTGGCCTTCTTTTGAGAACCTTTTGGCACATATTTGGGGGTCTTTTAATCATCAATTTAGACCCCTATTTCGCATCTTTATTTTCAGACTCTATTTCTTTAAAAGGAGATGCTCCTACGAGATATCTCTCGTAGGAGCATCTCCCTTCTCTAAATATCTAAAACGGGCAGAAGTTTGGAAAAAAACAACATTCTGCCCGCTTTAGAGAAGTAGAGGAAAAGCCTCTTAGAACAACAACCCTCTTATGGATGCACTTGAAAAGTAAAGGGAAGAAAACAAGAAGCGGATGAATAGCACTCTCAAGTCCACAACGGACCAGTCAGTTTTTTTATTTTATTTTTTAAGTCTGAGAGAGTAAATCAAGATTCAAACCATTGGAAATGTTTATAAGATCAAACACGGCTATGAGACCAAATTTCAACCATTGGATCATCACCGATCTCGAGATATGTGCAAAAGAAATGTGAACCATTTGATATTATTTTTCTGGAATATATGGGCCCCAAACACATGTAAGATCCAAACCGTTAAATCTCTTTGGAAGGATGAACACGACTATGAGATCAAATTTCAAAGCTTGATACCTTGTGGAACTCGAGAAATTTGTGGAAAACTTTCAACCATTGATTTTAAAAAGTCTATTTAAAATAGATCATTGCATTACCAACATAGTTGTCAATTTTGTTTCGGTCACCATATCGGTCTAGCCTCTAAAATGAAATATTTCGTCATATCGAAAATTAGGTAAAAAGTTTTTGAAATAATTTTTCGAAAAAATTAAAATAAAATATAAAATTTTAGAATTAAATTGGAATTCAGCTAAGGTCTACACCTAGTAAAAAGCGACATATATCAACACTTCAATGGGGGATTGATCAATGACGTCTTTAAAAAGAAAAAGATTTAAAAAAAAAAAAAGAGTAAAAGCAAAAGGACAAAAAGGACTCATTTATAATAAAATAGAAAGAAAAGGGCAAAAGGAGAAGTGTCCCTTTAAGGGCATTTTCCCTAGGGAGCTGCTATTGGCAAATAGAATTTCTCCCTTCCCACACACACATTAAAAAAAAAAAAAAAAAAAAAAAAAAAAAACCCTTATAAAATTACTTTTTTGCCCACCCACTTTCTCTCTTCCCCCACCCCCTTCACCTCCGACCGGCGGCGGAACCCTTCTCCCTCCCTCCCTCCCCACTATTTCTCTCTCTCCTCCTCTCCCTTCTCCCTCCCTCCCCACCCTCTTCCTCCCTCTCCACTATTTCTCTCCCTCCCTCCCTCCCTCCCTCCCTCCCCACTGTTTTTATCTCCTCCTCCCTTTCTCTCCCCCCACCTCCCCCTTCACTGACGGCGAGGGCGATGGCCGACCCCTCTCCTCCCCTCCTCTCTCCCTCCCCACTATTTTCTCTCCCTCTCCCTCCCTCTCTTCTTCCCTCCTCCCACTATTTTCTCTCCCATTTTTCCTCCCTCCCCACTGTTTCTCTCTCTCCTCCTCCCTTTCTCTCCCCCACCTCCCCCTTTACCGATGACGATGGCGATGGCCTACCCTTCTCCCTCCCTCCCTCCCCAATGTTTTCTCTCCCTCTCCCTCCCTTTCTTCCTCCCTCCTCCCACTGTTTTCTCTCCCATTCTTCCTCCCTCCCCACTGTTTCTCTCTCTCCTCTCCCTTTCTCTCCCCCAACCTCCCCCTTCATCGACGGCGACGGCCGATCCCTCTCCTCCCTCCCTCTCTTCCTCCCTCCTCCCACTGTTTTCTCTCCCATTCTTCCTCCCTCCCCCACTGTTCTCTCCCCCTTCTCCTCCCTGTCTCACCCTCCTCATCTCTCTCACTCTCCTTCCTTCTCTCCCTTCTCTCCGTTTCTTCCTCTCCCTTCCTTTCCCTGGCCGGCGGCAAATCGGGCAGCTTAGCTATCATGGCGATCGCCCGGCTGTCCGATCTGCTGCCGACCGGAGGTGGGTAGAGAGAAAGGGAGAGGGTGGGTAAAAAGGTAATTTCATAGGTTTTTTTTTTTAAATTGTATGTGTGGGAAGGGAGAAAACCCTGTGTGCCAATAGCAACTCCCTTTCCCTATCCGATTTCCAAGCAAGTCGTTGCTTCCGAGAAGTCTCGAGAAAAAGTGAGGCGGCTCGCCTTCCTGTGAAATTTAAAGAGAGAGAGAAGAAGAAGAAGATGTCCGTTAGCAGCAGGTGGGTCGTCGGCAACAACGTTGGCGATTGGCGATGCTGGCAACGTTAGTCATTTTTATCTGTTTTTCTTGTCTTTTCTTTTTTTCCATTTTGCCCTTTTCTTCCTTTCCATTTTGCCCTTTTCTTCCTACTTCAACCATCTCTATCTTACCTCCTCCTCTTCATTTGTTTTTCTTATTTTTTGTATTGAGCCCCTTTCCCTTTCTATTTTTCATTTTTATTTTAAGAAAAATCTGAAACCCTATATTTCGGGCATTTCGAACAAAATACCGAGATTTTGAGTGAAATCTTGGATTTCACCCGGAATGGACCGAAACCTAAACCGAGAATTTTACTGTCTCATTTTGTTTCAGCAGAATGGACGAAATGGAATTTTCCGCCCATTTCAGTTGTAACGAAACTGAAATGACAACTATGATTACCAAACACTTTTTTTTTTCTTCTAATGTCATCTTTTATGGCTTTATTTTTAATGGCTTTATTTTAGAGAAGCAAAGGCATACCATCTAGAAACCGAAGCTGTAAATTCTAGGCAAAAAGTATGGGCGGGTAAATAGTAGACTGGGTGTTCTTTTTGGGCAGTCCATTTTTTCTTTTATGATTCTTGGACCATAAATCACGATCCAAACTGTTTGAACTGTTCAGAAGATCAAACATGGATATGGGTCCGATCAAACACGACTATAGGTCCAAATTCCAGTCGTTGGATAATCGTAGATTTTGAGAGTTGTAAAAAATAATTTAGACACTTAGGGCCTATTTCTTTGCTGGAATTCCAGGAATTCTTGTCTGGGAAATTCAAGACATAGTGGAATTCCTGGATGCTCCTTGGGCTTGAGCAACGAGGAATTCCACCAAAATGCAAAGGAGTGGAATTCCTGGATTCACTTTCAAGTGGCTGGAATCCAGAAATGCTATTGAAGAAACATGGGATTCAGAAATTCTAGGGGACAACTTATCACATTATGTCTAAGAATTCCTGGACATGGTGAAGTCCCGCCATAAATTCCACTAAAGAAATAGGGTCTTAGATCTAAATTTTTTATTTATGTGGGCCCCAAACCCAAGATCCGTATGGTTAAATCTCTCTAAAAGGTTGAATACAGCTAGGGGGTCAAATCTCAAAGCTTGATTTGTCGTGGATCTGGAGGAACTTGCAAAAAAAATCAACCATTGATGTACTGTGCTCAGTATTGAATTGGTCCATAGGCAGTCCGATTTTATTCTTTTTTTAATTTTATAAAAAATGACGACCCAATTGTTGAAATTGTTTAGAAGGTCAAACATCATTATTTGTCAAGTTTCAATTGTTGGATGATCACCAATCTTGAGATATTTGCAAAAAAAATATTAACCATTTGAGATTATTTTCTGAATTTCGTGGACCCCAAATGCAAGATCCAAACCGTTAAATCTCTTTCGAAGGTTAAACACTAATATAGGGTCAAATAATTTTCAACCATTGATTTAAAAAGTTCTATTTAAAATAAATCCGTGTATTATCAAACACGTTTTTTTTTTTTTTTTTTCTTATTGTAACATCTTTTTTATTGATTTTTTTGAATGGCTCTATTTTGGATGATTTTGTCAGAAAAAGAGTAAAGACACCGAACAAGGCCTAGTATGCATCAAATAAATGCTACTAGTCTTAAATTGGTCATCTATGACAATGGTAAAACACTGCTTTCCTCTAGATATTTTCTCTATTTTTACATGGGTATTGTTGAAGTCTTTGACCAAAGAGGACTAATCCTTAATTGCTAAACCAACGTACAAATGCACAAGACATGGGGAGGCATTAACTCATAAATATATATATATATATATATATATATGGGGATGCTCCTATGAGAGATATCTCTCACCTTACTGTGAGAGATAAGGTGGGGGCCTCACATTTAAGTTGTTGACATTGGATATGGATGTAAGAGCCCCCACCTTTTCTCTCAAAATAAGGTGAGAGCATCTCTCATATAAGCATCTCCCATATATATATATATATATATATATATATATATACACACACACACACACACACACACACACACACACATAAATCAATTTTTTGTTAGTGATTTTTCACCTAGGGAAAGGGTTTACGTGTTAATTGATTGCTCAATTGAACTCCTGATTTTGAATCAATTTTGACTTTATACATTCAAGGAAAAATTAGATTTCTTTTTCACTAAAGGTGACTTGACCAAGCAAAAGATATTTTTTCTAATAAAAACATGATCCACCTGCGCTCAAGCTTAACCATTTTTAGGCGGGCTGGGCTTCGGGCTAGGTCTAGTTGGCTTAGGCCATTAGTCAAAAAAAAGGGGCCTAGCCTGGATATTGCACAACCCGGACCATGGAAACCCCTATTATCAACTTTTCATACTTGAATTTTGAGTAACAAAATCTCACATACTCTAAACTCTTTTGAAAGAAATATAGAATAAAGTCTTTTGAAAGAATAAAACATTTATGAACTTCTCATCTGTAATCAATTTTTCCTTTTTCTATTATAAACAATGGTGTTTTACTTCTTTTACTTTTTTCTTCTTTTCTGAAATTCAACATAATCTTTCTCATCATCTCAACAACGAGCCTCCAAATCCATTAGGTATTTGGCATCTTTTTTATATCTTTTTTTTATTTTTTAATTTAGTTTAGTAAACTTCTGTTTTACTATTTATCTTATTATTGTCTTATCTGGTTTTTTAGATTTTTTTTAGTAAGACTAGTGTGATATATATTTTTTTTAATTTCTTTATTTTTCTCCTTATGAAATAGCAGGCCTATTAGCTATCATTGATTTCATATAATAATTATACAAAATTCAGATCATTCAAAAATACATTTTTAGTTATACTTAAAATGTGAAAAAATTAAGTAATAATTCTTGTTGTTTGACTTGTGTTGGCTGTGCTAAGCACTTATGCATCTTGCTAGCGCGAGCAATTATCAAAGTACGTATGTTTTTCTTAAGCACGATCAATACAGCTCATACAAAAAAAAAAAAAAAAAAAAAAAATTTAATTGATTTTTTTATTAAAATCTCAATATATTATAATGTACGTAAAATCTTGATTTTGAATGATATGACTATCATATATTTATTATCTGATATCAAGATTAGCAAATAGATTTTTCATTTCCAAATGAAAAAAAAATAAAGAAATAAAAAAGAGAGCCAATAGTCTTACTATTGTTGGTTCTGTCTTAATATTATTCGATTTGTAGAGGGGAATATTTTAAATTTACTTGGAGTACCAACCCATATCCAACTTGCATTTTACCCAAACTACCCGACCTCTACCTATCCTATATTGGAGAGTGATAGATAGCATAATTTGAGATATTTTATAAAAAGAGCAAAACACGTCCATGTTTGGCACAAGCAATATAAGTCATTTAAAAATATCTATTATTTACAAGTTTAATACATTTTTTAATATTTTTATAATTTAAGTAAAAATATAATTTTGAGAGATCTAGATTTCGTATATTAATTATCAAAAATCAAGAGTAGCAAATTAGGAGGAATTAAAAGGAAAATCCACCATCTTAAAAGGAAAAACAAAGAAATTAAAAAAAATCAAATATCTTATTTTGGTTGGCTCTCTCGACCCATATCCAACCTACATTTGACCTACATAAGTCAATCCATATCCTATTGAATTAGGAGGAATTTAAAAATTAAGAAGTTCATCATGTTCTCCAGTGGCAATTTTTGTTGTCGTCGATTTAAATGATGAAAGCTACGAGGAGAAAACTATTTAACTGGCTATTCCAGTTGAAAAAAGATGCTAATTATTAAATAGCTTAATATTATTTCTAATAATAAAAATGAAAAAATCAAAATTCTTATTGCATATCACCAGGTTAATCATACTACTAGTACTAATCAATAGGTCACATCAATACAATAAATGCCCTCTCTTTGGATAAATAAGTAATCCGAGTACATAACACAAGTACAAATGGGTTACCGTCACTCGTATCAAGTGCAAGGATTAATTAATCATTTCCTTTCAGCATTTACTTGTAACATCTCTTCATTTTATTGATATTTACTTTTTTTCTTTTTCCTAAATAGGTTATGGAGATGGCACAATCGCACACAAGATAAACATTCATTTTGGAGGAGTACTTTCATTTTTTCATATTTCAAATCTCTTAAAAAAAAAAAAACAAAAAACAAAAAACAAAAAGAAATCCAGAAACAATCATATCCTATCACAAGGATTAACTAAATCAACTATGCCGTCGAATCAAAACGTCTAATATCATTTACTTCTACACTCAAGTAGTACAGTAAGTCTTCAATATAAGAAGTTAGAACATTACAATTTCTAAATGACATCATTTTATTATTGATTATTTACATACATTTAAAGTATTAAGTTCATGTTTTATTATGCGATTGGTTAGTTTGCAACTATGATTAACTAAAGTTTTCCTCTATTTCTTAATTGAATGAGTGTTTAATTTATAATTAATGGTCTTCACTCTTTCATTATATAAGTTTTTAAATGATAGTGAAAAAAGAAAAAAAAAAAAAAAAAAAAAACCTCGGCCCTGCTTAGCACAGGCTACGATACTTGTTTTCAAATTAACCCTAAGCTAATTTTGGTTTTACTAGAATGAGTATTCAAATGTCCAAATCCAACATTCAAAGTATCAACAAGGCTAATCAAATATGCAAAAGAAGACTTGAGTATTGATATTGATCTTAAACACTCCATTGGAACCATAATTCATGCCAACATAAGCTTCTTTTTCATCAAAGTAAATTTATCTACCTCGAAAACTAATTTGAAGACATGTTTGACCAATAGGATAGCACCGATGAGATTTAATTTTTTATAGTTCCGGCAAATACATGAGTTCATTCAAGGTGATCAGAAGCTTGGATGAAGACAATTGAACCCGTTTGGACTCAAGCTTGGTCTCACATTTTTTAACTCTGAGTTTGGGCTCTAGCTTATCAACAAGAATTCTGGTCAGGATTGAAATGTTTTTCAATATTAATTCCATCCAGACTAAGTTCCATACCTGTTCTGAAAATGTTCTCTAGCTTGTCAATATTAATTCGCTGACAATGTTCTCTTACATCTGGTTGGGAAACTGGGGATGTCCACGGACCACAAATGCAGAGCTAAAGTAAATAGTATCAAACACGAGGACAATTTTCTGGCAGGACCCAGTGCAACTCAGTAGGTCCCACGCTTGGGAACCGTCCGGATTTAGGGGTGTTCAGGGCTGGGTTGGGCCAGACTGAGGTTTATCCTGCCCCGGCCCAACTTCTAAAATATATGTCCAATCCCGGCCCAATCCCTAATCAAGCCTTTAGCGGCTGGCCCAAGACCCGCCGGTCTGAAGAATGAGTCAGCCCGGGCCCAGTCCTAGTTTACTTTATAAAAACAAATTAGGGCTTTTTTTGTATAATCTCAAGTGTCAGCTCAAGTGGCGGTTACACATAGGGACATTCAAGGTGGAATGTCTTCGATTATATTAAACTGACCCATTTAGGCCGGGCTGGGCTTTGGCTTTCTACCACTGAATCCAGGCCTGACCCATTTATTAAACTGGCCTAAAGAAAAAGTGAGCCTGGCCAGAATACAAAAAACTTTGGCCCAAGCTCTGCCCAAAGCGGGATGGGCCCCGGCCAGGCTCAGGCTGGCCAGATCCATGAGCACCACTAATTGGATTAGTTTTCCTAGAGTGAGTGTGTGCAAGAGAAGATTTTCCTTTAATACCACTCTTTACTTTGCACTCTTTTTAGGTTTAGGTTCCAAGTTATAACCCTAGTCTTAATTTCTTTAACCCAAAGCTCGGTATACTATACTATCCTAGTAAAATTACCAAAAGACCCCTACCCAAAGCAAGGTCCATGGCTAACCCAATAGACCAATAAGATTAACTTAGAATAGAAGAGATAAACTCAACACCCACCATGTACATCACATTTCCATTTGACGAAAACATAATGGACCATTCAATCAATGATGGATGCATGACGATGTTCTCTACCGATCAGAATTATTGAATTATGATGCGTGCCACTTATGAAATAATAGAATACTGATTATGTTCATCAACCAATTGATGTGATCAAGATGGCCTACTAGCAACTCAAATCCAAGAGACCTCATCAATCCAATTTCTTTCAAGGGGTCTGAGTTCAAATTGTTAGTGAGGTCCACATCTTTATAGTGGTATGTCAATGCAACTTCCCTTTTTCTTAAGCAACAGTGACCAGCTAAGCTACTCAGCCATGTGGGACAATAGTCCTCTTCGAGGGCCAGCCTTTAAGAAGGTCAGTTCCATGAGGCCCATGTGTTGCAGGAAACCAAGATGGACATAAATAAGTATGTTTTGTATGACCCAAAGTCACTGTCACCCAGTTTCACAAATATCCATTGATTTTTGAAGATGTTATTGTGTGATGGTGATACAATAATAAATGTTTAATTTCTCCATCACTTTTTTTAAGATGTTCTGATGTTCAAATTCACTTTAAATATTTATTTTTAGTTTTTAGTTTTTAAATAATTTAAATATTAATATACTTCTTAAGAAATCTTTTTCAAGCCATCTTGAGAGAGTTAAAATTTGAAAAATATATGAACCCTGTCCCAGTTCAATAACTTCATAGAACTTCAACAAGGAAAACTTTATATTTTACTTTTCATTTTTACTTGCCTACAATAAATTCAATCTCTTCAGAGAGACTTCTATCTCTTAATTATTGAAAACCAACACAATTTATCAAACATTACAATTTTATTGTGGGTTGATCCGAAGCATCTTTGTTTACCAAAATTCTTAGATTCATGTCCAGAGAGTGTCCCCATATGGAATTCTAAATCCTTAATAATTCCGAAACTTATTTGTGACTTTACCAGTGGAGTAGGATGGATATGAATTGGAATTCAAAATCCTAGTAAAGAAGCATGGCATTTGAAATGTCAAGGGGACAATCATCACAACAATACGAAAATTCTCCAACATCAGAAGTTTCTATAAGGAATTCTAGTAAAGAAACCAACCCTAGCTAATAAGAACTGTAGAAATTTGAGACCCTAAAATCATAGACTAAAACATTTTGGTGGGATAAATACAATCTTTTTCACAACAACTTATTATGAGACATTCTATCCTGTTACATCTGCTGACAGAACTTGTAACATACCAACTTTGTGCCTTTTTAGTCTTGATACTTTATTGTAACCACCAACCCTAAACTCTTTACTGTGTAAGTTTTTTTTTTTAGGTGTACTTTGTAAGTTATGAGAACAGCAAGTGCACTGCCAACAATTACAATAATCAGTGGCGGACCAGGATTTTCATTTAGGTGGGGCGGACGATGGTGAATTAAAAATTAAAAATATCATAATCAATACTAATTACTAATAATCTCCACTTATTGCATGGTATAAAGATGATATTTTTTATTTTTTTTTCTTGAAAAATTAAGTATGAAGAACTCAAACCCAGCTACAACAATACATTGCTTCCCCACATATTGTGTAAAGATACGGTGAGAGGGCGAACCTTTATGTCATGTTATTATGTAGAAGCTGAACTGTCAAAGGTTAGAGTGAAAGAAGCAGAATGATTGAGCTAATGGTTCTAAGGTTTTTCGTTTGGGAGATCTTTGATATCAAGAGATAAGAGTTTTTTGATACCTGGGGTGGGGCAATCACTTTACTGGAATGGGGCATAGGCCATATGGCACATTTTAAGCCTTCTTAGATCAGAGCTGGGGCAACCGCCCCAAGTCCGCATAAGGTAGGTCCGCCACCGACCAGAGTCAAATGTTGTCTGATATTTCTAATTATATGATCTAAGATGATGGCTATTAGTCATTTAATGAATTTATTTTAATTTAAAGTCTTGGATTTGATATTTAAGAATCTCTGATGATGCCCCAATCACATCCTGTTGTACTTTGTTGGTCTAAAGTACTGTTTGATTTATGATGTGATAAGCTATAAATCTTAAGCGTAGCTTGCACAGTTATGCCAACATAATCATCTGCGTCGTCTTCATCACCATCATCATTAGTATCAAAGCTTAGTTCCAATTATTTTAAGGTGGGTTATATGAATTCTTCTTTACAAAAAAATATTTTTTCTTAAAGAAGTCTAGATTATATCTAGCAGTATTACATATCCATTGTTATATCGATCCCATTATTAAAACGAATGTTCCTTTAGATATAACAAGGTTGTCCATTTCGGAGGTTAGATTAATATCAACCGGATTTTGGTAATTGAGATGCCTATAAAACTCACATAAACATTCCACATGTCCTTTTATCAATCAACAACCAAAATTCAAGAACGGTGTCTTACTCGAGTGGGTAAGACGTGTAGTTCTTATTAGGAGGTCAGGGTCAAAAGCCAAGCCTCCCCACTCCTCTTGTGTATGCAAGTCCCTTCCTCTGGCCTGTGCGAGTTACACCCTCTTTGTTTGTGCGAGCTTCTCAAGGTCCGGACCCTTAGTTGGGCTACCAAAAAAATGAAATTTAGAAACTGAAATTTCACTATGGCAATATGCCTCGTTAGACAAAATTAGGAGATTGTTTTAGGGAAAATTATGAAGAGAATTTCACAGAAAATAAAGAGACATTCAAAAGATCAAAAAAATTAACAAATTAATATGAAATACTTTCAAAATTAATATAGATTTTCCTTATTTCTTAAAGTTTCATTCAGATATTTCACTGATCATTTTTAGAAATTTCATCTTCCAAAGAAAAAAAACCTTATAAATGTCGACACATTTTGATGTAATGATCCGGACTCTTTATCTTGTACAAACCGCATTAAAAAGGTTGGTGAATGATGTAGTTAGGTACATAGACAGGTGCACCCACAAGTGGTCAGTTGGTTTGTGGCTGTGTGCTCTTGTTACTCTCTTGAGGATTTATAGGACATTAAACGATTTGCAGCTTTCTACTCTCTCGTTCTGCTTGTAGCTATCAAAGAGGAATTATTGGAGATTTTGAGTGATAGGAAGTGTACTTTGCAACAACATCCACACTTGGGGACCATGTTGCCCTACTATTTAATGATCACGAGGGCATATGTGGGCCCCACCACAGATAAGTCTGTGTTGGGTCTGTTAGCTAGTACCACTCCTTTTTTTTTTTACTTCAAAAAAAGGAAAGCAATTCTCAAGATGGAGTTTGTTGTTTTGGATGTTGACATTTTCGCAGTTTTAATTATTTAATGTGGGTTGGTTTTTATGATTATCATAGAAAACGAGTTTTAAAGAAATGCATTTCATCATGAAAATTGATTCAATAAAAGAAATGATTGGATTTCAAGATGCAAAAGATGAAGTCTCACTACAAAAAACATGTGACTCTTAGCAGCAGAAAAAATGACTTTAGGTGAAAGATTTTTCTCGCTGCTAAATGTCACTTTCCACCGCTAAAAATGTCATTTTTCCCTTAAAACGGACCATCTAAGTTTTTAGGGCGGTTTTAGGGGCAGAAAGTAAAATTTTTTCCTAAAAATAACATTAAGAGGTAAAATAAAAAAAATACCGTTAAAAGTGAAATTTTCCACCGCTACAAGTCACGCTTTTGTAGTGCTTTTTTACTTATTTTTTTCACCACTAAAAGTGTCATTTTTCTCCTCAAAAAGGATAGTCTAAGTTTTTGGTATGGTTTTAGCAGTAAAAAATAATTTTTGCAGTTAAAAATAAATTTTAGAGGAAAAAAAAAACCTGCTAAAAGAGAGCTTCTTTACTGCTAAAAGTTACACTTTTTGTAGTGGCTTTTTATTATTTTGTTTCTGTAAATAAATGAAGTCTTGAGTTGAAATTATTCTAGAGAGAAAATAAGAGGTGACGTAACATTGCTCGATAGTTAATGCATATATAGACATTAAACTGCGATCAACTTTATTTTAGTATTTTTTATTGCTTTATTTGAAAAAAAAAAAAAAAAAAGAAAAAGTAAAGGTAAAGTAGCCTCACAGACACCGGAGGAGTATTCCTTAAGCATTAGTTCAACCATCAACATTATGTTTTGTATATAATGTGACCGCCCTTTGTCAATCTAGATTCTTTCCCCATTCCCCAAATGAAAATGGATAATCTATCGTGAAATCAATACTGCATTTATAGAACAATCTGAATTTTGAAGCCCTAAGATCATAGCTCTTGGTTGGCTTTCCGTCACTTGTAATTTGTTGTATGCCTTGGCATAGCTGATCACTTTACCGAGGTGTCATAGTCGTCATAGGTTCTTTTTTTTTTTTTTTTTTTTTTATGCGCAGAAAGTTTCGCGTTCTCAATACTATTTTTTTCATTCTTAAAAGAAAACAGAAAATAAGAAAAAGAAGATTGATAGCCGAATACTGGTAATCCACATCAAACCATTCCCATATAGCTCCCAAATGATATATGGGAATGAGAGTGGAAAACTTGAATCTGTCTAAGTTGATACTAGTCCATTTTCATTATAGGTACATGTCTCCTTCATAGTTGTACAATTTGTTGAACTAATTTTAGAGCATGGCTGCAACTTTCGTAACTATGAAGTAGACAACTTCTATCAGCTCATTCGTCCTCATTGAGAATATGTATTTGGTGTGTTAGATATATATTGGCCATAATAGGCATCGAGACCTTGTATTAGATGAGTGTTTTTTTTTTTTTTTCAGAGGATCGTTTGTCTTTTAAAGATGGTGTGTGAAAATGTGATTTTCAGATGCAAATTTTACATTTGTAAACTTTTCACATATGAACTAATTACCATGTCTGTTTCTAACCACCATTTCCACTGGTGTAAATTCTTTCCTTGGGAGGGGCCACGGTGCCAACTATAATGAAAACATTATCCATAGGCACCAAATCAAATCTATAAAGAGATCCTTGAAAAAATAACATTTAGGATATGTACTCTATGTAACTTCAAGTATTACATTTCATAAGTTGATTATTTCATGCTTTTGAAAAACTCTCATATTTGTAGATCACAATAAATGTAGTGAGCAAGGATGAAAATAGCGGTAGTGGCGGGCCACTGCGGTAGTGACTACGCCCGCTGCCAAAATGCTACATAGCATAGCGGTGCGATTTGAAAAAATCGTCAAAAATATCTGAAAAAATTATAGAAAACCTAGAATATTGAAAAATGAGAGAAAATGTAATCTTTTGCAAAAGGTCCCCCTCTCATTGTATGAGGTCCTGTATCGCTGTATAAATAAAAAATAATAGTATTGATCTTTTTTTTTTTTTACATATTTTCATGAAGTTTAGTTGTGCTAACTTAGAAACTAATGAAAAACTTATAAAAAAGCTATGTTATAAAGTCAAGACTTAAGACTTAAAAGTACTTAGAGAAAAGAATACATCTGCCAAAGGGGGTATCTGATAGGATGTACGTAAAGAAGAAACCCTTAAGAAGAACTCTCTGCATCAGCTATAATTCGATGAGATCATGTACTTTTTGGTGTTCTTTTAAATATAAAAAGGTAGAATAGTTGCATAGAAATGTTATTTGGAGAGAAAAAGAAAAGAAATAAGTATTGCTATGCATTTTAAATTTTTTTAGAGAGTAGGAATCTATATCACTCTGTAGCGGACCGTAGTGGCCGCTATGGATGTGAACGGTATTAATTGCCATTTATGCCGTTACGCCCGATATAGCAGCCGCTACATTTTTTAGCCCCGGTGGTGAGTGAGGGAAAGCCCTACCACAAACAAATGGGCAAGGTAATAGAAACCCACACATGCGAGTGGCAGGCAACTCACACATGTGAAGTAATAGGAACTCACACATGAAAGGAGGATAAGCTAGCACAAGCGAGGTAATAGAGACTCACACATGCAAGGTGGACAACTCACACGTGCGAGGTAATACAAACTCACACATGCAAGGAGGTAAAATTCGCACATGAAAGGTTATAAGGACTTGCACATGCAAGGGAGGGGGTAGCTAGGTTAGAGACCCGATCACCCTAGTGAGGACTGCCCCATCTTACCAAGGGGGTAAGACGCCATTCTCAAAATAAATGGTTGCTTTAATGGCTGCCGAGACAACATTCTCCTATGCTCCCAAGCACTACAAGGCATTTGAATCCTTTGAAATTGGGGGTTAGGGGGTTGTCATTAGAGAGAGTGGTGCAACGAAAACTACCCTCAATCAACGGTCATGATGCACAAGACAATCAAACCATCAAGCAATCACAAGCATGAACACAACAATTGACATGGTTCGGCAATGTTGCCTACGTCCACAAGAAAGAGAAACACCATTTATCATTATCCCCTCTCAATCCTAGGAGTTAGGGTTACAATACAGCATTTATATAATCCCCACTTTCTTGGCCTCCAAGAAAGTCTTTTTAGCCCCTTAAAAAACCTCAGACATAATGACTAAAATACCCCTTATCTTGATTCTCAGTGCTAGCTAACCCAGACGAACCAATCCAGCTAAACCAGAATACAAGACAATAACCCAACACTTGCTCCCAGAGAGTTCTAGATGAGTGTTCCCATGGAGCATGGACGACAGAAGAGAGTATTCCATCAATATTGTGCTTTGTTGGTGGTCATTGTTTGCCTATATATTCCTTCAATGTTTCAGTCATTTTAAGCATGTTGGAGCCGATGGCTCACTAAGTCAAATCGATCATGATGTTTCCTAGAAGGATATGCAATAAGATAGTTCATCTTGAAGAACAGAACCTCTCACTATGAAGCACTAGAGAAAAGACAAGGACAAGATGGTGATGCTTTGACTCTGTAGATAAAGAAGGTTTCTTGATGGATGCAGGACGGTAGATTTTCTTTCCCTTCTGGTAGACTTTTAGGGCCAGTTTAGTTGAATTGCAATTGAATTCCTAAGAATCTACTTGAAATCTAGTTCTATGAAAGAATCCATTAAAGAGTGTCCTATCCCGGTCCCAAATCACCCTGGCCTAGGGTAATCCCTAAGGTGGGACACACGTACTCCCGTGTACTGTACCTGTCTCGAGCCAAATACAACACACAAAGGAGAGAAAACAACTTTTCCACACGCGAATCAAGCTCAAGGAACCAGTCAATAACAATTAATTATAGCGGAAGTTGTAATTCATGCATGTAAAGGTATCAATTCCCATTCAGTCCAATTAATAATTCAAGTTTAGTATAAAAGAATTATACAAGTATATGCATTGATTTGCAAAAGAGGATATTAAAAAAAGAGCCATATACAAACACTACCAAAAATATAAACAAAAGAATAGTTACACAACTAAGTGTGGCCCACGCAAAAAGGGGCTTGCCACACCCTAAGGAAACTTCCAGAAGACCATCACGTGCTACAAGGAGGACAACTAGGCGGCCGGGGGCTCTGGCCACTCTTCTAATCCTGAAGGTACCTCCTGGGTAACCTTCTCTCCCTCCTTGGCCTTCTCAGAGCCGGAGGCTGCACTTGCAACTGTGACACTAAGAGTAGTATTATCAATACAACGATTTAGCAAGTATAGACAATAATAAGGAAATACATAATATATCAAATTGAATTTAAGACGAATAAATTAATAGATGCCAATGATAGGTATCAACTAGGCAAGTTATGTGAAATTGAATAATTTATGCTCATGAATCATGTATAATGAAAACATACTAATTGGTTACGACCTTAAGCTCATCTTCTCAATAGAAAGCAAATCTAGTTGGGATGTCACCAGCGGCCCCGCCAAAGGCTAACTGGCTAACCGGGTCTGGAGTTCCGGTGCTCTAAATGACTTACTGCAATATTCTCAATTAACTAAACCAAGTTCAACCCCGTCGAGTATCACAGCGTCGAAGTTAAGTAGTGCCGACTCGATCGAATCAAATAATAATCGAATAATAATTGCATTTGAGTGAGTTTGTATTTCACTTGTCCATAATCAAATCGAATAGTAATCATATATCACAAATACTTACTCAATCCACATTACCAATGAATACTGAATCGGTATTCAAAACTGAAGTTATGAATTGAATGTAAACAATCGGACCTCAATGAATACTAATAATGCAACAAATCTACTAGTTAGAATTTGATATCAATAATGAAATTGCACTCCAATATGGAATGCAATAATTAAAGGGAATCAAGATATTTTTACGAACCAATATACTAGACTATTGTTTTAATCTTTCACCATCCAATAAAAGGTAGGTTTGGAAAGTCAACTTACTACTACTTTGATTGGGTGTCACTAATTATGTAGGGTACGTTGAATTCCTAACTAACCTTCATGGCATGGTGTTAGACTAAAATCTCCCATTAGACCAAATAAGGGGTACTTAAGGGTTCCATTTTAAAGTCATAAAGGTCTTAAGGGATCCTAATTCCTTATGGAAACAAGGTGTGCACCATAATCCACTAAATGAAGGATTAAGGAGGGTTAATGTAGGCTAGGAGTGTTAATACTCCCTTTAATTGGGCCCCAAAAGCCCAAACAAATGGCTTCAGGTTCGCTCGAGCAGGTCCATATCCGCTCAAGCGGAGGTGTCCAGAGGGGTTGCATGCTCGAGCACGGCAGTGGATGGGTCTGCTCGAGCACCCACTCCAGAATTCGAATTCGGAATTCTGATGGTGTTTCCTCACCTACCATTCCCACACTTCTTCTAACATCAAACCTGCAGTAATGGAGCCTCCTTGCTCCCCTTACAACACACACAATCCCCACCATCCAACTCCATCAATTATAAACCATAAAACCAATTCCAACCCATCCATTTATTAAGAAATAAAAGCATTGAATAAGAGTCTCCTTCGAATCAATGAAATTAACATGATGTAAATCCAAATTAAGCTTATACTTGCCTCTAATAGAGCTTTCCAAAGCTTTCTACACACTTTAGCTCAAAGGAACCCAAAATCCCCAAAATACTCAAACCCTAATCATAAATAAACATGGAAAATGGTGATGAATATGCATGAATGCTTGTCCAAGAGTCCTTTGAATCTAATGCACTTCTACAAACACAAAAGTAGGTGTTTTGGCTCTTACCTCAACAAGAAAATTGAAGTTGAGAAGGGTAGAAGATTATGGAGGTGATTTTCTTACCTACAAGTGTTGACACCAAAAAAGTCACTATGTCTCCTCAACATCAAGAAGCCACATGAAGCTGCATCCTGTTACAAACAGGCAAAGCTACTTCAAGCATCAGATCTTGTCAGAATCAGACAAAAACTACAAGATCCTTCAAAACAACCAAAAGAGGGGTACACAAGAAGTTTCGGGCCATCCCGACATCATTTCGCCTAACTTCACTTCTCCGACAGCTAAACAGACGCTCCAGGCGGTGACATCATCGAAGACACCAAACCTTCGATCAGAGCCTACGGATGACTCTAAAATACCTCCAAAGGGATTCATGCCAAATTTCAAGTCAAACTGACAATGTTTGACCCTCCATCAACACTCAAGCAGCAGTACCAAGCCTCCCGACAGCGAAAACCACCGAGGCCATCACTCATCAAACAAAGCATATGAGTGACTTCAACATGCTTTCAAAAGGCTGCACATCGAATTTCAGGTCATTCCGACAACGTTTTACCAAATTTCGACGCTCCGAAAAAAATCAAGCCAACCGGCGGCGAAGCACCCCAGGACCATGACATCCAAGTCGGAGCTAATGGGTCGTCTCAAAATGACTCCAATAGGCTCCCTATAAAATTTCAGGTCAATCGGACATCGTTTGACCGCATATCAAAGCTCGGCATCTTCCCCACAGCAAAATCAAGTCAAGCATCAACGGGACCCCAAACGGTTTCAAAACTCAGATAAAAGCCCATGGTTGGTCCTATCCACTGCTCAGGAAGCTTCACCTCAATTTTCAGATTATTCCGACATCGTATGACCTAGTTTCGACTCTTGATGGAAAATCGGCTACAAAGTCTTTAGCTTTCCCGAAAAATGGGAAACTTTGTGCTCTGGTTTTGTGTAGGTTCTCGTCAAGTTTTCTCCAAGAAAGTCAAGTCAATAATTAAGGGAAAATGTCAAGAAAAATACAGAAGAAAAAAGGAACGAAAAAAGGAAAAACGGGAGAAAAAGACACTTGGCGACCAAAGGGGACAAAACCCCATGGTCGCCGGCGACACTGGATGCATGGTCGCCAGCGACCCTGGAAATCCGAGTCGCCGGATTTTCTGCAGGAAGGCCCGTTTTCCGATCGTTTTCGCGTTTCGAGAGTTCCTGCCTCTGTGGTTTTCTTAAAATCCAATTTTTGATGCTTGAAAACGACTGATCTTCATTGACATCTCGAATCCGCCGTCAAGAGCATGAAATTATCATTGATCGCTCTAAGATCGCCAACCAGATGACCAAGAAAGTACACTTTCTGTTCTACTGATCGGGAAATCGACAAGACAGATGTCACCGGCCCACCAACATCAATCAATGTCTGAGATTGCATAGCAATCCGACATCAAACAATGTGTGGATCCACCTGCGATGATCACAAGAAGAATCCCAAAGGACCAACGCGGCCAGCGACTCTTCACATGCTCCGTTGACCACTTAATGCTGTTAACTGACCCGTTTATGACTACTTAACACGGTCATTAACTCATTATTTTAGATGGCCCAATCAGATTCAAGCATATGAGAGTTACAAATCCAAGCAATCATGGCATTAAAACCATGAAATTCCCCTCATCGTGGAGATTAAAGGCGATTAAATGCCCATTATCATTTATCGACCAATCACAAGCCAAGAAAAAGGAGTTACAAAATCAAGAAATAAAAACTTGTAACTCCTCCCATCATGAAGCATCAATGCCATCAAATCTCTCATCATTGCCATCAATGCCCATAAACCACCTCATGGCTACCAAGAGCCTATAAAAGGGGGTCCATTTCCAAGAGAGAGAGAGAGATCGATACACACATCGACTTGGAATTTTGCACTTGCATACTGACACACTCCCAGAGAAATCCTGACGAAGTCCTGCTGCTCTGCCGCAGGAGACACTAAAGGGTGATTAAAGTCCCTTGGAGGGCCACCCTCCCAAGGTCCCCTTCTGCTATCCAACATGGCCTAAACGCGGCTTTTCAGCCCGTTTACTTAATTTTTTTATTAGATATAGGACCTCCCCTTGGTCCCTATCCTCTAAAAAACTGAAGTTGGAGCCAAGCCAAAAAATCGAAGCATCAAAAGTTCTTATTTAAAGGACGATGGCGAAGTCCATACATGACTTGCGACCGTCGATCTGAACGTGTCCCCTCAATCTCCTAAGAAGTTAGATCCATTTTCTTTCTTTTCTATTGTACTTTGTATTTTTTAAAAGGAGACAAACAAAAATCACAATTCTTGTCTTTCAAATTTGATGAGATTTGTAAATCGCCTTTCACGGCAAACAAACAAAAAAAACGCCTCCTACGACATTCTCAAAAACAAACTTGTCTCTTTTCATAAATATTTATGTAATTTGAAAAGTTAGAAAGAATGATTGATTTCCTTTCTACTTATGAAGGTGAATCTCCGGATCATCACCATTCCAAATTCCAAGTAGAATAGAAAATTTGACGTACCCGTACAAAAAAAGTTGACACCCGCATTTCCTCCTCCACCGAGACCCAGGCAGCCCCCGGGGCGGAAGGAGAGGTCGGAAATCGAGGGTCCATCAAGTTGGCACACCCGGTGGGACTCGTTCACTTGAGAACGTGATGCTTCGATCCCTTGGCTCCTTTCTAGTTGGTGGCCTATGTTGCATCTTGCATCTAAAAAAAAAAAACATGAGATGGGATTTCAATCATTCTTTCTCATTTAAAAAAAAATATGATTTCTCAATTCATTTTTGAGAAATTTTGATCCTCTCTTCTTCGAATTTGATAGCTCACAGAAATGTTTGGAGCTATTGTTTGTATCAGAGATAGGGCCATCTTTTCTCTTTGACGAGTCCAATTGGGATTTTTAAAAAAACAAAACCTTCATTTCAAATTCTTTCAAAAAAAAATGATTTCTCTTTGTTAGATTCAACTTTGAGAAACTTTGATCCTCTCCTCTTCGAACTTGATAGCTCACAGAAATGTTTGCAGCTATTGTTCATATCAGGGATTAGGCCATCTTTTCTCTTTGATGAGTCCAATTGAGATTTTAAAATATATATAATTTCAAAAAAAAATTATTAGTTTTCTTTCTTTGGACTCAAATTCGAGAAACTTTGGTTATTCCCTTTCGGATTTAACGCTCGCAGAAATGTTGAGTTGTGGTTCGGATTGGAACACCACTTGCTCTCTTTGATGAGTTCATTAGAAACCTTTCAAAAAATAAAATTTTCAAAAAAAAAAAAAAAAAAACACTAAGGTTGCACCAATTGCGCTCTTTGACTAAAGTAGATTTAAGAAAAGCCTTGTCCAGAGTGTGGAGACAGTTAGACTGTTCGAGGCAAGGGTCCTTCAATCGGGATTATTAAGTAATCCTACCCTTACCTGGGGGCTGATCTATCTACAAAGGTTTCATAAGATCGAATTGGAAACCTATGTGCACCTTTTAAAAAAAAATCACTTTTTGAGTTCAGAATTGAGAAATCTTGGCTCTTTCCCTTTCGGATTTAATGGTCGCAGAAATGTTGAGCTGTGGTTCGGATTGGAACACCATTTGCTCTCTTTGATGAATTCAATCTTAAACCTTCAAAAAAAAAAAGAAAACCTTACGTCACTTTTGAGTTCAGAATTGAGAAATCTTGGCTCTTTCCCTTTTGGATTTAACGCTCGCAGAAATTTTGAGTTGTGGTTCGGATTGGAACACCATTTCCTCTCTTTGATGAATTCAATCTTGACCTTTCAGAAAAAAAAAAACTTACGTCACTTTTGAGTTCAGAATTGAGAAATCTTGGCTCTTTTCCTTTCGGATTTAATGCTCGTAGAAATGTTGAGCTGTGGTTCGGATTGGAACACCATTTTCTCTCTTTGATGAATTCAATCTTGACCTTTCAAAAAAAAAAAACTTCTGTCACGTTTAGGCTTACATTCGAGAAATTCTGGTTCCTTCCCCTTCGGATTTAGCGCTCGCAGAAATGTTTGAGCCCTTGTTCGGATTGGAATACCATTTGCTCTCTTTTATGAATCCAAATTTGATCTTTCAAAAAAAAAATCCCATCTCGTGTCTTTTCCAAGATTGCGATTTGCAACATTTGTGCCTAGCGGTGCTAGTACGCCCTTTCGGGTCTACTGTATTATCGATCGACACATTTGTATCTCCAACCTTATATCATTTTACCTTGAGTGAGTCAATCTTCTCGATAATTTGAATTAAGGTCTACAATTGCTTCTAGCAGTCACTGGTAAGCTCACCCTGAGCCTACCACACTTGCATTTTAGAATAATTATATCATCTATGGCTTTTTGCCTTCTTCATCTTGCTTGGGCCGGGCCATGTCCCCTCGAGTGATTTGAAAAGACAAAACCATAGTTGTTCTCCATTTATGATCACCAAATTCTTATGATTACTAATGGATGTGGTCTTGTTTCAGAAGTTTTCCAAAATTAGCAATGGCAGCTTCATTAACCATCACTTTCGATGAGAACAAGTACCAGCATATGCTTCAAGACAAGCAAAACAAGCGCACTCATAAGCGCCATGCCAGTTGCCGAAGCGTCATCTCCCTCGACAACTCTCAAAACACCGAGTCAACGTCAACTCCCCGGACCATCATCTTCGGTTCGCTTGGACAATTCCCACTCCCCGCAGAAAAAACTGTACCTGCCAAGAAGCAGAAAATCGCCCCGCAACGTGTCAATAACATGGCACCAAGGGCGAACACAAAGAAGCCTAAAGCCTGTGGCGCTCCCACGAAGCCTCAACCCACAAGAAACCAGGTTTGGCCCAAAACTTGGTCCCCGAGATCTTCACCAAAGCAACGGAGGTCCCGAACATCTACAAAGCCAGCATACTTGGCCCCTCTCAAGGAGAACCGGTTCTACACTCTCTCTTACATGAAAGAGGAGAAACCGACCCTCCGCCCAAAGAACAAACAAATCCAGCATGAGCCGGCTTGCTCCTACAAGCCCAAAATCAAATCCTGCATCATTAGGCCTCCGCAAAAACCGGCTGAAGCATGCACTCCTGCGAGTCGACCCTTCATCTCAACAATGGCCCAACTCGCAAAATTCAAATCCTTACTACGACAGGCTAAGGACCGCGACTGGATCCTGTCCATGCCCAGCTTCAAAGAAGACAAGCGGGGGACTACATCCTACATTGCCAGAGCTCAGCCGGAGCTGAATGAAGCTCAAATTGCTCGTCGTATGCATCGCCGCAATGCATATCGACAAAAGAGACTTGAGACGCAAAGAACCCATCATTCTATTCTCCATGTCTCTAACAAATGGATCGAAAAAGAAAGACATGACCAAGTCGTTGTTGTCCATATTGTTGGCAAAACCAGAAAACGCCAGAAGTCAGCAACCAAAATTCGTGTCAGACGTCCAGTGACTTGCAGTGTCTCCCGGACATGAACACATCTGGAAGAATCCTCCACTCCTTCAAGCCAAGGACACCGGAGTAATCACTCATCGGACTCTTCATCTAGAAGAATGAGCCTCACCTCAGTCACCAGGACAATTTCTTCGTTCGAATCCCGAGGAATAAACGCCTTGGCTACAGGTTCTAACCAGCCTCCACCACATAATCCACAGGATGACGTAACTGCACGCATCCAACAGCTGGAGCAAGGACAACAGAGAATTGAGGTTCTGATGGAAAAACTCCTTCTCACTTTACAGCGTCCACTTATCAATGAAACCCCTCCAAATCATCAAGATGACGAGGGCAATGCAAAAAACAATGAGTCACGCGCCCTTACCAAAAAGGACGTTGACGGCATCCTCGCAAAAGCAAAAGAAGAGGACACATTGAAGGAACATGGGATCAAGCTACCGTATCCTCTATGGATGGACTCGGTTCTGTTCCCTGCAAAATTCAAACAACCTACTCTCCAAACATATATAGGGAAAGGTTCAGCCAGAGAGCATGTCATCCACTTCAAGATCCTGACAGGAGCTATTGCGGGTCAAGATGCCCTCAAAATTCGCCTCTTTACAAATACCCTAAAAGGTACAGCCTTTGATTGGTACTCCACTCTGCCGGAGAACTCCATCCAAAAATGGGCTATGCTGGAGACACGCTTCCTGACTCACTTCCAAGGTGAGGACCATCCTATTACTATGGCTCAGCTCTACAGCCTAAAACAAGGAGAAAATGAGTCAACATACGACTTCATTCACAAGTGGAAGGCAATGGCAAACAAATGCTCAGATGTACTGCCACGAGCATCGCTAGTCGACATCTGCCGTAACAACATGAGAGTAAGAATCCGCTCCATGATCATCGACAACAAATCAAAGAACCCGGGAGAACTCCTAAAAGCTTCCATGGAAACTGAAATGGTGATCAAAGACCTCAATAGTCAGAAATCATCAAAGAAAAAGCCAACCACCATTACAACCTCAAAACCAAAGAAAAAGGAGGTTCTCAATGTGCAAACAAAGTCAGCTTCTCAGCAGCCAAAGAAAGCTGAAAACAAAACTACGGGTAAAAGACCTGAACTCTCTGATGCCTTCAAAGAACGTGTAGAAAAAAAATACCCGTTCGATGAAGATATTGAAGAAATCTTTGAGGCTCTCCTAGCAAATGGTAAACTAAATTTTCCGGAGCTCAAAAGACCGGGAGATGTTGGCAAAACCAACGATCCCCGATATTGTCCATATCACCAAATGATCTCACATCCTCTCAATCAATGCTTCATTGTGAGAAAGAAGATCAACGGGATGTGGAGAAACGGAGTCATTACCTTCGACAAAAACTACGGCTCCGCCTCCGTCAACATGGTGTCGTGTGGGCAAACATCAAATTCACCGAGGAAGAAGATCACTACTTCATTCAAGGTGATAAAAATGGCACAAAAGTCCTAAGAGTTGGTTCCCTATCCAACACCAGATGGACAACCCATATAGGTGCATCCCGATCTCCTAGAAGATGAAAATTGGGAGATCGTCAAAACAAAGTCGACCGCTCGACAACGAAGGCAAGCCAAGAGACAACTCCGCAAGCTTAAACAGCAGCAGAAGTTTCAACCAAAACAAAAGTCCCTGAAAAGGCAGAAACCTCTTCCACTGCTGCACTAGGGGCGACGGAAGAATTCCTTCCCAAAACTTCAAAGGCGGTAAGAAAATTCACCCTTGATGATTTCATGCCACCTCAATACAAAAATGAAACTGCGCAGGGGGTATCATACTCCTGCAACTCGGTAGTTGGATTCTCCATGGATGGATACGAGTCCAGTAATACTACCAGTCATATCGATGAGTGGGAAGAATCCCTTGAAACAAGAGAATACCTCTCCGATGAGGAATGGATTCCCGAATCTCATCTCATGCCAGTAATCTGGTATAACCCATTACAGCCGCAAGGATCCTGGTCCGATGATGAAGAAGACCAAGAGGCTGCCAACCCGGCACCACCCAATGCTCCAATGGAACCCAATAATGGTGAACCATAAGGAGCAGATGACGAAGAAGATTTGGCTCCTATGCCTAATCTTGAAGAATATGCAAGAATCTTGCAACATCTTACCATATGGCAGGAACATGATCGCATCAATGACCTTCGTCATGATCCAGAACCAGAAGTCCCTGAAAATTAACGGGAACTTCCTCCCTCAACTCCTGAAAATGGAGAAAACAGCTGGATGATGATCCTCTTACATCCGATGATGAATCTGATTTACAACAGTCTACACTAGGGGCATCTCCTGTCAGGATAACCTGCAATGCGATAGCTCAGGACGATAGTGCCTCTGAAGCTTCCGAAGACACGTACTCCCCAACCGGTAGTGTATCTTCCAGAGTTAAATCCTCTCAGGTGACTTCCACCGAGATAGCATCTTCTCAGCCCTCGTCTCCTGAAGCTGTGACATCTGAGCTCAAGCCTCTCCCGATTGATCATCTTAAAGAAACTCCTGCCAATGAAGTCTTCTTCAATGAAAACCCAGTCGATTGGTTCTAGATACCCGATCTCATAGACGATGTCTGGACAGATAAAGAAAAGTTACTGGATGTTGTTCAGCACTTGTTCCCGGAAAATGCTCCGTACAACACAATCACTGAGGACGGCAATGCAGCTACAGAGACATCTTCAGCAAATGACAAGGATCAACCCCTTGATCCCGAAAGTGATCTTCCAAAAGAAGACCCTTCTCTAGAAACTCTTGAAGTTGGTAAAGGTACCCGTTCTGGCCGAGATTACCACAAAAATTACAACAAACCTTCTTTTTCTTCTGTAAATCCTTCGGGAAAGCAAGTTGTAAACGCCCCAAGTGGCAATAATAATGAAAATGAAGGCCCGAAGGAGGCTTTCAAGTACAACTTGATTGAGCACTTCAAACACATACATGCACGTCCGCACATCCTTGACTTATTACGAATGTCTCCACAAACTCGTGATAGTCTCATTTCAGAATTACAAAGGCTGAATGCATGTCGACAAACATGCCCCACAAGTCCTACAAATTGAAATGGACTATAGGGTCAAAAAATCAAATACTCCCTCAAAGGGAGAAAAGAAGAAAACTGAGGAATCAAGCAATGAATGCCTCTCGGTTCAAAAAGCAGCAAATGCAACAATTGCCTTTGACAAGGATGACCTCCTGCTGGGCGAGACAAAGCATAATCGACCCTTGTACTTCACGGGGTATGTCAAAGAAATGCCAGTACAAAGAGTCCAGATTGATCCAGGTTCAGCACTGAACCTCATTTCCACTTCGGCACTCGAAGAGTTAGGCATCCCACCTAGCAACCTAAGTCACACGTCTATATCCATCTTCAGATATGACGGGAGTGCTCAAAGGCCTATCGGCAAAATCAGGTTCAAATTCCAAATCAGTGACCTTATTTCTGAAGTCACTGTGTATGCAATAAGGATCCCTTCATGCTACAATATCCTCCTTGGACGCCCCTGGATACATGAGAATGGTGTCGTCCCTTCAACTCTACATCAGTGCATCAAGTTCGTTGGTAACGACGGCTTGATACATCGAGTGTTTGCAGACAAAAAGCCCTTCAAAGGCAAGGACGTCCATTTTGCAGATGCTCAAATGTATAAAGATGGAAAAGAAGAAAAGGAGGAAGAAACAATTCATTTTGCCGACAATCTCCAGAAAGATAAAGGCAAGGCTTCTCAGCTATCATCGGAAGTAAACAAACCTTCCACCAAACTCGAAGTAAGCAGTCAAGCTCCCTTCATGATCTCTCTCGAGACATCAAAACTTTTGGTAATCACCACCAAAGCAAAGAAGACAAAACAAAAGGCCGGGGGCAAGTTCATTTTTTCCCTTGTGTCTATCATGCATGACACAGACTCGAACTCAGAACCAGAAGACGACACAGCGTCAAGCCAAGCTGATACTCAGCAAGATCGGCCTGCTCTCACTCCATTGGAGACACTGCTGACATAGAAGACCCTATGTTTGCTTCCTTTGTTATTCCGGCAACTTTGCCAGAAGAAAAAACAATCTTCTTCCACAGGTCAGGAGCATCTCCACCAAATTCTATGCTTGAACATTTCCAAAACAAAGGTATGCCTCAGCTGTCCCTGTATAGTCCGTTGGCACAAGCTATTATGAAGAAAATGGGCTACGACGCTCAGAATCTGACTGGTTTGGGAGGTGACCGTGGTATTCTCATACCATTGGAACCCACCCTGACCAAAAGTCAACCCGAAGATTGTAAAATTTACCTTCATAAAGGCAAATCTTCATACGGGTTGGGGTATGATCCTACCACTCCTATAAGACAATTGACACCATGGCTGCAAAGTCATTTTGCCGACGAAGCCTCAACATCTCGTATCCATAAAGATATTGATTTCCCAGGATATCTCTTTGAGGAGTCACTCGTCAAGGATCCAAGAAGTTCCTCCAATTGGTATAATTTCTCTGATAATGAGGAGGAATTGTCCGATGAAACAGACGCGCGGTTTTCTGACCCAGAAGAACCATCGTCTCCAAAAGAAGTACCCTACTTCAACCTAGTTCCAACAGGTGATTGGTACCATCTCATTGCAAGTCTTGAGAAGAGTACTGATCAAGAAGACCCATGGACAGAAACAGAGCCTCAGCCTGTAAACGCCTCTGGCACTCCAAAAGGTCTTGTTGAGATGGAAACCTCCGAAAATATTGTGGAGGAACCACCCTCAAACCTTCCGACAGAAGACCATGTTCAAAAGATAAACTTGGGAACACCTGATAACCCACGTCATGTATTCATAAGCAAGAATATAAAGGATGATGAGTTACCCGCGTATATCTCTTTCCTCCGTGAGTTCATCGATTGTTTTGCATGGTCTTAAGCTGAAATGCTCGGCTTAGATCCCAAAATAGCAGTCCACAAATGCAACTTGCAAAAAGAAATCAAGCCTGTCAAACAAGGCCAAAGAAGATTCCATCCTAACGTCATGGACAAAATTGAACAAGAAGTGAAGAAACTCAAAAACGTTGGCTTCATCCGCGATGAACAGCATCCTGAATGGTTAGCCAACATCGTCCCCCTGACAAAGAAAAATGGGCAGATAAGGGTCTGTATCGACTACAGGGACCTGAATAATGCATTCCCTAAAGATGAATTTCCGCTCCCCATACCAGAGGTGATGATTGACAACACCTATAGGTTTGAGCGAATGACATTCATGGATGGATTCTCTGGCTACAATCAGATAAAAATGTATCCAAAAGATGAAAGGCATACATCATTTCAGACTCCATTTGGCGTGTATTGCTACACTGTCATGCCATTTGGTCTTAAAAATGCAGGTGCAACATATCAGAGGGCTATGATAAAAATATTCCAAGATAAGCAACACAAGACGGTCGAATGCTATGTTGACGACCTCACCATCAAAAGCAGAAGAAAAGAAGACCATCTCGACGATCTTCGAAAAGTTTTCCTCCGACTTCGCAAACACAAATTGCGGATGAATCCACTAAAATGCTTCTTCGGTGTCTCATTGGGTAAGTTCCTTGGATTCATAGTACGGAAAGCTGAAATAGAACCTGACCCCACCAAAGTCAAGGCTATCCTGGAAATGCCATTTCCAAGGACCCTAAGAGAACTAAAAGGGCTTCAAGGAAGATTAGCATACATTCGACGGTTCATCTCCAATATATCAGGGAAGTGCCGTCCATTCTCTCGCTTGATGAAGAAAGGTGTGGACTTTGTCTGGGATGCTGAATGTGAAATTGCATTTCAAGACATCAAAGCATACTTCACCAAACCTCCAGTGTTAGCTGCCCCCACAACTGAAAAACCATTCATCTTGTACACAAGAGCTCTCAACCACTCTTTGGGTGCTCTACTCGCACAAAAAAACGACGACGGAAAAGAGGTTGCTCTATATTACCTTAGCCGCATGTTGGTAGGTGCAGAGCATCACTACTCCCCAGTTGAAAAAGAATGCCTTGCAGTGATGTTTGCCGTACAAAAGCTGCGTCACTACCTGCTGTCCAACACAATCTACCTAATTTCGAGGATCAACCTCTTAACGGTCCTTGTCACAAAAGCAGGTTCTCTCAATGCCCGACTGGCAAAACGGTCCATCCTTCTATCGCAGTTTGATATTAGATATATACCACAAAAAGCAATCAAAGGTCAAGCTCTAGCAGACTTCCTCGCAGAGCATCCATTGCCTAAAGATTTTCCACTCAGGGATGATCTCCGAGACGAATTTGCCTACAACGTGGAAACTTCCTTATCAAATGCTTCCTGGGACATGTACTTTGACAGCGCAACCAGGACAAATAAAAAAGGAAAGCAGATATCGGGAATTAGCATCCTCTTTATCAGCCCCGACAAGTACATGATTCCACACGCTTTCTCACTACTGGAACCATATTCAAACAATGCAGTTGAGTACCAAACCCTGATTATATGATTGGAACTCGCCCTTGAATCCGGCATCACCATGCTGGAAGCTTTTGGAGACTCTCAAATGATCGTCAACCAAATGAATCAGAAATTCGAAGTCAGGTTGATCTGTTGCCTTACTACAACAAGGCGCAATCGCTTCGACAAAAGTTCAACATCTGTCACATCACCACATCCTCAGAGGTGAAAACATCCGTGCAGATGCCCTGGCTGGACTCGCCGCATCCATGGGAATCTAAGAAGGGGAAAACATGCAAATCACAGTGTGTCAAAGAAGGATCCTCCCTCCTCTTAACACACACCAAGCAGTTGCTGAATGCCACCAAGTGGTTGGAAGTCGGATGTCTATCCTCAAACCTCCGATCGGCGATTGGAGAGATCCGTTCATTAATTACATCACGCTCAGAATCCTACCTGAAGATCCAAAAGAGCGGGTAAGCATTCAAAGACGAGCCCCGAACTTTCATTTAGATATTCCTTTAAAAGCACTTTACAGAAAATCCTTCAACAGAGTACTTCTACGCTGCTTGTCACAACAAGAGGCTGAGGAAACTCTCAAAGAAGTGCATGCTAGTCTTTACGGAGCCCATCGGGCTGGTCCTAAGCTCTACGACCAGATAAAAAGACTAGGTTATTATTGGCCTACCATGGTACCTGACGCAATTGGATTTGCTAAGCGCTGCCAACAATGTCAAATTCATGGAGATTATGTCTACATGCCTCCAGAATGGCTACATCCAATAGCAATCTCATGGCTTTTCGAAGCTTGGGGTATGGACATCATAGGTCTTATCTCTCCCCCATCAAGCAAAGGTCATCGCTTCATCTTCGCCGCTACGGATTAGTTCTCCAAGTGGTCAGAAGCATTTGTGCTCAGCGAAATGAAGACCTCATCAGTCCTTTAATTCTTACGCACCAACATTATTTGTCGCTTCGGCATACCTAAAAGATTCGTCCATGATAACGGACCACAATTTCGAGATCACAGATTCTACAGGTTCTATGACAAATACAAAATCCAAAGTTGTCCTTCGACTCCATATAATCCAGCAGCGAACGGGCTAGAAGAAGCCTTCAACGAGACACTCTGCAAAATTCTCAAGAAAAGGGTCTCAAGTCACAAAAGAGACTAGGGTGACAAACTACCAGAAGCTTTGTGGGCCTATCAAACCACCGTTCGAGGACCAGCCCATAGCACACCATTCTCCTTGGTCTATGGATGCGAAGCTATTGTCCCTTTGGAAGTACAAATTCCTTCCTTAAGGGTATCTCTGAAAAATGACATGACGCAAGAAAGTAATGTCAAATTGAGACACCGAGAGCTGGATAATCTCGATGAAAGATGGCTCGAAGCTCTACAAAGCATTGAGCTGTACCAAGCACACATGGCAGGATCTTTCGACAAGAAGGTCAAGCAACGCACCTACAAAAAAGGCGACTTGGTTCTTGTAGCAAAAGACCCATAGTCTTTGCCCACAATTCCAAAGGAAAATCCGAACCAAAATGGGAGGGACCCTTCGTCATCGACAAAGTCTTCTGCAACGGTGCATACGCTCTTCTAAACATAGAAGGAGACAGATGAATGCTGCCTATCAGTGGCAAGTTCTTGAAGCGGTACTACCCTTGAAGACCTCCTCAAACGGGTCAGAGCAATGCCAATAGGCAAAGCCTATTTCCAGGTACGTGCTCGTCAAACCCATCCTTCAGGTACTTTCATCGTTTCATTGTTCAAAAATCATCGAATCCAAAAAATCCAAGTTTAGGAGCCTCTTCCTAGACTTGACCAAAATTTTCAATCCTTGAACCCAAAATTCTTGGTTTGAAAAAAAAAACCAAGACTCAGGAATTTCCACCCTAGTCCACCTCAGCTTTTACAACCAAAATGCTTTTAAGTCAAAATTTACGACCCCCGTGTCTTTAAACAAAAAAATGGTTTTTTAGAAACCGCGGGGAAGCGACACTTAGTCGATACTCGCAAAGCCCAAAAATCGGAAGGATGCGAACCCCATTCGATACTTCCAAAACCCAAAAATCGGAAGGATGCGAACCTCATTCGATACTTCCAAAACTCAAAAATCGGAAGGAAGCGAACCCCATTCGATACTTCCAAAACCTCTAATTTCAAAAATCGTGGAGACGCAACATTCCAGTTAATATCCACAACCCAAATTTCAAATGGTTCAAACAACCTCAAATTTCAAAAACCGCAGGGAAACGACACTAAGTCAGTACCCGCAAAACAAAAATTTTTAGGAAAAGCAGGGAAGCGATGCTTAGTCGATACTTGCACCCCAATCCACGAGGAAGCAACATTCTATCGATACTCGCAAACCCAGCCCGCGAGGAAGCGACATTCCATAGATACTCGCAAATTGAATGAGCAAGGAATCGACATTCCATCGATACTTGCAAGACCATTCAGCGGGGAGGCGACATTTGGTCGATACATGCATTTTGAAAACCAAAACCCGGCTATAAACGCCAAAATCGGCAATAAATGCCAAAAATCTGGCTATAGATGCCACAATCGGCTATAAATGCCAAAAAATCGGCTATAAATGCCAAAAACCCGGCTATAAACGCCAAAATCGACTTTCATGCCAACAAAACAAAACTTAGTTTTCAAAAATTTGGCTCCCATGCCAAAAAAAAAAACAAAACAATAACAAAACAAAAGTCGGCTTCCATGCCATTCCAAAATTTTGGCTTCCATGCCTCAAAACAAAATTGGCTTTTATGCCACAAAACCCGGCTCTCATGCCAATTCAAACATTTCGGCTTTCATGCCATCTCAGAAAAAAAAAATAAAGAACTTTGGCTCTCATGCCGCAAACAAATTTGGCTCTTACGCCAAAAAATTCGGCTTTCATGCCATCTCAAAAAAAAAAAAGCATTGGCTCTCATGCCACAAACAAACAAAACCTGGCTTTCATGCCATTTCAAAATTTCAGGCTTTCATGCCATCACAAAATTCGGCTTTAAGGCCATCTTAAAATTTCGGCTCCCATGCCACAAAACAAAATTCGGATTCTATGCCATCTCAAAAATTTTGGCTTTAATGTCATTTCAAATTTTGGCTTCCATACCACAAACAAATTTTGGCTCTTACGCCACAAAATTCGGCTTCCATGCCATTCTAAAAATCTTTTGATCATGGTTGGCTTTCGCCATTCTATAAATGCCATTCGGTTTTCAAGCCATAAAAAACCAGGCTTTCGCTACAAAAATTGGGTTTCATGACCAAAACAACCATTTGACAAAAGATTTTCACAAAATGACAACCTTTTGATCAAATTCTTAAACAAACATTGCCATTAGCTTTTGCTTAAATTTGTTTTCGTAAGAAAAAAAGATGGTTTAAGTGAAAAGAAAGGGATAAAAAAAATATAATACCAAAAATGTTTATACACGGAGGTACCAAAAAAAAAAGGAGTTTGTTACAACTCAGGAGCTCAATCCAACATGGTTTTCAACCAAAGATTCAACTCCTCAAGCAGACCCTTGGCCTTAGCTTCCAAAGTTTTCAAGCCACGCTTCTTCAAAATGTTCCCATAAAATGCGGCCGAACGCCGCAACCCATCTGCAGCATGAGGAAGTTCTTCCCAGAGGACCTGCCACTGCTCATACTCCTGAGTCTTCCTCCGGATATTACTTTCAACTTCCTCAACCTGGCGAATGAGAGTCCCATCTTTGTCACGAGCCTCCACAATGGCGGTCCATTTGGCAGCAGCTTCTTCCTCCAAAAGCTCAAGACGTTACCTAGCCTCAACAGCCTCCTTATCAAGGTGGTCCAGGTCTTGCTTCAGCCCCATGATGGCCAACTCGGTAACATTCCTCTCCCGAACGAACTGCTTCTGAGTCTTCGAGATCTCAGTCAACTCAGCTTTGACTTTGCTGGAAGGCTTCATAAACATCTCATCAAAGAAGTCACCATCTGGGAAACCCTTGGCCTCAGTCCACTTGTTCCCTAAAGCAATGACTTCATCAACAAAACCCTTGGCGCTTGCAATGTCCAGACCAATTTCTTCGCTATCAGCAAGGATGTCATGTATATGCTTGATCATGCCGAAACCGGCTTCCAAGTGACCTGAAGAGAGAGTCTTGACCCATGAGCTCAAAACACTCTTCAAAACCTTCTTTGCATACTGAAGGTGCGGCCCAGACGAGGATTCGCCATGCTCCAGCGCCCGACTGCCCATGTCATGCCCCATTGGAAGAGTAATCAATAAACTATTTTCAATCAAAGAAGCTGACTCGTTGAAAGTAGAAGAAGCCCCTACTCCTACATCGGCTGCAAGTATCCCCTGTTCTGGCTCTAAGGAAGTCGGAGGAACTTCTCCTGTTGCTTCACAATCTATCAATAAAAGACAAAAAGGTATGAATCTGATCTTGTCAAAAAAAAATATCAAGATTAGTATTGATAAATACCTTCTTCGACGACCAGCGGAGTGCTCTCTACCTCTCTGAGCTCATCAGAAGTATCGTCAAAAGTTGCATCCATGGATGGCTCGAAATCGTCAGAATCCTCTGGCAAGTCAGCTAACAAGAAAACAAAAGGTACATGTTGGCAAATGACAGCACAAACAAAAAGAAGAAAAGAAAAGAAGCCAAAGCAATCATACCAAGTGAAGGTTCTGGAACCACTCCAGAGTCCCTGGGCTCTTCCTCAGATGCCACGATTGGATCCGTCATCGCCTCATCGGCCGGAACCTTGGGCATCACCAAGTCATCGTCCTCTGCCAAAAGAAAGAAAGCAGCGGATCAACAAAAAAATCTCTTATAAGAGAAAAGAACTTATAAAAGAAAGAAGGAGAATCATACTAGTTGTCTCCTCTTCTCTGCTCCTCTTCTCCGGAGGCTCGTCAGCATCCCCAGACACCTCCTCACCAATGTTGAGAAGAACGTCCAGATCAGAAGGACTTTCATGCCGTCTCATATTACGGCGCTGTCCTCTCTTCCTCTTGCTTCCGCGGGTCAGCCTGCTCGACGATCTTGCCCCACTATCAACATCAGGTCTCTCACTAGAGTCCTCACTGGATGGTCTGCTTTTTCCGGTAGACTCCATGGAAGCCTTTGTGCACTCCGCTTGCATTTAAGCGTCGATCTCGGCCTCCTCCTCTTCCAGCTGTCTCAAGACCTCACTAGGAATCCCTTATGCAGCTCCGGATCTGATGACGTCTTGCTTGTTGAGAAAGCCTATCTTGTGCCTCTCTCCAGAAAGGAAAGCCAAAACTTCCTCCTGACGGACACCATCTAATTTGCCAAGACCCTTCCCAAGAGACTGCTTGACATCAAGCTCCTTCTTGGAAAGCCCCCGGTATACTGACAAGCTCTCCACGAACCACTTCGTGAAGCCAGCAATTCGGAAAGTGGGCAGCTCAGGATAGGAAATCATGGCGGTAGTGTCCTTTGCACTGTAAAATGACCATGTATTCCTCGCATCCTACAGACCTCCAAAACGCTTCACCATGCTCGAAGGCGCTCCAACAACGCCTTGAGAGAAGCCAAGTTGCAATACAAAACGCGAAGGGACATACGGTTGGATATCCACAAAAAGATGTTTACGGTACACCATTGTGCGAACCCGTATGTTGAAAAGCCATCTCTTCTCTGCGTTTGTCAAAGCATAGTGTCTTCCCGACCCTGCCCTGGTCGAATCACGAGAGACATCAGAGTCAAAAGCCTTCTTCCGCAGACCTAGAGAAAGCTTCACTGAAGACTGCCCAATCTCGTCGTCCCTGAACCGTCGAATCCTCAAACGGGCAGACAAAAGAGATTCGGAAACGGCTGTCCCTCTAACCAAACGAATCATGAAAGGATCTTCGTCCTGTGCAACTCCCAACCGATGGAAGTTAGGACAGTGGTATACATACCACAAATAGAAGATGTGGGCTGAAAATACCCTGTTCATAGGGAGCCCAAGTAGAACCAGGAAAGCAGCAGTCTACAGTTCGGTACACAAGTAGGAGTAAAGAGCAGACACCAAAGCTAGTCGCTCTCCGAATGCCATCTGAAAAACCGGAAAAATACAATGCGGCCTGATGTGCGTTCCATCTCCTCCAACAAAAACAGTCTTACCCAGCCAATAAGTGAGGTAAACAGCGAGATCTCTCCGCAATGCAATGTCAGGACAAATGGCGTCTGTGCTTGCAAAGAACTTCACCAAATCTTCTCGCATGGCGGAAATCTTCTTCAAACTTGAGGCTTTAGCCCTAGCATCCTGGGCCATGCCATCAGAACACTCCCAGCCGTAAAAAAAGTTGGAGCTGTAACTCTTCCAACTGCTGCACCTGAGTTTCGAGCCCTCCTTCTCCTTAAAAAAATCATAGAAGGTGACGAGCTGAAAGTATACAAGCCTGAACTCCTCAGACTACTCCTCAAGGACACTATCGATAGGCATCAACTCCTCATAGAGTTTGCCGAGGATAGGCAACCCGGTGATGGCACTCAATTCCTTCAAAGAAAAACCAATCTCACCATTCATCACAATGAAGATGTTGGTTTGTGGAAGGAATGACTCCAGCATGCCATGAAAGCCTCATCGGAGAAAACAAGGGTTTGCCGAAAAGCAAGAACCACATCAAAAATCTCGGCCTCCCATAGAATGGCCTCACCAACCTTCAGGGTGTGATCAGTCCATGATTCCCAGCTTGAGTCAGCACTGAAACGGCCACGAAGTCGAAAAGGCTTCACCCAATTGCTACCGTCACCCTGAAAAATGTCAAGGCGCATCGGTCTCAAATCGACCGACGGATGATCAGAACCTTGGTAGCCATTGGCTGGCATCAATATGTCCATACGAACAGGCGACTTCTCTGCAAAACTGGAAGAGCCGCCAACGAAAACCCCGATCTTGATCACACTGGTCCTCTTCACCCAGCTCAGAGGATCCTTCCTCTTGGGCATGTGAGAGAAAGGCTCTTGATCGAGATGGTCCGATCGAAGGACGACTGGGTAAAAATAGTTCTCTCCTCACCATTTACTGTGTGAAAAAACTGAAAACATCTCCTTTGATATGTCAAGTCGTCGGAGACTGCATCACCAAAGAAGAAAGTAGACTTGGGCACAGTGCTCTGATCCTCCGTAACCCAAGGACGGCTGCTTACCATGATCTTGTAAAATTCCTCATCTTTGAGATCAATCAATCGCTGTCTCATCTCATCACGATTGAGGGAATCGCACTCTTCCAAGTTCTTCTCAACAAACTGGACCTTCTTCCAGGCCTGCTGAACGGCCGCATTAGAAGATCTGGCAGATCGACGAGGTGCGTCAGTAACTGGACCATTATCCTTGTTCGTTCTGGAAGAACTACCTACAAAAGATGGAAAGAAAAACAAAGATCAATCATCATCAAAATGACAGAATTTTGCTAAAAAAATTCTAGCGAAATTTTGACATGGTTCCGAGGTAATTCCGAAGAAAAGGGAAACACCCCGAAAAAGACAGGAAGCCTGAAGATGAGCTCGACACTGCTGCAAGCTCATAGTCAGTGGAAAAATTCTCAAAGAATGTTCGAACTCAAACATTGCTGCGAGAACGAGCCAATCTCATCAAATTTCTACAAAATTTGGAAAAGAGCTCAACATTGCTGCAAGCTCCAAAATCCAAAAATTGCAAAACTCCTCAAAATCCAGCAAGACCAAGAAAGGGCTCAACATCATTGCGAGCTCCAAATCTCAATATTTGCAAAAGATTTTCAGGTATGCATCATCATGCTTCCAAGTCAATTTACTAAAAATCATGCATCAAATAAAATAATCATCCATTAGATGCTAGGAAAACCTTGACCAAAGTTTGACCAATTCCAACCCAATTTGGTCAAAACCAATCAAACTTTGTCCAAGTCAAAAATCATGTTGGCTTGACCTAGAGACTCTGGCCTTCTATCTTGATGCATCAAACAAAAAAAAAAAAAAGCATGAACATCTTGAAATTGCACAAACCACATTATCATGGTGAGAAAAAAAAAAAACAGAGAAAGAAAATAGAAAAGAGAGAAAATCTCTTCAAAAAAAAAAAGAAAAAAACAAGAGAGGCTGACCCACAAGGCTGTGGCCCCATGGCCACGTGGACGTACGGATCTGTCTGTACGGCCCAAAAAAAAAAAAAAAAAAAAGGAAAAAAAATCGTGAAAAAAAAAAAGAAGAAACACGATAAAAGAAAAAGAAAAAAAAAACCGTGAGAGAAAAAAAGAAGAAACACGGTGAAAAAAAAAAAAGAGAACAAAAAAACCCTTTAAAAAAAAGAAAAAAAGAGAGAGAGAAGCACGGAAAAAAAAAAACAAAAAAACGTGCACAAAAAAAAGAAGAAAAAACGTGCTTGGGAAGAAAAAAGAAAAAAAATGAAAGAAAAAGAAAGAAAAGAAAAGAAGCTACGTCTATAATGGAGTTTCTTGTGGAGGAAGAAAACTTACTTGAAGCCATTGATGGAGAAGAAGAAGAAAAAGCTTGGATATCCTTGAAAAAGAAAATAAACTCTTGATCTTGAAGCACTTGGAGCACTATTGAAAATCTTGCAAAAGAAAGCAATTGAGCCAAAGATCCAACCCCTCTTGCTTTTATAGAAGAGAGCAAATCAAAAGAGGAAACAAAGAGAAAAGAAAGGAGATAAGTGCTAAAATTTAGCTACTTTCCCAAAAGAAAGATACTTTGAGAAAATCTCTCCAGAAAATAAGGAAACTTGAGGGATTCTCCCCAAGTAAAGATATTTTTAGATATTCTCTACACAAAAGAGATATTTTTAGATATCATCTACAAAAATGACACCATATGAGATCTAGGCCATCTCCAAAGCCTAAGGTCCCAAGGGTTAGCCCACATGAGCCACGTTTGACCACCTAGGCACTAAAAGTGGCTTTTAGTCAAAACATCCCTCTTACCAAGAGCATGCGAAAAAAAAAAAAAAAAAAAAGAAGAAAGCCTCATGAGTTTCCAAAAAAACCAAACCATTCAACCTCATGAACCAAATTAAGCCAAGATCTTGAAATTGACATTCCACAACAAACCAAATCTTGGTCCCCTAGCTCGCCACATGCAGTTTGTTAGGTCACAAGACCAAAACCAAAACCAAACCAAACCAACACCAAAACCAAAAAAAGAAAAAAAAAATCTGGCCCCCCAACCTGCCACATATAGCTTGTTGGGTCACAAGGTCAAAAATAAAAAAATCAAACCCTGACCCCCTAACCTGCCACATACAGCTTGTTAGGTCACAAGGTCAAAAACCAAAATCCAAAACCCAAAATCCAAATCCCCCATGTCATTTTCAAAACTTTGTCTTAAGATGGTACGTGATCCCTCTCACTACCATAAATTCCCTCGGAAACTCAGAAGGCTATTATCAAAAAAAAAAAAAAAAAGCTCAAAACTCTTGGTCAAGCCAGAAGCTCTCCTTCAAGTTTCTCTTCGAAGCACAACGACTCCAAAAAGCTACCCGTCGCTGTACCTCGAGGGGGCATTTGTTGACACCAAAAATGTCACTATGTCTCCTCAACATCAAGAAGCCACATGAAGCTACATCCTGTTACAAACAGGCAAAGCTACTTCAAGCATCAGATCTTGTCAGAATTAGACCAAAACTGCAAGATCCTTCAAAACAGCCAAAAGAGGGGTACACAAGAAGTTTCGGGCCATCCCGACATCATTTCGCCTAACTTCACTTCTCCGACAGCTAAACAGATGCTCCCGGCGGCGACATCATCAAGACACCAAAACTTCGATCAGAGCGTACGGATGACTCTAAAATACCTCCAATGGACTTCATGCCAAATTTCAAGTCAAACTGACAATGTTTGACCCTCCATTAACGCTCGAGCAGCAAAACCAAGTCTCCCGACGGCGACAACCACCGAGGCCATCACTCAACAAACAAAGCATATGAGTGGCTTTAACATGCTTCAAAAAGGATGCACGTCGAATTTCAGGTCATTCCGACAACGTTTGACGAGATTTCAACGCTTCAAAAGAAAATCAAGCCTACCGGCGGCGGAGCACCTCAGGACCATGACATCTAAATCGGAGCCAATGGGTCATCTCAAAATGACTCCAATAGGCTCCCTGTCAAATTCCAAGTCAATCGGACATCGTTTGACCGCATATCAAAGCTCGGCATCTTCCCCTCAGTAAAATCAAGTCAAGCATCGACGGGACCCCAAACGGCTTCAAAACTCAAATAAAATCCCATGGTTGGTCCTATCCACTGCTCAGGAAGCTTCACCTCAATTTTCAGGTCATTCCGACATTGTATGATCTAGTTTTGACTCTTGACGGAAAATCGGCTACAAAGTCTTTGGCTTTCCCGAAAAATGGGAAATTTTGTGCTCCAGTTTTGCACAGGTTCTCGTCAAGTTTTCTCTAAGAAAATCAAGTCAAGAATTAGGGGAAAATGTCAAGAAAAATACAGAAGAAAAAAGGAACGAAAAAGAAGGAAAAACGGCCGAAAAAGACACTCGGGTGCATGGTCACCGGCGACCCTGGAAATCCGGGTCGCCAGATTTTCCGCCGGAAGGCCCGTTTTCCGATTGTTTTCGCGTTTCGGGAGTTCCTGCCTCTATGAGTTTTTGAAAATCCAATTTTTGATGCTTGAAAACGACTAATCTTCACTGACATCTCGGATCCGCCGTCAAGAGTATGAAATCATCATTGATCACTCTAAGATCGCCAATCGGATGACCAAGAAAGTACACTTTTTGTCCGACCGATCGAGAAATCGACAAGATAGATGTCACTGGCCCACCAACATCAATCAATGTCTGAAATTGCATCACAATCCAACATCAAACAATGTGTAGATCCACCTGCGATGATCACAAGAAGAATCCCAAAGGACGCAGCGCGGCCCGCGACTCTTCACATGCTCCGGCAACCACTTAATGTTGTTAATTGACCCGTTTATGACTACTTAACGTGGTCATTAACTCATTATTTTGGACGGCCCAATCAGATTCAAGTATATGGGAGTTACAAATCCAAGCAATCATGGCATTAAAACAATGAAACTCCCCTCATCATGGAGATTAAAGGCGACTAAATGCCCATTATCCTCCATCAACCAATCACAAGCCAAGAAAAAGGAGTTACAAAATCAAGAAATAAAAACTTGTAACTCCTCCCATCATGAAGCATCAATGCCATCAATGCCCATAAACCACCTCATGGCTACCAAGAGCCTATAAAAGGAGGTCCATTTTCAAAAGAGAGAGAGAGATCGATACACACATCGACTTGGAATTTTGCACTTACATACTTACACAATCCCAGAGAAATCCTGACGAAGTCCTGCTGCTCTGCCGCAAGAGATACTACAAGGTGATTAAAGTCCCTTGGGGGGCCACCCTCCCAAGGTCCCCTTCTGATATCCAACATGGCCTAAACGCTGCTTTTCAGCCCGTTTACTTGGTTTTTTATTGAATATAGGACCTCCCCTTGGTCCCTATCCTCTAAAAAACTGAGTTGGAGCCAAGCCGAAGAATTGAAGTATCAAAAGTTCTCATTTGAAGGACGATGGCAAAGTCCATACATGACTTGCGACCGTCGATCTGAATGTGTCCCCGCAATCTCCTGAGAAATTAGATCCCTTTTCTTTCTTTTCTATTGTACTTTGTATTTTTTAAAAAGAGAGAAACAAAAATCACAATTCTTGTCTTTCATATTTGATGAGATTTGTAAATCGCCTTTCACGGCAAAATCTCCTTTCACAGCAAAAAAAAAAAAAAAAAAAAAAAAAAAAAAAAAAAAAAAACGCCTCCTACGGTATTCTCAAAAACAAACTTGTCTCTTTTCTTAAATATTTATGTAATTTTAAAAGTTAGAAATAATGATTGATTTCCTTTCTATTTGTGAAGGTGAATCTCCGGATCATCACCATTCCAAATTTCAAGTAGAATAGAAAATCTAGCATACCCGTACAAAAAAATTTGATACCCGCATTTCTTCCTCTGCCGAGACCCAGGCAGCCCCTGGGGCGGAAGGAGAGGACGTAAATCGAGGGTCCATCAACAAGGAGTAGAAGAGGTTGAAGAGGATGAAGATGAAGGGTTTCTTTAGCTCCCAAGGCACATGCACAAGCCCTTGATGGTTGAGGAAGAGGGAAGAGAAGGAGGAGAGTAGAGATGAAAGATGAGAAAGGAAAAGAAAGAAGAAGATAAGTTTGTATATAAAGAGGGGTAAAGTGCCATTTTGCAAGAAAGTCCATCAATATAGCATATTATCATTTTAAGTCAAATAAGGGTCCAAACACTCAACGGTAGCTCGAATGAAATAATGTCTAATGCGAAAGTCGACGTACTCGTCGAAACACACGCGATGATGCCAAAATGACATGCAAATGATACAAAATGCAAAGATCCATAATTACGAAAAAGCCCTCGACTTTATCCAACCAAGTCAACTCGGCTCTAACTCACCTATCTAAGGTTCAAGACTCCACTAACTCAATCTATAGGGACTAATCAATCCTAATTATCATAATTAGTAAATAAACACAATTAATTTAGCTAAATCATATTTAATTGGCACTAATCAAGGTTAAATCAGGTCAGGGTGTAACAAAGAGGCAAGGGGCGAACGGTACAAGCTGAAGAAGTAGATGGGATGTCAGGTAGAGTTTTATCTAAATAAGAACCTTATATTAGTAAAAGAGAAAGGAGATGCGAGATAGAGGATTGGAGGAGTAACTGGAGTTAGTCAGAACCATAGCTAGCCTGATTGCAAGATTAGGAGTGGCCTTAGCTTTGATTCCATGTAATCTTTGAGATTAAATGTTAATATGTTGAATATCTTAATGGATTGAAAAATTCCCATATTTATAAATAAAAGTGAATGTGAGAAATAAGGAAATTATCTTCCAAATCCCGATCCTCTCCTCACTGTTTTTTCAAAGTACCCATTAACTCTCACGCATCTTGGAGTGAGTGACAAGGGAGATAGGAGAAAACCAGAAGGTTGTTGATCTATTAGGGGGATAACTTTATATCTGTAAGACCCCGACCCAAGTTACCACGATTAGCACTAATTAAGACGCTTGTTAGCTCTTTAAGTGAGATTAGTGGATTTTGGGTTAGGTTGTGGATTAAAATAACTTCTATATAGCTTTGGGGAATTTTGAGAGCCTTTTTACTTAGTTTGACTCTTAGGCTCTTGGTTATTTCGGGCAAGTATGGGGGGGCATAATCCTTGATTTCGGAAAAAACCATGTGTGTAGGGGGTAGTGGTAATTCGCGATTTCGGAAAAAAAAACCATGTTTTAACTCTTATAGATAGTCTAGTTAGCGCCTACAACTTTCGTGCTCCCCCTGTCCCCATTTGAGGCCCTGAAACCCAATTTTTCCAACTTTAGGGCGAAATAGTCTTTTTACACAAAATCTAGGCACAATTTTCAATGTTTCCAAACCTTGTGAAATGTGTACTTTTCGGAAACTAGATTTTATTATAAACATTTTTCTCTTGTTCATCAAATTCGTCCGAGGCCCGAAAACACATGTTTTAAGCCAGCCAAGTTTGGCTAGTAGTGGGACCCACACCTATCCTCTTTTATATACAAGTTTTCCCTCTCTTATCCTTCTCATGTTTGTTGTGGGAGAGAGTAGAACCCCAGCTAAGAGTTAGGGCTATTTTCCCCTTTCTCATTCTTCTTGCTTCCTCTTCCAATCAACCCTCAAATCCTACCTAATGTGAGGGATTGATCCCCTCTCCTTCTTCCCCAACACCCAAGCTTCCCATTGATACCCTTGAGATAGAAATCCTGTCAAAGTAAGATTCTCTTTGAGCTAACTCTTTCCATTTGAAGGCCCTTCAAGTAAGTAGTCTTGCCCATCTCCTATATTTAGGTTTTTCTAACCCTAGAGAGTCTTTTGCTCTCTTCTTGCAAGCCATCTCCGTCTCCTTCATTGTCTTGGCTTCTTAGGGTTCTAAATGGTTTTATTTTTTAGGGGTTTTGTTTAGCTTGACGATTCTATCTTGGGAGTGTGTTTGGGAGGTTCTTTAGTGCAATTGGAGACCAAGGCAAGTGGATGAATTGATTATTTTGAAATGAGAGTTATTTAATGAGATTTTTCAAAGGTTTGCTACCATATTCATTGTGATTTCAAGGATATTTGCATATTACATTCTTGGTACATCTTTGATTTGCTTTTTGTATATGCATATTGATGATTTCTCTCAGCTATTTGAGCTTCTCTAGTTTTAGAAATTTCTAGTTTTATGTTTATGTATTTCCAATTGAAAATGAACTGAATGTATGGACTATGTTGGTAATTGATTTATGTGTTGAAATGGGTGGGAATCAAGGAGGATGAGTTATAGTTTTTAAAAAGCAAAGGAGGCATATTTTTATGTAGGTTGTTGGAATTAGAAGGGGCCAAAGGCTGAGGTTATAAAGAAATAGAAAATGGATAGGGAAACTCACTGCCAACGAGCAAAGGCATAGCCTTGGCCGCTTGAGCGGGCAAGTCATCTGATGCCTAGGTCCATCCTGACAAGCAGGCAGAATCTCTTCCGCTCGAGCAAACCCTTTGACCACTCCAGCGGGCAGAGCAATTGATACCCAGGCCTCTTCTAGCGAGCAACTAAAAGCTTTGCCGCTCGAGCAAACCGGGCATCTAGCCCCTGGGACTAGTATGTGGTATTGGAATGGTTTTTAACATGGGAGATAGACTGTTTTGGGTTGCTAACCCACATATGAATCAAGGTTGGTGATAGGGAAATAGAATGGGAAGGAACCTCAACCCCAGAGGCATGTTGAAAATTATTGGGTTTAGTAATGCGTACGTGGGAATTGGAATGCCACGATCTTCGGGAGTGCCAAGCAGTGATAAATTCGACACACGGGATCTTCGTACACATTATGTTAAATCTTGGAGTCTCAACACAAGGTTCCAGCATACATTCAGAAAGCCACTTTTCTTTTTGTTTTCACTCAAATGACATGGTTTTCTCGCATTTTGATCGTCATTGCTAGTCTTACTTAGAAGCCACTCGTATCATGCAATTGAGTACTCAGTTAGTCATGTGTACCAATGGGAATTATCTTACTGACGTACGTGTGTGTGTGTGCGTGCGCACGCTCTTACCTTAGCCTATTTTGGTGTTATACACCTTATTACATTTCGTTTTCATCATGGAACCCATTAGTCAGCACCACTAAGCTTGGGCAACTTTGTCAACTTGATCCACCGACTTAGGGTCGTTAATTAGTCTTAGCTAACTGCAATTTGGGTTTACTTAGTGTGATATAACGGTTCTGAGGCCGATACTTAGTGTCATAGCCAAGTATATTGGCATAACTATGTGTATATAGTTTTCTCCCGTCACTTCGCGTGTCCGAGAGTTATATCATAGTGTGCTATCACATTAGTGATGGAGAATTTAGCTTTATGTGGTTGCCACCTTATTAGTTGCCTAACCCTTTGTATCTACTCATGTTTTTATGCTTATCATCAATTTTTATAAGTATGCATCAGATTTTATGACACTTATTGTTTTACGCATGTTTTGATGTTTCCAACACAAATTGCATCTATTATTATGTTTTATATCTCTTCAATCACCTGCCAGACAATCGTGTTTGATCCACTATTCTTGATATTCATATACAGACCTCGTTGCTCCTGAGGAGGAGCCGGAGGAGGCGGCCGGAGAGCAGCAACCTGTAGGAGAATGGCGACCAGACGATGTTATCTAGACATGGCGCCGGGTGATGAGCTGCGTAACATCTTTCTGGAAGGTGATATTTATATTTTGGGTTTTTGGATGAAATGGCCTGTGTTGTCCTTTATATTTGGGAATGTTATAATTAAACTCATCTGTTGTCTAAATATTTAACTCTTATGCTTGAGAATGCTATATGATACATCGCTCACTCTAACATCATGTTATTAATTGTGTTCCTCAGTCTTCTGATCATGGAATGGATTTATGAATGAGATTTGATACATGCTTCTGCAATACGATCATATTTTGCTTGTGAGTGTGACATCCTCACCGCGGAAACCTGCGAGAAATCACCTATGCGGACGATGTGTTCCATATCGTTCTGCTTGTGCAAACACACTTGCTATCCCGGATAAGGAGCATCATTGGCACTAACACAATCCGGGGTCGCAACAATATCAATCCATACCGCTCATCATCAAGATCATGGCTCAAGATATGTTTTTAGTTATTCAAATTATTTGTTGTTAATGCATAAATCAAGATCCTTAGGTTTATTCATCTTCAAAATCTTTTTTAAAGATCTTACAAATGGTATCAAAGCATTAGGTATCTGATCTATGCATTATGCAATTTTCGATGGGATATCAGTGATGCTACTGTTTATCTGGGAGCTCAAATTGCCTATAATCTGCAGTCACCTAATCTCGGCATGATTTGAGTCCGGGTTTGCACACTGTGTTTTTTGAACGGGATCTCATCTCATCAATCGATCTAGAATTATTAAACAATGAGAAGTTGATCAATGGATCACATGATGGGCCTCAGTTTCTTGAGGTATTCTGTTTTGTGCACAACTCATTCACGTGTGCACAGTTCTTCTTTTCTCTTCTTGAAACATGTGTTTCCCTTGAACGCCCTCAAATTAGGGCAACTATAAAATTAATTTCCTTTAGTGATGAACTTCTTGATTGATGAAAGGATGAGACAACACGAATTCCTGTGCAAGCATCGAGATGTCAAAGAGGTGTTCCGTCTCGTTCCACATGCACAAACACCCACGCGATCCCGGACTAGGAGCGTGACTAGGAGCATCATTGGCACTAACCTGGTCCGGAGTCATGACAGACTGGAATCAGAGTGAGACATGTTTCATACAAGTAAAAGAAACTAGAAATCATAGGGACATGGTAAGGATCCGTTAGACTTTTCGTTAGTTAGAATCGTGTTAGGCTGGGTATATAGTAGTTATTTGATTTTATTGCACTAGCTCTTTGTTTTGCATTGATATGCCACCATGTACATGAGAGGCCTGTGAACACCAATCCCACAGCCAGAAATAGTGAATATACTGGGCTGTATGAGGTAAACCCTCCAGATAGACAATGCATAACCATTTTTTTTTTAAATATGTAGACTATGATTGACCAACAGCGTCAAGCAAATGAAAATCAAGCTCGACTATAGGAACAAATAGCCAAAAAGGATGAAGACCATACACGAGAAATGGCACAAATAAAGAGTCAACTGTTGGAAGTCTTAGAAAGAAGGCAAGAACCGGTATCAGCTCAACCACTAGTCACTCAGATTGTCATTAACAACGGAGAAAATTATCCCAACGCATTGTTTGAGTGTTTCTTGAAAAGGGGTCCAAAGGAATTCACTAGTCAAGAGGATCCATTAGCTGTAGATGATTGGCTAAAGCATATAGGAAATATCTTTTTTAAGCGTTCCGATGCACAAGATGACAACAAGTGGCCTCAAAGCATCCATGTTTACTGGATTAGCCGACATCTAGTGGAAGACAATCAAGCAGAATATAAAACCATAGTGGATGCTCAGGCATGGGAGAACTTCAAGAAACAATTCAGTGACAAATATGTTCCCACACATATCAAGCGACAGAAGGCCATCAAGTTCCGGCAACTTAAGTAGGGAAATATGACAGTTCTTGAGTATCTCACCAAGTTTGAGAGGTTGTCTAGATATGCTGTAGATTTGATCAAGACAGAGGAGAAGAAGATATCCAAGTTTCTCGAAGGACTGCACCCGGTCGTAGAGAAGGATGCTATTGGGGTTGTGCCACATACAACGTTCGAAGAGGCAATTAAAAGGGCCTACAAGTTTGAGAATATGAATGACAAGATTCTCCTAACTCAAGACCCACACAGAAGGAATCATTCTTAATAGCAGAATTAGCACCATAAATCTCATCAGAATAAAAGGTAGAGGCAAGAACAGAATGCTCCTAGACAAGTGGTTTGCATTCATTGTGGCAAGAATCATGATAGTAGTCAATGTCATCGGATGAATGGGGCATGCTTCAAGTGTGGCTCGAATAATTATCTACTCAAAGATTGTCCATAGAACAATGAACAATGATGATTCCATTTTCTAACTTAATTTTGTGCACATTTAGTAAATTATTGAAAAACAAGATTAATTTAATTTGGACCAACAAATAGGAATCTTTTGGAACTCTCCTAATTTTTTTTCCTCAATTTATGACTTGAGTAAATGTAATTATTACTGTTGTGGTACATGAAAGAAATTATGTCGCATAATTGATGTTTTATTGCCATTATCCACAATAATGGTTTTATTTAGTTACAGTAAATAAGACTTAGTATTAATAAGATTGACTGGGTTGTTTTTTAAATAAGTGGCCACTCGTCATGATTTTAAAATTAGTTCAATCCAAGTTGTGTCACTTTATAAAACATAGTTTTCAAAATAGTAACAATAATAAAATGGTGGATTGCATATTGGTGGTTATTATGACCAAGTGGGAGATCATATATATGTAGTCATTCGGACCAAGTGAGAGATTGTTAGACGTAAGTGGTCCCAATGACCACATGTCTGATAATCATAGGGCCCCACTTTGAGTCAAATGATAAGCTTTCCCCTTTAGGTTTTTATTTGAATAAATCTTTCTTGGATTCATTTTAAGAAAGCCCAATCAATCAGGATTCTTGTTTGACTAATCATTAAAAAAGTTAAACAAGCTTACTGCTAATTGATTTCTTTGACCGGAACAAATCTCTCTTGGGTGATTTATAAAAAAAGGTTTTTCGGTCCCCTTTCTTGACTCACGGTTTTTGCAAAGTACCCATTAACTCGCACATATCTTGTAGTGATAGACAAGGGACATAGGAGAATACCCAAAGGCTATTGATCTATCAGTGGGATAAGCATAATATCAATCCATACCACCCATCATCAAGAGCATGGCTTAGGGTATGTTTTTAGTTATTCAGATTATTTGCATAAATCAAGATCCTTAGGTTTATTTATGTTCTAAACATTTTTTCTTTTTTCATATCTTACATTGGAATGATTGGCAAAGATCCCCATATTTCTTTTCTTTTTTTTTTAAATAACACAGGATATCTCCCACACAGCCTAACCAAGCATCCTTTAGGCCTAAGCCCGAGGGGCGCTCGATTCTTGACGGCCGAGAACTAATCTCTAGGGGCAAACCCTCCCATCCACATGCACCGAATAAAACTATGGGAGGTGGCCAACGAAGATACGTATCGAACACAAAACCTCTCCACTTCTTAAGGCGCGGGTTTTTGGCCAACTGAGCTACCACTTGTTGGTTAAGATCCTATGTTCTTGATTTTAGAATATAATTTACAAAAGTAGTATTTTTCAAACACTTTCAACCAAATAATAGAATTACAAAAAAAAAAAGGGCGGCCTTCCAAAAAGATGTCCAATAATAAATAATTAGGGGGGCATGGACTAAATTTAATGATTCCATTATAAGCCAATTGAGTTGAAAGGTCTTCAGTACAAATCCTTCTGTCCTCCGCTAAGAGTAGGAAGGAAAGATTTTAGTAATGTCTTCCCAATCCCTGGGATTACTAAATATTCCTCTAATCTTTGGCGGATCCCATCCTTGTTCTATGGCTTAACACCATCCAACATAGATTTAAAAAAACTATGTCCTAATAATTTGTATGAATACCATTTATAGTAGATTGAATATACTGATCAACGTTTCTGTTACTATGATAGCAGCAAACGGGTTGGATTCGGGTTGGGCCCATCTGGACAAAGAAGCTGACTCACTAAGATTTTTGTGGAACATTGGTAGTGGTCTGAGTCCCTATCCTTGGGTCCACAATTAATCCATAACCATAATCAATTTCGGATTGGAAACATGGTTTTGACCTAAACTATACATATAAGGAAAAAAAATACAACATCAATAGAAAATTATTGTAATACTTGACTCAAAGTTGGATCCTTTAATTTTTTACATCAGCCCATTATGACTTAAACCCTAAACTTGGCCCTATCCTGATGAGTCTAAAACTTGGACTCATAATTCTTGGTTCAGGTCCAATTGGTCTCATGTATGACCTAACTGACTTGTGTTGTTGTCGTTGTTATCCACATCGGTTCGGAGGTCCAAAATCCACTTAGAGGATTATTGACAGACCAGATTTGGCTCGGATGAACATGAGCAGATACCGTCTATGAAATATGATTATTAGAGGGAAATGGGCCCAAACCTTATATCCAGTGCAACCCAATGAAAACTTGGACCCTGAACTAGTGTTTGATTCTGACCTGTCGAGCCCATCCGATAACAAAAAACTAATGTGATGGATTCACATTCGTATGGATTGGACCTGTTCTAGTCCATTGACAGTTGAGGATAAAAATTGGTCGGATGAATGCTTCTTTACTCAAGCGGACCTGAGCCCAGGAAGGCCCAAGGCATAGGACCCAAATCTGACTCAGTGCATGACTCAAATGTCGAATACCGAGTAGATAATCAATCATATAACGTTATATATATAACAGTATCAATCTAATACATTGTTAATTGTTATGTTAAGATTTATAAAATATAGATCATGTTATTATTATATAATGATACATATTATTCACTAGAACACAGGTATTCAAGTGTAGACCCAACTAGACCAGACCCAATCCAATTATTAATTGTGTCTGAACCGAGCTGCCCTACCTTAACCTAATTGGCAATAACAAGAACGGGTCCTAAGCAGATATTTAGGGTCAGGTCCTTGGATAACTGGGCAAACAGGGGGACCGTTGACATCCCTTCTATCAGTGATCTGGACTAATCTATTCTGACCATTTTGTGCCACAAAGTCACATTTGTTACAAAGTATGATCATGGTGGAATTGAATTCAATTTGAATGCCATGTTTAACCTTATCCAATGTAACGAGAGTCTACGAAATCCTCACCTAAGCCTCATCTAATCCTTGTTTCTAAGGTCCACTATTCATATGAGTTGGCTACTTTGGGGTTCCAATTTTCATCTTGGCCACATATCTTCTTCAGTTTTACTTTGATCTGGTTCAATTTCTACCACAACTCAGGTGACCCATCAGCGCTTGAATGTGTGACATTCGATCTGATCTTTAATGACACATCAGCTGTCACTAACAGCCTAGGGAACTCAGTGCAACTCATATCTGAGTCTACGTCACATATGTAATTGACTGAGTCCAAGAGATATGAAAATCTCTATATATATGTTTGGTCAACACTCGTAGTAATTTTTTTATCTAAGCAAATATGAAGAGCAGTTTCTGAGAACTCTGTTTTCTCCTTTTCTCTATCTGTTCTTGATTTCCATGATTTCATGGTATAAGAGCCCTAGACTTGCGTAAAACGATCCTGACCTCGTCTTCGTGACTTCCTCTACAAGTTACGTGAGCGAATCTTCCGCCTTCTGAAGATGTTATTTTTCCTTCTTCAAATCTGCATTCGCCTTTTTCACCAGAGCGATCTCTAACTCTCAAGATCGCCTACAGATCTGTGTTTTGTGTTTTGCTTTTCAAATCTTTTGTCATAGATCGTGCGCAGCCACACCACATCAGAGGTATCTTCCTTGTGTTTTTTGTAGATGACATAGTTCTTGTTCTGTTGCTTTAGCTACAAGCGAATCTTGCTAGTTTTGAGCGATTTCTTGCTCTTCTTGAGCGATTGCTTACTGTTCTTGCACATTGGCAGTTTGAGAATTTTGGCGAGCAGATTCTTGAGCAAATTATTGCTGTTCTTGAGTGATTTCTAGGCGTTCTTGAGCGAATTCTTGATCCTCTTCTTGAATCTCTACTGTTCTTGAGATTCTTGGCGAATCTTGGCGAAATTCTACTGATCTTGACTTTTCCCCAAATGTTGTCATATACCTTCTCTAATGCTCGCTCTTCTCCAGCCTTCTTGTTTCAACATTGGAAATCTCATTTACATCAAGCTGGACAGCCAAAATTACCTACTGTAGAAATCTCAGTTCCTACCTGTACTACGCACATACGGTCTGATTGGCTTTGTGGATGGATCTCATTCATGTCCACCAGAGTTCTTGCTTGCTTGACTCTGCTGGAAGCCTTACAACCGATGTCAATCCACAATTCCTGACATGGACTCAACAGGACCAAAATGTCCTCTGTTGGATCAACGCCACGCTCTCTGCAACTATTCTTCCGCATATCGTTAGCCTCCAATCTGCTAGAGATGTTTGGATCGCCCTCTCGTTCTCATATCATCCAATTGAAGACGCAAGCTATCAAGAAAGGCTCCCTATCGATTTCGGACTACATACAACGCATCAAGCATCTTGCAGACAGTCTTGCATATGTTCTTTGTCCAGTAGATGATGAAGACCTCATCATTCATACCCTGAATAGCTTACATACAGATTATGGTCCTTTCAAGACTTCTATCCGCACACGGTCATCCCCAATCAATCTGGAAGAGCTTTATGTTCTTCTTCTACTGTGAAGAAACGAGCGTGGAATCATCTCAAGCTGCAGTCCCAGACTACTCCATTGCTGCCTTTCTCTCTTCCAAGGACTCTTCCTCTACACGCTCTAACTCTAGCCAACAAAGGCGAGGCTTTGGCTGCTCCTCCAACCTTGGCAGAGGTCGCTGGGGCAGAGGAAACAAAGGTCGTGGCTCGTATTCTCCAAATCAGGCCACGTCTTAGTCGTCTACATCCAAACCATGCTGCCAATCTGCAACATGACTGGACATTTTTCTCTCGATTGTTATCACTGAATGGATTTCTCTTATCAAGGCCGTCATCCTCCCTCCCAATTAGTTGCAATGGCTGCTTCCTTTCCACCAAAAGGAGAACAAAACTGGTTCACAGACTCAGGAGCTACTACACATGTCACTAATGATCTCCAGAACCTATCTCTCCACTCTGATTACAAAGGCAAGGACAAACTTGCAATTGGTAATGGTCAGGCCTTAAACATTGCCCGTATTGGATCCTCCACTGCACACTCCTCTTCCTAGTAACATTCCTCAAATTTCCACCAATTTGTTGTATGTACATCAGTTTTCTAAGGATAACAACTGTATCTTTATCTTTGATGCTTCTGATTTTATTATACAGGACCAACACTCGAAGCAGATCCTTTTCCAGGGTTGCAGTAAGAATGGCCTGCATCCCTTCTCATTATCATCTACTCCTCCATCACACACTGTCTTCATTGGTGAACGCTCTTCTGCTAATGTCTGGCATCAGCGTCTTGGCCATCCTTCTAAAGCCTCACTGCAGCGTCTTATGTCCAAGAATCCAATAAATGGCACCATCTCTCTATCTTTCTGTGAATATTGTCGATTTGGCAAAAGTCATAAACTTCTTTTTTTCCCTTCTACTACTGTTTTTTCTAAGCCACTTGAACTTGTGCATAGTGATGTCTGGGGGCCTTCCCATGTTATCTTTGTTAGTGGTTTTTGTTATTACTTAGTGTTTGTTGATGATTTCTCAAAATACACTTGGTTGCTTCCTATGGTTTCTAAATCTGATGCTTTCAGTACATGCTTGAATGCCACATCAAATGTCTTCGCAAAGATGGTGGAGGTGAGTTTATAAATGGTCCCTTCAATAGTTTTCTTGAAGCTAATGGTATTTCGCACCAGGTTTCCTGTCCTCACACCCCAGAACAAAACGGTTGTGCTGAGAGGAAACACAGACATATTGTCAAGACAGGTCTCACTCTTATGTTTCAGGCTTCTATTCCTCCCAAGTACTGGACAGACGCCTTCTCCACTGCAACATTTCTTATCAAAGGGATGCCTATGAGGAGCTTATAGTTCATGTCTCCCTAGGAGAAACTTCACCATGCAGAACCACACTATGTTGACTTGAAAGTTTTTGGTTGTGCCTGCTATCCATGGTTAAGACCCTACTCCTGCAACAAGTTGGAACCAAGGTCCAAGCAGTGTGTCTTCCTGGGCTACAGCACTACTCAAAAAGGATACAGATGCCTAGATTATGCCACTGGTTGTCTCTATGTCTCGCGCCACGTCGTGTTTGATGAATCCTTTTTTCCTTTTCACACCCTTTTTCCCAATTCCTCCTTGAGTAGTCCAGCCCAGACCTCTGTCTTATCCCATTGGCTTCCTTCCTCGATAGGCCCTTCACCTATTTCTCACCCGTTATCTTCCTCATCCCCTCCCCCTAACACCCTTGTCTCCCTCCCTATTCAAGCACCCCCTGCTACCTCTCCTCCTACCTCTGCTACGTCACCTCCCCATATCACAATACCCACTCACCCATCCTCATTGGCCACTCCTCAGTCTAATATAAACTCTACTCTCACATCAGTGACTCCTGTTCCTACTGCCATTACCTTTATAATTCCTATCACCCCCTAGCCTCCATCCACACTTCCCAACAACAATGCCCATTCCATGGTCACTCACTCCAAAGCAGGTATATTCAAAAAGAAGGCATACATCTCCACCAAACATCCTCCTCTTCTTCCTCCACATAGTTACTATCATGTTCCTACACCCACCAGTTTTACAGAAGCTTCCAAATCTATTGGATGGCGTCGAGCTATGGCTGAGGAATTTTCTGCACTTCAACGACAAGGCACCTTCTCTCTAGTTCCACTTTCCCCAGATAAACATGTTGTTGGTTGCCGCTGGGTTTACAAGATTAAGCATCATCAAGACGGATTAATTGCACGCTACAAAGCTAGACTTGTTGCTAAAGGCTTCCATCAAGAATTTGGCATTGAATACACCGAAACATTCAGTCCAGTTGTGAAGCAAGCCACAGTCCGTGTAGTTCTTACTCTTGTGGTGCATTTTCATTGGCCTCTTCGTCAGCTTGATGTTTCTAATGCTTTTCTCCTTGGTATTCTACATGAGGATATATATATATGTCCTAGCCTCAGAGCTTTGTTGACCAATCTCACCCTACTCATCAGTGCAAACTTCACAAGTCTCTATACGGACTCAAGCAGGCCCCTAGAGCATGGTATGAGCGGTTCTCTAATTTTCTGCTTGGTCTTGGCTTTCAGACTACTTATGCCAATCCTTCATTATTCATTGGCCACTGTCGCCAATCTGTCACTCTTATTCTACTATATGTTAACGATCTCATCATCACTGGGAGTGACAGCCACTACATTCATTGCCTCATTGCTTAGCTGCACCATCTATTGAAATGAAGGATCTTGGTAAGCTCCACCATTTTTCGGGCATCTAAGTCAGCTACTCTTCAACTAGGTTATTCCTCTCTCAAACCAAATACACAAAGGATCTACTGGCTCAGACTTCTATGCTCGATTGCAAACCAATTTGGTCTCCCTGTTCTTACAAAGACTCCTCCTCCACCAACATCCCTCCTTCAATGCAAGATCCCACTCTCTATCGCAGATAGCTGGTGTCCTGCAATACCTCACATTGACACGCCCTGACTTATTGTTTGCTGTCAATCTCCCCTGCCAATACATGCATAGTCCCTCAAAGCTTCACTTCATATCCTTAAAACGAATTCTTCGCTACATCAAAGGCACTCTGTTTTTTGGTCTCTACTTCAAAGAAGGTCCTCTTCGTCTTCATGCCTTCTCTGATGCAGACTAGGCTGGTAACTCCACTAATAGGCGTTCCACCACCAGCTTCTGTGTCTTCTTCGGCGCTACCTCTGTCTCTTGGTGCGCAAAGAAGCAACATACCGTCGCCCGCTCCTCCTCTGAATCTGAATACAGGTCCTTAACTCACACTGCTGCAAAGATCTCCTAGCTTCGTTTTCTTTTCAAAGACATCAGCATCTTCCTTGTTTCTTGCCTTCTCATCTGGAGCGGCAATATGTCATCCATTTCTCTCTCTTCTAATCCTGTCTTTCATGCTAGGACCAAGCACATAGAGGTTGACTACCACTTTGTACGCAAGAGAGTTCTCAGGAAGGATCTTGATTTTCAGTTTTTTTCAACCACGGATCAGGTGGCTGACATCTTTACCAAAGGGCTGCATCCTCGCCGTCTCCAATTCCTCGATTCCAAGCTCCTAGTCAATGATAGACCCCTGAGCTTGAGGGGGGCTAATGACACAGCAGCTGTCATTAACAGCATGGGGAACTCCATGCAACTCATATCTGAGTCTACGTCACATACGTAACTGACTGAGTCCAATAGATATGAAAATCTCTATATATATGTGTGGTCAACACTCTTTGTATTTTTTTATCTAAGCAATATGAAGAGCGGTCTATGAGAACTCTGTTTTCTCCTTCTCTCTATCTGTTCCTGATTTCCATGATTTCAACCTTCTCTAATTTGACCTTCCAATTAGTAATCTCCATCTAGAACAGGTGTCCACTATGCGAGGCATGTTTTCATGCAGTTCTGTATTGGTCAGATCATCTCATTAGGCTCTGGCTTTGGTTTTGGTCAACTCCTCAAGCTATATCTGTATTTATCTTTATCCTGTACACACCGTCTTTATCTTTGGTGGAGCCAGCTTCTTGCATCAATCATTTGGATCGTCTCTGAGATTAATCCTGGCTGCCCATTTGGTTTGCTTGACACCTTAGATAGGTCTAACTACAGCTCTTGCTCACATCTAATCATTAAATACCTTAGTCTTTTTGTTTGCAAAAGAGTCAAGTGAAGGAGGTTTGAAATAAATCTCAAACAGTTGGATTCTTTACTTCATGAGGTGTTTGTTTGTATTTGTCCAGACAAGTAAAGTAAATATCTCTAACCACTGGCAGACCAAGATTTATATTTGGGTCCAACGGATGATGGTCAATTGAAGTAGTCAATCATTCTTTTGCTGTACTGTCTTCACATCAATAATAGCAAAAGATAAAATATATCGCATTTAAATAGATATAATTGGTTTTTAAATGAAAAAAGCTCAGTACTTGGACCAAACCCATTGAACAGGTCCATCAGGCAGACGCCATTCGCCTTTTCAGACCTAATGCCATATCACAAAGTGGTTTAAACCTAGATTGTGACACTATCTAACAGGTCATAGGTTTAGATCCTATACTATAAAAGTAATTCTCTCACAAGTTATAGGGTACTAGGATCTAATCAGACCCTCTAATTTTGCATCCTTGAAAATTGGAGAAAATAAAATAAACACTTAAATAGGCCATCCCATGATGGGATCTTTCCACTATAATGACAATGCATTATGCAAGTAGTGAAGACACGATCCTTAAAATTGAGCACAATCATATTAGAAAACTAGCATGCAGGTTTATTGTATGTAACTAAATCCTTTTATTTATAGATAGAGAGGGAGATGTAGCGTTCCAACGATTTTATTTTTGGGGCTTTTGGCGGTAGGTCCCTTGTCATTTGCTTTTATAGCCTAAGGTCCACAATATTTTATCGTACCGACGGTATTCCTCTCATAAAATGATGCAGTAAAAAAGACAAAAAAGCCTCTGTACACATCAGCAAAAGCAGAACTCAGATAAATTTGCCGAATAAGTTTTACCAGAAATTAACATAAGTTTTCAGAAAAATTCAAATAAATTTCCTGTTTTTCTGAGTTTGCTGTTAATCTTTCTGCTCGGATAAATTTGTGTTGACTTTTGTAATGATGTGAAATGAGAATGAAGGGAGGCTAGAGACTTACAGATTTGAATAACTAAAGTCAAAGTGATTTTTCAGTCCCTTCATCAATTATAGTAGTGGTAGCAGGCAGCAAGATATTCAATCCAGGCTGTGCCTACAGATTTGGGTCGATGGCGTTCAATTCCACACCTCAATGTAACCACAAGATGGTCCAGGAATTTTAAAAGAAAAAGAAACCACTCAAAAGATAAACATAATAACATGAGTGTATCCCTTCAAAAGTTTACAATGTCCGTCACTGTATAAAAAAAATAATCATCTGTCAAGAACCACTACTTCATTTGGCACCCCACTCTTTGTCCTCCCAAATTAGAAAAACAAAACAAAAAAAAAAAACCTTCCGTCCTGAATGTCACGACCCCAAACCCGGGGTCCGTGAATTGGGAGTTAAGTAATAATTATGTTTCTCCCAAGATCTGTGTGTGTGAGGATTACAAATTCCAATACACTCTGAATATTTAGCGAAAGCTTTCGTGGTGTGTTGCGACTCGGAGCCCATGGTCATTGGATTCCGCACCGCACTCAACCCAAGCATATAGTCATCTTATCAATGATCCATCTCAGACTGGAACAAACCATCACAATAAAAGTACAGAGCTGACAGTAATAGGGTATTACATTCCCATATATGTTCAAGTTACAAATAACAATGTGTATTAATTACAATCCCAAGAAAAAGGCTAATAGAAGCCATACAAAAACAAGCTAATGATCACTGATAAGTCCACAAAACTGGTCATTAAGTCATCATTTCATTAGCATTTGTGGACTTAATTAGGCTTAATTGCATAGAATTGCATTTAATTTCATGATTACATGCATTTGAGTTTATTTTTGGAGAAATGGTCAAAATTGGTCAAAATTCATTGAATTGCATGACTTTTTGAAATTAAGTTTTTCTCATCTCATTTATCACCCCAAAATTAGGCTTTTGGTTTTATCAATGCATATCTTGCCATTTTAGACACCATGTGCTATTTTTGAAAAGTTGGTCATTTTGGTGCATCCCTAGGCATGTAGGGTCCCATACATGGTTCGTAATTATTTTCTTACATATAATTAATGTTAGAATTTCCTCTTTCTATTTGTAGGAGAAAACAAGAAATGGGACCCGCATTGAAAAGCAATTGAGTAAGAGGAGCCCCACTTTGTTAGCATGAGAATTCATATTTTTATGGGCCCACATGATGAAGAGAGAGATTTGTTCAAGAATGGAAAGAAGATTTAAAGAAGCTTAGAGGAGTCAAACTTGCAAAAGAAGAAATCTAATCCAAGAAGGAATCCAACCAAGGATGGAAAGATTGGGACCACAAGACTTTATCATTATCAAGAAAAGTTGCCAAGAGAAGGATTGCTTGAAGTTCAAGCCAAGATGGACGAGGAGTCTTACGAAACAAGGAATATTAAAAAAATTATAAAAAGCAAGCCAACAAAGGGGATGGACGTCCAATGCTTTGAGTGGAGAAAAGTTTGGAAGTTTTCTCTCTTTCCACTCCCATCCACCCTTTCTCTCTAATCCCTTTCTTCTTCTTCTCCATTCTAATTCTTTAGACATAGATTGAGAGATCATGTTGAGAGAATGATGAAGAGGGAAGAATCTTAATTTTATGTACTTCATGATCAAGGAATAAAGACACTGCTTGAATTGTTTCTGCGTATTCTTAATGTAAGTGTGTTTATTTTTCTCATTCTAATTCTTTTATGTGTTTTGATTGGAGACAATATTTCACATGATTAGATCTAGGGTTTGAAAATAAAATAAAAATGATTAAAAGTCGAGAGACAACAAGTAACTACTTGCATTAATTTTTCCTACTCTGAGAAGAGAGGACATCATCATCGCATTGTCAATACTTATAGGCTTGTCTTGTTTCTAGATCTTTGGTACCACTTTTCCGCTTTTTATTTTTTCCACCTCTTTTATTTTTATTTTATGTTAATATTCTAATTATTGTTATTTACAAAGTCTAGATTTAAAAAACCCAATTTGCATCTTTCCATACTTAGTTGAAACTTTCTATTTTTACTACTTGCATAATATATGGTTGGAAAGTGTCTTTGTGCATACATCATATTTAGAAATTTCATTAGAACAAGATTTTGTTGCTGAAATCACAAGATCATTAACTGATTAGAAAGACTAAATTCGGACCTGGAAGAAGAACAATGAAAAATCCTGCACTATTTCAGCAGAATTGACTTAACTGAGTTGCAAAAGTGCTCGATTTAAAAACCAGGTAAACGTGAGTGTTTTGGTCCGAACAATAGCAGATTTAAAGTATGGTAATTGGACTTTGAAACCCCAGAATTTCAGCCAAAAATAACCTCAGGAACCGTGTCAACCAGAGGCTCAAACAGGGGTACTTGCAAAGCCTGTATCAGATTTCAGCAACAAAACAGTTCAAGTAGGCATCTTTAGATGATCATATCTTTTTCGTTTTAAGTCCTTTTTCCATTCTTCTTTTTTTTGTTGCGTTCATGAATCATTAGAGTATTGATTCCAGCCATTAGATTTAGGTTCATATCATCTTAGGCCTGTGGTACAGTCCGACGAAATTGGGCATGTGCAAGAGTTTCCATACTTATAATTTTTTACAGCATGCATCAGATTTTTAGAAACTTGAATAAAATTGAATTGTTAGTATTTAGGGCATTATAGATCATTCATATTTGCATAAAAAGTGATTTTGGTAATTAGGATTTAATTTAGGAAATTTTGTTTTGATTTATTTAATATTAAATTGGTTGTTTGATTTGTGTATTCTTTTGCAGGTTTTAGTTTAATTAGTATTATCTAGATTAGGTTTCCTCATTTAAATTAGTGTTTTTAATTTTTGTTGCAAGGTTGATGTAATTTAATTAGTTTCCATTTAGGCCAGATTCAGTATTTATTTAGGATAGGTCAAAGTTGGAAAGACTTTCAAAAGGCTTTGCTCCCTGTGAATCGACCTGGACTCACCAGATTATTACTACAGTTGCACCCTACACTTGGGGTCCGATCAATCACTACCCCATATGTGACGTAATTCCGATGTCAAGCTCAATGTCTACATGACATAGCCGACAAACAACCTGTAAGCTCATGGTTCCACAGCCAAAACACGTGCACTCATCTCGGGTGAAGAAGTCTGAACCTGAGTACCAAAGTAGTGGGTTAGACACGACGATCTGGCAAGTGGGTGAAAGGATATAAACAATAAACTGAACGATAAAACATGTAATAAATCATGTTGTCTGACCAAAATTGTACATAATTAAAAATGTATAGGAAATCATGAACATCTAACAAAATCCTGTATTCATATAAAACGGGTATGAAACCTGAATATTTGACAAAACATGTATTCCTTTAAAGCATGTATAAAACATGAACATTTCACAAATCGGGAACTCATTTAAAACATTTATAAACAATAAACATTTCACAAATCGGGGACTCATTTAAAGCGTGTATAAACAATAAACATTTCACAAATCGGGTATGCCTCACGTTGTAAACCTGTTTAAACAATAATCTTCACGAAAGAAATCAATCATTTACTGAAAGCATAGATGCAGTATAAAGCATGTAAAGGTAACCAAGGAATTCGGGAAACAAGCAAGATGGCAACCACAAGAAACTAAATCCTCTATCACCGAAGTGATAAGAGCAAGCATGTCAAGGCGTTGACCTCAGTCACTGAAGTGAGGAGGTACAACGAAATTACATATACATATATACAATACGGGACATGACCACGGTAGCAAGCCGGGCGTCAGGAACTACAATAGCAATCTGTGGTATCGGGACAAGACCACGGTTAATGAACCGAGTAGCGGGATCCAAACTGCAGCTGGCGGGACAAGAAGTGATCTCCAAGTCGGTAGATCAGACCAGGGTTTAAAATCGCGGTTCGCGGTCATCGCGTCATGGCTCGCGATTATCGCGGTTCGCGGTCATCGCGTCGTGGTTCGCGGTCATCGCGGTCCATTGCAGAGCGAATTTTTATTTGACCCCAAAAAAATCCGAAAAAATATCCAAAAAAACCAGAATATTATAAAATGATAGAAAATAATGTTTTTTTCCATTAGTGCACACTTTAAAGCAAAATAACGGTCCCCTCAAGTTATAATATCCTGTATCATTCCTGTATCGATTTATATACTAAAATAAACTGAAATATTATAAAATTAACATAATGCAACCATAATTTTGGGCAAACTAATAGTGTTAAACATTTAAAGTCTACAAGCAAGCAATAAATACTGATAGAGGTAGTGCATGTGCCTAATGCCAGAACGAGTGGCGGCCTAGCTCGATATTATCATCATCATCATCATTTCTTGAAGGGTAGAAGGCACCAAATTGTTGTGTTACACAGCCTCCACTCCCATAGTGCCCATAAGGTTGTTGTGCCTGTGGATATGGTTGAGGAATGAAGATTGCTTCATAAAGTGAGGCTGGGTCATTAGTAGACTGAGATGACTGAGGGTAGTCTTGGTACTGCCGATAAAATTCATGGGGAAGTTCAAGGTGCTGATGTGGATGTAATACATAGTAGTCACCATACATGACTTGTTGGTGGCCAACATCACCACCACTAGTACCCTCTCCCCCACCATATCCACTACCACTAGCACCTGCATGTGATGATTCGGTTGGTGGGACAATTCTCCGGTACCCACGAGTCGGGTCTATGTTACCAGAAGAAGGGAAATGCTCTACTGTTTCCATCATGTCGGGTGGTAGTACATCACCACCATCTCCACCACCATTACCATCGTCATCCCCATCAGAATCATGCGGCACATCTGAAGATGAGCTAGTACTACTGATGCTAGTGTCATCATCCTCATCAACCTCATCTCTCATCTCCTGAGGGTCAACTCCACGCCTTCGTTGATGGGTAAGATTTATCTCACGTAGGCGCTCGGCAGCTCTCATTGGCTCTGGCCTTTCCCCAGTCAAATCCTGGACCATATCACCAATCTGTTCATCATGATCTAGCACTGGCTCTTCTACCTCTTCTATCCATTGTGCCAACACATCATCATTCTCTGAAAAAATACAGTTCAGATTGATTGGGCAGAAGTAATCTGTTTGGTCCTCAAACTCTCTCCTTCTTCTTTGTCTATTGCGGAGCTTAATGTTGTAATGTATATACACCAATTTGTTCAACTTTTGCATCGTCAGCCGATTTCTCACTTTAGTGTGAATGAATGAAAAGGTGCTCCAATTCCTCTCACAATTTGATGATGTAGTTGTTTGACTAAGGACTTTCATTGCTATTTTCCTTAATATTGGAGCACTTTCTCCGTAGTTTAACCACCACTCAGCTGAAAATAAAATGGAAGTATATTTATTAATTAAATCATACTTGACTCAACTTTTAAACTGACGTAGAATGAATGAAATTACCATGATCTTTACCTGGAAATGACTTCACGATAGCTCGTCTGGCGGTCGGTGTCCCAAAACTACCGTAGGCTTCATTGTATATATCAATCTGGGATATACCATAAATAAAATAAGGATGAACTAACTCTTTATGCTAAAAAAAAGGTACCCATTACTTAGTCCATTACACTTACTTGGTTAATAGCCTCACATGCATCATCCTCATTCTCAGCAAGTTTTTCAATAACATTTTTTAGACCTACACGTATCTCATCTGTTAAGCTTCTGTCTTGAATTTCATTGTATCGATACTGTGGGTTAAAGAAATAACCTGCATAGTATATTAATTTAGAGAGATAAAATCACAATTTAACAATAGTTAGAGATGCAATCTCAGTCTGTGATTCTTTACCTGCAGCATGCAAGTCATGATGGAGTTGGTTTTCCCAACGTCTGTTGATGATCTTCCAATAAGCCTTGTAGTATTTGCAATTTTCTTGTATGGCTAACTTAGCTCGAGCTACGGCCTCATACAAGAAGCCCATTGTAGGCTTGTCATCTCCATCGGCCAACCGAAGGACCTTTATCAAAGGCTCTAAAACCTTTAAGGTCTCACCAACAAATGGCCAATATCTCTTAGATTGTACAATCTTTACAACTTGCTTTACTTGGGGTGTCGGCTTCTTCCCCCACTTTGATTCCAACCATTCTTGTGACGTAAATAGTTGGTGTAGCCCTCCTCTGTATTTATAAAGGCTTTCTAGAGCTATAAAGTGGGTGGCAAATCTTGTAATGCCGGGCCGTAGTAGCTCATGGTTGTCCGTATATTTCTTCATCATTGCTATGAGCCTGTTTGACTGATAGATAAAATTAGTGATCTTTTTTGCCTTTAATATCACACCTTTTATCATTTTTCTCTTAGCGATGTCTTCAATCATTAAATCCAAGCAATGTGCAGCACATGGAGACCAAAAAATATTGGGCCTTTGCTGCATGAGTATCATTCCTGCCTTCTTCATGCTTGCATCATTGTCTGTGATGATCTGAACAATACATTCTGCCCCAATATCTTCAATTACCTCATCGAAAAGCTTATTCAAGTACATCGCATCTTTGACGTATTCGGTTGCGTCAACCGATCTAATAAAAACAGTCCCTAAAGATGAATATACTAAAAAATTCAATAGGGACCGTCTAGTGATGGTAGTCCACCCATCACACATGAGTGTGCAACCCCTTTCTCTCCAGATCCTCTTAAAGGTATTCACCCAATCCATCGTCTCTTTATATTCCTCTTCAACACAGTAGTGGCCAATCTCATACGGTGTGGGTGGCTTTATACCCGGACCATATTCTGCAGCAGCGTCCAACATGGTCTTCAAATAAGGTGAAGTTGCCTTGTTTGGTGCAATGGCTCCATTGAAGAAGAATTTCCCAACTGCCCTAGCCAACCTGTTTCTTGCATAACCCATCTTCCCGCTTAAGGCTTTGGCTATAGAAGGTTGCTTTGCAGATGGAGACCTATAAGCAGCTGGGTCAATTGGACCCACACCGTCTGGTCTACGAGCCTGTTGTGTGGGAGATTCGCTAGACTCTAACCAATCCGGTGGTCGACGAGTCTGTTTTTGACTAAACATCCGACGCAGCATCCCACCACCACCACTAGCTGAGCCACCCCCATCTTCATATTGGCCCCCTCTAGAAGCAGACTCATAGATCATTCTTCTCCTCTCTTCTTCCTCATTATATGATCTCATGCTCCCTCTCCTTGCTCTATCTACATCTGATTCCTCATCATCATCATCTGAGTCCCTAGGCCCATACACCTCTTCTCTACATGCTTCATACTCTGCTTCTCTCCTTTTCTTAGTTACTACTTTTTTTTGCTTCCCTGCATTTAATAATGCTTGCATTTCCTTCTTTAACTCTGGGGATACCTTGGTACACTTTACCACATTTCCCGATTTATGTGCCAAGTGTTCCTTCAATCTAGTGATTCCCCCAGTTACAACCTTACCACAATAATTGCATTTAATTTTACTCTTTTTTCCATCCACATCAACACCATGTTGCCACGCCGGGTCAACTTCACGTACCATTGTTTTCTACGAAATAATAACACTAAACACATAATCCATAAAGCAAAGTAGTTTAGGATTTGAAACATAGAAGCTTAAAACAAAATGTTTTATATCCATTTTCAAGTACATTTAGCATTAGAAACATACACATGAGTTATACATTAAACTTAGAATAATAAAACAACAAAATGTTAGACAAATCATCAAACAAATATATTTTAATATTGATTTATTAAAAAATCCGAAAATAAATATATAATAAATGTAAGTTTTTGGACATTCATCTAGTCAAATCTAACTCAATATATGGCCTTTGGTCCATGTATTGAATATTACACAATCACTTTAAAGGAAAAAATCTAAAATAATTCGGATTTAAATAATGAAAAAATAAAAAATACTACAAAAAGTGCTAATACTCACATTTTTTTGTTCCAAAAGTGTAGATCTATTTTAAACTAAAACATTATTAATGCATTTGAAGTTTTGAACACTAATTTGAAAAAATGTAAATGATATCAAGAAAAGCCCCAAAATTTTAAAATAAAAAAAATCTAGATCTACACATTAAAACACTAGATCTAGGGAAAAATCAGTGAGTAACATCATATCTAAGTAATTTAACTCAATATAAAGCCTTTGGTTCATGTATTAGCGTATTACAATTTACACAATCTTAAAAAAAAAAAAAAACCTATAATAATTCGGATTTAATTAATGAAAAAATAAAAAATACTACAAAAAGTGCTAATACTCACACTTTTATGTTCCAAAAGTGTAGATCTATTATAAACTAACACATTATTAATGCATTTGAACACTAATTTGAAAAAATGTAAATGATATCAAGAAAAGCCCCAAAATTTTAAAATAAAAAAAATCTAGATCTACACCTTAAAACACTAGATCTAGGGAAAAATTAATGAGTAACATCATATCTAACTCAATATAAAGCCTTTGGTCCATGTATTAGTGAATTACACAATCTTTTTTTAAAAAAAAAAAAAAAAAAAAAAAACCTAAAATAATTCGGATTAAAATAATAAAAAAATAAAAAATATTACAAAAAGTGTTAAAACTTGAATTTTTTTGCTCCAAAAGTATAGATCTAACACATTTCAATCATCTCTAAGTTATTTTCATGTTGAATCTTGAAAAGAACTCCAAAAACCAAAAACAAAAAAAACTTACCAAAGAGGTCTCTTGACTCTTGAGTTACTTTGATTAGCTTTCCCCACATATAAATCCACCCAAAAGTAGCTTAGATTTAAGCTTTTCCATGCATTATAAGTTAAAAAAGCCCTATTGTATGCTTAGGAAGCTCTCATGAAGAAGAAGAATGGAAAGGGAGGAAGAAGAAGAAGCAACCCACTGAGCAAATGGATGAAAAAACAGCAGCAGCGCAGAGGACAAGTTTTTTAAAAAAAAAAAATTTCGTCAGCGATATAACGGCCGTTATATTCAATATAACGGCTGTTATAACGGTATGTCCGTTATTTTCAATATAACGGCGATATTTTGACGATATTTTGGCGATATTTACCGTTATATCGTAACGAGCCGTTATATACAAAATATCGTCACGTTAACGGCCGTTACCGTTACATAACAGCCGTTATGTAACGGTAACGGCCGTTATTTTAAACTATGGATCAGACCGATAAGGTCATCCAAGCTTAGTGGTGCCGACTCATAAGTTATATGCAAGTAAACAAAACAAATACATGTGCGCATGTTCTCTTTTTGGCTCATGGGCTCGCACTACAAAGCTCTGGCCCCATATTGCCTCAAAGTTTTGGTTCATGGTTCATATACAAGAAATCAACAAGTACGAGTATAACGGGACGGGATACCCATAGGCACAAAACATATCTGTATCGGGTCGGGCATAAACGGGTTAGCAACATGCTAAAAAGAAACATAAATTTCAATACCTTCGGGCAAGTCTAGTCATACAATATGAGATTGAAAGTGTACAAGTGAAATTCGAGTTTAAATAAGACATAATGGATTTCTATACTTTTTCGGGCCAAACGTTGAGGGTCCTAGATTTAAATCAATGCGAATGGGGTCCCGTATGTCTAATTTGACATATACTTGGTACTCTATGAAAATTAAGGACATCTCGGATCCCTATGCACATTGACGAGTCTAAGGATCCTTGACGAATCTTCATAATGGGGTTTCTCTTCATCCGGACTCCACTCAATGTCTTCCAAGTTCTTACATTGCATTGGGGCACTCGAAGACCCAAATATCTTTTTATATCGGGCAAGGCATGGCCGGGCTAGCAAAATGCTAAATACAGTCCAATGTTTTCGGGGATGAACATAAAAGCTTCGGGAACAAAACAATGCAATTAGCCTTTCGAAATTCCAGGATAGACATGGAGCTGGGTCTGTTTATAGAAGCCTGTGGGTCGGCTGCATGCCAATTTCTGGTCAGGAACTTAAATGGGTTGGGCCACAGCCTATGTACTCGTCCAAACTTACATACCCCGTCGTGACACAATTATTTAGTATAAAGGGGCACGCTGACTTTTAACTCTGTCGGCTGGACCTGTCCCTCAACATCAGACCTGATAATCCCAAGAATAATTAATTTGATAATGAAGAAGAAAATCAGATGAATGTATCATTGAATGAGTCGTTTGGTTTGAACACTAGCCCATACCCTGATCCGGTCAAACCTATTTGGAGTTTGGACCCTTGCCGATGTTCTAATCGGGCCTAATACTGGAACCCAGTCGAGAAATTAAGGCCCATGTCCAGATCTTGTCCGACGCTCATCTAAGGTCAATGTGGCTCACGAATAATCAAAAGAAATATCCAAATCCAAGAAACAAATATTTCTTCAAGACTATCATTTCCAATGCAACGGTTTGAGCATGCAAAACAAAATAGCAACTGGAAGAAATATTAACCAGAAAGAGGAAAGAAATCTTCGAAAAGGAATGCTTTGAGAAGAGGCGGAATAAGGACCCCTTGAACAGGATAGTGTTTTTATAAATATCTCAGAATAGAATCTGTTCCAAAGAAGGCATTTACGTCAACAGGTGTAAATATCTAAATTTCATCTCCTAGATACTTCTTCATCCACATTGATGTTACGGCCTGCGAATATTACCTAGTTCCGGTACTAAATCGAATAAAGTGTTCGTTTTTAATGGGATTGTGTTTGCATATATGGATAAGCTGCCAAAACAGTCTTATGTTGCATGCATACGCTTGCCTGATTTTTCACAGATGCCTTATTAAAAAATAGCTAACCGATTCTTTTTTTTTTTCTTTTTTTGGTAACCCAGCCAAGGGGGTTGGGACCCAAGAGAAAGGCTCCACACACATGAGGGAAAACAACCCACTCAAGTGGAAAATTAACATGTACACGTGGAAAGAAAACCCACACATGGGAGGAAAGCCTACACACGTAAGAAGAAGCAGCATACCTAGGGTTCCGACCTTCAATAGTTAGCTGAGAACTGCTGCTCCTTACCACTTGGGTAAGAAGCCGTTATCCAATAGTTAACTATTAAAGTCCTCGAATTGCCTATTTGCAAGATTTTCTCAAAAGATTCTTGAAGCAAGGTCCACTCCTATACATTTATTGGAGCCCATACAACCAGAGGCGGGACCTAGGTTATAGTGAGCAAGGGCGACCATTGGAATTGGTATAAAGTTTAATAGCGTCTTGGTGCAAGGGCAAACTTACATTGGTGCGATTTGGGGCGCAATCTGGGGCAGTCACCCCACATCAAAATTAAAATCCCCATAGAGTTAATTGGGTCCTTGGAGTATGCCCCTCATGTCTAAACTAGTTGATTCACATATGTCTAAAGATAGCCCCACATATGTAAAGCATCCTTGGTAAAAAAATTAAGGAAAAAAAAAAAAAAACATTGTGGTAACACATCTCTCTCCCTTTCTTCAACCTCTTCGTGCCTATTGTCGATCGAGCTCTTCATCGCCAGTCCCTATGTACTATGTAGACTACTGCATCTTATTTGCCAAACATATTTAGTATAATCATTCATAATCATTGTATACCTATATCTAAATGCTTAATTTCCAAATCCTAATTTCAAAAACTGAATCCCGAAATCCTAATCCATACCCTACGTCCTAAATCACGAAATCTGAGTGTATCTACAAAAATTCAAAGATAACCAAATCCATTCCTTTTATCATGTCTTCTTGCCCCCACTATGCTTCAAAGATGGAATTTCACTCCCATTATTTAAAGGTTGGAAGCTTTGAAAATGAGAAAAGGGAAAGGATGTGTGTCCTCAAAATGTTCTTGTATTCAGTTTTTCTCACACACATCCACTCACCTTGAGTCTACAGTGACCCCAATTGGGCATTGGTTTTGACATATAAATTTAGTGAAAGATGATAATGCGATTTTGAGTATCTAAAATAAAGGTAAGAATCATTTTTTTATCAATCTAATGCTTTTTGGTACTTCTGATTAACATCCTAACCTTGTCATTGCCCAGTCGTTAATAACTTCATGCATCTAATTGAGTTGCTTGAGTTGGACATTTTCTAAAGAAAAACATATAGGTATTATTTGGTAATGTAAAAAAGTCAAGCAAAGTCAAGAAAAGATTTATTTTTTATCAAATGTGAAGTCTCGTAAAATTTTAGCCCCAACCATACAAAAATCTTATGTCCGCCACTACACACAACTCGATCAAGTGCACCGCAGCCCTTATAGGCATTGACTCCATTCCATAACTAACTCGAATCACGGTGGTCCTACCTTAAGATTGATCACTTGTGAAATGGTTTGAAGTGTCATTCGTGGCCAAAATTTAATATGAGGAGAAAAATTATCTTTAGCAGTTTAAATTTCAGATATGGGCCCCACTATGGATTTGTACAATGAACTAAGATGAATAAGCTCATAAAACTTGTCCGAACTTGAATTTCGAACCTTACAAATCAAATGAGGGATGCTCAGAAATTTTGAAAGTCCCCCTTTATATATCAAGAAAATTCTTATGGTCGTAATTGATCGTGGTCATGAGAGAGGGAGAGAGTAAAGATGTATCAAATTATTATTAATCAAATTAAACAGCTTGATACATGATTAGATAATAAGATTTCAAATGTCATGGCATTCATAACCAAAGACGGACCAAATCAACGCACATTAATTCACAACACTTTGTTATCTTTAAATATAGCTATCACTGGAGAAGATTATCTCCACTTAATGTAGATTTCTTGCTTGTGTCTCTTGATACTTCCTCGAATCCATTCGTTCAAGCCTGAATCGCTCTTGAACGTAAGAGATGTAAGTCGCGGCCCTCAGGTCCACAGATTCGTCACCAGCCACACTTGCACCTGCACCATTGCTGCCTTCGACTTGTCCAACGAGGTCACTATACGCGTCTCCATCCATTGCAATCACCAAAGGCTTCTGCTTCACAGGGGAGGATGAAATAGCGAACGTCTTCTCATCGACATGGAAGCCTACTGATGCAGTCGAAGCAGGCGGGCTTTGCTTAATTTTGCTACTGAATTGCACTGAAGATGGAGTCTTCGACGCCCGATAGAAGGACATCACTAACTTCCCTTTCATGAACCCCCTTCTCTTGCGATTCGACTCCATGTTGGCTATGAGTTTTGGATGAATTTTCAGTTCAATGGGAGCTACATTTATAGGAATTGGACCGCATAGTAATTAAGGCCATTGAGATAAACATAAATCTTATTAATGGGTCATGGTCCCCTACTACAAATCTATGGAATCTTGGTGCCATTTTTTCCTACAGTTGTATATCATGTTTTCTTGAGACGGTCAAATATATTCCCATCTATCACTTTTGTAGTAGCTTTTGGAATAAACCATATACCAACACAAAAGCTTAAGTTCATATGTGGAAGGCCCAAATAGGCATGTATGAAGCCTTAGGCGATGTCATGTGATGTGGGGCTTTACTTTACCAACACTCCCTCTCACGTGCAGGCCTAACAAGTTTTACGGACGGGCTAGCTACGTTGGCTACACGAGAAAGACAAGATCGGACCCCACTCTGATACCATGTAATAAACCATATACCAACTCAAAAGCTTAACCTCATAGGCGGAAGTCCCAAACAGATATATATGAAGCCTTAGGCAATGTGGGATGTGAAGCTTTACTTTACCAACAGCTTTACAGATTTGGAACGATGTTAGAAGGATATAACTTCCTGGCAAGAAATTCCTTAATCCTTCCGCAATCCATTTGCGTTAGTTGTTCATGTAACGTATCTTCTCTTGTGAAAATGAATGATCTAAAATCACTATGCACTATGCAAAAATATCCAGAGGAGGATATAAAGATAAGAATAGTGTCATTTTCAGAACCTTCCAACATGGAGTAGAGTATCTGCAAAGGGTCATCTTTCCTTTCCAATAATCTTATGAGACCTATTATTATGATGATATGTATATGATACTTTGATGCTGTAATTATATTCCTGCATGTAGCTTAGGGGTGTTCGTGGGCCGGGCTAAGGCATATCCAAGTCCGACCCGGCTTTCCAAAAATTGGCCTAGGCCCGACACGGGCCATAAAAGTTAGGGCTGAGCCCGCCCATTTAATCAATCAGGCCAGGCTGAACCAGGCTTTTCATCACTTTTGTGGGCATTAGAGCACTAATTAAATTAAATTACATGCATTTTAGACACAAGCCGGTCCCGGCCGAGCTATGGGCTTTCTATCATTTAATCCAAGCCCAACCCCATTATTAATCGGGCCCTAATTACATATCCAAGTCCGGCTGAAAGCAGGCTAGGCCTAGGTCGGGGTCGGGCTGGCCTAGCCCATGAGCACAGATAAATTGTAGCTCAAAGGATTCATGGGCTGGGCTAGACTCTGACAGGCTTTTGTTTGTTTGTAAAGGCTCGAAGACTGGGCCTAAGTCCACCTATGCTAGAAGACCCAACTATATGCTCACCCCAGCCTTACGGATTAGCACAAAGAAATAAAGTTTGGATAATGGACTGAGAGTGGGCGAGCCTTTCAGCCCCATAAGCTGTGTTCATCCTTATGTTAGGCCCAATAACTCAGTGGCCTGTGCTTGGAGAACCTAGAACAGCCCTACATACATCTAACATATACATTGGCATGTATCAATCTTAACAGAAATCGTCCAAATCATTCTTTCGGTTAGGGCAGATGGCCCAACCACTTTGATCAGACGGTCCTCATCATCAGATTTTCATATTGCAAATGGATGGTTGAAATAAATGGGCAAATATCTAAACTTGATCGTTGCGATTTTCAATCTATTACAAGTCCAAAAGGGAAGCCACAATATGGAAGGTCTTGATTGAGTTACATGCTTGCCAATTGGGATACTCTTTGGTCAGGCCAGCCTGACTCTTACCGGCAATGGGCCAAATTTTCTGGACGCCAAATGGGCCAATCTTGTCCTTTCTGTGCTTGAAGGCCCAGCCTGGGCTAGAGTGGCATTACCATCAAGCCCGTGGGCTGGATCAGGCCAACATTATGGAGACTTCCATATCTACCTGTGGAAAAGTGGTTCCACCCATCCTCCAATCATGGGAAATGGCTTTCCATGTATATGAAAAAATATATATATTATTATTTTCCTCTTTCCACACGAAAAATTGCCGTAGGTTAAAGATAGCAGTGTGTGTAAAAGCAAATCCTTTTCCGTAGAACTGGTGTTACAAAAAATGTGTCCTAACTAGACTGGACCTGGATACACTTTGGTCTGGCCATTAAGCCCCTACTATGTAGATATACTTGTCAATAGATATGATCAATCATAATGCTGTGAAGCCATGCCATAATTGGGAGGATTTATTCTAATATATCTACTATTTGTCTTTATCTTCCTTCCTTTTCTCAGATATGGAATGGTTCCAAGATAGTGCAATTTGGGCGTGCCTTTACTCCTAAAGCTACAGGATAGGAGATTTATACTGACAGACAAGTGGGGTTTAAGATTCTTGGAGCACTTTCCAGTCCCACCTGAACCAGTGGTTCCATTTAGAAAAATCAAGTACAGTCAGTCCTTCCTAACGTTCTCATTTTCTTTTGATGTGGAAAGTGAGGATCTCCTTTCATTGGTGGAGAAAAGTGTACATACTTTTTTCTTTTTTTCTTTTTGGTAAAAGAAAGTATATACTCTGCCTCCTAAAATCTAGGGTTTACCCCAAAATCCATTTAACATGAGTGATTGCAAGGCTTGGATTTTGGACTGTATAATTGGCTCGTTAGCTAGGCAGCTTCATCACTTAATTGTAGTTCATTCACCGGACCTCATTCTTCTTTCAGAGCCAAAGGCTCAATTTGATTCTTTCAATTACATTGGTGTTCAATGTTTTGGTTTTAACTTCTCCTTTTCAAATTCCAGCAGCTCTCTTTGGTGTTTCTTCAACTCTAACTCTAATTTTACCTTCTCTCCTCTAGATCATGTAAGCTAGCTCATTACTACTAGTATTTTTTATTCCTCCACTTCCTCCTCCAGCATTATCACCGGTGTTTACGGGTCTACTGACTACAGAACCAGGAGAAATCTTTGGAATTACCTTGTTAATACTTCATAAATTGTTTTACCTTGCTTTGTGATTGGCGACTTCACTGTTATCCTGTAAAATTGCAGGGGTCTGCGGGATTTCTAGATAGGTCTACTCAAACAATCAGCCCAACAGTGTGCAGAGATAAACAATATGCAGCGGAAAATAAATCAATAAGCACACACCACAAGGACACCAAATTTAAGGTAGAAAACCCTAACCGGGTGAAAAACCACTGATCCGAACTGAATCAAATCAAGCATTATGAATCTCGCAATTACAAGAAACTCAGATCTCTTCCCTAGATATCCCCTACCCAAGGGCTAAAGTTACCTTGTGTCGCTTCACGCTTCAACGACTTCACACCGTTGATTGCAACAGATCCAAACCAGCACTTGACTCCTCAAATCTTCTCGCAGGAAGATAATCTTCTATAAAGGATGTAGAAGAACTGACTCTAGAGAACTTGGCAGAACAACTTCATAAAAACTCTAGAGAAGAAAATCTCTCAATGATAGTCTCTAACTCAGCACTATGAGAGGTGAGGGTCTTCCTTTGGAATAGCGCTTGAGTCCTTTAAATAGCCCTTGGTTCGTGCTTAAGGTTTCCTAAGAGGATTAGGAGTAAAATAAGCAGTTTGAGCATAGTTAGAAAGGAGTTTTCCAAATCCGTCCCACTGTCTGCGCCCAGTTCGCTCGAGCAATCTCCATGTTCGCTCAAGCGAACCAGCCTCTGTTTCAGAACTGGGCTATTCGCACACAATTCGCTCGAGCGAAGGCAATGGTCACTCGAGCGGACCCCTCTCTGGATTGGATCCGTAAATTCAGCACTATTTCTTCAGCAGATTTCTTCTAAATCCTTAGGCTTTCTTCTTCTGAGTCCTTCCAAACTTCTATCTTCAAAGGTCTTTTCTAAATAAAAAATACAACTCAAAGACCCAGAGTTTTGTCCAACCCATGAATTTAGCCAACACTCAAATTCTAACAATCTCCCCCTTTGTCAATTAATGGACAAAACTCCATAGGACAATACAATTTGATCTACCCAAAATAAAACCTAAAATACATTGAAAGTTGTTTAAAAAACTCAGCCCAAAAAAAAATTTTGGCAATCAGCAAATGTAGATCTGTATTATCTCTGACTCAGTCTGATCTTCTTGTTCTCCCCCTTGATCTAGCACCTTTCTCCCCCTTTTTGTCCATAATTTGACAAAGCAAAAAAATTACGAACATGCAGCTTTCTTACCAATTAGGATCTATAGCTCCCCCTCAATAGCAACTCCCCCTGAATGTATCTTCGTAGCAGCGCTGGGGGTGGGAGCTTGATCTCCTTGATCAGGGCTTTTTACATGTAGCCACCCACACTTGTGTAGTTTGATCTTTCATCAGAGTGTGAGTAAACTCCTTAGCCAAATCAGATTTTCTAACCCAAATTGGAGTTGTCTTGGGTGGAGAAGAATTCTTCCGCCATTGCTTGGTAGGTAGACGTTGCAACTTTTTGCAATGGGGACGAATGTATCCTTTTAATCCACAATGATGACAAGCGGATGTGCGTGCAGCTCGTAACACATTCTTTTTCTTGAAACTACTCAACACATTATTTGAAAGTGCAGTATGTGGAGTAGCATGTGCAACACTTGAAATAAAAATTATTTTACCTTTAGTATTTGAAGTGGATGCACCATGATCATAACCAAGACCGCTTCTGTCAAAAGAAGGCTTTTGACTACACAAGATGTTTGTGAAGATCTTCGAACCAATGTTCATCTTGTTGAGAGAGACTTGCTTGACTTCTAGCTCAGACAGAGTGATCTTCAGTCTCCCTTGCAGGTCTTGATTTTCAGCTTTCAGCATCACTATCGCTTCCTTCAGATTCACTATTTCTTTTTCAGCCTTCTCAAGTTTTTGACCATCAGTAGTCAAATTTTCAGCCATACACTTTTTCTGGCTTTCCAAGAGATGAACCTGTTCAAGCGCTTGCTCTAAATCATTCTTCAAAGCAGAATATTCTTCTTGAGCAGCCTGGTACTTGATAGTGATCTTGTTACCATATTTGGTCATCTTGACACAATCAGCATAGGTAGCATGGTACATCTCTTCCCAATTTTTTTTTTTTTTTTGTCTGACAACTCATCTTCATAATCTTCATCAGCATCACTGTCAGACACAGACTTAGCCATGAATGCTACAAACTTGCCATTCACATTATTAGAAGGATCATCCTCAGGATTTTCTTTTTCATCTTCAGAAGATTCTTCATCCCAAGTTGTATTTAGAGCCTTTTGCTTTGTAGCCTTTTTCTTGTTAGCACACTCATTAGCATAGTGACCATAACCTTGGCATTCAAAACACTTTGTCCCTTTTGCAGGATCCTTCTTCCTAGATTTGAAATTCTTTTTATTGGCTCTTTTTGTCTTCATGTATTTGTGAAAACACTTCAAAAACTCAGCCATATCATCTTCTGCTTCAGATTTAGAATCAGACTCAATTTTCTTTACAGGCTTCTTTCTTGATTCTGATATGGCTTTCAAGGCAATGTCTTTTTCTTTTTATTTGCCTTTATTTAACCGATTTTCTTCGAATGTCTGAAGATTTCCAACCAGTTCATTCACCTTGAGAGTATCCAGATTCTTATTTTCTTCAATAGCATCAACTTTAGAATCGAATCTGGAAGGTAGAGACCTCAGAATTTTCTTGACAATCTTGTGTTCTGGTATTTCTTCCCCCAGAATGAACACAGAATTGACAATTTCATTCAGATTTGCATAAAATTGATCAAATGTCTCATCCTCTTCCATCACAATGGTTTCAAAATCTTTATTCAGCCTTTGCAATTTGGCTTGCTTCACCGTGTCTGTACCCTCATAGACTGTCTGTAAGACCTCCCATGCTTCTTTTGCAGATTTGCAAGTAGAAATCCTTCTATACTCATCAGCAGAGACTCCATTGTATATGCAATTTACAGCCTTGTTATTATAATTGGATCTATGCTTCTCATCCTTAGACCATTCGGCTTTAGGTTTAGGAACAATTTTTCCATTAACCACAGATGTTGGTCTAGAAAACCTATCTTCAACAATATACCAAATATCATCATCTATGGACTTAAGGAACCCAATCATCATTTGCTTCCAATATGAATAATTAGAACCATCAAACAAAGGAGGCTTGGAAGTTGATGTCCCTTCTCTATTGAGCACCATTCTAGAAATCTTGTAGGATCAGACACAACAAAATAATGCAACCTGCTCTGATACCAATTGTAAAATTGCAGGGGTCTCCCGGATTTCTAGATAGGTCTACTCAAACAATCAACCCAACAGTGTGCAGAGATAAACAATATACAACGGAAAATAAATCAACAAGCACACACCACAAGGACACCAGATTTAAGGTGGAAAACCCTAACAGGGTAAAAAACCACCGATCCGAACTGGATCAAATCAAGCACTATGAATCTCGCAATTACAAGAAACTCAGATCTCTTCCCTAGATATCCCCTACCCAAGGACTAAAGTTACCTTGTGTCGCTTCACGCTTCAACGACTTCACACCGTTAATTGCAACAGATCCAAACCAGCACTTGACTCCTCAAATCTTCTCGCAGGAAGATAATCTTCTACAAAGAATGCAGAAGAACTGACTCTAGAGAACTTGGTAACACAACTTCTTAAAAACTCTAGAGAAGAAAATCTCTTAATGATAATCTCTAACTCAGCATTATGAGAGGTGAGGGTCTTCCTTTGGAATAGCCCTTGAGTCCTTTAAATAGCCCTTGGTTCGTGATTAAGATTTCCTAAGAGGATTAGGAGTAAAACAAGCAATTTGAGCACAGTTAGAAAGGAGTTTCCCAAATTCGTCCCACTGTCTGCGCCCAGTTCGCTCGAGCGATCTCCATGTTCACTCGAGCGAACCAACCTCTGTTTCAGAACTGGGTTGTTCGCACACAGTTCGCTCGAGCGAAGGCAATAGTCGCTCGAGCGGACCCCTCTCTGGATTGGATCCGGAAATTCAGCACTATTTCTCCAGCAGATTTCTTCTAAATCCTTCAGGCTTTCTTCTTCTGAGTCCTTCCAAACTTCTATCTTCAGAGGTCTTTTCTAAATAAAAAATACAACTCAAAGACCTAGAGTTTTGTCCAACCCATGAATTTAGCCAACACTCAAATTCTAACATATCCTCATGGCCAAAGAGAAGCTCAGCACCCACCCCACTTCCCGTAAGGTATTTTGATGTGGAAAGTGAGGATCTCTTTTCATTGGTGGAGAAAAGTGTACATACTTATTTCGTTTTTTCTTTTTGGTAAAAGAAAGTATATACTCTGCCTCCTAAAATATAGGGTTTACCCTAAAATCCATTTAACATGAGTGATTGCAAGGCTTGGATTTTGGACTGTATAATTGGCTCGTTAGCTAGGCAGCTTCATCACTTAATTGTAGTTCATTCACCCGACCTCATTCTTCTTTCAGAGCCAAAGGCTCAATTTGATTCTTTCAATTCCATTGGTGTTCAGTGTTTTGGTTTTAACCCCTCATTTTCAAATTCCAGCAGCTTTCTTTGGTGTTTCTTCAGCTCTAACCCTAATTTTACCTTCTCTCCTCTCGATCATTTAAGCTAGCACATTACTACTAGTATGTTGTATTCCTCCACTTCCTCCTCTAGCATTATCACCTGTGTTTATGGGTCTACTGACTACTGAACCAGGAGAAATCTTTAATTGGAATTACCTTGTTAATACTTCATCCATTGTTTTACCTTGTTATGTGATTGGCGACTTCACTGTTATCCTCATGGCCAAAGAGAAGCTCAGCACCCACCCCACTTCCCGTATTTCTATCAATGTATTTAATGACATGGTTTTTGCTTCTAGCCTCAAGGATCTAGGCTTCAGAGGAAACAATTTCACTTGGGCTAATAATAAACAAGATCAGGCATATGTTGTTGCTAGGCTTGATCGTGCTTTCACAAATTCTATTTCACTGGGTAATCTTGAAGATCCAATTGTGACCCACCTCCCTAGGCTTTCCTCATACCAGTCTCCTCCTTCTATGCCATAGGAATCGTTAAAAACATTCCCTTTAAATTTGAAGAGATGTGGTTGTCTAATGTTTTCTTCTCTACGATTGTGGAGACAAGTTAGGCTACCCCCTGCAATGGAACTCCCTAGTTCATCCTTGCTCAAAATCCAAAAATTCTCAAGCAAAATTTCATGGTCTGGATAGAGATATCTTTGGCCAGCTAAAAGTTAAAATTACTGAAGCTGAGAAGTCTGTTATGGACAACCAAATCACTTTTGAATCAAGTCTTTCTGAAGCTCTTCTTTTGGACCTGAGCTCGGCAAAATCTTCTCTCCACAATTGCTTAAATGCAAAATCTGCTTATTAGAAACAAAGGCCTAAAATTAGATGGCTTCAGGATGGTCATAAGAATATCAATTGTTTTCACCTTTCTGCAACTGAATTGATAGGATTCCAGTTGGTGGAAATCTCTTTGAAGATGAAGGGCAAATCAGAGACCAAGCGGCTATCTTTTTTCTCAAATCTTTTGTAGTCTTCCGGTTCTATACCTAAAGAAGATCGATTCCACATGGTTGGGCCTTCTGTCATTGTCGAGAATAAGATCCTCACTACAATCCCCTCTTCTACTAAGATCCGAGAGGTTGTTTTCCAACTTAAGAGGAACAGTTCACCTGTTCCTGATGGCTTCTCTAGGGATTTCTTCACAAACTACTGGCATATTGTTGGCCAAGATGTGACCTCGATGGCAACACATTTCTTCTCTACTAGTCGGATTTTGAGAGCTACAAATGCCTACTTACTAACTTCATCCCCAAAAAAACAATAACCAGAATCCTTCTCAAACTTCCGTCAAGTAGCCTCTTAAATTTCACCTGCAAAATTATTTCTTAGATTTTGGCAACCAGGCTTTCAGTCATTCTCCCTCTCTTTATTTCAAATCACCAATCTGCTTTCGTTAAAGGCAGATCCATCCACCACCATGTAGCTCTAGCACATGACTTCCTTCAGAAATCAAGTTCCAAAATCAGTGGGGTTCGATCTGCTTGAAATTAGATATCACTAAGGCTTTTGACGAGTTGCAATGGAATTAATCTCCTTTTCAAGGCCCTTCAATTCTTCAAATTCTCCTCTAAGTGGATCAACTTGATGAGAAAATTGGTTTGCACAAACAGAGGATTAGTCGTGATCAACAAAAGCCCTTGCGGTTTCTCCAGCTCCTCTTGTAGCTTGCATCAAGGTGATCCCCTATCGCCCTATATTTTTATTCTAGCGGAAGAGATTCTTAGGTTAGAGGTGCAAGCACTAAGGTTCGAAGGTGTTTTTGTTCCAATTCTGCCAGTTTATTTTACTCCTTGCCACTTGCAATATTTGCCACGCCCCGAGCCTGAGATTTCACCCATCCCGAGGCGAGACATATGCCCGCGTGGGGATTCGAGTCAAGCTCATTGAGAATTTGTCCCCACGAACGAGATTCCTACAGGATTTCATGTGTGAGGTCATAAATCCATCACGTTAGCGTTACCTTTCAATTTCCTGTGAACCTGTATAAATCAGTCCTATATAATTAACCAAAAAGATATTTATTTGAATTCACCAACCATGTCATATTTCAATCATAATCAAGAGCATAAACAGTCCATAGAGTGAATGCTTAAATTCAAGTCAAAGTTAAAGAAAAGAATACGAAAAAAAGAGTAGCGGAAGCTAAGTATTAATTAAGGTTTACAAATACCAAGGAAAATGCAAATCTAAAACAACATATCATCATGACCATCCAGGCCATAAGTCTAGGATTAAGTGACGTCCAAAAAAGCTCAACGCAAGTGATGTCTAAAGGACATCATCAGAAGTCCACTCAGCTAATGACTGGGGAGTTTCTTATTCCTCCTCGGCGTCCAGGGCAATGGCATCGAGGTCCTCACCTGTAACGCTAAGTATATCACCATTAGACTAGGCTAAGCAAGATAAACAAAATATAAATCATATAATATGTGACAAATGAATAGCTTGACAAATATAGATCATATAAGGCCAAAGTGTGTACACTAGGCAAGTATGTGCATGAATAAGCATGAGACACATGAATCATAAATGACAAATACACATAAATAACAGAACTAGATAGCACATCCATATTAGCTATATTCTCCAAAATTAACCATGTAAACATGAGTATAAAGTGAGAGCAGAAAACAGAAAAGAACAGAGTGGTGCTACTAGGAGACAGAGGACCTGAAACTCTTCATTATGGACCTAGGGTGTCAGTCAACCCTCAAAACATAATCCCATCTGCAGAGGGCCAAAAATATAACTAAACCCACACTTAGCCGGGTCCGACTTAGATAGGGTCGAAGACAAGTGGTGCCGACTCATGAAATGAAGTGTACAAAATAACAGAACACAGTACAAATCAAATCATATCATGTGGTTCATAATCAGAACTTATCACAAGTATAACCGAACAGAAACGGAAGTGGATATAAACATAAACAGGTGCATAAACAAGATATACATGAACTAAACAGAAGTATGATCAAGTCATACGAGAATACTGGAAACGGAATACAAATGCATGCATATAGATCATATACGGAATCAAAATATGAATAAAGCCAAGCCTACGGTCTTGGAGCACTCGTGGTCTTTACCGTCCAACTGGGTATAGTACTAAGGATTCTGGCATTAGTGGGCTACAAAGGAACCCTTGGCGTTACTTAATTTGGATGCCTAATCCATTAGTATAACACATTTGTTTTGGATAATAAATACAAAGAACAAGAGGTTCCTTGTGAGTGTACGGTTGCTCAGACCGCACCCACATGAATTACAAGTCCATTGGGCATGATTTAGGGTTCAAGGATCCAATGCTAATGTTCAGAACTAAGTCCAAACCACCTAAGAATCCTATTAATTGATTCCAACATAACCACACCTGGTTCACCTAAGTATGATGTGGGTAGCATTATTTATAAGGCTAAATTTATTTATTCAGATATCCCCTATCTTTCCCAACCTCTAATCATAAAATTATATAGACCGATGAAGTCTACATTCCAAGAGCTTTCTAACGACATGTGGAACTCCAAAATCAGACGTACGGATCAAAAGTTATGGCGGTCTAAAGTCACCACTTGGCTAGCAGTCAGCTAGCCGAGTAGCTAGGTGGATCACAACTCGGCCAGCTGCCTTTTGACTGAGCTCTGGGCTGTCAAAACTTGTACCCTTAGGAAAAGTAACCGCTAGTGAGGTCGGCTAGCCGCCTACTGACCCCCCTTCACGCGAACAGAGCCCAGAATGACCTTGTTTGTGGGTACTGAGCTCCAATGCCTTTAGGCCTTCCATGAGACATTTTCTTACACATAATGAGTCTCCAATGCTCATTCCAAACCTCCTAACAACATTTCCAATAAGAGAACCAACAAATGACAAAATCTCACATACCCACTTACAAATCTAAAATCAATTTTTAAGCAAAAAAACAAAATGAGCTAAAATTGGGTAATCTAGCATAAGATCCATTGCAAGAATCATAAATAAAGAAAAACATGCACATTTTTATAAATGTTTGCTTGCTTTTGGTGCCTTCAAACTCAATACCCATAGATCCAAGCTTCTACACACACCAACCAACTCCAAAAGTGCAAAACCCCCTAAAATGCAAAGCTTAAGGAGCAACCTACAATGAAATGAACTGGAATGAGGGAGAAGGGGATGCATGCAATGAAAAATAAACCTCCCATAGTTGATTCAAAGAATGGAGATGGAAGCTAAGAGATTTCTTACCAATGAGGGATGTAGTGAGATGAGGAAGGCCAAAAGAGCTTGAAGACGATGCTGGAGAAAGAGAGAGGTGTTAGAGATTTTGTGTATTGCAATTTGATGGATGCACTATTCATTTTATTCATCATTTGAATTCACACACATGCATTGTTTTAGAAAAGCTTGAAATCTTGATTTATACATACATTGTTTTAAATCTTGTACACCTTATGATTTATGCATGTTTTGGTTTTAAACATTGGATGCATTTTTTAGTTTTCAAAATGATTTTATAAATCCAGCTAGCCATTTGTTTTAAACTTTCAAATCTATTTAGGCTTTTTATGTTTCATGATTTTAAAGCACTTATATTGGTTTAAATCGTGTTTCCATACTTGGTTTAATGGCCCAAAGATCCCACAAGAAATTTACTTTGAAAAATGCAAAAGTTGGGATTTTTCTCTTAGGCTGTCGATCAACCGACAAGCTGAGTGTCGGCTAACCGACAAGTGGACCAAGGACAACCGACAAGTGTTCTTGGTTAGAATTCCAGAGAGCTTAAAACTTCAGATTTTGTACTGTCGGTTAGGGTGTCGGTCAGGCCTCGGTTAACCGAACATTTCGGCTAACCGAACCATGCTTTATGGTCAGCAAATTTTCGAAAATATGACCGTTGGCCTGTGACCGTTGGGGGTGTCGGTTAACCGACCCCTTGATGTCGGCTAACCGACAAGTAGCCGTTGACCAACTTTTTCTATAAAAAGAAGCTCATTCCTTAGCCCCAAGTGATGATCTTTGAAGCCCTTCTTGAGGTATTTTGAGGGAAAAGAAAGGGGATCAAGCTAAAGAAGGCTAAAGGTCATTAAGGAAAGCTAAAGCTTGGATTAATGAAGTTAAACCACCAAGTAAGCTTTGCCTTTTTATAATCATTGTTTTATGCTTTGTTTAATCTTTGGTAAATGATTTTAGCATATAAACTATGATGTGTTGAATCATCTACTCCTTTAATCTTTTATTTAAGTCATTGGATTCTTCACCTTGATTTCTAAATAAGTTTGTTTTAATACTTTATAAAACATGTTTTGTCAAAACCTTTGATTTGTTTTATAAACATGTTTCATTAACTTGTTTGAATCATCTTTGTTGTTTTCATTCATTTGAACTTTAGTTAAAGTAGTTTTTGTTTAAAAACAACATTGAATATGCATCACATGTTTAGACATAATTAATTTCATACAACTTGTGAGGTTTTGATTTCATATCTTCAATAAGTTTGTATTTGGTACATGTGATTTGCATATTACTTCAATCAAATCTTTTTATGTGTATTAAACTTTTAATTGCTTCAAGCATAAATTGATTAAGCTTTATTTTAAAACTTGATTGAAGTATTCAAACGCTCACTTCATAAGCATTCATCTTTGTATTTTATAGTGTTTGTGTGAGTTTGTTTTACACTTTCATATTCGCCTAATCTAGAGGCAATTAAATTGAGCTTTAATTGTAATCTCTTAGAGTGCTTTGTGAAACCACTTTCTTGAGAGAAATCATTTAACTGTAAAGGTTATTGCTTAGCCTAAGAAAAGCATTGTGTGAAGGTTATTGGTTAGCCTAGAAAAGCATCTTGTATAGGCTGTTGTTAAGCCTTGAAAAACAACATTGTAAGGTTATTGCTTATCCTTGGAAAGCATATTGTAGTGGTTATTGCTTAGCCATTTGAAAAGCATAAATAGTGGAAATCCAGTAGGGTGTGAGATCACAAGCTGGTAGTGGATGTAGGCATTGAGGCCAAACCACTATAAATGATTGTGTTATAGTGAATACTTTTGTGGTGATTGTTGTTGTTTAGCTTCCGCATTTTATTTGTTAATCATCACAAGTGGCTAATTGTTTTAAATAAGTTTAAAATTGGCATAATTGGTCATTAAGTTGTAGCTCACACCCACCCACCCCCCCCTAGGGTTTGGATCCGAAACTTTCAAGAGGATGCTCCCTAGCATAATTGATCCAACATGCACAGCTCTAAGTGCAAGATTTTGGTGAAAATGAAAGGAGAAGAGGAGGAGGTGGATGAGAAGAACTTTTACAGAAATTAAAAGGAGAACGAAGATCAGCTGATATGGGAGATGTTTTAAATGAGTATTTTTTGAACTTTGCATGCAAGTCCAATCGATTAATGTAAATTTTTTGAAAGGGCTTTTGGCTAGAATGGGTTGGATGAGCTAGGTCAAAACTTTGGTCCAACACAAAAGTCTAAGTTCATGAGATGCTTTATGCAATGCACCCAAAGCCCACAAAAATCTAAAACCACACAAAACCATAAACACTCAAAAATGTCATAATCTACCTACTTAATGGTCAAACCCTACTAATGCTACCTAGTCAAGCCCATAATCATTCAAAACAGCCATTAATCATCTAATTAAAAATTAATTAGACACTAAACATGATTAGAGTGGGGTCTAGGTATTACAATAGGCGGACAAAATCATGTTTTTTTTTCTAAAGGCTTCCAAAGAAACTTGAGCAAGATTTATAGCCCTTCTTAGCAAATACCAAGACTCTTCGAGGCAACATCTTAACCTTTAGAAGAGCCACTTGTTTATGGATGAATGCAGTGTAAGAAGAGCAAGCTCATATGATTGCAAGCCTTCTTCCAACTCCTCAAGCAACTCATCCCTCAGTCTATCTTAGTGTTCCTCTCTTGTTTGGAAGCCCAAGACATACTTTTTTCTACCAAGTTTTGGATTTCGTCAGATCTAGGCTTGCTGGTTGGAAGATGAAGTGTCTCTCTTTTCCAGGAAGATCGATGTTGGTAAAGCACGTCCTATCATCTATCCCTCTCCACATCTCTCTTGCGATCCCTATTTCAAGTAAAACTTGCCTTCAGATAGAGCGGCTAATGAAAAAATTCTGCGGTCAGTGAATTTGGATAGAACGAGGCATAATTTCATTAGATGGGAAACAGTTTGTTTACCAAAATCAGAGGGTGGTCTTTGCTTTGCCCAGGGTAAAGGAGTTCAATAAAGCATTTATGCTGAGATCGGGTTAGTTGCTACTATCGATTCTCTATGGGCTACTTGGTTTCGTGCAAGATATCTTAGGCACTCTTCTATCTTGAATTCCGGAAATCCAATTGGCGGCTCTTGTATATGGAAGAGATTAAGATCCTTGTCATCTTTTCTTGAAAGGGATAGTAAATGGACTGTTGGAAATGGGCTATATATCCATCAGTTTGTGGTTTGATAGATGGATTGGTCATGACCCAGTTTCTTTTGGATTTTCAAATGCTCACTTCTCAGCCATGGACTCTGTAGCGAACATTATCTATGAATATTATTGGAGAATTCCACTCCACCTCCTATCATAGCTACAGGTTTTCTTGCATCAAACAACAAGCCATATCTCTCTAGGTGACATCTCAGCACCGGATGGTATGCCATTGCAAGAAAATTCTACAGGTACCCTCTCCCTTGACGAAGCTTGGAATCTCTTGAGATCTCGTACAGCTAAGATCCGCTGGTCATGCTTTATCTGGAACAAGTTTGTTAACTCCCATCTGGCATGTCTAAGCCAGCGTCTTCTTTAAGGTTGTCAAAATGTCACACAACCCTTTAACATGACGACACAAACCTACACGATATTAATGGGTTCAGGTGGCCTCTTAACAGGTTCATGTCATGAATGGGACGGACCCGTTAACTCGTTAAATTAGCGGGTCGTTAACGAATAAAACTGGTAACCCATTAACAACCCAATACAACCCAGCAAATGATCAATAACATAAATTATAAAATGCATGAGGGGTATTTTGGTAAGTTTGAAAAGGTTGAAGTGAAACCCTAAAACCTACATATAAAAGATCATTTTTCTAACTCCTTCACTCTCCTTTCATTAGTAAAAGAGTGGTGTGTTAATTGACATGGTCCCAAATGGATAATATTATTTAATGGGTCATGTCATGTAACCCGTTAAATAAACGGGTTGTATTCGTGTTTGATTTTTGGACCCATTTATTTAATGGGTCATGAACGGGTTGAGGTGATTGTAACACGAATTCATTAACCCGCAACCAGAATTCATTAAGACGACACAATTGACAGCCCTAGTCTTCTTCATAGGATAACTCCGACGAAGTCTTGGGCAAAAAACAAAGGTTGGTCAATGGCTTATAGATGCCACAACTATCTCAACAGTGAGGAATCCAATTTGCATTTATTCTTCTCCTGCAACCTGGCCTACTTTTTATGGTCCTGGCTTCTCAGCCCGTGTGGCACTCTTCCCACTTCCCCTCTCTCTGCAGCAGTTATATGGAGGGTAATTTCTATTGATGAAGATGTCTCCGGAAGAAAATGTGCGGCCTTAATCTGTTGCTATGCTCCAAGCATAACAATCGAAAGCCTTCTCTAGAGAGCCAAATTGATCTTCGCAAATTGGATGAAGGCTATGGTTTGTTCACTACCAGTTTTGAGGCATTCTCTTCCTCTACGCCCAATTTTGGTTTTTTGGGGGGTGATTACATAGATTCCATTATGTTTGTATAGTTTCTTGAGCATTCCTTCAGTTTTTTGTAGTTATCTCAGCTCCAGGAACAATTTGCCCATTTTTTCTCCTTTCCTTGCTTAATACAAATTTGCCTTCAAGCAAAAAATAATAATAATAATTTAACAACACCACAATTATCATTCTAGGGAATTTATGGTTTCGAAAAAGTGTTTCTGACCACATGTCTAATAATTGAAGGGCCCCACTCTAAGTCAATCGATAAGCTTTCCCCTTTTACTTTGATTTTAATAAAGGGGCGTTTGGTCGGAGGTCCCTTAAAGTATGACTTTGTTGCAAACAGTCCACAGAAAAAGTCATGTAGCCAAAGATCCTCTATCACATTCTCATACCTGATATGTCTAATTTACCCTTTCTTTAAATCATATCCCATGATTGGTGGGATATCCCATTAATAATGGTTGACCACCATTTAATTGGCCGCGATCAATGGAATTTCATTAATAAGATTTTCAAGTAAATTCTAAAAACACACAAATAAATTTCAAAATAATGCAAATAAATTTTAAAAAACATAACAATTTCAAAAAAGAAAATAAATTTAAAAAAAGCAATAAATTTCAAAATAATGCTGATAATTTTAAAAACGAAAATAAATTTCAAAAGATCCAAATAAATTTCAAAAAATATAAATAAATTTCAAAAGATGAAAATCAATTTCAAAAGATCTAAATAAATTTCAAAAGACTCAAATAAATTCTAAAATACGTAAATAAAATAAAAAAACACAAATACATTTGCCAAAACTAAGATAACCCAATTTTCCAAATTAGAGAAAAATATGGAAAAAACTCAAGTATTTTTGTCAAAAACTATGTTAAATTTATTTCAAAAAATACAAATAAATTTCAAAAGACACAAATAAAATTCAAAAACACAAATAGATCCAAGAAAATACAAATAAACTTGCCAAAAAACAGAAAGATTTGTTCAAAAACTTAATTAAAAAATTTTAAATGGAGATAAATTTGTCAAAAGCTCACCTATATTTTTTAAAAACTTAAATAAATTTGCCAAAAACTCAGATACATTTATTTAGAACTCAGATAAATGTGTTCCAAAACTCAGATAAATAGCCAAAAACTCATATAGATTTGTCCAAAACTTAGATAAATTTGTTTCAGAACTCAGATAAATTTGTGCAAAACTCAAATAAATTTGACAAAAAATAAAAAACTCAGATAAATTTGACAAAGCCAGCAAACCGCGCAGGTCTAGAACACCTCTCTCCCTAAAAGAGGAAAACCAAGAAATCAAAACCGATGCTGCTAAACGCAGACCGATTGAGAAGAGATGTCGATTTCACCCAAAAGAAGAGGATCACAATGAACCAAAGGAGTACATTTGCAACAAGCATGATCAAGTTGTATCCAGCCCGTTCAAAGAGGGACCACAGGGTGTTCGAAACCATGAAAAGATAAATCCCGACGTCTCGATGCTTCCACCGAAGAACGTCGGCAATTGCTATAATGGAGATTTGAAATAATTAGTCGAGGCGAGTATAGGATCCGAAACAAAGAGATGGAGGTGCTGGTAATAGATCGAAGAAGTATAAAATCATCTATTTGATTGTTAGAGCCTTTCGACTCAGTTGAAGTTGGTTGGGAAACAAAATCTTCTCCGGCGACGACGAGTCAGCAGCGGCGACGTAGTCGAATCAGTTGTAGCAAACAAACGAATAAAGGATTCTGTTATGGAACCTGTAACTTGAAGAAGAAGAAGAAGAAGAAAAGGGCTCTAGCTAGGTTCTGTCCATGTCCGGATTGAAGAAGAAGGAGGAGGAGGAGAATGGAAGATTTTAAATTTAAAATTTTAAAATTTTATACCTAATCAGTTGAAAGGGCAAATCAGTCATGAAAATATATGAGGTAGTGTATCTAGGGACCTCTTGCCATAAGGTGGCGTATCTAGGGACCTCTCATTGAAATATGTCCAAGCTGCATGGACTAAGGCCTTAGAGGAAAAGTTGATGGACTAGAGGCCTTACAAGATCTCTATGAGGGACCTTTTGCTAATTTACTCTTTAATAAATCTTTCTTGAATCTAATTTAAGAAAGCCCAATCTATCAGGATTCTTGTTTGACTAATCTTGAGGGAATTAAGGAAACTTAGTTGTTAAGTGATTTCTTTGATGGGAAGAAATCTTGACTCGCGATTATTACGAAATACCAATTAACTCTCACGCATCTTAAAGTAAGTGACAAGGGAGATAAGCGAAAATCCAAAGGTTGTTGATCTCACAACGGGACAAGGATTATATCCATCTACCGCTCGCTCGTCATTAAGATCATGGCTCAAGGTACGTTTTTAGTTATTTAGATTGTCCATTGTTAATGTATAAATCAAGATCCTTAGGTTTGTTTATGCTATAAACCATTTTTAGATCTTCCAGTGTTGAGGCATTTTGTCACGACCCGGGCCCGAAATCGGATTACTCAGGGCTAAACCCCGGGTCGCAAGAGCATTCATACTTACTCTCGTAAACCCCGAGTTAACCGAAGTTAAGACGAAGCCCACAAGGGATCTATCATACATACCTGCCAATGTACAATTTGCGGAAACATATATATATACATTGACAATTATTAAAAACCAAACAAGTCCTTTACATAAAGTAAAGTCAATATACATAACCATTTTCTAACAAAGTTAACAACTGCATATTCAAATACATGCAGGTAACATTTATCAACTATCCAAATGAATATACAAGAGTATTTATCAAAATATTTTCCCAAAGCATTCTATTCTTTTGCACTCAGATCACGTCCATTCGATCAATCCTCTTGGGGGTATCGAATCGGCATTCTCCGCTAGCGGCTCGGCCTCTGCAGGACTGGCACGGGCAACTAGGCCTATAATACCATCAGTAACACCATGAACACGACGGTTCAACAATGCATATACAAATCTATGACAATACATGTTTTTACTATCATTTCGATGAACTAACAATTCTATAACAATATCCTATACAGTAAATACAATCACTACATTGGCAACTAACATAGCACTGGTTTCATTTCAGTTCAGTTCTTCCTGAAGGAAGTAATCAATCAGTTCATCTCCATTCATATCAGTGTTCATAGTCAATTCATTAATTACATTAAGCCTTTATAGATGACTTATTAGTGCGACTTTTCAGTCCTAATATTATTAGTGGCTTATCAGTGACTTTTCAGTCTATGACCTTTCGGTCCAAATAGTATTAGGTGACTTACCAATGAGAGACTTTTCAGTGTAATGTGTGGGATCTACCAGTGTCTAGATTAGAGATCACTGGCATCACTACGAAGCTCCGGACTCCCCCAATTCCATCTACTGTAGTATGATTGTTAATTAATTAAATGTAATGTTCAGTACTGTTCTTTATTCAATATTACATTTAGTAATTGTTCTTTTTTCAACTCAGAGTCGATTTGATGTCATTAGTTCAGTGTAGCTCTATACGAGCTTGAGAAACCACTATGTAGTGCCTGACTCATAAGCAAACTAAGTCAATCACTCTATTCAGACTTTCAATCCATTTCTAAACAATTATCTAAACCCAACCATTGAGTGAAACTTTCATTATCAATGTACGTGTTACTATAGATGACATTACTTTAATCGAATGTGTACATTATGATAACCTTGGTTCACACCTATGAAGGTTTAGGTACTATTAATACTGGCCTTAGTGACTAGGCTTTCATTTCAAGATCAATCAGAGTTCAATCTGAATTTTTCCTCATTTCGATTACCTTGGCGGTTAGCCGAATTTTGGCTGGCGGCTAACCGAACTACATTCGGTCAGCTTTCCAGAACCCTACAACTTCTGATGTATTTCTCTCAATTCGATCACCTCATCGGTCACCAGCTCGGAAAACCGAATTCTCAAATTCGGCTAGCCGAACGCACTCAGCTACCTCACGGTTAGCTTTCCAGAAGCTTACCTTCTGATGGAAATTTTCTGATCAGCTTCGGTCACCTTAACGGTCACCTCTAGGCTAGCCGAATTCTCAAATTCAATTAACCAACATCTAGCGGTCAGCTCACGATCAACTTTCCAGAAGCTGACATTTTCTTTGAAATTCAACCCAGATGAGTCGGTCAGCTGGCGGTTAGCAATTCGGCTCTCAGAACGAAATTCTAGAGCTTCAGAATTCTGAAACAAAATCCGGAATTTGAATTCCTTGAACTCAAGTCACTACCATAACATCAAAAATTAATAGAATTGTATATACTTGCCTCTATTTGAAGGTTGATTGACAAAAACCGCTTGCTTAGCTTGGATTTGAGGTGGAAACTTCTCAACTTGAAGACTTTCTTCCAAGAAGACTCAAGAAAAAGATGAAGAAGATGAAGTAGGTGAAGTCCTCTTCACTTGAATCACTCTAACTCACTCTCTTGTTGCTTAAAGGAGATGAAATGGAAGAAAGAAGAAGAAAAAGGATCAAGGGAAAGTGCCTAGGGTTTGATTGAGATGGAAAATGAATGAATGAGCTCATTTTAGCTTATATAAGTTCTCCATTTGCATTTAAGTTCACTAATATTTCTAAATTATGATTCGAGTCAAATGAAGGGTCATTTGATTCGATACTCGTCAAATGACTTCAAATCTTCTACGAAAGTTAACGTACTCGTCGAGATACATGTGTTGGTATTACGAGTTTCCATATTCGACAAAGTACGCTAAAATTCATATTTACGAAAAAGTCCTTAATTCCCTTGTTTAAGTCTAAAACTCATGTAGTTCCTTCAATCTCTTTCATTAACATTTCATTAAGCCTAATTCATTTGTTTTAGGCTAATTCACTTCTATTTGGCCATGAACCATCATTAGCTTAATTTAAGTAAAGTTAATTAGCCTTAATTTTTAATTAATTAAAGTTAATATTGACTAACTCGAACGGGGCCTGACACGTTCTCCTCTCCAACCAATTTTGGTTTTTTAGGGGGTGATTACATAGATTCCACTCTGTTTTATAGTTTCTTGAGCACTCCTCCAGTTCTTTGTAGCCATCTTACCTCTAGGAGCAGTTTGCCCATTTTTCCTCTTTTCCTTGATTAATACAAATCTACCTTCAAGCAAAAAAAGATTTTTGACAACGTCACAATTATCATTCTAAGGAATTTATGGTCTCGAAAAAGTGTTTGCTAGACACAAGTGATCGCCGTGACCACATGTCTAACAATTGAAGGTCCCACTCTAAGTCAATTGATAAGCTTTCCCCTTTTTAAATAAATCTTTTTTTATCCAATTTAAGAAAGCACAATCTATCAGGATTCTTGTTTGACTAATTTTTGAAGGAATTAAGGAAACTTATTTGTTAACTGGTCTCTTTGATGGGATAAAATCTCTTATAGATCGTTATCTTTATAAAAGAGGTTTTCCAATCCTCTCTCTTGACTCACGATTGTTGCAAAATATATATCAACTCTCACGCAACTTGGAGTAAGTGACAAAAGAGATAGAAGAAAACCCAAAGGCTGGTGATCTCGCAGCGGGACAAGCTTTATATCCATCCATACCGCTCACTCATCATTAAGATCATGGCTCAAGGTATGTTTTTAGTTATTTAGGTTATCCATTGTTAATGTATAAATCAAGATCCTTAGGTTTGTTTATGCTGTAAACCATTTTTAGATCTTAAAGTGTTCAGATGCTACAAAAAAGTAAATAAGTTAAAATTTCAAAAATAAAATTAGTGTAAGTTTCTCCAAAAATTGATGTTCTTTATAATATTGAGATGTCGCGATTGTCATGAGATTAAATCCTCCTTTCCTTCTCCTTCTCATCATACCTCCTCCTGCTTCTCCTTCTCATCATACCTCCTCCTGCCTTGCCTGCTATTGAGATTCAAGAGCAAAGCTTAAGATAATGATGGAGGAGTTGTATCTCGGAAACCTATTTCATTTTATCCCATTTTATAGAAAGGAAATAGAAGAATATTTTCATATTCAGATTTTTTTACTATTCTCACATTTCTCTCCTACTATCTCTCCTCAGACCTCTATTCTAATACTTCTAGCAACATAATAAACCTAATATTTCTAACAAATGTAGTGATATTACATAGTAATACAAGCCAAAGTGAGTTTCTCTAAATGCAAGTGTGTTAAATATTAATGACAGGGAAAATGTGCAGTAGCTAAATGATACAGTTATGATACTCACTCAAGGTAATCAGTTTAAAAAGAAAAGCAAATCTTGTTAAGGATTTTGTATCTTGCAATTTGATGGATGCACTATTCATTTTATTCATCATTTGAATTCACACACATGCATTGTTTTAAATCTTGTAAACCTTGATTTATGCATGTTTTGGTTTTAAACATGGATGCATTTAAATTTGAAAAAGAATTTTTATAAACAAAGCTAGCCATTGACTTTAAAGTTTCAAATCATGCTTGGTTTAATGGCCCAAAAATCCCCTCTTGAAAATTCTTTGAAATATACAAAAGTTGGGATTTTGTTAAAACTGTCGGTCAGCCTGTCGGCTAACCGATCGTGAACCGAGCTCAACTGAACTCCTCTGTCGGTTCAATTTCCAGAGAGCTAAATTTTCAGATTTTCTATGTCGGTCAGGTGTCGGTCACACTTTCGGTTAACCGAAGTCCAGTTCGGCTAACCGACAAGTTCACTTCAGTCAACAAACTTTTTATGTTTCATGTTTTTAAAACACTTAAATTGATTAAAAACATGTTTTCAGACTTGATTTCTATGGCCCAGAACTTCCACTAGCAAAATACTTTGGAGTAGCTTTCTGCTCAACAATTTTAGAAGGCAAAACTTTTTTGTGCTACAGTACTTGTGCTACAGTACTTTTGCTACAGTACTTGCTACAGTGTTTTCGCTACAGTATTTTTGCTACAGTGATGTCGGTCAACCGAACTGGATGTCGGTCAACCGAACTCAAGATGTCGGTTAACCGAACCCACTTCGGTTCAAATTCCAGAATGGTCAAATCTAGCCGTTTTGTTACCGTTGGAGTGTCGGTTAACCGACCCCTAACCGACAAGTAGTCGTTGGGACACTTTTTCTATAAAAGGAAGTTCATTCCAAGGCCAAATTTGATGATTCTTGAAGCCATTTTTGAGGTGTTCTAAGGCCAATCAAAGGGGAATGAACTAAGAAGGCTAAGGGGTCATTAGTAAAGCTAAAGCTTGGATTAATGAAGTTAAATCACCAAGTAAGCTTTGACTTTTCCTAATCATATGTTTTATGCTTTGTTTAAATTATTGGTAAATGATTTTTAGCATATTAACTATGATGTGTTGAATCCATTCCTCTCTTTAATCTTTGATTTAAATAATTGGATTCTTCACCTTGATTTCTAAACAAGTTTGTTTTAATACTTTATAAAACATGTTTTGTCAAAACCTTTAATTTGTTTTATAAACATGTTTTATTAACTTGTTTGAATCATCTTTGTTGTTTTCATTCATTTGAACTTTAGTTAAATTAGTTTGTTTTTGAAAACAACATTGAATATGCATCACATGTTTAGACATAATTAATTTCATACAACTTGTGAGCTTTTGATTTCATATCTTCAACAAGTTTGTATTTGGTACATGTGATTTGCATATTACTTCAATCAAATCTTTTTATGTGTATTAAACTTTAAATTACTTCAAGCATAAATTGATTAAGCTTTATTTTAATATTGATTGAAGTTTCCACACACTCACTTCATAAGCATACATCTTTGCATTCATAGTGTTTGTGTGAGTTTGTTTTACACTTTCATATTCGCCTAATCTAGAGGCAATTAAATTGAGCTTTAATTGTAATCTCTTAGAGTGCTTTGTGAAAACACTTTATTGAGAGAAATCATTTGTTTGTAAAGGTTATTGCTTAGCCTAAGAAAAGCATTGTGTAAAGGTTATTGCTTAGCCTAGAAAAGCATCTTGTATAGGTTGTTGTTAAGCCTTGAAAAACAACATTATAAGGTTATTGCTTATCCTTGGAAAGCATATTGTAGTGGTTATTGCTTAGCCATTTGAAAAGCATAAATAGTGGAAATCCGGTGGGGTGTGAGAACACAAGCCGGTAGTGGATGTAGGCATTGAGGCCGAACCACTATAAATGATTGTGTTATGGTGAATGCTTATGTGGTGATTGTTGTTGTTTAGCTTCCGCATTTTATTTGTTAATCATCACAAGTGACTAATTGTTTTAAAGAAGTTTAAAATTGGCATAATTGGTCATTAAGTTGTAGCTCACCCTATTCACCCCCCCTCTAGGGTTCGGATCCCGGACTTTCAAATCTATCACTAATTACAAGAAAGATGGTGTCATCTTGGTTTTTCCATATAGTAGATAAGATTAAAAAAAAAAAAGAAAAAAGAACTGTGGCCCTAACAAACTAAGTAGGTATTATCTAAGTACTTTTAAAGATAATCCACATATATTAGAAAACAAGCCCTAAACATATCCAAACAAATAAAAAAAAAAACGACCATTATCATGCTATCTTAAGACTTAAGAGAAAGCAAAATTCGGATAATCATGTAGATAAATGTTGTGTGAATAAACAAGATAATTGAAGATCCTAAGGATGGCTTATGTGATGTAAAAATGCCCCATATAACTAACTAGATATAAATCGGCGCCAAAGAGGTCCCTCAATCATCTTTGATTGATACGGTCGTTGAAACCTCAGGGGTTGATCAATCACATGAACCCCAAAATGGATAAGAACTACATGCCATTAATATTTTTGGTGACTACAATTTCTACTATCCAAATGAATATTATTACTTTTGATGGGTTGCACCATTTGAAAACACAATGATTAGATGTCAAAATAGTAGTTATATATACCCATGAGAAACGTTTTCAAGATATATTAGTGATTTGTATAATCTCATAAATGTTCCATTGATTGAGTTTGATTGAGTTGTACTTCAAGGGCTATCTAACAAAGAGGCCAGCCTCATCGGCTAATTAGGAAAAAAAAAAACATATGGTGGATTAATTTGATCAGGTGTGCCCAAATTAATATACTTGTCATTATCGTAAAGTACTCAATGGATCAATAAAATAGTGTAAACAGAGAAGTCATAGCGAGTGACATGACTATTTCATAGTACTATGGCTTAACTATAATGAGAGATTAACTAAACATAAAATTTATCATACATGCTACTGTCTACTGTCATCCGAAAGGTTTTGATACAAGGAAGAAGTCAAGTTGGTCATTAAATAAGTGTGTATGTCTTACATAAGGTCAAACGAAATTGAAGGGGTCAACCTAAAGTACTGAAAGAGCTAAGCAATTTTCATTGCATTGTTCATAAGAATATGGGCCACAAGTTAGACTGCTTGGCTTGAAAATGCTATTAATCTCTTAATTAGTGTTTGACTCCGATTGGACATTTAGAAAGTTTAGTCTAAGCAAGGTTGGAAAACTCGGCGAGTTGACTCTTTAATCTGCCGAGTCACCTCATTTTGACAAAAGACCGAGTCTAATATAAGGTAAACTCAGCGGAGTCAAAGATAAGTACATAATTTACTAATTAATTTACTTGAGATTTGGAGTTAGTAATTTAAAAATGATTGATTGAGATGTAATAAACTTACTATAGCAACTTAAAAATGATTGATTCAAATGTAATAATTTTACTAATTTGAACTTATTATTAAGACATGTAAATGAGATTCCAGGATCTGGGTCTAGAGATAGGGTGAGCTTAGTTTTATGTCAATTGTGATAAATTTTAACTTCTTTTTACTATTAAGCACAAGTAGTGTTTATGAAAAGTAAAGTGCGGAAGCATATAAGATAAACACTGACCACAATACAACAATATATAGTGGTTCGGCCAAAATACCGGCATTCACTCTCAGCTTGTGTGTCTCTACACCTCGTTGCAATATGCTTTTCTTAGGTTAACCAATAACTTTTAAAGCACGTTTGGTAAACAATGAAGAATCCTTGATTTAGCGGATTCTCTCTATCTCCTAAGAATGCCACAATCCTCAAATAGGGTTCCCAATAAGAGTTCCATGTTTGGATGGAGGGAGGATTCCTACAAATTGTAGAATGTATGATCCAATGGTAATAAATATTTTTATAAAAATTTCCAAATCCATGAAAAATTAAGACATCAACTTTCACCTCAAAGTTGTTTATGGTCATCTAGAAAATCTGAATGGTACAGATCATGCAAAGGGGGCCCATAGGAATATGAAATTAATATTTTAGTACCTGGACGTTTTTATAAATATCTAAAAATATGGTTAGAATCAACGGTTGAAATTTGGTCACCTAGCCGTGTTTGGCCTTCCAGAAATAACTACGGGTTCAGATCTTGATCGTGGCGCCCTCGAAAACCAAAAAATTGAAAAGAATGGACTAGTCTCCATCCCGGTTTTGGCCCAAGAGAATCTCGGAATTTGGTCATCTAATGGTTTTACAAAAATCTCAAGATCTAAGATGAATCAACAACTGAAATTCGGTGACATGTACATCTTGGATTGTTTAAAACATTATTAACGGTTTGGATTTTGATTGTGGGACCCAAAAGATGTATTAAAAATGCAAAAAGGCCAAAATCACATTAACGTCCTAGTCACTGTAGTTCCGCCTTTCCACTCGTGTGTGGATTCACTCGGTCTGATAGGGGGGTCTAATTGTGCAAATAATCACATGAGAGGGAAACTCATGTCATTCCTCTCAAAATCCTCTCCCAACCAAACATGGGAAACCCTCAAAAATACAGAAAATGAAGAGGATTCCTTGGCCATGCCCTTTACCAAACGTGCCCTTAGGGCCCTAGATATGAGGATTCCTCGTTGGCCCTCGAAAAGGAGAATTCTTACTGAGGATTTCCTTAGCTGATGATTCCTCGCATTTATTCCACATTTTATTAGAACTGTGAAATGATTGAGAATTTCCTCAATCCACATTTGGCGCTAAACTCTAAAGTCTGGAAAATAGGCAGTCCGCCTAATCTGAGTTCTTTGAGTGTTAGCCATGACGAAGATGTGCAATGGTAGGAAATGGGCCCCACTTCATGATATTTTACAAAGCAAGATCCCTTATTACAATCGTGTATGATTGAACTGATGGGACCCACTTCATGATGTTGAACAAACTAAAACCCTTATGACAGGTGTGCGTATGATTGAACTAATGGGCCCCACTTTTTATCCACTAATCAAACTACATTTCTGGATGAGATTCAAAATGCCACCACTAATGAAACTACATTCCTTTATAAATTGCATATAATGGGTCCACCTCTACAATGGCCAACATTAAATATTACCCTCTTTCGTATAATTGAAAAGCAACAAATGTAGTTTGATACAAGTCTCCACGAACCAATGGATAGGGAGGGTAACAGCTACCAAATGAATGGGGAGATATATAGATAGATTTGCAGAGAGAGGGGAGAGAGACGGATTCCCATGAGTTGAAGATGAGAGAGATAAGAGATAGGGATCTGCAAAGATGTGGTAAGACGGGTTAATTTAGATGAGTAGTAGATGAGAGAGAGAGAGAGAGAGAGAGAGAGTACCTGAGACCGAGATGAAGACAAAAGAAGAGAGAGGCTCTGCTCAAATATGGAGATGACGAGAGACTAAGAGACGGAGAGAGGCCTTGTTAAACTCGTTCCAAGGGTTTGGACATCAAAAGGAAGTTGAGAGCTGTTCGAGATAGACCCTTCCATGGGAGAGCATACGCGAGTATTTGGAGTTAGAGTTAGTAAATCACAGGGCTAAGATTTTAACCTGAGTATTTGGAGATCTGAAGCGGGTGGTCGGATGCCAAAATCCTTAGTAGCGAAGATTTGAACCCACGAAAATCATCAGAGATTTGTACTTACCAAACACGAGTTCTTATTAATACTGTGGAAAGCGAGAGTCCTTTCCCTGATGATTTCAATACCAAACGTGTCCTTACAATATGATTTTCATTGGACTAAGCAATAACCTTTATAATATGCTTTTCTTTTGGCTAAGCAATAACCTTTACACCACTAGGGTATTTCTCTCTAAGACGTGTCTTCAATACACTAGATTAGATAAGTTTAAGTACAAGAGGGTGCCTCTAAGATAGGCTTAATTGAAAGTGAATATCCAACTCAGTGCACACACAATAAAGACGTAAAGATAGAAGTTCAATGGTGCACGCATGATACCTTCAATTAAGTTTTAAAAGATGGCTCATAAGAGTTTGCCAAAGGCATTTAATAATGTAAACCACAAAATGATTTGATTGAAGTGAAGAAACTAATCACATGTAGTGAAAAAGACAACTTGATATTGATATGAAAACCAAGATTAAACAAGTTGTATGAAATTTTAAAATGAAAACATGTGATGAATGAGCATAATTGTATCCAAAAACACTAACTAGTTTAAAAATAAATTTCATGTTATGAAAAAACAATAATCTAGAAGTCAAACATTCATAGAAATCATCCTATCAAAGAAACTCAAAGGTTTAAACAAGCATGAAAATCATATGTCAAGGAAATCCGATCTTGATTGAAATGATTCAAATGCTAAATCCAAGCTTTTGCATTTTCATTGACTCTCTAGCCTTTCTCAACTCATTCTCCTTCTTTGACCCTCAAAAGCTCTTGAGAATTCCACACATGGGCTTTGGAATAAGATGAAGTTTATATAAGAATTTTTCCAACGGCGAGTTCTTAGTTGACCGTAGGCCCCAATGGTTGACTAACAGCTAGTCCTCAGTTGACCGCGACCCAGTCCTCGGTCAACCGCTCGAGGACACTGCACGGTCAACCTAAATCCCTAGATTTCTAATTTTTTAAAGTAATTCTCTCGTGGAAATTTTTTTTGCCATGGAAACACATGCTGAGATATTCATGCACAAGTTGATTCAAAAATATTTTTCAAAGCATGAACCTAATATGCCTAAGATGATATAAAAATGAAATCACAAGCATGCATGTCCAAAATTCAAATCCAAAGACACAAAGCTATGCATGAAACTTCCAAGTTTTAAAGTTCAAACCATGCATTAAAAATCAAGTTTTAAAGTTATAAGACCATACATGAGAAATTTCAAGATTTCAAGATTTGAAAGTTAAGTGCATATATAAAAAACCAAATGAAAATCCAAGCTTAGCAAACATGAGCATGCATCAATCAAATTGCAACACAAAATCCCTAACGGTAAATATATGTATATCTCAGTTTTGTAAGTAGTTGGTCAATTTCTCAATGTTTCTAAAATATTTTTTACAAAAACATGACCCTCCCCAGTCAGTTATCGAGTTGACTATCTCTCTCTCTCTCTCTCTCTCTCTCTCTCTCTCTCTCTCTCTCTAAGTCAATATTTTAGAGTTGGAGGAGTAGAGTCCGAGTCACGAGTTTTCCACCTTTGAGTGCTAAGAGCTTATTTTAAGTTTTAGAGCTTTTTCTCATTTTAGGGTATCTGTTAAACCTCTAATTAGAGTTCTAGTTAAGTTAAAAGTAGAGGCAAAAGCCTCTAGAGACTAGAAATTTGTTTTGATCTTACATTCTTAATAAAAGGTTATGACTCAGCCAAAACAGTAAGATGTGGAATGTTTTGAACAAAAAACATACATCATAAAAATGGATTTTTTACTTAAATACCCCTACTGTGTTACCCTATTAATTTCTCTATAAAATCTTCAGTCTTCTTTTTTCCCTTTCTACCACATAGGCTTCTTTAAAAAAAAAAAACCTAGCCCAAAATCCCTCAAAAAAAAAAAAATCCCTCAACCCCTTCCCAAGTGTGACTCTCCCTCAAATCATTTGCAGTCTCATTCGACGCTTATGTTTTGTTACTTTTTTTTTATTTAAATATTTCCAGCTACTTGCATGTAGTCATGGCTTTAAGCACCTTCCTTTTTATTTTCAAAAACAAAAAAGCACAATTTTTTTTTGCTAAGATGCAAAAAGTTGCATTAAGAGAAAGATGGACTATTCAAGAGTAGAGCCCCACAAAAGAATTTAAAGAAGAAAAGAAAAGGCCCATACAAAGATGCATGCAAAACCAAGGGCAAAGAACTACTATACAAATAAGGCCAAGAGAAAAGAGCTCAGAAAGAAGGAAAACCCAAAGAAAATCACAAGTTACGGGAGGTTTTCCAACAGGCGATTCAAAATGGGGCTGCAAACAGGTTAATTGGACAATAACAACAACAATTATACAATTTCTACTTTATTTTGCCAGTTATCTCCAATATATTAAGTATATTTTTAATTGTGATTTATATCAAAATTATATTAAAAACTGATAACATGATTATATAATACTCTATCTAGTATACTAAATATAATAGGTAACAAACAATCATTTAGCTTATCCAAACACTCTGCAAAGTAGTTAGTAACTTGAGAGATATCAAAGTTTGAAACGTACTATATATTCTTTCTTTTTATTTAGAACTCATCAAAACAGAAGACATATGTAAAGGAGGAAGCTAAAGATATGTCAATAAAATTAATAAGAAGGATGTGGTATAAGATTGAAGTGTAATTCATGTTATAATATAATTGTACCAGCATCCATAACTATAAGTGAAGTCAGATGTAGACCACAATTTATTTAGTATAGAAGTCCCACATTTCACAAGTCTTAGCCATTCAAATTCACATATTTTAATGAAGTGATACTCTTCCAGTTGTGAAAAGTATTTTCTTTACTTAAATTTATATTTTTGAAAATGAGAAAAAGATCCCCTTTAATATATAATTTCCTTTTGTATGTTTACCAAACATGCTAAAAAGGAATAAGATTTACTATTTAGAATTCAACAAAACTAGAGCTATTTGTTTTAGACCTATAATCTAACTATCACTTTTTAAATTAGACTAGCGTTTACAAAGGAAGTCTAGGAATTTGAGTTACTGGATTGATGTGATTGTATTTAGCAGCCTTGTTTAACAAGTGAAACTAGGAGTTACAATCTCATAAATATGTAGAGAATCCAATGGCAAGATCTATCAAAAGAAGTCCTTCTTTCTCTTTCAATTTTTTTTCAGTAGGACCTTGATCTTAATAAGATCGAGGAATTCTTAGATTGAATGCACTTACCTTCGATGGCTGCCTTACGGACCGGGCTGTTGTTGGCCTACATCCTTTGCAAACCCCCCCTCATACAGAAATCATCTAGTTACCCATTGAGCCAACTCTGCATTTTTCGCTACACATGTCAACTCATTGCATAGTGCCGGTCTTGATTCATTTAGTTCATCCCACTTGAATTGGTCAATTTAGCGGGCTTGCAAAAACCTAGGTTGTTTGTTTACATTAGAATATATAAATTGAATAAATAAGAATCCATGGTCAAATGAGTTCCATTGAAGGATTACTAAAGAGGTAAGCTGAGAACGATGTAAACTGAGGGGTAAAGAATATAAAGTAGCAATGTAGATTGGATCGTAACAATCCTAAGATTTGAATTACTAAGTTGATGGCTGGGCATTCATCTCTTATCTTCCCTTAATTCGAGGTTTTTTGTATTGTCATTTTCGTATGTTAACCTTGGATCTTCATTTTAACCACTTATGGCATGAGTTTCTATGTGTTTTATGCAAACAAACAAACTAGGGTGTATTTGTAACCCTTCTGCATGTGTTATGTTTGTTCCATGCACACCATTTCATTGCAGGAAAAGTGATCAACAGACCGTTCTTTTTCTTATGAGGATTTCCAGGCATTACATGAACACGCCCTTAATAAATTATGGCACATAAAATATGAACAAAGTTCATGGTTGTATACTTGTATGTGAGCAATTAAGCAAGGCCGCCTATATTCGGTTCATTTACACTAGTGTTTGCACCACACTCATCAATATACATTCACTAGGGTCTTTGCTTGATATTGAATCCGTAGGATTTCTAGGTGAAGCAAGGATTAATAGAAGATAGATAAGGGGATCATCAAATAATTTCACCTTTAATTGAAAGTGATTACCCATGGCCCAGGGTAATCAGTCGGCTTAGAACCACAGTTTGCATTCGAAGGTTGTAGGTTCGAAACTACACTACCATACTGGGGCTACATGGGAGTTTATCCAGCTTTTCCTGTGCCCGGAGGGATTAGTCCAACCCAAAGAATTGGGAACCCCCCTATAGCAAAAGAAGAAAATATGAGCCAGAGTCATATCTACGTCCCAACCTTTATGCTCCCCACTTTAGTACTCAATAAAACCCTTTTACTATGAGTTCATGGGAATTCGGTAAGAAGGAGAAAAGGGACCGGGGCCTAAAGAAAAAGGAAACACCAAAATCTAATATCTGATATGACTTGCATATCCTATATTTATACAATCACTCAAGTCGGATCTAATAAATGATTTGGTTGCCGCAACAAGTGGGGTACATAAATATTATTAGTGGTTCAACTTTCCAATGTCAGTTTGCTGGAGACAGTGTCCAAGGTTAAAGGATGAAGCTGATGAGGCAATTTATCATGATCTTATGAATTATTAGTAATAATAAAGATTAGCATTGCATCTGATGATCATTTCCGTGAGTGGGGTGTAAGAGACACCTGATTATATTAGCTGTTAGAGATAAGATTTGATTTGATAGTATTAGAGATTTTCGGAACATGATAAGCTTAGTTATCTTAGCTTTTGATTGATATGGGTCCATTACCCATAGATAAGGATTAGTTTAAATTTATTACTATTATGAGGGATTTTGACCATACACTTGCCATTAGAATTAGATATGTCCTCTACCTTGTTCAATTTTAAATAACTCTATAGAGGTATGCTGTATTTGTAGAAAAATACATCTCATTGTATGATGTTTGTAATATGTTGGATCAGCCTTTTGTCTTTCCTTTTCTTTATATAGTACCCAATCTCATTGTATGATGTTTGTAATATGTTGGATCAGCCTTTTGTCTTTCCTTTTCTTTATATAGTACCCACTTCATATTTCTCTACTCCTCTTGGACAACTATATTCTCCCTTTTATAATCTCTCAAGGTGATGGATCCTTCCTTCTTTGCCTTTTTTTTTTTTTTTTTTTTTTTTTTTTTTTGCTAGGGATGAAAAGTTAATACCTATGAAACATGACTTAATGTATTTTTTTTTCTCGTTCTGTTTTTGGAATAAGATATCTTAAATGGTAGTGTCTTTTGATGTAGGATTTTCTAGAAAGTATACATTGTCATTTGGATTTATTTTCTTGTTTTCGAAGTTGAGGTTTGAGGGCTCTATTTTCCACACATTTTAATGTGTTAATGATGGAAGGTGGATGTGGTGGACCACGTAGGGTAGATCTTGGTCGTTAATCTGATGATAGAGATGATTGTGGCATTGGGTAGTTGATTGAAATTGACTTTATAGAATTACAAATCTATAATTTTTTATTAAATATATTTTTTTAAATTAAGATTTCTTGCTTAATCGAACAAAAGTTCAATAAAAAGGGAACTCAACATAGAGAAACTCTATCCACTAGATTGGAGGCTCAAATCGATGACTACAAAAGTATTATAACTAAAAGTAATATTGGAAAGGAAAAATGACTCTTCTAAATAATTGGGTATAATAGAGCTAGACCCATTTTAAACATCATCATCCACGAACATGAATACAAAAAAAAAAAAAAAAAATCTTAAAAATCAAATAAAAATGCAAAAATTCACTCTAAGAGTTAATTGATTTATGGTCCTAGCCCAGGTCCTCAATTGGACATGGGTCAAAATATAGCACGTTATCCCAATCAGGCCCACTTAAAACCATCAAAAGTCTCCTTATAAGAGGTTTCTATTTTAGAGATAGTATATACTGTGCAACATCCCATAGTGAGGGGCATTTCAATCATTTTTCCTATAGACAATAAATATAGCACACCTTCGGGGAATTATTTAAAATTTAAGAAGCTGGAAGACATATCTACATCTAAAGGCAAGTATACAGTCAAAATCCCTTATTATTATTTTTAGGTTGCATAAATTGAGCTTCTTTGGATGAATCTCATGGTGATTTAATTTATTCAATGCATTTGTTTCGTTGAAAGTCTTTATGTACTGCATAATCAAATATTGTTCTTAATATGATTTCTGAAAAATGACAAGCCGGCACAAAATATTTGTAGAGACTATTTAGTAATTAAATAAGTAATGTTCTAAAGAAACTCTATTAACCCTAATCTTGACTGGTATGCACTACATATATATCATTAAATATAATTAGAAATATGAGTCATTTTTGGGAGTGACAAGGTAGTTTCTAGCTTAGGAATGATCAACACACTTAGAAGTATGACAATCCTAGGGTACGGAGTTTGAAAGGCCTTTTATGACCAATTTATGTACAAAAGTAGAAGCCATCCTATACCAAAGGAGTTTTTTTTTTTTTTTTTTTTTTCTTCTTCTTCTTCTTTTTTGGTTTTTCCTCCTCATAGCCCAATCTTTAAATAGTATGAAATTCGGATGATCAAACGGAGGAGCCCACCTATCCCGTCTTATAATCAGCCTGAGCCCTCCACACTCTTTTCCCCTCTTAAGGAGCACGTACGGACTCAAATTTAATACTCATCAGAGTCGTATATGCCCTACAGGATCTATTCTAAGATAGGATTGATCCAGAGATTGATCAAGTGCTGCATCCCAACACAAAATTGGACAAGGCAGCCTCGAACAGATTTGTAAAATAGTAGACACCCGATGAAAGGAAATATGCGATTGTTTTAAGTACATCAAAGTTGCTCAAATCCTACCCCATTAGATCAAATAGGATGACTGCCAAAATGAATTATTAAAGGACTTAAATAGAACTAGTGTCAAATTCATGGGTCTTCTATTGATCATAGAGGGCCGGCCATGTCGGCCAAGTAGGCCACAAGCCAGTCAGACCTGAAATTCCTGAATAAATAATAAAAGGAAGAAATATTTAAAACTGCCAGTTAGCATGTTTATACTTATTTCATATGCAGTATCTGATCCGGTCTACCTTCTGTTTCACAGATTGTAAATTAAGGCCGGCAAAGAATAGGTGGCCCTTTATATTTAGAAAAAAGAAAAAAAAAAACCATTGAAAGTAAATGAGAACAATAGTTTATATATGTTCAAAATAAGCTTGTGGTCATAATCATATTTACCAAAAAAAAAAAAACATAAGCTTGTGGCGACTTGATGAGAGGATTGATCTTCCTTTTTGGGGATGGGGATCCACAAATTGAACCCCACAACTGATCAGCTAAGATCTTCTAATATACAGGTAATTAAGCAGCTAGGGTTAGCCATAATCATATGTATATCCCTCACACTTGCCATATAGATTCACATGATTCTGTCCGTCCAAATTGTTGGTTCTGCTGCATACCAAAATCACATAGACCACTTTTATCAGCATGGGTCCACTATTCAGACAGACCAGATTCACGTACATGCATGCATTCATGAGCACAATTATCAACCAGAACAAAGGACTAGTAACCCAAGAAAATGAAATGAAATGAATACTAACCATTTGCTCCGGTTACACCATTCACACACTCCTTCCATACTTAATTGCCGGATATCAACGGCATCAGCACAGCGATCAATGTGATATTGGCACGGCTCAATCAGATCAAAACACCCAATTACCACAAGTTCCGACTTGATTGAGCCACACCAACATCGCACTTTCACCTGGCCCACCGCGATCATTCTTCGTCGAAGAGAACCCAAAAGGATCCCCACCCTGTTGCCTGATTTGTCTTGAAGTTTTAGGGGTTTTGATCCAACTGAGACCGAGAAACAGAAGCAGAAGCTGATGAAGAACACATAACATATAGAGAATAGATAATAGTACAGGAACAAGGAAGATAGATGGAAAGTTGGATGGAGAAGGAAGGAAGGAAGGAGAGTAGAAATAGAGAAAAAGAAAGTTGAAGGGAAGATGGGAGGATGGTTGAGACGTCCAAATCTTTCCTTCACAAAGAACAAGGCTGTAAAATAATTATGAGTTTTCTTGTTATGGTTTTCTTTAGGGTAGTGGTTGATGACATATTGACATGGTCATACAAAGGCATGTTGTCTTTCTAGAGAGAATCTCCCCAATTTCTCAATTTTATTAGGTTGGCTTGTTCACCTAATTGGGTATCCGTATCCTTAAGTCGAGTCATATTTATGCCGTATTTGTACCATTAGGTGGGGTCACTGTTCAAGTTGTGGGGCCTACTAGTAGAAGACAGGCCCATGATCATGGAGTTATTGTTACATTTGGTTGTTTTCACAATTTGGTGAATAGAGTGCTAATTAATCATGGTTTTAAAAGGGCCAAATTCGGGTTGTATCCCATAGTAAGTAAAGGCCTCAGCTAGAGCTTATACAAACTTTTAATGCATTTAGTTCGAAAATTAAAATGTGCTGAACATTACTCTCAAAACCTTTTATGTTGTGTTTTTCATATTTCATTAAGATCAAAAACATTTGAAAGCATTTACAATTAAGATTTGAAGTTTTTCATATTTTGATTGAACTTTGGTTTTTTTCCCCTGAAGTGTTAATATTTATTTCACGAGAATAATATTTGTGGCACTGCCTGTCATCACTAATTCACTACCATACATTTTGCACAAATATCCAATACTTCCATGCGTAGGGTTGCAAAAGGGACGGTTTCGAGTGGGAACCATACTAGACACGGACCTGGACCCATTTGTAAATAACGGTTCCGGATCAGGTTTTGACTCAGAACCTGTTTTGTTAGTTCCAAACCCAATTCTATAGAAATACCATAATCCAATTTTGAAACCTGGTCCACCTATAAGACTGGAATCTAGTTCCCAAATCGGTTCTACCTTCTTTTCATTTTTTTCTTAAAATAAGTATGTCATTCAATTTATAACAGTGCATCAAGTCTACTCCAACCAATATTATATATAAAAACATCCAAAAAAAGTTAATTTTGAGGTACAGTTGCAATATCAAAGACTCGTATGTCGGGTTCATGTGTTGGAACCTATATGGACCAGAAACTGGACCCATTTATCAATCGAGACTTAAATTGGGTTCCGGACCCGGACCCGTTTATGAATCAAAACCTAAAGTGGGTTCCGGACTTTTTTAATTTTCAGGTCGGAACTTTTGGGTAATCGGAGAATCGAATACCCGTTTGCAACCATATCCATATGACACTTAAGTAGATGATCCTAACCATTCAATCACCAGCTATGATAGCAGCTGATGGAAATGACTGCTTATGATTTTTTAAAGCCATTACAAGCAATCTTGGTTATTATGTTGTTAACACTAGAAACATTAAGATTTTTTTGAAAAAAAAAATCGCACCAATACTATACTAGTGCTATTAAAGGCCCTTAAATCGAAATGGATACAATGACCAAAATGAGCAGGTTCCGATGTAGTCTCATCCAAAATACATCTAATGTCAAAGTCTAAATAAAATAGTGGGTTCCATAGGTAGATCTATTTTAGACAGATTTTTTGTAAGTCTTTATCATCATAGGCTCAACAGTCGTTGCTTTTAAATCTTGTTTAAGATTAATTCTTAAGAGTCCAAATCTTAGAGGGTTATCTTGACAAATCTTAAAAGAATCATCTTATCTTAGGAATTGATAAGAATAGCATTTGAAGTGATAAGGTCTAAATTGAGAGCGAAATTGAGCAATAGATTGTGAAATTGAACTTCAATTTTCAAATTAAATCATCCAAGCTTCATATATCATAACTAACTAGGAGTGGCAATATAATCAACCTGAACTTCACCCAATAATTCAGGGTTTAAATTTTTTTTTTTTTTTTCCACACAGTAATGTGGGGTTTGGTGTGGGCTGAGTGTTTAATAAAGACCAACCTGATAATTGAAGGATAAAGGTTAGATTTCTAATCAAATTAATAAAGGTTTTAGGTTGGGATTGAACCCATACATGTTACCAACCCTAATTCCACTCCACCCTACCTATGGCCATCCCTATAAAGGATAAATCAGTAGGCATAAATAATGGGAAAAACTAATAAGATGCACGTGCCGACAGCTACGTATTCCCTTAGCAGTAGTAGACAGTAGTACACTGAGAACAACAATCATTGACGAGGAATTTCATTGGAGTTAAATTGCTACGAAGATCTTTTGTTATACAACTCTCCGTTCTTGCGGCTACAATCTGGTGTGCGTTCATCATACCATACTCAAATGGTAGCAGCTCTACATGTAGGCATGGATTTATGCCCCATTTGATTAACCACTTAATGGACCAATTGTTGATTGATCAGAGCCAAAACATTGGAGGGAGAACATTTATACTTTTTTTTTAATAACCAATACATGAAATCCCTTTTTAGATAGTTGACTGAAAACATTTGATGTTTTTGTAAATTTTACCTTTAGAATATGGGGTAGAAACAACCTCTTGGAGATTTTTTTTGTTTTCATGTTAGTATAGATAAGCGCCTTTAATTCATGAAATCCTTTTTTAGATAATTGACTAAAAACATTTGATGTTTTTGTAAATTTTACGTTTAGAATATGGGGTAGAAACAATCTCTTGGAGATTTTTTTTTTTTTTTATGTTCGTATAGATAAGCGTCTTTAATTCAGAGGCCTCTAATGACAGTTAATCGTATCACCATGCTACTTTAATTGCTGTCGGCTGAGGGGTACATTTGTGTATGAGAAAATTTCGTTGTCACAATATATTTAGGGAGACAAGGATTTTGAAGTAGGCGTATGCATGTTTGGGTGCTTCTTCCTATCCAATAAAAGACATGGGAGAAGTTGTAGATTCGCCTGGCCAATTTCTTCCCTTATAATTCACCTACTCTTTGTCGCTATTTCCCCAAGGTCTGTTGGAAGTTTCCTGGCTCTACTTTTAAAAGAAAGAGAGGAGGAAAAGGAGGCCAGGCCAGAGCTAACCATTCGTCTCTTTAGATACGAGAAGCTGTGCGGTGTCATGTTTACTTTTTCTTTATTAGAAAACCATGGCCGTTAGAGTTTTGCCGGCAACAACAAGGACTCCTCCTACCTTTTTCTTTCTTCTTCTTCTTCTTCTTCTTCTTCTCTCTCTCTCTCTCTCTCTCTCTCTCTCTCTCTGGGTTTTGGGTGTGATCTCACCCGCTTGTCATGTCCAGTGTTTTTCTTTCACACCAAGGACAATGACATCATTCGTACACGTAAGCAATTGGACATGGGGTTGTAAATTGGGCACTGCATCCCAAGATGGGCACTGTGCCGTCGTGGCTCGGCCCAATAAAGTCAATGTCTAAGCGGTGCTGAGCCAGGGAGGCCTAGGCCACGGAACGGCCTGTCGCATTGCACGGGCAGCAGGCCGTGGACCGGCACGGCCGTGCATTTATATAAAATAAATGCTAATTTTCTTATATAAATGAAAATAGAATATCATGTAGTTAATGTTTTGTTTTTCATTTGTAATTCAGCATCAATGTTTATGCACCTATTTTAGTAATTGCAACTTTATTTCAAGTTGAAAATCCTAAAAAATTATAAAATCTCTTTCAGTTTATATAAGAAATCTTAAAAATAAAAAAATTAGGAAGGGCATCTGGGCCAGCCCGTGAGAGGAATAACCTCGCCTGGCTAGGGCACGGCACGACATAAGCCATGCCATGGGCTATGCTAGGCCCGCCCCCACCCAAACCCAAGCTAGGCACGGCACACAAACCAGCCAGTCAGCGTGCCGGCATGGCCGTTTTAAACCCTTAATTTTTTTGCTAACGGAGGGTTCCCAACCCTCCGGGCTCAGAGAGAACCCGGGTAAAACCCCTGTGGCCCCTAGTTGGTAACATAAGTAGACTCAACCTTCGGTTCCTGAAGAAGGGGGAACCGGGGGCCGATACCAAGACCTCTAACTCCAGAAGAGGGAGGAACCGTAGTCCTGACTACTCGGCCAACCCCTTGGGATTGTTTTAAACCCTTAATTGGATATGGATCCTGTGCGGCTGCTTAAAATTAAGACAAGGCAATGAAAGGAATGCAAACGGGTCTGAATCAAGCCCGTACCTTGGTAGATGTAGGCCTAGATCTGACTTCATAGATTCTGGCCCAGATTCCGATCCAACACAAAGCCCATACGTTCTATCCAGATCCTGCATCAACTTAAAGAAATGAATCCGGTTCCAAAATAAGATGTGCAGTGCATTGGTATAATTTATTAAAAGAGCTTCATGATAACTTTTTTTAAATGTACAAATGGGATATTAAATGATATATGATTAATGCCATAGAAACCTTCAAAAATGAATATAGCTCAAGCTATTAATTTTGTTAGATATGGGTCCTCGGGTTGGAACATGCATCAATCCGATTCTAGATCCAAATGTTTTGAATCCTATATGCATGTGTTTGGATGGGATCTAAATTTGTCTCAGATTCAAAATAAGTTACATACCCACTTTATTCACAACAAGAGACTTTTTTTATGACAAAACAAGAGACTTAAAATGCTAGGGTAACTATATACCCATTCACAGCCCTAGGCAATGACCTAGCCAACACAATAGAGCTTAAAATGCTTGCAGCTATTGATCACAAGACAAGAGGAATGGAAAGAACCATCGTTGATGGGCCCAACTATCAAGTTTGGGTTTACTCCCATGTCTCTAACCCTTGATCCACGGCCCACAAGCTTAACGACTTATTAAAAAAAAAAAAAAGTTGACTATTGATCCAACAATCAAGTTCATTCGATGGGTGCAAACCCATGGGCTTAGGCATAATTCAAGGGGGTCTCATGTGTGTAGATGGTTTAGATCATGATTTTTAAAAAAAGGCAGTTATGAAATGGTAACAACCTGATTCGTTGCGTTATTTTCAATACTATGATCACAATAGTCGCGGTATAAAAAAAGTAAAAAATGGTCCAAAATGTTCATAGCAGCCATTATTTTGATTATAACAGTTATAATGGTCATAACGAGCCATTATGTTGGAAAAAAATCCAAATATCAGCAAACAATAAAAAAGATTTAAGTTAGTTTCCCCTTCTTTCTTTCACTTCATTCTGAAGCTTTCTGGGATTGTGCTAGAGCTTCCCAAGCCTCTTGTTCACCAAAACTCAAGTAATTTTCAAGATTTTGTTGGATTCTCATATGAAGGTTTCTCCCCTTCTCAACCACAATACCCCTATGTCCATAATCCGTTGTTTTAATTCAAGAATTCATATTGATATAGTAGCAAATGTTACTTGAAAGTTGAAATTCACTTCCAACATACTTGGTGATTGAGTAATTTAGCACTTCACCACTACTATTAGTTTATTGACTTTAAGTGTTTAACACTAATGGTTAATTCATAATTAGCATGCTATAAAATTTATGATATTTTGATTTATTTTAATATATACATTTAAAAAACAAGCTTAAAAGTTTGAAACAAGACAATGATACAGAATGTTATGACTTAGAGGGATCAATATTTTGCTTTGAAGTGTTTACTAGTAGAAGAATATATATTATTTTCTAGCGGTTAATAATATTCTGAGTTTTTTTAGTTTTTTTGGATTTTTTTGTTGTAAGATAAAAAATTCACATCATGATCAACTGCAAACCGTGACAGCATGCCACGTCATAACAGTTTTCAGTATCGGCAGTGATGGCGACCGAATCCTCAATTTTAAACCATGGTTCAAATTGGTGATAGGTAAGTCCAATGTCTCTCACCATAAGACAGTGAGAGTTAACTCTCATACGAGCATTTTCCTATATATTAAGATAAAACACAAAGACATAAATTATATGTCATACACTTGGGTATACATGTATTCAGGGAGCAGACTCACCTAAGATGGGCCAATAAGTGAGTTTTTTGAGCCAGTCAACCAGGCAATCGGGGTTCCATTGACATCCCAGCATTCGTAAGCCAAGAAAATTGTTAAAATCACATTATGGTCGACAAAGTTTTTAACCTTCACAACCCCACCTCAAAATTTTGAGCATGACAGATAATGAGAATTTTCTGGAATACTATAAAACGTTATACTTGTTCAGACAATAAATGGATCATCCATGTATACACCCATCCAAACCGCTCCCAGATGTTAAAACACCTGCCTCATAGATTGACTGCAAATCAAGATCTTATTTAATAGATCATCCTAATTACTCAACTAATTGTCCACATACTTTCAGGATTATGAGCAATCGTCTTATGTTTTACTTCAACAATTATTAGTCCTCATGATATTTTGGACTATAGTCAATCCAAGAAGCTTGTCATTATTTATTTCTGGATTTTCAGATGTTCGTGTTTTTATTCCTAACCAGATTTTCATTGGATCTAGACCATGCAAATGAATATCCACCGCTTGAATATTTTAATAGAAACTAGCTCCTTGATCAATCACCACAATTTTTGAACAGCTAACAGGTGTCCATAAAAGGCTTAGGTTCTTTTTGGCAAGTCAACTTTTGGCCTCTATTTCAATTAATACGGTTTTAAAATGCTTTTAGCCTGTTTGGATGCATGATTTTAAATGTCTATATCAATTCGTCATAAGCGATATTGCCTCTCTTTAAAAGGACCAAAAGCGGAGAGATTTCAAACAAAGGAGCAGCTATTGGCACACAAAAAATCTCCCTTCCCGCACGCACATTTAAAAAATATATAAAAAAAACCCTATGAAGTAACATTTTTGCCCACCCTCCTCCTTTCTCTCCCCACACCTTTCCTCCACCTCCGGCGCTGCCCTACACAGACGGCAGCCACCAGCTCCGGCCAAGGACGGCGGAAGATCCCTCTCCTCCCCTCCCTTTCCATCTCCCTCTGTTTTCCTTTTCCCACACAAACTCTCTTTACACAAATCACTATAATTTAAAAATTATATTACTTCTTTTCACACACACCAAAAATCTCCAAATTACCCTTCCTTCTTCTTTTTCCCTCTTTCTTCCCAGATATAAATCACAACCGGACCTCTCCACATCTCCGGCATCTCAGTCTCGCTAGCATTTCTCCGGCATTCCCAATCCTCTATACCATCTTATCTTCCAAAGGTAAATGTTTCTCTCCACCATTACCATTTCATTCTTCCCTATTTATTGTTTACCATTTCATCCACCTTAAATTACCTTTTTTTCATGAAAACTTATTATGAGAGATAGATTCGCATTCAATGTAAGCTTTTACAAACAATGGTATTGTTTTTTCACACATTTGGGCTGATTTTAATATCTCATCGTAGCAGAAATCGTAATTGTTCGGTACTATACTTCCGAACATATAATGTATGTTCGATATTGTACATCCGAACATGTGCATTTGGTTAAAACCTGAAAGACCGTACATATCAAAACCTACAACTCGTTCCACGTGAGAAAATTTAAAAAAAAAAAGTGGCAAAAATACGAAAAAATAACAAAGAAACAGAGGAAGATGGAATGAAAATAAACACGATTTCATAGTTGATTTCTTCCTTCATTGCACTAGAAAGTCTTAGAGATGGAATGAAAAAGGATCAAGTACAAAAAGAAGAAAGATGAAGGAGATGGAGGAAAATAAGTTGCCCAAGAGCAGAAAATGGAGGAAGATGAGTTGCCCAAAACCGGTGTGTGAGGGAAATGGAGAGTGAGAAGTGGAGGGTGAGATGGGTGAGATAATGGGATAGAGAAGAAGATGAGCTTGTGTGAGAAAAGAGAAAATATATTGTGTTTTTATGGGATAATGGATATTCTGGTCATTTCATAAAGGGGTAAAAATGTAATTAAAAAAAAAAGACAAATTCCTTGTGTTGGAAAAATAAAAATTTATGTGCCAATAGCAACACCCTTTTTTAAATGTGTGGGAAGGGAGATTTCTTGTGTGCCAATAAAAGCTCCCTTCAAACAAAGGCTTACGGCTGAAGCGGGCAAACCAAGCCCAATTTTATTTGGACAAGTTTGCCCTCAGTCTTTTCAAAATGACAAGTTTGTCCATAAATAAAGAAGCCCTTTCTCCCATTTCACTATTCACCTCTCCTTTTAGCAACCCTAATAGATGAAATACCAGCCAGGCCAAACTATCAGATTTTGGCAACAATGTTTATAAAAAAAAAAAATTAGTTTCTTGTTTTGAGGCATTGAGGTCGGCCCTAGCCCGCGAGGGTAGCGTAAGGACCTCGATAGTGCAGGCCCTCTTACGACTTTGGTCCATTCGGGCCCGGCCTTACATATATTGAGGGTAGGACTAAGGCAACCTCAAGCCCGGCACAGCCCGGCCCTTTGACATACATAACTGTATATAAGGGCACTGATTGACCTTATGTGTTGCCCAATCAACAATCAACCGACAATGCATTTAAGGGCAAGTGTCACGCTCATGTAATCCACCTGGATGCAAACCAATTTGACAAATGCTTCTATCATGTGTGGTGGGCTACTTTTGTGGCTCTTTTTGTTGTAGATTTTTAATTTGACAAATGTGGGCCACTGAATCAAGTAATTAAATGCGTTGTGGTATGGACAACACCGAATAATCATTTTCTATAAATTGAATCTTGCCTTAAAAAATAAATAAATAAATAAATAAAAAAGGAATTCTATCGGCACGAGAATAGAGAAATACAAAATTGTGATCAATGGATAACATACCTTCCACCTTTTAAAACGAAAATAAAAACATCTGATTTGGACACACCAATTTTTATTATGCCACCAACTCATTTTATGAGTTTTATATGGTTTTATTGAGATTAAAAACATATATATTGAATTTCTATAATAAATCACATTTTTTAGAAAGACAAGAAATGCCCTTGTAATAATAAGGCAACAAGAAGGAACACATCCAAGGCAACAGAAAAAACAAGTTTCCAGGCACATGAAGCTTCACAGAAACTGAATAAAGAAAAAATACATTGAAAGCTGTCAACTACTTTGAATGCAAAGTTTAAGTACTTTTATAACATGCATCGATATACATATCAAAGAAACATGGAGCATACCAGGCCTATCAAATGGCAACTTTGCCATGTCTTCATTGAAGATGCTCAGCTGCAACAAAAAGAAGATACTAATGAGTGGTAACAATGATAATAATCAATTCTCCCCTTTTGAGCTTCTTGTGAATAAATTCTCAAAAAGCAATAATTTGACCATACTTTTTCTTTTCTTCGACTGATCTACTGCAGTAAGAGATGGAAAGCCCTGGGACTGGATCAGTATCTGGTAGCAATTTGATAATTCTTGATTGGCCAGTCTATATGGTTTCTGTGATGAAACCATGAATATATATATCTCACAGCTTTAGTGCATACATGTAGGACCATGGTCCAAATATCAAGGCCATTGATATCCATTATCCATAAAACCGCCCCGTTAGGAAATAAGCCAAAAGTGCCAATCCACAAGACTGGATTTTTGGAATCTCACAAATCAAAAGGGAAATTCCAAATGCTGAGAATACAGGAACTAACATTGCAGTCATAAATTCCCAACAAATGGAATCTTGACAGAAACTCCTCCAAACAAATGCCCCAAGGGAACGTGCTATAAGATTGGACAGTAGGACCTTCCAATCGCAAAAATCAGCAGGATTACTCCATCTGTGATACATAATGGTCTAGATGACTAGACCTCCAAACTGTGGGCCTCAATTGCAGACTTATAAGGTTGTCACTACAACAACTAAATCCAACTGAAGCAGGCTCTCTTCTGTGTTCAACTTGACCCTTTTCACATAACCAGCCGTACTCTTAACATCTTAGTTATTTGGTGGATGAGCAACTTCAAATATTTGGTAGCCAGTCAAATTCTGATATTATAGTTAAGACTCACCTTGGGAATTGAAAATAAAACTCAACATCATGTCAAGAAAAATAGAGCTCCTTATGTTGTCATATGGTCCTGCAATTGGAACATTACTTGTCAATATCAAACCATGGGTAGAGTACATTGATTTTCTTCTTTTTCTTTTCGTTTTTGTTTTCTGGCAGCAACTTGATTAGCTTTCTTGTTGAAACAGTTAAATAAAGGATATAATTAATGGGGAATGATCCTATACACCTCATGTGCATCATATAAACTACATGACAACCAGCATATATATTAGAGCTCGCTCTTATGGCCACTCACTAAATTACATTGGTCTGATCATCCTAATAGTCAAATAGTTGCCATTCTAAATTGTAACTACACACTTTTTAGGCCACCAATAAAAGGTTACAATTGCCTGATTGCAATGATTCCCAAGAAATACCGGTTCCTTGAGATGGATGGGGCCCAATAGAAACATGGTTTTGAGTCCAGACTCCAGACTCAGTGGTGGAACCAAAAATCCTTAGGGGAATCAATATATGTTAAAAAAAAAAAAAAAAACCCTTGGGGGGCCATCAGTGAAAAAAGAACATAAATTTCCTATACGAGTAGTGGGTTTTCCAAAATTTCTGGGGGACCAATGCCCGCCCAGTTCCGCCCGTCTAGACTGATGATAGGTCTTTTCCTTAAAAAAAATAAATAAATAAATAAACAACCACCTAGATTGTTCACTATGTAAGTTATTAGTCATGGTTCTGATCATTCAATTAATGGGGATTTGGCACAGTGCACCACGGAGAGCAGGTTGGATCCAATGGTACAGTTAAATGTTTTGGACCTCATACAAGTCAAATTTGAGAAATACGAACCAAACTACAATGATACTCTTGTTGGTATAGGATCATATTCATATTTAGATTGGCCGTAAAACGTAAAATAGAATGTAACTTCAGCCTCTTTACATGATTAAAGAAATCACAATAGTTTTAACAAAAAATCAATTCATAAAAAATAGAACATGCCTTTGATTGAAGGATTTTTTGGCTTTCGCTGAAGTACTGATTTGGATGGTTGATACCAGTGTCACAAGATGAGGCATGAATGGCTTCAAAGGTCAAGGTGCATGCCAACTGAAAACTTTCAAGTTAGACTAAAAATATAAAAAATAGTCTCACCAATAATATAAAATCTGCTAAACTGGAACTAATTTAGAGCCAAGTTAAGAATCCAGTTACCTGATAATGCTTGTTTCGAACCTTGTCCAGTACTTCGTCCATGGAACGACCCTCAACTCCCATTTTACCAAGGGCAGCTCTCAAATTTTCCTCGCTTAAATAAATAAATAAAGCAATAAGGGAACAATACATCTGTTTCAGTGTGCTTATGTTGAAAGACACCTTTAACTGTAAATCACCAAGTGGAGTTGGGCCAATGATATGGACGCTTGGCAGGGTGCACAAAAATAAATAAATAAATATACAAATGCATAACTAATTAGACCTATCAAATATTTATGGCATTTAAAGTGCATTTTGTAATTTAGAAGAAAAGAAAAGTAACTTGACAATCTGTTGAATAACAAAACCAAAACGACTGATGAAGACAATGAAAGATGGTATTAGGTTTGGGTTTAACTGCACTAAAGAGGTGATTTGACCAATCCAGTGCTAATCGATTTTAAGAACAATTGGTATATGAATGACTTAACCTTTCTCAAGGAGGACCATATGAGAGTTCTCTCCTCTATTTAAGGAAAAGATTTATAGCTAATCACATTGTTATGAGTCAAACAATAAGGACTTACTCGTTAATCCATAAGTTCAGGGGTTTTTATGTAATTATTGGAAATAAATGGTTTTTTTGTGATTTTTGGGAATTGAGAAATTTAGAAGAGAGAGAGAGAGAGAGAGAGAGAGAGAGAGAGAGAGAGAGGTCACTCAACCCTGTGGGATATGAGCATCTCCTTATTCCCTTCCAAATTCTTTCTTTTTCTCTTGATTTCCTCTCTCTTCTACTTAAGGTTTTTTTACTGACACTTTTGAGGAAAAGTAACACTAGATATATCAACATTCATTACTTTAACTTGGTATCAAAACCCAATTTCTCAGACATATAGTGGAGAAAAGATATGAAGAATGTTGATGTTTCAAAGGTTCCCAACCCTAACCAAACCAGGTCAAATTCAACTAGTTTGGCTGGGCTATAAAAAATAAAAACAGAGTTTTGCTCTCCTTCGTTCGGCAGCCCTCTTGGAAGATCTCTTTCTAGTTGACAGCCCCAGTGGATGATCCAAACCATGTCATTCAAGATGGGCAAACCCCGTCCTGGTTTATTTCAGTCATAGACCTTTTATCTAGAAAATCTCAGGTGTTTCTGGACTTCCTTGGAATTGTACAGTCACATCCCTGTGGTATTTGAGGATCTGAAATAGGTACTTATTTCATATTATTATTGTTATTCTGACAGGGATTTCATTGATTTCCATTGTCAGAAAGCCTTAGGGCTTACATCAACTATACAAGTCAGAAAAAGGGGGATCACTATATGATAAACCTTCTTTTGTGAAGTGTTATGTCCCTTATCTGTGATAAATCCTAGTTTATGTGAGACTAAAGTCAGTGTTGACTGTGTTTTAAAAGGAGACAGTCCTCCTTGATATTTGGGTCTCTGTATACATCCAAATTGACTCAATCTGATTTGAATAATTGTAGTCAGTCAAATCAGATCATACAAGAAATGTCTTTGGAGTGATGGTTGGTAACTTTTTTTTTTTATAACAGTAAATTTTATTTCCACAAAAAAGAACAAAAATCACAAGAAAAGAAGCCAACGAAACTTAGCCAAAACTCAAACTAAAAGAGAAAACGAAAAAAAGGAAAACACTAGACATCAAACAGAATAGAAAAGCGTAATACTCCCTCCTTAGCAAGAGCATCTGCCATGACATTTGCCTCCCTATGAACATGATGAAACGAGGCTCCAAGATGTTTAGCAATATCCTGCAATTCCTCCACCAAATATGTCAATCTCCAAGGATGAAAAACCTTTCCAAAACCCCCACCAAATAGCTGAAAAAGAATCACCTTCAATAATTGCATTGTAACCACCCAAGCTAAGCAACTCACGACAACCAATCAAAAGAGCATAGACTTCAGCCTCATTAGCATTCAAAGAGTCCACAGGCCCAGAATAGTTTCTAATCACCTTGCCCTCACAGTCCCGAATTTCTCCTCCAATTCCGCCTTGTTGAATATCATGAAAATAACTACCATCAAAATTCAGCTTAAGTACACCAGTAGGTGGACTCAACCAAAGAATTTTTCGCACTACTTTATCACGCCAACGTCCCTTCAGGAAAGGATCCCAAGATCTAATAAGATCATCAAGAGAGACGCCAACAAACTCCTGATGCTTACTAACTCATTCAGATACTGTCCAAATAATAGATTGAGTAATCTCATTTACTGATTTACTTTGATTGCAGAAGACTGTTATTCCTTTCCCACCAAAGCTTCCAACAAGTAGCATAAGGAACTGCCTTCCAAAAAAAGCTTTCCACAAACAAACTTGGTACCTAAACGCCATTGAAGAAAAAGATCTTCAACCGTTTTTCGCATTACCCAATTCACATCAAACAGATTAATAAGAACAATCCAAACTATGTAAGCAAAAGGACAATGGATCATCAAATGATGCACAGATTCTTCATCTCTCAATCATAAAGGACAACCATTAATTATAACATGATTCCTTTTTCGCAGATTATCAATAGTAAGAATTTTGTGCTACTTAGCGACCCAACAGAAAGCCAAAACTCTAGGTGGGACATAGGAAACCCAAAAGTTGTGCCAACCTTCCATTCTAACATCTGATACAGACAAAACCTTGTAAAAGGATTTAAATGAAAAAAGACCTCTAACATCTGGTTTCCAAAGACTAATATCAGATTTGTCACTAGACAAATAATACTTATCAAGACAACCAAGTAATCGAACAAAATCAGCAATTTCAATATCTATCAAATTTCTTCGAAAAGAAAAGTCCCAAACAACTCCCTTCTCCGTTAAACAAAAATAATCTGCTACTAGAGCAGGCTGCCTCAAATCCATATAGTATAAAGAAGGAAACTGACTATACAAATTGGATTGCCCACACCATTCATCATGCCAAAACCTCACCCGACTACCATCATGAACCCTGTAACGAATCCACATATCAAACTCTTTCTTAACAAAAAGAATAGACTTCCAAATGCCAGAAACATTATAAGTTTGACTACGCACACACCAACCGTCATTATCCAACCTATACTTGCAAGAGAGGATCCTTTTCCACAAACTGCTACCTGGACACCCCGTCCTCCACAACCATTTTTTCAATAAGGCTTTATTAACCTTCTCAAGCGACCGAATACCCAAAACCACCTTGAGCTAAAGTATTACAAACAGTCTCCCACTTCACTAGATGACACTTCCTTCTCTCAATAGAATCATTCCAAAGGAAGTCCCGTTGAATTTTTTCAATCCTCCGCACAACATTCATAGGACATTTGAAACAAGAAAGAAAATAAATCAGAACGCTAGATAGCACTGATTTAATCAAAGTTATACAACCTCCCATAGATAAATACTTACCTCTCCATTAGATTAATTTTTTCTCAACCCATTCCACCACAGAATCCCACAAAGATTTCTTTGGAATCCCCAAACATAAAGGCAACTCCAAATCCTTAGAAGGAAGTTTTCCTGCTTTACAACCAAAAATGTTTGCAAAGAAACCAACCTAACTGAGATCCATCTGCACCCCAATAAACTCACACTTCTTGTAGTTAATTTTCAATCCCGACAACACTTCAAACCATTTCAAAATAATTTTCAAATTATTCACCTGGGCCAAAGAAACATCACAAAAAATAATAGTATCATCTGCAAACGGTAATTGAGTTACCTCGTGTGCTTCATTATCAACTGAAAATCCATAAACAAGCTTCATATGATTGGCTCTCTCCATCAATCCATTTAAAGGTTCTGCCACAATAACAAAGAACATCGGAGATAAAGGATCTCCTTGTCAAAGACCTCTAGTACTTATAAAATAACATTTCGAAGAGCCATTCACTAGTATTGAGAAATGAGCAGATGACACACAACTATGAATCCACTAACGCCATTTCTTTCCAACCCCATACTTTCCATCAAAAACTGAAGAAATCCCTATCCACCATGTCGTATGCCTTTTCAAAATCCAATTTGCAGACTAAACCAGGACAACATTGACGATTCCTTGAATCAATGCACTCATGGGCAATCAACACACTATATAAAATTTGACGACCATCCACGAAAGCTCCCTGAATATCTTAAATGATTTCTGGAAGCACCATTCTTAAACGATTAGCCAGAACCTTCACAAGGATTTTATACAGACTCTCAATCAAACTAATAGGCCTATAATCTTTAAGGAAGATAGCTCCTTTTTTTGGGATTAAAGCAATGAAAGAAGCACCCGACTCACCTGTTGAGACATCAATATCATGGAATTCATTGCAGAAGATAAAGAAATCATCTTCTAGTAAATCCCAAAAATGTTGAAAGAACACTATAGGAAAGCCATCTGGACCCAGAGCACGGTCACCACCAAGATCAAAAGCAGCTTGTTTGATTTCAACTTTTGTAAACCGCGCTTCTAGAGCCATTGGGTTAGAGAGTTGTCTAAAAGAAATCCCAACAATCCTTGGTCTCAACTTCATATCTCCTATATATATTATATAATTTATGAAAAAAGTGAACAATCTCTCTTTCAATATCAAATCTGCTCTCCCACATTCTTCCTCTAGCAGAAATGACATTTATTCCGATCTCCTGCCTCTAACCCCTTAATTCTTGATCATTGCTTCCATTTAATCTCTTTCTGAAAAATCAGCTTGCAAAGATCTTTTTCGAGTAAAGATCTATTGACACAATCATCTTCCAAGAGTAACCCATCTTCTTCTTTGACATCTATAATCTGAATATCAGCTAACAGGCAGTGCTTTCTTGCCTCAATACCACCGAAGACTTCCTTTCTCCAAACTTGCATTTTCTTTCTAAGAAGCTTTAGTTTTTGGGCTAACTGATATCCCATCCATCCTTTAACTGAAAAAGAAGACCACCAGTCTTTAACCCAAGTCTTCAAAATCTTTCTCATAAAGCCATGAAATTTCAAAACGGAAAGGAGGAGGACCCCAATCTTCCATTCCTGTCTCAAGCAATAGAGGACAATGATCAGAGATTGGCCGAGCCAAAGACCTTTGAATACAATCTGAAAATAGATCTAACCAATCAATCGAAACTAAAAAACGATCCAATAAACTCATCACAGGATTTTCTTGCAAGTTAAGGAATAGTTAACTTGGGGGATTTTCTTGCAAGTGATGGGTGGTAACTTAGGGGACTATTCTTCTTCAAATAAGGAATAGTTAAGTTTTGAGTTTGCTATAGGGTCTAAGCAAGGCGGAGAGATCCCTATACCCTCCACTCAACAACTACCTAGTGTTGTTAATCCTGTTGAGAGTAATCCTAAGGGCCCATTTGGTAATTTTACCATAAAATAATGATAAAGTAAAGCATCAAATCAAGAGAGAATAAAATATAACTGGGTTATGATGGTATTTTATTTTTAGTTGTTTGGTATGGAATCTTTTTTACTTTTTGTATAGAAAAGTGGAGGCTTTTTATCTTTCAGTGGAGAAAGTAGGTTGCTTTTTTACTCTCTTTTTTATTAAAAAAGGAGGGAATTTTGAAAAAGTGTACTTTTGATGTGACCCCTTGTCTAAAAAATGGAGGCTTTACTTTACTTTTACTAAACTAGTAAAGTGCCAAATGACAGTACTCTATATATTGGGTATGTCGCCCAGCTCTAAGAAACAACGCCCCCCCCCCCCCCCCCTCATACATTGTTTGAATAAAATTCCTTCTTTGTAAGTTCTTTTTTTTTTAATGGTAACTTTCATTAAAAGAGAGAAAAAACAGTGCAAGAGAATTCTACTGACCACCACACCACAAGGAACACAACCAGCCCAAAAACAACAAAAAACCAAAACAAAAACAGCTACCAAGACTACAAATGAGAGGACACAAGACTCTAATCAAAGGCAGGCCACTTCTCTCCAATTTCTAACAATCTGGTTTATTGAATACCCTTTAAAGGAACTATTAGATGACACAACTGTGAATTTAATTCTTTTCTTCAAAATGCTATCTTCCTCTGCAGCCCCTTTAAAACATCTTGAATTTCTTTCCCTCCAAATGATCCAAATTACCACAAGGAAAGACAATCTCCACACCTCCTTTCCCCTTGGCGACCCTATTGGGCTTCTCCGCGATGAGAAATAATCCAGAATGCCATTTGGGGATACCCCAGGTGCGCCCAAACCAATCGGCCACTGAGGACCAGAGCATTCCAGTGATGCTACAGTTAAGAAGAAGATGGTCAACTGATTCCTCATTTCGCAAGCACATAGGACAGCCGTTGACTATTAATCTTCCCTCTTTTCCTTAAATTATCCATTGTGAGAATTTTCTTCTGAAGCGCTAGCCACCCAGAGACAACAACTCTTGGCGGGGCCTTAAGCTTCCAAATGTTTGCCACCAACTTCCCGATCTCATCCCTTTTATTGATGACCTAAAAGAAAGATTTGACAGAGAAGGAGCCTTCCTTGGAGGCATCCCATCTTCTTTCGTCCACTCCCTCCTGAATTTGGGCCCCACTTAATAAGTTAAGCAGCGATGTATATTGATCCAGTTTGTTGTCTTTGAGATTTCTCCTCAAAATAGGGTTCCAACCATAGTGATCACCAAACCTCTCCATGTAGCAATGAATTTTAGCCTTCTTATCAACAGCACAATTATAAATGTTTGGAAATTGTATGGCCAAAGCCCTATCTCCAATCCAGTTATCCAGCCAAAATAAGATTTTGTCACCTATTCCAACTCGATAACTGATTTGCTCCATAAAACTCTCTTTAGCAAACATAATACCTCCCCAAATGGGTGAAGCTTGGTACAAGCATTCCTGAACATCCCATCCATCTCTTGAGAACCCATACTTCGATGCCAGAACTTGATTCCATAGGTGATGCAATCCTAGGGTTAGGATGCAAGTGCCGAGCACGATTAGGGTTCCCACTGGAACAATCACATTAAGAAGACAACTCTCTCACGATAAACCCCACAAAAGGGAATTCTATTAATCTCAAAAGCTCTGAGATCATTGATCTCTACAATGCTATATTTATAATAAAGGAAACTTAAACCCAAGAAAGCATTCCTAATCAAACTAGGAAACAACTAACAATCCTATCCAAGTTAGAAACTATTCTTAAATGCAACTTTTTAAATAAAATTAGAAACTAATAACAATTAATAAAGAATTCCTAATCTTGCTTGGGTCCCACAATTGGACCATGAGTCTTGCCCCAACGGCAAGATAGTGCCGCAGCATCATTCTCCCCAGGTTGGAAAAAGAGTTCGACCTCGAACTCGGCTCTTCTTCTTAATGTTGCTTTTGTAGATCACATGAAGCGCTTCCTTGGTGAGACGAGAACGTGACCCTTTCTTTGGTTGCGTCGGCTTCAGAGGACTCCGTAACTTGCCTTTCAGCATGCATAAATGTGTTATGTGTTGTCGCGCATGCCATTAGTTCCATTCTTGTCATACATCCATGGACAACCCAACAAGATATCACAACTATCCATGGGTATTACATTACACCAAATGGTATCTGTATAATCTGCACCAATGGAAAAGGTAACTGGACATGTATATCGGACTTGCCCTTCATCACCTGTCATTAACCATCTAACAAAATAAGGACAATGATGCTTCCGAACTTTCAGGTGTAAACAATCCACAAAAGCTTGGGAAATAATATTCTGACAACTGCCTCCATCAATGACGACCATGCATTCTTTACCATTGACTGTTCCTTTTGAACAGAAAATAATTTCTCACAACCATTTCTTCTCAGTAGTCGATGTAGTTTCTTGGATGACCATGAGAGACTCAAGACCCTCCTCGGGCAGAGTATCCTCCACTTCCTCTGTTTCAGTCTCTTTAGGATCATCTGGATCATCAGGCTCACCACTTTCAGTCTCAATGAAGAGGACACGTTTTGGACATTCAGCTACACGCTGCCTTTGTTGTTTACAATTAAAACATGTGAGCCTATTTTGACCCTCGGGCTTGGTGAAAACTTTCTCCGGTGACGTACTCTGTTTAGAACCTGCAATTGAGGAATTATTCTGCATAACCCATTTAGTTGTATTAAGTTGTTGGGCTTGATGATTTGCAATGCCCTCGGCTTTGATAGCATGCGGAATAATCTCATCAACATTATCAAAATGCTTGAATGAGAGGATATCTTGAATGTCAAGCGTAAGCCCATTAAAGTATCAGTCAACTAATACCTCATCATCTTCATTCAAACCACAGCGGGCTTGCATAGTCATAAACTCCTCAGAATATTCAACAACTGTCTTAGATCTTTGTTTCAAGGATTGAAAACGTGAACGTAGATCTCAGGAGTAATTGACAGGTAGGAATATTTGCTTCAACAGATTTTTCATCTCAGCCCACGTGTCAACAGGATCAATTTGTTGTTATCTCCTCTTCTTTTGCAACTCGGCCCACCATACCGCAGCATAATTGCAAAATCAAGTTGCCACCAATGTAATCTTATGACCATCCATCATTGGTTTATGTACAAAAATATTTTCAACACACACTAAACAATCCAAGAATTCATCTGGCTTTAATTTTCCATCATATTCGGGAATCACAAGTTTAATTCCCAAATCACGATCAACATTGACAGCATGTGGATCTCGTTGATTCCGAATATGTCCATCATCCCGATGATTATCTTCACGCCGATTAGTTTCCAAATTGGTTAATCGGGTCTCAATCCTTGCAAGAGTCTCTTGCATTTGAACCATCATGGCGGATAGTTGCCCAACAGTCCCCCTCAAATCATCATCATTGTGAGAGGAAGACTTCGTGTCAACCTGCTTCTTGGGAGGCATCTTTGGTTAATGCAAATTTAAAATTTGTGACTGACCTGATTTGTAGATCTGACTTCCGCGATCACGTTGGTGAAAACAGATCGAAAATTTAACTTTGGATGAGCCCGATATCGTAAGAAGAAATCTCATACGTTGATCGGGTCAAATCTGCTGTTGATCAGATGTGCTGATGTCTGCACTCTGCTTGAAATTTTATTTTTTTATACTGTTGTACTCTTCAGAACAAGTTGGGCTTCAATATTAATTGGGTCGGATCCACCTGATCCAAATTTGCAAAAGATGTACAGCAAAAAGTGGCTGAGCGGATCCAAACTAGAGCCCAAGCCCAATAACACTTAAGTTGGCATGTGGCACAGAGGGCACGTGAGTCCCCGCTCCTTGTTTCGCTGCACGAAGAGGAAAAGGGTTCCTCTGCCCTTCTTTTTAGTTCAACGAAGAGATGAAAATAGAGCTGGGCAAGATGCGCTATGGCTCTGGCGATGGCGAGGGGTGATGGGAGCGACAGGGAAAATGCGAGGACGATGGTGCTCGACGAGGCTGATGATGACGACTGGACGACAACGAAGAGGAGCAGGCGAATGGCGCTGCTGGAGCCTGGCGATGGCACTGCTGGTGCGGCGCGATCGACCGGTTCACGATACTTTCCTCTTCCCTATTCTCCTTCCTTTCCCCTACTGCGCTTCTTCTTCTTTTACTTCTTTCTTCTTCTTTTTTTTTTTTTTTTTTTTTTTTTGTTTTACTTCTGGGTTTGGGATTCGAAAAAGAGATAGGGGTGTTGCTGTTTTCAAAAGGTGGAGTTCGAGATGAGGGATGTGCGGTGTTGGTGTTGGATGCAAGTGATAGAGCACAATTGATGCAATCCTAGGGTTAGGATGCAAGTGCCGGAGCACAATTAGGGTTCCCACAGGAACAATCGCATGAAGAAGACAACTCTCCCATGATAAACCCACAAAAGGGAATTCTATTAATCTCAAAATCTCTGAGATCATTAATCTCTACAATGCTATATTTATAATAAAGGAAACTTAAACCCTATGAAAGCATTCCTAATCAAACTAGGAAACAACTAACAATGATATCCAAGTTAGAAACTATTCTTAAATGCAACTTCTTAAATAAAATTAGAAACTAATAACAATTAATAAAGAATTCCTAATCTTGCTTGGGTCCCACAATTGGACCATGAGTCTTGCCCCAACGGCTAGATAGTGCCGCTGCATAGGCCTTCAGAATCTTCTCCTATTCTCTATAACCACTTGCCAAGCAAAGCTTGGTTCACCTTCCTAAGGGGCCTTATTCCCAGCCCTCCCTCTTTTTCTAACCTATAGACCGAATCCCAATCAACAAGATGAAACTTCCTTTCTTCACTTATACCATGCCATAAGAAATATCGCTGAAGTTTCTCGATCTTATTGATAACAGAAATGGGACATTTGAGGAGGGAGAGGTAGTATATCGGAATATTAGACAAAGCTGCTTTAATAAGTGTGACCCTTCCTCCTATGGATAGGTAGTTAACCTTCCAAGTAGAAAGCTTTTTCTCTACTCGCTCCACCACCGGTCTCCACACCTCCTTTTTAGGATGCCCCAAACAAAGAGGCATTCCTAAATATGATACAGGAAATAGCCCCACCTTACATCTGAACAAATATGCAAGCTTCTTAATGTTATCGTCCCCCACTCTAACACCAATCAACTCGCTTTTGAAGAAGTTAACTTTTAAACCTGACAGTGTTTCAAAGCAGATGAGGAGGGTGTCATCTGCAAACTATAAGTGGGATATCAAGGGAGGATAGTCAGTTGTCATGAAGCCTCCAATTAGACCAACATTTGCTGCCATTTTCACCATCCTACTTAGAGCTTCAGCCACTATAACAAAAAGAAACGGAGAAAGTGGATCTCCTTGCCTTAGGCCCATTTTAGCCGGAAAGAATCCTTTAGAAGAACCGTTTATCAGGATGGAATAGCACGCAGAAGAAACACAACCTTGCATCCACTGTCTCCACTTCTCTCCAAAACCCATTCTTCTAAGAAGATATTGGAGGAAGCCACAATCCACTCGATCATAAGCCTTTTCCAGATCCAATTTACAAATAAGCCCAGGGATTCTGTTTTTATTTCTTGAATGAACACATTCATTCGCCACAAGAACTCCATCCAATATTTGCCTGCCTGTCACAAAGGCTCCCTGCTCCTTGGAAATTATGCCGGGTAATACCTTTTGCATTCTCCTTGTTAAAACCTTTGCTAGTATTTTATAAATATTGCCAATAAGACTGATGGGCCGATAATCTTTAATCCCAATAACACCCTCCGTTTTAGGGATGAGCGCAATGAAAAAGGCCCCTAAACTTCTTGATAGCTTCCCTTTCTGATGGAACTCTTTCATGAAGGCTAAGAGATCATCCTTGAGCAATGGCCAAAAATGTTGGAAAAAAGCCATTGGGAACAGTCGGCCCAGAGCCTTGTCACCTGCCATCGCAAAGATCACTTCTCAAACTTCTTCTTCAAAACTCCTTTCAAGCCACCGTGCCTTCTCCATTCCTATAGTGTCAAAAACAAGATTATCAAGAGATGGCCTGTCCCATGACTCTGCAAAATCCAAGTGAGCAAAATAATCTATGATGTGATTAATTATATCCTCTTTTTTCTCCAATCTATTCTCTCCTTCCATTAAGCATATGATATTCTGTTAATCCTACGCCTTGAGGAAGCCAATATATGGAAAAACTTTGTATTTTTATCTCCTTTAGCCAATTGCACCTTGATCTTTGTTTCCATTTAATTTCTTCCTCCCTCACCTTCCTATGGAATTCTTCCTCAAGGTTTAGCCTCAATTTACTTTCTTCAATAGAAAGCTAAGCACATTCCTACTTTTTATCTAAAGCCTGAATTTTATCCAAGATGTTAATTTTGGAAGTCAGCACATCGCCAAAACTTTTCTTCGCCCAATCCTTTATTTTCATTTTTAATAGTTTCAAATTCAAGGCTAACCTGTGGCCCGGCCTTCCTTCCAATAGAAAGCTGAGCACATTCCTCCATTTTATCTAAAGCCTGAATTTTATCCAAGATGTTAATTTTGGAAGTCAGCACATCGCCAAAACTTGTCTTTGCCCAATCCTTTATTCTCATTTTTAATAATTTCAACTTCAAGGCTAACCTGTGACCCGGCCTTCCTTTCACTGGTAATTCCTTCCAAGTTCCACCAAGCTAAGATTAAATGAGTAAAATCTTTCTCCTCGAGCCACATCATTTCAAAGCGAAAAGGAGCAAGACCCCATCTTTCACAATTTGAATCCAGCATAACTAGACAATGATCCGAGGCAGGTTTCAGCAAAGCAACCTAGTACACATCCAGATACAGCCAAATCCAATCAGTAGACACTAAGAATCTATCCAATCTTGACATAATTGGGGGATCCTGATGATTTGACCATGTGTAGGACGCTCTACTTAGATTTAGATCCATCAAAGCATGATTGTTTATTACAGGTGTTCATGGGCCGGGCCAGCCCGATCCGGGCGTAGCCCGCTTTGGGCCGGGCTTGGATATGTAATTGGGGCCCGATTAATAATTGTGCCGGTTAATCGGGCCAGGCTTGGATTAAGTGATAGAAAGCACAATAGTCTGGCCCATGTAAAAAATGCATGTAATTTAATTTAATTAGTGCTCAAATACCCACAAAGTGATAAAAAGCCCGGTTCGGCCCGGCCCAATTGATTAAATGGGCGGGCTCAAGCCTAACTTCTATGGCCCGTGTCAGGCTTGGGCCAAGCCTAGGCCACTATTTCTAAAGTCAGGCCAGGTCTAGATATACCTTAGCCCGGCCCATGAACACCCCTACTATTTATCCAATCTGAAAAAAAAAATCTCATGTCCCCTGAGGTTCTGCATCCTCTTAGGCTTTCAGTAGGGAATCTTATAACATTCCAGTCTCCTCCTATGCACCAAGCTCCTTTCCATCTTCCACTGATCGTGTCTAGTTCTCTCCAAAATTCTTTACTCCTCTGGCCATCATTAGGGCCATACACAAATGTAAGGAGCCATTTGGAATTTTCCCCCAAGTCTTGCACTAAAATTGAGAGATTTCATCCACCCAACTATTACTGACATCCACATACTGAGAATCCCACATCACCAGCAAGCCTCCTGATGTTCTAATGGCATCTCGAGCCATCCATTTCACATGCCTTCTTCCCCAAAGCTCTCTCACTATCGAATGAAGGACTTCCTTAAGATGGTCTCCTGTAACATAGTAATGTGCACCTTCTGCCTTCTCACTAGTTCCTTTACCATTTGCCTCCGCGTTGCTCCCCCTAATCCTCAAACATTCCATGATACGATCTTCATGTGTGTCACGGTTCTTAAGATTGACCCGCTCTACCCTTTCTTTAGCCTTATATAGTAAATGGAGCAAGACAAGACTGTTTAGCTCTCTAACCCCCTTTCTCTTTGATTTCCTTTTTACTCTCTCATCCTTGCTCTCTTTTTCCCTCTTATCTGCAAATTCTACCAGCTGGTTCCACCCAACCTTCAAGTTATCCACCAAGACAACCATAGCCTTGCCGCAACATACCACCTTCTATGATACCCAATCACAATAAGAATCATGGGTTAAAATATCGGCCGATACCAATTCGTATTGGCCGATACAAACCGGTATCAACCAGTTCCGGTACGATATATTGAAACTTATCGGTATCGGACTCAATCCCCCAAAATATCACAAGCGTATCGGTCTGTATCGGCTGATATCTTGAAGATATCGGTCAAAACCAATATATCGGCTGATATTTTCAGACAACCAATGTTTCCCTCATTTCTGCATGATCATAGTTGAAGAGAAAGAAAGTGAAAGCACATGCATTTTATATGAAGTCGTGGAAAAGGGGAAAAAAGAGAGATGTAGTTGCAGAGGAAAAAAAAACAAGAAACAAGAAAAGGAGAAGATGTATCTGGACGCCAGAGAACGAGCACCCACCTCTGCCTCCGCCGCCGCCATTGCATCATCTTCTCCTCCCTTTTCCTCTCCCTCTCCTCTTACCCCACTTCTTTTTCCCCCTCCTCATCTCGATTTCATTCAGTCCCGAGAAAAGAAAACCCTAAGAAGGGTTCTTTCCGTTCTAGCTTTGAACTTTTAACTTTTAAGTCCGTGTTCTGAGTTCGGATTCCGGAAACTTCCTTCCCATTTGACTCATTGAAAGATGAGCCCCACTTATATATATAGAGTAAAGCCTTTGTCTTGGATCATGGATGTGACTGATCGATCGGGCCCACTTATTGAAAATCTCATCCCATCAAATTAAATTCCCTCTCATTCTAAAGGGTGTCTCAAAATTTAAGCCCAAGAGGAGTTGGTCCCACACCATGGGATTGAGCATTTGATAAAAAAAAAACATGATAAATGAAGAGTGCAAAAGACTGTATTATCACATTTTTTTTTAACAAACGATCAATCCTCGAATGGGACCAACTCCTATTGGAGTGAAAATTAGAGATATCTCATATACAGGAAGATGTTCATTTTGAGCGGCTCAAGGTTTCAATAAGCGGGCTCCATTCATGGAGTTCCACTTCTACTCAGGATTTCTCCAAGTTAAATGCTCATTTACTGGAAAGACTTTTTAATTGTACCTGCTAATATGACCCACTTATAAAAAACCCTATATCACACAAAATAAATGCTTGCTCCTAAGTGGTCCCTCTAAAAATCTTACTCCAATAAGAATTGGTGCTTGTCATATTGGTCACTTATGAAAGGTGCAAAATGAAATATCTAAAAAAAATAAAGTTTCTTAGTAGTCCGATTGATTATTTTTCATAAAGTTTATATAAGGGTGTGTCACGAATAAGCCAAAAGAAATATCACTCATAAAACAAGACTGAATAGAATTGTATTCGATGACCTCCTTAAGGATTCACCATGTATCTTATAGATCAGAAATGCCCAATTTGGGCTACAATTACAATCTATCAAATCTACTATTATGGTATGTAATGCTATACAAGTCTGACTAGTATCAATCCACAAATCTCCTATAATAGTATGTATTGTTGTACAAGTCTTCAATACAATGGGCTTTTGCAGATGGGTCATGGATGAGCCAACTTATATTATAATGGGCCTATGTTAACACCCCTTAAATTGATGCGGTGGAATCAGTAAGCATCATTTTGCTAGATAAGAATTGATGACGTGGGCGAGGAAGTCCCTTCGTGAAGATGTCCGCAATCTGGAGGCCAGAGAAAATGAATGGTAGGGAAATGATGTCCCGGAGATATTCATCACAAATGAAATGACAGTCAACTTCTATGTGCTTGGTCCATTCATGAAAAACTGGATTTTATGTAATACGAATAACACTAGTGTTGTCAGCATGAAGAGGTATAGGTGAGCTTTGTGGAAAACCGAGATCGGCGAGTAGCCCACGAAGCCAAAGTATTTCAGAACAAGCAGCAGACATGGCGCGATATTCTGCTTGGGTGGAAGATCTTGAAACATTTCCAGGAAATCAATGCACCGCCAAGATACATACACCACCCAGTTGTGGACCGACGGGTGTTAGTACAACCCGCCCAATCAGCATCGGAGAAAGCAATGAGATTTAGTAGGGAGCTTGCAAGAAAAAATCGACCAGAGTAGTCGCACCAAGAAGATAACGAATAATTCGTCGGACAGCCGCCAAATGAAGATGCCTTGGTTGAGTCATAAACTGGCTAACCAGGTTAACAGCAAAGGAAATGTCGGGGCGGGTATGAGTTAACTAGATCAAGCTACCAACCAATTGCCGATAGAGCGTGGCATCGGGAAGAAGATCCCCACTATCCTTTGAGAGCTTCAAATTCACTTCAAGAGGAGTATCAACTGGAGTTGATTACTGGAGTCCTACTAGTTCAATGAGGTCTAAAGCATATTTGTGTTGGTGCAAGATGATTCCTTTTGCTGTTTGATGAACTTTCAGACCTAAGAAGTAGGTTAAGGGACCCAAGTCTTTCATATAGAATGATTGATGCAGCGAGGATTGAAGATTAGATATCATTGTGGAATCAGCTCCAGTAATAATGATGTCATCAACATAAACAAGAAGAATAGTGATACCACTTGGAGACTTATGTAAAAACAGCGATGGATCATATGGACTTTGCTGGAAGTCTAACACAAGCAAGGCGTCCCGAAATTTTTCAAACCAAGCGTGCGGAGCCTGTTTGAGGCCATAGAGGGAACACTTGAGTTTAGCCACATCTAAACTACTAGAAGAGGAATACCCGTTAGGAAGGCGCATATGAACCTCTTCTTTAAGATCGCCATGGAGAAAGGCATTCTTTACATCTAACTGAAGAATGACCCAAGCTTGAGATGCCGCAATGGCAATGATCATCCAAACAGTAGTCATCTTTGCAACTGGAGCAAATGTTTCATCATAGTCAATGCCATATTCTTGGCAATTACCAAGAGCGACCAAGCGAGCCTTGTATCAGTCTAGCAAACCATCAGATTTCAGTTTGACCGAATAAACCCATTTACACCCAATAGGTCGAACTGTAGGTGGGCAGGTAACCACATCCCATGTATGATTAGTCTGTAGAGCTTCTAATTCCTCAGACATAGCTTTCCGCCAACACTCATGTTTCACAGCTGGAGAATACAAAGTGGGAATGTTAACAGATGCTAGAGTGGCAAGAAAAGATGAATGAGAATACCCAAATCTATCAGGAGGCCGAGAGACGCGTGGTGCGTCGAAGAGTGGGCAGCGTAGCTAATTCTGATGTAGTAGTTAGGGGAGTTGGATCAGGTGCTGGATCAAGTGTCTCTTGAAGGGGTTGTATCTAGCAGGGAGTGGTTCTGTTCGTCGCCGCTATACAATTCCAGTTTTGAACCGTTCAACAGAAGAAGAAGAAGCATAGGATGAAAAAGGTGGTAATATAGTCATGGTGATGGAAGTGGAGGAATCAGTGCTTTGAGAAAAAATATATAAAATTTTGAAAAACACAACATTTCGAGAAACACGAATTCTTTTGGCAGATGGATCATAGCAAACAAATCCTTTTTGATGAGTTGCGTAACCAAGAAAAACACATCTAGTGGCTTGCGCATACAATTTCGTCCGTTCAGAAGGAGGAGGACGAACAAAACAAACACATCCGAAAGGATGAAGATGTGTATCTGTAGGATGAGAGTTAAAGAGACGGAAATATGGAGACTGATTTTGAAGTTTGGAAGATAGAAATCGATTAATCAGATGAGCTGAAGTAGAGAGATCTTCCAGCCAGAATCTAGGAGGAACAGAGGATTCAAGTAGCAGGCAACGAACCATGTCAAGCAAATGGCGATTCTTCCGTTCAACAATGCCATTTTGTTGTGGAGTATGAGGGCAGGTTCGTTGTGAGATAATCGTCTTGTGTTGGAGAAATTCTTGAAATCTGTTTGACACATTCACCACCTGAATCAAATTTGAGAATCTTTATGCAGGTGGAGAATTGTGTTTCAACATAGGCAAGGAATGTTTTAAAAACCTCAAACACCTTCGATTTAGCCCTTAAAAAATAAACCCAAGTGAATCTGCTATGATCATCGATGAATGTGACAAAGTATTTATAGTGAGAATGAGAGATAACTGGTGTTATACCCCAAACGTCACTATGAATCAAATCAAAACGTTTTTCTAAATAGAGGTATGCATAGAAAATGGAATAGATTTACTTTTTCCTAATTTGCAAACAGAACAATCAATATTGACATTAGAATTAGAAAACTGCATTTTATTAATCAAACCAGAATTTTTCAAAGATAAAACTGTGTTCGAATTAGAATGTCCTAATTTTTTGTGCCACAGATGCACATTATTTGGAAGAACACATGAAAAGGCTGAAGTAAATTCTTCCCTAGGTTGTATAGGCAGACTAAGCGGAAACAACCGGCCACACTTAGGCCCCTTCGCGATCACCTGTCCCGTCCCATGATCCTGTACAACACAACCATAAGAAGAAAATGACACATTACAATGATTATCTACGAGTTGTCCAACAGATAACAAATTTGTAGATAGGCTAGGTGAAAGAAAAACATGATTCAAAGGTAATTTGTGGGGAATATCGCCTATGGCAGTGATAAGTAAATGTCCCCATTAGCAGTTTGAACTTGGAGTTTCCCATCATATGGTTGAATGTTAGACATGAGATTGGAAGTAGAAGCCATATGATTTGATGCTCCAGAATCAAAATACCACTTTGAAGAAGATGAGAAGGTTTTACCTGAGATGCCCAAGGTGGAGAATGCTTGGAGAATCATTTCAGGGTTGATAGGAGGGCTGGGTGCGAATGGCTGTGAAGACATGGATGCAGACGGAGAAGCAGATGCCACCGAGTGAGAATCTGAAGAAGCAATGACAAAATAAGCATGTGAATTTCGATTTTCTGGTCGTTTCCTTCATTCAGAAATGGTATGCCCGCTAGCTTTGCAGTAGTTACAAACTTTTCTTCTGCACTGAGTAGAATAATGTCCATATTCCTTACAAGTGAAGCATTGAATCTTGCTCAAACCCTGGGATGAGGTGTCGCGTCAGGAGGGTTTCCTTTCTGCCACATAAGCAACTTCAGTGGGACCAATGGATGATTGTTGGGATAGTTGACGTTGAGTGAATAGCCGTTGTTCTTCGCGGAGCACTTCATTGAGACATGTCTCCAACGAGGGAGAAGGATGTCGACTCATGAGATTGGAGCGGACATTTTCAAATTCCGGCCGAAGTTTCATTAGAAATTGATCTCTCTGAGTAATTTTATGAACTTCTTGAACACTAGAAAAAGTTTCTCCTGTAATAGTGGCATATACAATATCCATGTATTCAATCCAAAGAACAAAGAAGCCGGAGTAATACTCTTGGACAGCCATCTGGCCTTAAGAGTATTGAGCAATTTCATGTTCTAATTGGAACCGACGGGCTGAATTTTCTTGGTGGTAGATACGTTTCAAATATCCCCACATATCTTGAGCAGTTTTATAAGGCTTAAGATGTAAGAAATTTTGGGGTTCCACTGTGCCCAACATCCAGCTCATAATTTGTGCTTCTTTGGTTTCCCAATCATCCAATTTTGCTTTTTCCATTGGCTTTTTCATAGAACCAGAAATGTGTCCCCATAATTTTTTGGCTTTCAAATATAACTCATCAAACTGATAGGCCCAAGCAGAATAGTTTTTCCCATTGAATTTGATCAATTGCATTTCATTCTTGTCCATTTTCAACCCACAGATGTCAATAGTAGACAGACGGCAGTAAAAAACCAAAAACAAAGGGAGCAGTAACCAGACAGCAACAAAAAACTAGCCCAGATTATTTTTAGATCATGCAGAAAGTGTAGATGAAAGGAGGCAGCAACACCAAAGACACAAAAAACAGCCCAGAAACTGTTCTGAAGCAACAGATCATAAATCTGTATAAAAAAACCCACAATTTTGGCCCAGACGACCAGGAATTCCTGCAGAAAACAGTAGGTGGGGCCGCTGATGATTCAATCTACCAGATCAGGGTGATCAGATAGATACTTCACAAAAATATCGAACCAATATAGCAGAGATTGCAGCAATCGGATACTTGTGCTCAAAGATGGATGGATTTGATGAAATTACATTACAGAAACTGGAAAAAGTGGTGATCAAAAAGCCTACCTCTGATCTTCAAAAAATGGAGAAAAAATCAATAAAAACACCTAGAATATCAGGCAACCAGGGCTGTTGTGTCCTTCTTATCAGATCTGATCTGTCGATGGTTGCCCTCTGTTGATCTCCACACACTGCCGTCAGTCGACAGAGGAACTCTCCTTACGAACTTAAACAAGAAAGATTCAGATGGCTCTTAATCTCTCTATTGCATCAAGATGGCTCTAATACCATGTCACAAATAAGGCAGAAGAAATATCACTCATAAAACAAGACTGAATAGAATTGTATTCGATGACCTCCTCGAGGATTCACCATGTATCTTATAGATCAGAAATGCCTAATTTGGGCTAGAATTACAATCTATCAAATCTACTATTAAGGTATGTATTGCTGTACAAGTCTGACTAGTATCAATCCACAAATCTCCTATTATAGTATGTATTGCAGTACAAGTCTTCAATACAATGGGCTTTTATAGATGGGTCATGGATGGGCCAACTTATATTATAATGGGCCTGTGTTAACAGAATGATGGTGATTTTAAATGGTCCTGACTTTAAAAATGAGTTGCATTAATAGATTTATAAATTGTAAAAATTGGCTAAAAAACTAAACACTAAAGCTTAACATATTTAACAACTTTAGATAAGATAGCGATACAAGATGTCATGACTTAGGGGGACCGATATTTTAATCTATTGTTGTTACTAATGGAAAAAAAATATTGTTTTCCATCATTTTATAATATTTTGAATTTTTTTGGATATATTTGAAAAAAAAAATGGACTAAAAAAATTTTTCACACCTTAACGACCGCAAACGATACCGATACCATATCGGTTTTTTGGCCTGACCGATACCGCGATTTTGAACCATGGTCAGAATCATCAAGGTCCTAAAAAATGGATCCCTTAAAAACTTGCCCTCTTTCTCTGTTGTTTTTAGCTGCATCCTCATTCAAGAGCGAGCCAGATGGGTAAGGACTCACCTTGAAGATCCCTGAAGCAGACGCCCTTCTATGGGGTCTCGATGGAGACTGTCTCATAGTTTCTTGAGTGGCAACATGGACGTGGCGCATACATCCCTATTTTGGCTGGAGCTGGCTGAACCAAAGCAAAACCTACCTGGGATCACAAAACTCGCATTCATCTTCCTCGACTTCTCTTCTCCAAAAATTATACACCTTTTCATCCATTTGGAGTCCCTTGATTTCCCCATGTCTCTATCCCCACTAGAGTGCCCATAAGAACTTCCTGCCATACTATTCCTTGGCTCTGATGTTGTCTCGCCCTGTTGCTCATCCCCGTTTGCATCATCTTCTTCAGCCGAGCACTTGACAACCTCGTTCAAAGAAGAGAGAACATCCTTTCCTCCTCCAAGCTCTTCCCCTTTTCCTCTATCGATTCGAAGCTCCCAGCTGAGGATGGAGAGCTCATCGTCTTGCTGCCTTTGTCGACTTCTCTCCCATTCGTAACACTTTTCTTTATTTTCCCCATGTCGTGCCCTAGCATTAAGAAGTTTGCGTCTTTTGATTTGGGCTTGGAGTGTGAACCTTTTCGGGGCCCATCACTTGAGTCGTTGAGCTGGCCTGTCTTCTTAAAAGGATCCACTTGTCCATTCCCGACTTCATCTCGGCCCAATGGTCCTTTCTTCAAGTCATCTGAAGAGTGGACGTTTCAAATTTTGAATTTGAAACGAGAATGACGTCATCGTCTTCATCCTCTCGCCTCCCCTTTCCGGTCTCCGAAGTCCTCTTTCCTTTTCCTTCCAAAGCTCCATCCCAAAGCCTCTGATTTCTGCTGGTAATTTCCCAATCTTCCTGCTGCTCCCCTTCTTCCTCCTCCACCTCTACTGAAACAGAAAATTTGAGATCCTCCGCCCAAATAGAAAGCTGAGTGGGGAGGGTCACTGATTTGTCTAATTGTGGCCTTATTCTACTTTCCTTGAGGTAGTCTTTTTGCACTGTCTTTTTATCCACCTCCACTGTCCTTCCCAAGCAATTACCTACCAGCCTGAAGACTCCTTCATGCCAAGCCTGTAGCGGCATCCCTTTTACTTTGATCCAAGAGTATCTCGGGGGAGAACCCAACCATTCCATCCATCTTTCCAATACAGAAAAAGGTGACAGAGTCCTTTTGGATTTAACCAGTTCCAGAACTTCTTCCACATCCTTATCTGAAAGAAATTGCAACCAGACCATCTGATCTTCCAATAAGTGGACCTTTGCGGGCATCTTGCCCAATAGCTAACCAGCCACCGTTCTGTTTGCCTTACCCCATCTTTTTTATTTTTCAGAATACGAACTAGGCTGTAATAGAGCTCCTTTTTCTGTTTGATTACCCATGGAGCCACTCTCACCCCTTTGTTAGGACCATCAACAACTATCCATCCTGCGTTTGGTTCAAGCTTTCCTGGTGAGTCCTCCATTCTGTTCACATTTTCTTGAGGTTTCACCTGACAAACTCACGATCACAGAAGAATTTGAATATTCTCTTGAGAATGTATTAATTTTGTATATATTTCTATGGAGATTGTCCATCAATATATAGGTATTTACATGCCTTTAATCAATGCTCTAAGAAAGGAAAACAATCTAATTATATCAATTGCTATTCTAAGTAAGGAAGGCAACAGCCGTCTCAATATTGACCCAAATCAATTCCACGTGAGATATACTGATGGGCTTTGGGCCTTGGGCCTGTTTAACACCCCCCCCCCCCCCCCCCTCAAATTGATGCGGGAGAATCAACAAGCATCAATTTGTCAACCAAGAACTGATGGCGTGGTCGTGGAAGACCTTTGGTGAGAATATCAGCAATTTGAAGTTCAATGGAGACATGTGGAAGGCTGATGACATCACGTTTAAACTCATCACGTATGAAGTGACAATCAACCTCGATGTGTTTAGTGCGTTCATGAAAAATCGGATTTTCAGTAATCTGAATTGCACTTGTATTATCCGTATAGAGGGGGGTAGCTCCTTTTGCTGGGAAACCAATGTCAAAAAGCAAACCACAGAGCCAAAGAATTTTGGAGCATGCAGCAGACATGGCTCGGTACTCTGCCTCGGTAGAGGATTTGGAAACCTTTTCATGTTTCTTGCATTTCCAATAAATGAGACTAGCACCCAAAAACATGACCATCCTGTCGTCGATCTGTGAGTATCCGGACAACCAGCCCAATCAACATCTGAATAAGATTTGAGAGATAGAGGATTGTTGGATGGAAAAAACAACCCACGAATCGGTGTGAGAATAAGGTACCGAATGATGCAGCGAACAGCAGCCAGATGAAGGTGACGAGGAGCAGTCATGAACTGACTCATCAGGTTGACCGCATAAGAGATATCAAGACGAGTGATCATGAGGTAGATCAAGCTGCCAACTAACTAGCGATAGGTTGTAGGATCGAAAAGAAGATCACCCTCCTCGCGACTAAGTTTGACATTCAGTTCGACCGGCGTATCGACAAGAGCTGAAGCAGTAAGACCAGCCAAGGCAATGAGATCAACAGTGTATTTATGCTGATTGAGAACTATACCTTGAGGCGATTGATGAACTTCAAAAACGAGGAAATAGTGTAGGGGGCCGAGATCCTTCATGTGAAATGTCTCATGAAGAGACGCCTGGAGCTTCTGAATCATTTCGGCATTAGGACCAGTAATGACGATGTCATCAACATAGACAAGGAGTACAGTGATCCCGGATGGAGCACGATGTAAAAACATAGAAGCATCATACGGGCTTGGATGAAAATCCAAGCGGAGAAGTGCAGCTTGAAATTTCTCAAACCATGCGAAAGGAGCTTGTTTCAGACCATAGAGGGAGCGACGAAGTTTGGCAACCATACCCTTCCCAAATGAGCATCCCTGAGGCAGTCGCATATAAACATCTTCTTTAAGATCACTATGAAGAAACGCATTTTTGACATTTATTTGGTAGAGAGGCCAAGACTGAGATGCAGCAACAGCAAGAATAGTGCGGACGGTGGTCATCTTGGCAACCGGAGCAAAAGTTTCATCATAATCAATGCCATATTTCTGCCGATTTCCAAGAGCGACAAGACGCGCCTTATATCGATCTAAAGTGCCATCAGAGTTTAACTTGAGAGAAAAAACCCACTTACAGCCAATAGGTTTGACACCCACAGGAGATGGGACAATATCCCACATATGATTTTGTGCTAACGCATCCAATTCATCTTACATAGCCTTGTTGCAACATGAGTCCTGCACAGCCTGAGAATAGGATTGGGGAATGGAAGAGGAAGACAAAGTGGCCATTAAGGAAGTATGTGAGAACCCATAACGGGTTGGTGGTACCAAAATACGAGTGGAGCGACGCAGTGAAGGATGGCCAGATGGATCAAGTGCCGGTGTTGGACCGGATGCCGGAGGAAGATCAGGAGGGGGATCCCTGGTAGGCGCTGCGCTGTTCCGTCTGTGATACACAAATTGAGGATTAAATCGAACAACTGACGGGTCGTCAGAAAAACCAGGTAAAGACACAAAAAAGGAGTCAGGAGGATCAATGTGTTTTTGAAAAAAATACTGTTGTTCAAAGAAAACGACATTCCTAGAGGAACGTAAACGACAAATGTGAGGATCATAACAAATGAACCCTTTTTAGAATGGTGCATAACCTAAAAACACACACTGAGCTGATTGTGCCGTTAGTTTTGTCCTCTCAGAAGGAGGTAAGTGCACAAAACAAATGGAGCCAAAAACATGAAGATCATCATAGGATGGAGAGGTCTTGTACAATCGGTAATATGGGCTTTGATTCTCAATGGAGGTTGATGGCGTTCGATTGATAAGATGAGTTGCCGTAGCCAGTGCCTCAACCCAAAAACGAAAAGAAACCAATGATTCAAGAAGAAGGGAACGAGTGACATCAAGGAGATGTCTATTTTTCCTTTCAGCGATTCCATTCTGCTGGGGAGTATAAGGACAAGTTCTTTGAGAAATAATGCCTTTGTTTTGCAAAAACTGTTGAAGATCTGAGGACACATATTCCCCGCCCGTATCAGATCGCAAGATTTTAATGCAGGTGGAAAATTGATTCTCAACATAAGCTAAAAAAATTTTAAAAACATGAAAAACATCAGATTTTGAATGCAGAAAGTAGACCCATGTGAACCGACTGAAATCATCAATAAAAGTAACAAAATATTTATAGTGAGTGTGGGAAAGAGCTGGATCAATTCCCCATACATCACTATGAACTAAATCAAAACACTGAGAGGTGTGTGAAGTGGAATGAGGAAACATAAGAGTTTTGCTCTTTCCCATTTTACAAGTAGCACAATCAAAAGGCACACAAGAAGATAAACCAATAGATTTATTTAATAAACCAGAATTTAACATAAGGGACAAAGCCTTGGAATTAGGATGTCCGAGTCTATTATGCCACAATCGGCAATTATCTCTAAGAGAAAAACAAAACACATTATTGTCAAATTGATTCCTAGAAATTTTAGAAAAATCCAGCGGAAACAAGCGTCCACACTTAGGCCCCCTCGCGATCTCCTTCCCTGATATCTGGTCCTGCACAACACAACCAGAAGAAGAAAAAGAGATGTTACAATTATTTTCAACAAGTTGCCCGACTGACAATAGGTTGTTAGTTAAATTAGGACAAAGGTAAACATTTCTCAATGGGATGGGACCAGGGATATCTCCAATAGCAGTAATGGGAACATGTCCGCCATCAGCAGTTTGTATTTGAAGATGGCCATTGTAACTTGTCATATTGGAGAATACGTCATATGATTAGACGCCCCGGAATCAAGGAACCAAGTAGAAGATGAAGGGACTTACCTGAGAGACCAAAAGCAGAGAGGGCATTGATAATCATTTGTTGAACCAATTCAGGAGTGAGAGATGATGAGGGCCCAAGCTGTGGGGGTGCAGATGTAGGAACAGGCATAACCGAGGAAGCCACATAAGCATGCGGAGTCTGAGACTATGGATTCTGATACTGCGGAGCCGGATACTGTGAAGTCTGATACTGTGTCGACGGATGTGGTGGACGGCGGCGACATTCAAAGATGATATGTCCCGACTTTTTACAGTAACTGCAAACTTTATGTTTGCATTAAAATGCAAGATGCCCAAATTTCTGACAACTGTAGCATTGGGTTTTGCTCAAGTCTCGAGGCGGAGGCTGAGAAGTTTTATTTGCCGAGAACGCGACTGAATAGGTTTCAGTCTTTTGTTGAGCAATATTAGCTGAGGTCGTAAGGCGCTGTTCTTCGCGTAAGAGTTCATTCAAGCAGACATCCAATGAAGGTAAGGGCGCACGATTCATGAGGGCAGATCGGACACTTTCATATTCATTCGGCAGTTTCATCAAAAATTGATCTTGCTGACTAGAGGCCCGAAGGTCTTGGATTATTGTCAACACATTGTCAACCACATCCGCATACTTAATACTATCGTATGCCGACCACAGTGTACGGAAACCTGAATAATAGTCTTGTACCGAAAAGGTCACTTATGCATATTCAACAATTGCACATTCAAGATGGAATTGTCGCGCAGAGTTATCTTGATTGTATACTTTCTTCAAATACCCCCACATGGCTTTAGAAGTGGAGTAAGGCTTGAGATTCATTATCAGATGAGGCTCAACAAATCCCAAAATCCAAGATTTGATTTTAGCATCTTTAGTATGCCAAGAGGAGATCTTCTTCTCATCCTCAGTGGGTTTAGGGTCCGTGCCAGAAACAAATCCCCACAATTCCTTAGCTTCTAGGTATATTTGAAATTGGAAAGACCAGGCAGGGTAATTCTTTCTCGTAAATTTAATCAACATGACCTCAGATTTTTCCATTGCAACCGAAATTGGAAACAGATCGATTTGAACGGTAAGAAAATATATAGGATGTCTTCCGTGTGTAGGAACCACAACCCCACCAAGCAGAGAGAGACAAAACAAAATCAACAATAATCTGCTAAAAAAAACAGCCCAGACGAACTGGACAAGGGCTGTTTTTCCACTACGTGGGCCCCACTTAAGGATCTCGCCCCAAATCAGACAACAGATCTATGATCTCCTTCTATTCTGGCTTCTACTGAACCAAGTTTGAACTGATTCTACTGAGTATCCAAGATTCTGGACTGTCTTGATGAAAACAGTATAAATTTATGGAAAATCTTGAGAATGAGTAAAACACCAACCTTGAGTCTCTGAAAAATGCTGGAAAAATCACTAATATTCTTAGAAAATGGGGCGACCATGAGTGGGAGATTTCTGAAGTTGATCTGATCGGTCAAAAGTGGGCCACCAACAAGACTTCGCTGACGTAGGAGGAAGTTGTCGCTGGCACTGTATCGCTGGAATTTTCTTGAAAACAGATCCTGGATCTATTTGCTGCACGAGAGAGACTTATTCTCTCTATCTCTATTCCCTTAAAGCTTTGGAAGATGTCTAAGATCAAGACTGCCTTGAGCCTTGCTCTGATACCATGACAAACTCACGATCACAGAAGAATTTGAATATTCTCTTGAGAATGTATTAATTTTGTATATATTTCTATGGAGATTGTCCATCAATATATAGGTATTTACATGCCTTTAATCAAGGCTCTAAGAAAGGAAAATAATCTAATTATATCAATCACTAATCTAAGTTAAGAAAATAACTAATTACAACAATTGCTATTCTAAGTAAGGAAGGCTTCAGCTGTCTCAATATTGACCTAAATCAATTCCACGTGAGATATACTGATGGGCTTTGGGCCTTGGGCCTGTTGCCTTGGGCCTATTTAACATCCCCAAGAGAGGATTTACATAACCAACCTCTTGGGATTCCTTTTTCCCGAGTCTTCTGACATTGTCTTCTGCTCCTTTACTTGGCCCTGAACCATACCTCGCCGTGTTCACCTGGATCTTTCTCCCACCCCATGATCTCCCTGCAACAATTTGTATAGCATTTTCTGCTTCCCTGTACGTAGTAAACCTTACAAACGCAAAACCCCTTTGCCTCCCACTTCCCTGTTCAACTGGAATGAAAACATCCACTATTTTTCCTGCTCTGTAGAACACAGCTTCTATTTCTGACTATAAAGATTGGGCCTACTCACTATGATGCACGAATACCTCAAAATGGGGAATGTGTCGTGTTGTATCGTATCCGATACTTCGCTTTTTAAGTGTAAAATCCGTTTTCTTGCTATGTCCATGGCGTGTCACTACTGTGTCCATGCCGTATCTGGGCATCATAGCCTACTCAGCCAAATGGCCATAGGAGGGTAAAAAGACACTCGATCACATTGATGGAAGTATTTAGGAACCAAAAGAAAGGATCCCAAACATTCAGATTGGTTTTCTAAAAATATGTTGGTCATGAACTGATCCTGAATTCAATGTTAGAGAGTATTGCAACAAGTTTTAAATATTTTGACACCGCTAAGGAGCTTTGCGATGCTATTGAGGCAGCATATGCTCAAAAGAGAAATAATCCCCTAATACTTGAATTGAGAACGGAATCTGCAATATTTAAGCAAGGAAATCTATCCATAGGAAACTACTATGCCAAATCGCCAAATTCAAAGATCTATGACACGAGTTAAAACCGCATCTAAGTCTTGAACCCAATTGTGCAAAGAAACAAGCCAAGTTGCTAGAAGATTTTCATATATTTGAATTACTGGGTGCTGTAAATTCAGAATATGAAAACCATAAATTCCCAAATAATTAGCCAAGACCTTTACCACTAATTGGAACAGTGTTTGCACTTCTCCTGAGCTGAAGAAAAGTCTTGACTGTAGATTGATCTACTTTTGCCAGTAACAATAAAGCAAACCCTAGGATAACTGCAGGGATGGTGGTCAACCCTGATTTTATATCTCAGTATTTGCCAATTAAAGGCTACAATAGAGGGATTGGAGAGTAATTACAATGAATTAAAAAATCTACTATCTAAGAATAGCACCACAAAATCTCCTAAATTAGTAACTGTACATTGACCAATGTGGGGAGAGAGAGAGAGAGAGAGAGAGAGAGATCTTGCTCGACTGTCGAACATATGATTTTCTCTCATTTCTAATGGACCTGGGTCATGTGAACTTGTCTTGATGGCCCACTTTTACACATGTATTTATGTTGAGAATATTATTATATAAATGAGGCACTTCCTCAAAGAGAACATGGCTGTTTTCATGCCACTGAAATTATCAATATTCACTCTGTCTACAAATAAATTAATAACAACAATTTGCCCTGACTAGGAAAGCAGTCAAGTAACTCAGTACAAAAGTTCCATAAACCCCAAGAGTTTATAAAGCTGAACATAGGACAATAATTAATCATAGATTTTTTCAGAGTCTCACTTTCCTCTAATAGTGATGACACTTATATGAGTTTTTTTATGCTATCCAGTAACTAATGATCAAATCAAATAAAATGAGATCAGTATGAGATTGAACCTAAAATGTCTGTAAGGGCAACCATGGTGATCTCCAACACTAGGAGTTGATGCAATGATCTTTTGACAAGAATAGGGCGTGTAGTCCTGCACCAGCCAGAAATTAATTAAATATGCTGTGTTTTCTTCATAGTAGACTGCTCTATTTATTCAGTTAAAAGTTCTTGTTTTAGGTGTCATACCGTTCTCTTTCCTTCTTTTCCATAGTTATGCCGTATGCTATATGCATATTCTTTGTCAAATCTCTCCGAACCAACCTGGAACAAAGACAGTACAATCAAAGTATTTTTAAAAGCTAACTAGAGCGTGACACATGATTTGCAAGTCTAAATGTGTATGTTAATATGATGCTTTATCCTTACTATGAGCATATCTCATGCGTAGGGATTAAAAAGTAAATCATCATGGTTAGGTTGACATATAATTTAAAATCCAGTGAATGCCAACCAGTTCCAAATGAGACAACTATTATAAGTCAACATCTAATGGTGGAAAATGACATCCACAAATTCCAACACAGTTTAGGCCCCATTATATCCAGGACCAACACTATAAGAAAAATCCAGAAGCTATGATGTTCTTGGCTCTTGCCCACAGATAGTATATGAGTTCATGTCATTTAAACATACCATGAAATATAGGATCTGAATGGGCCGCAATCTGGCCCAGAAAAAAGAGCTTTTTTTTTTTGTGAATAGTAGAAAAAGGAACTGTTACTGGGCCTAGACATGCATCCAGGGCTGGGACAGACCTAGATGTCAAGCAGGCTCATCTGGGCCCAATACTTGTATTTAGTGAGTGATTGTATTCTAGTTAAACTACAACTAGTCTAGTCATAACTCATGTACAATTAGGTAGCTATAAATTAGGATTTGAATTGTATTAGGATACAATTAATAGTGTAATCAACCCTTATATATATATGAGAAGGAGTCCACCCTAAGGGGACGTGACATTCATTCACTTCTTTCTTCTCTTTCTCCTTGCTGTGTTTTCATCAATAGAATATTAATGACATGGTATCAGAGCTAGGCTCGATAAAATAGGTAGCATTCATCTTCACCATCTGTCTTGCTCAAGACTGACAGACACAGATTCAGATCTGCATCTCTGGAGTTTCTCATCATCTGGGACAAAGAAATTAGTTGCTGATCAGCCCAGATGCTTCATGGCCCACCTGCGACGATCAAGACTACCTCGAGAGACATATTCAGGTTGGTCGACTGGTTATCCTGGGATTTATAGAGATTTTTCCACAATTTTTTGCTGCTTCGAGGTAGGGAATCTACTTGCTTTTGTGGATCTCCTCTTTTACGCACAGAGTTTCATCTCAACCGTCCAAAAGTTTGGATTCTCATCCAAATTGGTTGGGCCTTGGTTACTTGATAGCAGAAATACGCTACCTATCCTCCTGCGACCTCTGATCATTCAACTGATCACACAGTGGGACCCACGACAAGATCTGAAGCAAGAAAAGAGGGTTGCCCAACTTTTTTTTTCAAATATGTGAGTTCCACACAGCTCTGTTGCTGCTGCTTTGTTTCAATTAATCTACTGCTGCTGCTGGTTTGTCCTGCTGCTGGTTTGTGCTGCAACTGCTGTTGCTGGTTTGTGACGCTACTGCTGCTGGATTGTGCTACTGCTGCTGCTGTTTTGATGCTGTTTTCTTTCTGTTCTTCTACTACTGCTGATTGATTGTTTCCTGCTATCTGTTTCTACTGCTGCTCTTCCTTTCTTGAATTTTCTTGCTATCCCTTGGCGGGGCCCACGTAAAGCATCACCAATTGATTCTTGTTTGGAATCCTTCCTAGTCTGCTATTAATGGAGAAATCTGAAACTGCCCTAGTTCATTTTGATGGGAAAAATTACACATCGTGGGCCTTCTAGTTACAAATCTACTTGGAAGGAAAAGAACTCTGCGGCTACATGGATGGTTCTGAACCTAAACTGGAGGACGATGACAAGAAGATATCTGCCTAGAAAACTAAGGATGCTAAAATCAAAACTTGGTTACTAGGATCTATTGAACCCCATTTCATTCTCAATCTGAAACCTTGCAAATATGCCCGTGAGATGTGGGATTATCTTAAAAAGATTTATCAACAAGGTAATGTGGCTCGACAATTTCACTTGGAGCTAGACATCGCCCAATGTTCTAGAGGCACCCTGTCTATACAAAAATATTACAATGGGTTTCAACGAATGTGGTCTGAATATGATGAGATAAAGTTTGCAACTGTGTCTGAAGCTCTTCTACCAGAATTACTTCCTTTACAGCAAAATAGCGATCAAGACCAGTTTCTTATGAAACTTCGTCCAGAGTTTGAGACCGTTAGATCAAACTTAATGAGTCGGGCTTCTCTTCCCAGCTTAGATGACTATTTTCAAGAACTTCTGAGAGAGGAACAACATCTGGTTACCAAAACAACTCTGAAACAACAGAGATCTACTGAGGCTCCACTTGCCTATGCTACTACAACCAGCCCCCTTTGCGGGACATAAGTAAAGTTCAATGCTATAACTATAAGAAATATGGTCATTACGTAAATCAATGCAACGCTAAAATCTGCAAATACTGTAAGGCCACCGGTCACATTATTGACGAATGTTGGAAGAAGGCTCAAAATTCTACTTCCCACAACCATGCGCCATCAGCCGCTAGTACTTACAATGTATAGTCAGCTCCTAGTGCTTACACAGTGACTTCTCAATAATTTACACCCTCTGCCTTTAGTGGTTCCCTACAGTTTGATTCTTCTTCACAGCCTGGTTCCTCATCACACTCTGCGTCCCCTGCTCTTCTCACTCCTGATATGGTAAATCAAATGATTATCAATGCCTTGGCATCCATAAATATCTCAGGTACTGATTATTCTCTTTCTCATACGTGGTACTTAGATTCTGGCGCAAGTAACCATATGACATCTTCACCCACAACATTACAGCATGTTGTTCCTTACACTGGTAATCTTACTGTTCAAACTACCAATGGAGACCATTTTCCCATCACCTCTGTTGGTGATACTCCTGGCCCATTACCATTAACCAATGTTTTAGCGTCTCCTCATCTTGCTACCAATTTAGTTTCTGTTGGTCAACTTTTTGAGGATAATTAAAATGTCTCCTTTTCTTCTTCTGGTTGTGTTATGCAGGATCGGGAGTCGGGGGAAGTGATCGCGAGGGGGCCTAAGCGTGGCAGACTATTTTCTCTACCAGTGTCTACTTTTGTTCAGAATAAATCTTTACAACAATTATTTTGTTTTTTCTTGAGAATAATTCTCAGTTGTGGCATAATAGACTTAGTCATCCAAATGCTTCTACGATGTCTACTTTCTTAAAATCTGGATTATTAAATAAAACTATTGATTCTGTTTCTTTTGAATGTGATACTTGTAAATTAGAAAAAAGGAAAACTTTACCTTTTCCTCACTCCACCACACAGAGCACTGAATGTTTTGTCTTAATTCATAGCGATGTTTGGGGCATTGCTCCTCACCTTTCACATAGCCATTTCAAATACTTTGTTACATTCATTGATGACTACAGCAGGTTTACTTAGATTTATCTATTGCATTCTAAGTCTGATGTTCTTAATGCATTTCAAATTTTTCTTAGCTATGTTGAAACCCAATTTTCAAAATGCATTAAAACTTTGCGCTCAGATTCAAGAGGGGAGTACGTTTCCGATAATTTTCAATCTTTCCTAAAGACTAAAAGAATCACTTCTCAACGTAGCTGTCCGTATACTCCACAACAAAATGGAGTCGCAGAACGGAAAAACAGGCATCTCCTTGATGTAACTAGAATGCTACTAATTGAATCATCAGTTCCTCCTCGTTTTTAAGCTGAAGCTCCCACCATTGTCATTCATCTAATCAACCGTTTTCCATCACCTACCATTGCTCAATTAACACCGCATTTTAAACTGTTTGGTCATCATCCTGTGTTTATCATCTACATAACTTTGGCTGTGTTTGCTTCGTTCATCTAACCCCCACAGAACGGAAAAAAAAATTAACCGCACAATCTCACCGGTGTGCATTTCTGGGATATGCCACTAATCAAAAAGGTCTTGTTTGTTATGATCCAATTGCTCGTCGTATTAGGGTTTCTCACAATGTTGTTTTCTTTGAAAATCAATATTTTTTCCAAACTCACTTGGATTGTCTTCATTCATCTTTTCCTGCCATCTTATTGGGTTTTTCAGATAAACCAATTGTTAATAGGTTTCATCCTGACTTTGTTTATCATCGTTGGGAAAAACCTACCACTGCAGATGCCCGTCCTCCTGATCCTCCGCCGGCTGCTGGTTCCACAACTCCTCATATCCCGCATCGCTCCTCAAGAACCTTTAGACCACCTGAGCGGTATGGATTAACCCACACTTCCTTGATGACAACTCTTTCTTTTGTCTCTATTCCAAGTTCTTATTTGCAGGCAGTACAACATGATAGTTGGAACCAAGCTATGAAAGAAGAATTGGATATATTGGATCATAATCACACATGGGATATTGTGGATTGTCCTTCAGCAGTTAAACCCATCAGTTGCAAATGGATATACTCCATCAAACTTAAATCTGATGACTCCTTTGATAGACACAAAGCTAGACTCGTGGCACTCGGCAACAAGCAAGAATATGGGATTGACTACGAGGAGACATTTGCACCTATGGCAAAAATGACTACAGTTCGGTTGCTTCTTGCCATTGCTGCCTCTAAATCTTGGCCATTATATCAAATGGATCTCAAAAATGCCTTTCTCCATGGGGATCTGAAAGAAGAGGTCTATATGCGGATACCACAGGGAGTCACCTCTCCATCTAAGAAATCAGTTGGTCGCCTACGGAAGTCTCTTTATGATCTGAAGCAAGCTCCTCGGGCATAGTTTGAAACTTTTAATGGTCGCTTAAGCACAAGTGTCTTTACTCAAAGCCCTTATGATCCCTCTCTTTTTTTGCAAACTACATCTACTGGTGTTACCGTTCTCCTTGTGTATGTTGATAACATTATTATCACTGGCACTGATGATGGTATGATCAAGTCTATCCAAGCTTCTCTTAGGGATTCTTTCCATATGAAGGATTTGGGCCCCTTGCATTATTTTTTGGGGTTAGAAGTCCATCAACCTACCAAAGGCCTGTTTCTTAATCAACATAAATACACATCTGATCTTACTGAGCTTGCCAATCTCCAGGAATCTTCACCCGTTGATACACCAGTAGAGGTAAATCTAAAATTGAATAAAGAAAATGGTGACCTTCTTCCTAATCCACATACCTATAGGCACTTGGTGGGTAGTCTTGTCTATCTCACTATCACCCGACCGGCTATCTCCTATGCTGTCAATCTTGTGAGCCAATTCATGACATCTCCTAGACACCTTCATCTGACTGCGATCAAGCGCATTATCCGGTATTTGTTGGGCACTGTCACTCGTGGTTCATGTTATCCCAAAGATAATCCTTTTCAGTTGACCGCTTATGCAAACACTGACTGGGCGGGCTATCAAGATACACATCAGTCTACTATTGGTTGGAGCATGTATCTCAGAGATTCTCTAATTTCTTAGAAATGCAAGAAACAAGAGCGTATTTCTCGATCTTCCACAGAGGCTGAATATAAGGCAATGTCTTCCGCATGTTCTAAAATCTTATGGCTTCGAGGACTTCTTTCAAACCTCAGCTTTCCTCAATCCTTTCTTACTTCATTGCATGCAAATAATACTGGGGCTATCCGGAATTCCGGATCACCGAAAATCTTGTCTTCTATAAACGCACCAAACATTAAAGTAGACAACCAATTTATTCGGGATGAATTTAAACGTGACGTCATTTCTTTACCTCAAGTCCCTACTGAGCTTCAGCTTGCTGATATCTTCACCAAAGGACTTCGTCGGCCTCGACATCAGTTTCTGGTTACCAAATTGCTGCTATATGAATCCCCAGCATCAATATGAATCATCAATCCCCAGCATCAATCCGGGTTGTCAAGCAGGCCCATCTGAGCCCAATAATTGTATTTAGTTAGTGATTGTATTCTAGTTAAACTACACTTAGTCTGGTCATAACTCATGTATACTTAGGTAGCTGTAATTTAGGATTTGAATTGTATTGGGATACAATTAATAGTGTAATCAACCCTTATACATATGAGAAGGAGTTCACCCTAAGGGGACATGACATTCATTCACTTCTTTCTTCTCTTTCTCCTTGCTGTGTTTTCATCAATAGAATATTAATGACAGATTATGTTCAGGACCAAATCCCTCAACAGAATCAATTTATACCCTGGCCTGTCATTTTAGTATCCTACAAACTAATTGTGCATATATGATAGAAATACTTACAAGCAATAAACAAAATGTTTTAGTAACAATGTTCGGCGATGTTAAGTAACAAATAGAATGAGAAAAAAATTCAAAACTCAGAGAAGAACCAAATCTGAATCCATAATCAGCTACGGATCTGGATACAAGTTCAGATTTGGGTATTAAATGGGCAGGCTCATGTTTTGTGCAACGTTATGGATTCAGTCTCCAGGATCCATCTCAAATCCAAACACGGACATGGATCTTGCAAACTCAATTTATGGTTGACAGCTTGAAATGCGCGTAAGCTTTCAAAGCAATGGCATTAGTAATTCTCTCAGATACCTGTTTTCAACTACCTCAGATGTTTTGTACGTATTAACAGCGTCCAGAGTTCCAAATGAAGAAAGCTTCATTTTCTATATATTTAAGAATCTTTATGATTTTTGACACTAGCTACCTAACAAGGATACATAATAATTAAAACAATAATAATATGTGGATAGAAACACATCCCTGGGGATTTGAACACATGATCCCCAGCTCTAATACCATGTTAAAAACCGGAAACACCTAAAGCTCAAGCTGCTAGTGAACGACAAAACAATGTATATCAAAGGGTCCTGACAAACTCTAGATGTTGCATGCATAAAAAGGATGGTTGTTTGACAACTTCAACTCAACAGAAAAAAAAAAAGGCAACATTTTTCAAATTGTTTGAAGAACAAACCATATAATCCACAAAATCACACAAAAAAATTAAACACAAATCAAATAGATGATCAATCATCATCATTGACGCCTAATCTAATCTATTCAGGAAATCAAAACAAATGGTTAACTCTCAAGCCTAATTTCATTTACTTTCCTTCAGTAATTTAACATACCTTCTGTGAGAACTCCGCCTTCCAAAATGAAAGTGCATCATCCAACTTCAAGCCAACACCCTGATCAGATCAAAAGATGATTTTAGTTAAAAATGAACAACTAATTGAATGTGCTAAGCAGGATTTTTTTTTTATTTGATTGTTGTTTAGAAAATATAAACATTTCATACATATATTGTGATAGACTGAAAAGTTGTTGGACTGGTTGTCACAACAGTACATTCAAAAGTTGTTGGATTGATTCAACATGACAAATGCAAAGCTACTTAGAACACCTCTTGCAAGATATTTCAAGCTAAGATCTAGTCAAACTCCTTCACGTGAGAAGGAGAAGGAAAATGGAACCAACTCCTAATGCAGACAACGGGATGTAGGTTGTATGATATGGTCATAGTACATGCAATTGGTCTCATCAGCATGTTTTTTTATCAGTGGTAAAAGAGTACCAGGGTACAATGAAATGGATTCTTAGGATTTGAAAGGTACTTCCAAGTACTAGCCAATCTCATCACAGTCATGACAATTAATTATACCACAGACCTTATAATAGAAATATTAAAAAGATCAGATAAGAATGCGAAGATAGTACTGTGTCATATTAAGATTAGATTAAGTTATCAGATTTATTAGATGATTCTAATCAGATTTTATTAGAGTTATGACTCAAAAAGAGCAAGATATTAACTGAGGACTCTATAGACAAACGCTAATCACCAACAAATGCAACAGAGACTGAGGATTATATTAACTGTGACCGATCACACGATCCTTTCTTTCAAAGGACCATGTGATTGTAGGGAGATAATAGAGATTATTAAGAAGATTGGATAAGTACGTTCTGAGAAAAGATTAGATTTAGTTAGAGTTTTATGTGATTAGAACAAATTAATTAGTCTTATCTTAAGATTAGGTTGGACTTCATAAATACCCACAGTATTCTCGATGAAAAGCACATTGGAGATTTTTGTCAAAATATAGTATCTAAACTTCACACCTAACAGGTTGACACTCAAAGTTAGCCCCAAAACTATTCCAACTGTCTTTTCATTTACTTAATAAATGTCCTCTTTCTGCGATCTGGATAGAATGCAGTGGTTCTGTGTCGACTAAAACAACATCCGTCATTAGGGTTGCTAGTTTGAGCCTGATGCCAGTGATAATCACAAGGGAATCGAAGAAGACAGAAATTGGAAGTATAATGAGTGCCTTTCCTTGGGATCATTCATTTCACTTAATAGTATTCCTTGTGCTCAATACAGTAAGTCAACCTATCAACCTAATCCCTTTATTTGAGGTGATTACAAGTGGAACGAGGGACCACCTATACAGATGCTAATAAAGATCAATATAAAATAGCCGATTTGTATTGATTAGCACTGTAGACCCTGGTCCACATATTTAAATCTCTATATTCTTCCAATTCAAATTCATCAAGGGGGAAAATTCTCCAAATATGACCCAAATCAGAAATCCAAGAGCTGTGGTGATCACAGGAGGCACAGATACCAATTGATCAAGATTTATGTCAACAGATCCCAACGAACACTAAAAATACCTAGAGAAGGATTTTTTAGGTTATCGAAAAGAGAAGCTCTTAACAGAAATCTCCTCTTTGAGACGAACAGCAAGGATCAGTCTTGGTGGAGGAGGTGCAGGATATCTCAAGGAGATTGAGAGCCACCTTCAATGATATTCTTAGGGTAGCTAATGCCGTGGAAGATAGTCTTGCTCGTGAGATAAAACATTCAAGTATCCGGGGGAAAAGACTCCTTTAGTAGCATATGATGGGCCCATATACACTCAAGATTTCAAGAGCCAGCTGCGGACGATGATATCTTGGAAAGGTCTCCAGGAGAACTCAAGAAGAGACTCTAGAGGAAAGGCTTCCAAAAAGAACTCGAGAAAAGACTACCGAAGAGCCACCACTCCAGGTTTATTCCCAGAGGGAAAACAAAGAAGCAAGGCCATTGTTCTCCAACTCACCATACCATCATCAAATGTCCAAGATCGAAAATTTACTGCATTACCATGTGAGTCGCTTTGTCGATAATCTTGATATTCCTATTGCCTTTAGAAAGGAAAAACGTTTGTGTAACAATCCAATTCAAAATCTTATGTCCTATCATTGTTTGTCACCTACATTTAGGTCATTTGTGTTATAAATGTCTACTGAAAACATACCCAACGAGATGTTGTGTCCCTCCCTCCCTCTCTAAATTTCTACTGAACAAACCTTCCCCCCTGCCCTATATTTATACACATGGAATTGCCACCAGGGATTGTCTTAAAAGAACAAAGTGGTAAGGTGTGTTGGTTGAAAAAGTGTTGTATGGGCTAAAACAGTCTCCCCAGGTTGGTTTTATAGATCCAGTCAAGCCATGTTGATGACAGGCCATAAGAAGTGTCATGTTAATCACATTGTTTGTAAAGAGAAATGGCAAGTAGATAACTATTCTAATTGTGTATGTATATGGCAATTATTACCAGTAACTATAGCAAAGAGGTAAAAAGGCAAAAGAAACAACTAGACTCAGAATTTGAAATCAAGAGTCTCAATGAGTAAAGGTATTTCCTTGGAATTGAATTTGCAAGATCAAAGATAGGAATTGTGATATGCTAACGGAAATATACTCTCGATCTATAGGAAAAATTGGAATGTTAAGAGTAAACACGTAGATACTCCCACTGAGCATAATCATAGTATTAGTATTGAGCGAGGGGAGTTACTCCATGATATCAAATCATTTCAAAGATAGTTGGACTTGGACGATTATTATACTTAACCATAATTCGTCCAGATATAGCTTATGTCATTTAGTATTTTCAATAAATTCATTCACAATCCAAGAATAGAAAATTTGACTGTTGTATGCAAGATTTTAAAATATCTCAAGAAGTTAGTAAGATAAGAGATTCTATAATAAGGCATGGTCATTTAGGTGTGGAGGCCAATACAGATGCAGATTGGGCAGGATCAAAAATAGATAGAAGATCAACAATGGGTTATTATACTATGGTGGGTGAAAATCTAATGTCTCTTGGAAGAGCAAAAACACATCTTGCAGTAGCAATATCCAGTTCTAAAGCTCAGTATAGTGCTATGGTGCTTGGAGCATGTGAGGTGTTCTGGTTAAAGATTCTACTATATGAGTTAGGTTCTCAATATAAAGGTCCAATAGTATTACACTCTGACAGATTGCAACTAATCCAGTTTACCATTAGTGCACAAAACATTTTGGAGTTTACTGGCATTTTATTTAACAGAAGATTGAAACCAAAGAAATTAAAGTGAAATGTGTAGAGACACAGATGAGCAAATGCCGGATTTCCTTGCTAAGGCATTCTCAAGAGAAAAATTATCATATGCACAGTCCAAGTTGGGCAAGATAGACATTTATATATGAGGTTGAAGGGGGGTGTCAAGAGTTATGATCTAGACTTATTTGTAATTTTGGGATACTATGTACAGTTTCATAAATAAAAATAATAGTTGGGGGGTTTTGTAAATATTAAAATATAATAATACGTATATTGAAGGCGTCGCTAAGCCAAAGGCAAAACCATAATATTGTTTGTTTGATTTAATCTACTCTCAATTCTAGTTTTTCTTCTTTTTCATAGTTCTACGGTTGTTTGACCTTTGAGGAAAAAGCCCAAGAGATTATTAGATCAATCAGTTTCACAACATTCAGTATGTGCAGCCCAACTGATAAGTGCACCAGATTGTTTAATAGCCAGTGCATTTTCACTTTCCCAACCAATGAATGGCCTAAACTTCATGAAAATGGCCACATTGGCACATGTATACATATTGTGAAACTTAAAGAATCATCAATGAGACTCATAAATATTCAGCAGCTTTATTTTCCCACAGTCCCATTTGCTTATGTATAATATTACTCCACATCTCATCCTGTGATATTCAGCAAGATGGTACTTTAATAATACCAACAGATTAGACATCAGCATAGATAAGAATAGTGTCAAGAAACCCATTTGGGCACTATGCCATTGTTCAAAAAAAACAAAAAAAAAAAAACATAAATAAAAATATAAGTACCTTGAGAAAAAGCCCCAGTTGCATCCTTCCTCCGTGCTTTAAATGATGATCCTCTCTTAGCTGAGCATAAATAGTACATTTTATGTGGCAGAACAAATTCAAAAGAAAGAAGTTACAGGAAACTAGTGAGAATCTAGTGAATAAAATTGGAGCAGATGGAGAAAGAACACTTGTCAGAGATTTTGAGAAGATCTAGTCTTATACCTTACCAAACAAGTGGCGCATGCAAAGAGGAAAGGAACTGTTAGCTACTTGATCGATGTCCTTAATTGATATCTCTGCAAACTCCTTTGGCTGTAGAAAGCATTTATGCAATGGTCAATTTTTCCATGAACTCAAAAGTAAAAAATCACAACTACTGTGACTGAATTAAGATACCTGAGAATAGTCAGGACCCAGATACATTGTGCTAAGTGCTTCCACAATCTAAATTAGATAAAGGAGTTATAAAGCACTTCACTGGACTAATCAAATCATTGCTTACAATATCCAAACCATGATCTGCAATCATAAGATGTATGAAATAGATGACCAATACTCACAGGAGTCAATCGACCCTTCTCTTGTTCTTGGATGGTAGATGTCCACTTTCTGCAATCACAAGTTGTATTCTCTAATATATCAAAACTCATATGTACATTCTACTACATCAAGTGGGACAGTACAGTTCAAGTATCCCCTTTTTATTATTTTGCTTTTTCTAACATTAACCCACGACCTCACAGTTGCAAGTTGTAATAATAAGCACCTTCAGACTGTGCTATAGGCTCTTGCCAAAACAGTTCAAGTATCTACAGTGAATATACTGTTAATACACATCCAAAAGGCACATGTTATAGAAGAGGTCGACCAGATAATATTATTGAGCACCACCAAAACAAAACAAAACAAAAAAAAAAAAAAAGATCACATCATTATCTTGCTCCTGCAAGTGTTTTAAATTGTATTATATCTGTGAATACCCAAATCAAGGGGTCTATAAAGATGGGAGCCTTTCACAATTAGAGATTGACAATTCCTCCACTATCCTGTCTTCTTGTTCTCCAAAAGTTTTCTCCAAGTTATCATGGTAATAAAGCAACAAATCTGAGGTGCTACTGACACTGGGCTTTGTGTTCATGCGGTGTATCAACAACTTCATCATCTAGAAGTCCCACATTAAAAAAAAAAAAACACGACAACAACAACAACAACAAAAACAAAGAAAGAAATTAAAAAAAACCAAGATATGTCTAGTCAAAGATAGTTTTTATTGCCGGCCCTAGGCCCAGATAAAGAGGGTTGCATTGGTAGGTTGATGGCCAATGTAAAATTTTGTCACCACCCAAATATGAATTGTGAGATAACAAAATTCCATGATAATGATATAGCAAACCCCACTTTAAGAGACACTACAATGATACCTGGTCGTAGTGAAAAGTAGGCAAGGGCTACATGCTAGGGCGTCCCCCACTTTCAGCAACTCGCTGCCTTCGCTGCAATGGCACTCGGTTGCAATGAAAAGTAGGCAAATGTTCCCGCACCAATCTAGATGAGTGCAGCCATGCAGGTAAAGAAAATAGTCTAGAAGAATAGGAGGATTTGACTTGTTACTCAGAATATAGGAACTTTGACATGCAAGAGTATGGACTTAATCAATGCAATGAAAAGTAGAAAAGTTAATATAGCCTATCTACAGAAGACAAAATGGAGAGGGGATAAAGCTAAGGAGCGCATTGTGGGTTATAAACTATGCAATGCAAGAAATGGAGTAGTATCTAGTGGATAAGAATTTGAAGAAAAGATGTGAGCGTAAAGAGGCTGGGTGATAGAATTATAGCAATTAAACTAGAGGAACACATAATGCAAATCATCCATAGCTATGCATCCCAAGCAAGGTTAGATTAAAGTTTTAAGAGACAATTTTGGAAGGAGATGGATGGTTTTATACAAGAAATTCCAACTACTGAAAAGATTTTCCTAGGAGAGGACTGAAATGGACATGTAGGAACGGATAATAGAGACAACAATTTGGAGAAAGGAATGAGTTAGAACCTAGGAGACACTATGTGAAAGAGTAATGAGTCAAAGACTTGAACAAAAAACCAAGATATCTAAAAATCAATTTGGTTTCATCCCAGGGAGGTCAACTATAAAAGTTGTCTTCTCACTTAGGCAATTAATGGAAAAGAAAAAACCGAGCAAAGAGGAAAATCTACATATGGCCTTCATCAATCTAAAGAAAACTTACGATAGGGTACGTAAAGATTTATTTAGTGTATTTTATATAAAAGGAGTGTTCCAAGAAATTATATTGAAATCACTAAAGACATGTATGAGATAGCAATAACGAGTGTGGGAACTACGTGTGAAACGTCAGGTTTTCAGTGACTAAAGGTTTGCATCATGGGTTAGCCTTAAGTCCTCATCTCTTTACACTCTTTATAGATGAGTTAACTGCTCAAATTCAAGAAATACATTGTGTATGTTGTTTGTAAATGATATAGTGTTGGTGGATGAATCGAGAGATGGCGAGAATGCGAGGATTTGATGGATCGTGAGATGGCTCATGACAGATCGGAGTAGAGAAATAGAATTCCTGAAGCAACCCCATTGTAGTTGGGACAAGGATTTGATGATGATACGAGTGATTTAACCTTTTTTTTTCCATCCTAGCTAAGGGGGTTGGGTCCCCAAGAAACTCGCACATACAAGGAGAGAACCCATAAACACAGGGAGTGAACTCATACGTGCAAGGAGCGATACCTCGCGCATGGGAGGAGAAAGGAACTCACACATGCAAGGAGCGATAGCTTGCACATGTGAGGAGAGAGAAACCAAGACATGTGAGGAGAGGGGGGAGGCCAGGATCGAACCCTGGACCTCCCAGTGAGAATTGCCATTCTCATCAGATTTGATTTAATAGCTTGAATACCCCCTCCCAGTGAGAATTGCCATTCTCATCAGATTTGATTTAATAGCTTGAATACCAAAATATCATCAGAAGTGATAAAACAGCTTGAATGCATAAAATATCATCACCTGTGAACGGTGAAAACCATATCATCCACACAAACCAAGAGAAGCATTAAATCCATTTGTTGCATCTAGCAAATGAACTCCAATGCTAGCAGCTAGCAACCCATAAAACTGCTGTGTTGCAAGAGCGCAGGATAGAACCTTAGTCTATGCCTAATTAGTCAACTCAAGTGGAATCCAGCCTATTTATGTAACCTTGTTCTCTCTGAGAGAATGTTTGTTCTACTAGGGTCAGGATGAGAGATCTTTGGCACACTAATCTGTGAAACTGTACTCTCAAAAATGCATGTGATACATACTTTGACCCGAAAACCTCGATTTTGACAACAAATTGAGAATCATAGCTGTCAAATCTTTATGTATATGTTTCATCTTTTCATTGAGTACTAAGTACAATGTGTGAAATCTTGGGCCAACCAGTCATGAATTGAACCCACTCAGTCATACTATCTTCAACAACAACAAACCACCTTCCCTCTTCCAACACCCAACACGCACACCAAAAAAGACTCTTTTGAAATTTCACTTCAGTGGAGATGATTAACTCTCCATAACCTAATGCAGTTAATCACATGTTTTACAGGCGATGAATCTAACGACGGTCCCCACATAAATTGGAGTGAAATCTGGCTGGCCTAGTGCCAAAATCAAACAAGCAATAATCTGAAGAATATTAGAAGGTTCGCTTTGAAATTTTATTTTTCTATCAAAACATTGCAACTGATACAATATAAATGAAAATCTAAAGTGGTTCAAAAATAACCTGTTCGTCAACACAAGGGCCTTCGACAAGTGACTGCGAAATTGAGTGACAAGAAGCGATACCACCTAAAACAACCAAATACCTATTTATTATTAACAAGAAAGGAAAAAAAAACTACTATTTTGCAGTTGAAATAGATGAGACAACCAAATAAGTTAATATTCACCTGATTCATGGCAACATATGCATAACCTTTGAGCAGAAACACTCTCCGACTTGCTACAAGTTCAGGCACTTCTTCAAATGGAACCTTCATACAGACAAAATACAGATCAACTACAACTAAAACAATTAACAAACTTACTATGCAGCAAAAAGCAATGTGATGAAAATAAGAGGAAACAAACCTTGAAAAATATGGTATCAGCTGCAAAGAAGAACAAGGACAATGTCAAAAACAACAAAAGGCAAAGCTCATGAAGCATGAATAAGCAAAAAAATTGTATTCTTGCAAACCTTTCCTTGAAAAATAAAATGCATTTTGCAAAAGACAAATAATTTAAAGTTTCAACTGATTACACTTCTATGTTGGTTAAAGGTCCTTCCTGGAAAGAAAAGGGACGCATTAATCCCCGCCTATTTAGGAGAATGCCGTCTGCCCTAGTTTTCTTCTTTTGAGGGCATGGAGTGCCCTTTTCTTCCTTTCTTTTTTCATCTTAAAAACTCATGCTATGTAGATTTTTTGTAACTGGAAGATGGAATGCTTTGTAACACAGCCAAAATGGTTAGCCCCAACTGATAATGTTGGGTTGGTGTCTTACATTCGAAGTTGACCAGACCGGTCCATTGGGTCTTCCGGGGACCAAATTTTGGGTCAAGAATATGTTGGCAATTGTACTAGGCTTTCTTAGGGCTTAAGAAAGAGAAGTTATATATGGTGTAAATTGTAAACCCTAGACAGAAGAAGAGAGAATAAGAGTGAAAGAAAAAAAAGGTTTCTCTTTATTCATGGATGTACATCACACTATCGAACCACATAAATCTCACTGTGTGACTCCCCTTTGTGTCTTTGCTTTGTGTGGTTGATTGTCAATCCCAAGTTTTCTGCTCCCACACACAACTAGTGGTATCAGAGCCCAAGGTCATCAAGTGCAATCAACGCTTCATCAGATCCCTGAGTCACGCAATCTGCGTGAGGAATAAGAAAGAAGACATTTGGTATTGTTAGAGAGAGGAAGAGGATCAGACTCTTGCAGAACGATAAAAGTAGGGGGAAAAAAGGATCCGGACGCTTCTGAAAACAGAACAAGAAAAGGGGAAGATTGGCTCAGCTCGCCGCTGCAACCCACTACACAACAAGGCCTATGCACTCATGTTGATGAAACCTACACGATGGTAGAGAAATCAGAGCACTTTGACAGCTGAATAAGGAGTGATTCAGAAAACACTCAAGATATCAACTAAGTCTTCAAGCATCAAGTTCAAGGTGGAGAAATTGACAAGAAAAGAAACTTTGCCTTTTAATCTTTTATGGCAAGTCAAGGTTCAAAATCTACTAGTTCAGCAGGATCTGCACGCGTGCGCACCAAAAATAAAAAACCCCGGAAATCAAAGAAACCTGTAGGAAGGATGATGATTGAAAGGACCCAGATCTAAGGGCCATAAGTGTGATTCCCTTGTTCCTTGCAGATCGCATGCTATATAAAGTCAAGAACGCGACTTTTGCAGAAGAGTTGCAGAAACCGGTTATACACTCTTTCAGAAAAGGTCTCTACATGAAAAGGTCATTTCAGAACCGGTTATATCTGAAGCAGCAGTTATACACTCTTTGCATCAATGTACGCAAATGATCATCTCACTGAATTCAATAAAATCATGTGAGTTGTTGAGATTTGATGTCAGTCGAAGAAGAGGATACAGTACTACTTGCGATATCTTCCTTTCCTCCCCCACATGAACATTTAGTTACTACTCTTCTATATGAAAAGGATAAGATTGACATGAAAGACGTCACCACATCCCTTCTTTCAAATTAGCAGATTTTGGCACAACAAATATAGTTACTGGTGGAGTAGTTCTGTTGAACTAGTGGAGGATCTAAGATAGTTGTATAGTATTCTGAGGAATTCATGACCATGCAAGCTTGTTGTGGCTTGAATGAAGATAGTGATGTTTTAGTTGACAGATTCTTTCATGGGCTTAGACTTGAGATACAACATATCCTCACATTCAAACATTTTGAGAATGTTGATGAGATCATTCAGCATGCTATCAAGGCCGAGGATATTGCAAATTATCAGGCCCGAAAATTTGGTGTGTCTAAATGGTCTGCGCAAAAGACTCCATCAAAGTCAAATCTTAATCCAAATGCTAGTTCCTCAGAAAAGTTTTCCTCCGAGTTTGAAGATCAGATTAGATTCACATGTTTTCATTGTAAGCAAAAGGGTCATCGTTCGTTTGAATGTCCAAAAAGAATAAGTTTAATGGAAGGTGCACAAGAAGAACCGGAAACACAAGATGATCCTAAAAGTGAAGAATCCAATGAAGTGGAGGAAATAGCAACTGAAAAAGATGGTGAAATTCTCTAGGTGCAACAAGAGTCTATACCCACTGTTGAGAAGAGATGGTTGAGGAAAAATATTTTTCATTCCATAGGTACAATACAGGGGCAAAACTGTACAGTTGTGACTGATGGTGGCAATTGTGAGAATATCTCCCAAACTCTTGTTGATCGCTTGAAGTTGAAGGTTTACAATCACAATCGTCCCTACTTTGTCAAATGGCTAATGACAGGTGATGGAGCGCAAGTGCGACATACATATCAAGTTACTTTTGCAGTTGGTGATGATTATCAAGATATAATTTGGTGTGACGTGTTACCAATAAATAATGGAGATATCTTATTGGGTCGCCCGTGGATGTATGACAAGAATGGAACTCATGGGATGCGCGACAACACATACACATTCAGGCACGGCAAGAAGGAAGTTACACTCTATCCAAAGAAGCCAAAATCACCGAAGAAGAAATCAAGGGCCCATGCTACAAAGGAAGTGCTTCACGTACATCATATACACGGAGGCAACTTGAAGAAGACCCGAATTGGACGTTGAACGCTTCTTTCAACCTGGGGGGAATAATGCAAAGCGGGCTACCACTCCACCACTGGTCCTACCCAACATAGTTTTAAAGATATTTATTTTTTAGTAGCTTCCTAATTTTATTGTAATTAGGATTAGCATTCTACTTTATTTGGTTTCCTAGTTTGATTATGATAGTTTCTATTATTAGATTGGATTTTCTTAGGCCCCACGTTTACTTTGCCTATTTATAGTGCATTATAGAGATGATAATCTCAGATTTGGAATTGAATAAAATTGGGATTTTCCCTTGGAGAGGTTTTTCCTCGTGTTAGAAATCTCTGTGGAGATAATTTGAGGTGTCTTTTGACATGTGCTTCAGCATCTACGCAAACCCTAACCCTAGGGCCTATATCATCTGTCTTCCTCAAACGACCATGATTCTATCTCAATGCGTCCATGGCACTTGGACATGGTTCACATAAGTGAGCATAGATTACTAGAGCTAAGCAAACAAGGTTAGTCATGTGGAACAAGGACGGGAAAGTTGAGCTTCTGTGAGCATTACATCTTCGGAAACATTGTAGGGTTGGTTTCAAAACAAGTATTCATAGCACTGAAGGCATCCTTGATTACATCCATTCAGATTTGTGGGGAGTTGCTAAGGTCACTTCCAAGTGGATCTTGGTATGTGTTGACTTTTGTAGATAATCACTCAAGGAAAGAATGGATTTATACGCTAAAGAGTAAGGATCAAACCTTTGTCACATTCAAGTAGTGGAAGGCTATGGCTAAGAAACAATCCAACAAAAAGGTGAAATGGTTGAGAACAGATAATGGCAATGAATTCAAATCGACGGCGGTTTAAAATTATTGCAAGGATGATGGCATAGTTCGACATTACACCACTATTGGGACTCCACAGCAAATTGGAGTTCCATTATGGACGGACAAGAAACTCCTAGAGAGAGGACATTTTCTATTGTTTACTACAGAATTGTTTAAAGACCTTTGGCAGAGGCAGTGAACACGACTTGCAACTTGATTAAAAGGATTGATATCATGTTTGCTAGACTTTTTATCACGTTTGGGCTTGATTGCGCTTGATTAAATGGTCTAAAAGGATCTTTAGAAAGTTTTGATCCATTAAATAACTCAATTTTTCAAAATGGATTTAGTTTCATCCTGTAAGATACCATGTACTAACCCAAAAGCTTAAGCTAATTGGTGGAAGGCCCAAACAGGTATATGAAGCCCTGTCAAACCCAAGACTCAGGCAACGTGGGATATGGAACTTCCCAACACTCCCCCACGTGCAGGGCCAACAGATTTCATGGATGGACCATCCTTTTTTTTGCGGCATGCTCCTCAGTTTTACGGATTCACAGGGCTGTTCACCGTACTTAGTTGACTGACAATGCCAAAGGCTTGCGAAACTAAGTAGCACCTTTTGAATTGAATCTTAAGTAGTCTATCAGTGGTGCGAAGCGGCTTTGCCCCTTTTCAGTAGGGGAGCGAAAGGTTATCATGTGGGCTACACAACAACGATAGAAACCGGCTCTAATACCATATAAGATACCATGTACCGACCCAAAAGCTTTAACTAATAGGTGGAAGGCCCAAACGGGTATATGAAGCCCTGTCAAACCCAGGACTTGGGCGATGTGGGTTGTGGGACTTCCCAACACATCCTGACCATCCAGTCAATGATTTAATTCCATTCGTTTGATCTTTCTCCCATTAACTCAAATATTTGGCCCCTTCTTTTAATCAAGATAATCAATGGCTAGATCAGCCAAATATCCACAAAGACTTTGATCATGAGCTCCTACGTCATTTTGTCACCGATAAAAAAACAACTCAACTTTCCATGAATATCATTTTCTAAACTTGAATAGACAAAAAAAAAAACCTTCGACATAAGACCTATTAGAAAGTTTATGGTAACAATTGGTGGATAGAGAAAAAATGGAAAAATAGACAAACAGGAACAAGTCAATGAATACCTAAGGCATTAATTCGTAATACGTGAATACTCCTAATAAGTACAAGTGACTCAACAGAAATCTCATCCACAGGATACAAAGCATGCTAGCCTGTTCCCAAGAAAATAATCAATCAAAAATGCCAAGAAACACTTACATCCAAAGAAAAAATCTATGAGAGAATGATCATGAGTGTGTCGAACCCGACACATGTGCCTCAATTATAGATTAAGGGATAGACGTCCAAAGTACATAAATTCTTGATTAACACCATGCAGGGACCTAAATCAATAAGCGACTAACTTTACTTACAGGTGGGCAAAGGCTGACCAATGGAACGTGCAACTTGGCTTAATTTATCCTTCACATTCTGTAGAACAAATATAAGATAACAATAATTTTTCAATAAATACAAAGGTAAGAAGAAGCCTACAGAAAAAATGAGAAGTTAGGAAATCAAGATCAAGATTATTGGACTTCAAGAGATATTTTAATACCCTGTGCAAAATGTATAATGAAACACAAGTAAGGACATGATAGTAACATGATTTGGAAATTGTCAAACTTACATGTGAATTTGAAATGGCTGAGTACCACATGAGAAATTAAGTATTGCATCAGAAAGTTTAAACCAAAGGACAGCTGTAAAATAAGTTCTTATAAACTACAATACATTCCAAAACATTTGAAGGTCAGGAATGATAAGACCAAGTTTATTTGTACCATTGGCATCACATTGGAAAGTAACATTTATGCCATGTCTACAAAATGAAAATAATTTAATAAAAATATTAAGCCCTACATGCAACCATTGAAGTGCCCCATTGTGACTTCCCATTTTCAAAGATAGACAGGTCACAGTTTTCATAGATCTAATGATTAGATCTGACCACTAGATAATCCAACAGTCTATAAGCCCTATCAACAGAATCAAGAAGTTGGCCACTGCCAACTATCTACTACCATATGGAGAGGGTCATATTACACTCTTTTTCCACACAGTAGAAAATGGAAGACATTGAACGTCAAACCTAGAATTTGTGTGCCTCCATTCTACCACTACAGAGGGGATCATATTACAATTTATATCCACACAGTAGCAAATAAAAGACATTGAACAATCAGTGCACCCCTAGTCCTACCACTCAGAGGAGCTGATTAAACTTCACATGCATGCAATAGCAAATGAAAGGCACTGAACAGTCAAAGTTAAAAGATCTCTCTCTCTCTCTCTCTCTCTCTCTCTCTCTCTCTCTCTCTCTCTCTCTCTCTCTCTCTCTCTCTGTGTGTGTGTGTGTGCATGTGTGTGATGGTCTGGTGCCTCCATCTTCAAGACTAAGATGTCTCTCTCTATAGTGGTTTAAAGACGATTGCATGCAAAAGAAGACAAGTAAGATTCCAAGGTTCCTCCTACATCACTTTATCATGAGACAAGTTAATTGAGTTGCCAAAAGGCGCGTACCTCTAATTCTGCATTGCTAAGTACTTTGTATGAAAGATTGAATTCACTCATCAGCATCCTCTACAAATTCCAAGGAGCATTGCTTGAGAATGAATTATGACCATCAATATGGATTATCATGAAGTAGCCACATTCTACCTGAGCATCAGGATTTTGACGTCGAAAACGGTAGCGGAAGAGGGTAGTCTCCATGGAAAGAAACCATTTTCGTAAATCATCCCTACAATCCAATAAGTAAATCAACAAGCAGATTTGAATAAACAAAAGAAATACATATATATATATATATATATTCTACAAATCAAAAAAGAATCATTCCATAAATAAAAAGTACATCATACTATAGAAAATGGGACCTATAAGGAATGTTTGAGGTTATATATCTAGAGCTGGCAATCTATCTCAGTTCAGAAATCTCTGCAGGTGCGACCTGCATTTTCAGTAATGCAAGCAA